>JAWWNJ010000055.1:0-1200000 GCA_037176885.1 Favolaschia claudopus | reverse complement strand
ATAGAAGTCATGACTCAATTGTCGCAATCTGGGAAGGCCAATGAAGAGTAAGTACTTCTAGATCACCACCCGACTAAACTGACATTACATCTCAGAGTGAACAGACTTCTGGACGATATGCGAGGAGTGCGGCGACCTGTTCTGGGTGCAGGTCCTGAAGCCATTGGCCTTCGCCAACCCTCCGCGAAACCCGAAACAGAGCAAATGAGGGAGAGACTCTTTGTTTGGTTCCAGCAATGGGTGAACATCTTCCAGCGGTCACATGCGCCGGAAAAGAATTTTGTCCCCTTCATCACTCAGCTGACCAAGCAAGGCATCTTGAAAGTCGAAGACGTGTCGTCGTTCTTTTTCAGGGTTTGTGCGGAGTCCAGCGTGAACAGTTACATCAAATGCATCGCTACTGGCGACTTCGAGCATGCGTTCCAGGCTTTAGACGCGATGTCGAGGTTGATCGTCTACATCATCAAATACCACGGAGATGCGTCTGGTGTCAATAACGACCAAGCCAAAGTCCACTACCTGACCAAAATTCTTTCGATCTTTGTGTTGGTTTTGGCCAGCATGCACGAGGACCAAGGCACGGCGTTCCAGCAAAAGCCTTTCTTCAGGTTCTTCTCCAGCCTAGTCAACGACCTGCATTCAATTGAGACGCACCTCGGACCCGTCTATTTCCAGTTATTGATTGCCATCAGGTTTCGTTTTTTCTTTGCGATCTCATAACTGAGTCCTCATCTATCGACAGCGACACGTTCAGTTCTCTGCAACCAACATATTTCCCTGGATTCGCGTTCTCGTGGATGTCCCTCATCTCTCACCGGCTGTTTATGCCCAAACTGCTGCTATCTGAGAACCGCGAGGTGAGTCCTTGGATTACGCATAACACTATCTGTTGCTCACTCGATATCAGGGATGGTCGGCTTTCCACAAGCTGCTGCTGTCCTTATTCAAATTCCTGTCGCCTTTCTTGAAGGACGACAATCTCCAGCTTGCCTCAAAAGATCTGTATCGTGGTGCCCTTCGACTACTTCTGGTCCTTCTGCACGACTTCCCGGAATTCCTGAGCGAGTACTACTTCACTCTTTGTGATGTGATCCCTCCACACTGCATTCAGCTGCGAAACGTCGTACTCAGTGCCTTCCCCCCTTCCATGACGCTCCCCGACCCTCATCTACCCCACCTGCGAAACATCGCGTTTGATGCCCTCCCCGAAATGGGACCCATTCCTCCCATCTTATCCGACTTCTCCGCTGTGCTCAAGAGTGGAGATGTTGGTCAAATGCTCGACAACTTCCTCCTAAACCGTGGAAACCCCGCCCTCCTCTCTACACTCAAAACCCGGCTGAGACTCTCGGACAAAACCCTTCAACCCGATGCCTACAACTTGTCCCTGATCAACTCGCTTGTCATGTACACGGGCGTCTCGTCTGTCGCACAGGCCAAAGCAAGGAGTGGTTCCTCACTCTTTGTTTCCAGCGACCCTGGAGTTGTCGTACTGCAATATCTGGCGGCAAATCTGGACGACGAAGGTACATATTATTTGAACGCGTTCAATAACTTCTTGACTGAATGGATCATAGGGCAACATCATCTTCTGAGTGCAATAGTGTTGCATCTGCGCTATCCTAATGCTCACACGCATTGGTTCAGTTCGCTTCTGCTACACCTATTTGCAGAAGTTAAGGACGAGCGCTTCAGAGAGATTATGACGAAGGTTTTATTAGAGCGATTCGTTGTCCATCGCCCTCATCCATGGGGTGCTCTGGTCACTTTCATCGAGTTACTCCGCAATCCGAAGTACGAGTTCTGGACCAAGGATTTTATCCGCATCGCGCCCGAGGTATCACTGCTTTTTAATAGTGTAAGTCGCTCACGTTGCATTCTTGTTCATCAATGGCTCATGTCTACCCAGATTTCCCAGTCTGTTTTCACGTAGAGCCGTCTCGCTATTCTCATTGCTATCTTCGTACCATTTATTCATTGGGTTCTCTCACAATGTACTTCTGTAACAACACATATTTTCCTTTTCAATTGTAGCCATCTTCGTTCACACTCGACGCTGACCCTTACACAAACCGCTGAAGATCGAGAGCAGTTGAGGACATGCATGCTGGACTACAGCCCATGTTTTTGATTTGACTTGATCGCTTTGCACGAAGCTCTGGCTGTTGCCAAAGATAGAAGCGAAACGGCATCCCTGCAGCGTATACCACGCACTGCGCTATTCAAGAATCTCAAACCACTGACATAGACAGCAGGCAAGCGCATTGAGAGATCAGGACACGGAGATTTCACCCTTGATCTCCTTCGCCAAATTCAGGGTGCGACAAGGGTGCGACAACACCTTGTGTTTGCACTTTCTACGAGAAATTCCCCTCTTTTTGTGAAGCAGAGAGCCTCTTCACCTCCACACGTTGTTATGCCAAGCGCGCATTCCGATTGGTCACCAGCTTCCTAACCAATACTTGCCAATTCGGACGAATTCTTGGAAAATCTGCACTACAAGGATCAGAGGAGAATTATAAGGAAATCCTATGTTATGTACACAGCTTTCGTTGATTTTGATGTTGGCTGGTTACGTAACGTGGTATTAGGGCGGCGAAACTTAACCTTTCTACCCCACAGCGGCCTGCGCCTGAAGAGATCGCCCAGATTAGTGACCCTGCCGTTTCGCCTCATGCGGCACCTGTCGCATACCTTGTTCACCCGTTTCCCTCGAGCGCTGAACGCACTTGAACCTTCCCAAACCCGCAAAATCGGTTGTGCCAGTGAGTTTAGTTATCCTCTTTTTCATGTCGTCAACCAACACTTGGCCAGTTTCAGAGCATTATGGCCGCGACGGGCTCAATATTACTTGAGCCAAGTTCTTTATATGTTACCACCACTCAGTTGGCCGAAGCCAAATTTCATTGGGCATTAGTGGAAACCTCCGCTGATGCTTGTACCGCAACCAGACACCACTGGCACGAGAGATCAGATAAACCTGGTCTTGCAGAGGGTTACGGTTCCCAAAGGATTCAGCCAAAGTCGCTCACTGGGCGAGTCATCCTTGGCTACTTCAAAATCCGTGGATACACACCACCTCCGTCGGCGCGTTTCGCAGATATCTGCGAGACCACCTTTGGCACGAGCTACGCCAATGTGCCGACGAACCGCAAACACGGCCTCACTTGTCGCATCTGGGTGCTACAAGTAATCTCAACGTTGTGTGCGTGCGGTCACATAAATGGTTTCGAAGGAACTATACCCAATTTCGTGGACTCACTGGAACGTATAATCACTGAACGGAGTAGAATGGCGGACAACAATTATCTGACCACCTTCTATCATCAGCGGACCCTTAATTTCGTTAGCCCTGTTATGGTCGTCTGAAGGATGTTTTCAACTTCAAGACGTGGTGTATCAACTAGGTGTAGACTCATCTCATACATTGATGTATTCAATCTTAATCCTGGATTACATGTATCGTGAAAGGGTGCGAACATATATATAACCTACCACAATTCACAAATGATGGGAGGATTTAATACCCTCGAAGAACCTCCAAGCTCTGGGGTCATCAATAATCGCTGTTCCACTCGCCAGACAAGTCAGGACCTCTCCTTATCTACAGTCGACAGATTGGAAGGTGAATGTGTGGGCAGGCTCACCCAGTCTGGAAATTTGTGGTCGAGGACAGAAACATAGGAGGATGCCAATTTAGATTGTGAGGCTTGGCCGAAAGTGAAATAAGGAACGTGAACAAACGAGTAGGAGGCGGACGAAGAGGTCGACGAAGTCGACTGTAAGGATGCGGAATCCCTATCTATCTCTGCCGAGGCGGCTGGGTGCAGCTCGAATGACTCTTCGGACTCATAGGATGCGCTTGATTCAACCGACTTCGCTCGTGTGCCACTGCCAGACGCTATGGGTCCACTGTAGGTGGACCGCGGCCTGTATCCATGCTTCCTCTTTCTATGCGTTGCTCAACAAGGGCCATTGAAATGCAATGGTTGGAGCCTCACCTGTGTCTATGAAGGGAGGAAGGGTCCGCGGTCTTGAACGTGCACTTTTGGCCGTCCGTATAGTATTCGGGGCATAAAAACGGTTGGGTTCGCGTGCTTGAAAAAGATATGCTGCTGAATCTACATCGCGAATAGCTTTACAGTGCGACATACTGGGTCCGAATGTGGGTGCTCAGATTGGATTTCTGGAGAGTCTTGGAAAGTTTGGAGTTGGCCGAATGAAAGTAAACGGCTTGGGAATACATACCTGGTGATGACAACCCTGGCTGAGGGTGAGTTATAGCGAAAGTTCACGGACACAGTCACGCACCTCCACAGGGCAAGCATACATGCTACACGGAAGATGAAAGTCGCTGTTGAAGAGCTGGCACAAGGACATACAACTCATTTTTGTTCGGTGCATGAAGCAGCTCGTGCCTGGGCAAATCTGTGGGCCGTTTTACAGTTCGCCCACAGTAACTGCAAGTCCTGTTGGTGCGTGGCTGGCGTTTCTAAGGCGAGTGTTGAGCAATAGAGTGCGACGGGGGACGCGACCGCGACTTACAGTGACGACTGAGGTGGATTTAGAACGAGGCATTGAGCAAGAGGGTCACAAAGAAAGTAAAGGGTGCTTTGAGGGCGCACATAGTGGCATAGAATCTCCGGCATTTATTTATGTTTTCTCGCTAGGCGGATTGCTTTCTTGATTGCCAGTTTCGACGTGATCGAGCCTTTTGGGGCGAAGGAATTGCCTTTTATGGTAAGAATTGTGAAGGCGTGGGCGCTTGGACCTACAATCAATTGATCATCATGATGGCCCAAGCTAACATGGCAACTTTCGTCAACTCACGAATTACGTGTTCTCTCCATTTACAGATATATTCATAGCATCGTACACTTCAGTATAACCACGACATAGCACTATTCCAACTCCAGTCTCCACCCCACACTCTGCGAATATATCAATTGACCATGCAGACTTTTTTTCGAGCGAAAGAAAAACGCACCCTGCACCGAGCACCCCAGCAGCCCCAATACTATCAGCACGGCTACTCGTGATCACGAATGAAGGAACGGTGACCCCAGTTCTAATGGGAAATAATCTCCCCCCTCTTTCCAACCCCGCCGCGTCGGTCGCCACGAGGAACAGCAATTGGCTGTTGACCTCGTGTGGGTGCGGATGGGTGAAAAGTATGCCTGAAGTTTTAGTGTTTTATATAATTATTGATCTGGAAAATTTGGATCCCCCACCTGAACCGGGTTCATCAAGAACTGCGTCTTCCAGCATGAGCACGTTCTTTTCTATTCTGAAAGGAGTTTTCGGGTGTTGCAGTATGCTAGCGAGCGAGGGAGAAGCGGCATTTCCGATGATCAGTATATTCCCTTTTGTTGACCCGCTCGCCAGACGCTTCTGAAAGCTTTCGTGGCCAGATATAATTTCTGCGTCTAATCGATGGTAGGCGTTCAGATCGTGAGCGATGCGTAAAGCCAAGGAAATGTCGCGTGCGTTGTTTGAGTCCAAGACTACGAGATTGAACGGAGCGTTGGTTGAGAGGAAGGATTGAATGCGCGTGGGTACATAACCTAGCGTCTTTTCGCTCGACGCTACAAACTATGAAGGGTGGGATCAGACGAGAACATAGTTCAAGAAGGCGTGAAACGTACCTTCCAGCCTCTTCCGTCCCTCTCAAAGACAATGACACCGCCGCGCCCGCCAGTGCGAACCTCGGGCGACGATAAGTCGAGCAAAGCATGGTCAACATTTAATGAATCAATGCCATTCGAGGCATCCATCAGCATGGAAAACCTATCGACGTTCGAGGTGACGACGCGGAGCACATTATCAGTCCGCGTATCCACCGTCAATCGCCCCAGACGACCAGGTACTGTAAGGCTCTCAATTTTCCACCCGCGGAGTGAGCCGCTTTCAGAGGGATCGGCCACCGTGAGCGTAAAGGATTTGGAACGCCGTCGTCGCTCAAATGTAGACTGCAGCACGCTGTCCAAAAATGCTTGTATCTCATCATTCTAATATCCGAGGATGGTTAAACGGGTTATAATTTACGGAAGGGAATGAAACCGCACCTTGAGAACGGAGGGATACCAATGCAACTGCTTTGCATCTTCTTTATACCTAGCGGAATAAGAGAAATTGTATGATTGTCTGTGAGTGAGCCGACTCACGTTACGTTGGCGTCGGCATTCCACGTTTGTAGAATGCTGACAGCTTCCCGGGTGTGCCAGACCGGAACATTTTCGTCGTCCCCGCTAAACACGATCAGGGTAACGCCTCTGAAAGAAGGAGATGGAAACGGACCCATGGACCGCGAAGATGGGCATGCCGACGAGGTTGGAAAGGAACAGGTCGTTGTCGTCTGGAGTTAGCGAGGTCTCAAGAATGGCTCGCACAGCTGGGTCGATGAAGTGGGAGGAACTGGCCAGCTTGAATCACATATACACATAGCGAATGTAAACAAACCATACCGGGACATGAGTAGCGGCACATAAGCTTGTGACTTGATATAAGCAGCTGCTGGTACGACTGGAGAAAAGAATTACTGGTGTTATACACGCAAGAGGAAGCATCACTCGCCTGCAAGAACACGATCGGGAAAGCGTGAGGCGAGGTACCACGCTCCTTGTCCGCCATTGGAATGACCCATTAGCACCACGGGGGTATCTTGAGCCACCCTGCGAGCGTGCCACAGGGAGTTGGCGCTCAGAGTGGCGAATAGCGCGTCGACCGAGGCCCACGCGTCTTTTGCGCTTGGGCCGTGCCAGTCAAGACCCTAGCGCAGAAAGTGTCAATAACTGATCCTACGAGAGCAGATGCACAAATACCAACGCACCCATGCGGTGCGGCCCGAAGGTGCGACAACCCAACTGTGCTGCTGTGGTGGCAAAGAGTCGATCCAGAATGATTGAGCTATGTCGACACCTGCTCCATCTTCGGAATCGCAAAAAGAAGTGAAAATGTGTGCTGGAAATTGAATCGTGAAACCTTACGCAAGCATAGTATTGGCGGCTGCGGTTCTTGATGCTCGACGTTATCGAGGAGCGGTGGGAATGCAGTATAGGCCGTTGGCATTTCTTGCGCGTAAAAGTAGGAGCCCATAATGGCTGACAGATCATCACCCTTGGACCAAGCAGCAAGGTGTTTGATGGGAAGCGACGCAGTAAGCGTTATTTCTGGTTTCTTGCTTGAGGAGGATGTCAAGGTAAGTCGAATTCCGAGCGTGGACCCGGTGAATGGTTTTGTCTGGATGATGCGCAAGGGCACAATACGCGCTTGTGATGGTGCGAGCGTGGTGGGGCGGAGGAGGTCCACAGTAAGGCCGTCCAGTTTCGGACTCAATTCTGCGGAGGTGACGGTCCAAGTGCCCCCCAAGCTGCGAACGCCTAAACCGATGGCATCGCCAAAAGCGTAGCCGTCCACAAAGTCGCAGTGGACATCCTGTGTCGATTCAAGCTGAACCGAGTCCTTGGGACTCTCAGCTTCTATAGTGAGCTTGAGGGTTTGCGTAGGAATGCCGTTCGACTGTGGTGCGCCGAAAAGTCTGATCTGCAGTGGTTTTAGAGTAATACTTAAAACAAAATATATTCAGGGAACATGCCTCATAGTCCCCGCTGACAAAGACATGGTAAGTTGTCGGCGATTTGATGGAAGGAGGAGACGGTAATTCTATGGCGCGCGGTAGAGTTCGTTCCAATTCGTATATATTACCAGCGTGCCATTCCGGTACAAAGGATTCCGAAGACGCGAGCTCAGAGGCAGGGACAATGGTGATATAAGAGCCCTGTATCAAATGAACGAGAAGACGAGGCGGAGGTATATTGGACCCGGATCCAGGAGGGTGCAGCGTTAAATTTGTGTGTAGTACAGCGTGATGTTGTAGGGCAGCCCATCCTTCCGTTGCGCGTAAATCAGACCATCTAGCGTACTCAAGCTAATGAGTTGAGCCCAGGAGTAGTGATTTGAATATCTTGAACCTTATTTTAGGAAACGAGATTTTCAAGTCGCCGTCTTCTGTTTCCTGGGTTTTAGACCAGCTTACAAGGCCGTTATCGGCATAAGACGAAGGCCAGGTCCGATTAAAATCGATTGGCTCGGAGAGGTTAAGAGGGTAAGACGGGGAGATAAATTGTTGCTCGCGAGCGTGAATGGGGAAAGGGCCAAGAACCTGGAAGAGGTCAAGGGAAGGTAAGTGTCGGTTTTGGCTAGTCTCACGTTCCAGGATTTAGATAGTTCAGCGGTCCAGCCAATATTAGTAGAGAGAGGTTGCTGCATCGCCGCGATTCCTCCAGAGATGCCCCAGATAAAGGGAACAAGACAAGCGGCCAATTTGCCCATCAAGTATTATTGAGACGCGTCGCCGGTCCGAGTCTGAAACGGTCCTCAAACGGAAACCCTACTGTGACGTTACGCGTTACCACTTGTCACACGTATAAACGCTCGACGCGGCGACGCCTGCAGGCACACACACAGCAGCGGCAACACACATATCTAGCTCATCGATTCGTTGCAATGTCTGGACGACAAGGTGGAAAGCTTAAGCCGCTAAAGGTTTTGCTACCCTCCTCAGCACCGGGACTTCGCTCCTGATTGACTGGCGCAGGCTCCGAAGAAAGAAAAGAAGGAGGAAGATGACGAGGACGTTGCCAGAAAGGCAAAGGCAAAGGCTGACGCGGATGCTCTCAAAGCTGCAAAGGACAAAGGTATGTTGCTTCTATAGCTAGCTTCCCTGACGACTCTTGTTCATTCGTTGTTTCCAGCACTGAAGGGTAAGCATTGACGCCACATCTCGCAACAACGTATTCACAGTGAATTGTCCGTGTTGCCTAGGTGGCGCACCCGGTGGAGGAATCAAGAAGTAAGCGAATCAACATGGTCGTCTGCCCCAGTCGATTGACTGATTTTTTGTGGACAGGTCTGCGGGGAGGAAGTAGAGAGTCTGTCGAGTTTGAAGGAGTGAATATACACGTCGATATATGCACGTCGAATATACAGGCTTTCTGTTAGTTGGGTTGAGAGAGTAGGAAGGATTTGTGCTTGTTTATTGATCCCAGTCTGAAATTGTTCTCTTGACGGCGACTCAAGTCGGAGTCGGTATGCTTCAAGGACTCGGCCAGAACAGCCAGCAAAACGCTCCTCCGGGCCAGCAGCAGCAGCAGCAGCCTAACCAATTCCCCCCACCTCCCTTCCAGAGCGGCCAGGACTGGAATTTGTCCAGCGTTCTCCACTACCTCCAAACCGAATGGCGCAAATATGAACGCGACAGAAACGAGTGGGAGATCGAGCGCGCTGAGATGCGGGTTCGTCAAGTCACTCCGTTGCCTCGTCGCGTCGACCAGCTCACCCTCTGTTCCAGGCTCGTATCGCCCTGTTGGAGGGAGAACGTCGCTCATTTGAGAATGTTAAACTCGACCTCATGCGTCGCATAAAAATGCTCGAGTATGCCCTCCGTATGGAACGGTCCGTCCTGTCTTGCTGTATCGTCTCCTTCGTTTCCTGACGTGTCGCTACACCCAGCTCAAAACAGCTCTCCCAACCTCCACCCGCGTCTTCCTCTGTTCCTCCAGCGAAGCTTGCCGCTATACAAGGCCTTATTTCCTCTACGTCTCAAAAGGATGACGTCCAGAGTCACAAGGAAGAAAGTAGCCATAGCTCTCCCCGGAGCGAGGGTACATTTCACGCTCGTCATATTTTACTGCTCTTAGTCATGTCCTTAACAGATTCTCCTCTACCAGACGGTCGCGTCAACGGTGTGGCATCTGTTGGTCCTTCGGGAAGACCGAATTCATGGGCCGGTACAACGTGGTTGAATGGCCCCGCTTCTGCAGCTGCCGCTGCGCTGGGTAAACCTCCGCCTGGCCGAGACCCAAAGAGCAGAGCACGTAGTCGCGACTACCTCAAACAGTATGGGTTTATCTCACTTTCCACGCAGCTACCTTTCACTAAACACTGTTCATTTCCAGATGTCTTCAGGAAATATCTTACCTCACGTCACCGCAGGCAATGAACCCGCTCCCAAACCGACCTCTCCTCAACAATGGCAATATGCCACTCACACTTCCAAATGCACCTCAATTTGATCAAATGGCTTACAACGGTAGACCCCGGAAAATGTTGCCCGAGTCCAACAAAGACTTTCCTATGCTGAATGGCAACATGAATCTAATGTCGGGCCCTTCGTCGGCCCCCGCCGGTTCGACTGCTGGCCAGGTTCCCTCTAATCTTGAAAGGGGCAACCCTCTTGGCCCGGGAATGCTGCAACTTCAGCAGCACCTACAACACCCCCAGCAACCGCCACAACAGTCCTCGTCCCCCAACCCGGCTGCTATGATGCAACCACCGCCGCCACCACCTCCGCAGAACATCGTGCCGTCTCAGTCACCACAAACGTCGTCGAATATCTCTGCGGAGAGGGATGAGGAGCCCCGCCAGCTGACCGCGATTTTCCGACCTGATGACGCAGGGGAATGGAAGGAGAAGCTACGGCAGTCACATGAGGCAGAGCAGGCACGTCTAGCACGGGAAAACCAGCAGGGATGGGGTGGCTCGGACGAGGAAGGCAAGGACGAGGAGGGAGACGTCGAAGATGATGAGTCGTCCGTGGTAAGCGACGACAGCGAGGGCAACAAGGTTTGGCGGCCGAAGCGGACGTTGAGAAAGTGCGTATCACAGTTTTAGCATTCCACCGCTTCAAGCTAACTCTGTCGGTCAGTCATTTGGATGCCGTTCGAGCTCTCGCTTTCCATCCGCATGAGCTGGCACTTGCTACAGGTGGAGATGATTGTACAGTGAAAATATGGCGGATGGACGTTACTGGCCTCGCTTCTTCTGCGTACGTGCCTCAACAATGATTTGGGATCGGCGTTAATGTTTCAATATCTACAGTTCACGGCCGACCACTGAAATCGAACCTCAATTGACTCTCCGAGGTCATTCGGCAGCCATAACGCGGCTGATACATGCACCCTCCAAACAATTACTGTACTCTGCCTCGCTCGACTCCTCTATCCGGGTCTGGGCACTCCCCGCCATCTCACATACAACGTACGCGCCGTATGACGAGACTCGCGCCCGTGGCGAACTTGTTGGGCACACCGATGCCGTGTGGGACCTCGCGCTCGTCCGGGACGAGAGCACACTCATCAGTTGCGGCGCCGAGGGGGCAGTGAAGGTTTGGGATGTCAGTGGACCGTCTGGAGGCGGGTCGCTCAAGCTGACATGGGGCTGGGCTGGGCTGGAGAGCGCGGAGGAGGCGCAGCTGCAAGACGATGCGGACGTGCCTGGCGCGACGGCGGTTGAGGCCCTCAAAGTCGATTTAAAAAAGGTCGCGGTTGCGTACCAGAATGCCGTCGTTAAGATATTTGATATTGAGAATGGGAAGGAATTATCGAGGCTGCCGACTGATATCAGTTATGGTGCGTTTTTCACCATGATCTCGGATTCATTTGCTGACGTTACCTCTAGACGGTACACCGGCGACCCAGATAAATCGCATAGTCTCGCACCCCACCATGTCCCTCCTCGTCACCGCCCACGAGGACAAATATATCCGGATATTCGATATAGTGACAGGTATTTTTACTGCGCGTAGAATTTTTCGACTCCACTCAACACTCTATAGGGCAATGCACCCATTCGATGCTCGCTCATCTCGACGGCGTCACGTCCTTGTCAATTGACCCGGCGGGCTTCTCGCTCGTTTCTGGCAGCCATGACTGCTCTGTGCGGTATTGGGACCTGCTTGGCTCGCGGGCATGTGTACAGGAAAGTACGACTCACCGAGAAAAGGCACGCGAGGGCGTGCTGGATGTCGAGTTCCACCCATCACTGCCCTTCATGGCCAGTGCTGGCGCTGATGGCGTGGTCAAGCTCTATGCATCATCCTCGTAGCGTTAGTTCGCATTTCGCTCTAGCCCCAACCTCTGTTCCGATTGCTACGTTCATTTGCTTTCAGTGGTGGGGACTCATTTTCGCTGCACCATAGCTTTGCTTAATAGAATGTTCATAACGGAATTCTTTTTTCCTCCTCTCTTTTCGCTACGCTTGCTTTCTTGTACATTCAAATGTTTAACGATTGTTACGAACGCAATTACTTATATATGAAGATAATCGCATCCACACTGGCAGCAATTTAGGTTCTATTGGGAATGCACAAACAACAGCAAGAGGTCTCGTTGGAGAAGCACTATGGCTACAGGAGGGCTAATTATACAGCGGCAGATGCAAAATGCAAGACGGGATAAATAGACGGTGTTGTGGGTGCAAGAGATTATATTCCTGAGTTCAAAGGAAGTTGGTCAGTTATGTTGTGCACGAGGACAAATGAACAGCCTATACGTATACACATTCCTTGACGCGCGGCCAAGATTTCTACTCCAAGCTCTTTACCCTCCAGCAGCGCTTTTATTTGCTGGATGATTAGGGTCTGGTTCGGCCGATCCGGAGCACCGTCGAGCGTGTCCTTGCAATGAATGACAATCACGCGCACGCCATCCAAGGCGCCGCGCAGTTCGCTCGGCGGAGAGGCAACCACAGGGCTCAACATCGTTCGTTGCTTTTTACGGGCAGGACGCGCAACCGGGGTCTGTGCCGCACTGTTTCGGTATTTGACTACTTCAGCAGCGAGGACTTCGAGTTCGCGGACGAGGTGCTCGGGTTTCAGGTGGCCGTAAAGCGTGTCGTCGCTCCGAGAAGACGGCCAGGAGCATTCGATAAATATGGTGGACAGGAATGCGGGAATTTTCGGCGCGGCGGCGCGCCATACGTTTATGGTTCGCGGGAATTTACTAAGCGTGTCTGGCTCGAGATCACCGAAGAAAAGAAATTCGAGCTTCGTGGGGTCGTAGCGGATGAAAAATGCCGTCGAATCGTAATTTCCTGCTACGTTGTGTCCATGAGACAACGGCAAGGTTCGGACGGAGACATTAGGCATGATGAGATCGTAGGAGTCGTTCATGCCAAGTCTAACGAGAAAATGAGTAAACAAGAGGTGAGGGGGTAGGACCACGTACAAACTGTACAGCAGCTTATGATCGTCGTCCTCCTCCTTCCAAGAAGCCAGGTTTGGCCATATGCGGTCTGCGAAGACGCTTTCTAGGTCAGCAAGAGTCTGCTTCGCGCCGAAGATCCGCTTCCGGGGTCCACCCAATGAACCAGCCGACAGAACGAGCGACGTGACATGATCCAGGTGTGCATGGGAAACGAGGAAACAACTGTCGCGATGCTTGTTTATTTCGTGCTAAAAAGTAAGGGACAAGAGACGAACCGCACGAGCGAGTAGATTTCAGTTGCCGAGTATGGCTTTTCGCGCACTGGCTGATCGGGAGTGTCGAAAAGATGTGGGTCGGACTGGAGAAGTTTTTGAACGGTTCCCTGACCGGAGCCTGGGTTATATGGTGGAGATGTTCAATAAGACGTTTTCCTGAAATAATTGATCGTCCTCCGGAACGAACCTGCCTCCAAGGCGACTATACCATCTTCCCAGGCAGCAACAGAAGGCTTGAAGAGATAACTGTCGGGTAGAACAGGTGAGGTTGTGGCTCGTATATGCGCGTTCACTGCTGACCTTGACAGGTTGGTCTCGTCGGGACCTCCCCCTTCACCAACGACTACGAGGTCGAACATAAGAGATGGGCGACCTCTTTATTTGGCCAGGAACTGTTCGGGGTCGAACAGAAACACAGTGAAGGCGGGCAACCCTGTTGGCTGATCGTGGATCGCGGATGTAGACGCGCCGATAAATAGCAGCAGAGAGGGGTAGAGGAAAGTAATAAGGTGGTGCCCCAGCCTTGTTATAAGTTGGGCTGAGAGAACCCAGCGTCAAGACCAGGGCAGTGGCGCTTTATCTATTGACAACTTCAAGTGGCAGAAGGATTGAACGCATTTGATTGCGTGGCGTGAATGCAATGCATTGACAAAGTTCGACTCAAGAAAATACAAAGACCCTTTACAGGTCATTGTACTCGTTGAACAGCGTCTCAGACAGTCACAGAGATTCGAAACAATTAAAATCAGAAGACCCTCCGAGCATCCCTTGTACCGCAAATTGGAACATATGCTGGAACCTCATGGGTACCAGGATTTATAGCAGCAAAACAATAAAATTACCAGTCACTACCGCGGTTCGAACGCGGGACCTCACGATCACGTGATTTGACAACGTGACTGAACACATGACTTTTGTTGCAATCGTATGCTCAACCACTAAGCTATAGTGACTTACCCAACACTTGCAGGTTGACATTGTGAAGGACCAACAGATGTTTGGCACAGCTCCCATTTCAGTTGCCGTAAGTGACGCGCCCATTTTGTTCAGAACCAGAACGAGACTGCTCAATATGGCAGAAAAGAACGAGGTCGCGTCGAAGAACGAAAAGTAACCCTGTCTCTTCTGGTCAAGATTCCTTTGAAAACCTCATTCTATACCAGAGTCTTCCGGGTGTTCAAAGACAAACTGTCCAGAACTGACAACTATCCGCATTTCTGTGTAAAGTTCGGGTCATGGCTCAGTAATGAAAAGGCATATTATCCCGAAGCCCGACCTACGGTCATACTTCTCGAAGCCCTATCCGTGCGTATACTGACCTGCAACACAGATCGTGGAAATTCTACTGGTGTTTTGATTCTCTGCGCCGTCAACGAGTTCTAATTGGTTGAAAGACCGCAGAAGACACCCTCCGCACGGCAGTGCACTCCATGGGGGATACCTATCCCGCTTTGGCTTCCGCTTTTATTGAACTTGTAAACACTGTAGCGCCTTACCAGGACCGCTTTGAACAAGATCTGCAAGGTCAGCAGGCAGATTTCAACGCGCTGCAAGGTTGAACGGTATTTGTTGTCAAGCCTCCCTTCAGCATCTTTTGCGTACTGTTCAAGAAATGCAAAATCCTCCCCAACATCAAAATCCTCCTCGGTAATCTATTGCCTTGATCTGCCGCCGTGCACCTAAGAATATCTGCGCTTCTAGGCATACAGCACAAGATACGACACCTTTTCCGACAGCGCCTGTCATTGAACCTAGTCAACGGATGCGCCCTAGCTCTTCGTCCTTGGCCGATGCCTTGACTCCCACTTCGGCCACTCAAGTTTCTGCCCCTTCGCCTCTGGAATCGAAAGCGGCATCTGGTTCTGTCGTTCCTCTATCAACAACGGATGGTCCTCAAGTACCCATCACAACAACAGTAATGAAACGTGTATCTTATTCATTCGATCGCCTGATTTTTCTACATTCAGGTTCAAGCAGTTCCGTCCTCCTCGACCACCCCCAAGCTCAACGTTAACTCAGCAATCGAAGCTGTCTCTACCTCTGCTCCCGCGCCAACTGTCAAGACCAAAAAGAGAAAGAAGAATAAGAAAGATGATTTCTCCAGTCTGCTTCAAGTTGATGTTCAGAAGTATTACGAGAAACGAGGCGTGAAGCAAATAGCTTCAGAAGGAATCTCCTCCCCAGTGGTTGGCACACCAATAGACCTCACTCAGGCTTCTCCAGCATCAACTGCTTATCCAGTCCAGGTTCCAGAGGCTGTCATCACCCCTGTGACTGCTGCCGCGACGCCTCCGCCACTCCACGTTTCCTCCCCTACTGAGGGTACTCGGACCGCTTCAGCTCCGATTCCTGTTGCTGATTCTTCCTCCGTTATACTCACACCTCTCACACGGGGGCCGCCTTCTCGCCCTCCAACCCCAAAACCGGAACACAACCCACCACCTCCTGCGGACAGAGTACAGCCCATTGATGGCTCAAGCATGATCGAGGTCGACCAGCCACAATCTCAAGATGCCGATATGATGGTATGTTCCAGTGCAGGTATTACCGTATAATCAATTCAAGATAATCTCCCGTACTGTAGATCGCAACTTCCGGAGAGGATGTTCAACTGTCCTCTGAGATGAACGACGAAGTCAACCGTGTGCTCTTCAATCTGACGGGGGTGTCGCATCTAGCAGTAGCCGATAGTACTCTCGAGGTTGACGAGACGATACCTCCGCCGGCATCTATGGCCGTCGACAACTCTGTCGATCCACCACATCCTACAGCAGATGCATATTCATCCATCAAAGCAGAATCTGAAAATGCTGTTGAGAGTGCCGTCGACGACGCTGTAGACATGGACCTTGACGCGACGCCAGAACCTGTTCCTGCCCCCGCGCCTGAGGTCAAAGTGGACCCTACGCCAGTAATGACGTCCCCAAGAACCTTCCACGCAATTATTGAAGAAATCGTCAACGACGCCAACAGACGCATGGCTTTGGTACTCAATCTTGTAGCTCATGACTGCGTAATTCCTACTCAACGGGGTCTAGCAGGCTCCCCGTCAAGAAGACTTACCCCTTCCCAAGACCCCAGCTGATTTTATCGCGGACGCCACGCCGTCAACGAGTGCGTTTTGACAGGCTCGTACCATTGCAATCCTCATACTTCCCGCAGAAATCGACCTTGAAATCGCAACGCTGGTAGCCAGGCACCGCGGGTTAGCCAGCGGCTCAATTACCTTGGACTTTACAGTCAAGCAACACCACGCGGATGGGATATCAAAGTGGACAACTCGTTCAGAACATGACGAGTAGGTTTCCATTGGTACAGTGGCCTTCTACTCTGACTAGTAATAACCACGTAGCGCACTCGAAGACAGTTGCTGTCTGAGTCTTCTATGTTTTAAGACATCTGACATTGAATCGATGACTTCCATGCAAAGTCGAGATCTTCAGGTCGTTCTGCCTTGTTTTAAGTGTTCATGGCCTCAGAACGGTATGCTTCCGCGTCAGCCATGTCCTGGCCTCTGATTTATGCCCCCTTCTTCAAGGTGGGTTATCTCTGGACGCGCCGTGGAAAGGTCAACGTACAACATTTCCATTGTCGCCGCCTTTTTCGGTGCGTCGACGGCTCATCCATCAGCACTAATTTCACTCACCATTCACCAACAGCTACCGCCGAGCGGAATGCTCGACGTCTCTTTATTCTCGACGCCCGGGCACAACACTTTCCGTATCACCCAGACGCGGGACATGACTGGATATTTTCTCCTCCTTTGTGCACACAATCCTACCCCTTCACAGCTTGCTGCGGTCGCGCGCCGCCGCCACAAGGAGAGGGATTGGGCGGCTTGGCTCAAGAAAATATCAGACCCGTTGCAGCTACCGTTCAGTACACCTAGTATCCAGTTGTAATTTAGGAATGCAGTATATATCTCGCATAGCTAAAAGCATAAATTCTCTTGAACGCCAAACCACAATTGGTCTGCAGAGATCTCGTTGCATCGAATCCTGAATCGGCGCTCCCGAATGAAACCGAGCTTCATTGCAATAACGGCCGCTAGAATTGGCGGAAGATGTGGTTCAGTATGCAACCGTTGGTTTTGATTAAGCGCATGCTGTTTCTATCTTGCTTTCGCTCCCGACGGGTGACCGGTGACCACCGGATACTTATACGATTTTAATGGTGTAGTATAAGACATACAGCAGATCCAAAGGTTATTCGTGCGTACAACAAGCGTACAGTCCCAACGTAAAGGAGAAAACAGGTTTCATGGCATACATTCATTAATATCATCACAGTAAGGAATGTGCTACTTAAATATGTACAGCATACAGATTAAGTTACTGAAGTCACTGAGCGAATGTTGGAATTGGAATCCTACTGGTGGAAAGCCTTCTCGAGGCTGGTGTTACATCAGACGGCCGCCGCCTCAGAGGGGCAGCGGCATCTGCATTTTCTTTGCCCTGCTGAATAGCGGGCGATGAAGGTGTTGGCAGTTTCACAACCTTAGTCTTACCCGCGACCACTGTAGCCGACGAAGACCGGTTGAGTGGTCGCGAAGCAACTGGGGGTGAGCCGACAATCGACGACCGAGATCTGAGCGGGGGAGGCCCCATAGAGCCACGCTTCGAAGGTGTCGGCGCGACGGAAGTACTGAGACGCAAGCTCTTGTTCAGAGTAGCTGCATTTTTGATGGCACTTTCGGTGGAAGGTTTGCGCTCCCTGGAAAGATCGACACCGACTTCGGAACTGAAGGAAGGTGGCCGCGACATCTTAGGAGCAACGGAGACAGAAGATTCGCGACGATGATGGGTAGCCGCAGGGGGTTTTGAAGCCGTAGTATTCCCTGCGGTTCCACGGACGCCAAGACGTCGCTTGAGCTTTTGGGATATTTAGCTCGTGCCGTATACACACAAAATGCAACTCACCAACTCGAGTTCCTGTTGCTTTGAGTCCAACGCGATATTCAGACCTTCCAAGTCCAGCTTGTCTTGCGAACGCTGCTTGGTAATATGTACTATCTGAACTTCCTTGTCCGCACTTTCCTGCTGCAGATCGCGATTTTGACTCTTCAGTCGGTCGACGTCAGCCTGGAATTCATACAGCGCCGACGCTTGTGTGTCGATCTCCAGTTGTTTCCTTCCCGAGTCCTGGAGCGCAACTTCAAGAGCGGCAGCGTGTTCCCGCTGCATCATAGCCAGCTGCTGGCGAAGCGCTTCCACTTCACCCGTACCTCTTTCCCGATCGCGTTGCCACTCTTGCTTCAATTCTACGACCTGATTCTCGCTGCGCTTGAGTTTCTCCAAGATCTGGTTAAAGCGCCCTCAGTAATCGAAATTGTGATGCGAAAGGCGGCATACCTGATCTCGTTCACTCTCCAACGACTCCTTGACACGCCACACACCTCGTAAGTCATCCTCGAGATCGATAGCCTTTCGTTCGGCAACTTCAACGCGGGCATGCCTCTCTTGCAGTTTGGCAACTTGGAGCTTGAGCGAATCACGCTCCATCGCAAGTGAACACTTGCCCGCCTCTGAGACCTCGGCAGATCTCGCCAACCTGTCGGCGCGGTCACAGACGACAGCGAGCTCTGCTTTCAGTTCAGCGATCTCGTCGTCCCGAGCACCTATCCGCTGCTTAGAGACAAGAAGCTCTTCAACCAGCTCTGCGTTACTGCGCTGAAGATCGTCCTTCTCCGTAGTCCAAGCCATCTCGAGACTTTGATGCCGCTGTTTCTCTTCTTCCCCGCTTGTCTCCAGGGCCAATACGGCTGCTTTCAACGCTTCCTCGGCCATTCGTTCCTGACATTGCTTTTCGCTTAGACTGCCCAAGGAGTCCCTCAATCTCGCTGCCTCATTGCGTCTTTCACCCGCTAACATCTCTAGACGTCGTAACTCCTCTCGGAGAACGACCTCCGTCTTCTTCCATGCGTCCCTCTCCCGTTCTAGACCTGCGATCTGGCGGTGCAACATCCGGAGAGCCTCTCCACTCGCCTCGTCCATTATGCTTCGCTCCATGCTCTCTTGGCGCGATCCTTCAACCTCATGCTCCAGGAAACGACACGTCCGTTCAAGGTCTTCAACCTTTCTCTTCCACGCGCGCAGAAATTTGCGTTTCTTCACATCATCTTCCTCTGCTTCAACAAGTTTCTTTTGCAAAATCTCGACCAGCTCGTCGCGTGCGTGCAAGTCGGCCTCGAATTGGCCGCAGAGCCCCGTCTGTAGATCGAGCTGAGTTTGCAAGGAGAAAATGAGGCTTTCTTCCTTGGAAGTCGTGCGAGCATGGTGTGAGCGAGACTGGCTGCCGGGCGGGGTCGTGTTTATCATCGTTTGCGGTGTGTAATATGTCGTCGCGTTGGCACTGAAGGGATCAGGCTCTGGGGCGCCACTAGTGCTTTCTGTACTGCTCGATGGTGCAGCCACCGGAAGCTCGGCAGCCTTTGAAGACGATCCGCGCAAGAGAGCCATGAACGCCGTGTCGCTGAACGCGCGACTCCGACTCACGCTGTGGGACGACGACGACGAAGTCAATTGTGAATCGCTGTCTGAGATTAGAGAGGAGTGTCCGCTGGAAGACCGATTCGATTCGAATTCGGTCGATGAGGAGTGGAACACAGCTTGGCCGAAACTAAAGGAGGCGCTTCGGTCATGAGAGGAAGGCGGGGGTCGAGCAGTTCTGCGCTTCGCTGAAGAGGTGGGAGCTTCGGGCCCAGTGGCCTCCCGCAATGGACCATTGCTCCCTTTGCCGTCTCTGTAAGGGGTGGAGGTCAGCGCTTCGGGCAGGTCGCTGTCAGGAACATGAAGGCCCGCGCCGAGCGAAGATATAGGCGGAACCTCTAGTGCCTGGAAAAAGTTGGTGAGATTGGGAGGTTCTTCCTGCGACATGTTTGTCAACGGGGCGAAAATTTCAACGACGCTTGGCCTATGGGAGCGGCTAGAGGGTGCAAATCGTGGGACACTGGGGGACCTCGACCGAGGTTGGCGATCGAAGGCCACCTGTTCCGGAGGAGTGGATCGACTGAAAACCGGCTGCTTCTCGATTTTGATAGAACCTGTGGGTAGAGGCACATTCGCGTCAGGGCCGAAGAACCGAACATTTTTTACGGTGCCAGGAGTATTGGGTTCACGGAGGATTGATCTGACGGAGCCTTCAAAAGTCGCGGCCCTGTTTCTCGTGGTATTGAAATCCGATGGCTCCTCGGGACGCAGAGACCTGGGGGTTTGGGGAGGAGACTTTAACGCGTCCAGCGACGGGCGGCGCGCTAGAATATTGAAGGACGCGCGTCGCGCTGCTTTGGGACGGGGAGCAGTGTTGCTCAAGAGATCATGAGAAGAACGGCGAGCCAAGTCGCGCGAAGAAGAGGAGCGAGCCAGGTCGCGAGAAGATGAAGAAGATGGTAAGGGTTCTGGGTTGAGTGTGAGTTGAGAAGCTATGGTTCGAGTGTTTTCAGCGCGAGAGTTGTGGAGGTAAAGACCAGATACCCACTATTTATATGAAGATTGAACGTGGATTTGACCTTTTTGGGTATACTCGGAAGCTTCAATGGGGAGCTTAACCTCAAGGACCCGTCGTCCCTGTGGAGCTTCAACACGGATTTCCTCTTGACGGGTGAACTGGATGGACCAGCCAGGGCCTCCTTCCGCTGCGGCTCAACCAGCTCTCCATCCTGAGCCTGCTTCGACTTCAACGCAGAACTGAATTTTGTCCACATGGGAATGGTTCCTATGTATGTGCGTGTTCGCTGTGGGGACCTAATAGGGCGAATTAGACAGTTGCAAGCTTAGATTGAGATAGAACTTGCACCAAGTCTTAGCAGGCCCAGGTCAGGGTTGAAGCTGCCGCGGCTGAGAGGACCAAGACCGCGAGAGGGAGGGAGGAGGAAGCAAGGTGAGAACAAGCCCGTGACCGCGAAATCAACAATGTCAACATCAACAAACACAGAAGCCGAACAACGATTGACGCGGTTACCTTGCGGTTACCTCTGGCTCGATGTCTGCCAGCAATGAAGTCGAGGAAAGCCCTTTGCAGGCCCTCGCCAACTCTTTCTTCATGATTATCGCCTCAGAAATTGGCGACAAAACTTTTCTTATTGCCGCCATTCTCGCTATGCGCCATCCCCGCGTCGTCGTGTTTTGTGGTGCTTTTGGCTCTCTCGTCGTCATGTCTA
The DNA here is from genome assembly GCA_037176885.1 of Favolaschia claudopus. NCBI lineage: Eukaryota > Fungi > Basidiomycota > Agaricomycetes > Agaricales > Mycenaceae > Favolaschia > Favolaschia claudopus. Next base: position 1,178,584 of record JAWWNJ010000055.1, on the reverse strand, counting down.
TTCTTTCTGCGGAAATGGGCCACATTTTGCCAACCCTTATACCCAAAAAATGGACCCAGGCCGCCGCAGCTGGCCTCTTCTTCGTGTTTGGCGGCAAAATGTTGATGGAGGGGCGGGCTATGAAACCCGGAAACGACAAAATACGCGAAGAAATGAAGGAGGCGGAAGAGGAAATTGAAGGAGACGACGCCGTACACGAAGGCAATGGTCACTCTAGAGACGCCATTCCACTTGAAGACTTGGAAGCAGGAACTGCCGCTGAGAGGAGCCCACCACAACCATCCACCCCAACACGGAGCCTGATGGAAGGCGCCCGAAATTTCTGCAGCTTTTTCCTCGGTCCCGTATTTGTTCAAGCATTTGTTTTGACATTCCTCGGCGAGTGGGGCGACAGAAGCCAGATCGCAACTATAGCATTAGGTGCTGCGCATGTACGCAGTTCAACTTCTTGACGAGTCTACGTGCTCATTCGTTGGCAGAACGTGTATCTGGTCACCCTGGGCACTGTCGTTGGCCATTCTTGCTGTACCGCTCTGGCTGTTATAGGTGGCCGATACGTGTCCACCAAAATATCCGTCAAACACGGTGTGTCTAAACCCATCTTTTTCTCTGTTTTTCTGGCTTGACGCAGGAGTTTTAGTCACTCTCGGTGGCGCCGCCCTGTTCCTCATCTTTGGTTGCATCTACATCTACGAAGCCTTTGGAAGGGAACGGGGGAGTGAGATAGATATGGCGCTTAATGGCGAAAAGAGTGTTATCTAGATGGCATATACCCATACGCTGGACGGTCATGGTTTTCTGTGTAATTTATTACTGTAGCGTACGAACGGACACAAACCAATATCTAGAGTCAATATAATGATAAAGCGGTGAGGGTGCCACCGCTAACGATGGAAAGTTGAAGTCGCGTCTTATTATGTAAACCGCGGCACAACCTTTCTTAATCCTCTTTTACATGACGGAAGCCATTCGCGATGGGCCGGGCCATCTACTGTCCCTCAAAGTCATGCGAGTCTCGGTGCGAATCGACCCCGGGGGCCAAGTAATATCATCTTGCAATGTTAACCAACGCACGCTGTAGCGTCCCGCCCTCGCAAGTGCATGGCAGCCTTTCTACTCTAGTTCTCCCTCCTTCTCAGTGCGTGCCGCCACCTGCAACCTCCGCGCACTTTTCAACGCGCTGTAGGCCCATTCCACCGCGTCGATTATCTCGCTACAGGGCAAAACGCCATTACCGGGCCATCCTAAAACACTACGAGACTTGACGCATGCTTCCGAGCTGCTAACTCTGCCCTCATCTTTTGGATCCATTCAACTGGGAGAGACCTTCTCGAGCTGTCTTTGTGTCAATAATGAAGCCCAGCTAGAGATTGAAGCTGTTGGAATCAAGGTAGAGATGCAGACAGCCACAAGCAAAGTCCTCATTGCCGAGTTTGGTGGTTCAGGGCACTTGTTGGCTATTGGAGACACGTTAGAGAACGTGGTCCATCACGAAATCAAAGAACTAGGCCAGCATGTGCTTGCTTGCACCGTAACCTATCGACTTCCACCAGGTTCGCGCACCGCACCTGGACCGGCAGAGGACCCGAATGACCCTGCGCTGCAGACTTTTCGGAAGTTTTACAAGTTCGCAGTACGTTTCCTATATTGACGGTCATATAAATAATCACTAGCTCACCGAATTTCCAGGTGACCAACCCTCTCTCTGTGAAAACAAAAGTGCATGCTCCGCGAGCGCCCTCCGCTCTCATGTCGAGCGTTGAGCGGGGGAAGGTGTTTCTAGAGGTCCACATCCAAAACCTCACAACAGAAACAATGTGGTTTGAACGCATGCGTTTCGAATCCGCAGAAGGGTGGGATGCGGTGGACGGCAATCTCATTGACACGGACCAGGAAGATTCTGGAAGTATTTTTTCTGGGTCTGCAGCGCTCATGCAGCCCCAAGACATGCGACAGTATATCTACATCCTAAGCCGACAACAAACTTCCCTTGCCCCAGTGGTTCATCCCCCTGGTAGCATAGTTCCGCTTGGACGACTGGATATATCCTGGAGGTCTTCTTTTGGAGAGCCTGGTCGTCTACTGACATCAATGCTTTCCCGACGGATACCTTTGATAGCTCCTCCCATGCAGAAACCGGTCTCGGCTCTTCCCCCGTACCTCCAGCGCAATGCAACGACCAGTGTTGGCGCAGCACCTCGACCGCATTCTCCGCAACTATCTACATCTACATCGCGACCCAGTTCACCGACTGTACCCCAACGACCCGGATCTCCTTTCAGGAACCGCCCTCCCTCTACAATCGTAGGCCGGCCACAAACACCACCGCCCCTACCTCCCGTAGCCCCCGATATCGACGTCAGCCTCACAGTTCGCGACGTTCCCCGAGACTCCATAAAACTTCAAAACCCCTTCAAAGTATCTTTCGCGCTCGTCGTATCTGCACCTGTTTCATTCGCAAGGCGCCGCCGCTTGCTATTCGTCGTACAGCATCTCCAACCTCCACGTGCGACTGCAATTTCCACCATCTTACCTCCCAATCCACCACCCGAGCCTTATAGTCCACGTCTTACGTCCCTCACGTCGCCTGGCTTCTCTACCCCGTCTCCCATGTCCGCGACCTTCAATTACGCTCTAGCGCATCAAAAGCTCATGGCTGTATCTCCGATTCGGCCAAGCCATGACGACAGTGCAAACACCTCCGTACCGTTACCTCCGCCATTTTTCGAAGGCGCGGAGGAACTGCGATTTGCGAACGTTAAGCCTGGAGTTGTGTTCTGCGGTCCCTCCGCAGTATTCCTTCCTGCGATAGACCTAGAACGGCCGGTAATAGTTGACGAAGGCGAAAATGCTGACGGTGAAGAGCCTCGCAAAGCCCAAGCGGTGCAAGACTTTGAGTTGCAGTATATGCCTGTCAGTCGAGGTTTCTGCACCGTGGGCGGATTGCGAGTGATATTGCTCGAGGACCAGCACCTCGAGGATCCAGAATCTGAGGACGACAGACCGCTCTTCCGACCAGAGCCTAAAACGCTCAAAGAGTGGGATGTCGTAGCTGAAGTCTGGGTTCCCACATAGCATGACTTTTGTATTTAGTACTGAGAGCCTAGTTCTCTCTGCATCGATCGCACGATCGAATCCAGAGCATGAGAAGGGAAGTTGTAATGGTATCTGTGGAATAGGGCAACTCGATATCTTGATGGAGTGTAGGATGTCCGTCGCTATCGTACCCCTACATGATGTGGTTTGCGCCAGGGAAAAAGAATTCGGTCGTCTCTCGAGCCTCCATGTAACAACTTCCATGTTTATTAAATGTTTGTAGATTTTGAGAGGGGGGTTGCATTGTAACTACGAAAAACACAAGACCATGAGCGGATGCAGTGAGTGATATGCGTCAGATACGTGAGATATAAGAAAGAATTATACTTTTGCTGCCCAGCACCCGAATCCTCTAAAAGCAAAGCGTCTCTCGAAGGTGTCCGGTCAGAAAAGGACCGCGCCAGTACGATCACCTCTAGTACATTCCGCCCATGCCGCCCATACCTCCCATACCGCCACCCATACCACCTCCACCAGCTGCCTTCTCCTCTTCCGGTGCATCAACGATGGAGCATTCACTCGTCGTCAAAAGACTGGCAACACCAGCAGCGTCAACAAGAGCAGTGCGTACGACCTTGAGCGGGTCGACAATGCCGGCTTTAATCATATCGACGTACTCGCCCTTGCTCGCATCGTAGCCCCAGGCAAATTTGTCTGCGGCACCATACTGGCCAAGAAGAGCGCCAACAATGACGCTGGACTCTTCGCCTGCGTTGGCCAGAATGGCACGGGCAGGAGCGGTGATGGCGCGTCTGACGATTGCGACACCAAGTTCTTGGTCAAAGTTGGTCGTCGTGATCGGCTTCGCGTCGGGGCTCGTCGGGGAGGAGGTAGAGCTGGCTGCACCGGGGGAGGAAGTCGCGAGCATCAGGCTGGCTTTCAGAAGCGCGACACCACCGCCGGGAAGGATACCTTCCTCCACTGCTGCGCGGGTGGCGTTGAGAGCGTCGTCGTAGCGGTCCTTCTTCTCCCCGACTTCGACCTCACTCGCACCGCCGACCTTGATGACAGCGACACCGCCCGAGAGCTTGGCAAGACGCTCCTGCAGTTTTGTCTTGTCGTACTCGCTCGTTGTCACGTCCGCGATGATGGAGCGAATCTGCTCGCAACGAGCTGCAATGGCGTCCTTGGAGCCGTCACCGTTCAAGACAATGGTGTCGTCCTTGGTAATGGTGATACTGCCAGTGGTACCAAGCATGTCGACAGATACTTGCTCTAATTTGATGTCGAGCTCATCTGAGAAGACGGTACCACCGGTGAGGATACCGAGGTCGCCCAGGATAGACTTGCGGTTGTCACCGAAGCCGGGAGCCTTAACGGCAACGACCTGGAGCTGGCCGCGGAGCTTGTTAAGGATGAGGGCAGCCAATGCCTCGCCGTCGACGTCCTCGGCGATGATAACGAGTGGGCGGCGGGCTTGGGCAGCCATTTCGAGGGTAGGCAGAATATCCTGAAGCAGCGAAATCTTCTTCTCGCTGAGAAGAATATACGGCTTCTCCATCTCGACCTTCTGCGTCTTCACGTCGGTGATGAAGTATGGAGAGATGTAGCCCCGGTCGAAGCGCATGCCCTCAGTAATCTCAATCTCGTCCTCGATAGTCCGTCCCTCTTTGACAGTGATGACGCCCTCCTTGCCGACCTTCTCCATAGCCTGCGCTATTAAGCTTCCGACGTGAATGTCGCCGTTGGCGGAAATGGTGGCGACCTGAGCAATCTCTGCCGTGGTGGTGATGGTCTTCGTCTGCGAGGAAAGGAACTGGACCACACGGTCTACAGCCGCCTGTGAGCCGCGGCGCAGGTCCATGGGGTTGCAGCCAGCGGCAACATTCTTGACACCCTCTGAGTAGATGGCGCGCGCAAGAACGGTTGCCGTCGTGGTACCATCTCCTGCTACTTCGTTGGTCTTGGAAGCCACGTCCTGAACAAGACTATAGCAAAATAATTAGTCTAGTTTAGTGCTGTCTGAAGGATAGAAAGTTACCGAGCACCAAGGTTCTCGAACTTATCCTTCAATGTGACGGCTTTCGCGACGGTGACACCGTCTAAAACGAGAATTAACTCTTGACCGCGACGGGGCACACGCACCAACCTTTTGTTATCTTAGGCCCGCCGAACGACTGCTCGATGATGACATTGCGACCTGAACGAGAAACGAAGTTAAACATTTGTAGACACAGTCGAGTAGAAAGACATACCCTTCGGACCGAGAGTGACCTGGACAGCATTGGCGAGTACGTCGACACCCTTGAGGATGCTTGCCCGTCCATCGTTGGAGAACTTAATCTCCTTGTGGGCACCGCGGGTGAGAGCGGGCTGGGCTTTTGCAGCAGCGCGGCGCATAGACCGGGAGGAGGTCGTCGACAAGCGGTGCATTTTGGGGGAGGGAGGTCCGGAGACGCGAAAGGTGAAGGAAGAAAGAAAAGACGGGGAGAGAGAAACAAAATTAGCCGACGAGAAATTTTCAAGCCGAATCAAAGCCGAAAGCTCTAGAAGCTCACGTCATCCACACAACATAAGTAAATATCCACTCTGAGGTTCGTGGAGAGAAAAGACGCGTCTCGTTCATGGTCTAAAATGAATATTACATTACTATGCGTGAAATACAATGGGAGTTTGTCCAGTTAATCAACTTGTCCGAAACAGAGACTATTATACTGTAACCCAAGGTTGGCTGACCAGCTGTTGCACCGACAGCAATGCGCGATACCGCACGTCTGAGTCGGAATGCGTCATGAGTTCCATTACCCGCGTCTTGGCCCCCATATCCGTGACGAGCCTGAAAAGAGTCTTGTTAGATTCATCGCAAAAGAATTACTGAAGCGCACTTTTTGCCCCGGTCGCAGTGTTTGACGTATTGACCGACGTCGTGAGCAGCCACGGCGAGGACAACAGGGTCCGTGGACTCTTTCAGGAGCTTGACCAATACCCTGGCAACACTTCAGTATGATGCCAACATGGAAACATCCAACAAACTTGAGCTGTTCGTAGTCTCTGTCGTTCAGTTTCGTCGCGTTCTCCTTCCAGAAATCGTCGGATTCGTGAACTGGTGTCCAGGAAAGATGGCCGGAGGTCAGTTCCGAGCTATATTCATCATACGTCCTATCAACCACAGTAAGCCGAAACTTCAGATAAATGAAATAAAGGGGAGCACGTTAAGCTTTGGAAATTGGTGTTCAGTTCGTCCCGCAAAAATTGAACATCTTCAATTATATCCTCATCAGACCATTTCCGTGTGCAGAGGTTCTTAGCAAAGGGTAACAGTTGGGCAACGAGCATAGAAGGAAGATTCTCGCGTGGTGCTTTCACGACTAGATTCTGTGGCGTGATGAGGACTAGAGAGAACGACGATGGACGATTGCACAGACTCTGAATGTGGCAACGATGACACGGATGACCTTCTCCTTTACAGCACCCTGGGCGACGTCTATGAGCAAGGGTATTATGTCGTATTTCCTGAGAGAATGAGCAAAGATTGAAGCAAGTATCAGAAATCATACTTGTTGACTTGTTCTGCTACGTTCTGCTCGAACGAAAGTAGCCAGATACAGAAAGCGACCTGGTAGCTCATCTGAGGGCCGGGTTTGTGCTTGAGAATTTCAACGAGTCTGAACTCGAGTTAGAATGGGATAAATCAACAAAACTGGGATGATTCAGACCCTGCAATTATCCCGGGTATTTCCCAAATTGCCTGCCGACATTCGGAACGAGCCAGAAGTGCCTCTAAACACTGCACCGCGATATCACATTTATTGGGTGAGTTTCCTTGAACAAGAGACGCGAGAAAGATTAAGAATGGTTGCAGCTGGACCGATTGTAGAAGAGTAGATTCAGAACTGGTGAGGGCTGCAGATGAGCACACAGGAGTTATGGAGATGATACACGAACCACAGTAATACGGTCAAAATCTGGGCAGCTTTGAGTTGCACAAAGTCGTCCTGAGTCTCGAGTGTTCTGTAAGAAGAGGTCAGGGCTCGCATGAAATTAAACTACTCAGCATACCGCAGTAACGGGGCGTATGGTAGGTCAGGGTCACTTTCTGCAGCGCGGGTGAACAGAGGGATTCGCTCGTCATGGTCTAGCCAGGCAATTCACAAAGTGTGACAGGGAGTGGACGGATGCACGCACCGGCAATAGCGTCGGCAATAAGTACTAGGATGCATTGCATGGTGTCCACTCTCTGGAGTTTCTTGAGGAGACGGAGATAAAGCAAAGCATATGTGGGGGATTCAGAGAGGAGGAGAGACTCTGTCTTGGCCTTTGGCTGCCTGTCGACCTTCTTGATGAGAGCTAGTTCGTCGGAGGTGATCAGATCTGCGCGCTGGTAGCCCTGGAAGATATTGGTTGGAGGGATAGATTGAGAGGAGAGGCTCTGTGAGTACCTCCCATGGAACTGGCTTTGTTCTGATCTTTGCAGAATTGTCGTCGAGGTATGAGCTGGATACAAGGGACAGGGACATGCTGATGGCGGTGGTAGTGCTTCAAGCGCGTAAGGACACAAATAGAACCAAATCCAAAAAGTCAAGGGTTATGTCTCGACTTGCACGCCGATGTGAGCGCCTCTCCCGCACCCTCGCAACTGTCGCCTCAGAACCTCTGCTTTCTTCCTCATCCCCCCGCCCTCCCCGCCCCTCCTCCAAACCTATCTTATACTCCTCCGTCATCCTCAACCGCGCACCCATCCTCACCGCAAGTCCAACCACATTTGAGCGCGCATTCTACGCGTATCAGCAGCGCATACGTCGTGCACTACACAACCCCTTCCCTTCCGAGTTCTACTTCAAACAGGGCTCGCTCCTCGAAGCCCGCTTCAATTCCGAGGAGCGCTTCCGCGAGAAAGTCGCATGGGGGCCAACGTATTCAAAGGAGGAAGACCTGTCGCCCGAGGCCAAGGCAGCCGAGCAGGCTGCGATGGACCAAATGGCTTTGCAAGAGAAGTCAGACGACAAGCTGATGCCCAGGGTCCATCCTTCGGACGAGGCGCGCGACTACCACAGTCTCGACCGTAAAGGCCGGCGAAATATCTACCTGTTAATACAACGTGCTGCTGAGGATGGTCAATTGGTTTGGGAGTTCCCGCAAGGTCAGCCAGTAGAAGATGAGCTGCTGCACCAGGTTTGTATTTTTCGTAATGTCGTTTTAATTGGGCTCATCTATTTGTGCGTAGGCGGCTCAGCGTGAGCTATATGCTCACTGCGGCAAAAATATGGATACATGGATAGTCGCTCGCAAACCAATAGGCATGTATAAACCGTCCATCCCAGTTACAACGCCGACTCCGACTCCCGAGGCATGTCATTTGTTTTTCAAGTGTGGTCGCATTCTGATTAGGACTCTTAGGCAATAACATTCTTCTTCAAAGCTCACATCATGGCAGGGCAAGTGAATCCTGAAAAGTTTGTCAAAGACTTTGCTTGGGTAACGAAACAAGAGATCGAGACGCGAGTAAGGAGAGCTTATTGGGAAGGCGTAAAGGACATGCTCTCTGATCATTGAATTATATTCCCAATAAATCTAAAAACATTAGAAATTTTCCTAAGTTATTTTGGGGGCGCGGGGGGCGCGGAGACCGTTCTGCGGGGGTTCGGCCGTTTTTGAGCATCGTCGAACTTGCGGATGATGAGTTCGCATTTCGTGGTGGCGCATATGGGTTTTGCGGCGGCTTTGATTGCTTTGGAAAGCAGCTGGAGACCAGCAGCGTGTTCTACTGCTTCGACTGAAAGAAGATTGGTAGGCCCCAAAGAAACAAAACACAGAAAAAGACGACGTACTGGGCATAGAGAACGACTCCATGGGAGTTGTATCAGGAATGGCGGCGTTCGGCAATACGAAAGCACCAGCGGAAAGTTCAAGTGTGTCCGGGGTGGAAGGGGACGAAGGTTTTGACGCGAGCACGACTTTCGCAAAGTGTGTGGGCACAGCGACGTTCGGTGGTGAGCCGATGACCTCGTACGTCTACCAAAACGTCAGAGGCTGAACAACATCCGTCACTAAGAAGAATTCAACACACGACACGCCACTTTCCGTCTGTACCCATACGTGGAAGGTAAAGTGGGATAGTGAAGACATAGACGTCGGCAAAGGTGCCTGTTAGACGGCGGCACCAATCCTCCAGGTAAGCCCAGTCTGGAGTTACAGAATTTAGCAGCGATGAGGGCAATCCAACGAAGGCATACAATGACGGTTGAACCCATCTCCGACTTGAGGCGCTATATTTGACAACAGAAAGGTTTCGTCCATTGCATCCTAATTCGCGTCAAGACGCGTCAAATCAACGTTGCAAATGCATCCCCAAACAAACCTGAGAAGCCTTCGTATCCGCCGCGGGCACCCTGATGAAGAACAGATTTGTATTCAACGCAAACCTATTAGATGGAAAGCAACGCACATATGCCCCCGGTCGTACCCGCTCTTGAAGTAATCCTGTAGACGGGCGCGAAAGGGAATGGGAAGGTCCTCGTCTTCGCGGAAAGTGGATTTGCCGCGGTCTGCAGGACCATCTGAGGGTGGAGGCCGCAAAGACGCCGCCGTCAAGTGCTCGGCTGTCTGAGCGAAAGAAACATTGATTTGACGCGCCGTGACAAGATATAGATAAGAATTCGCACCCATGATGGATGGCGAAGACGCCTGTCGTACCCGGCAACGTACGCCTTCCTGGCGAGCGCATCCGCAATCGGGCCTGAGTAGAGTTACCACCACTTGCCAGATGCCTGGACGCGTTTGAACAAACCTGGATTGCCATACTTGAGTATATCTTTCACTGCTGGGTCTTTGGACACCTCTGTCTTGGCTTCGTCGCCGAATTCTATGGTTGGAGGATGCAGAATATTTAAATCTTGTCTTAATATTTTGAGATTATTGTGGTGGTGGTGGGTGGCGAACATGGAGCCAGCAACGCCACCAACAAGAAAGAATGAGCTCTTGAGGATGATATCCCATGCTCGCGGACTGAAGGCCATCGTGGCGACTCGGGAGGCAAAGGGAATCCCAAAAGAACTTCCGATCAAAATATTGCGATCAAAATTTGTGTTTGTGTCTGTTATCGGGACGCGGCAAACCCTCACGTGAGACGGTTCCTCCTTGCCTCCCTCTCCCTCCACGTCCTCTCTGCTACCTTCGCGTCTTCACCAATCCCAATAAACAATGGAGCAACTTACTACCTCTCTCGCGCCCCCTCGCGCCAACCCCAAACCCAGCGTGGTCAACTCCTCCCAACAAGTGGCAGGCAGTGTCGCTAAACGGTTCGCGCGCCTCTTTCCGTGCATCGAACCCACTGACCACCATTCTCAGACTTTCCAATGAGCTCATGACATTAATGGTGTGTCTCGCTGCTTATTTCGCGCATGCCACATTGATTAACGCGTCGGTTCAGATGTCGTCGTCCCCCGGCATCGTAACAGCCATCTTCCCTCTGCCTCTCCCCCCTCTAACTCGCCTATAGTCCGCGTTCCCCAAAAGCGACAGCAACCTCTTTGAATGGGTAGGCACGATTGAGGGGCCCGCAGAGACTGTGAGTGCTTGGGTGCCTGTTTGTCGCGTGCATTGTTCATGGAACAAAACCAACAGATCTATGCCGGTCTGTCGTTCCGGATTTCCATATCATTTCCGGCAAACTATCCCTACGTCGCCCCCGCCATTAAATTCGAGACGCCGTGTTTCCACCCGAACGTCGATATCAGCTCCGGTGCCATTTGTCTTGACATTCTGCAGGTAAACAGCGTTTCTGGGGTCATTTAGACGTGGACTGACACACGGTCATGAAAATAGGACAAGTGGTCCGCGGTGTACAGCGTTCAAACCATCCTTCTCTCGCTGCAGTCTCTGCTCGGAGGCTAGTACACCGTTGCTTCCATTCTCGAACCCGTGAGTCCTGACCGGTATGCCTAGAACCCAACAATGCATCTCCTTTGAACACGGATGCTTCGGCCATCTGGGACACACCAGAAGGTTTGTCTGCGTTGACATCTGACGGTCACCGTGATTGCTTATTACAGTAATCTTTTTTCGCAGCATTCAAAACACAGTTGATGAAGCACTACCGACCGTTGAAGGATGGTGCTTGAACTATGATTTAGTAGCTGTGTAATTATTTGCCCTGTGTTTGATATAATCTTTTGCGGAACCTGTACATGATTTGGATGTGAGCGCTGAGCAACTGGTTGCGTTGCACTGATCTGAGGGGAGATGTGTTGCGCTTTATTTGGAAGATCCGCGTTCTCACCTTCACATCCAGTACAGGCTACTGTCCAAGTACGTTTTCTGACAAAATTGGGCTTCTCATTCTTATGTCTACAATACAGGTCTGCGACATTCTTTTGCATTTTATTTATCCTCGCTACTTGTGCCCCCTTGACAATGCCGCGTCGCTCGCCACCAACTTCACTCCGTCTTGTGCAGGGGCCGGTCCCTCCACGCTCGTATGACTCGTGCTGTGTTTTTTGAAGGCTTGCGTTGACTCAGCTTGCGTGCAGAGTCCCTAGGCACACGATGCCGTCGGTACCACGGCCAACGTGGACTCAACCGACTACCGTTGCGAAAGGACCCACTCCGAGATCCCAAGCCGGCCACAAGGAAGACCCCGTTCTTGCGGCCAAGTTCACGGAGATCCCGTCGCTCCTCATCCCACCCACGCCGTCGAGTCGGGGGAGCATGAGAGGACCATGGGATCATTCTGGGTCGATTCAATTGGACTTGGATGTGGAGAATATGCTTAGCCCGTTGAAGCCTGTTGCGTTTGCGTTTGCGTTGACATGAGGGGGATATTAGTATGTAGTAGAGTGGACTATACATAAGTTGAATACAATGGCTGGTTACATTGACTCGTTGGGCACAATGGGTGATTTAACGGAGTTGACACACAAGACCAAAGTCTTTTGGATTAAGTTACTCTTCTTTCTTTTATACCGACTTGACGAGCGGGGAGACGGCCCTTTACTTCAGATAATAATGACCACGCCCCCCACAGACATCTCGTCTCTTCGTCTCCACGACTCTTCTTATGACTCTTATGAGCACAACTCCCCCGCTACCAGACCCCCCTACCACTTTGCTACTTCTCCAGGCATCCCAGTGCCCTCTCGCTACGACCCTTTGACTGTAGGTCAGTCTCCCCTCAAGCCAAAGCCTGCTCGTAACCCTCTTCCCACTGTGCGTCCTCTTCCTCCCTTTCCCCCCTCCTCCTCTGATTTTTCTGACGATTTTGCAGCAATGGCTCGATAATTCAGACAATCGCTCTCTGTCTCCCCATAATAACTCGGATTTCTCCTCCGCTGGCGGCTCTCCTCCCCCAATGGGCTCCATCCAGTCGCCGCCCCCTGTTGCCAGTAGTCCCAGTCAAAATCCCGACGACGAGATCATCCCAACTGCAATCGTTATCAAAAATATCCCTTTCAATGTCAAGCGCGAAACCTTGCTTGATATAATTGTCAGTCTCTTCATCTCGTTGGTTCATCGATCTCTTCTTAATCAGTCATCTCGTGCTTTTTCCCCAGGCTTCACTTGCGATCCCCACACCTTATGCGTTCAATTACCATCTGGACCAGCAGGGTTCTTTCCGTGGTCTCGCTTTTGCCAACTTCCGCCAGGCTGCGGATGCCGATGCCGTCGTTGCCGCCTTGAATGGGTTCGACGTTCAAGGCCGTAAATTGCGTGTCGAATACAAAAAGGTCCTACAGGCCGGCGAAAAGGAGCGTATCGAACGTGAAAAGGCGATACGCAGGATGCGTTCCATGCAATTAGAGAAGGAGCAGTCCGGCACAGGCTCTCTGTACGACGAATTCGGTTCGCCGCTGCAAGGTGGAAACCCCCCAACATTCACCCCCCAGCGCTCCTTCTCGGGCACCCCGTACCAGCCGCAGCAATACTCACCTACTAACGTATCCCCGATCCCCAACCCTCCACAGTATAATCATGTCCTCGCCGCGGCTCCTCCGGCCCCTGTGCAGCCCTCCGTGACCCCAAGTAATTCTGAAAAGTCTTCGGCAAACGAACTAGATCTTAATGACCCCTCCACCTTGGAAATATACTCCCGGATTCTGTTGTTCAAGGACGACCGCATGCGCGACGAACTTGCTTTCTCCAGGACCCTCAGTCCCAAGCAACGCAGGGTGGTCCATCTCGTGGCCCAAAAATTGGGCGTGTATCACTATTCTGTAGGCGAAGGGGAGGAGCGATATGCCGTTGTCACGCGCATCGATCCATCGCGGGTGAGCTTCTTTTTCGGTCATCACATGGGCCACGCGATTGATTTTTTTCTCCACGCTAGCAACAACAACGTCCCCCACACACTCTCTCCCGTGCTCCATCCGCCTATCTCGCCCAAGCTGCATCTCAAGCCTCCCCGGCGTCCCTGCGTGTGAAGAAGTCCATGCCCGACATGAAGACCCTTCACTCGCAGGCTCAGCGGCTCAACCCGCGCCCCTCGAATGGGAACATGCGGGAGGTGTATTCTGCAACCATTAGTCCGGGAGCGATGCGCCGCCTGTCGACAAACAGCGGCTACCCCTCGCTGTTCTCGAACGGCGGGGCGTTTTCTGGCGGGAGTGTTCCTCCCGTTCCCAGTGTTCCCCTTCAAACCGCGCATGACTCGTCCGGTGGGGTTGTCCGTCAGCCCCGGGGTCCCGGAGCTGGAGGCTTCGTGCGTCGGGACAGCCGGGTTGGGGTGAGTGAGGGCAACACTAGAGGTGGGCTCGACGCTCGTACTTACGAACCAATGGAGATCTGATGGGTGCCTCTGACCAGCTCGCTCTGATTCGTTAGAGGGAGCTGATGGACGAGGAAACTGAGTCTCCCCCCCCCGTTCTCAATCGTTTCTTCGTTCTACTTTTCTTCCTTGCGCCCCTCATTACCGAAAGTCAACCACGTATCCTCCGTCTCCAAGTACATTTTGTATAAGACTGCCTACTGCTATTGATCGTTGTTAACTTCCTTGGTACATGTTTCTCTTTCTTTCTCTCGTTTACATGTTTTCATTCCTGCGGAATAGCTTGCCATTGCCCAACTTATTATCATATTCTCCCGCTTTCATAAATCTATATGTCTCATTACTCCATCCTACTTGAAATCGACTGCACAAATATGAATAGAGGCCGTTGTAGAGTCTGGAGGATGTGTTTCACTCGAGTCGGAGAGATTTCCGTTGAACAGATCAAGAACAGATTGAATTTTGGGCCATACATATGGGAAGGCTGTAGCGCAACAGGCACAATCATCTGTGCTCATCAAGGCTTAGCATCGAACGGAACGGGCGTACACGACGGCGCCCACTCCGCAGCCAGACACAACGTCGGCCGCATAATTCCTCACACCAACCACCACCACCACGAACATGACCGCCGCCTTCAACCCCACGCAGGCTGAACTCGCGCTCACCCAACAAATATTCGCGGTTGCTGACCCAAAGAAACTCGGTGCTCTCACAGGCGAAGTTGCAGTCAAGGTCTTTGGCGGCGCGAATCTCTCTCCCACCGTCCTCGGTCAGATATGGCAAATTGCAGACGAGTCCAACAACGGCTGGCTTTCTCAGAAGGGCGTAGCCATTGCTGTCCGACTTCTGGGTCACGCTCAGAAGGGCGAAACGGTCTCTGAAGCCCTGCTCAGTAAACGTGAGTCTATGCACGTTCAGCTTTGTGCAAGCCGAGTCTCGTACTCATTGACAATGTCGAAAAGCCGGACCGCTCCCCACGATCACTGGCGTCACTCCCGTCCTCGCGCAAGGTACTGGTGCGAGCAATTCCAGTCTCTCGCGAGCCAAGTCGCCGCAGCCTGGCATGCCCCCATTCACTCCTCAAGATAAGAACAAGTTTCAGGCGATGTTCGCCAAGGCCGGCCCCGGCCCCGACGGCCTTTTGAGCAGTGCGTTAATTTGCATGGTATTCCGCTTGCGTCATTAACTCTTGTCTAGGTGATAAGGCACAAGAAGTTTTCGTCAGGTCTAAGCTCTCGAATGAAATTCTGGGCCTGATATGGTACGACGCGTCCCTGGGAATTTGTCCTGCCTAACCGCGATGCCAGGAATCTCGCAGATACCCAAGACCGTGGCCAGCTTGATTCGACCGACTTTGCCATAGGAATGTATTTCATCCAGGCGACAATGACAGGCCAGATCACGTCTATACCCAATACCCTACCGCCCGGCCTCTATCAGCAAGTTGCCGGAACTACAGGCAGCGTTCGGACGCAGGCAACTGGCGGGTCATATAGTCCATTGGCCAGCTCGTTCTCGCAGGCTACTCAGTCGCGCAGTAACATCCAGCCTCAATATACCGGGACCAGTGCGTTACAGCCCCAAGTTACCGGCCCGTGGTCATCCAAACCCCCTCCTCCTCATCTCCCGGCACGACCCGGCCTTTCTGCAGTGTCCCCTTCGCCTTCCTCAATGGGCAGTGGCGCGTTCGGCGCCGCACCTGCGTGGGACATCACACCTGCTGAGAAAGTCAACTCAGATCGTTGGTTTGACTCTCTCGATACTCAGCACCGCGGATTCATCCAGGATGATGTTGCTGTGCCCTTTATGCTTGAATCCAAGCTGTCTGGCGATGACCTTGCGCAGATTTGGGATTTAGCTGATGTCAACAACGACGGCAAGCTCACGCGGGATGGGTTCGCTATTGCGTGGCATTTAATTCAAAAGAAGCGTAATGGAGCGCCGATTCCAGCCACCCTCCCTCCGTCGCTGGTTCCGCCTTCCATGCGTGCTGCCGCCGGTGCTTCGCCATTTGCATCCGCGCCAGCCACCGCCCCGCCAGAACCAGCCAAAGATCTTTTCTCATGGGACGATCCGGTGCCTTCACCAGCACCTGTCTCTACGCCCTCTGCTCAGAGACCGCTTTCGCCACAGAATACCGCGTTCTCGACTCCACCTCGAGCTATTGCTGATCCATTCGGTTCGTCCAGCTTTGCCCCGCCTCCTGGTACGTGATTTAATTCACTTCGATTCCTGCCCCTCACCTCTCTTACCATAATGTGCACCGCAGCGGCGCACCATGACCTTTTAGGTGACGATGACGACACAGGCGCGGCTTCTCCGCCCATTCAAGAGGACAAGTCTGCCGAGATTGGCAACCTGCAGAACCAGGTCAACAGCACGAGTCGTTCACTCGCGACTGCGCAGGCAGATCGTGCGGCGTTGGAGGCCACCCTTGCCAATCAAGCGGCACAATTGTCGGCTTTGGAAACGCAGCTCACAACTGCCAAGGCTGCATATGACACCGAGACCAAGCTACTCGCGGGCCTTCGTGAGCGACATGCAACTCAGACAGCGGGCATCACAAAGACAAGGGAAGAGCTCATACGTGCAGAGAGCGATCTCAGTGCTGTCAGAGTAGAGAAGGCAGAAATAGAGGGCGCATTCTTGCGGGATAAGGAGGAAGTGAGGGCGCTTCAGAGGAGGATGGTAGAAACTGGCCAAGAAGTAGAAATGGCGAAGATGGAGGTGGAAAAGAGTAAGAAAGAGGCTAAGCAACAGAAAGGGTTATTAGCCATTGCTCGCAAGCAGCTGAGCACAAAGGAGGCCGAGAGGGCGAAGGTGGAGAAGGAGTTGGCTGAAGCGCGGGCTGAGGCGACAAGTATTGTCGCCGAAAAGGAAGAAGTCGAATCCTCCATCGCAGCTCTTGATGCTCAACCGATCCCAACTCTGCCTGCCACCACCACTTCTGCACCGTTGCCTGAGCGCACAACGTCGAACGATTCATTGACGTTCGCGGCGGCGCAAGCGTTGCCGGCAACTCCCGATGTAGCAAGCCCGTCGATTGCGTCCAGCATCAAGAGCAATAATCCTTTCGACCGTTTGATGGGGAATTCGACACCTCGATCTCAATCTCCCTTCGCACCGAGTCTCTCGCCCCAGGCTACTGGAGCAAGCGCTGCGGCCCCTGATCCTTTCGGGTTTTCTCAAGCATTCGATACAGACGCCGCCGCACCGGCACCTGAGGTAGCCGAACCCGAGGTGGCGCCCGCGCCTGCGCTCGAGGAAGAACGCAAGAGTCCGACCCCGAAACCTGCGGAATTATCGCCGGCCCCCATTATCAGTACCGATAACGAGAGTGACATTTTCTCGACGCCCCTCACCGGCACCGGACCCACATTCCCTGCCATCGACAATATCGTCGAAACACAGTTTCCGCCGGTGGAGGCCGTATCACCAAACCCGCCCGGTCACTTCGAACCTGAGCCAGCGCTGGATCGGGCAGAAACCACAGACCTGGGAGCGCAACTCAAGGAGATCGACGTCGGTGACTCGGACAGCAGCGATGATAGCGACAGTGAGGATGAGGTCCCGCTTGCTACTCTTCAAAAGGAGAAACAGGCGGAGGTTGCGGAAGCGACGGAGACTCCAACCGCGAAGACCAACGGACACGACGCTGCCAAGCCCGCTGAGGAGCCTTCGTTTGACGACATCTTCGGCGTCTCCAACCCCACATCTTCGACCGCGCCTGCAGTCAAGGCCGAACCGGGCACTGACGCATTCGGCATGCCTCTCATGTCAAGCATGGGTGGATCGGAAAATGGCTTCGTCCCTACTCCCGAACCTCCTGCTGTGGCTGGTGTGAATGCGTTTGATGAGGCACTGGGCAAAATTCCTGCCGGGTCATCGCCAGCGCCGCAGTTCAGTGCCTTCGACGCAGCGTTTGATGACAATTTCGATTTCGGTACCGCCTCCGCTGCTGCTGCAACGGCAACGTCGTTTCCCCCAGCGCCCACTGCATCCTCTCCAGCGCCTGCCAGTGCGTTCCCTCTGTCGCCCACCGGAGCTGTTAACGGTCATGCCACTCCTACCGCAAACAAGAACGAGTTTGACAGCATCTTTGGAACTACCCCTGCTACCCCCGCAACGGTGACCGAACCTCCCAAACCCGTCAACGGGAACAGTTCGAATATACCCAACTTCGGAGCTTCGCAAGCGGCAAGTCCCGCACCGCAGAATGGTAATGCTGCGGGTGCGCCAGGAGACGCGTCGACGTCTTTTGATGAAGCCTTTGCTAGTTTCTCAACGGGCCCCGACCTCAAGAATCTGGCAACGTCGCTCGATTCCCCCACGTCGGCAACAGCGCCAGTTGGACCTTCCCAGAGTTTTCCTTCCGTTTCCCCGACCTCTTCGCCAAGGAGTGTGGTCTCTTCGTCCAGAAAACCAACGACTGAACGCTCGGTCTCTCCCCCGCCCCGCCACCGGTCACCGCCTCCACAAAAAGAAAAGGCAAGCAAGGGGCGGCCCTCGACAGGGTCTTCCAAAGATGAGAAGGTCAAAGACACACCTCCGACCCGGAGCTCGAAGCTGAGCGTAGGTCCCTCCAGTCATTTTCAATGACCTGTCAATCATATTTTTCCGTTTTCTCCAGATCCGGTTACCTTTTGGCAAGAAAAAGAAGCAAACAGAGCCGCTACCTGCCGGTCCTTCGCACCTCCTCACGCCTCCTCGAGAGGAGCCGGATCGGACAACTACTCCCGCTGTAGATGACGACGTCGAAGCCGTCAAGCAGCTAACGGCGATGGGATTCAGCCGTACTCAAGCTGTAGATGCTCTTGAGGCCTCTGGCTACGACGTGCAAAAGGCACTCAACGGTCTCTTGAACCTAAACGCACAATGAAAACATTGAAAAGTTGTATTCGAACGTTAAAATTTATGGTAATCCCTCTATTAACATTCCGGAAATTAGTATGTACGTGGTTTTCTCACTATTCAAGACGGTGGGCATTGGTTTCGCTGAGTCGGCAATTACTTTCGTTTACTACCAAAGTCGGCTCAATAAATCCTGTGTATATATCGAGGGGCTCTTAATATGTCCTCAATCGTACTTTCGTTTCTTTTCAATTCACTAGCAATACCGGATACCAATACAAATTTTGTACCCGATCTACGCAGTCGTCGCATCCTTCTCTTCCTCCTCTTTCAAGCCACTAGACACTGTCGTCTCGTTTCGTGCCGCAAGATTCTGCAATCGGGCCCACTCCAGCAAGACCGCAGAGAAGTAACAGTCGTTTTGTTGATCCGTCATTACGCGCTGGGCGAACATCATTCCCCGCATCTGGATTGCACGAGCCTCCTCATCGTTTTGGCGCGCCCACTCGACTTTTTCCGTCAGATCAGAAAGATCGATTCTGACCGGTATGTAGTGCTCGTAAGGTTTGAGCCAATCACTAAAGAATTCCCCGAAGGCAGTGGACTTGAAGACCAGCGAGCCTGAGCGTAGCAAGCCGAGATACCTCCCGCTGAAAGTGTTCCCGTCGATGTCAAGAACGTACTTGTAGCGATAGGCCTCTTCCCTCGGTGCACCTGGGCCCTCAATTTCGTACTCGTGTATGATAGAGTTACGGTCACAGTCTTCTGTGCAGTGCGTCTCGGCAAATGCGGTCATCCGAGCGTCGATGAGATCGGAATGATTCCGCGCAAGTTCGATGAGACGAAAGCGCGGGAAGCTGCGGTAGTTCTGACCGTAAATGTGCCCGCCATTGGACATGCCGCGCCAATAAATAACAGGTTTCTTGTTGGCCCAGCGCACATTGTTGGGGTGGGCGAAGTGGCCGCTCCACCAAGTCTTATCATAATAGTACTGAACATGTGGATCAGCTGAATGCAAAGAGACTCGAGAAATAACACACCACGCCAGGGAACAGAATGTCAGAGAAACATGGTGAAATTTTTGTCATGCTCAGCACTGGCCACAGGTCCGTTGTAAAGTCAGAAGACGAGCTAGAGTGCAGAACTGCAAAACTATATTAAGAATGAACTATGGTCAATAGGATAGAACTGACAGGCGATATCCTTCACAGGGTCCGAGACGAACCCAGTGGGAGCGTTAGAGACATCGCACCCACTTTGCTTGCGGAAGAAATCTGAGGTTGGGACTGGGGAGATGCGGAATGGGTCCGGATCCTTCAAGCGGATAGCCTCCTCCTGAGCTCCTGCTGCACGCACATCGTAGACGACCCGAGGCTCGTCACGCCCATTGAGGAGAAATTCCATATCGGGGAGTAGGCGTGCAAACTACAGACCAAGTGTCAATAAAGGTACGCAATACAAAAATCGAAACCAACCTGTTCTAGAATAGTCTGCAATTCGCCATCGAACGAGGTGCCTTGATACTCTGGCATTCGAACTTCCCCATTACTTATTGCTATTGTCATCAAGCCGCGTGGATCATGGAGAGTCTGGAAAATTGTTGGAAGGAGGGAAATTGTAGGAGTGGTAGATTACCATGTTCCGCCCAGACTCAACCATGGTTCTGAAGTAGTTCGGATGACTTTGTGCTATTTGGTAGAACGGTTGGAAGTCCCGATGTATCTGGTCGTATTCGTCTATAAGACACTGATTCTCCTTGGCAAACTCGAACCACTTGTCGAAATTGGGTGGGGGAGAACGACCGGATTTGAGAGAATACCGCGAGGTGGCTTGCTCTAGAGTCCGGGATTGGCGCTCCAACAACTCGAGGATGCTCTGCTGAGCTTTGATACCTGCGCTAGACAACTCCAAGTCAGAAATCATGGCCATCACGTCGGTCTCATTCATTCGATGGGGTTGTTGGGATTGTTGAGGAGGTTGTGGGGAGGCAAGTTCCATGGGTGGTGGAACTCGCCGTGAAGGAATGTATAAGACGCTGGAGGCTAAGCCTAGAAGAGCGAGTACGCCTACGAATGGCATCCAGTAGCGACAAGATGTTGATCGTCTGGGGAAAGGAGCTTTGACTAGACTGGGAACGTCTGGCGAATTTGAACTATCTGCGGTCATATCCTTGTGGCTGCGAGTTGCGGGCAACAACGCAGTTGTAGATTCGTCTCCGGGCGGGGCAAAGTACGATGGCGCCATCGGTGTGGCAAGCGGTGGTAGGGTAGAGGATGTTAGACACGGTGCGTAGACGGAGATGTATACAAGGCGAGACTTCCGCGTCAGCCACCGTTTAGGATTGGAGGGATTGGAATGATCAATGTCTCAAAAAGGTTCCGTAGGATCGCTGCATCGCCACCTCGCTTGGACCGAGGATCTTACGTAAAGTAAACTATTGAGATCCAGAAATAGAAATAGTGCCAAAACACGCATCTATCAACCGCCTTTGGCCAGAGCTTTCTTCAGCTCTGAATTCCTCCGCTCGAGAGTCTCAATCTTCAACGACGACGACAGCATCTTCGACTGCAGATATCTCGAACGCGTCGCTGCCGCAGTACTCCCACCCCATAGCCAGTGCTGGTTGTCTTTATTTATCTCCTTCAGGGACAACAGCTCTTGCTCGCAGGACTTGATGGTGCTTTCTGAGCTCGCAATAATCTTTTCGTTGAATGCTATGTCTTGAGTGGCTTGGAATATTTGATCTGATCGGCGGTGAGGCAAGACCAAGTACGCCACAGCAATGCAACTCACCGTTCACTAGTCGTTCGAAGACACTTCGGAATACAGGTTTGCCGGGGCGAATAGTGGAAGGTCTCCCTGCACAATATCAGTTGTATCAAAAGTGTTCAGAGAATGTAGTACCGTTGTGGGTTCCAATCGATATCAGTTCTGCGTGCTCCATGCTACGAAGAGGGGCCTCGTCACCCTTGAAAGGGAATTCGAGTAGCACTTCATGATATGGAAGCTTTTGGAAACAGTAAGGTGTTGCAGTGAGGTATGCAGAAAAATGACAAACCTCGTTCTTCTTGGAAAGCTGTTTGAAAAGCGACCATGCCTGTTCACGGCCCCAAGGTAAGGACTTTGCATCCTCTGCGTCATCCCCGAAAGCCCTTTTCCGCACATCATTCACTTCCCTATGTATGATATCGGTTACGGCCTCTTCAACGGTGGCACCATTGCGAACTTTGTGGATAAGCTGCACAGATCATTGACATCGGCATTCAGCGTGAACTCGAATTCTAGAGACTCACGCTTTCGAGATCGCTCGCCCGTCCGCCAAGACGCTCGACGAAGCTTGTTTGCTCCCGAGTGTATTCGAGTTTGATGTCGGCATCTTCCAGCTTGCGTTTCACGAAGGCCAAAGCGCTCTTAGCATCTGCATCCGATAGTGCGATTGCATTGAGAGGTTTGGCAGGCAGCGCTGTATGAATAGGAAGGTGAGTATGTCTTCGTGTGAAGGGAAGCAAGAACGTTGCCTTTTGCCAACCTCTTCCCGTTCTCGCGATTATCCGAAATCACGATGACATGCGCAATCTAGCAGAGATTGTTCATTCGCGGAGAATGGAGGAGTTGTTTGAACCAAACCTGATTCTCTACCAAGCTTGCAGCCCACTCGGAAAGCACGTCGTAAACCTCTTCGTGACTGGACCCATGAACCTCAAAGTTCCGAATCATAACCAAGGGCAACGATTCCACAGCTTCAAGCTCAGCCTTCCCCTGTTGTTTCTTTTTCGCTTCTTGCTCCTCTCCCCTCTTTTCCTGGTCCGACGGTGTTAGTGGTGCAACATCGTCATCATCTTCCATCAGCTCGTCGCCGATTCCAAGTTCTGCCATAACCCCATTGCCCGCAACGCAATCGAGCCGCCCATCGTGCCAAGTTCCACGACGAATCTTTTCGGCGCGACGAGCATCCATACGGGACCGCTCTTCTTCTTGAGCCTGACGTTTGATTTGGCGAAGGACATCTCGTTGATGTGACGAGTTGACATTCTCAAGAGCGCTGCGGACGACGGAGAGCATTTCTCGTACTTGCTCCGGAGTGGTACTGCTGAGGTTCGCTATGCCGACGATTAAACGCGAAATTCAAGTGTTCAGGCGTATACGCACCTTTCTGGCCAATCAATCCCACGCTTGCGAGGTCGATTAAATGGTTGAAGGAGTTGAAGAAGGAGAATACGGGCCAATATCCTGTCTGCTTTCCCAGAAGGGCGGTGAGCTGACTGTCCGAAGAAGCATTCTGAAGGGCACGGCAGTCGATTGTCAAAGACCGGCGCCCGCTGTCCTTTAGAACGGTCTGCACAAGACCGGTCTTGGCACTGCCCTGCGGGCCATGGAGGAAAGCAACTGTCGAAGGCCAGTCCGCGATGTAAGCGCGGAGAGCTGCCTCAGCCTGTTGGCGCTCCTTCCACACGTCTTCTGCCATTGAAACTTGGGACGACGATTGGGGCGTGAAGATTCGCAGTTGCAGAGATTTTTTACGGATCCATTGGTAGAGTTTGAACTCTCGAGACACAGTTAGCACATGATGGGCCTTCGAGAAGTAAAGACGCACCTCGAATATCGAACCAGTCCTGCATTTTCGCTTGGACCATGAGTGAGCGTATGGGGTCGAAGATCGTGTATGTCAAGCTGCCCAGAAGGAAGAGGACGATCGGCAGCACAATTCTCGGATGGCTCGTAATCCAGTCTCTGATCTTGATGCCGTTTAATGGGTCCGAGACAGGTTGGTTGTGGGGTTACACACCTTGTGGGCATTCAACGGAAAGTCATATGTAACGCGGAGCTTCGTAGGAGCAGAAGCCCCAGGTGCCTGCACCTCAAGGCCATGGATAGAGTTGCGTGCAACTGTGGCGGCGCGCAGCTTATTGAACACGACGCTAGCCGAGCGAAGTGAGCCAGCAGGGACGGGCTGGGGTTGTCGTATATCCCGTATTACACCGTAGGGCTGAATAAGACTCGTGAGGAGATAAACGGGATAGATTTGGAGATATGAAGTACGCGTAGAAGCTCGTATAACCGTTCGTCCCGAATATCAGGGCCGTCAAACGCAACGCTGACGGTGGTGGATGGAAATCGCCACATATCCTGGATACACACTTCAGTATATTGTCCCAATGTGATACAGACACCTTCACCTCAATCCATGGTTTCCCTTCAACGACCCAGAAGCGGGAACCGACGCCATCCATCCACGAAGGAAGTCCGCCATGTTTTCGAACGACCTCGGTAATTTCAGCGGTGATTGTCTCGAGCGCTTGCTCTGGGTCGCTTGCGGTGAACTCAAACGCGACAAAAGCGCCTCCATCCTTGTGATATGGGCGAATGCCGACTATATTGAATCCGTGTGCTTTGACGTCCGAGAGGCGAGTCCTTAGAGTTTCGAGGGTAGATTCCTCGCGCATACGTGCGAGATAATAGCGCAGGCTATCATGATTGAAGAAATTAGATGTGCTTCAGGCAGGAAAGCAGCAATTCGACGGACTCCCATATTCCAAGCCGAACAGGGAATGCATCGACAAAAAGGTATTTCTTGATGGTGGATGGTTGGTCAGAGTAGGATCGCAGTGGAGGGAGTGCAAAGGACCGTCTGGGAGGACAGCACAATCGTCGGAGGAGCATGGTGGTGGTCGGCAGAGACAGACGCGTCCAGTCCTTAATGACGTAATGACGTCGACATACACTTTGACTTCAAGACTTGGATCCTTCAAACGATATTTGGGAACGAACCATTATACAATGTTCTCAGTTTAATCACTGTAATCGTTGGCCGCTGAGCGTAGGACCGCGACGCGCTGGAGAAGCTCATCACGTGTCCGCGGTGTACGCCTTCGCGAATCGTAAGGTCGTCTCGGCAGTCCATAAGAAGTTGAGAGGACGAGGAGCTAGGAGGAGCGTCATCCCATTACCCATATATTGTTATCTATAGTATATAAGTCTCAACAAGAAAAAGCCAACAGGCCAGTGTTTTTGATACAGTGGTGGTGGTGGTATACAAGTAGGTAGTACTGGATACAGAGCGGACGCGCAAGGCGTGAGTGAATGATACATGCAGGACTGTTCGTTCGTTTTGGTTCATGGCAAAGGAATGGACGACACGCTGGACGGGCGGCGACCGGCGAAGCGGTAGGGGTGTAGGCGCGTGCCTTTTGCGATCGGGCGCCGAGGATGGCGGAGCTGCTCGAGGGCTGGGCCGAGCAGGAGAAGAGGGCGTGCGCTTGGCGCAGAAGGGTCATCGGGAGAGGAGATAACAACGACCGCCTCGGCGTCCTCTAAAGAGGACGGGACGAGTGTGAGTTTTTGAGTTTTCGAGGGGGAAGTGGGAGTCGATGAAGTCGAGCTCGCGCTGGTTGCGGAGCTGGCATCTGAGGGCGTAGGTGACGGCGTACGGGACGTTGAGGAGGACGTGCACGTAGACACTCGACGATGTGAGGCGGAGTGCTGGAAGGCGTCGCGACGTGAGCACTAAAGATATGTGAGTATGATGAATCCAAACACTGTTGTAGAACCACGTACTGAATTTTCGTAAATGTCTGAGGGCAAACGATAGCGCCGGGAGTAAGACGAGGGGAGTAAATTGAGGGTATGGAGAGGGGGGAGAGTGGGTCGCTCGGAGGGGATATGAGAGAACATGGCAGAGTATGGTAGAAGGGAGTAGTGGAGTGGTTCGTTAAAAGGCGCAGCCTTGTATTCGTGCGGTGGAGTTAGAATTGGGTATCAAAGACAAGGGGGCAAGGGCGGTGACTGCAGAAGGCGCCAGACAGCCAGTTTTATAGAGAATTGTGGCCGAGCATTCAAGTTGAGAAGCATGTAGTGTGTTCATTGTGTAGCCCCAAACAATGAAAATTGGATGCATTGTCACCAAACTTTGCAATTTCGAAAGCGAGAACAATAAGCAAGCAGAGCCAAGCGTATCAAGGCGTGTATCGAGATAAGCAGACACTCGAGGCAGAGAGAAGGAGCAGACACAAGGAGTGTTGAAGGACAGAGTGTCGGAAAAGGACTATTGATCCTTGTTTGGCGACCCATACTCCTTGTTCTGCATCATCCACCTCGCGCTCGTGGAGGATTCATATATGCAATAGCTTCACGCAGATTACATTCCAACATTGAATGAACCATTTCAACTGGCACCACGTTTGCTGGATCCGCACAAATGCTCTGTCGGAATCTCTGTCTCGCACTGGTCACACCGTATCCTCATGAACATCGACGCGCGCGCCGTATACTCTATGCTTGCATGCTCCCTGGTTGGATTCGAACTTGAAGCATGTCTTTGCTGTTCCGTCTCTTGCAATTCTGTCAATTTCGACTTGGTGCCCCTGTAGCTGATTCCGCGGTAGCAACTCAATGAAGCACAGCTTGATGAAAATCGGTGTCACAGTTGGCCTTGCCGCTCATATCAATTGGCGACGTCCTTCCCCTGTTCCCCTGCTGTTTCCTGACCATCTCATGTCCCCGCAAGCAGTTTCCCTCGTCTTCGAGAACCGTGTTCGCATATGCGGCGAATTCATACAGGGTCACGTCGAGCTGAATGTCCCTCTTGCTCTCGAGGACGACATCGAATCCGTCCGAGTTAAACTGCGAGGGTCCATATGTAAGCTGACTTTCTTTATCTTTAGAACAATCGCTAAAATCTGTCCATACAGATGTTGAAATCACTGAACACCGCTCAACAACTGATTCGCATGGCCGTCATCGGAGTTCGTCCGACACTCAGCGCCGTCGCGCCGAAGTTTTGCGAGCCGATGCATCGTTGTGGACGCAAGGCGGCTCACAAAGTGGTCAGCTAATACTGCCATTTCAGTTTCATCTTCCCCCCAATCTACCCCCTTCGTTCCACTGCACAATGACAGACGGCAAAGGAATTATCAGCTACGGGATTGAAGTGGTCGCTGACCGTCCGGGCATATTCAAGAGGAACCGACGAATCGCTAGTGTATTCTCCGTCGTTCCAGCCGCTAACCCTCAAGATCTCGCGTCCCAGCACCTCCTCCTCCAAGGCTGGTCTGGACAATGGCAATCTACTGATTACGAACAACGTATGCGACGCGGCCTTTGGGGTGAATACTCTCACGTCAAAACCAAGGTAGCCCACTCTCGTTCATGTCTCTAACCTCTCTCAACATTCTGTCTTTAATACAGCTAGTCTATCCCGGCCTTGCAGCATTCCCCATGTCCACCCCGTTACCTTTTCAAATACACATCACTATCGACACGAAACCTATGAAGCGCACAGATAGCCCATTCGAGGATGGCAAGCCGCTGTTTCCCGTCCCTCCCTCAAACTTTTCTGAACTCAGTCTTACCCTTATGCGCAATGTGCATCTACACGCATATACGAGGCGGAAAAACAAGTCGGAAATGGTTCTGTACCTCGGCGGCACTGGAGAGACGACCCATAGTTCTTCTCACTTTTTGGACGTGGATCCACCGGAATGGATCCCTGTCGACGGAGACAAGGGCAAAGGAATATGGCGTCGAACAGTCCACATGCAATCAACGTTGTGTCTGTCCGTACCGCCCACCCATACCTCGCAATACATCAGTTGGGATGTGAGTGTGGTCCCTAATATTTGTGCTGCGGTAGTTAATATCAATTGCAGTATGCTTTACAACTTTCCGTGCCGTTCAAGGGCATTGGGAACGACGTGGATACGTCGTCTCCCATTTGGATCGTGCCCGCGTTTGCTTGCCCACCATCGCAGCCGTTTTCTACGGGCCACAATCCTGAACTCTCATATGCTGATGTCCCTCCCTCATTTCCTGTCCCAAGTCTCGATTTGCCCCCGTTCGTCCATATTTGTTTCCCCCGCCGAGGCATCACTCAACCGTTTTTTTGCAGGGCGTATTATGAG
This sequence comes from Favolaschia claudopus, assembly GCA_037176885.1. Taxonomy (NCBI): domain Eukaryota; kingdom Fungi; phylum Basidiomycota; class Agaricomycetes; order Agaricales; family Mycenaceae; genus Favolaschia; species Favolaschia claudopus. Next base: position 1,151,038 of record JAWWNJ010000055.1, on the reverse strand, counting down.
GGAGAGCATCACGGCTGGGAAGACGAAAAGACATAATTCTACACTTGTATGGCGTGAACCCCAACGAATCAAACCCGTACCACCTAGTTCATGCTCGGATTATCATAATACACAATACACCATTCAAATTTTGCTCCTACTGTCCGTCCCTTTCAACCGTTCACTCACGAGTTCACTGAACTCTTCACGTAAAATGGCTTCTCGCCTCTCCCTCTCCTCCTTTTGTAGTTTGAGAATGCCTCGCTTCTCTTCCGCGCTGATGACTTGGTTCTCCTTCCTGATTCGCACCGCGTTCATGCGACGATGGCGACTTCCACTCATCACATAACCCACGTCCTCGTATTTCGCGATTTCATCTGAGGTCAAGCCAATCTCACCACGACGAGGAATGCGAGATTCTGTTCCGTCTTGCAAGAACGCCGCCATAGCGCTCCCTTCGCCTCGAAGGAGAGAGCCGCCATACGAGCGTTCGTCAACACGCTTGGAAGTATTTGGTTTTGTCAGCGGTTGCGGGCCAACTTCTTCATCTGAGTCGCCGTCGGAGTACACCACTGGCTTGGAGACGGGATTAGACGGTGATGGACCACCATTGGCGAAAGGCGGAGGGGGAGCTGCAGGGGCGGAGTCTTTAACGACCCATTCATCCTCTTCTTCGTCAGCAAGCGGACTGCGGCTTCGTGGGGGAGAATTTTCTCTTTCTCTCGTGCGGCTACGACTTTTTCGGCCTGAGGTTCTCTCTCTGCGAGGCCGATCGCGGGAGTCGTCCGTGTCCGAGTCGGCACGACGTTTGCTTTTGCGTTCCTTGTCCTTGGTAGCTCTCTTCTTTTCTTTTCGTTCCTTTCGACGACGATACTCCTCTTCAGAAGAGTCACTGGAAACGGAACGGCGGCGCTTTGACTTTTTGCTGGATTTCCCGCGTTTGGGGGACCTATTTCAGGATGAGCAACGAGTAATAAGTTTGTACAGCGCACGTACAAGTCTCGTGCAGGAGCTTTGGGTGACGGAGGCCATATGTCTACGACAGCTGCATCCCGCTTTTCCCGCCGACTAGAGTCGTTTTGGTATGAGCAGCATAGAAGCGACAGATGAAATGCATACCTTTCCATGAAATCGCCTCCACCTCCTCCATACGAGTTCCCACCATTATGAGGATTCCTTCCTCGAGAGGATTCCTGCCGCCAAGGTGCCTGACTCTGCGAGTCTTGGGGTGGGGAAGGGCGCTTATAGTCTTCATATTCTGGACTAGCGCGGTTCCTGCGCTCTTTTTCGCGACTACGGCTGCGACTGCGACGGGGAGAGCGGGAACGTCGGGAACGAGGGGAAGGAGAGCGGCGGCGGTAGGATTCGGAGGGGCGAAAGGCGGAATCCTTTGGAACAAGAGCAGCACGAGATGGGTGAACGGAAGCCATCACTGTCGACACTGTCTTGGCGCTGTCTTTGACAGCTGTATCACGTGCGCCTTGTTGACGCTCTGTTCGCCGCGGCCGACGTAATCCAACTTGCGATTGTCGACCAACTCATTATGTGGCCGTTCTCAAGCGCATGGAACAGTGACTTCAAGAGTCTTGTACAGGCTAAACAGGGCGCCCGCGCACAGGCTCTCGCTGCTGCTCCAGACTTCAAACCTAATGAGCATAACAAATACCTTCAAGCTTCTGCATCCCAAATCGTCGATAGAATTGGTCGAGGAGAGTGGACAGCAACCCAAGTGGTCACCGCCTACATTGCTCGTGCAGTTGTCGCTCATAATATCACCAACGGCGTAACCGAAGGTAGGATGGTTGAACGAAGCCCTATTCCAATCCTGCTGATGGGTCGTGCTTAGTGTTGTTCTCTGAAGCCTTGAGGCAAGCGCAAGAACTTGATGCTGAATATGCTTCCACACGAACGCTGCGAGGGCCATTGCATGGTGTTCCGCTCAGTGTCAAGGTTCAAAATTTGCGCGCTTCTATGTATGTCGAAATACTGAGACAATTCTATTTTTAGGATCAATGTAAGTTCACTTCGTGAATGATTTTTTATGCGGTGTTTATTCCCTCACCGTACAGTCGATATCAAGGAAAATTCCCCCCTTGCTTCCCTCGATCTCAATCTAATTTTTTGCACAGGGTTACGACTCGTCTATGGGATTTAGTCAACGCATAGGAAAGCCTGCCAGCAGTGATTCAGATGTTGTTGCAATGCTCAAAGCTGCCGGCGCAATTCCCATTGTCAAGACCAATGTTCCCCAGACCATGTTCACGTTCGAATGCTGCAACCCGGTCTTTGGTCGTTCCGTGAATCCCTATAACTCTAGCTTCACTTGTGGAGGAAGTTCCGGTGGAGAAGCTGCTCTTCTTGCCATGGACGCCTCCGCAATTTCTGTCGCGTCAGACATCGGAGGCAGCGGGAGATACCCAGCCGTGTTCTGCGGTGTTTACTCCCTCAAACCGAGCCCTTTGCGTGTCTCGTATGTCGGGGCCGGGCGTAAGAAAGCAAATACTCCTCATTGAATGGCCCTTACATTCACTTGTAGTTACTGTTCCCGGCTTCGAGGGTATCGTGTCAGTCGCTGGCCCCATGGGACGGTATGTTTGCCCTGAATCCTTATTCTGACGCATTTCAATCCAGCTCATAGATGTGTCGAGGATCTGAAGATGTGGTGTCGAGTTATATTCGGAATGCAAGGACGGAGCAATGTGGTTGCGCCGGTCCCATTCAGGGAACCTCAACTACCCCAGAAGCTTCGCTTCGGTTACTACACCGGCAAGCGACATTTCCCATTCCTCTCTGGATCCCACTTACAAATGACTTCCACAGACGGTTATGTCAGGGCATCTCCCGCTAATAAGCGCGCCATATCTGAGACTGTAACTGCTCTGAGAAAGCAAGGACACGAGTGCGTAGAAATCCTAGTGCCTGATCGTTAGTGGCTTCCGCCTTCTCGAAAACTTCCTCCGAAGCATTCCCATTCAGCGATTGAGGCGTTCAACGTTTATGTTGGAATTACCTCGGCTGACGCATACAAGACCCTGCTATCTAATATTGGACAAGATCCTCTGGCAAGTGTGTCCTCTCAACCTACGATCTCTTACCAACTTCTGGACCTCTGAAGGACTCTTCCTTGCTAGTTGTTGCGTATGGCAACGCGGTACCACGTATGATCGGATGACATGCTTCCACCTTTTGGCACTCAAGAAAATGGTCGTCGTGATACAGGTTTCTTGAGAAATTTCATATCCTGGGCCATCAGTTTCTTTTTCCAGGTCACTGTCGCTGATCCCTTGTGACATAGAATAATAACTTACCCTTTGTTTGTAGGATGGCAAGACTGCGAGCCTCATCAAGTCAACCGGAGCGAAAACAGTTCGGGAATATCTTCAATGGGTCGCACGGCGCGACAAATATAATGCCCGATTTTATGAGGAGGTAAATATTCGTTGGTTGTAACATTCAGAAAGGCTTTACATCTGCTTCACAGGTTTGGAACAAACATCAACTCGACGGAATTATCGCCCCAGTCATGGCCATCCCACAGGTGCCTAACGGGTATGTGTCGATACTTAATTGTCAATATTCGCGAGAACAGTTGCACAGATCTTTCCGAACCGTGTTTGCAACCGCTTCTGCAAGCGCACTGTACAATCTGGTCAATAGCCCATCGGGGTGTATTCCTGTGACAAAGGTGGACCCAATCCAGGATGCGCTGACGGCAGAATGGTCAAATTTGCCGTCACCTTCTCTCCTCGAGAGGCTTTTGTATCACGGTAAACGCCCAATTTACGATCCTGTCGCAATGCAGGGTATGCCTGTCGGAATTCAGGTTGTTGGAAAGAGGTGGGAAGATGAGAAGGTGCTAGGTATGATGGAGGTGAGCCGGAAAACAAATCGCTGTGCATTCAAGAGACTGACAGAGCTATAGGTAATCGATACTGCACTGGGTAAGGGACGCGGATTCGGTCCGGGGTCATTCACAGGGGTGTAGGTTGCATTTACTCCGTTTCTATAGCCTTATTTCTTGTTCAAACATATAACCCAATTTCATGAAGCGAGCAGGCACATCCGACAGGCGATAACTCGAGTAATTAGCAAGACGACACATAGTTCACGGTTATTTCACAACCATCTGGGAGTCAGGGCTATCAGAATTTGGCAGATATACGCAGCAGACAATCATACCCAAGTATCGCTTCGAACCGCATTTCTGGCAATTCCCCGCACGTATATCCTTGTATGCATCGAGCATGGTGTACCCGTCGTACCTGCAGTTGGTTCCTTGTACAAATAGTCCGCAGTGGCCGCTGCATGCTCCAGTGGCGGCGGCATTTCTGAGAGAGGGCTGAGTCAGTGCTGATTTAAAAAGAGGCATGGTCTTACACATCTGTTCGGTATATCTGTGTGTTGACAATCTTAGCCGCAGCGGCATCGCACGATGCAGCGTTAAGACTGCCGCAAAGACTTGAACCTTTGCAGTTGATTCCGGAGTTGACACTGGACGCCTCTGGTGAGAGTAATTATATTACAGCAGCAGCCGACATTAGGTGGAACCCACTGATGGTCATGACCGCCACCTTTCCGTCAATTGCAATGTCTATAAGTGACGGTGAGCGGGGACCAGTATATATCAAGCAGACGAATGACCGTGATTGATGCCCTGGGATCCAACCGGAAGTAATCCAGATACGTATTCGACGGTCGTCTGTTTGCATTATTGATACATAAGGGTCCTGAAGTAGGGGTATGAATCGACTTACAGTATAATCCACGCCGCTGAACGACTTGACTCCACTCGTGGCCTCTGACACGACCTGATCGCTAGGAAATCTCAGAAATCTGCGAGCCAGCAACGTATACTGCCACTCACCGACCGAGGTTATAGCCGTCTGGAACGATGTTATGTTGCTTGGTTATCGGCTGTATGAAATGTAAGCAGGATCCGAAGCGTTTGCAAAATGTTCCATACATCCTCCTTGGATGCACTGAATACCAATTTAGCTCGTAGCTCACGAGAGTTCGAAGGCACTCACGCAAGGAAAAGAGCGCCGCTGTTGGCCGAAGCACCGTTCTGACGGAATACACTGCAACTGTTCAATAAGATTCAACCAGAGAAGAGTCGCAGCTACCGATAGTGATTGCCGCCAATTAAGGTTTCTGGGTGAGGGGAGAAAATCAGAACGACCCAACCAGGGGCAAGATTCCGAACCAAGGCATGTGCCTATTGGCAGTCCGAAATCTTCACGCTATACTATGGTCAGATGAAATTGAATGGGAGTTTTGAGGGCGACTGACCATCATCTGGGTTTGGTTAACCCAGTTGTTTCCGTCGCCCAAGTTTGCGGCTTGAGGGCCACCCAAATGTATCCCCAAACAATCGTCCGCGCTTTGAGAACGATCAATGTGTGTTTCGAACCCTGAGCATCGGGAAACCAGCGTACTAGCCGATGGCATTTCCCCAGTTCACAAGGCCACGATCTGTGAGCGCCTCGGGAGAGCTGAGAGCCGAGACGATCATCTGGACAGCATGAATAGTCAGACTCAAGCAAAGGCATCGGTGAACGGTCAACATTAATGGGTTCATTTTGAAAAGTTAGCATCGATCCGCCGTTCGTCCTTGGGTCATAATACGGGACAGCCGCGGTAACGCAAGTCAGAGAAGCAGCAATGAGCAAAAGGCCAGAATAGAACATCTTGAGCCAACGTCGCGCAAAGGAGGGACTTGAAGGAAGAAATACAGGCACGTCCAAGTCTACTTCGCGAAGGGCTTATATAGGCTTATATGTCGTGCCTTGACTTGGCCACATGTCATGTTCAAAGTTACGGGACGATCCTTGGTCGATCCCTACATGTATTCCCTTGTGCAACGATGAGATTCTGATGGTTGTTCAGTTACTGCTATTCTCTGGATGCGGGTTTTCTGCCCGCAAAAGGCATGCGAAGTTGACGGCAAGGTTGGAGTGATAGTGTATACGACGAGGTTGAACCGACTCGGGGTCTGAGAAGAGACGAAGCAAAGTACTCGTAACATCGTAGCATGGGGAGCATGGGGGTCCAGGGGGATTGGCATCGGGTGTTGTAAAGAAGAAGGCGATCGCCGTGGCAGCTTCAAGTTCATCGGAGGTTCATCCAAGCCGGAGGATTTGCGCGTATTTGCGCAGGATTGCGGACGTACAATTCGATTTAATACACAGGAAAATTTGGATCAATATGTCGCGTCCAAGCTCTCAGGCCGCCGATTACATCTCTAACTACGACACCGTCACCTTTCTTCTCTCTCAAGCTGCTTGCAGCTATTTGAGAATCATTTCCTAAGCGGCAGACAACAAATATCTTTCGATGGTTGACGAGGTGTGACTCAGGATTTGCTGTAAGCTCATTTAATGGAACGTCTTCATGAGATGATTAGAGAAAAACAAGAGACAGATTGAGATGAACAAACTGATGGAGCCAGGAAGGGAACATATACTGAATTCGGCGGCGGAGCGCACATCTATTACAGTATGTTCTTCGCGGTTGGTCGCAAGACTCTTTTCAAACTCCTGCTGAGTTTAGCATAGAAGTTGAGGGTAAACCAAAACAACTACCTTCACAGAAACACGATCGTCTGAGCTCCCTGGCATGAGCCCAAGGTTTTCCCAGTCAGGCGTAACGCCCCCACAAAACTGAACATAGTCAATGTCTTTGATTTCGCCAACTTTCTCGTCGGCAGAACCACAGGCAGGACAATTCGGCTTTCGAGAACGAAGTTTGATACTTCTAAAAGGTGGGGACCCCAAAGCGGAGAACAAGAGAAGAGACGGTTTCTTGTCTGGACCGCTCAGAGGACGTCAAGCGTTGACCTGGCCTTGCTTACCGTGCAATCCTGTGATGATCTTGATTGCCTCCAAAGCCTGCAAGTTACCCATGATTCCCGTTACTGCACCCAAGATCCCAGTTTCTTCACAGGTTCCGACAAGTTCTCGAGCAGGGGGAGTGGGAAATAGACATCGGTAGCAGGGGCCTTCAGGTCCGAGATTATATGTGCAAAGTTGACCTTCATACTTTTGGGCTGCAGCGCTCACGAGAGGTTTATTCAGCGAGACAGCACTGTCAGAGAGAAGATAACGAGTTGGTGCATTATCCGTGCAGTCGAGAATGATATCGTAAGGTGATAATATCTCGAGGGCGTTGTCCGGGGTCAGAGCCTGGGTGATGGCATTTATCGTGAGGCGCGAGTTGATTCTAGCAGCAGGTCGGAAGGCTTGAAATAAAATAAAGTAAATCTAGCATTGTACTTCTCTAGGGCAAGCGATGCGGATACTGCTTTGGGCATGCCGATTTTCGACTCATCGTGTAGAATCTGTCTCTGCAGGTTCGACAATTCGACTACGTCATGATCAACGATTCCCAGGCGGCCTGAACATCAGACTTAAGACTATGTAGAGGGGTTGACGGATATGCCACACCTATCCCAGCAGCGGCTAGATACTGCAACGCGGGGCATCCCAAGCCCCCTGCGCCGACGACGACGATGGACGAGCTTTGCAACTTGAGTTGTCCTTTGAAGAAGTTCAGAGAAAACCTTTTGCAGGCCCATACAATAAACCTGGTAGCCCGAAGCCGTCGAGGATCATCTGGCGCCCATAGCGAGGATAATCCTCGATCGCGAGTTGCATTGATCAAGGCAAGGATCAAGGTAGAAAGTTGACGTCCGCGTCACGGTCACGTTCCTCGTCGCGTTTCTTTCCTTCCCCTCATGGCTCAACCTCAGCCAGTCACCGAAGGTCGCACTGAAGTCATCCATTCCGGTCAGGAGCCACAAATGCGGCTTGCCACTCCCTAATAGCTCTCAGCCAGTAAGACCCCACCCACTGATCTCCCGTGGCCAGACATCTCTCCGCGCGCCAAGTGGTCCGTTTCGTCGTACAAATTCGGTTTTGGCGCCGACTGCTTACGAGACGGCGACCCGGATACATTCTGGCAGTGCGTAGTCTTTCTGTATCTTATTTCGGCCGCTTGAGGACGCCCAGTTCCGATGGACCACAACCGCACTTTGTAACAATCGAGTTTCCTCGAAAGGTGGCGATCCAGGTTTGTCTGTTCAAACGTGTATATCTGATAGCTATATGAGCCGAAAATGCCTCAGAAACTTTGTATATATCTTAGCCACCCGCAAGACGATTCATATACCCCTTCTGCACTTGCTATTCGGGCAGGAACGGGACCCAGCGATCTTCAAGACGTTCGGATGGTCACTTTTGACCGACCAGATGGATGGATAACTTTCGACGTTTCTTCCGAACCAGCGGAGGATGGCGAAGGGCTGTAAGTACGAGGTTGGTTTGCTTTCGTACTCACCAATGTGACATAATTGACAGGAAACCTGTCTTTGCATATGTTCTGCAGATAATTGTGGTCGCAAACCACATGGGAGGTAAAGACACCCATGTGCGTGGTTTGCGCGTCTTGGGACCCGTCGAGTACGCAAGCCTGCGCCCTTTATACTCAAAGCTAATACAACGACAGGGAAGGAGGCGTCGACGATGACCCATTCCCATTCAAAAGCCCAGCGTTCAAAATGTACGAAACCATCCGTTGAAAAATATGGACGATACAAAGCAGTGTATTCAATTGTGACTATAAATTATATTTGAACATTCACATCATGCACTCCACCACAGGGTATCTTCTTTTGGTGTTGGGGGCTGAAGCCTCCGTCGCTCGATGATCAGAATGGACATGAGAATGTCGTCAAATAAGGGCTAGAGCACGATTATTGGAAGAGACAGCGCGGAAACAGTCATCACTAGTGCTGACCTGGCCTTGCGGATATATTCGTAACATGGAAGGCGGAGTGCGGTCGGTACCTTTCTGTGTTGAGGGAGCCCCTTTGAACTGAGCAATCTTGAGATCGATAGATGCTGGATAAGGTTCAGAGGCAAGAAAGCACTACATGCATCAGGTCAGGTCTCGTCTCGGATCGCGGGAGAAGTTCAGACATTGAATATTCCCGTGCTGAAATTGACTAACTCCCAGCGGAGATGTCGACCTGAGTCGTCACTGAACCGCCAGCTCCACCTAGCTCTGCCCGAGGATGCAGTACGGACAACGTCCTTGATGGCCTTCTGGCGCTGGCCCATCACTACGGTGCCGGGGATAGTAGAAATGCCCATCCTGACGCAATTGAGAAACTGGCAATTACACCGTTGTACCAACACCATACTCGAATTCGCCAACATGAGGGCTGAGATCGGACGCGCCTTTATGAACTGTTGTTATGAAAGAGAATGGATTGAAGCAGTTCATGGATACAGAGATGTGGTATTGCGGGCGGCTATCTGGAAAACCGGATGGTGGTAATAGAAGCAGCGTGTTGAATCCTTGCGGAGAAAATTGATAGTTGACGGGGTGTAAAGGCACCTTTGAGAATGAGAAACGATATGAAAATTGTTGAGGGCTAGATGAGACTCATGAGAGACTAGAAGCTACCCGAGCGTGGTCGTATCTGAGCGCGTAGGAGCATACTTGATATTTGGAGAGAAATTGAATGAAGCTAGAGATGCGCACGCAGGAGGATCATGGGACGGAATTTCTTCAAGTTGGTTTGGATCTGGCCAGGTGAGGACGAGAGGCTCGGACTCCATTTGGGAGACTGCCTACTTGGGATGAGAGCGGTTGTTGTAGTGTGTTGTGGTTGTGTTGTCGGTTCGGTGATGTGACTGTGGTATCTGTGACTGAGTGTGACTCGGCTCTTGTCGGTGCCTTCGTCGACGTTCCGTTCGAGTAGGTGTGCGTCCGCGCCGCCAGTGCTTCTCAGTCATGGCACCCATGTCCTCCTCATCTTCCCATAATTCAAATACTGGCACTGGCAGGCGTCGGTCCTCTGCCACTAATTCTCGCCGCCGGCCGCTGGTTCGCCACAATTCTTCGCTGCTGGGCACCATAAAAAACCTCGTAACCGCTCCTTTGGCCTGGTTCGCTTCCACAGACGACTTCGACGACTCGCCCGACCTCAAGGGCAAGAGACGGCGTGGTCCTGCTCAAAATGCCGATCCTGCTGCCCGTGATAGCGAAGGACCCCCACAGACTAAGAGGGCGAGGGTCCAAAGCCCCGATAACCAGATCCAGTTCCATTCTGAGCCTCAGTATGCGGCTCCGGCGTATTCACAGCCACCTATGGGATACCTCGACCCCCCAGTTTCAGTCTTCAATAATAACCACAATTTTTATCGGTCCAACTCCGTCAACATGACTGCTGCTCCTACTCTAACACAACTTAATACGACAAATCGCTCCGGTCTTTCCAGAACCATGTCCATCGATCCGCCCCAGAGCTCTATGCCGCTACCGCGTGATGCCTCGATGAATTTCCTGCCTCTCGACCGCGACGCCTCCATGGAAGCCTCCTCATTCATCCCCAAATCTTCTTCCATGCCTCGCGATCTTTCCATGCCACTACCTCCTGCTCGCTCGCTTCGCATGCGCTCCTCTCTCACACCACAACCAGCGCACCCTCGAGAGATCTCCGAGCCGCCCCCTCTCTCCTCACTTGCACAGAAACCTGTTTTCGTGCGACCTCCTCCGGAGACTCGCGATAGAGTATCAAGTCAATCCTCAACATCTTCGACTCTTGGCTCTCTAGTCGAGTCACAAAGAAGTGTACGTGCCCCCTCACTCATCTCACATTTTTTTTCTCATTTACGGGCTTTGCAGACGCGTTCGCCGATGAGACAGCATTCCCTGCTTTTTGGCTCTGGTTCGCAGGTGCAAACCGCGGAACTGGGTCCTGGTGAGTACCCTTTTCTCCCGAACTAAGATGAAATATTCAAAGGCTTCGCAGCACATCAGCGAGCTCCCGCCGAACGAGCCTTGCATGAATTGGATATTTATCGTACACCTCTTCTTCCGACTCGCAGCAGGCTTCGCACCAAGGCACCCGCATCTCCAAACGCGAATAAGACCACCGATCCATCGGATATGTTCCGTCCCAGGCGCTCATCTCAGCTTTTGCTCATGCGAGACGATCGTCGCGCTAGTTCGGGGAAGACTGGATACCCGTTTCTGGATGCCGAAGATGACAAGGAAAAGGAGAGCAAATCGAAAAAACCCAAGGTCAATGATACGAAACCGTATGCAGGGGAAGGCGGCATGAAGAAGCTATTAGCTCGGCGTATGAAGGAAGTCCAGGATGACGGGAATGAAAATCTCGACATCTTTCAAGATTCGACAGAACAGTCTGACGAAGCTGGGCTAGAGTCCTCGCCTCTTCCGCCTCCCCCGATGACATCTGCGACGTGGCAAAAAAGCGAGTCGTCGTCTGCTTCGTCCGGATCTTCTTTGCGAGTTGGTCGCACCAAGACTTCGCGCAGCCATCTCTCTCGGCCTGTGAGACCGTCCAAGAAGTTCTCTGCAGCGTTCGATGATCTCGACGAGTCCATGGATGACGCGCAAGAGGAAGAGCGACGGAAAGAACGCGAAGAGCTCGAGGAAGCAGCGAGCCGGTTACCCAAGTTCGAGGTCCCAGCCGGTTTCACGTTCGCCAAAGACTCGGTGCGTTTTTGCGTTTCTCATCTTCTGTACAACATTTCAACTGATAACACCTCCCAGAACCTGACTCCCCCAATTGAACACGATACAAACGCCCCCGAGCCTCCTATTTCCGCATTGCCGTTTTCGATCGGCAAACCCCCGGTCCCTTCTGAGGTCATTGTTCCTCTGTCTGCTCCCCAAGCTGCGGTCACGTCTGTCGTCCCACCACCCCCTCCTTCCTTGTTCGCGGTTGCACGATCTGAGCAAGCAACCACTGAGGAAAATACAGCCAATGCTGAGAGGTCGGCTGCGTCTGTGCCCAACTTCTTTGCTTCGAGCAAAATACTCTCTCAGGCATCACCCGTTAGCTCTCTTATTCCTTCGGTCGCTCCATCTTTTGGCGTCTCAGATTCCGCTGTATCCACTCCGCCGACTACTTTCGATGCTACGCCCAAACATGCCTCCAGCACGGTGTTGCCGGCCAGTCCAGCGCCTGCATCGATTCCCGCGTTCACCCCCACATCTACGCCCGTAAAGGACAACGATAATCCGTTATGGGAGGGTGAAAGTGGTAAATACAAGGAATCTGGTCTGCAGCCTTCCTTATTCGGTGCTAAAATTGATGGCGGTGGCCAGTCCTCCTTATTTAGTGGTGGTGCTAGCCAGTCGTCTTTATTCGGTGCGAAGCCCAATGGCGATCAACCGTTCTCGTTCGGTACGAAACCGAGCGGCGACAGTTTGCCCAAGCCAGACCCTGCCACCCCATCATCCATATTCGGTGGCTCTCTGTTTGGGGCGTCCAAAAAGGACGATGCACCCGCTTCCTCTCTATTCGATGCTCCGAAACCGCCCTCGACTACCACTGCTGGTTTTACGTTTGGGGCATCCTCCGGAGATGCTGCACCTTCAGTCGTCTCTCCTTTCGCTCCATCTGCTCCTGCTTCCGACACACAGACGAAGCCCGTCAGTTTTGCGCCGCCAGCGGGAAGCGGTGTGCCAGCGACCAATGCTGCACCGGACCCGGAGATTCAAAAAGCACCGACCTTTTCATTTGGGCAAGCGGCGGTCGCTCCTGCTGCCAATGCAGCGAATCCTTTTGCGGCGCAGCCAGCCAATTCTTTTGGTTCCGTTTCAGAAGCAACAAAGCCTGGGTTTGGTGGTTTTGGTTTTGGCCAACAGCCCGAACCCGCTAAACCACCGGCCTCTCCTTTCTCATTCGCCTCCACCTCGAATGTGCCTGCGGCTCCCGACTCTGGCAAACCCGCCACTTCGAACCAATTTTCTTTCGGGTCAGCGGCGCCGTCGGCTCCGACCAGCACCGCTACATTCTCTTTCGGCGGCGGTGCTACCAATACGGAGACCAAGCCACCGGCTTCCGGCATGTTTTCGTTTGGGACGCCCGCTGTGATGGCTCCTTCGGCGCGGCCCTCCACTCCACCGAGGAACGATGTGCAAGAGTTTACGATGGAAGAGAGTCCCACCCGGGATATGCAGGCTGAAAGCAAACCCACAGCCCCTCGACCGACGCTGGGCGGTGGAGGCAGCGGGTTCTCGTTTAGCAACCCCGCTCCGTCGAGCTCGCTTTTTGCTCCCACTCCCACAGCACCTTCTCCAGCTCCTTTCGCGTTTGGTGCTCCGACGAACAGCAATCCTTTCGCCGCTCCCGCGCCTGCAGATAACAAGCCATTTGGCAGCAGCGACTTTGGGCGTGCAGCCGCCACTCCGAGCCCCTTCATGTTCAGTCAGAACGCACCTACTGCGCCTGTTGAGGCTCCTCGACCATCGACCACCGGATCATTTTCCTTCGGCTCTTCCGGCCCCTCTTCCGGAAACGGGTTCTCTTTCAACAGTGGAAACACGACGACGAATGCGACTCCCTTCGCTTCCCAACCGTCCGGCGGTTCTGCACCTAGCAGTCCAGCAACGTTCACCCAGCAGTTTTCTTTTGGAGCCCCTTCAGCTGCTCCATTCTCCTTCGGAACGAATGCCCCTGCCTCCCCCGCAGTTCCCGCGTCAAATTTGCCTCAGCCGACGACACCCAGCGGATTTGGTGGCGGAGGCTTCGGGGCACAAGCACCATCGTCGCCCTTTGGGAGCGGTGGCAGTCAGCCTTCCGGCGGGTCATTCTTCACAATGGGGGCAGCCCCCCCTCCAACGCCTGGTGGGACTGGACAAAGAGTGATGAAGAAACTACCACGCCGCAAGCAATGAAAGCTTTTTGTTGTTTCATCTCTTCTCTCTCTCTCCTAAATATTTTTCCATCTACATGGACTACCACCAAATCTTCGTCGGGTTTCTCCGTCGCCTCTCCATCTGCCTTTTCGATCTGTTCCAACATCAAACGTCTTGTTTCCCTACAATATCATTGTCCCTGCATAGGTTTACTGTATCACATTAGGAGGTTATCGGCTCAAGGCCATCATCGCACATATTCACACTACATACATGGCTCAAGGCCACACATCGCATCCACCACCCGCACGTTCTGCTCCTGCATATAAGTACAGCGTCTCTTAGCTTACATCTGTTTCCGCAATATCACCATGTGTGCTCGAGATTTAATGAGTGGAAGCAGCAAAGCAATTGTATAACAGCATTCTCATGGCTAGTAGTAGTAATGTATGTAAGTATGTTTTACTCTATTTCTGGAGGTAGGAACCGACTGTCTTCTTGAGTCGCGCAAGAACATCTTTACAATGGACAGGATCTTTGGGCATGGCTGCCTTTCCTGTGCCCAGTGCGAACAGATAGGCAAAGTCAGCCTGTGCGACGAGTGGAAGCCGGCTGCTGGCATCTTGTTCTCTTCTGTCTAGAAGCTTCTGCTTGAATTGAACAGCGAATTTCTTGGATATCTGGTCAGCTCTTTCCACAACCTCGGTGGGCACGCCGGCCAAATTTGCGACGTGAGTTCCAAATGACGAGGTCGCGACGCCATCCACTAATTTATACAGGAAGACGATCTGAGAGCAGGCTCGAAGGTCAGAACTAAAAGAGATGAACGTGTTCAGAGCGCACATCTCGTTTATCATCGTCGACCATGGTTTCCATGTGAACGTTCCGTATGTTAGGGTGATAGGCGAAATCATCGGTGAGCGAGCCATAATGCGTAGCGAAAATCGACAAAGGCAGCGTATGTGTCGCCAACTGATGTAGGACAGCCTGAGGGAGAAAAGTCAGATTCTTTAAAAGCTACGAAACAAAAGACCATTACCCCAGCGATTGCCATGCCATCCTGTAGGTTATATATCAGGGATTACCACGATGCTCAAGGAATACACATACAAAAGTCGAGGTTCCTCTGCCAAGCTCTGAGTAACGGAGTCAGACGGCATCTCATCATGAAGGGAAAACTACTCGCCGTCCAATATCACCAGAGATCGAGGAGTTGCATCACGGAGTATCTTGCAGCTAGTAGCAAATGAGCTTTGAAGGAAGAGTCGCAGGCGCTGAACAGACCATTCATCAAGTTCTACTTTGAACGTGCTGGCATTGGAAAACATATTATCGTAAGCCCCCATTCGCGTCAATATCGCGTCGACAGGCGACAACCTGGGAATTATTAGCAAATTACTGAGTGCAAAGGATTCAAAGTGTACCGCGCCTCCACAGCAGGAACACGCATTCCCAATTGAGCCATGATCTGGGTGCAGGATTAGAAGCAAATCGTCACAAAAACACCGAGACGCACCACTCCGGTGGCTGTCATGCGCATGACCTATTGAACATTGAGTATACTGACGACGCAAAACGGTTCGTCCTACCGTCGACTTTCCACTATTGAAAAGGGAGAAGACGATTAGACGATGGGCAATACAGTTGCTTTAGAACTCACGCCATGTTGGGCCCTGCATAAGAAAGCAAAATCAACAGTGATTGATGTAAGACTCAAGATACCATACCTGTCAGCAATGCGACGTTTGGGGCTTTTTCACCCAACTTGATATCGTTCGGAATGAACGATTTAACGTTGGCGCTCATTGAAAGTGTGGGGTGTCGTAATTCTTTGAAGTCAACCCATGCCGAATCCCCTTCGACAAACGCTGGACGGCATGATGGCTCTCCAATGGCATTGGACGCTTTTGCGAGAGAGAAGAGGCAATCAAGTTCAGCGAAAATGCGTATGGCACGCAACCAGATGGATCGATCGGCGTCAAATTCGGCAAAGAGTCTCAATCTGAAAGCTTTAATAGCAGTGTTTCGGTTTTCGCGGGCTTCCTTCAAAGCGCGGATTGTTGGCTGCAAGGATCCAGCTTGCCAGCGTACTTTATTCTAGGGGTGTGTCATGCTCTTGTTCGCGCGCCAGACTGACGACATCTACCTTCAATGATTGACTCTTGGTCCAGCCGTGGGGCACCTCTTGTTTCACAGCCGTTTCGATGAGGTATATGTCCTGACAAATTTCAGGACTGCGGGGTGAAAGAATGATACCGAACATACCTTGGTACCGGTGGAGCTGTGGAACCAACTCAACTTGCATCTGCCGACCCAGTAGTCAAAAATCAGCACAATAAACGTGTGGCTTGACCTACTTGAGCTTCTTTTGGAATTTTGCTAATTCATCGTCAAGCTCGCTCTCCAATTCGCCGATCTCCTGCATTATCTTATCGTAGACTTCGTCTTTCCCCGCTTGGGGAACGAGTTCCGAGACATCTAGGATGAATATAAATATCAAGTTGGAAAAAGTACACCAAGTCGAAGAACCTTTCTCAGACTGCGGCTTCTCGTACATGAGCTGAACCTTTTTGATGTTCTGGATTACGTCAGGCGCACTCCGAAGGAGTCCAGAGATGGTTTTGGATTCGAAGCTCTCTGCAGTATCACCGAGTTGATTCATGCCATTGCTGAGCTTCTTGAATGCCTAGTTTCCCTTCAACGGCGGGCACAGAGACAGATCGGGGAGCATACATTGAGCACCCTTAAGAAATCTCTGATGGTACAATTTCTGGCGTGAATGCGTGACACAATCCGCTCAAGATCGGGCAGCCCTTTCGCTACTTCCATGAATTCGCTCTCGAACGTGGGATGGTTGAGAATATCTTCGACGGCATCGAGACTAGAATGGGAATGAGTTGATTGGGGACCGGGGTCTGGTGAGCAACTGCACCGAGCATTGATCTGCACAATTTCTTTCAAAGGCATGCAAAGCCAAATTCTGAACAGTCGCTTGCCTACAGAACATTGAATGACAAGTCAACGGAAACAAAGGAGGAATTATATACCAAACGGTGTTACGGCTCTGTTGAGGAGTTTGAGAAGCGATCCCTCCTCGGTACCTTCATTGTTGAGAAGCACCTACATTTCGTTAATTATGCGGAAGATGGGTGTTGCAGACACAAATGGTACCTCAATGTGGGAAAGTGTTTGACCGTCCAGGAGTAGTCCTTGACCTCGCTTCATCGGGTCGTAGACATTGAAATTCTTCATGCTCAGAATGTCTTTGTCGATGTTCAGTTGTCGGAGATACCTGGGAAGCTATGTTCATGACACAATCTTCAACGGCACTTTGATACACGCACCATATCATTGATCCAAGAGATTCGATGGCACTCCGAGTGTCTACCATCTCTCGAATAGGCTCCGGGACGCTGGAAGGAAGCGCATCGTCGTCATTCATGTCCTCGTCAGAGCCAGGGTACAACTTTTTCAGTTCCATGATGGTCTGGTCGTAGTCGAATCCTTCCACCTCTCGTAGCCCTGTCCACAAGCAGGAAGCGGGGAGAATGGATTTCAACAGTCGCGTGGTCGACACAGATAATTTCCCCTACATGAACGGCGTTTCATGGATTTGTTAATGGGTGTAATGCGTTAAAATTTACCTTTGTAAAAAGCAATTCCTTTGGGCGCAACTGCCTGACAAGGGTTTCGAGTTTAGTACGACATATATCATCTTCAAAGGTGCTCAGGTTGAACTGAGAAGTGGAGCAGTCGAGAACAGAAACACCGAAAGTGCTGATGGAGTCGGTTTTTTCGTCGAATGTCTCGGATATGGAGATGAAATGACCAGCTTGGTCGTCAGTCAGTAGCTCTGGGTCTAGCAGAGTTCCATTGGTGTAAACTTTGTTCAACTCTCTAACGAAGGCATCAATTGACAAGCCAAACACAGACATCGGGATGAACCCACCTTCGTACGATCTTCTCCTTCTCTTTGTCCGCACTGACTTTGCCTTTCGACTTATCGGCCTTGACTCGCATCTCAGCTCCGAGAGCTGTCTCAGCCTGGTCCACCCTCCCAACTTTGTATCCTACCGCCGATGAATCGAATGAGCCGTCTCTTTCCGGCAAGAAATCAATGCATACCTTGACCAAGGAATTTTCTAACAAATGAAAATCAGCCACTGAGACATTCGAAGGTATCGAAGCCAATAGACGCACGCTGCCCAAAAATTGAACGACATCTCCGGAACCCCGACCTGATACATCATTGTAAGCATTCGAAGCTGGACGACAACACAAACGAACCATTGACATCTTCACTCTTTGTGTGAGTTTGAGATCGAATTGTTGGTGGCCAACGCGAGCGTCATCCTCGTACAGCTAATAGAGCGACCGTTGGGAGATGAAAATGAAGAAAGCACAGGATTTACCTCCAAGAATTTGCTGCGCGATAGCTTGAGTTGATTTAGCTCCCGAAGACTAGATTGCGCTCACCCTTTCTGAAAGAACAAGATCTTTGGATCCCAAAACATATGAGGGCAAAGTCAATACTAGTCGCATCACGAACCGTATCGTAATGGTTTTGCTTGATTTCCCAAAACTGTAGATAGCGTAAGGCCACCGATACTGAAACTGCAAGAAACAAACCTGTTTTTCGAACGGAGTGAAATCTTTCCAAGCTTTGGGGGGAATGTACAATGTGCGCGGATCGTATTTAGGGTCTCCTGGACGGTTTCCATCTTTCTGTCACAAGGAAGCGATAGGTTAGCGTCCATCCGAGAAAGCAAGGGGAACAAGAACATCTTTGATATCCTGAAGGAAAGAATACGGATTTTCAGCTTCCTTCTTTTCATTCTTCTTCTCCAACTGTCGACGTTCCGCTGCCGTGAGGAAGGAGTTGTTGCTAGATGTCCCTGCAGGGGCAGCCTTGTCCGAGATCGCTTTCTTAGCCGGAGCTTTACTTTTCGACTTCTTGGCAGGTTCTTCGTCGGACTCGTCATCATCAGAGATAGCAGACCGGCGAGAGGAACCTGATCTTGACGAAGTAGATTTGAAAGATTTTTGGGATTTCACTTCCACGTCGGAGTCGGAGGGGGCAATGAAATCGTCATCGTCAGAGGCTGATGCACGGGATTTGCGACCTTCATGAATGACTCAACAACATGGAAATCCAAGTGAGGGTTTCGTACCACTTTTTACAGGAGACTTTTTGAAATGAGTGAGGCGTTTGGAGAACGACGTCGAGGCCTCCTTGGCACCTTCATCCTCTTCTTCATCATCGGAAAGCAGAGCAGAAATACGGGGCTTCTTTTTCGACGCTTTTACTGTGATTGAGTTCTAGGTAGAAGACTGTACAGGACAACAACATCTTACCGCTTCTACCCCGGGTTGGAGAAGATGTAGGGTGAATGGAGCTCACTTCCGACATCATACGCTCTTCGTCTGAATCCTCGTAGACAATCTTGCGCTTTCCCTATGGAAACTGGTTCGGAAGACTTTGTGAATCGGAGTCAAATTCAATTACCGTTTTCACGCGGGCGGGTTTATCGTCTTCCCCTGAGGAGAGCATGTCTACGTCTATGACATCGCTGGTCGGAGGGGTTTCCTTAGAGCTGCTACCACCGTAGGAAGACGTCGAGGCGGCAGCGGAAGAGTTTAACGCGTGAATATCAGGGTGTTTGGACTCGGGAGTCTGTGGCACTTTCGACGCGTTGGACGCGGACGGTTTGGGCTGAGATTTGGGTTCAGGTTTTGCAGCTGCCTTCCCAAAGTAGGTCATCAGGCTTTTCTGCTTCCCATCGTTCGGCGCCGCAGCTTTCGAATTTTTGGGAGCCATCGAGACAGAATAAAGACGCGACTCGTCACACGGTCACAAGCAAGTAACGTGATGCCTTTCTCGTGATGATTATGTAAGAAAATGCTCTTTTATTATATTTTTTCTGTGTATGTATGCCTGTAAGTATTGAAGAAGCCGGAGCTCACGCCGAATCCAGTCAGCGGTATGTCAAGCTTTGGTAGGAAAGCGCCAATTTTGTTGCAAGGTCATAGTCGTAGTGGGCACACTTGGGTCCCAATCTGGCGGTAATGTCCCGTCATCCCAACTCCGCATAATATTCCCGCCCATCCTACCCATGTGATAGGAGGGGAATATCCGTAGTCGTTCAAGACGACGGTCACGCAGCTTATTTTTCGGCAACATTCCAGACACTGCATGTCGTATGATCTGAAAACGTTTAGAAAGGCTCACAACATAGATGAGCATGCCCAACCTCGTCTGGTCTGTTGACCATCATAGCCTTGTATGGTGTCTCCTTCAGTCCTCCAGGATACATCGAGTGTTTTCTGTACAACAGTTGCTCCGCTTTCCGTCCAGTCACTAGAACTTTCCTGGAATTCGTGACGATAATATAGTCGCCGCAGTCAACTGGAGATAAACTTCAGCAACGAGCAGTTGTCTTCCAAGTAAACAGCCACCTCCGGGGTCGTATATTGGTTTGTGCTTGCCCATGAGAACCAACGCTATTCGTTCTGCCAGTTTTCCCAGTATACGGTCAGAAGCATCGACATGATGCCATACCCGGGCATATGCAAGAGCAGTCTATCAGACATAAGAGTTCACGGCGATATCGAGAGGAAACATGCCCACATTGCCAATAGCTTGGGACATGGTCGGAAGAGGGAAAGAGAGGGAAAGAGTAGGAAAGAGTCCTTTGTGACGGATGGTGTCACGTCACAGACGCGTTCGGGACGCGACCACTACGCGAAGATGCCGCGCGAAATTGTAACATTACAGCTGGGTCAATGCGGGAACCAAAGTAAGGATATTATTTTATCTATCTCTCTCTCTGAACACCCAGCGGAAACAAAGTGGGGTCTGTCTTTTGGCAACGATTGTGCGCCGAACATGGGATCAGCAAGGAGGGGATACTCGAAGAATGGGCAACAGAGGGAGGAGACCGGAAAGACGTGTTCTTCTATCAAGCCGACGATGAACACTACATTCCTCGTGCAATCCTGGTCGATCTCGAGCCCAGGGTGCATCATACTGTTGACTACGACCCTATCCATCTAAGCCACTGCTCTGTAGGTAATCAACAATATTCTCACCTCTCCGTACGCGAACCTGTACAACCCGGAAAACATATTCGTCTCCAAGGATGGAGGTGGTGCCGGTAACAACTGGGCGCTGGGGCATGCACAGGGCGAACGGATATACGAAGAAATAATGGAGATGATTGATCGCGAAGCAGAGGGCAGCGATTCCCTAGAGGTATGTCGTGTTTTTCTCCATGCTGCCTATTTAGAATATATCTTTTGAAGGGATTCATGGCCATGCACTCTATCGCGGGTGGAACGGGTTCGGGCCTTGGCTCCTTTCTGCTGGAACGCCTGAACGACAAGTTTCCCAAGAAACTGATACAGACGTATAGCGTGTTTCCGAACGCGCATGAAGGCGATGTTGTGGTTCAGCCTTATAACTCAATTCTGACCTTGAAACGGTTGGTAAATCATGCGGACTCGGTCGTTGTCCTGGACAATGGCGCTCTCGCCCGGATATCTGCGGAACGGTTACATGTTCAGACTCCTAGCTTTGACCAGACGAATCAACTGGTCAGCATCTTCTATATATCCGCGTACCCGTCGTATTAACCGCTACATACAGGTTTCAACGGTCATGGCCGCCAGCACCCAAACGCTGAGATACCCCGGCTATATGAACAACGATTTGGTCGGAATTATCGCATCCCTCATTCCAACACCGCGATGTCACTTCCTGATGACTTCGTACACCCCGTTCACAAGCGACCAGATCGACAAGGCAAGTTCCGCTGCTTCAATTCATCGAATCTCATTGACATGATTCGGACAGGCGAAGCCCATACGACGAACAACAGTTTTGGACGTGATGAGACGATTATTACAGCCAAAAAATCGCATGGTGTCGACGCGGCCAAGCAAAACGGCTTGTTATATCTCAATATTGAATATCATTCAAGGCGATGTCGACCCGACAGACGTATGTTCTGTCTATCTCCCACGACTCTTCTCCCAAAACCTTGTCTAGGTTCATCAATCGTTACTTCGAATACGTGAACGTCAACTTGCAAACTTCATACCATGGGGACCAGCATCACCGCAGGTTGCGTTGACTCGAAGATCACCCTACGTTACAGCAAACCACCGAGTTAGTGGTTTGATGTTGGCAAATCATACCAGTATTGCATCGGTTCGTGGGGGCAGAGGAGCAACTTTCGCGTCTGTTAACGAATGATTCTGCAGTTGTTCAAACAAATGCTTGATCAGTTCGATAAGCTCAAGAAAAAGAATGCCTTCCTCGAACAATACAAGAAGGAACGGATGTTTGAGAACAATCTGGAAGAGTTTGACGACGCGAGGTTCGCTTCTTCAATTTTTTCGCGCTGCAACTAACGATCATTGAAATAGAGCGACATGCGAGGAGCTCATGAAGGAGTACAAGGCATGTGAGAGTCCAGATTACATTACTTATGTGGGTGGTCAGGTTACTGCTTAAAACTGGCTCTCATCTCCTTGCAGGGTGCGCAGGACGACCAACCTGCATGATTTAGCCGATCGAATTCTGTAGCATAACCACCCTCTGTACTTTCACCATCTCCGCTTTGCTGCTTGCTTTCTATCTATCGCGTGGGACCAGATGCGTTGCAAAACCTCTACGTATGTGTATCTAAGGAACAGAAAAACCACGTCGGTTGGTGGAGGCGAAGAGATCATGTAGCCGATTTCTTCGCCTCCATTTTCTTCCCAATATCTGACCCTGTCAAGGATATCAGCCGGACTGCGCGTGGGCGACAATTGGCAAAGGAGACGCACCACGAAGTTTTACTCCGAGTACTCTTTCGAGCTTTCCGAGAATTTGGGCGTTGGGAATAGCTTTACCAGATTCGTAGTCTTGTAGCACGGAAGGCTTCTCGTTGATCTTCTGTGCCACGTCTTTCTGGGAGAATTTGAGTTCCAAGCGCGCATCCTGGATGGCCTGAAGGATTGACAATGTTTATGAACATTATTCCACTTGTCTATGTGTCGCGACGTACCCGCCCGACTGAAGGCGCAACCTTGGTAGGCGGTGCTACCTCATTGTCGCGGTCGAGTTTCGCTATTCGTTGGTGATCGGTTCCTGGATGAATGAGTGAGTTACACACCCCAGGTCGCAAGCGCAATGCACGTACCCTGGTGAGCTTTGTTTCCGCCAGAAGCGGTCTTCTTGTCTGTTGCAACGACGGAGCCTGTTCTCCGGGCCTAGGGTCTCATTAGCAGCACAAGGGATGATAAGACCAAGGCAACGCACAGCTAGGAAAAATTTGAATGTAAGTCAAATAATCGGCGTGGCGGTAGGACCTCCACAAGACGTACCATTCAAATCCGACTCTTTCTTTGTGACTTTGGCAACAGCGCTCTTCTTGCCGATAACAGTCTTAGCGTCCCAGTCAACGTCGGTCATTATGAATATGTAGCTTAGGAATCGGTGGGGTGGGAGGAGGTGCAACTGGAAAGTCCGGTTGTTTGTTTATATACGCCTCATGGCTGTGTTCCTTCCGACTTTTCTGACTCCTTCCATGTCCAATCGGGCTCTGAGCAAGCCTCGGACGCGACTTTCTCGGCGATGGTTCGAAACAAACGTACGGTGCCCGCAAAATGGCTATCCCTGCACTATCCCGGGGAGGTTCATACAGACCCAATTGGAAAAGTTGGCGATCTGGGAACTCGGTGTCAGGTTCTCGACACTCCTGGGGCTTTCAAATAACCAGCATTGCTCTTGGAGGTTTCCAGTCGCACAAGCCACTGCAACGACAGAGTGCCAACTACGAGCTTGGATTGACCAACACAAACGAAGGATACCGTCTCCCTCATCCCTTGTAGTACCATATCCCGACTTTCAATCGCCGAACGCCCGCAAGTCCATCATTATCCAGCTATTAATACAGAACCTTGCACAATCTCTGTACTTCGTTCAGCAGTATATCACCCTGCTTCACCAACGTCTCGTATTGTGCATTCTTTTTCAGCGGTCTTGTCGTGTCCACCGTTCCATGCACCTTGTCAATGGTGCAATGCAGACGACCAGCAGCGATGAAACGCGAAATTTCGCTACGATGGTGTGATGTTGAGCAAGGGGCAACAACGAATCTGGGATACTCACTTGTCGATAAAGTCTACACTGACACCGAATGCGCCACCAAGACTTTCGAGAGTCAGACTCCGGTAGCTTTCGAGCAATTGGCTGTAAGCCAGGATACGCATTTCGCGCACGTAGTACCGCGTATGGGGAGCAAGGATGCGCGATGGGAGAAGGTGCGTTTGTTCGAGTTTAGCTATAAGGAAATATCATAGTCAGATGCGAGCGGGAATTAGTACGGAGAAACTTACCAAGGGCCACGAAGAATTTATCATAATGGCAGGCGTAAAGACTGTTGACTAGTTCTCCGAGCAAAGGAATTTCGGGCAAAACCTGGGTGACTTCTGACGAGCCTATGATCTGAACAGCGTTTGAGAAGGTGCGTAGGATGGATTCGAAGGTGGAAAAAACCTTTTTCTTCAATTCTACGCGCGATAGCCCAAGCACACCTGCGATCACAGTCATGCCAACGAAATCGTTATAGCCAATGAGTTCGGTTGCGGTGAAGGTCGACAACGCATCGATGAACAAGTCCCCACCGCTTTTCTGAGACAAACTGTGAGCAGAAAGATCCCAGGAAACGAAGGCAACTCACAAACTGCCGAATGGACAACATGTATAGGCCGCGGTATACTTTCAATCGGTTTCGTCGGTCCCAGTCGCCGCCTTCTTCAATAAGCCTGAATTTGAGAATTAAAGATGATTTATATACCACACAGAATAGGCAACTTACGTCTCAGCCTTGCTCAAATACTTGGTGATATCCCCCGGATTTCCCCAGAAGAAGGCGATTCGAACGAGCGTGAGGGCAATATCTATACGCGAACCCAGACCCGGGGTCTTCTCAAATGCTAAAAGCTGGGCTTCAGACGCGTCCTGAAGATTGGGCGTAAACACATTTTGTTCGTGAGGTATGATATGTGGCAGACTTTGTCACCAATTTTGGTGAGATAGTTGGCGCGACCACGGAGCGCATCGCTGATCTCCGACTCTCCTTCCGTCTCCTGCGCGTGTTTCAATCGCTCATCGAGCTTCTCGAGAGCCGCAGCATTTTTAGTTTCCAACTCTTCGAGCAAGGCGGCGTCTAAAGAAAGTACTGCAACTGACAGGACGGGTGATGGCGGAGCGGGCGCTGAAGTGGATGGCTGAGAGGGAGTTTCGGTAGACTGGGGCTCCTCGACGGGGGCAGGTTTCGGTTTTGGTGGTTGACCAGTTAGAGAACGATACCAAGGTCCCATTTCGTCTGCTTTGATGCCTTCGAGGAGGGCAGTACGCGCCGCATCATGGAAGCGAGAAAGAGAAGGGTTTGAGAGGGTGAAGAGGTTCTGTGCGAGCGATAGATTGGGGATGGGCAGCACTTGGTCGTTTGGGTCCGACATTGTAACTTACGCGTCTTTGTTTGCCCTTCACGAAACAGCCAAACTCACTCAAAAGTCACGTCCGAGGCTGCATCGGCCCGTCGGCCGAAACACGTCTCTTTATTCGACGCGTCCATGTCCGACAGAACTCTCAGCAGCGATGAGGAAGACAATCACGAAGAAGAACCCATCATCCGCGACCCCATAACACACAAGGTCCTCAATCCCCGCCGCATTCTCTTCGAGCCCGTTATAGGTCGCGTCGTCGACGCTCTCGGTGGCTATGAGGCGGGCACTTATCGAATGGGTGACGAGGTCAACGGATGCCTCAAAGACTTGAAGAAGCTGTGGAGAAAGGACGATACGGACGATGAGCGTACCGTGGCGCGTATTTTTTGGGAAAAACGCGTCTTGATCAACGATCTCATCCCCATACTGCTTTTGACTGCTGGCGCAGGTCAGGTCGAGGACAAACGCGCCATTTCTTGCGCGGACCTCATGTCTGCCATGACCTGGCCCATAGACATGGCAGAGGAGCTTTCGGAACTCGATCCTGACGAGCAGGCCGAGTTTACCCAATTGCGCCAGAGCCATCGCGCCTACAAGGCAGCCATCCTCCAACCCGAGGTCATGTCGGCCCTTTTCGGCTTGTTACTCCCCCCTCTCGCCAAAGGACCCAGGGAACGCAACTTGCGCGATAATCAAGTTGCCGCCTTGGTCCTCCATATCGTTCGTAATCTTGCAGCCATCCGTGACTCTGAAGGATTGCAGTCCCGTCTTGTGCGCGCGCTGCGGGAAACTCATATCACCGATCTTTTGCTCACCGCCGCCGCCAACACAGATGCAGACCCCCTTCTCGCCAGCTGGAACACGCTCGTGCTGGAGATTCTCTTCCTGCTGTTCCGAGGGACCCCGCCCGCTCAACTCATTGAGCAACCCAAGGTATTTTCTGCGTAGCTAAGAAATTGTCGGCGCCACTGACCAGTATATTCTTGCCCTGTAGCCCGCCCTTCAGCGTCTTCTCGCTGCAGAAGCCCTTGCTGCACCCACGCTAACTAGTCGCCACTCACGTTTCGGTACAACCATCGTGGTTCAGTCTAAGACCTTAAGCACTAGTGCCAAGGCCTTGGTTCATACCACTGCACCGACTCCGATGCTGCTGGACGCAGGCAAACGACCCGTCCGCGCGCGCCCTGTCGCTGCCACCGAAGCAGCACTTGCAGACGACCTGACGGCAGAGGCACGCGCTGTCTTGCGCGATACGGCGCTCGCACTGTTAAGAGAGGGTGCTTTCAATGTTTTCCTTAGCGGGCTGCTGAAGGACATTCGAATGGAACGCGCCTGGGCAACGGGCGACCGCGTAGCAACATGGGTCCTCGCAGTCGTGCGATGGTTAATAGCATTCTTCCTTCTAGACACGAAAGACAACAACGATGGCTCGAAGCCGAAGCGCGAGTTTGGGCGAGTAGGTGCAGCGGCCGAGAGCGGTTTCGTCTCATGGGTGCTACGACGTATGCGAGAGGCTACAGAGGAAAAGGTGGCAAATTCCTTTCTTTGTTACATTAAGCTGCGTACTAACTATTATGACAGCCCAAGGGCTGGGCAGCGATTTATGCAGGGATGGGATGTCTCGCTCAGATTCTGCTTCTGCTTGACGCCATCTCTTCTTCGACCTCTGAAGCCGACGAAGCCGACGCCGACGCAGCACAAACCCTCACCATGCAACTCATCTACGCCGGCGCTCCTCTCGACCTTGCACTGGACTGCCTCCGCTTCTGCTCGGCGGCGACAGCTACTGGACGTGGCCCTATATTCCTTGATACAGCCGTGCATTTTGCGTACGCTGTAGTGCGCATGCTGGAGCGCGGAAATAATGGAGGCGAAGCAGTGTATGTAAGACGCGCAAAGAAACGCGCAAGAAAAGGCGGTAATGAGGATCGAACGGATGCCGATGACGAGGAACGGAGGAGGCAGGAGGCGAGGGAAACGACGTTTTCGCTCGAAGCTTTCGAGATGGTACTGTTATGACCACTAGATGTGTAGCAATCCTGCTAACATTTGGTTAGAAATTCGCGTCTGCCGAGATTGTGCGCGCGCTACTGCTGCAGCTTGCACGCTTCAAAGAAATGGCCACAGAGCCCGAAACGTTGCGTCGCGTCGTCAGCCTCCTTCATCGTGTAGCAGTTCGTGCGAAAGCAGAGGGTTTATTCTTCAACGTACGTTGCTTTACTGTAACTTTTTTATCATTCTTCGGTCTGAGTGCGCACCTCTGTCAGGTTTCCACATTATATCTCTTCCAGACAATTTTGGCTGCACAGAAGTCGTTCCCGCGAGATCAACCGCACCGAGACCTCGTCCAGCTGGTCAACTATATTCTGCGCAAATTCTTCAAAGCTCTTGAACAGGAGCCTTTCCTGGCTGTCGATGTTCGTCCGTAATATTTCTTACCGCGTTTTATTTCAAACGCGTTCTAGGCATTCTTCCCCAAAACCAGAGGCCAATGGAAGGCCTACTCGAGCTGGGAACCACCGGCAAAAGAACCGCGCGAGCGGACTCGGGCGGCCAGGCCCGGAGCGGCTGAGGTTCAAGTCAAGCGAGGATATTCATGGAGCGAACAGCTGGGAATTGTGATCGCGGCTCTGATCGACGCGGGGGATACTCACTTGGTGAATTGGACGAAAGATGTCAGTGACATACCCTCATCTTGAACGGCGCTGACTCTACCGCCGACAGATTCTCAGTACTGTTATTGGGCAATGGGAGCAGGTGGCTCGGGCGTTGGAAGACGAGGCAAAGGCCGAGAAAGCTGACATGCCAGGTGAAGACAAGAATGGGTCCGAGGACGAAGATGATGATGCCATCCTGGAGAAGAGGATGGCGGAGCAATTAGAGACACCATCTACCGAGATGCGAGAGAGGATGTCAAGTTTCGGCAAGTTCATTCAGGTGGCGAGATATTCAATCATTGACTCTCCCCATTTGCAGTCATCCCGTACCTGAATGATGATGAAGCGAAGGCGGGCACACACCACCCTCAACTCAAACTATTATGGCGGCTTGCCAAGTTCACTATCGAGCCCGAAGGTTCGCTTAAATCCAAGCAGGACATACAAAGTACTCAACCATTGTTGCAGAAATAGGCTCGGAGGAGCTAGAGTGGTCCATCAGCAACGAGATTCCACCGGCGGATCTCAAGCGTACGTTGAAGGTCATAGAACAATTCATGGAGGCGCCAATGAATCTCGACGGAAAGAACGCGAGCGAATTATTGACAAAAACCCGCCGACCACGACGCGTGCGCTCACCTTCACCCGAGTCTGATCCAGATGCGAGCGAGGGAAGCGATGACTCTGATAGCGACGCACCCAGAAAGCACAAAAAGAAAACGAGCGAGGCAAGCGACAACTCCGATAGTGACGCACCCAAAAAGCGTAAAAAGAAGACAAAAGAAAAGGAAGACAAGGAGCCGCCGAAAAGACCTGAATACAAGTCGGCGCAGTTCATTGACGATAGTGACGAGGAGTACGGAGATATCGACGCATTCTTGGAGAAGGAGAAGGAGAAGCGCGAGCAGATGGCGCGCTTAGCGGCGGAGACGGGTCAGACCAACTTCCAGCCCGCAGGAACGAAGAAACGACGGAAGAAAGAGGCACCAGCGGGAGAGGGCACATCTAAGCGCAAGAAAAAGCGCCGAAGCAGTTCAAAGGAAAAGCAGGGACTTGACGGTGCCGATGAAGAGCCAGATGTCTTTGGGTCGCGTCCGGTAGAGAGTGAACCTACTCCCGCGACACGGCAGCGTCCACGACCAAAACCCAAACCGCGGCGGAAACCCAAAGACTCAGAATCGGGAGCCTCCTCGCCATCCCAATTGGTGATGGACGAAGACACAGTTGATAGCGTTGTACCGGATACGCCAGCGGAAGTTCCTGCGGGGTCGGACGAGGAAGAGGTGGTGGGTACCCTGGGTCGGCGGAAGATAAACCGGCTAGTCATGTCAGATGAAGAGGATTGAGTTCTTGTATGTTCGTCACAGATTTATCACGCAACGATCCATGAATGTATGTATGTATTAACAATGGGACCCAGGAGGGAGGGAATGCTAGTCGTGCAAGGTCGTAATTTTTCGTAAAATGCCACACTGGCGGGTATTTCGACAATTAAAGAATATAAAGATATCTGACTCTGAAAAGCCGCAAAATTCAGGCGGTCTTGGCAGGTGGCGCCGAGGGCGCGGTGGGGGATGGATGAGTCGGGGCTGGGGGCTTGGTGGATGGGTTGGGCGGAGTAGTAGGCGCGTCGGGCGCGGTGGTCGAATCATCAGGGGGTTTGATAGCAGTGGGGATCAGAGCGACAGGTAAGATCCACGTCGCAGTCAAAACCACACCATAGCCTGTAAATTCGACCCGTCAGCGTATATCGAGGCAGTAGCGCCAAAAATATGTACCCTTGTCAGCACCTGTGACGGTTCCCCAGATCCAACTCACAAAGGTGCCAATGTAACCGGCGTACGGACCTGGCTTTCAGAGGTTAAGATGAGATCTCGAGGAGATGGGGATACGCACCTATCTTCTGCAGTAGAAGAAACGCAGGTAAAAGGGGGATGGGCACCGAGGATGGGTTGAGATGCGCCAAGAGCCAAGTCAGGACTCCAGTAATCGTGGTCGCGATCCTGACGGCGTCTGACGCTTCTGAAGAAAGATGCGCCATGACGGGGGGAGGCAAGTAGCTATGATGACCATATTAACATCGCAAGGGAATTGGGATGGCTTGTATCGACTGACATTCTGTATCCCCACCACATAGCTTGAAATGAGATTTGAGTCGTGGATGGAACCCACTTGGTTACAAGCTTCATTTGTGGCGCCGCTGGCCTAATCAAACCGACGGTATAGGACCACACCAGATTCCAACGCGCTTCCCATAACGTATCCGACTCCGTGTTCGTCAAGGGGACTTGTATGGTCTTGGTTGCAGCGATTTGGACCGTGGAGTCCTCTGTCGGGAACAGGGGGCAGTAGAGCATCAAATCACCCATCGCCAGGTCCTGCGAGCCATCATCGCCGGGCTTCCCCTCAGGTTCGCCTGGGGTGGGGTGGCTATTGGTGGGTTCGTGCACTTGAGGTGCGTCCATAGCGTTCAAAGCCTCCCAGACACTGATACGACCATCGTCTGGAGACCCGTTCATGACTTCAGGCGAAGACAGTAAAGCAATGAGTTTCTTGTCCTTGGTATGTATCGCAGCAGAAGGGGGGATAGGACAGCCCTCGGCATCAAAGGGAGGGGGGTCTGTCTTCACGGGCCGGGGTGGGTCTGGGGGAGCGGGCAGAGAGG
Source organism: Favolaschia claudopus (assembly GCA_037176885.1). Classification (NCBI taxonomy): domain Eukaryota; kingdom Fungi; phylum Basidiomycota; class Agaricomycetes; order Agaricales; family Mycenaceae; genus Favolaschia; species Favolaschia claudopus. The sequence continues at coordinate 1,120,558 of JAWWNJ010000055.1, read as the reverse complement.
TGACAATGGCGCGAATTCGCGCGGCCAATGTAGCGGGCTCTGGAAGATCTGCTATATCAAGCTCCCCAAAGGCGGGATCATCGGGGATCTGGTCCTCGTCTACGAAGTCAAGTTCCGCTTCGACAATGACATCGGCCACTTTCTTGGACCTCTTGAACTTTCCGCCCAAGTTCTTGAGACGCTGGAAAGCAGCGAATTTCTTCTTGACGGACGGCGTAGGGCTTACGATGCGCCTTAGTTCGGTCATGGCAGCAGCAGCCCAAACCGAACTCGATGGTAGTGGTCAAGACGAAGAAGACAAGTGTCAGCTGACATTCGTCGCGACTCAGGAGCACCCATTTTGGGACTAATAGAAATCTTCCGTTTCAGGAAACACAAAAAATACCGTACAGTAAAAAGTCTAACTATGAATACTCGATCTTGGCTGCAGATATAGATGTGAGGCTCAAAGCCAGGATATTTTGAGAGAGAAGAACTTACTTTCGTGCTTCTTAGCTTCGCCGACTTTTCTTGCTGCTTTCATGAGGTCCTCCTGTATGATATACTCCCTGCCAAGTCGTCAGGAACAAGGAACGAGCAAAAAAACTCAGAAGGGAGAACTAACCGATCGTCTCGAATAGCAAACATGCCCGCCTCCGTCACCACATTCCTCAGATCAGCGCCGTTGAAAGTGTCCGACAGCTGCAAGGCGACGGTGAAAAAGCTTCAAATAACTTAGTATGAGACTCACCTTAACAATGGCTTCATAGTCGATTTCACCATTCTTGTTAACCGGCGCGGCGTGAATTTTGAGAATCTCCAATCGTGCTTGCTCGTTCGGTAACGGGACTTCAATTTTTCGATCCAGGCGACCTGGTCGTAGAAGAGCAGGATCAAGGGTGTCAGGTCGGTTAGTGGCCATGATCAGTTTGGTTTTGCCCAGTGAATCGAATCCATCCATTTGATTGAGCAGCTGCATCGAAAATGAGCAAACTAATAGAGGCGAACTAGCAGAGAAGCGCACACCTCCATTAACGTCCGTTGAATTTCTCGATCGGCACTGGATCCCTCAGAGAATCGACGACCACCAATAGCATCAATTTCGTCCATGAAAATCACGCATGGCTCGTGGTCTCTGGCGTAGCCGAACATTTCCCTCACTACACGGGCACTTTCTCCGATATACTTGTCCACAATGGCCGACGAAACGACTTTTAGGAAATTGGTCTGCAGTGTTGCCGCTACTGCACGAGCCAACAGTGTCTTGCCTGTTCCAGGAGGGCCATAGAGTAGGACACCTTTCGGCGGTTTAATCCCAACGCGTAAAAACAATTCCGGGTTCAACAGAGGGAGTTCGATGATCTACCGAGCGTGTCGTTTGTCAACAGAAACATAATATTCGCGGAATGACGGCTCACTTCACGGAGTTCTCGAACCTGTTCACCCAAGCCACCAATCCCCGCAAACGATGCACCTCCGGGGTCTTCCAAGCTCATTTTGTAAACCATGGGGTCGACTTCACGAGGCAGGATTCGGACAATGGTGAGAGTGGTCATGTCGAGAGCAACGCGAGTTCCCGATTTGAGTTTGGCTACAGGGAGTGTGGGTCGATACGAAACCACATAACGCGGGCCAGATGAAGCCTTGACGATGACTTTTGAACGAGTTGTGTGAATTAGGGAAAGAGCCAAGACGCAGAGAGTTGGATGGATACACACATCTCTCGTCGTCCAATTGCTTCATAACTTCGCCAATAATCTGACCAATAGACTGGACGGCTTTGATGTCTTCTTCTGTCTTTTCGTACGCCTTGCCCAGGTCCTTCAACGAGAAACGTACTGAGTGGTCGGTCAAGCCAAAAAGAGCGATGTATTATAAAGACAAAGACGTACAGTTCTTGAGACTGTCGCTGCTAGCCTCGTGAGAGCGCATTTTCTGAGAATTACTGGTCAAAATGGTAAAGCATTGGAGCGAGGGTGTTGGCAGACTTCGCGATATGATTTGAGGGCATTAGTCCTGCGGTCGTCTATTGGGGCTGAGGAGGTTGAAGGCTGGGCGTCCATGGCTCGTAGAAAGAGTACGCGTAGGCTGACGCGTAAGACGCGATCAAAGCAGGAAGAAACAACAGAACCAAACACGCTATGGCTTCTGCACTTGGAAAACGGAAAGAACGCGACGATGAATCCCATCGCTCATCCTCAACTCTTTTCGTCTCAAATCTACCATACACCGCTACTTCCGTCGACTTGCAAACCCTTTTCTCCGACATCGCACCTGTCCGCTCTGCCTTCGTCGTCACTGAACACGGAACTGGGCTTTCCAAGGGTGTCGGTTATGTCTCTTTTGCCTTGAAGGAAGATGCGCAATCTGCATTCGATACCATTACAAAAGATGGTATTAATTTGGTTGGGCGCAGCCTCAGGGTTCAATGGGCAGATTCCAAGGTATCATCGCTCTATTGCGATTTTTTTGTTCTCATTATTTTCCAGCCGAAAGAACCCGGCGACCGGGTGAAAACCGAGGCCAAACCGCGCCCTCAACCGCGCCTGCACGCGCCAGCCGACCCATTGGCCATTCGCACCGTCATTGTTTCCGGGCTTCCTGGCCAGATTGATGCAAAAATTTTATGGAAGAAATTCCGAAAGTATGCTGGTGCAGAAAAAGTCGATTGGCCTGCAAAAAATGACCAAGAAGATGACGATCCGGCTACAGGTATGCTTCAATCTTCCACTGTCCAGAAGATGGAAAAATAACCTAGTTCTATAGCCCAAGTCCTCTTTTCGTCGCCCTCCGATGCCCAGGCTGCAGTCGGAAAATTACACGCCCACATCTTCAAGGGCAGTCTACTGTCCGTCACTCTCAAGAAACGACTGGATACCCTCGCAAAGCCTGTCGCAAAACCTGGAAAAGCAAAGGCTTCGGCTACGCCCAGCCACGCTAGTCGCCTGATTGTCCGCAACATTCCATTTACCGCAACGGAACAAGATTTACGCGCGGTATTCCTACCCTACGGACCCATATATTCCATCCACATCCCACCGGCCGACGCCAAGGGCAAGAAACCCGAAACAGAAACTCCTGCACCTCCGCGCACCAAGGGGTATGCCTTCGTTTGGATGCTGAGCAAGAAGGATGCCGAGAGAGCCATCGAGGGGTGCAATGGGATGACTGTCAGGGCAGGGCTAGCGGAAGGAATGGTTTCCGACAAGCAGAAGAAAAAGAAACAGCGGCGCGTTGAAAAGAAGATGAAACTGGAGGAAGCTGGCGCAGCGGCTGAAGACGAAGATGACGAGGACGCCGAGGATGATAAGAGGGCGGTGGAGAGGGTTATCGCGGTTGACTGGGCTCTGAGCAAGGATAAATGGAAAGAGGAAAAAGCTAAAATGGAATTGGAGGAGGGCGGTGATGTTGAAATGACTGGCCCCTCAGATAGCGAGAGCGAATCTGGGAGCTCCAGCTCCGATGATAGCAGTGAAGACGGTGATGAATCTGATTCCGGCTTGGGTGTTCATGATGGGGAGGATAGTGAAGCCTCTGACGAAGAGGACGATGACGGGGATTCACAAACGCCTCTCAAACCACAACTCCCTCCTCCAGAAGAGGGCACGACACTATTTGTGCGCAACGTCCCTTTTTCCGCTACCGACGAAGACCTACGAACTCTGTGAGCCTGTCTTTACTAGCGTCCCTCGATCTGCTGACGTAAGACAGCTTTCGAGCCTTTGGACCATTGCGTTACACGCGAGTGACATTAGACCCGTCTACTGGCCGTTCGCGGGGCACAGGCTTCGCATGTTACTGGAATAAGGAAGATGCCGACAAAGTCGTCGAGCAAAGCGAACTCCTACGTACAGAAACGACTGGTTCTGAGGTAGCGCAACCCAAAAAGAATCCTTTCAGCTTCCCGTCGATCCTGACTCCCGATCCGTCTTCCACACTTGCTCGAAGTCTTGTTTTACATGGACGTACACTCGATGTTGTTCGCGCCGTTACTCGCGACGTTGCAGGCAAATTGAAAGAAGATGGCGAGAAACGGCGAGAAAAGGCTGATAAGCGGAACATGTATCTTTTGCGCGAGGGAGGCAAGTTGATACTCCAGTACCTTCTCACTTGGATATTCATTCTTTCCCGTAGTAATCTTACCAAATACCCCAGCCGCAGATACTCTCACACCAACTGACATAGAACGACGAACAGCGTCGTATAATGCCAGGCGAACGCTTCTTAAGTCCAACCCGGCCTTGTTCATCTCAAGGACCCGTCTCAGCTTCCGTCAAATACCTCTCCATGTCACGGAGCGACAGCTCAAGCATCTAGCTATACATGCCGTCCGAGCCTTCCAAGACGACGTCAAAACTGGGGCTCGAGCGGCCTTGACCCCAGACGAGCTTGCTGAGGTACCAGAGGAGGAGGAGGACAAGGAAGATGCCAAGCCGAAGCAAAAAATGTCCAAGAAAAAGCTGCTTAGCCGCCGGACTGGCGTGAAGCAGGCCAAGATCGTCCGTCAGGGCGAACGCGTCGACCCCGTCACTGGTAAAGGACGAAGCAAAGGCTATGGGTTCGTCGAGATGCACAAACACGCCGACGCGCTGAGAGTTCTTCGATGGGCCAACAATAATTCCGACGTCGGGCCGCTGTTCGAGACATGGTGGAAGGAGGAACTCCAGGATCTAATCAAAGCCGAAACGGCCAAGATCGACGGGGACCGCGATGATGCACGGTTAACACGCCTGAAGGATGAACTTGAGAGAGGAAATCTCAAGAAAGCGAAAGGGACGCTGATTGTCGAATTTTCCATTGAAAATATCACGACAATTCAACGACGCAATACTGTTCAGAAGGAACGCACTTCGGTGGGCTGCATACAGTTGTTTCGCTCGTTGCATGACTGACTTGACACAGGACAAACCTTCGCGGCGCCCGCCAGTTGATCAAGCCAAAGCTGAAGAGCGACCTGCGAAAAAAGCGCGATTATCACCTAAAAAAGCTGTCGCGGATGATGCAAAGGATAAACCCAAGACCGCTGGCCAAACTGTTGGTCCTCTGATTGGTCGCAAACGCAAGGAACGGAAAGCGGGGAAAAAGTCCAAGTAGCCTAATTACTTAAGTAGATTGATAAGACATTGGATTTGGAGGCCTTTGCTGCGCGAAAGTGGTGCTTAAGTTTCAAGTGTTATAGATACAGTGTCATCGTGCTGTGGTACAGATCATAATATTTCCTTGTGAACTCCCTCTCCGCCCATTCCATCGTACCATTCCATTCCCGAAATTGTCGGCGAGATGTAACCCGCTCTGATAGTGAAATCTCCAAACCGTTCGCCTTCCAGTCTCTCAAGCGCATATCTTTTGATCATTGGCTTGAGAATAGCCAAAATTTCGGGCTCCGTCACAGTTTCTGTGAAGCGGATGAGTCCCAACGAATGAAAGTGGCTCGGTGAAGAAGTCCGACCTCGATAAATTTTATTCATGCGTTGGCCGTAGTATCCGCCACCCAAAAGCATGGAGTAGGTGCCGGGCGCCTTGCCTACGAATGCAACCTCTGTTTTTAAGTCAGTGTAAGGTATGCAGCGCATCCGAAAGACTCGCCTGCAACGTAAGGCCGCGCACAACCGTTCGGGCATCCAGTCATTCGCATCACTATCGCGTCGTTTCGTAGACCGTTCTCTTCACAAATAGCTTCGACCTTGTCAACAAGTATTGGGAGATACTATGGAAGTTTTCAGCCAACGTCCGTCTGTCTGGTCAGAAGGAAGCGTACGCGTTCAGATTCAGCCATGGCAAGACCTTGAAGCGGGTAAATCAATTGCTTTAGCATTGACATGAGCATACGGACCACAAGTCGGGAATGCAACGCAAGCAGAAGATGCGAGTCGAAGGCCGGAGAACTCCAGATTATCAAGCTTGTACTGGGACAACAGCCGTTTGATGAGGGGCAAGTCCTCCGGGTCGATATCAGACACGCAAAGGTGTTGATTTGTCGTCAGCCGGAACGTGCCCTTGTGAATCTTGGCGATTTCGCGCAAACCAGTCTTGAAGTTGCGACCGGGCTCATCCTGTACTCGGCCATTTTCAATGAAAAGCATGAAGTGGTGTCGTCCGTCTTCTCCAACAGCCCAACCGAAATCATCGACATTCCGGTCGAACGTGAACGGTCGTGCCGGGGCCAAACTGTAACCAAGCCGCTTCTCAACCTCTGCCTTGTAGACCTCCAAACCCATGCGATCGATGGTGTATTTCAGGCGGGCATTCTGGCAAGATATCAGCAAGAGACTAAACGTGGAAATGACTAATTAATTACCTTTCGACTATGGAAAGCGACATGAATATGAATAAGCAGGTAAACGATCGCATGAAAGGAACTCACTCTACACGATTGCCATTGTCTCGCTGGACCAACATCACTTGCTCGGCCACGTATTTGCCCTGCTCCACAGTGCAGAAACCGATAATGTCGCCGATTCGCGGATAGGTCTTTTTGTTCCCGTGAGTAACACCCATACCGCCGCCGATTGCGACGTTGAACCCTTTCAGTCGTCCATTTTCGATGATGGCTATAAATCCAAGGTCGTTCGCAAACACATCGACGTCATTGCTCGGGGGGACCGCGACGGCGATTTTGAACTGCAAGCTATCCGTTAGAAAGTGGACGCGAAATCAAGGGAATTTCGCCCGAACCTTGCGCGGGAGGTAGAACTCTCCGTAAAGAGGCTCAAAATCCTTGAGTGCATCGCCAGCCACCATCTTCTTGTCTAGCCAGATCTCATGATACGCAGTCGTACGAGGAATGAGATGCTCGCTGACAGACTTGGCGAACTGGTAGACCTCTTGATGAAGCCTTGAGAGCGTAGGTATCGAGGCACAGGTGACGTTGCTGAAGACCATTGAATGAGACATGCAGAAAACAGGGACGATAGACGTACCGATTCACGTCTCCGCAGGCTGCAAGTGTGTCCAGCAAGACCCGATTGATATCCTGTATCGCAGGTTTGAGATGCCGTTTGATGACGCCATGGAACTGGAAAGTCTGGCGCGTTGTGATCTTGAAGGTGCCGCTACCATGCTCGTCTGCAATCTGGTCCATCTGCAGCCATTGCTCAGGCTTGCAAACCCCGCCAGGCATCCGCACGCGAATCATGAAGCTGTAGGCGGGTTCGACTCCCTGCGCCTGACGCTCGTCCCGGATATCACGGTCGTCCTGTTGGTATATTCCGTGGAACTTGGTGAGCTGCGTGTCGCTGGCAGGGATGGCTCCGGTACTTGTGTCCTCGAGACCCTCCAGGATCGTGCCGCGAAGGTATCGCGAAGCAGCCTTGATGTGTTCATTGGTGATTGGTTCCGGCTCTGCCTCGGTGACCTCGACTGCATCGACGCCGAGCGACTTCCACAGGAGAGGCTCCCAGACCTTGTATCCTGTCTGTGGGCCGTCCGCATCCTGATCGTCCCCAAGTCCTAATGAGGCAACTCGCTCGGCACCGAGTTTTTCGAGGCGCGCATCAAGGTCCTTGCCAGGCTTGTTATAATAATGTGCATCCTCGGGACGCGGCCAGTAGTGGCTGTCGCCCATACCAAACACGGTATACCGGAGCTTCCTCAATGGCTGGTCACCGCGCGCAACGGCAGCATTCAGGGCCTTGAAGAAAGTGCGTCCATTCTGCGGCGGCTCGCCCTGCCCGGCGACAGACGTGACGAACGCCACATATCCTTCTTCCTGTGCAAGAGCTTCGATGGACGAGGAATCCAGCGTCGCAACTGTGGTAGAAAGTCCACGCGCGGTACCGCGGTTCGCCAGCCGTTTCGCAACCTTCTCTGCAGCGCCACCATCAGAAGCGTATAAAACAAGCACGGGGGGAGCGTCGAGAGCAGAGAGCATCTCGTTGTACGACTGCTGCGCCTTTCGCTTGCGAGCTTCGCGGACACTTTCGCCCAAGCTGCTCACCAGCTCGCTAGCGAACTGCGGCTTGGAACGGACGAGCTGGGAGAGGTGGTTCTGTCTGTCGAGGAAGGCTTGCAGATCGTTCTTGACGGCGTCTGAATCCAAAGTAAAAGGCTCCTTGCCCTCGCGCTCCTTACTGGGATCCCACCGGTACAGCGGCCAGTATCCAGCGTCGACAGCCACCTTCGTTTCTTTGAGCACATCAAGCGCAGTAGCGTTCTCGGTCTCATAGGGAAGATACGCCAACACAACACTAGGCCCGTTGAACCGATCCGCCTCGATTAGCGACTGCAGCACTTGCGAGTAAGAGGAATAGACGGCGACGCTGGCCACGTAAACGTCGCCATGATTCATCGCATAGAGTCCGACGTCGTGTTTCCTGCGGCTAGGGTCGTTGGTGTTGCGCGTAGAATAAGGAAGGGTATCGATGATGAGAACATTGACATTGAGACCAGAGGCGATGGCGTGGTGAAGGCCGGATGCGCCGAGATCGTAGGACCATGCATCGGAGCCAATGATCCAACGCGACACGGAAGGGAGATGCGAGCGGAGATCAAGTATGCGGGCGGCGAAGGGGTCTGGGATTGGACTCTGTCGGAGAGTTTTCACTATAGTGTCACCTAGAGTTTTACTCTTGACAGGGTCATCCTTGGATAGTAACCAGTTGGCAAGCAGTGAGTGTAAGTCCGCATCTACCCCTTTACTTTGTAGCAGTTTGTGAACGGCACTGACGAGCTCGTCCCGTTCATCCAGCTGACCGCGTACTCGACCCAACGCGAATTCCGGACTAGTAGCAATCTCTCCTTGCAAGGAAACAAGGGACGGCGAGTTGGAAATCTCCAACCGATCGTTGAAAACATGCGAAAGGATTTTCGTGTAGGAGGTTTCGTGCTTGGGAATATGTGGAGGGACCGAAGGTGCTTTCTCGCCACCGGATATTGCACCAAGTTGAAGATGGGGAGGGGCTACCTCAGCCGCAACGGACTGGAGCATTTTTTGAAGCTGGATATCCGTGATCGAGTCGATACTGCCCAATACCCCCATGTGCACGGTAGGGCGCTGTTCAATTTCCCGTTCCTGGAGTGCGCTGACGACATCGAGATACAACGGTGTCCACTTGAATGACCATCGGTGAATTTGTTCAAGAACAACGACTCGTGATACGGATGCCGGAATAGCGTGGAGAATGCGGGTCGGAGGGAGAGGGTTCAGCAGTGTTGCCGATACGAAGGATACACCGTCGAGAGTTGTATTCAACTCCTGCGAACTCAGAAGAAACACCACAGTATGGGGATTCGGGGATGTATGGGAGACGAGGGGTCGGAAAGGCCGCCTAACGAGCGACAGTGTAGCCAAGGCAGCCGCCTCGTAAGATTTATAGAGTTGTTGGGCAACAGACGATGTTTCGTCTGCGGAAGCGTGCCCATTGACGCCATTTGCAGCACCATTAGACGGGACGCCGACGAGGAATTGCAGAATCTTGTCCTCTGATACTTCTTCCACCGACGAATCAGAGAGCGAGGGATTGTAAGCATGAACTATGAGCTTGCGCTCTACTCGAGCGAGCCGCGAAGCAAGTAGGGCGTTATCATGGGCCTGCTGGGCAGAGGAGGAGAGTATAAAATAGGGGACTGCAGATCTAAGAAGCAGGACATCCGAGAGATCATCGGCAACCGTAAGATGAAGGACCACCGGTGAATCGGAGAGTTCTGCGAGATGAGGAACCAGGTGTGAAACGAGTTTCGGAGATGCAGATGCAGTCAGAGAGACGAGGCGTGCATTGGGAGAGTGCAGAAAGATCGAAGCGCAAGGATCTCCACCGGCCGGGACCGATACAAATGTCGGGGTGTGAAGGGAGGAGGAGCGGAGGTCCGCAAGTGTCTGGGAGACATGAGAAACGGCGGGGAGAGGAGGCTGGACGTCGACAAGGGTGTCTGAGACGATGCAGGCGATGCGGGGGACGGGGGACATGGTGGTTAAGGATAAGCCGAAGCCATTCGAGTACTAAGCGGAAGAAATTTTGAGGACTTGATCGAGCACACCATAAGTTCGCGATTGGCTGGACGGCTTTAGAAACAAACATGAGCAAAGTAGCTTACCCTTGGCGGCTGTGTCATCTCACTCACTTACCTCCCGCTCTCCGTCGCCACGATGGCCATCTTTAACAGAAAGAAAAAGAACGAAGCCACAGACGAAGGCTCAGAGAACAAGAAAGAAAAGGGCGGCTGGAGACGGCCCGCAAGTCGGTCTCTTTCTCCCACTCTTGCGATCCACATAGCTCATCCGTTGTGTTGGCAGATACCGCCTTCAAGCAGCAGCGGCTCAAGGCATGGCAGCCCATCCTCACCCCGAAGACCGTCCTCCCCACCCTCTTTATCATTGGCATCCTATTTGCCCCCATTGGCGGTCTTCTCATTTGGGGCTCCGGTCTGGTCACTGAAATGGATTTTGACTACACCGACTGCGAGCTCTTATCCCCTTCTCCCGGCGACGCCCCACCCAATCTCGTTGATATGCCTTCCTCGAAATTCACTTATAAGCTTCGCGCTGCCGACTCGAAAAAGTCGGTAACAGCTCCTCGGTGGGCTTTCGTGGATAACACCAACAATGAGACGGTCACCGATCCGGCCAACAAGAAGCAGTGCATTCTTCAATTCAACGTCGTCGCCGATATCCCCCCGAAGGTCCTCTTCTACTACAAGCTCACCAACTTCTTCCAGAATCATCGACGCTACGTCAAGAGTTTTAACTCTGACCAGCTGAAAGGCAAATTTGTGAGCAACGGCGATTTGAAGGACGGTGACTGCAATCCCCTCGACGTCATCGACAACAAGGCTATCTATCCGTGCGGTCTCATCGCTAACTCGGTTTTCAATGGTGCGTTAGATTATGTGCTGATATGTCAGAACTCGTATAACTGTTTTCATAGATACCTTCTCGAATCCCGTCCTCCTTAATCCGGGCTCCAATGATCTCGTAACATATACATTCTCGGACAAGGGCATTGCATGGCCAGGAGAGGCCAAGAAGTACTCGGGTGACCCTGTACCAAGCGCATATAAATCATACGACCTCATCGTTCCTCCACCAAACTGGGCACTCAGATTCCCCAACAATTACACTGCCGAAAACCCACCTCCCAACCTTAAAGAGGATGAGCGTTTCCAGAACTGGATGCGCACTGCCGGCTTGCCCACCTTCACCAAGTTATATGGTCGCAACGATCACGACGATATGAGAGCTGGGACATACCAGATCGTTATTGGTCTCAGTGTGTATTTTCTACTCTCATCTTGATGTCCTCTGACTAACAGCCCTCGCAGACTACCCCGTACGGCCTTACAAGGGAACTAAATCAGTCGTCATCTCCACCGTCTCCTGGATAGGCGGTAAGAACTCTTTTTTGGGGTGGGCATACGTTGGCGCAGCCTCCGTCTTCGTTCTCCTCGCTATTGCGGGCACTGCCCGTCATCTCATCAAACCTAGGTGCGGACGCCGACAACACTCTGACAAAAAATCTCTGACCTTTTTACCGCCAGACGTCTCGGCGATATGACATTGCTTTCGTGGAATCGGTGACCGAGTTTACGTGCATTTCCCGTTCGCTCGTTACTATGTACACATGTATTATTCTGCACCGCATACTTCTCGAGTACTGAATCCGCCGGGGGGAGGACATTGCGTTAATAATCTTATCTATCTTATTTCTGACGACGGAGTGTACCCTATACCACGACAACGAACGATTGTATGGCCAGAATCGTCGGCAGAGATCTCAAATTTTGCATCGGTGAGTTGTTCCGCCACCCATATAGCCGTCCTGTTTTGTTCCATAGCCCGAAGAAATAAATAAAACAACCCACGACGTACCTGGTGTGCAGAGTAAGCCCATGCTTTCCACATCTCACTTCTGAAGTGCCCTCGGCCAGTGCCATGAGGATGATGATCTGGTCTTCTAACCATTCATCGACACATCCGCCGGCTTCCAAACCTTTGATAAGCTCGTCAGCGGCCGCCTTGCCCACCGCAGACGCATCCTTCTGCTTGCTACCAACGGCGCTACCACCAATTATTCCTCCACCGGATAGTTCAGCCCACAGCACGATACCGCTGCCTGCCCCTACGGTATTATCATTCTTCTCTCTCGTGCTGGAAATCTCAACAGGTACGTCGGTGCTGAAGCCACTAGCCGCCAGACAGGCTATCGCTCTGTCCGCCATTGTCTTCGCGAGATGAGCGGGCAGACCCGCGACATGGGCGATACCGCCGATGCGGGTGACTGCACCGCGCTCAAGCACACTCGCCGCCGTGAGTTTCGCATCGACACTGGGAAACACCGTTACATGCACTTCACCCCCGCCTCTTTCCAAAATGAACGTGTTGAGTATGAATGCAGAAGACCGACAGTCATATAACGTACTTCGGAAAGTACCCTCGTCTGCGTACTTTGACGTCCACCTTCAAACCGAAGTGACGCCTTGCAAAGGGAAGGAAAATATGTTGAATGTAATCCACTTGAGGTGCCATGGTGGCATTGGTCCCGCCTTTGAGTGTCAGGGTCGAAGGCTTTGCACTAGCAGCAAATGACAGAATGGGCAAAGAGATTTGAAGAAGTAACGTTGTAGCACCCGCCGTCACCGAGTCCTAGCATATATGGTGTAAATTTGTGTGAATATTGAAGCAGTTCAAAACGAACGGCGACATAGTCCCCTGGCAAGATTTTTGTTGGCTCGAAGGACACAGAGGAAGATCCATTAGTCGCGCCTGTAAGGCCGGCCGAGGCAATCTGTGCAGCCAGCTCGATACCTGTTGTTGTTATGATATCCTTGCGCGTAAGTCATCGACTCTACCCGTGCGATGTTGATTCTTGAGACCCGGCGGCTTCCTGCGGCCTCTTATATTCGTTATGTTGATGCTCTTACCCAGTAGTGCAGATAATGCGATGGAATTGCGCAGAATCTGCCCGCCTCCTTCCAAGGTACTTCCGTCGATGACTAGAGTTTGCATGGAGGGGAGCCTGGGAACGGGGAGAACGGGGACTCGGAAAGGCAGGGCTTTTAAAGAGCTCAACAACGTGTTTATGAAGCTGAGGCACTCGAGTCGAGTCAAATTGACAATGAAGGAACGGTCAAGCGGCGATCTATTGGCCGCGGCACACACTTTGCTCAGCGGCCCATTACGTCACAGACTCAAACTTAAAACTCAAACTCGTCTCTCGCAACTAGAGTACATAATTCATGCATACCACCACTTCACGGTCTGGTCCCAGTCCAGCGAACACACCAGATGTAGCAATAGCCAATCGAATCAGCAGCTCTCGCACTCTACGACCCACACGACGACATAGCGGAATTGGTTCTGAACCTGGAGTGGATCCACATGAAGACGCAAAATATGGTCACTTCAAAGAAAAATGCGCCATACAAATGTGTACATATGGCTCCGAAGACGTTTCGCTGACGACCCTGTCAAACGCGGAATTCGTTGAGCTCATGAAATCTCCGTCAGAGGAAAAATCAGCTCAGCCATTGCTGAGATGGATCAACCTAGGCGGCCTCGATTGGGACGTCATCAGTGCTTTGGCTCTTCGATATGGTCTGATATGTTCCATTACGAGCTCTTTGCTGCGGCTCATGGACGTAGATTTGCATCCTCTTGCTCTGGAGGATATACTCCACGAGCAAGGTCATAATCAGTCTAAGGCGGATTACTACCAGAAGCACTTGTTTCTCCGTATCTTGTGCCACTCTGTTCCGACAGAAGAGGAAAAGAGATCTGTCGAGCCCGACTTGAAGTCCGAATATCCTGGCTCTTGGGCCAAGTCATCCCGAACACAAAACGACGCAGAGAAAATGGCAGAATTTCCGCGGGAGAAAAAGTATAAACACCGTCGATTTTCTGCTTTGAGTGGGTTTCGACTCGCGGTTGGTCAACCAATCGTATTGGATTCTACGTCAATTCTCAAGCAGAGTCCACCCAGGCGCGACAACGCCAGATTTTGCGTATTGCGACGCTCAAGGAAGGCGATAGAGTGGCTGTCAAACACGAGCCCATGTTCATATTCCTGCTGCGTGAAGGTGCTATCTATCCTATCATTCATTAGAATTTCAAGAGGTTCACCATGTCGATAATCAAGGAACTGTGATATCTATTCGCCCTACCGCAAACCTCGAATTCACCGAGCCTGTTACTGAGCGCATTCAGCAGCACGAATCTGTCATTCGTACTTCCCAAGACCCAGCTATCCTCGTAGAGGCTTTACTCGACCTCAGTTGGTGGATTTTCTCATCGAGTAACAAATCTGAAATGAACTGTAGTCGTGGATCGGATACTCGAAGTGATGGATGAATACCAAGACAAGATTCACCAACTGGAGCACGACATACTCATGAAACCCAGCATGAGCACTGTTCGTAGCCGTAAGGTGGCTTCCCCATGCAATATGTTTTTGTTTCTCACCAGACTCATCGAAGTACATATCCTATCTGGGGACCTTATAATGCACAAACGTACCCTCGAGCCAATCAGGTCGATGTTGTACGGGTTGCGAAGATATGACCGAGAGCGATGTGCGGCCATCGGTTTCGGAAACGACCTTCCAACAAATCCAAACCATGTTCGAGTCGATAGCGACACGGGATTGGGAGTTGGTGTCGGCGCTACTGGCACAGACCAATGGCAATTGGGCCGTGACGGGTATCTGAGCAGTAAAGCCAAAATATATCTGGTTTGCGACGTCTCTTGCTAAGGAATGTCTGTAAACTGATGACCGGAGCAGGCAGACGTGTATGACCACATGGATTTCGTCTTAACGAGCCTCGACATGTTTGCGGGGATCTCCGAAAATCTTATCAACTATGCGTTCAATGTGCTGTTGCAGTTTCGCCTCGAGTACCCTGAGGCTGACTGGATTTGTGCAGATGGCTTCGTATGAAATGAATATTGTCATGCGGCGACTCACTCTGGCAACAATCATTTTCCTTCCACTAACACTACTCACTGGGTACTTTGTGCGTATTCCCTGACGACTGAGATATTTGAGAGCTCAAATATTCGCAGGGTATGAACTTCACCTCAATGTGGTCCGTGGACAAGCATAGCGATGTTCTGTACGTTCACCCCCTTCGAATTCAGCCCCTCTACGAGTCTCATCATGTTCTTCAGGTTCTGGATTATCGCCTTGCCGGTCATGGGGATCATTGTGCCAATGTTTTTGTATTCAGACATTAAGAACATGTTCCACTACGTTCACAAAGTTATGGCTGCCCGCCGAGCTGTTCGTGCTCAAGAGAGCGGGTCTGAGTAACGTTTGGGTACACGTATCAACTTGATATAGCTTTGGTTTCGTGTAATCCGGGTTATCGACGTAATATCAGCGCCAGGCAGGCCACTTCCACGCGGAAAGTTTATTTCTGAGGAGACTGCATGCACCCAGAATGCACTGTCCATCCCAGCTTTTGTCCCTTTCATGATGTCGTTGGACTTATTGCTCTTCCTCATTCTTGTCTTCACCATCCTTGTCCATAGATCATCGACTACTATAACGCCCATCCAGAATCCATGGAAGAGACCATGCCGAAGCTGTGGGAAGCAGACGTCGATGCGCTGCTCTCGGTGCCATGAGGCATATTATTGCTCGTCGGAGCATATGACTCGCGTTCGTTGTCATTGACGCAGCTAGAACAATTGCGACTAACAACTCATGGTTGCCCACAGGACTGGAAAGGCCATAAAGCGGAGTGTAGAAAGTCACTGAGCGCGCTTTTGTTTCCAGCCGACAACGTTGCGCCCGTCATGGTACAGATTCCATACACGAACAAGGTCGACACCGACAATATTCCCGGATATCCTTCAAAACCATACCACGCACTCGACACAGAGATTATCCAGAAATATATCGCGAGCACTCTGGAGATGAAGTATATTACCAAGATGGGAAGCCGCGGTCAGCCCCTTGCGCACCCATTGGTAGTCATGTTCAGCGGAGATTGGGGAGGCTTGCCTAAAAATCGATGTGTTGTGCATGTAGCAGGAGATGAGGTTGGAGTGCCATGGTCGGGGAACTTATTGGTGTTGCGGCAGAAGGGGAAGCTGTACGACGAGACATACGAGAGCGCAACCATGGAAGATGTAAAGGCCATGCAGCGATTTTTCGCCGAGTACAGAGATTTCGAGTCGTATGGGTTCTAGTAATGTGTATTGACCTCAGAAAATCTGTATTTGACACGAACTAGCAAAGTCGCCTGAAAACTGAGAGCTGTGAGTTGAAGTCAAGGAGAAGAGAGATCAGCGAATGGGAGCCAACGGATTACCGTCACAGTCACGCGTTACACCTTTTGCCCAGTGGATTATATCTCACTCTCAGCCGGGGCCTCCAAATGCTCCGCATAGTTTCTTCAGTCTCGCGGCCGTCGTCTGCATCGCTGCTAGCTGTTGCCAGTCAGCCCCTTCCAAATTTTGCCTTTTCCTCGGCTCATTTTGCCAGACCGCAGGAATATCGCCTCGACGTCGGCGCGTCAGGCGGATATCACCCTCACCGTTGACGGCAAGGAGGTCACTGTTCCCCAGGGTATGCATTTTCCTGGTCTCTGTAACACTATCGCTTCATTTTTGCAGGCTCCGCGCTCATACAGGCTTGTGAGGCGGCTGGATCACCAATACCCCGGTGCGTCGATTTTTCTACTTTTCTTCCCTCACTCATGCTCTGCGTCCTAGATTTTGTTACCATGACAGGTGCATCCGCTTGTCTTCGATTGAGTGCGCGCGTTAACCGTTTTCTGCTCCAGGCTCGCTATAGCAGGGAATTGCCGGTGCGAGGTTCCGTTGACGTATTCAGATTATCCTCTGACGGACTCTCAGTATGTGTTTAGTGGAGGTCGCTCGGTCGCCGAAACCCGTAGCGTCCTGGTGAGTATCCTTCACTTCGGTCAGTCATTCTACAGCTCATCGTCTCCAGCGCGGCCCCCGCCATGAATGGCGCTGTCGTGTTCACCAACACTCCCCTCGTTCATGAGGCCCGCGAGGGCGTCATGGAGTTCCTCCTAGCCAACCACCCGCTTGACTGTCCCATTTGCGACCAGGGCGGCGAATGCGACCTCCAAGACCAGTCCGTCCGCTATGGCTCCGACCGCACCCGTTTTCACGAAAT
The DNA here is from genome assembly GCA_037176885.1 of Favolaschia claudopus. Lineage (NCBI taxonomy): Eukaryota > Fungi > Basidiomycota > Agaricomycetes > Agaricales > Mycenaceae > Favolaschia > Favolaschia claudopus. The sequence continues at coordinate 1,103,498 of JAWWNJ010000055.1, read as the reverse complement.
TGCTGGAAAGCGTGCTGTTTCCAACAAAGACCTCGGTCCTATCGTCAAGACCTCCATGAACCGTTGCATCCAATGCACTCGGTGTGTCCGCTTCGCCAATGAGGTTGCCGGTGTGGAAGAACTTGGCACCACGGGTCGCGGCAATGACCTGCAGATTGGCATGTATGTCGAGAAGATGATGGACTCTGAATTGTCGGGCAACGTCATCGACCTGTGCCCTGTCGGTGCGCTCACCAGCAAACCGTACGCCTTCCAAGCACGTCCGTGGGAGCTCAAGAACACGGAAAGTATCGATGTATTAGACGCGATCGGAAGCAATATCCGGGTAGATTCGCGGGGTGTGCAGGTAATGCGCGTACAACCGCGCACCAACGACGATGTCAATGAGGAGTGGATTAGCGACAAGACCCGATACGCATACGACGGTCTCCGCTTCCAGCGTCTCACAACGCCACTGGTCAAGGGACCCGATAACCGCTTCGTTTCCGCCTCTTGGTCTGAAGCGCTTGCTGCCATTTCCGCAGGACTCAACCGCACCGGCGCGAAGGGCAACGAAATTAAGGCCATTGCAGGCCACCTTGCGGACACAGAGGCCCTTGTCGTCCTCAAGGATCTTGTCAACCGTCTCGGCTCGGACAACCTCGCAAGCGATCTTTCTGGGAAATACGGCGACGCTCCGCCCCTGCACGGCGTCGATATTCGGTCAAACTACTCATTTAACACTACTATCGCTGGTCTCGAGAGCGCAGACGCCATCCTTCTTGTCGGGACAAACCCTAGGCACGAGGCCGCTGTTCTCAACTCACGGATACGAAAGAGTTGGTTGCACACGGAGTTGGTCGTCGGTATGGTTGGGACGCGCGCAGATACAACTTATGGTTATGAACACCTGGGTGAGGACGCAAAAGCATTGGAAACGTTCCTTACAGGAAAGGCCAAGGGAGAGTTTGCTGAGCGTTGGGCCAAGGCTGAGCGCCCCATGATCATCGTTGGGAGTGCCATGGCAGAACACGCCGACGGGGACGCAGTTTTCGGAATGCTTGCACGGTACACCAGCGACAGCAAGAGCCGTGTAGTACGCGACGACTGGAATGGGTTCAATGTCCTGCAGAGGGTATGTATATGCTTCTCTGTTTCCTCGCTCGAAAAACTGAATTGTTGATGCAGGTCGCCTCACGGCCGGCAGCATATGAGATCGGTTTTGTTCCCTCCCGGGCCTCCTCCTCCGCGACACCGAAATTCATCTACTTGCTCAACGCAGACGAGGTCGATCCCGCTTCCATCCCTTCTGATGCATTTGTTGTGTATCAAGGCCACCACGGGGATCGCGGCGCTGCTCTTGCGGATGTTTGTCTTCCTGGCGCGGCATACACAGAAGTGATGATGATGATGATGATGATGATGAAATCCATTAACGTGCTCGAGCCGCTGTAAGCGGCTATGGTACACGATACTTTGCTACTTTACTACTTTCCAACTATTTCTGAACGTATGTCCATCGTAGACCGTAATACATGCAGAGCAGGTGAAGCGGGCGACAAACTCCGGGAAATTACCCATTGAATAGGGCACAGTGGATGAAGTAGACGGTAGATATTGAGGTGGATCTGTTGATGGGTTCAGAGCGGAGTTTCGGTTTCGTATGGCGAGAAATAAGGGGAATGAATTTTCAATGATCCGGGGGGACCTTGAAGAGAGGACCAGCGGCTGCATGTTCTGCAGCAATACGGAGCAGAATGACTTGGCGGATAGGGCATGACAAGTCAGTCGCCCGGTGAGGACCGCCGCAGCCGCGCAGACCACATTTGACTGGTAGAAGAGTACATTTGGCGAGGGGTTGGCATGGAGTAGAGTGTGGGCATTGGCAGTTGGAAGTTGGATGATCGGAAGCGCAGATGCCGCAGATAGCGGGACGCTTGCATTGAGACGCAATATGGCCAAACGAGTAACAGTTGAAGCACTGTAAGGGTTGTGGTGAGTACCTTTCAGTACGATGGAGGTGTCCGTGAAGCGCCAGACGCTGAGAAATAGCGAGGTTGGCAGCAGCTGGATTCCCAAAGTGAAGGACAAGCGAAGAGTGTTGTTTCGCTTTTCGCACCTCGTCGTCAGAACGGCGACCAATCCAGTGTACCCTGACAAGAGACCTGGGCATCCAGTTGCCCTCATTAGCCTCTATCAAGTCCGAGATATCATCGTTCCAATCCCCGTTGTTATCACAATGACCGGACGCAACATTGAAGCTGGTCGGAACCCGGTGCATGACAACAGCAAACGTTGGGGAGCGAATTCGAAGGAGGGTGGAGAAGGTGGACAACCAGGTGCTGTCCTCCGTAAGGAGGTGAGCAGCCCAGGTAGACTGGAAGGAGATGCGAATGTCACCATTTCGATATTTGGCAACTGCGCGGACAAATGGTGTCTCGTCGTACTCGCAGTAGCGAGGGTATTCATTGATTATTGCGTTAAGCTGCTGCTGAATAGCGTGGTGTGTCTCGTTAACGAAGGCCTTGTACCGGCGGTCTTTCGGGGTGAGTGTGATGTCACGAGAGGTGTCACGCGGAACACGGGATGGGGCCAGTGACGTGGCAGTGGGAGAAGCAGCGACAGATGCGTAGGATTTCTGTGAGGATACGCCAGATGAAGGGGTAGGATTTATGGGAGCTGGTGAAATAGAGTCTATCTTGGATGAAAGTGTGTCGAGTTTGGTAACAATGGACGAGATGCTAGCAGTGGTGTCGGAGTGGAGGTTCTGGCTGAGCAAAAGGGTCGCTATCAGAGTGCGGATGTTTTTCAAGTCTGCTAGGGGAACAGAACATGTTTTGGCTGAGGTAGACTTCGGGAGTGGGATGCTATGAATGGCTTTGTGGAGGTCTTCGAGGGAAGGCGAGCGTGCTGCCTGTGGTAGTGATCGTGGTAACGGATCAGGAGGCATCCGCATACACAGAAAAAGGCGCAACCTGGGTGAACACGGAGGGCCGTAGCCAACAAGGACGCGCAGCTGTCCCACCACCAGGTGCCGCAAGAGAGGATTGGAAGATCGTGCGTGCGTTAGCGGAAGTGCTCGGCATAGATCTACCGTACGACGACGTCGTTGGTGTACGGGATCGGATGTGGGCCATCTCGCCGTCTTTGGTAAGATGGGACGCTCTCGAGCGCACATCGCCCGAGGTGGCCAAGGTCGGGCTAGGTTTGTTGAGCGGAATTGGGAAGAAGGCACCAAAGGGCGAAAAGATGGGAGTACCGGTGACCAATTTCTATCAAACGGATGTGATTTCACGGGCGTCAGTGTCTATTCTCTCTTTCGTTTTGCTTTATTTGACACGTTTGCTAGCTCGGTGACCATGGCACAATGCACACGGGCCTTTGTGACACGCGAAAAGGATGAGCTGAATTCTGTGGGGAAAGCACCGCTACAGGCGCACGCATAACAGTGTTGTGTAGAACAAACAATATAAAGTATTATTTGCTGAAACGAAGAACGTGATCGTGTTTCGCGTCTGCCGCGGCGAAGTGGCTGAGTTGCATTGCGTGTTTGGTGAATCATGCTATGGCTTCGACTTCGACCTCCACAACGACGCGCGTGGGCAACACCATTGAGCAGGAACTCATCCAAGTCCTCACCGTCAGCAAGGATGCCGTAGTCAGCGGAGGCTGGTGGTATCCCGTTCAGGGCGTACTTTATTTCGCCTCCCACCCATCCCTTCATCGTGCAATATTCCCTGTAATATTGAAGACGGTTCTCACCGCACTCGGGATCACCGCCGCTATGTTCACTTTCACATATCTCCCCCAGGTCGCGTTCTGCGCAGTGTTCTCGGGCCCATTTGCTTTCGCGACAGCTGCGATGCTCGTTCTGGGTAACCGAGGCTCGACACTCCTTGCAACAACCTGATTGACTGGGGCGACAGGCGAGGCTTACGCAGTTATCATGTTCGTCTCAAAGACATTCTTGTTGGGTCGTGCGCAAGACCAGCTATGTATGTTCAATAACGACCTGCACGATTCGGCGTTCACTAATTTAGAATCATATCAAGTTAACGCGGTCTTTCGCCAGCAGGGGATCAACCTCGTTTATGTTGAGCAAAAGGGCAAGAGCAGAAGTTTTGTGCAGAGCGCGTTCAAGAGTATGAGCAAACCCCTTCAGCGGTTTAGCCGCGAAGGTCTACTACGCTATGTCGTCTCTCTCCCGCTCAACCTCGTCCCGGTGGTCGGCACTGTTCTATTTTTGTTGTACAACGGTGCGCGTCGCATGCGTGTCGCACTTGAATTAATTGTTTAACTCTTGGACCGCACCAGGCGCAAAAGCGGGGCCGACTTTCCATACACGGTACTTCCAAGCAAAGGGAATGGCACCCGCTGCCCGACAGGCCTTTGTGGATAAACGCAAAGGCGCATATACTGCGTAGGAATTGTTCAGTGCACGTTCAACTTCATTTGCTCACTACTCCTTTCGATGAGCAGGTTTGGCGCGGCGACACTGGCATTGAATCTTGTCCCTGTTGTTGGCCCTGTGTTCATGTTGACTTCGACAGTCGGAGCGGCGCTCTGGGCATGTGAGTTAGAAAAGAAGGAAAAGGAACGTGACTCGCCGAGCTTGGATGGAAAGAGGGTCATGGTGGTCGCTGACAGCGAGTAGGTTCATGTAGTTGAAAAGTTGTACATTAAACACGAATTGTATGCACAGAGAGCGATGGTACGAGCACCATAGTGTAAGAGATCGCCCGGGCCTTTGCGGGTGTTTGCACAACTCTGGTTTCTTTTCTTTTTCCATGTCTGCCGAAAGCTTTGACCTCGAGACCTTAGTCGATCTTGAGCAAACGTCCGTCGCCCCGCAATGGCTCGCTTCCAGTCCTGACCCGAATCTGCCTCAGATTCTACGACGCAGGATATACTGATGGATTCGCACATGGAAGAATTCACGGCCTCATCGAAGGGCGTGCTCTCGGCCGCGAGAAAGGGTTTGAGATGTGGGAGGATTTGGCATTTTACGAGGGCTTTGCACGAACCTGGCAGGCTGTCTACACCGCCCAAGGCCGCGACGACGAGTGCGTTTTCGGCCTGGCGAAGATCTTTCTACCTGAAAACAATAATACAATGTGCCCGGCAGTCGTGCAGCTCATCATATCCGCCATCTCCTCGACTTGATTTCCCAGTTTCCGCGCGTTAACCCATCCACGGCCGATTCTGCATCGGAGCTCGATATCCTCAAGCTATCGCGACAGATCCAGTCCCGTTACAAGGCTCTCTGCTCAACCCTCGGCCTCAAACCCGGCCTCATCCGCGCATCTGGTAGTCCGGAAGTCGCAACACCAGAACCAGCCGACCCAGATGCAGGCACTACGCGCCAAGCTGTATGGAAGATAGAGAATAACCCACAAGTCATGACGTTCTAGATGGAACCCATGGATTAACGCAAAACATATGTAGTTGTACAAGGAGAGGTGTATAATGAATGCCGCTAGATAATGCACAAATGAGGGTATCCAGAGTAAAAAGACCTGGGAGCTTAAAAAGAAATCCACGAAACGAGGAGCAGCGGATACTATCGTGAAAGTGTATGCGAAAGCTACGAGGACATTGGCATTCTTGAATGGGAATAGAAGCGACGAACGTACAGTTTTCCGCTGAACACTCATCCAACTTGAAGGCTGCTGTGGTACATTGAGGTGGTTGCGTGCTGTTCGCATTCCCAAAGCATGTACGGCGCCAAGCATGAGCTCCTGTTCTCTCTTGTATCGCTTCAACGACTCGCTCATCAGCCGCTGTGGTGCAGGGTATCGGTTACATGCGAAAGAAGAGGATGACCAATGGCTTGCCTTTTGCCGCGACACCTCCTCTTCGAGAATCCTTATTTGTGAGCGGAAACTGGCCTCGGCCTCTTCGAACGTTCCTGGAGCCACGGATAGCGCTTGCGCTGCGTGTTGCTCTTTGAAAAGTTTGTCCTGGGACTTGATAAACTGGGCAAAGAATTAACTACTTGACGAAAAGAACTGGCAGAGAGACATACAGTACGCGCTTTTGCAAGCTGTGCTTGTGCAGTCTTGGAAGACTCCTTCAGGTTCACATTCTCCTCGTGTAGTGCGAGTAGTCGGCTCTTGATATCCTCTGGCAGATCTTTGCCCGATAGCGTCGCCCGCAAGTCGCCAAAGTCGCGTTCGCGTTGGAGCATCTTTTCTCGGTGTCCAATGCCCTCTGTTTGAAGGTTGACTTTCTCCAAGAGTAACGCGTTGACTTGTTCGAGTTGCATTCGGTTCTTATCTCCAAGCTCTTTGTTTTGTTGAACGAGCCGCGCTACATCTGCCTCCAACCCAACCTTGTCCTCATTGACGGAGTCGCGTAAAGTCGCGAGAATATCTAACTGATCTTTGTTGACCAAGGTCACTAGTAGGAAAATGGTATATGAGTACGGTTCGGGTACGGATATGAGAATTGCCTACGGTCGGACTTGGCGATCGTCAGCTCACGGCTCGCAGTGTCGAACTCGACCTCGAGCTCCGCATGCTTCTTTCGAAGTTCGTCCAGCTGGTCGACGGTCTCATTGAGTCGCTGTCGCAGGGCAATGGCAGCTTCGGCGCTGCAACTCTTATTAGATGAAGATACAGAGACATTCAAATGAATGGCACAAACCCATCTCCCATTGACTTGCCACTGCGAATCTCTTCCAGGTCGCGTTGTAGCACAAGTTTCTCTCGGTGCGCGGCAAGATAGTCATTCTCGTACCGCCCTTTCATCCGATTCGCGTCCTCGAGAAGATTCTCAAGAACGAGCACGCGGCTCGCATCGGCCTCGTTTTTCTTGACGGCTTCAAGCTCTCGTTTGAGTTTTCGTACCTGCAATTTCAAGTCTGTCATGGTTGTTCCGGTCACAGCGTCATCCAGTTCGCCTCCCAAGCCCTGCTCGGCATGGTCGGCGTCTGCCTCTGCCTCAGCGAGTTCATCCCCTAGCATCTCTGCCTGCGTAAACTCGTCGGTTTGACCATCGACACTTGCTCGTCGAGCAGGCTTGGCAGTGCTGCCCACCGGCCGGTGGGACATGAGTTCAAGTTCGCGCACGCGCTCCTGATACAGCTCGAGCGTCTCCGCATCGCGCGTACGCTCTGCGACCGCAATCTTGAGCTTATTCTTCGTTTCTCCGAGCTCAAACCGTAAAGCGTCAAGCTCCTGCGCGCGTGTCGAGTGCTTGGTCTCGAGCTCCGCTATTTGCCCTTTATACGACTCCATCAATGGCTTGAACGCAGCGACTTTGCGGTACTCTTCCTCCAAAGCAGCATTCTTGTCGACGAGGTCGGCGTTCTGCTTCTCGAGTGCCTGAAAGAGAAGGTGTTGGATGAAGAAAGAAGCGAAGACGATAACATACTTTGAGGCTTTGCCGGAGGTCGGCGCCTTCTTGCAGTTTCTTTTTATATTTTTCCATGACATTCTCCGTTTTCTGCAATTTATCCGCTGCATGACGGTATCTGGGGAGAATAATTTAGGGCGTCTGGTATTCGTAGATGTGAATTATAACGCACTCGTCAACTTTGTCCTTCAATCTGACGGCCTCGTCTGCCTGGAGCTGTAATTCTTCGTTTTTCTTCGTCAATTCAGTGACCATATGAGCATGCTTATCGAGGTCGGACTCGGCTACAGCGAGATTGTCTTCGCTTTTTTGTCTAAACCACACAATTTAATTGTGCAGTTAACTGAAGGACGCTGCACGACCCACAATTCTGCCCGTAGCCTGTCGATTTCCCCCCGTAAGGCGCCATCACTCTTGTCGCTTCGTCTTGGACTGTCAACCTCCCGCCTGGCATCCCGGAGTCGTGAGATCGCGTCGTCCTTCTCTGAAACCACGTCGTCGTAATTCGTCTGTAGCGTCCGGTGTTCCTCGAGCAGCGACTGATACACCTTCTCGAGCGTCTCCTTCTCGCTCAAGATCTGGCTGCGCTCGGACTGGATTTGGTAGTAATGGTCATCTCTAGCAAAAGCCATTCTAGATCAAAAGACTGCAGACAGAGCTGGAAGTCAGGCTACGCACTCGGTCATACTCCCCTCTCCGACTACACCGTCCGAAGAGTTGATTCGCGCCATGACCTGAAGCGTAAATTCGTAGATTAGCTCTGGTCAAAGCGTCGTCCAATTAATGTACCTGTTCGATTGCCTTCATGAGATAATGCTGGTCCGTCTCACTCAAGCCTTGAATCTTGTCTATGAACTGCTTGTTCTTCTCGCATTGCACGCCAATTGCGATGGTGATACGACACATAGCAAGGGTGCCGGGAACAGCGTGGTCTTTCGCAACTGCCTGGAGGTCGGGGACATCGAGACTACTGGTTGGCTTCTGGAGTATTTCGGCAAAATATTGGGTCATAATTCGATACAACCGTTTCAGAGAACTGAACCGGAGAACCCAGTTGTCCGAAGGTTGGGCGGGAGGGCGAGTAGATTGGCGGAAGTAGTCGGCATCTCTGTCAACGACGCGTATAATTAGAGCTGAACCACCAAGCGAGTAGTATGGCGCACACTAGCGACAAGACTTCGAACAAGGCCGCGCCATCGCTAAGGTCTGCAAGAGTGGTGACTGGCCGTGCAAGCTCGAATGTGGCGAAGAAATTGAAGAAAGCGTCTATTTCCTTGCGCTCGGAATTATTGGACATATCTAGAGCGCAAGCAGGTCTAGAGTTGCTGGTCTAACAAGACTTGAGACACTCGACTACGACGACGCCGTCGATGAGAGAGGTATTGTCGGTGATCAAATACGTAATCCAATCCCAGCGTTGACTGCACAAATTTAAATATTCTATTGGCTACCGCGACAACATCAATGGAGACAAAAAATATGCAACTAGGAATCCAAGCATGATAAACAATAACACTCTGCCAGAATCTGGAGGTCCCTTCGCTATTGCCTGACGCAACGCCTCCTCGAGCCCCGAAGCCATCGCCTCCATCCCGAATACCAGGCGAGCGCGATCCTTGGCACGTTGGCACAAAGCGTCGCGTTCAGGCGGACTCATCCGTACAATCTCCGCCAGTGCTTCCGCCCACAGATCCGCATCTGGCGGTCGTAACCACCCTGTCCGCTGAGACGAGGGTTCGCTGACCGTGCTCTCCGTTGGCCCACCACTGTCGCATGCCAACACGGGCAGCCCGCAACACATCGCCTCTACAGGCACGATGCCAAAGTGCTCGTTAGCCGGCGTGTAAAGAAGCGCGCGCGTTGATGGTGCAGTCAACAGTGCTGTCCGCTGCTGCGTCGAGAAATTGAGGAGGAACAACACATCAGGGTTTGTAGGATTAGTGTTGAATGGCGGAAGTTTGACAGATGAAGACGACGAGGTAATCACATTGAACGTGAGTGATTGGGACCGCGTCAGGTCAATGAGGGCGGTCAGTGTCTGCATGTTATCTTCTACCCGAGGGTCATATCCTCCTGTAGTTGCATAAAAATCATATGAAATGATAACAGCGGCGTAAAGACTAACCTGCCAGAACTAGGCGAAGATTGGGGGATCCTGAGAGCCGCACTCGGAGTTTTGCAAAGGAGGAGATGGCAAGGGCGGCATTTTTCTTCTTTTCAAACCTGTTCAGCGAGAGCAGTGTCGGGAAATCCCTACAAAAAACGATCAATATATATTGTCAGATAACCGAGCAGTCCGCATACGAAGCGATGGCCACAATATCGGGATCTGAAGCGTCCACTTCCATTTCATAAGCAGATATATTGATGCCAGGGTATAACGTGGTCGGCGTTTGAGTTATGGAAGGAAAATAAGACTTGAAAACGCGTGCTGTGAAATTCGAATTGGACAGAATCACGTCCGCTTGGCCTGCGCGTTTCTTCAGCCGGTATTCTCAAGCAAGAACAAAAGCTCGTACGCGTCGTGACCTCCTCCAACCAATCCATAGGGTACCGATAAATTCGTTTCAGCAATCCGACACGCTTCTTTTGCAAGTTTCCTTCCACGAATTCACCATTTGCCAAGAGTTTGTCCGGAAAATGACAGTAAAACAGCACAGGTGTCCGAGCTATAGTGCGGAGAAAGGGAACACATGTGGAAAGCTGATCGACAAAGTATACGTCGTATTTTGGTGCCCAAGGCCATAGCAGATGCAAGGTGAGGTGGAGTTGACTGAGGTGCGCGAAGAGAATGTGGAATTTGCCTTTGATTGAGCGCGGGAAGGGTGGAACGACATAGTGAACCTCAAGCTGACCTGCACAGGAATTAGGCTGCTGGTCTCCGACCCTGACGAGAGTGTATACCGTTTCTGGTCTCCTCAAAACAGTGGTTGGGGTCGTGGTGTGAGGTGTAGATAACAAGAGAATGACCCAGAGCCTGCAAGCCTATGGCAGCGTCGACCACGAGCCGCTCTGCACCACCTGAGGACGGGATTAGGATAGAACCGCGTCGAAGGGCTGGCCTAAGCACCAATTCCGAGATCTGGGTGAATAAACGCAACTCGTAGAGGCTTAGACATGGTCGAACGCGTCAAAGTTGCGAGTGACTTCACGACGTGTCGTACGCGCCGGTCACGGGCGCACGCGGTTCTCCATTTGTCCGGACTCCCCTCAGGGATATTGCTTTTGCTTCCAGTTAAGGACTTCTAATGTAGCATACAGTCGTACAAAAAATCGCTAGTACAGTTCTCTATGTATGTATCTCCGTACTGCCATTCACAAATTCACAGTCCTGCAGTAAAAAAATCTCTGGTACACTTCTCCATCTCCATACTGCCATGGAGAACTTCACAATCTCGCAAGAATGCCCAAGCCCTCCAAGCTACACATTCAATCGCTTTCAGTTGCATCGCGTCGCTGATTCACCGTGCACTCACCTGCTTCGCGGACTGAACACGAACGCCTTCAAATCGTTATACGTCTTGTTTTCCAAACGGCCCTCAGCATAAAACGTCAGAGTCCTTGCGAAGATATCGATGAGTTCCAATTTGCATCCGCGTTGTTTAAACTCGTCTGCGAACCAGACCTCTTGCATCTGGTTCACGAAAAGATGGGTCGGTGTAAGGCGGCGCACAGAGATCTCGCAAGGACACACGGGGCGCCATACGGCGTCGATCAGTTCCGCCAGCGAGTCCCACTCAGGCACTTGACGTTGAACTCGCCAGAGCCACGTTACGGCTGTCCGGGCTCTAGCATGTTCCAACTAGAATGACAATGAGTTCTTGGACGATTTCTCTTTTCCTTGACGGGGACAGACTGACCGACTGCTCTAGGTTCTCTATAGCACGGAGCTTGAATTTGAACGAGTTGACAAACGCCCAGAGAGAGTGGTTGGCGATAACGACGGGCATCATAGACGCGTTCAACTGCATCGGAAGGCCACGAATTTCGAACATGTCCTTGACTTCTTCGTATCTCCCTGCACCACGATCGAGTCAAGCTCCTGCTATCACCACTCTGTAAACGGCAACTCACGACTGAATGTCTTGGCATAGAATGCCGGTTCCATCTTGCCACTGACCTGGCTCCAATATAGACTGAGGGCCAAACAGAATGCACTTTCTGTCAGAAGCGGCACGCTCACGCCCAACTGCTGGCTCATCTCCGTCAACGGCAAGTCTAAAACTGTGGACTGGTTTCTGAGCGGCTGAATAACGTCTGCATCATTCAGTCGCGCTGTGTGGAAACTAGGGAGGCCCGCAGAAGGCACGAATTCCTTCGACCAGAACGCATTATCCGGTTGCACAGCCAACGCATGTTTGACGTATCGTGCCCAAGGTCCGCATCCCTGCTTCTTTATGACGACCGTTCCAGGACGATGATACAGCGCACTAGCAACATTCTGCAGAAGTTCGCGCGACCCCCCATCTAAAAAGATGTGCGAGCAGAGGAAAGCAAAGATGGTGCCCTTGGGAAAATTGACCAGCAGGAAGTGAATTGAGCGGAATCCGATGTCGTGTCGGAGGCCAGCGGCGTATGATTGAATCAACGCACAGGCGCTGGAACGGGAGTCGGCGTGTAACCGTACCCAGTGTGGCGCGACCGCTTGAGGGGATATGTACGCTGTATTGACAGGTTCGTCGTACGCCGGATCCTGCCCCGGGATGCGTCCTACAAGTGTCCCACGCATACACTAAGAAGTGTTGATTGTTTGTATGTAGCATAAACCAGACAGATAAATACTCACCGACTCATTCTCGAACACGGTGTTCCAAACTTGTACCCAACGGTCCACGTTTACCGATTTGTTTAACTGGACCACATCGCCAATCCACCATGTGTTTGTATTCGGTGCGTCCATCGCGGCACGATACATGAGCGCCTGTCCGCGGACCAATGGGAACGCGTCTTCAATATCTTCCCCTCGCAAACCAAGCTGAGCCGCAATGTCCGCAGCTGCGTCATTACAGTGCGGTCCAAGCAACTCAAAAGGACGTGGCTCTGGCTCCTCCCCTTTCTGGCTCTGGAGAAGCTTCACGAGCTCACCAATGGAGGGATTTGTGAAGAGATCGCCGGTACTGACACTGATACCACGAGCACGGAGGGCGGAGACGAGGCGGATGAAGATGATCGAGTCCGCTCCGAGTTCGAAAAGTGTGCTCTCGTCCGAAATCGCGGAGGAATCTACATGCAAAAGGTCGACTAGCACCGCTTTGAGTGTCGCACCAATATCTGCTGGTTGGACCGACTGCGTCGCCGCCGCGACCAACTTCCTCCCAAACAGCTCGGTTAAGTTCTTGCGCTGAATTTTTCCCGTCGGTCCTTTCGGGATGGCGCCTTCAACAAAGTGAATGCGCTTGGGAACTTTGAAGTCGGCGAGGATCCGCCCCACAAGCGCTTGCAATGTCACTTCGTCCAACTTTTCGCCGTCAGCAACCACGACGGCGGCCTCGACTTCTTGTCCCATCAGAGCGTCTGGAACCGCAAAAGCAACGGCTTCTCGAATGGCGGGCGAGCATCCCAGGAGCGCAGCGTCAACTTCAATGGGCGAGATTTTCTCTCCGCCGCGGTTGATTATCTCGCTGTTCCGACCGACTAGCGTCAAGAAGCCGTTGTTATCCAGGAACCCTCTGCATGTCTCAATTCAACATGGTATCAACTCAAGCAAGATATCATACCTGTCACCTGTGCGGAAGAATCCATTTGGGAGAAACGCGTCTGCGTTTGCGGTGGGATTGTTGATGTATCCTTTAGTGACAGAACTGGATTTGACACAAACATCGCCATGCTCTCCCAAGGGGGCGGGAGTGGACCCAATGTAGATAGCGATTTCTGTGCCCTGTGCGATACCGACGCTCCCTGGTTTACGCTTCCAAGCGCTTCGTGGGGCAGTGGGAGGGGGGAGAGGGTTAGAAGTCATCTGATGAGCTGCCTCCGTCATTGCGTATGCCTCAAGCACCGGTACGCCAAATCGAGTTTCAAGCTGCTCAAGTGTACTGGGGCTCAGAGGACTGGAACAGCTTCGGATGAAACGCATACGTAGGCCATCTGGCGCTGGCGCGCGTAGAAGCATCTGGAGGATTGAAGGTACCGCAGTGATCCAGGTGCAGTCGCAACGCTGAAACTCGCTCCATGTTTTGCTTGGGTCAAATTTGTGGGGAAGGGTGACACGCCCTCCCGAAAGGAATGGGGCCAAAACTCCTGCGACGATGCCGTGGATGTGGAAGAGAACCTGGACGAGGTAGGTGTTGTCGGCGGGCGAAAGCGCATAGGTATTCACGATATTTCGCGCGGTGGCGAGCAGATTGCCGTGAGTGAGAGGCACGGCTTTGACAGTATAAGAAAGTGTTCGATGTTGCCGTAAAACTTGGAACCACCTCTTACCTTTGGGTCGGCCGGTGGTGCCGCTAGTGTGAAGGACTAGAGCTACGCTGTCCGGGGAAACCTTCAGCCTAGCAAACGACAACAGACGCGCCGGCGGAGCGGAGGCTGGATTGAAGACAATCTCTTTGATGGGTACACCACATTTATGCGCCGCGCTGATGCATGCTGGAGGAGGATGTGCGCTCATGAAGCCCTGAGGAACGAGCAAAAGAGCGGGATTCGTGTCATTCAGATAAAACTGCACTCGCTCTGTCAGTTTCGCTAAAAAACGACGCGATTTGTGGTACCTCAAACTCGGTTTGCGTGTACCCTGGGTTTAACGGACAGTTTATGGCGCCGAGAGTGGCGACTGCAAAGAAAGCAAGAAGGAGCTCTACACTGTTCGGTAAAGCTAATGCAACGGATTGGCCAAACGGCACGGCGAGCTCTTGGGCAAGGCTTTGAACATGTGAGACAAGCTGGCCGTAGCTGAGTGATACGGAGGACGGCAATATGAGCGCGGGCGCAGTTGCGGGCTGAGTTGCGAGTAAATCGCCTAGAACAGAGGGTGAAAGTAGGGCATGGGTGGACTGCATCGTAGACGGCGGCAAGAGTCGCTGCTACAAACCAGAGTCAGGTTTAAGGAGGCGCTAGGGGTTCCTCTGGTCACGCCATATTCACACCTCCGGGGGCTTCAAGTTCAAGCTTCAGTGGCCCCAGAACCCAGAGCTTGCTTCGTGAAAGAAAAACATATTCTCGTTTGCGACAAACGCGTAGATATCCGAAAGTCTGAACCGACTCAACCGAGTAACAAAACTTGAAAGCTCAGCAGAACGAAAACAACTCGGCGTGAGCCGCGATAGTTTCATAACAAGATATTGAAGTCGCCTCCAGACGACTACAGACGATGACGAATGTTGGTGGAAGCAAGAGGCACGCGGAACAAAAGTTTCCGACATCAACCTCAAAAAGTTTTGACATGCTGTGCACATGAGGAGGAGGAGGGTCCGGATCACCGGTCCGCTACGGGAGGGCGGTCCCATCGGCTGTAAGGCCATTTTCGGTGGAATCGTAAGTTTCGGCCGAAGAAAAGCCATGTCTCGTCATCATAACTGCCTCATGCATCAAAAGATCAATCCATTCATTGTGCGGGTCTGAGAACATAACATATGATTCTGAAGGGACAGAACGAAAGAGAGCATACAAGAATGGGAGGGTAGGCGAAATATTGAAGACATTCGGGGTAATAGAGCCCTCATGAACAGAAGTTTTTCTTTCGCCCCGTCAAAAGTTGTCCATCAGCACCACCTTCCTAATTGAGGGGCCCTGTCAATGAGGTCTGTGTGTGATCGGACATTCCCGCGTGCCTCTTGGGTGGAAGTCAAGAAAGCACACTTTGATTACCTAACCTCACCGCTAGGACGCGCCGACAACGACGACGCCCACCTCGACAGTTTCATCCAACAACAGAGACTTGGTTTGGTACTTACTACTCGCTAAAAGTATGCGACTATACTGCATGGCGCCGCCCAACTTCGAATTCACCCGGCATGGCTCTCAAACGATTCTCTTCGATCAAAATTCAAGCACATACTGTATAGTCTCGCCGATATGCAACAATTCCTAGAATCAACCCTTGACTTTTTCGCTGCGAATGCATCCCTGTCCAGCTGTTCTTGGCAAGGTTCAACGAGGATTTGGAAGCAACACCCAATGATCATTGATGATGGCGCCTGCTCACTTCGGCCAGCATAACCAGGACTGAAGCTCTCGCCACTGGAACATTTGCTTGCACGCTTAGTAGGACTCTCGCGAAAATTCACTCTTGAGCCTTGGGGCTCCGCGCTCGGTTTCAGTTTGTTTGGTGCGTTAGACCGCTGATTTCCCTGGGACTCCTCATAAGTTAGGACAATTCAATCCCAATCTCACAACGTTCTCTCGATTCCAAGGAACATACAGTCTGCGGCGGATACGAGCGAGAGCTCAGTATATGTGAAGTGGGGGTCTATGTTCCGAGCCCGTCTCCGTCGGTTTGATAGACGAAGACCCAGCACTATGTTCAGGTGAGTGTGTCTCTTCTTTGTCTAGTGTTGCTACTGAGGATTTCACATATTTCGTCTATCGCTCGACACCAATCCAAGGCAATCCCTTGGGGCGGTTTCGGGGGTGCATAGAATGCCCGAGGCGCACAGTCTTGATTCGGCCCCTCGGCGAGGTCAATTGGCGCTGAGCAGGGACGGAACAACGATACGAGAGATGTGAGGGATGTGTAGAGTAAAGAGTTGGAATGTGTAGCAACGTACATCGATTTGCTGTAAATACTTTGCGTCCTGCCACCATCTCGCCTCGAGTTGTAAACCCGTCTGGCCGGCCTTTGACCTTGTTTCTTGACATCTCTTGCTCGAACCCGGCTGATAAGCCTTGGGCTACTCAAGGATGGCTGCCACGAGCACCATGCCTGCCTATCTCTTGCCCGGCGTACCCGTCCACCAGCCGTCTCATCTGGAGGGAGATTCTTCGCTAGCCACGGAAATTCTGCCAGGCCCGCCTTCTCTGCTCTCGGTTGTACAGCAGTCTACGCAAAAACGCGATCCCAAGAAGCCTGTATACTCGTATCTCCACCCAACAGATCCAGGTTCCACCTACTCTGGCATCGTGCACGGCACCATAATCGGTCAAGAAGAGGCTGTTCGGAATCTGAAAGGCAAGAGAAGGTGCGTTTCACGCCCTCCCACTAGCTGGTGGCGAGTTTTAGCAAAGGGCCATTTTTTATCTTTGTTCTCGCCGTCCCCGAATCGTGCGCTGACTTGTTCGAACAGCACGGTCACCGGTCGCGCGCAGCGGGCCTCAGCTCGTAATCACAACGGGGCTGCGTCTGCCATTGAAACACCCCAAGGCGGGGCTGTTGCTGAGGCAGGTGGCTCCTCTCTCTCCCAACCCATCTCGGTCGCGTCTGAGCCCTACATCATGATCCCTGATGACGAATCCTCGCCTTCCCGCTCGAACTCCGCGCCCAATATGGAGGAGGTCCCCGCTGCGGCTGCGGAAAGCAAACGAGGAAAGCCTGGTCGTCCCAAGGGCAAGCGGAAGGCAAAGGAAACGGAGCAGCCCATCCGAATAAAAGAGGAGCCCCAGCCCATATCTCTAGCACTACCGACTCCTGAACCGGTGGTCAATAGCCAGGTGCGTTTTATGAACAGTATCTAACGATATCTGACCCTCTCAGGTTAACAACAATGAAGACCATTGCTCCTCGTGTCGTTCTCACGGTGCTCTAGTGTACTGTGACGGATGCCCTCGTGCATTCCATCTCTGGTGTCTCAATCCCCCAATGGAGCGCATCGACGAAGATCGATGGTTTTGTCCTGCCTGTGTAATACAGAAGGTATGCCCACTCTCAGACTCCAGCCACTCTCCATTCAACCAGGCGTGACGTGTCAGCATCCACCACGAAAACCCCCTCCTGGGTTGTTCTCTCCATTGATACAGCTGGTGCAGACCTCGATCCCCACCGAATACCAGCTTCCTGAGGACATCCGCACCTTCTTCAGAGACGGTGCGTTTCTTTGATTCGTAATCCGATACAGAAAGCCAATTCTCGGCTGCCAGTTGGTACCGGTCCCAAAGGGACATATGTTGACAACTCCGTCGTCAGACAACCACGGCTAAAGTATGTCATCTTTGCCCTGATCATCTGCTTTTCTCATGCCATCGTCTTGCACAGTCGGTTTGGACTGGTCGAGGATCGCGATGCTCATCGTTTGCGGGACAAGAATGGCGAACCAGTTTTGTGTTTCAAGTGTGGTACTTCCGCCTTACCACCGGGCCTAGCGGCTTCCGCACCGGCCGCAAAACGCGCTCGCCGCTCGTCGACCCGAGCCACTGCAAGCTCGGATGTCCCCAAGACCATCGTTTCCTGCGACTATTGCAGCTTGCACTGGCACTTGGACTGTCTCGATCCCCCTCTCCCTACAATGCCTCCCATAAACAAGAAATGGATGTGCCCGAATCACGCCGACCGAGTCCTGGTAACCTATTTGTGATACGTTTCATACCCACACTCACGGTGAATGGAAATCTCAGCTACCGAAGCTCCGCATTCCCAAGCAAGTAGCTCCCATCGAAATCACCAAACCCAAGCAGTTCAACAACGGTGTCATTGAAATCATACATCCGCAAACGGCGACCTCTAGCAAAGTCAAGAAGGTGGCTGTAGACGAGGTCTTGATCAATGGCCGTCGTTATCGAGTTCCTGAGCGCATCGTCATCCTTGACTTTTGGAATAAGGTCAGCGCCAAAGCCAACGTGGAAAAGTGTGTTCCCTGTTTTCTGGCGAATAATCTTATCATTGACCACTGCCATGTTGCAGTGGAGGAGAGGAAGAAGGGGCTACTTCGGGAATGTCTTCACCACTTACGTCTCTGAGTTCCTTGGAAGATTCTGAAGAACGGATTCCATTGCCTGCCCGAAGTCGACCTGGCCAAGACCCTCCTCGTGATGACGAAGATCTGAGGGCCGCCCAAGTGCGTGTTCTCCAGACATGATTTGATTTGTTCTGATATAGAATTTCAGATGCTATGCAATTTTCAACTCTCGATACGGGACAACTCATCCCGGCCAACCGATGACTCTCAACCTGCCCCAACGTCAAGCAGACCGGCCAGAGCCAGCGCGGTCAAGGTATGGAGAAGACGGGGATTTCCCGTGAATCGGTTCGCTGAATGTACCACCAGCGAGCTGTCAAGCCGGCAAGCGTTTTGAACGGACATTCGCGTACACCTACAAACTCAGCCCAAGCTGGTCCCTCGACTTCAACTGCTAAACGGAAACGCACTGTCAACGGTGCGAACCAGCTTCCTCCGACCCCGAGCACCAGGGAGTTGCGCCCTCGGAGCAGTAAGCAGCTGGAGTCGATGATCAGCATCTCTTCAAAGGTAGCAGGTGTGATTTTTCTCCTCCCTCGCTAACCTGTTTGCATAGGAATCCAGCTTAGATGACCCCTTTATCTCGTCCGCTTCGAGATCGGTTCGTGTGAAACTGGAGGAGCCTGAAAATGGACTGAGCATCTTCGGCGGATCTCCAGTGGCGTCGTCATCTAAGGTACGTAGTGCATCTGGTTGCGGTGTGTCCATCCACCTAACGGAAGGGTCGCAGACTACTTCTCGGGGTCGAGTGATTCGTCGACCTTCGCAGAAGGGTGGTGCTGAAAGGGAAGAGCCGCCGAAGCGGGGGAGGAAGCGGAAGGAAAGAGATGAGGATATTGAATCTGAGGATGAAGACGACGACGACGATAGGCGGGTGGCGGTGGAGCAGTTGAAGAAAAGCAGAACTGAGAAGGAGTCGAGAGCGACAACATCGAAGGGGAAAGAAAAGGAGAAGACAAAAGAGAAGAAGAATCCCAGCCCGACTCGCCCAGCAAAGGCGCTCGCGACCGCCAACGATACGTCAGCCTCCGCCTCAGCACCTATCACACCTTCGCTGAAAATTCGGCTTCCCCGGTTGAGCGATATCGCCATGCACGCTTCACCTTCCTCCGCGCTGAAATCGAAGGCTATCGTGGAACGCGATGCACAAGGATGACGCTGTCGTCCTGCGTCTATACTGTACATTCGTACATTTTGTTGACTGGTTGGGCTGTAATTCGTGAATTGACTTTTCAAAAAGAATCGATGTTTATTTCTGAGTTGTCAGCCAAACAAACGCGCGTTATTACGCGTCGTCCATGTCTTCCTCCACCACCGCCGCCTCCATGGCCGTCGATGCGCCCAAACCATTCAAACTCAACTTAGACGACTTCATAGCAACTGCCCTCTCATCGACTCCCCAAGAGTTACACCCCTTCGTCGACAGTTTCCGCACTTTGTACACCAAAAAGTGCGTCGTGGTCGTCGTCCGCTAACTCGTCCTTAATCTGCACCAAAGGCTATGGCATCAGCTCACTCTCAAACTCTTCTCCTTCTTTGATCACCCCGCGTCGAAACCCTACCGAGTGGATGTCTTTGAATCGTTTGTTCGCGATTTTGAAACAAAAATCAACCAGTTGAGGTTGGTGGAGATGGGTGTCAAAGTCTCGAAGGAAATTGACAGTAGGTGCCCTCGCGTTTCTTCACTGAGCGTTTTGTTGACACCAGGTGTTTTGCAGACCCGCAAACACACCTAACATTCCTCTCGTCTTTACTGGAACGCATCACAACCGTCCCTTCAAATTCCAAGTCGGAAGAGGCAAATGTTCTTTTGCTTGCTACCATTGCTCGGGCAAAACTACTGTATGGAGATCTGGAGGGGACGAAGACGGACATGGACAAGGCATGGGCAGTGCTGGATCGACTTGAAGGTGTCGATAACGGTGTCAATGCTGCATATTATCAAGTCGCTGGAGACTATTACAAGGTGCGCCCTTTGTTGTTGTCTTTCGCCGCGAATCACTGTCCTCACCAATCAATTGCTCAAGGCGAAAGGCGAATATGCACCGTATTACCGGCATTCGCTTCTCTATCTCGCATGTGTGCCTAACCTCGAGACGGATATGTCCGCAGAGGATCGGTTGGCTCGTGCCCACGATTTAGGAATATCTGCTTTCCTCGGAGACACGATCTACAACTTTGGCGAATTGGTTGGTTCACTGTTTTTATATAGGCACGTGTATTCACACATTAAACCAGCTCATGCATCCAATATTAGATTCCTTGGATGGAACTCCGCATGAGTGGATAAAGAAATTGCTGTTCACCTTCAACGAGGGTAATATCGGCAAGTTTGAGGCACTCGCGCCGCTGTTTCCGAAAGAAGTTCGTCATTTATATGGATATTTCCGTTCCCTGAGCCAACGTTTTGTAGCCGATTCTTCAAGAAAATTACGCGTTCCTCCGACAGAAAATTTGTTTAATGGCTCTAATAGAAAGTGTTTTTAAGCGGGCCGCTAACAATCGAACCATGACCTTCCAAACAATCGCGGAAGAAACGCGATTACCGCTCGATGAAGTCGAGCATTTGGTCATGAAAGCATTGAGGTATACATTATCTGTTTTCGCCCGTGTCTCACGCTTAATTCTTTGTGCTTAGCTTGAAACTTATCCGCGGTTCATTGGATCAGGTAGACCAGAAGGCGCAGATAACTTGGGTGCAGCCTCGTGTGCTTTCGAGAGAGCAGATTGGCACGTTGGCGAAGAGTCTGGGCGAGTGGGTTGACAAGCTCAACAAGGTTGAGCAGAGGATTGCGCCGGAAGTGCTTGCCGGCGCATAGTTTATTAGCATGTCGCCTAGATTAGATAAGATAAACCTCGAGAAATTTTCTGTTTGATCCAAGTTTGATCGATCTTTAACTACAACCACCATGGTTTTAACCCATCCCTCAATCGTCGATGGCTGGTTCAGAGAAATCTCATCCCAATGGCCCGGTCAGGCCATGACTCTCAAGGTCAACAAAATTCTGCACGTCGAGAAGTCTCTCTACCAAGATGTCCTCGTCTTCGAGTCCGCAACCTATGGCAACGTGCTCATTCTGGATGGTGTCATCCAGTGCACTGAACGCGATGAATTCTCGTGCGTATAAGTCTCGATTTTGGTTCCTGGTGCTGATACAACACGCGACGAAGATATCAAGAGATGATCGCCCACCTACCGCTCGCAAGTCATCCTAATCCCAAAAAAGTCTTGGTTATCGGAGGGGGAGATGGCGGTGTCGTTCGTGAAGCTCTCAAGCATCCCTCGGTTGAGCACGTCGTGTTGTGCGATATCGACGAGGTAATCGATTCAACTGTTGCTAATGCCTTGGAGGATAAACCTAAGTGGCTTCATAGGCGGTTGTCCGAGTTTCAAAGCAATTCCTGCCGCACATGTCTGCGCTTCTCGCCTCCCCAAAAGTGACTGTTCACATCGGCGACGGATTCAAGTTCCTCGCTGAAAACGAGTCAACGTACGATGTCATCGTTACAGATTCCTCCGATCCTGTTGGACCAGCCGAATCTCTCTTCCAAAAACCCTACTTCCAACTGCTGCACGATGCGCTGGCTCCTGGAGGAAGCATTTCGACACAGGGAGAATGCTTATGGTTACACCTTCCTTTGATCAAAGAATTGCGAGAAATGACCAAAGGGATATTCCCCGTAACTGAATACGCCTTCACCACCATTCCGACATATCCTTCTGGACAGATTGGCTTCGTTGTAGCCACCAAGGATGCCAGTCGTGACTTGCGTACTCCTTTGCGCGACGTTGAAGGGACGAAATACTACAACCGCGGCGTTCACAGTGCGGCGTTCGTGCTTCCTGAATTCGGTCGGGCCATACTCGAGGATGGGAAGGACGTACGCCCAACATACGGACGCATCGCCAGAGAGGCAGAAGTCAAAGCATCCGGCAAGAAAGCGAAAAAGATACTCCTGCTCGGCAGCGGATTTGTTGCGCGTCCATGTGCAGAATATCTGGTACGGGACCCTGGGAATGAACTCACTGTTGGTGAGCCGAGTATTTCACCGCCGTCGAATGCTGCCTAACGCGTCTCTCAAGCTTGCCGAACTCTAGCTACTGCGCAAGGGTTATGCGAGGGACTTCCTTCCACCACGGCCATTTCTCTCGATGTTTCTGACACCTCGGCTCTCGAATCTGCCGTTGCTGCTCATGACCTAGTCATTTCGCTCATTCCTTACACTCACCACGCTGCAGTAATCAAGGCCGCTATCAAGGGCAAGACTAACGTTGTCACCACTTCCTACGTCTCACCGGCAATGCGGGAGTTGGATGCAGCGGCGCGAGAAGCGGGTATCTGTGTGATGAACGAAATTGGGCTGGACCCAGGCATCGATCACTTGTATGCTGTTAAGCTCATCGACGAGGTCCACAGCAAGGGAGGCAAGGTTTGTCCACTAATTGCACCTCGACTTATTGTTGTATTATTGCTGATTGTCACTTAGATCAAGCACTTTCTCTCATACTGCGGTGGCCTACCGTCCCCCGAATCATCGGGTAACCCTCTTGGCTACAAGTTCTCGTGGTCCTCTCGCGGGGTGCTTCTGGCGCTCCTCAATCCTGCCTCTTTCCTTTCGAATGGGTCCGCCACCCACATTCCCGGACAGGAACTCATGTCTCACGCCAAACCTTACTTCATCTCCCCCGCATTCGCTTTTGTCGCGTATCCCAACCGTGATTCACTGCCCTTCCAACAGTTCTACAACATTCCTGAAGCGGAAACCGTTGTTCGCGGAACTCTCCGATATCAAGGTTTCCCTGAATTCATCGGCGCGCTTGTGAAACTCGGATGGTTGAACAGTGACGCCAAGGAGTGGTTGGTCGACGGAATGGAGTGGAGGGAGGTGACCAAGTTGGCTTCTGCAGCCAACGATAACAGCGAAGCGTAAGAACCTCGGTTTCTTGGTTTTCAAGCTGTTAATGATCTTCTGGCAGCGGCCTGATTGCTCGTATCAAGCAAGTGTGCGCGTTCCCTACCGAATCCGAATCCGAGAGAATCATCTCTGGACTCCGGTGGATTGGCATGTTCTCGTCCGAGAAAGTTGCCGTCCGCAGCGGCAACCTACTTGACACGCTCTGCGCTCGGCTTGAAGGCCTCATGAAGTACGAGCAGGGCGAGCGTGATCTTGTGATGCTACAGCACAAGTTTGTTGTGCAATGGAAAGATGGGAAAGAGGTATGTTACCCCCTTCCTCCGAATTGTGGTTCCGAAAATTCAAACACTTCGGTAGGAAACTATCACGTCGACCCTTGAAGCCTACGGCTCGCCGAACGGACACTCTGCAATGGCACTCACTGTCGGTTTACCCTGTGGTATCGCTTCTCAACTGGTGTTGGACGGAGTTCTTAACACTCCTGGCGTGCATGCACCGTACTCTAAGGAGATTTGTGATCCCATACGAGAGAGATTGGAAAGCGAAGGTTTGGGATTGACGGAGCGAGTCTTGTAAAGATGCGGGTATATGCACGCGGAGTAGATCTATAAAAATTGTAACATGGCGATTCTGTCTCTAGATGAGTAGCAATGAGCTTCTAAGGATGTACTTGCTAATCAGAGAGTTGAGAGGTCCGAGTCGGCCGCGGCGACGGGACTGTGTTTGATCTCTTCGTCTCCCATAAGTGGCATAAGTATCATTCCCTCTACACCACGGTTTTAGACGGATGTTGACAAGACATCCGATGACTGATCTATGCCGATACTTTGCGTGATCTCCCCAAATGTTTTGGCGATGACCTGTGAACACCGAAACATCGATTCCCAGGCAGTCCATGGTCTGTCTCTCCTGGGGAGATTCTTCGTCGAATGTCGTCCGGATATCCGGTGTCTGTCTCTATCAGACCTCAGCTTCCAACCTCCCACAATTCTCATCCAGGATCTCTTATGCACCTCGAAATTTTAGTCACAAAAGCTCTGAATAGGCACTGCGTTGTCAATATATTACAATTTTAATGCAAAATATGATACATTGGTGAAGAGCGTAGCGCTATATTATTAATGAGCATTAAGTCATTAAAAAGGCAGTAACATATAGAGCGGAATGACGGGACAACGAGTGAGAAAGAGGGATTATACTTAGGCGACAGAGATGGGGGACACGTGGACCAAAGTGCCCAGGTCCACCGAACCATACAGTCGACGATCGTCAGCAAGGGTATCAGCAATGCACCTGAGGAAGGGAAAATGAGTGATGGGCAAGGCATTTGGTACAAGATGTTCACGCACAGAGATATACGACCGGGGTCATTACCTTTGGCCTCTCTCATTGACTTGAGATCTTTGTCGACACCACCCCAATAGTCCATGGCGACATTAGGCTTCGGATTGGCCGCCAGATTTTTCAGCTGAAGTGTATAACTCTCGCGCTTGATGAGAAGCATGTCAGGGATTTGTTATGAGACAAGGTCAAGCTCGGAGCACTCACCAAGAATGCAAAGCGGCCGCACATCTCCACTGATACGTTGACGTCGGGCTCCTTGTTATAACTTAAATCCAAAACTTGTTGACAGAGGTTAACGATGTGGACGGGCTCTTGATCATCGTGGCCGAGTGAGGCAGCAATCTGGTATCGAGTGTCAACAAGGCACGAGAAAGAAAGCACTGCAACTCACGACGTCCTTGATGGCATTGCGTCCATGGGTGAGTTTTGCGCGCATCCTACTCTCAATCACCTTGACCTTGGCTTTGTCTTGCGCTATAGTCAGCGTCAAGCCAGAATCGGGGGTTTTTCGAAGATATGCCTGTGCAAAGGTTAGAGCGAAGTTAAATCTCAGTGCTGAGCTCACTTTTAGACGCTCGACTGGCCCATCCTTTCCCTTTGCAACGTATGCACTCGTCTTCGGGTCTATAAGAAGTAGAAAGCTGTACTTGTCGATGAAGCCCTGTTGGGTGTACATGTCTTAGAATAAAACTTGTGCTTGGGAGGGCACAGACCTCCAGTGTTGCAGACATATTGTAAGGTGTTTCAGGCGGCTGTATTCCATCGAGTTTTTCATTCATTTGAAGCGACTGGCCGGCAAGCCAAATACTCTGCTGCGGGGCATCCAGCTGGGGATTGTCAGACTCAAGTGAATTGCAGCACACATTACTCGCCTGGGAATACTCAATGAGCTCCTCCGTGGAACCGGGTTTGAGGCGACATTTTCGGGCAATATGCTGAGCATATTGAATCAGGTCAAGGTCAGGAGCCTCGCGGCGCTTGCGAGGGTTTGCAAGTGGGAGGCCGTCTCCGGAAGGCTGGCATGAAGGGCTGGAAAGACCGGGATCTTCGTTGAAGGGATCACTGTTGTCTGAGCCAGTCGACGAATGCTGCCGCACTGGACTGGGATTCTCCCACCGCCGACTCATCTATACAAGTACAGTGTTAGCTCAATGCGAGCAGTGACAGGATACAAACCTGGAGAAAAAAAACAAAACAAGTGCGTGGAAATGAAAGTGAGTGAGATGGAAAAAGCGGAATGAAAGAGACACGTCAGAAAAAAGTCGATCGCGGGCACGTGCCCTTCGGACTTGTCAATTTCGCGTCAGACTCGCCTCAGAATCAGTGAAAAATGCCTGCTGCACGCCGCCGAACAGAAGGAAAGTGAGAATGTGAATTACTGTCCAATTCCGATGGTAACGAGGTTAAGCAGGTTTTGAAGATTGTCCCAACGATGAGAAACGTCTCATTTGCAGAATTTGTTCCGATGCTCCGGTCTCAAGAGGAGTTGTTTCTTTCTTGCGGACGTCCAAAGCAAGTCATTTGAGATCTGAAAAGCACCAAAAAGCTGTGGCGGATGTGGCAGCCGAAGCGTCAATGCTTCAAATTCCCGATTCCTTACGATTCAAACCCGCCAAGTTGTCGTTCATCGACAGTCTTCATCTTGCAGAATCTTCTCAAGCCCGTGTACCTCGCTCCGTACAAATCGACCCGTTCCAGGATGTTGTTCAATTCGACGACGGATTCTTCACTCCCGATGGCTCACCGATGGTCTTTTCTGCTGGAGTTGACCCCGAAAACTCGAGACATACCAATGAAGTTAAAATTTGGGAACAGATAAATCGAGTAGCGCTTCTTCAAGACCACTCAATCTTTGGTGAAGTCGGCGACGGCGATCCGGACTCGGTTGACGGTGCTTTCTCTGCTGCGCTGTCAAGAATGGGTACGTTGATCCTGACTCTCTTCGCTGTCTGTCAACTCTGTTCATGACCCACAGGCATCCAAGATGAATCCGATGAGGAAGATAACAACTTTGACTTTGCTGGCGAGTGTGCGGAACGTGAAGAAGCAGACTGGTTCCCACACGGATCACGTACTGTAAGTTCATGCTGCCAGCAGCGCGGGGCGGAATTCCTTCGTATCTCATGTCCGAGAATCTGGCAGATGTTTATGTTGGACTTGCTCGATAATTTACCCAGGCTTCGCCTCTCCGATGATCACCTCAAAGCAATCATCTGGGTAATGCGTGAATGCAAAACCCCTGGTGTCCCAACATTCTCCGCCCTCAGGAAAAAACAAGCAGTGATGACTCGGGAAGTTGATGTTGAGACCAGACATCACACTTCGTCGCTGGGGAATCACTTTTACATGAATCATCCGTCTAAATTGTTGGCTTTGGTAAGTTTCCTGAATCAGCGAGGAGTCTCAGCTTTAAATAAATAAATTAGGACTGGGCAAATCCTCTTGTCCGGCCATTCATTCACATCTATCCGGAAGTTTCGGGCCCTGTCGAGGAGTTCTGGCAGGCTGCAAAGTGGACGGCGGAGATTGACCTTGATCAATTATCCCCAATGTGGGCGGACTGGGATGATGTTTCGAGACGGCACAAACATTTCTACATCAAAGAATTAGCCCAGGAAGCCAATGGCAGCTATGTTTTACCTATGCGTTGGGTCACGGTTGCTGGTGTTGTCCATGCGGATGTTCACAATGTCAAATTTGTTCGACGCGAAGCAGAGGTTTGCCCAAGTTCCCTTTCGAAATGAATGCACTCATTTATGGTGAATTTAGAATGCAATCTTTGATATTGATACCACGACGCATCGCAGAATTCCTGCGAAGCTCCTGCAATCAAATTATCTAGAACTCGATAAGTCATTTGCTATTAAATTCACCAGTGAGTATTTAACGTCGATTTGAATCTCACACATTCAAGTTGAGGTGATGCCAGGCTATTCCCCTTCGTATCAGATGCCCAATCCACTGCGACAGAAGGCGCGGGGCCGTCCCATGTTCCGCCTTCGTATCATGCCGTGGAGCGATGATGTTTCCGGCAATGTCAGCAAGCAATATAACGCACATACAAATATGTATGTCACGAATCTGAACTTACCGCACAAGAAGTTAGCACAAGAGTACTTTGTTCGATTCTCGTCAACTTCGCCTCACGCCTCGTCATCGGAACAATTTGTTGCTCTCGGAGACGACTTGTCAGTTTCAAATTATCTCTCGAAAGGATTTTATCCAGCTAATTGCCATTTCAGTATTCCGGGTGTCTGGCACGACGCGTATGACTGCCAGCTCGAACAAGAAATCTTGTTTGAGGTCATGCCTCATGTTCTCCCTGCGGATAACCCACAGCAATCCGAAAATTCATCGCACATCGGAATGGCCGGGAATTTTGGGTGTCGCCATGATCTGGTTGGTGGAACTACGGAGCAACGTGAAAGAGACGAGGGTTACCATGCTCTCTATAGTGTGCGCTTTCAAGTTATTCTCTTCTTTTTGAATGGGTCTAATCTGATTAATCACAGCCTGGAATACCTCGTGATAGAGAAGGCACGATTCAAACTATACGATGGCAATTTTGGGCAGCCTGCGGAGGTAACAAGAAAGATCTTGATGCTTCATATTCCCAGTCCGGCGTCAAAGATAAGATTGCTCAATTTTGGATACAAAAGCTGATGGACATCGGAAGGGAGAGACGGAATACAGAACTGACAGACCCCAAAACTCGGGACTCACGCCTGAACAATCCAGCCGTAAAAGGTGACGCGAAAGCATCCATTCGGCTCGAAATAATCCGTCGTATTCAACAAGAACTCTGGGACTGGGTTATCACCCAACCCCCAGAGAGTTATTCCCTGTTGGACCGAACCGACCGTAAGTTTGTGTTCCGGAGTCTGAATACTTACTGAATTTAAGTTCCAGCCGCACGTCTTGATTTACGCCCTGGGGTGCATTATAATATTCTACTCAATACCCAAGGTCTGGAATGAATAGATCGGCTGTCGCTGCACGAATCTCATCATTTTTAGGCGTAGATCCGCATCGCGATACAACCACCGAGATTTTGCACACTTTCCTCTTGGGCAACGACAAATATGTGTGGCATGACACTACGAAACAATGGGATGATAAGAAAGAAAATATCTTTGCTGCTCGACTGGCTGCCGCATCCATTGCTGGCCTTTCGATACCTGTTCCACGACCCCGCTATCTCGTTCAATACAAAAACTCGCTGATCGGAAAGCATTTCAAAATGCTACAACAACTCGGAATTTTCTACATGCACGACTTATGTACGCCGCTCCTTTTCGAGCTTTGGAAAGCCACGGGCGAGTTGGGTGCGCTCCTCTGGTTTCCGCAAATAAAAAACATGGAACAGTATATGGTGCGTCTAGAACTCGTGCATGCCTGTCCCATCCGACTTGTCATTAGGCAGACATCAAGACACTCATAGCAAATCTCCTCGACATTTGGGGTCAGATAGATCCCCGGCGTATACTCGTCAAGGGGAAGCTTCACATCCTAGCTCATCTGGTGGATGAGATTCCGCGATTCGGTCCAGCTATTCTGTACGCGACTGAAATTTTTGAATGCTGGAATGCCGTGTTTCGATTATGCAGCGTCTTTTCGAACCATCTTGCTCCGAGCCGGGATATTGCGGTAACACTGGCCGACATGGAACGATTCAAACATGTTGTGAGTGGAGGGTGGTGGAAGAATGCCGATGGGAAGCTTGTCCAGGGTGGTCATCGGGTGCGCACCTTTCTGACGTCCAATGCTGAGCTCCAACGACGTCTTGGATGGGCGTCTGAAGCTGCAGCGGAAACCGGTATGTACCATTTGCCCCAGCAACAATTGACTCGGTCCGTGACTGCTCTGCTAGGAACGGTAAAATTGCATTCAGTCGCAAAACAGGCCCCTGGCTCATGGAGTTCCACGATGAACGGCTTGAGTTTGCTGGAACCTGGAATGCAGGACTCGACAGTATGGGTTCGCTGCAAGCATGTTGTTGCGCAGTCCGGTGATATTTGTAAAGATGGCGGTTGGGTGTTTTTCAAAAAGACTGAGGTCAGTTGCCGGTTATGTGTGCATGTATTCAACCCTTTATTGTATTCTGTAGGACTCGGATCCGTCAGCGGGGCGTATTGAAAAGATATTGACCCGAAACGACAAACAAACTGCAGCGGCTCGAAATAATAGTGCTGTTGTGGTGGTAAAAGTGTTTACTATTGCCGATATTCGGGACTCGCGATTGAATATGCCTATCCTCGTGCCATCGATTGACGAGAACGAGAGGCATTGTCTTGTCCAACCAAAGGTGCGACTTCGTTTATCAATTTCTACATATAAGAAACTGAATTGAACCGGCGGAAAACAAGGAGATAATGTTCCAGTTTAATGCCCAACATGACTGTGTCACCTGTGGTTGTTCCACTGTGTCTGTGCCTCTCCTCCAAGAGCGCATCGTGACGGAGCGAATGGAATTACAGATCAAACACTCCGAACAGGAACATTTCATCCTGAACATGCATGCACTGCATAATGCCCACTTAATCCGAGAAGTTCTCCCCCGAAACCTTTCAGCTCCCATCCCATACCTATCTGATCGTGTCGCAACCCACTCTCGACTTGCTGCGCAACTTCGCGAGACAGGCCCGGCAAAGCGTGCGGAAACTCGAGCCAAAACTCAAGCTACCCGTGCACGGAACAAGCAAGACAAGGCCGCCCAAATTTTAGCCCAGGCTCGTAGACAGGAACAAGAACGCGACCACAGTGGTAGCGAGGATGAGCGTGGAGAGAATGAGTTCGAGGATCCGATTCGATGATTTCCTTTTTTGGTCATTGTACTAAAACTTGTTTCGTCGATTGAGAATGGGGCAGCTCGTGAATCTTTGTAGAATTCATTATAAGCATAGTTAAGATGATACTGAGTATTCAATCCAAATTTCAGTAACCGGAATCGATGCAGGGTCCCGCAGTTTCACAAATAAAATGAGGTTCCACAGAAATACTTCATTAAAATCCTAGCAACGTCAACATGCCTGCCCCGCAAATCCTGTACACTACATGCCGGGAGGGTGTTCTAAGGATTGAGCCGCAGCACTGAGACCCTTGCTCCATGTCTGCATTTGAAGAGAAGCAGATGTAGCAGCCGCCTTCCATCGTAACATCTCCGCCTCGAAGAAGCGGAGCGACGCCCGAGCTTCTGTGAGCTGTTGCTCGAGTTGCACATTCTTTGATTCCAATTCGGTGTATTTGTTGCGTAGGTATTCATTCTCTGCAAGTTCTTGGTCTCGGTCGGCCTCCATGTCACTGTATTCCAGGCGGAGGAGCTCAAAGTCGAGCTGGTCAAAGACCGGTGCCTTTTGCGTTGACGACGACGCTTCAGACGACGCTTCGAGTAATAAAAGCAGGTTAAGTGTCGCGTCGCGTAAGTGAATGTACAACGCACCTGAACGAGGGGTCTCGGGATCACATAGCATTGCCATCCATTCTTGAGAGCCAACGTCTGAATCCAGAGCGGCCCCTGTATTATAGAGCCTTGTATAGTCAGACTCAGTGTTAAGTGAAGTGTCTCCGGGAACGCACTCATGATTCCGTGTATTGGCCAATACAGCTGCTTGGCGCGGGACTTCGACATTCACAGACTCATTCTTTGATTCCCAATACCGATTTCGGCGTCGATGGTGCTGGTCTTTGGCTGCCTGCATAACTGTCTCCCAATGCATTTCCATATATTTTGCGTTTTCCGAGTCGCGCTGCGAGAAGCAAGGGATCACGATGTCGTCGCTGCTGCCCGGGTAGTAGGAATCCGAGCATTCAGACATTGAGGTTGACAACGAGGAAGACAAGGTAAGCTCTTCATTTTCTCGGGAGTAAGTTACATAAGTGAGAGTTCAGGACGTTGGCGAGGATGTTATAGGACATCCTCGAGACCTCCAGCTGAGCGACAGAGTAACGTTCAAAGGACCTTGCCAAATTGAGCTTTACAGGACACAACACATCAACGTTTCGGCAACATCAGCCCTCGGACATCAACTCAACATCCTGTCAAAACGGTGGTGTACTGCTGCTAGTCAATGGCTTCGTTGGAATTCCTTGTGTCTGAATGGTTGCGCCTCGACAAGAATCCGGCGACCAGACTTGAAATTCAGCGTTTATGGGACGGTGGCAATACTGTGGAACTTGAATCGCGATTGAGGTCGAGATCACCTCTCTGAATGGAAACTGAACAGATCTCCATGCTAAGCATACTGTGCAGGACAAGAATTGAATTCGGCACTGCTGGTACAGCGAAACCCCGAGTCATAAATATTCTTTAGGGATCAAGTTATTGACAGGTTTACGAGGACGAATGGCCGCTGGGTGGTCCTGCATGAATGGTTGGTATCACGACCCTCAGTTCTCAGCTCTGACCCCTCAGGCTCCACTTAGATTTAATCGTGATACAGGCCTCTCAAGTTCGCGTGTTCGACTATGGACTCAACTCTTGATCTTCATTCGTATCACCCCAGGGTCTATGCAATTATGTTATGAATACGGTTGAAAATGCTCCCTCTCGAGGCGTGGTAATCGGACACGACCATAGGCACAACTCAGAGCGTTGGGCTGAACTTACTGCTTCTGTGTTTGTCAACTCGGGTTTCAAAACATACCTTCATCGCGGCTTGGTTCATACCCCGATGTAAGAGTAAGAAGGATCTACATCCAATGGGTATTCATGGGCTCTCAGGGTTCCATTCAGTGTTCAGGCGCTCAGTGCCTCCTGCGGTATAATGATCACAGCGAGTCACAACCCGAAGGTATGCTGATGCTTTTGGTATATTTGCATGGTTTGAAACGTCCAAAGGATGACAATGGTTATAAAGTAAATATGTTGAGGCGTGTCTAATTCATTCTTACACAATCATACAGGTTTACTGGGAAAATGCCGTCCAGGTGCGCTGCCTCTCTATATTCCCGTAGCGATAGTACATGAACTTTCAATCGCAGATAATTGGGCCCCATGACAAAGGCATTTCCGCCGCCATCAAGGACAATCTTGAGCCCCGAACGTGGATAACAGACGGATTGCATTCGTTATGCGAGGATCGAACGCAGGAAATGATTGATGCCTATTTCTCTGCTCTATCCTCCCTCAAGCGACTAAAGTAACTGTTTCCTCATTTTCTCATCGACTACTTAAATCTCTCAAGGCCCTCGAATCATCTTCGACTAAGTTTTGTCAATACGTCCATGCATGGCGTCAGCGACCCGTTTGTTTCTCGAGCGTTTCAATCATTCGACCTCCCCCCGTTGAAACCTGTTCAAGAGCAACAACAGCCAGATCCCGACTTCCCTACGGTGACTTTCCCCAACCCAGAAGAAAAGGGTGCCCTGGTATGAAGACATCGAGTTGCCCGTGGTTTCACCTGCTTATGTATATAGGATCTTGCGTTGCGGACTGCAGATGCACACCAGGTGCAGTACGTCTTGGCCCAAGATCCCGATGCAGATCGCTTTTGCGCCGCAGAAAAGGGGTATGTATTTTTTATTCTCCTTCATACAATATACAGTTCTTTGTTTCATCTTTTCTAGCTCCAGTGGACAATGGACGGTGTTCACAGGCGACCAGCTTGGGGCGCTCTTTGCCGCACAAATACTTGAGGAATACAAAGCGGCCGGGAAACCTATCGAAAAACTGGCCATGGTTGCTTCGACTGTCAGCTCGAAATTGATAGAAGCAATGGCCGAGAAGGAGGGCTTCAAATTTATGGAATGTTTGACAGGTCGCATCGCTGTATCGAAAGAGTTGCTGGTTACTGATTGGTAGACAGGATTCAAGTTTATCGGAAATACAGCTCTGAATCTCGTTCAACAAGGCTACGAAGTCCCATTCGGTTACGAAGAAGCCATTGGTTACATGTTCGGGTCGTACATCAGGGACAAGGATGGTGTTGCGGCAAGCGTGAGTTACCTTAAAAAGCATAGAGGCGCAGCTCATATTTCTGGATCAGGTTGCCTTCGCGCAACTCGTGGTCTCGCTTGTCGGACAAGGGAAAACTGTACTTTCCTATCTCCAAGAGCTGTATAAGCGGTTAGTCGGGCAACTCTGATTTAATCCATAACACCAACACCAAGTTCGGTATCATAGATATGGCTATTTCCAGGTAACTATAACCGATTTTGCCTTGCTTCATAAAGATCACCTTCGCAGACGAGCAACAGCTATTTCGTGTGCAAAGATCCGTCGACGATTGACAAGATCTTTGAACGCCTCCGAAACTACCATGTTTGTCGCATAAACCTCGCTTCGATCGACTAACTCTTTGAACTCGCTCTAGTCCAACACCACACCTGCCTATCCTAAGCAAATCGCTGGTGTGGCGATCACGAGTGTCGTGGATCTGACTACAGGATACGATAGCACAAACCCGCCAACGTACAAACCATCCCTTCCTCTCTCATCAGGGCATATGATACAGTTCAGAGCGAGAAAAGAGGACGGAACGAAGCTGGTGCTGACGATACGGTTCGTGGGATGGTCCCCAAAGTGATGTTGAAACTGAACGTGCCTCAGGACCAGTGGGACAGAGCCCAAGATCAAATACTATCTCGAAGCCCAGGGTGAAGACCCTACAACAGTACAAAATATCTTGAAGGCCGTGGTTGAGGATCTGGGTTCGACATGGATGGAGGCAGAGAGACATAACCTGGGGCGTCCGTGATATCCGATGCACCCTTGTCGGTCCTAGATACAACTTTACATATACACTACACTGATTCCGTCGTGCCAATAATCTCAAGCCGCGTCGCGTTCGCTGCCAGTAGAGTCTTGGTACGTTCCCAGATGTCAATCGAGACATCGCTCTGATTCATTGATAATGTGAGCAACCTGATATTCACGAGTTTAAACACTTTTGTTTGAGGAGGAGTGAAGAGAATACTGACCGAGCTACAGTCATGCTGCGAATGAGGTCGTCGGATGATACAGCTTCAGTGGGTTTGGCTGCAGCCTTCCTCTGTTTCACAAAGTCATCCTGGATGTACTGCGCAACGATAAGCAAGTATCTGGTGAACCCAATTCAACAAACCTCTGAAACAGTATCTCCGATTGTGACAGTGCCCATTTTCGCACTCTTTGTTCCACGAGGGATCGGGTGAGAGAGAAAGGGGAAGAGCCAGAACAGAACGTACAGCAACAAGATCCCTAAAGCCGATTAGTATTTCGGCCGGTGGTGGTTTCACTTGGTTTGCTGGCTTATAGAGCTCGTCGCTCTTGCCTGTGGATGATTGAAGTGGTATGTTTATGTGTGTCTGTAAACAGACCCACTAAGAAATTAAAAACATAGGCACAACGTTCAGAGTACCTTGAAAAAAGTGCTCTTCCGCCCTTCAGAAATAACTAGAAAAGTGACATCCGTGTTGAATGCGAATTTGCTGAAGGGAAAAGCATAATCCAAAGTTTGATTTAACATCATCTCTTGGAGCGCACGCAGATTCATGACACCTGTGCCGCCTGTCATTACGGATCTGGTTCAAGAAGATAAGAATATTGTCCTTTGCCTACCTTGTTCGACAATCCCGCCTTCACTTATCCCTCCTTCTGTCACAACGCAAGCTGTACCACGGGGCAGCTGGAGTCGCCCTGCATAAAGCTCTTCTTGCTTGGATTCTGGCGAGAAACGCAAGCTATTGAGTAGGTCCAGGGAAAGAGGGATCGTGACCGCAATCGGTAAAAGTTGGGAAAGGACGGCACAAAGGCTGGGTGTCAATCCTTGAGACGGAGGGGAAGGGAATCTTGATATTGTCAAGGATGGAGGTAGAAGGGGCGGTGTGCGGGACTGACTGTGGCTGTTGAGCCGTTCGCAGCAATAGAGCAGCATAAAAACATTACACTTTCGCAATAACGTTCAGAAGTACCCATTCGGCGGCATGCCTGTCTCCCGCCAGACCTTCCGTGGCGATCCACGAGATTAGCTCGTCTCGTAAGGTTGCTGAAGTGGAGGTAGGCGAGATTATTGGAAGCACGATTGGGAGAGGATGCGGTTTTGAGAATAGAACGTGAAGGGTTGGAACAGGAATTTCATTGTCAGATTCCAACACTGAACTCATCCTGGAAACAGGCCTGAACATCTTATGGGTCATCATCCAGAACCTGAGACGCACGATTCCATGGTGAAAATGCCGACGAGAGTTACTACGTCAGTGGACTTGAACTCCGCGCCGGACATGTCGTATACCTGCTGGTGGTCAGTGTTATGGGCGCGAAATCGGAGTGTATTAACCTTGACTTGAACACCAAGATGGGGGAGTTCAGGAATTGGAAATTTATGCGGGTGCGACGAGGGCAAAAAGGATCGCGTGAAAGAAGGTGCTATCAGAGTGCCCGTTCACTCGACCTGAAAACAAAGAGTACAAGGTTGCATACCATTTCCTTCAACCTCTGACACCCAATCGCTCTCACCAGGAACATTGACGGCCCACACGACCGTGTTTTCTCTAAGATCAGCATAGCTGAACTCATCGGAAGCCTCATCGGCCAAGCCCCAGCCTCCACATTGCCCATCGCTTCGCCTTGCAAGATACATCTCGGGTGAATAAGAGGTGTCCTGGATCATGGCGCGAAACTTGACCAGACATCGATCTTTTTGCCTTGGATCAACAGTATGGATACTTGGGATCTAGAAAGAGATAAGCAATGTATCAAGCTCGTCGAGGATGGAGGATTACCTCTGAGAAAGTGTCCTTTGAAGCGAATATGTGGGCGAAATGGCGTGCCACTTTGGCGGGGAAGTCGTCAACATTTTCATTGTCGTCGTACAATTCCAAAAGTGAGCGTGTTGGGTCAGATAACGCGTCGATAGGAACGGCAGACACCATCTTCAAAGTCACTCAAAACGCGACCCAGCCAAACAAAGCCAGACAACGCGACCCAGCCACGCGAACTTCACGTTCAAACAGTCCAGAGACGTTCGTCCAATATCGTTATTAATGACTGAATGCACTGTATTATTAGGAAACGACTGTTCTACTTTTTCTTCTTCTTTGTCACTCTCTTCCCCGTGTTGAAATCCTGAGTTCTCCATACACCAAGATCTGTAGCAAGCGTCTTCCAGCGGTCTTGCACAAATGGTAGCGGTCCAACTTTCTGCAAGGCACCCGGGGACAGGTATCCTCTGTTCCGTAATCTGCTATACCATACTGCGTGGCCCTATGTCAGTATCGAAACGGTCAAACACATGGTTCGTATACATACTGATGTCGTCGCGACGGGTTGGCGCAGCTTCTGTCCTGTCTGTTCGACCTTTGACGCAATCGCGGAGGGCTAGGGCATTGTAATATTTGCATATCACTTTGCCGCCGTTGCTTTCTATGGCCGTTATTGCGCTCTTGGAAGCTCGTGACGGGGTGATATAGATGGGGGTTTTGAAGTATTCCGCTCCCTGATGTTACAGGTGAGGATGAGAGGCATGCGTGATGGGGAAACATACGTCTCCCAATAGCTTGATACCGTCATGCACATCGTGGACACATCCACTCAGCAGGAGTTCACGAGCAGTTATAGGATTTTCTGGAGATGAAGTCAAGCGTCCCTCGTCTATCCAATGCTGTATTCGGTCGAGATTGACTGGCGCCCATGTTTTCTCATTCCTTGGAGGAAGGTGAATCCAATTTAATTCGGCGGTTACGAAGGACGCACCGATTGACAAAGCCTCGTTTAGGAAAGAGCTTCGTTATTGGCGTTTGACCACCCTCAAACCCTGGTCTTATGCCTGGCCCAGACCGTGATTTTTGACCATTGTTACCGCGTCCTGCGGTTTGACCATGTCCTGAGCCTTGACCGCGTCCCACTCGTTTTTGCTGGAGAGAAAAGGTTGAGATTGAGACAAGGATTGAAGATGGGTTCTATACACTATGTTGAGCACCGCGCAAGGGCTTCAAATTTCGTAGGCTGAGTCGAGAGGTGATGCGCGTTGAAGACATTTTGGCGGTGTGACCATGTGACCCAGCGTGACTGCGTATGTCTCTCCGTCCCATCATCGCGATTTTTGGCACAACCGGCGTTGGCAAGTCTAATCTCGCCATCGATCTCGCCCTCCACATATCCAAGCAAAAAACTCGCTGGAAAGGCGCGAGAATCGTCAATGCAGACGCAATGCAAGTCTATGCTGGCCTGGATGTCCTCACAAACAAGGTCTCCGAAGCTGAGCGGCACGGCATTGACCACCTGCTCATGGGCTTCAAGCATCCTGGAGAACAATACGTCGTTGGCCAGTGGGTAGCGGATGCTACCCGCGTGGTCAGTTTCCTGTATTACCCAGCACCAGCTACCTCACCGAACTGTAGATAGAAGAGACCCATATGAAGGATGAAATCCCAATCATTGTTGGAGGCACTTCGTACTGGATGCAACATCTGATATTCCCTGACCGTCTCGCCGGTATGCAAGCCGAACAACCGCCAACATTCTCTGCTAGCATAACTCGCGCGCTTGCGTCTTTGCCACCTGATTTGCTTGAACTGTTCAATTCTCTTCCTCCACAACCTCCAATTGCTGCCGACGATCCCGAGGCTGCTGCTTCTCTGCATCTGCTATTGCATCACCTGGATCCCGCAATAGCTGCGCGTTGGCATTGGAGAGACACGCGCAAAGTGTTTCGCAGTCTTAATATCGTGAAGGATACCGGGCGCGCACCGAGTGAGATCATAAGCGAGCAATCCGAGATTTCATTGCAGCCTAGGTGTTGTAACACTACGTAAATTGCCTCTCAGGCTCTCATGTTTGTTAAGATACCGCACTCTTTGTTTGTGGCTCTATGCTGAACCGTCAGTACTCCACCCTCGCCTCGACACTCGTGTGGATGCAATGATCGAGGTTTGCAATCCCCATGCAAAATTTCTTCCCAACCTCACGCTCTGGCAGAGAGGTCTTTTAGAGGAAGTTCGCTCTCTCCATACTCTTGCCCAGCATACATCCGAAGCGGGATCTGACCCCGCTGTCGACTATACTCTCGGTATATACCAATCTATCGGTCAGTTAGCGAATACACTCGTATGGTCCGGGGCAAAACCATCTTAATAGGTTATAAGGAGTTCAACAACTATCTCACTTGTTCCCAGACCGACAAAGCATACAATGAAGCCGTTGAGAATATGAAGTTGTCGACGCGACAGTACGCGAAGAGGCAAATCTCCTGGATACGAAACAAACTTCTCCCCGCAATCGATGCTGCGAATGCCCATGAGAAGGTAGTCCCTACCTATTTACTAGACGCGACAGGTACTAGCTTTCTTCATTTGCTGGTGACCTATGCCTCAAAATCAACTGTTCAGATGAGGGCCAGAACTGGGCGTCGAATGTTCGAGATTCCGCCGTCCGGTTGAGTCAAGGTCAGTCGATTCATTCAACAAAGACAGGGAGCTGATGGTGACGGACAAGATTTTCTCAACTCGGAAGAGCTGCCTGATCCCGTTCAGCTTTCCGAAATTGCTGAAAAAATGCTGAGGACAAACGACAAGGCCGTAGAGTAAGCGCTTTTACAGTCTTCAGCTAATGTGGCCCTTCTGACGTTCCTTCGCAGTCCTAATTCGGTGCTGCAGGCACAACGAAAGATTGTCTGTTCGATATGTACGGTTGACCCGACACAACCCTTCATGGTTGACGAGCGTCAATTGACTTCTCATTGCGAGTCGCGTTCTCACAAGCGAATGCGTAATAAGAAAACGCCTGAACAACACAGGGAGCAAAATCTCCTGAAACGTTCTAAACGTCCAAAATCCACGACAGACTTAGACGGTGAAGTGGACGCCGGAGAAATATTACTATTTTCCTAGATGTAGTATAGGACTTGGATGTTGGAAATGTATTCCGTTCTCGTCAGAACCAAGGTGCCTACCCAAATGCTCCTCAGCGTATACTCGAGTCAAAAGGTAGCAGGAAAACAAGTTCTATGTACGGCGATCATCATTATTGCGTCATTAAGTAAGTCCGTGCTGGGTACAGTTCTGAGAAATCATTCAACCATCTGCCTGAATTTGTCTTGAATCTCGGTATAAAGTTCGTCCAACTTCTGCACAATGGGCTCTTTCCCTTGTGAAGGAGACTGGACAAGATCAGGGACGTCGCTTCCATCATGGAAAAGATACATACCTCGAACTTCATCTGCGATAATTTGAACATGAGGTCGCTGGCACCGTCCTTAATTTTCGCAAATGTTATATCGCCCTGGCTCTGGCTGACCGCACGGATAGCAGCGTCGTGGAAGCCGACAAAGCACTTGAGCATTCCGCTGGTCTTGTAGAACGGGCAGAAGCGGTCGTACTCGCTCATACCGTTCTGTTGTAAGAAGTCGTCTTTGAGCATGCGTGCTACCTCCAGCGTAATCTTATCGTTCTCGCCCAGTGCGCTCTTCCCGACTAGCTGCACGATTTCTGCGAGATCTTCCTCCTTCTGCAGAATCTCCTTCGTCTTGGTTCGCAGCTCAATGAAGCCCTGCGCATTGTTCTCGTAGTACTGCTCTAGAACCTTGGTATACTTCGAATACGACAATGACCAGTTGACGGAGGGGAAGTGCTTCCGCTGGGCGAGTTTCTTATCGAGACCCCAGAAAACTTGCACGATACCCAGGGTTGCGGAAGTGACAGGATCAGAGAAATCTCCTCCAGGAGGTGATACACTGTTAAAAAAGTTAATTCCTTGAAGAACAGCAGAAGGCGTCTCAAACTGACGCTCCGACAATGGACACTGTTCCCTGCCTCGCCGGGTTGCCGATACATACAACCTTGCCAGCGCGCTCGTAGAAACTGGCAAGCTTGGTTCCGAGATATGCAGGATAACCAGAGTCGGCAGGCATTTCGGCCAAGCGACCCGAGATCTCACGAAGCGCTTCAGCCCATCGGGAGGTGGAATCCGCCATCATAGCGACATTGGTACCCTGATCACGGAAGTATTCCGAAAGTGTGATACCAGTGTAGATGGAGGCTTCTCGAGCGGCGACAGGCATGTTGGAGGTGTTTGCGACGAGGGTTGTCCGTTTCATGATCGGTTCTTGACGATCGCCCACGTCCATGGTTAGTTGAGGGAACTACAATAGGTTGAAGCAACGCCGTGGATAACGATGAAAAAATTCTTACATCCATCAAAACTTCCGCCATCTATTAGAGAAGACATGTTAGACTACAGCAGACATGGCAAATTTTAACAAACCTCATTGCCGCGCTCGCCACATCCAACATATACAATAATATCACTGTTTGAATATTTCGAAAGTGCCTGAGAGATGACGGTCTTTCCACATCCGAAAGCACCAGGGATAGCCGTGGTTCCACCTTGTACACATCTATTCCGAGTGAGCATGAGGGTGTGATACTTGATTTGAAGAACGCACGGGAATAAGGCGTCGAGGATTCGTTGACCAGTCAAGAGAGGATAATCTGCGGTGTGCTTTTCGGAAACAGGACGCGGTGCGCGCACAGGCCAGAGCTGCATCATGGTGTGCTTAGTCGTCTTGCCTTCGAACTCGGTTTCTAACACAATGTCCTGTGAACATAGTTAGTTGAAGCGTATGCTGGCGAAGTCAATTGGGTACATCAACTGCGTAGCTCCCTTTCTCGGCGATGTGAGTGATCGTGCCAAGGGCTCGCGGAGACAACATAATCTTGTGGTTGTCGACTAGCGAATTTTCATAAACGCTGCCGAAGATGTCGCCTCCAGATATGTGGTCGCCGACCTACGACATGAGTTTATGACATTCCAAAGCTTGACACCGAGTGATCAAGTACCTTGAATGTTGTGGGTTTGAAATCCCATTGGATGCTGCGATCTAAAGCGTCGGTGTTGATGCCACGGGGGATGTATATCGACTTTGAGCGCTCTTGGATAGACTTGACGGGCGTCAACGACCTGTTCTCGTTCGTGTAGAGCTCGAACTTACACGCAGGGGTCGTTGAATACCATCCACGATATTACCCATTAGACCTGTAACGGATTATGAGACTCGTGCCTATTCCCGCAGAAACGACGCACCAGGCCCTAGCTCAACGCTAAGAGGTTTCCCAGTTCGCAACACAGGGTCACCAACAGTGACGCCAGAAGTCTCCTCGTAGACCTGGATTGTAGCCTTGTCTGACTCAATCCTAATGACCTCTGGGGTAGATCAAGCCTTCTGCGCAAAAAATATGCATAATACGCACCCCCTACAAGCTCATCGTGACCGACGCGAACAAGCTCGTACATGGCAGCGCCGACCATGTTCTCTGCGACGACGACGGGGCCTGATACGCCATATACCTGACCAAATCTGCTTTCTCTATCCTCATCTTGGATCTTGTTGAGGTCGCGCTTAGCATTCTGGAGTGCACCAGCCATAATGGCTATGAAGAGGAGGAGGATTGATCCCTGATGTGGCGGTGCGCGTCACGTAACCCGACGCGTACTCTCTTCCCTCCTACCACAATATCCTACAATGCCCCCCAAAGCGTGCGTCCTTCGACGTGCACCAATATCTCATTAATACTCTAGACAGCGACTGGGAAAAGTACGAGAAAAAGGCGGACGGGAAGGATGAAGAGAAAATTGTGGCTCTCGACGACAGCGACATTCAGATTCTCAAGACATATGTACGCACATACATGGCGCATTTTCGTGATCCTTAATATCAATACTACCTCAGGGACAAGGCCCCTACGCTCACAAACTCAAGACCGTCGAGACAGACATCAAAGACATTCAGAAACGAATAAACGAGAGATTGGGTGTGAAAGAGTCTGACACTGGGCTGTCTTCGCCAAACCTCTGGGATTTAGCGGCCGACCGCGCTCGGGAAGAGCCTCCACTCCAAGTCGCGCGCTGTACCAAGATCATACCTCTGGACGCTGCCGCTGCCGAGGCCGCTAAAGCCGTCAATCCTCTCGGCGCGCTACAAGGCCAGAAGGGTGCCGATGAACAAGACAAATATGTGATCAATATAAAGCAAATTGCAAAGTTCGTCGTTGGTTTGGGGGACCGAGTCGCGTCTTCAGACATTGAAGAAGGCATGCGCGTTGGGTACTTGACTCTCTGCATTGTTTAAATCAATCTGAAGCTCATGCCTTTCTAGTGTGGACCGCGTCAAATATCAAATACAAATACCTTTACCACCCAAAATTGATGCCTCTGTAACGATGATGCAGGTGGAAGAAAAGCCGGACGTTACCTATTCAGATATTGGTGGCTGTAAGGAGCAGATCGAGAAACTACGCGAAGTGGTTGAGACCCCCCTTCTTTCGGTGAGTAGAATCTCGTTCTGCTCAATCTCTTGTCTCACTCGCGCACGGACAGCCAGAACGTTTCGTCAACCTCGGAATTGACCCTCCAAAGGGTGTCCTCCTGTATGGCCCTCCTGGGACCGGCAAGACTCTGTGTGCCCGTGCTGTTGCAAACAGAACGGACGCGACTTTCATTCGCGTGATTGGTTCCGAACTTGTCCAGAAATATGTTGGTGAAGGCGCAAGAATGGTCCGAGAACTTTTCGAGATGGCCCGCAGTAAGAAGGCTTGCATCATATTTTTCGATGAGGTGGATGCTATTGGTGGTGCTCGATTTGACGACGGAGCAGGCGGCGACAACGAAGTGCAGAGGACCATGTTGGAGTTGATTAACCAATTAGACGGGTTTGACCCTCGAGGGAATATCAAAGTTCTTATGGCCACAAATCGGTACGTCTCCACTGTGCGTCCATTTTACAAAACTAAAAGCTGGCTCCTAGACCGGACACGCTTGACCCTGCTCTTCTGCGTCCTGGGCGTATAGATCGGCGTGTCGAGTTTTCGGTACCGGATATGGAGGGTCGTGCACACATCTTGCGTATTCATGCCAGAAGGTGCAGCTCTTCAACCGCACTCAGAAAATTCTCTAAATGTCTTGCTAGCATGAGCGTAGAACGAGATATTCGTTTTGACTTGATCGCGCGGCTCTGCCAGGGTACAACAGGAGCTGAGCTGCGGTCTGTGGCCACGGAGGTCTGTTTCTCTTCCTCACTATTCCTTGTTACTTTGACCTTGAACTGTTGTTGCAGGCGGGCATGTTTGCTATTCGCGCGCGGCGGAAAGTGGCTTCCGAGCGGGATTTCTTGGATGCAGTCAACAAAGTG
Source organism: Favolaschia claudopus (assembly GCA_037176885.1). NCBI lineage: Eukaryota > Fungi > Basidiomycota > Agaricomycetes > Agaricales > Mycenaceae > Favolaschia > Favolaschia claudopus. Next base: position 1,059,976 of record JAWWNJ010000055.1, on the reverse strand, counting down.
GTGAAGGAGGGTACCAAGTTCTCGAGCACGTAAGTGATTTCCAACCTCCAGCCTTGTTATGAGGCGCTCACCAACCCGTCCTTTCAGACCGCTCTACCAAGTGTATAATTAGATTAGATTTGTGTAATGTTTCACCTCGACCCCGACCATTCCAATCCTTCAGCCCTCGAAGTTCAACTGATTCGCCAGGGTTCGCGGCCCGTTCGCCTCAGTGCGCATCAAGGCTTGGCGACGGCGGGTACAACATGTGATATGGCCTGACCTCTTGAATGATCTCAGATCTTAGATCTGAAATCACTGCAAATCCTTGCAGATCCTTGCTTAGATGCTAGGACCGGACTCAGAGGCGTTGGATCGTCCCGCGACAGTCATTCTCTTCCTCCCTGATTAACCAGTGCTCCTCAGCTAGCTGTCTCTATTATCACAACTCGCCATGACCGTGACCGAAACCACGTCGCTTGCTCGTCGCAACAACTTTTTCCCCTTGATTCCTCTCACATTTCTCGACCACTTAGAGTAGAAACCATCGGAGAGTGTTCCGCTCACCTACCCTGGAACATTATTCGTGCCCCCGCACATCTCACTAAATTCTAGCGACAGGCGCGGACAAGGCTTGGCCGGGGCTTCTCCGTGCCTTCTCTTGAGTCTTATACAGTATGAAGATTTTTCGCGAGTCACCTACGCTGCACGGCCCAGTTTGAATGCGAAGTCGATGGGATCAAACCTCATTCAAACTGGCGTCCCAGTGACCATGTTTCTTCTCATCACTTCGCTGATTTTTGTTCAGAAATGTTCGCTCGACCGACGCGTCCTCGTCAACTGACCTACACTGTAGCGATATAAATCCCAAAGCTCGCGCATCGCTCTCTTCCAACTGGCGCCATAATGTTGGCACTATGGTTCGTCTTGATCCCCGTACTTTGTCAGTCAACCCTGGTTGCTGCCCGGGTCATTGGCGAGCTGGGCTCATTCGCGTCGCCCAAGACCGGTGTGAAGTGGCGTTATTGGATTCAAGATGCAGCCGTTTCCCCAGACGTCTTACGTTCCGATGTAGCTGAAATCGCTCGCGTCGGGAGTTCTGGTTTTGAGCTTTTGAGGTGACTATTTTCAAGTTTTGCAGGCCCTTTCTGATGCAACACCATCGTAGCTATCAGACTTACGGTGGGGTATGTGCGTCCTGTGTGCTCATATCCTCATTGATTAACTTTGTCCGTCTTCGCAGACTGTCCTTCTTGACCCGACCGACTTCGCTTTCGGCTCGGATCGTTTTGTTGATGTAACGTCTGTGCTCGTTCAGGCCGCGATGAAAAACCATTTAACCATAGATTTGAGGTGACAGAGCTTAGCACTACTGGTCTTGCTATCATTGATTATGAAACAGTATGGGTCCGAATCAAGGCGCTGGCGTGCCTGTCTTTCCGGACGACGTTGACAAGGAAGGCATGCTCACTGAGCTCGTATTCGGCTCGCATTTTCTGGCCTCCGGAGAGGAATTCAATGGCGTCCTCCCGAATCCAACCATCTTCCCTGATGTGACCAATAATGACACTCCCAGCGCTAATATCACGAAGATGGCCTTGGTCAGCGCTGTGGTCGCCGAACTCCTTCCTGGGACGGACCCCAATTTTTTCAGAATCTCCTTGCAGTGGGATACCGTGCAGGATTTGACCGCACGCGTTGACAAGTTCAATCGCTTGTCGTTCACCGCACCCAATGCTCCGAGCGTGCTGTTGGCTTACTATTCCCGGCGCAATGGCTATCCTGAAGGTGAGGCTCTCTAGGACTACTTGACGATCATCAGCTGCTTATCGGGGTTCGAAAGCTGCCAAAGGTTTCACTGGCTCATTCCGCAACAAGCCAGGGTCGTGGGGCTCCTATGTCGTGGATCATTTCTCTCCCAAAGGCGCTCAAGTGACTACCAAATTCATGGAGCAGAACCTTTTGGCAAGAGAGGGTATCGGTGCAGTGGCAAGCCTTCCGGGCGTTGGCAGTTACGTTTGGGAAGACTCGATGGAGTTCTGGGCTCAACTGTTCTGGACCGATGCTTTCCCTCAGCGTTTCGAGGAGCGCCATGGATATGAAATCAACAAAACACTCCCTGTGGTGTCTACAATCTCGACAGGATGTGCGTAGCAGTTTTCACACGTATCGCGATTCGCCCAACCTTTGTCTCCGCAGGGGCCCCAAAGCCTTCTCAGAGCTTTGATTTTGGAACCACCGTCAATTCTGCCAAATTCTTGGAGGATTATCAGGACACATTGGTATGAACTCCCTTCACAACAGCAGCAAGAAATCACTCACATCGTTCAGACATCTTTGTACATAGACTATCTGACCACCCTCAGAGAGTGGTCACACAAAGTCGGGTTCCAGTTCTCTACCCAACCAGCGTACAATTTCCATCTTGATGTCGCAGCCAGTGCAGCTATTCCTGATGCACCCGAGATCGAGACTTTGGCTCTTCTTACGGTAGATGAAGCGCGTCAGGTGTCGGGAGGGGTGCATCTCGGAAATCGGAATATCATGTCATCAGAGGTCAGAGCTGTTTTTGCTCCCTTTCCTCTTCAGTTGCACCCACACTTTGCTGTAGATCGGTGCTAACTATGGACAAGCTACCTCAATGCGAATCACAGATCTCCTTAACGATGCTAAAGTTGGGTACGCCGGAGGCGTAAATGTTGCGATGCTTCACGGCTTTCCTTATTCCGGTCCCTACGCTCAAACCACGTACGTGGTGCTCCCTTGTTTCTTGGGCGACACTGAATGTGAATGCTTTGTCTGTCCTCAGATGGCCTGTATGGGTTTTCTTTTTCTCTCCCACTATATATTGATTATCGTAGGGATTCACCTGCTTCGACTACACCTTCGCAGAGGTGAAACATTTGTCTAATTTCTCATGCTCAAATCTAAATTCTTCTTACTTCAGATGCACGGACCTCGGAACCCAGGATGGAGTCATTACAAAGGTAAGGTTTAAGCCGAGGCTTTTGAGTCGAGATGTGGACTCGATGCCGCCGATTTCTAGAGTACATGGACTTCCTCAAGCACACACAGTATGCACTGCAGTCCGGCGTTCCTAAAGTAAGACCGGCTCGATGACACTATATCGCATCCTAATCACCTTCCGCAGGTCGATATCGCGATTTATCGCAAGGCTTACGATGTAACTCCCTTGGATGTAAAGCCATTTTCCAGCGATTCGTTGTTGAATCAAGGTTATACATACGAATATGTTAGCCCAGAGAACCTGAAGCTCCCTGGTGTATCCGTGGCGAAAGGCCGCCTTGCCCCTAATGGGCCCGCATATAAAGCATTTATCCTGAACCAACAGCGTAACATCACTGTTGATGCAGCGCAGAGGATATTGCAATACTCAAAATCGGGCCTACCCATCATTATCTCGGGTCCCGTCCCCGACGACGTCCCCGGCTTTGACCCAACAGGTACCCAGCAGGACCGCGTCAAATCTATTATGCAGCAGCTGCAACAGCAAAAGAATGTGAAAGTTGTTGCCGATGAAGACTCAGTCCCCGCTGCGCTGGCTTCTCTTGGAGTCCTTCCTGCACTCAGTGTCAGCACATCGCACGCTCTCTATAGCATTCGCCGAGACACAAAGGACTCGACGTTCTTCTGGCTGTACAATCCTCAATTTGGAAGAGAGTCCTTTACTCTGTCGCTCCGATCCGACATCGCGGGTACTCCTTTCATCCTGGACGCCTGGACAGGCCAGGTTTCGCCTGTTGCTTTGTGGACGAAGGACGCGAGCGGAGCCATCTCGATACCTGACATATCTTTGGCTTCAGGAGAGAACATCCTGCTTGCTGTGTCGAGCGCACGTAAATTTGAGAATGTCGCGGCCCTAGGTACACATCTTGTGGCTCTCGACTCTCCGGCATCGGCGGTCGGTGATGATGGAAATATCGAGATTCGTTCGTTCGGCGATGGCGTGGTTGCGTACACACTCTCGACAGGACGCAAGGGGTCCGTAAAAGTCTCACTTGGTGGAGAGGCTACACGTACGTTGGGTGGATGGCAGTTGAATATCGTCGCTTGGACTCCTCCCACCAATCTCAACGCAGGGGGCGTCAAATCGGTGCTCGTACCTCAGCCAACCTTCAATCTGACTGAAGGACTTGTGGCTTGGAACACTCTTCCTGGTCAAGCAAATACGTCTGGAGTCGGCACCTACGTGACGGCATTCCAATGGGACGACCACAAGGGTACGGTCGGGGTCCAACTCGACTTTGGGTCGGTATTCCACACAATAAAAGCGTTTGTGAACGGAGCGCAAATTCCGACCGCCGATCCGACATCCCCCATTGTCGATATAACACGCTTTGTAAAGACAGGAACGAATACATTGAAGGTAGAGGCTGCAAGTACCCTGCTCAACGCAGTGAATGCGGTAAGTATAGCCTATCTATGCCCGGTCGGTCATTTCTCACTCACCCATTATTCAAGGAACCCAACGTTAGAACTTTGGGACGTTTGCGTACTGAGAGAGGTGTCATTCCATCAGACCAGGGTTATGGCCTCGTCGACCCCGTCCGACTGATACCATATGGTCGCGCGACGATCCATGCTTGACCGTTAAAAGACTGTACCTTTTCCGGTAGCTTTGGTGTGTTGTAAATATGTAAATACAGTCTTGTGCATGACTGCGTGAAATTTCATCGGGAATTGCCCATTGAAGCGTCCGAGAAAACCAAGGAAGCAGAAAACTCATACATTGTCTGAGATGATGTGCAGCAGCGCTGATTGTTGCATTTACAAAAATTAGTATTCAAGTGGGTGATAAATGTACAATATACTAACTACAATTCCAGCAGAAAACCAATAATGTAAGGCCAATATAGATACAGATACAGTCCCGCTATCCCCACTCACTCTCCAGTTCACGGGCTAGAAAGTCGTCGGCCTCGTTGAATTCGTCACCATCCTCGTCTTCCTCGTCTTCCTCCTCCTCTTCCTGCATCCCGTCATCCGAAACTGGCCTTGAACTCCGTCCCTCGACTTGTTCACTCCCATCAGCTGCAGGCGGCGGTTTCCCACTCCGGACCTCTTCCGCTGTAATTGCCTCCTTGAGCTTCGAGTACCCTGTTCGCTCAGCAGCGACCTTTTTCCGCTTCGCCAGCGGAGAGCCCAGTGCGTCTTTCAAATCACCTCCATTCAGCACCTCCGACCCAGGTGTTACGCTGCGCAGGCGCTTTCGCTTTAAGCGCGTGGGCGTTGAGGGAGCGCTCGGGCTCTGAACACTGGAACACACAATTTATCAGAAGAGTTTGGCATGAGAGGCTGGACTACCAACCTGCTGGCATCGTCCGTCCAGTCATCCTCGGACATGGCGCTCCGCTCGCTGCGCGCATCTCCCCCGTCCTCCTCATCATCGCTCTCGTTCATGGCCGCATCGACTTCATCGTTGATGTCGTTCCAGTTGATGGCATCGAAGGAGTACTCGCCATTGGCTCCCTCCCCCGAGGCAGTCGCGTCCCACTCTTCTTCATCAGCTACTTCGTCGGTAGATGCGGGCAACGTTGAAAGCGGATTCTCGGTACTTGCTGGCAGTGTAGGAGCGTCGTCCAATAAATACGCAGTCTCATCCTGCCGCTGCCATAGGGCAATGCAATCTGTGAACCATGCAAGCCACACAATCTTGATGCCTCCCCGTTTTCGCGCTGCGTCAACCTTGACCGTTCCCCGCTGGATTGAGCGACGCATGAGCTCTCAAATCAGCAGTCGAAAATATTCAACACACCTTCGCGGCAACGACATGGGTTACATCGTGCGTCAGCTGTGTCGAACATTTCGCACCAAACATGCGCGCCATCCTCCAGATCTCGGTTGCTTCCGGATTGGTATCGAGCGGGATGACACTCGAAAAAAGGATCTGAACGCCTTCGAAAACCTCGGCCCGCAAGCGAGGAATAATGAGCTGAACGAGGAAAATGCTTAGGTTAGACAAGGATAAAACTTTAACGCGAATCGTACCGTCACATCGTACGCCGGTTTCGGTCTGATCGAGTTCCGTCGTTTTGTGTGCAATTCCGCCCGCCGTGCCTCGTAGGCAGTAAAGAATCGGCGGTGTACCTCATCTAACAGCTATCCACTTGTATGAAATGTATGAAGAAAGGATGGCTGCATTTACGCACTTTGCCTAACCGTTGGAGTTCGTTGTCGTCGTTCTTCAGCAACGCCGCTTTACGCTGATTTTTTTTTGACGGCTGCGCCTGAACTTCACCAGTTGTAGTTGGCGGCACATCTTTGTTAGTACTAAGTGATTCGTCGGACGCAACTTCCAACTCCTCCTGTTTCTTTGCCAGCGGTCGTTCTTCTACCTGCGCCTCCAACGCAATAGACTGCGTGAGGAGCAGTGCTTTCTCTGCCAGCTCAGCCTGGGTTGCCTCGGCTGGTGATGCAGATTGAGGAAGCGAGGAATCAACTGGCGATTCGTCAGTAGATGGGGGGTTTGTCGATGCAGCGGGCGGGATCTTCTGCGCATCCGTGGGAGCGGAAGCTATTGGCGTGAGAGGAACGATCTTGGGCAAGAAAGACGAATTTATGTCGCCAATCCCGACGAAAAAATCGTCTGTGAGGGTCTGAGCATGCAATCCTACAAGAGGTAAATCTACGCACATGGAACGACCTTGATGAGATTTGGGCTCCACTCCCAGACGTCCGCACGGTCGTCAATGATGACCACCATTGAGGTGTCGCTTGGGAAGAGGCGCTGCAGACTTTTCTGGGTGAGACTTCCACTCTCGTCCCGACTCAGCAGACGCCCTCCAAATATTTTCCCGGTGGGATCAATGAGCGCGCATACCTTCTCAGCGTACGCCCGGGTGCCCATCGTGTAGACATGCATCTGGTATTTTGTGGCCATGTCCTCGAGAAAGGCTTCCCAGCCGGGTCTACTCAAAATGGTGAATGGCGGAGGACAATCACAGAGGGCGACTGGTACCTGCGTTTGATGTAGTACATTGGGCCGTCATTCTCAAGCATTTTGTGCTTGCCCTTGCCTACCGGAGCTCCGAAGGGCTCTGGACCAAGTCTGAACTCGCCGACGTCCTCGAGGGCAGCCCAGTTGGGATTACATTCGTCTTCAGATTCCGAGCCGTCTGAACCTACACGTTGTGCATCTGGCGTATCCTTCTGCGCTCGTCGCGCTTTCCAGGCCGCGCCTTCCGCCCGCCATTCGCCCACGGTAGGATCCACCGTCGCGTGTACGATGGTTTGATCCAAGTCAACGATGAGGGATAGTTTGCGGGCCTTCAAGAGATCATCTGCGGTCTCTTTCTCGAGCCGCTGGGCTTCCTCGAGCGAAACGGTAGGACCATCGGCGGAATGGGTCATCTGGATATGTGCGCGCGATGAATCGGCTAGTCCGATATAGTCAGTACTGAGACATTATGAGTAGAGCGCGGTGTATGGAGCGTAGAGAGCGCACTTTGTCATGTCTTTGCCGCAGAGGACACAGAGGCCGGATATTTGCATTCCATGCTTGCATTCCTCGAGGACGAAAAGTACTGGACGATCCTTTGCCTTGCGCTGGGAGATGACGTCCCCGGGTTGGACCTTCCAGGTCAGCACTTTGCCGTCGACGGCGGAGTCCCAGGTACCGAAGCGAGGCTCGGGTTGAGCATCGCGTTGAGCGGGAACGTGAACAAAAGAGTAACTGAGAAGACGCGTTCCGCGTTGGACGAGCGTGTCGGCGGCAGCGTCGAGGGAGACAACCTTGATAGGATACGGGAACGACGGCGGAAGAAATATTTCAGTTGGCTCCGTCGACGCCGCCATGCAGCAAAGTTGGTCGGTGCTGATGTTTTGGTTCAACTTGAACCCATCACATCCTCCCGCGAGTCTGACTTGGAGTCATACCTTCAACTCAACCTCGATATACACTTTTATAATACAGCGGATCATGCATTCAATCTGTCTGCATACGGTCTGGGGATATGCTTCGACTACGCGAACGAAAACGCGAGCCAGATCGAGAACGGCTGCGTGATACATACCGCGAGCCAGCCTCGGACGGCGTGCCACTACGACCCCCTCGACTTGTGCTCCGTCCCCTAGGAGAACTGCCATTCATGCTCACATCCCTGCTGCGACTTCTACTTCTGCTCCGTTCGGAGCGAGGGCTGCGACTCCGACTACGATCACTTTTACCCTCCAAGGCATCCATTAGACGGCTTTGCCTGGGGCCAATCTCCCCATTTTCTTCCAAGGTCGAACGCTTCGTCAATCGGGGAAGTATAATGTCGCACACGCGCTCCTCTGTGAGCAGTTGGTCCACAAATTGGTCGATAAAAGTTAGCGAGTATCCATCTATGTCGAGTCAGTGCTATGAAGCGGGTCTGCACCGAACTCCACCTACTCATATTCCGATATCGGAGTTTTCTGAAATCCTTGAGAAGCGGTTCGAGCATTTCATATACATCCACCGCTCGAAAAGTCATGCGAATGTAGAACGCCGCAAGAGCTCGGAGATACCTAGCTGCAATGAGCAGCAGTAGCAGCAACCCTATACAGAGACGTACTTGAACTCATCGGCGCGCATGTATTCCACCAGTATCTCCTTCTCCGGCTGAATCTGGAGCAGTTTCAAGAGGAGACATAGAAAATCGGTGGGTCTCTGGTTGCCGCCATAGACGCCGCCGATGAACTTGAGTGAGATTACTTTGTCGATGATACTCTCGGCTACAAGCCTGGTTACAGAGAGAAGGACGCAGTGGAGTGTAAGAGGAACGAACCAGTCAAAGCGAAACAATGTTCCTTCCAATATTGAGACTCCCAGATTCGATTGCGGATGACAGTTTCGACTAGAAACTGGGTAAATGAGAGATTAACGCGTCTGAGTTGAAGTAGACGCGTACCTGCGGGTTCTGGCCGTGGATCGAGAGCGCGCCTTGCACCGTCGTGTTCGCCATCTTTCAAGCCTTTTTGTTTGCTTTTGTTGCTACACTTGCCTTGCTTCCTACCGCCATCATCATGGCCGCCATGACCCCCGCCCCAGCACCCGACTCTCCTCGATCCAGTCAATCCCCTCCCCCAGCAGGCACACAAGGCGACCTCGAGCTCGAGCTTCTCGGCCTCGCCAACGCCCTCTACAACCTCGGCACAACCGTCATAAACGACTCCACCAAAGAACGCGACAAACCCGGCGGCGGCAAGCAGGTCGGCCTCCGCGTGAACGAGGTCATCTCCCACCTCGCCACCATAGACTCCATGGCCCAGGATCTCCGCACTATGATTCCTATGCAGATTCTCGCAGACATCGACAGTGCACGGAACCCCATGCAGCTCACGCGCGAGCGTCTCGAGCGTGCTGCTACGGAAAACCAGTTCATGAACGGCAAAATCGTCGCCATCGACTCGTATCGGAAATATCTCAACGACGCCCTCATACAGAGCTTCCCTGAGCTGGAGGATGCACTATGTCCGGTCAAGCAAGAAGAACTGCCAGCTGATCTTCCAGCTCCAGAAAAAGATATCGCTTCGTAGCATTGTGCTGCATTGAACTCAGAATACACATATGTAACTCGTATCACTCGACATCCTTATCTGCCAAATCTGCAGGCACTCGTTCCCCGAAGCTATTCCTTCGCCTCTTCATTCCGACCCTGTATGACTCCAACGAGGATGAGGACGTATCCGCACCTTCTTCCGGTCGGGAGCTGTGTGTCGCACTTGCTGCCCTCACTTTCTGTTTCGGCACCCATTTGTTACGCCCCGGCATTGCCTGGCTTGCAATGCGACGCCCTCCGTCATCCCGTTTCCGGTACCTCGGTCGCTGATTCATGTCGATGAAAGCTATATCCACCTCAGTATTCGCAACCTCTCCCGACAGTTTGGTGCTGTGCGACCGTAGCACGCGTGGTGGAGGTGTCGGAGATGCTAAGGCGGGAATGAACCCCGAGCGACTACGCATTCTGTCTGCACGGGGCATTGGTGTCGGAGTGGTGGTCGCCGCGTCTACGTTCATGCTCTCCTCCTCATCAGCGAAAACCGATCGCGTTCTCTGGCGCTTCAACGGTCGGTCCTCCTCCTCCTCCTCTTCCGCAAGCCTCTCCAGTCGAGCTGTCCCCGGTGTCCCATAAATTGGAAACATCCTTCTTGCGCGACGAGTTGACGGAGTTGTCGGAGGCGTCTCGCCCGCTTTCCCGACTTCCGCATCTGCAAACGCGACAACGTCGTCAATGTGCTTGAATACACTGGAACAGGAGTCAGTCTGACCTTGGAGAAGCTTTCCACGCGGGGCACGAAGGGCGGACGCCACCGGCATCTCAGTCCTTATCCCTACGACGAACTCGATATCGTGGCGGAGAGCGGTGCTCGTACGTCTACGGTCGACAGAAATCTGGAGGGCGTTGGGGAGCTTTGCATTGAGCGACTCAGCAACGGCGACGAGTGAAGGACGCGACATGGTGATGAGGTCTTCGTGGCAGCAGAATGGTAGCGTCGAGAGAGTGGTGATCACAACAGCGTCCTCGAAGAGGTCGTCGTTCTGCAACGCCATACATGCTCGCGAGCGCTTGGCCGAAGAGTTGTTGTCGTGCGGGGATGGACTTTCGGGGGGTGTGTCGACGACGGGGTCGAGGTCAGGCTTCCCGTGCGGTACAGGCTCCTGGTGTCTAGCGTGTTGGCGGCTACTGGGTTTGAGCTTGGACATCAACCGACGGACGGGGGTGAACGGATTTGACTTTGTCGGGCTAGCGCCGTTGGAATTTTTCGATGTTCGGGTGTTAGGCATTGCGCAAGGCTCAAATGATTCACTGAGGATGGGTGGGGTGGGAGAGGAGAGGGTAGTAGGAGAGACTCAGCCCAGGGTGGCTGACACAGTGTTATGTTTCATTGTTATACATTTTTTTCGATCACAGCTGGTTCAAGCACAAAAGTAGCTGGAGATCGCGCTGAGACAGCAGTACTAGATGAACAAATAAAGTAAAAAGATAAGACAAGACAAGAAGTAATCGACGGTCAACGTTCAACCACGGTCACTGCTTTTCTTTCTTGTCTTTCTTTTTCTTCTTTTTCGTGCCATCCTCCTGCAAAAACGAATTATGAGGGCGCGGTTTCATTCATTAATCGAGCACTTACACCCTCCGCATTAGCGGCAGCTTCCTTCTTCGCCTTCTTGAGCGCTTTCTTCTCCTCTTTCGAAAGCTTCACCTTCTTCACAGCCGGCTCCTCTTCATCCTCCTCCTCATCCACATCCATCGCTTCGCTCTTCCTTTTCTTCTTCTTGTCTTTCTTTTTCGGAGACGCCTCCAGAGTCGTTAAAGGCATATCAACATCAGCATCCTCGTCGCCATCCTCCTCATCCAGCGCCAAGTCCTGCAGCACTTTGCGAATGGCGTCGGCGTTCTTCGAAGGCGGTGCACCCGTTTCGAAGAAGTTCAGACGTTCCTCAACCTGCGCGCGAAGGGCTTCGCCGAACTTGGGTGTCGGGTTATCTGTGATGGTGCAATCGGTGAGATGCCTTGTTTAGGAAACAGAGAGCATACCTGAATAGCAGTCTATCCGCGACGCGATAGAACACTTATTAGCAAGGAACCGCGATATCCGTCCCTTGTGTTTGGGACCCGCGCGACCAATGAAAGATGAATGATATATGAGACCGTACTAGAAGCTTGGATTGAGAAAGCGATGTCGAGTGTCCAGTGAAATCAACTTTACCTTTGGCGTGTTGCCCTTGGTTTTTAGAGCCCGGAATAACGCCTTTTCGGCGCCGAGAATTTGAACTGTACTCGCAGGGTATTTGCTCAAATTCGTGAGGCTACCAGCATGGCTGATCAACCGCGCACTGATACGCTCTCCAAGTAAGGCTGTCAGACTGGGAGCGACCAGGTTCATTTTCTCCGACAGATACGAAACAAGTGATTTGCGGTAGTCCGATATTGAAACGACGCGCATTGCAAAGGCGGAGATATTGAGCATGTCAACCTCGGAGAGGGATGAGCCCATGGAGCCACGAGCAGCGTCTAGGATATTCTGGGCAATGGTGGTGTCGTCGTCGAGTATGGCAGCGAGGTCTGGCAGCTTCTCCTCGTCGAGCGTGTCCTTGTCGCCAATGAATTGAGCGACGCGGGCGTATTGGTGGTTGTCGGGGACAAGGCGTACGAGCTCTGGGAAATGGTAGCCATACCATTCCCGTATGCGCATGGAGAACAGATTAACGTCCTTGTCGAGCTGGTCGAGAAGGGCAATGGCCTGTATGATCATGTTGTCAATCCTATTCACGTTAAACTTTAGTTTTGAGCGTGAATAGGAATGTCCCAGGCCGAGTTGGGCTTTGGTTAGGTCGTCCGCTTGGAGACCCTTGAGCAGCTTCGTCGCGTGTAGCCGGATACCCCGAATGACTTCCTGGCTCTCCTCAGACGAGTCGCATTTGATGTTCAGTGCGTCCTTGATGCTCTTTCCTAGGTTGGAGTCAGATACACCCAAGAGAACGGATGAATCTTTGGATGTTTTGGAGACAGTCAGCTCAAGTAGCGATTTAAGGTGGTCATTTAAGATCCCTGGCGCATAGTTGAAGTTGAATACAGTGCAGGGAGTATATAACACACCTTCCGAGACATCGTTTATGTTTTCGAGAGCTTGAGCGGCGCTCTTGAATGGCAGAAAGCTCATCAACGAGACGAGTTTGCCGAATTTTGCGAGGTCACTAATGGACTGTTGGACGGCCTGGGTGCGCGAGCCAATATCGTCGGACAGCTTGGCTTCGAATACAGCATACCCCGACGCTGCCTCGAAAAGTACATGCGTGATGGGCGCCATGGTCGACGACCTGGTCAACTTTTTTCAAACGTCGGTCAATGCCAGCGGAGTTCAAAATCTTATCCCCAAATGGACGTCTCTTCTCGAATAAATAATATGTGATGCTTCCACTGCGTGTCTGAAATACTGCAAACTATCTAATGGAAAGAACCCCGCTCTTTGTCGTTCCTTCTCCTCGTCCGCTGATCTTGCTCTTCTTCTCGGCTGTCGGAAGGTCCCAGATCTTCCAAAACTTGAGACTCTCGTCGCCGGCTCCGGTCACGACCATATCTCCTGCGGGCGAAACGGAACTGAAGAGAACTCGCGAATCATGCGCGTCACGAATTTCCGCCTGTAGGAACGGAATGTCAATGCGCAGGAGGCACAATTGGGTTGGTGACATACCACTTTCTCCATGCTCGGGTAGGACCATACCATGACAGCATTGGTAGGATAACCGTGCGTGCTGAGTATCTCTTTCTTGTGCGGCGCGAAGTGGAGGCTCGTGATTTGAGAGGGGGTGGTTTGCGAGTGCAAACGGGCGCCAGTAGTGCTGTTCCATACGTTGATAGTCGCGTCATTTGTGCCTCCGCCCGACGCAAGCAGATTGGGCTGCCAAGGGGACCACGCAAGAGCCTAAGCAAGAGAATTACTGGAAATTTTTGACGATTTACAGTAGACAAACCTTGACTGCTGCAGTGTGATTTCTTTTCGTCCATTTGGCGTTTCCAGTTGGAACTGCATCGCCGGCGATTGGCGCGTCCCCGACTCTGCCGTCCCAAATATTGACAACGTTGTCATTTCCACCACTCGCAATCAATTCTCCATCCTTCCTCCACTCCAATCCGCACACTTCTCCATTATGTCCCAGCAACTCCATAACTTTGTGACGGGGGACACGAACGTCGTGGTGCCACACACTTCCATCTCCACAACCGGAGCTTAGCAGGTGCTGCCACCACGAAAGCACAGCGATTTGAGCTTGATGTCCGGCCATCGTGCGTAGCTTCACGCCTCGCTCAACATCCCAAAGTTCGACGTCTCCGGTGCCGAGACCAATACCCAGGAAGGCACCGTCATTCGAGAAATTCACGCTACTCACGTAGGTGCCGGCGGGGGCCTCGCCCATTTGCATGACTGCGCCAGTGTCAGCTTTCCAGATGTACGTACTGGATTCAAGCGCGACAGCGACGCAATTCAAAGACGACCAGCTCAAGAGGTTGAGATAAAAGTCGTCCACCATGCCTGGCGCGTCAAGAACGCGCTCCGGCTGAGTGGCGATCTTGCGTGTCTTGTTCGTGGTCGCACCAGTGGAGGTGGCAACAGTGCCGGGACGGTTCGCGTATAGAGGACGCGCGAATTCTCGCTGAAGAGCCAGTGTGGTGTCGGAGGAAGCCATGGGCGGTGGCAGATGGTAGCCAAGGATGCGACGATTCAGCGGGACACCCGCTGCCGCCGCCAGGCGGGCGGTGTGCGTGGGCGAGCCGGAAGGGGGGTTGGCCATCTGGTCAAGGGTGCCGGGAAGTTCGTGGGTGTGGTCGCGTGAAGTAATGAAGCGATCCCGATCTGAGAGATTCTGGGTGGGAGATGAGCTTTGTTTGGGGTGACGCAAGGAAAAGAAAGGACTGACAATCACAGGAGTAGACCTAGAGCGCTTAACTTCAGTCGATTTCGGGGGAGGAACGTAGTCCAAAGTAACAACGTCAAGTCTGCTCTCAACACCGCCCTTGCGAATGACACCGCCGCTTGCTTGACGCTGGAAGGCGTCGGAAAGAGGGATAGAGGTGGAAGTCGCGCGCTTGATAGGACTGTCAATGGAGACAGTGTTGAAGGCGGAGAGAAGAGAAGGGGTGAGGGGGGTTTTAGCTTCTGAGCGTACGCGACGGCGAGAAGGCGTCTTTGGGGTTTTTTGGGTCGACATGGATGTGCGGAGGCAAAACAACTTGAACAAACACGTGGTCGCGTCGTTCCCACGACCACGTCCATCACGCATAACGCGTCTGTCACAGATAGTCACACACGCGTTCCTCATGCCAGCGGCTACTCCGCCTCCGACGCCGTCCTCTGCGTCGTCCTCGTCATCTTCGCCCCCACCGTATCGCACTTCAGACGGACCCTCACCAAAGAAGCGTCAGCGCTACTCGTCTACCCCTCGTCAATCTCAACCCTCAACGTTCGCCACTGCTGATGAAATTAATGCTGAGCGTGAAGCATCGGCACTCCGTATGTTCGACGTCTGGTCGACCCTCGCAGAAAAATACTCTAGGCGTATAGATGAAGATGACATTGTCGATCTTGTCACGGGTGAGATCGTCAAAGACCGTGGGGTCCTTAGTGCCGAACCACCTTGGAAATTTGGTAGATTCGCTGACGATAGCGTGGACGATAGCAGTGGGAGCGAAGATGACGAAGGCGAAGGTGAAGATGATATTGATGAGCTCGACTTGCTTGCTCCCGAATCTCTGCAAATTTTACCGCGAGTCGTGCCTCCCGTTCAAACAGTGGATCCTGCAGACGCAAAGGATCTCGAAGAGTTCTTGGAGGCAGAACAAAAGAGAAGGGAGGAGTGTGGAGACAGCGAAGCCAGTGAAGACGATAGATCAACCAACGGCGACGCCGATGCCGCATCTGACGAGTCTCAGACCACAGTGACTGTCGATACAGTACCCCTTCCCGAGGAATCTGACGATGAGCTCGGGAGCTGGGGAGCTATTGACGAGTCGAACATCATCTGTCCTGTGGATACGCCCAACAACACAGAAATAATCGAGGTTTTGGATTCTCCTTCGCTCACTCCGACCCCCAAGCCTCAGACTCCTCCTCGTGCTAAACCTGGCTCCGAAAAGCCTCGTCTCCAGCTCCACACGCCCCCACATTCTCGGACACCGTCCATTTTATCTTCGCTAGAAGGATTTATTCCCGTAGCAACACCCCCATTGTCCTCTTCCGTGAACTACCTTACCACGAAGAATCCAGAGTATGCTGCTTCTCGAACTCGAGCTCCATCTCGAGTTCGAGCGCTATCCCCGGCACCCCAGGACTATACCGACCCAGATCGTCTCCCAAAGCTGAATTTAGCCGAAGTTGTCATCGAACGTGGTCGGAGCGTTCATAAACGCGTTCCGGGTCCACCAGAACACCGCGCAAAAGTGAAAAGATTCAACGCTCATGCAGAAGAAGGCTGCGGGGAAAGCTCGAAACAGCCCATCCCAAAACTCGAGGCAACCCCGCAAAGTCGTCCTACGCTCGGGCGCAGAACTGGTATCACCTCGTCGCCCCCGACCACACCTCAAATTCCCAGTACACGGAAACGGAAACGGAACTCGCTCTCTTCAGAGAGCAAGACCCTCTCTGTCCCTCGTACCTCATTTCATCATCCTCAGCGACTGATAGCTAATGAACACACTGCAGCAAAGGAGCCTTCATCGCCGCCTGCAATGATAACATCGTCAGCCATGAATGAGAGACGCTCCTCTTCTCTCTCCACAAATTACAAGCGACCGGCGAGGCGGAAAACCTCCCCTGACAGCCAAGATAGCCTTCTGCTTCACCGTGAATGCATTGCTCTGCGTGACAGAAAGACGGAAGTACTCATTTTTTTGATGTTTCAGATGCGGATTCGTTGCCCAGTTCAGCCGACTCGTCGCCTGGCAAGAGAGAGAGGCGCTCTGTATCTGTACAATCGAGACCCCATAAATCAGGCATAAAGTCGGAGAATGGGTCCGACTCAGAATTAGATGCAGAACCACACCACTACGCTCGCCAAATGTCTGCGATGCCATATTACCCCCCGCCGCCATTCCATCCCTACCACCCTCCATATCCGCATCAGGATGCCCATGCTGCAATACCCATCCAAGACCAGGCCCAGATGATTATTTCTCAGGCTATGCTACAGCTATCCACTCTCCTCACCGTACCGTGGCCCAGTCAACCCTCGACGCCGTCCGGGCACCGTCATTCTACAGCGCCGACACCTTCTCGGTCTTCCTCATACTCTTACCCTACCACACCCCACCACCCGCATACCCACCCTTACGTGTTTAATTCAGGCGCCTCTGTGGGCACCTTACCGCCATCCTCTCCGCCCTCATCTTCACCTATCCGCAGCAGTAGCACGGGTCGAAGGGCTTCATTGGTACCGCGCAGTCGCTCTCGCGGTCGACGTGTGAGCTTCAAGGTTGATGATCTTGAAGACGACACAGTAGAATCCTATGGTAAGGATTCGTCTTCGGGACATGGCGGTGCCGAAGACACTAGTCCTTTTATCCGAAGAGATAAAGGGAAGGGGAAAATGGTAACCCATACATATGAGGACGAGTCGCCAACACGCAAACCAAAGAAATATCAGTGATTTATGTTGAATTGGGATATATGTACATCAATGCTGGCTCACTGCCACTCCCACAACTCGACTACGCGCTCGACTCTTTGTCTCTCTAGTCCCTGACCTGTACGTCGGATACGCACGATGGTCTCTGTCCGGCTCTTGACTTGGGCGTCAGCTGCGTCACCATCCACCCCATTGGTTGACCACTCGATCCATTGCTCCTTCCACGCCTCCTCATCTTCATCCGGCTTGCGCGCTTTGACGACTCGGCTCTGCCCTTCGTCCGATTTCTCAATTACATTGTCCCATCGTCGCGGCTTGAAATTTTTGAATCTGGGTCGTTCCTCCTCGACTTCGGCTGACGCCGGCGTACGCTTGCGTTTCACACCACCACCATTGGCCTTGACGGGGGCCTCGTCGTCACTTGCATTCCCAGCAGCTAGTCTCAGGCGCCAACGCAGCTCCCGCGCGACAGCAGGAGCATCTTTGACACGGTCGGATGGGATTTGGTCTTTGACCTCCTTTTTGGCATGGTCAGAACCCTGCTCAAGAATCCGGGCCTCTGAAACGAGAAAATCGGCTAAAGCTAATAATGATGCGAGGACTCTTGGCGGATATTCAACGCTGGGGGTGGCCTTGAGGTCTCGTAGATATTTATCCCCCACATACCAACAGAGCCTGGAGAGATGTGAATGTTAGGTTCACAATGTGCAACCGATGCCTCGGATAAGAGGGACGAACTTGGAAAATAAGGGAAAGCGAAACTTTTTCGGCACCTGCGTGGCGATCTCAATTTTTCTGATCTTGAGCTCTGTAAAATGTAGTTAAATCTAGGTCAGAACCTTGTGAAACAAGATGTATTACGCATAGGCATGGCGTATGAATGTAGGAAATTTCCACCAAACACTATGGTATCGACGGGCGTGTACACGGCATGAATCCAGCCACTTTTCAGCTTCGAGTCAGCTCACACGATAGTCCCATAATGGACGACGCACCTCGGAATGATCATCGTATTCCCCTCCGTCAAGGTGACCTTAACGACCTCGTCGACCAGATCTCCCAGCCAAGAGTTTTGAAGCTCAGTCCCCGACCATCGTTCATAGGCAGCTAGATTGGCTGGCGTGGGTTTGATGAAATAAAACACCTATTCAACAATTGAAAATGCGCTCGACTCCATTAAAGAACACATACTTTGGATCCACGGAGAATGTGATAATATACAGACGATCCAGCAAAATCGACATGCCAATCCTGCAATAGATCTCAGAATGCGCGAGTGCTATTTCGACGGTGCAACACAGACCGTCCACGCCGAGGCAACACCCATGAGGCAGTATAATTGGACCTTGGGATAGGCATGGCCCTTTCCTTTTCTTGTGCTTGGCCAGAAGTTTTCCACCCAATCGAGATCCCGGACCAGCTTGGGTGGTAGTACCATGTCCCCGACCTTAGTACCGGTGACCTCCAGAGAAATAACGTTGTATATCTTTTCGCGGGCTTCGGGCTCGAGTTCTATATAGTCCGCCCATTTGCCTAAATTCCATCCGGCAGACGCACTCTGGGATGCAACATCTTGCTCTCCATCTCAATAAAAACTCGTAATTTTTCAGATGAAACAGACCTATGACCTCGAGCGGAGTCTCTTCTCCAACAAGCTCAGCTACATCCTCCACGGTGAAGTCATCGGGTGGCATTTTCATTCCCAACCCATCCGGTTTTTCGACCAAGATTGGTTCCGTCAAAGCATCCTCATCCTCCTCCAACCACTCAAGAGAAACCTCACTCCCATTCATCCGCTTGAACTTGTCGGGTTTGAAAGTCTTGTTTTCAAGCATGCGCATCCAGCGATTGGGGTCCGAGGTGAGGCCGAGGCTGAGACTTGCATAGTCCTGGTAGTTACGCTTCCGGTCGGACTTGCGAGTAGGAGCTTTGAGAGTAATGACTCGACTAGGATCCTTCTCAACGCAGGGTTGACAGAACCTGAGTGTCGCAAGGTTAGATCGAGGCTCGCAAAAAGCCACGCGTTACGAGCCATTTGTCTATTTTGTCGATGTTAGAATCCTTTTTGTCCTCGTCCGACAGAAATGAAGGCGGTTCCTTGGACGCACAGCGCCAGTGATACCAAGTCTTGCAGACGTCGCAGCGTATCCAACTCTCTTTTTCGAATTGGTTGAAAGAGGCACTTGACTGCGTTGTGCAACCCGGACAAGTTTCGGTACCCGCAGCACCACTCGAATTGGCGGGTGCTATCTCCGGAGTTGACTCTCGAGACGACAAAGGAGATGAACCCGATGCGCGAGCGACGGTCGCCCGGGTTTGTCGTTTCCGAGCACGGGCCATTTGGATGGAAGAGAAGTTAGAACGAAGAGTTATAGGGGTGACATAAGCAATTCCAAAAATCCTCAATTCACATCGAATAAATACAGAAAAAAGCAGAATGATATTTGCATGGCCCATGGCGTCTATGTAGAGTTACTGTACATTTACAACAACAGTCATTTACAGCTTTGGTTTCTTTTCATCTAGTCACTTCTCACTCAGCTCGGCAACTCCTGGCAGAGTCTTGCCCTCCAGCAACTCGAGACTTGCCCCACCACCCGTGCTGACATGGCTCAGCTTGTCTTCAGCTCCGTGTTGAGCAACAACAGTGGCAGTGTCCCCTCCGCCTACAATCACCACAGCACCTTTCTTGGCGGCCTCGATGTTGGCATTGAGAAGCGCCGTCGAACCCTCAGCGAAGGCAGGGAATTCGAACACACCAGGGGGTCTGTGTCGGACAGTGAGCACAGTAGGATGGCAGAGGAACGAGTGATTACCCATTCCACAGGATCGTCTTCGCCTCCAGAACAGTCTGGCGGAACAGCTCCGAGCTTTTGGGCCCAACATCTAGACCTAGCCAGCCATCTGGGATACCCTCGGCCTCAGTAGCTGAACCTTTCTGTACTTTTGTTCAGCACTAAATCTAGGGGGCTTCTATTCGCAAACGATTCACTGACCTGGGCATCCTTATCGAATTTATCGGCAGTGATGTAGTCAACAGGAAAGACGAGTTTGACGTTATTCTTTTTGGCCTTTTCTACCAGTCCAGCGACTTTTTCGGCACCGGGTGCATCGAAGAGAGAATTGCCGATCTTGGAGATACTTTATAAATACCAAGAGTCACCCATGGAATTATGAACATACCGGGAGATTATCGAGCGTTTTCTTGAAAGTAAACACCATGCCGCCACAGATCATGAGAGAATCAACCTGCGAATCTCTGTTCAAACGAAGGGAAGCCATCGAGTGCACACGAATTACCTTATCGAGCATGTTGTCGATGAGTTGAATTTTGTCAGAGACTTTGGCGCCGCCCAAGATGGCAAGGAATGGCCGCTCAGGGCTTTCAAGAGCCTTTGCGAAGAATTCCAGCTCCTTCTTGACGAGGAAGCCGGCAGCTCTTTGAGGTAGCTTGACGCCAACCATGCTCGAATGCGCACGGTGCGCAGTGCCAAATGCATCGTTGATATAGACATCACCCAACTTGGTGAGTCCCTCTCTGAACTCCGTGACTTTGGCAGAATCAGCTTTGGTCTTCGTGCCGTCCTTGTTCTTCACAGAGCCCTCTTCCTCGATATGGAATCGCAGATTTTCGAGAAGAATGACGGAGCCAGAGGAAGCTGAATTCACAGCTTTTTCAACCTCAGGACCAACGCAATCGTTGAGGAAAGTAACGGATGTGCCGAGTTGTTTCTCGAGCTCGGCCGCAACAGGTTTCAGGGAGTACTTTTCAACGACTTTGCCATCTGGCCTGCCCAGATGGGACATGAGAGTGACAACAGATGCGCCTGAAAGTGAAAACAGAGTTGAGGTTGTGGGACGAGAGGGAGACAGGATCGGATCCGACCATTCTTGAGGGCATATTGAATGGAAGGCAAAGCAGCGACTATACGCTACGGATGAGCTGTAAGGACTCGGGATGGATGCGTAGATGATGCGCAACAAACCGCAGGGTTGGTGATTTTGCCGGTTGAGTCCTGGGGGACGTTGAAGTCGACGCGAATGAGGACACGCTTGCCCTTGAGATCGAGGTCAGTAATGGAGAGCTTGTTTGAGAGAGACATGGTGGTAAGAGGAAAGACGCGTTGGGTTGTGAAAATTAATTTAGTTGATCTTATCCCGCGTCATATCACCGCTTCTGGTCCTGTCTCGACCGCCATGGCTGACGCTCAACCTGACCCCGAATCTGCCTCAAACTCACTCGGCCTCAATTTTGACCAGCTTAAAATACAAGAATCCTCAGACACAGAGTCGAAGCCCGCCCCAGAGGCTCCCAAAGATGCGCAACCAACCACCGAGAAGAAGAAGCCCTATGTTAATCCTGAACGCGTCAAGACCGGGGGAAATCAACGCGCACGTTGCCTCTTCTGGTGCATTCTACACATTTATCTAAACCCTGGACCCAGGATAAACTGAGCGATGAGGCCCTCACCGAGCGGATGGCTCGTATGCGTGAACAGAATGAAAAAATCAAGCAGCGGCGCTTAGTATGTTCGCAACCCTGGATCCTCTGTGGACGCGCCTTTAATCTTCACTCAAGGATGTTCAAGCAGACGAGGATGCGTTCAAGAAGACTCAGGAAGTTGAACGCGTCAAACTTGCACAGAGCCGTAAGGTGCAAGAAGGTCAGGGCGCCTCCAAAAACTGAGTAGTAAATTGAAGTGGATGTTTCTATTGCCCCAGGCGTCGACCGGACTCGAGAGCAGAATGCGAAGCGCAAGCTCGACAAGATGCAGAATAGAGAATGGGATTCGGGAAAACCTGTGGGCGGAGGCGACTGGAAGCAACGCCAGGCTCCCAAATCGGATGCACCTCAGACCTCAACCTCTGCTGTCGATCAAGAAAAGATGGAGAACAGCCCAGAGCCTACCTCAGCCCCTACCTCTCCTTCCACCAATAACGAATCTGGAAACTGGACACGGGGGGGTCCGCGAGGATCCCCTCGGGGCAGAGGCGGCGGAAGGGGACGCGGAAGGGGGCGAGGCGCAGCACCTGCGACAGCTGGGTCGAATGGTGAACCGGATAAACCTTCTGTGGACACCGACACGGCCAAAGATGCACCTCCGCACGTAACCTCGAAAGAAGAGACGACCTCATGATTATTTTCGAATTGTATGCTCTATCTAAATCATCTTGTACAACATTTTGTTCGGTTGGTATCGTACAAATATACCCGCTCCCGCTACCAGATGCGCTGACGTCAAGGACTGAAGACTCAGGTGCGCCAAAGTCGTCGACCCTGTGTGGACGTGGGTAGTCGAGTTGTCGCCAGTCCGTCTGTTGACCTCTTTTTTATGAACAAGGGAGTCGGGGCTCGCAGGACCTCCAGATCTATCCCATTACCGGCAGTGGACTTGGGTATGGTCATCCGGTTCAGTCTTTTCAGCACGGGTTTCGGGAGGCGCGACGACTTGGTTGGTGTAGCAGCGTTTGCTTGGCCTATCTTCGGTGGCGAGGATATGGTGGTGTCACAGAAAGAAAACGACAAGTCCTGCTCCGGAAATTCGACCATACACCAGTTGGATTCTGGACTGACAGCCATGCCCCGAGAAACCCGGCCTTTTTGCGTTTGCGATTCCGTGCTGACCTGCACGTCTTCTGCATCTATGCATAGGAAATCCTCTCGTTCTTCCTCGATCCTTCCCAAGGGACCTAAACGGTTGGTGCAAATGCTGTGCTTGGAAAACGACGGCACTACGCTTGACACAACAAGATCACGACCACGAACTGGAGCTGTGTACACCTGGAAGCATGCGAAAGTTAGCGTTGGAACGGGCCATGATATCGCAAAAAACAGACCTGAGGAAGAGCGTTCTCGTCTTTCAAATCCGCCTTTCGCTTGCCTCTCGCTTCAGCACGTTGGTCACTGAGATTCAGCCCGATATTCGTATCTATTGTACCGAGAGGAGGGCGAATCGGTTTCGAGGAGAGGCTGCGCTTGAAAAGACGACTGCTTGACGAACGACTGGCAAGTTCACTTTTGAAAGATTCGCTCGCCAAGGGGGACAGGCAATGCAGCTCGATTCCAGAATTGCTCGGCGTGATGTCGGCAGATGTGGAGGTCAAAGATGTAGATGTAAGCGACGAGGAGGAGCTGGAAGCTGAGTTCGGGAGGCCTGCGACGGCAAGTTCTATCGCCTTCGACTGGGACTCGGGCGATAGACGGCGCCTTGCAACCATTAGTTCTTCGACGGCTTTCTGTCGTTCCGGAGGTAGAGTTTCGTGAATCGAAGAAATAGTTGACACCGAGGGGGTAACGATATCCGAACGGCCCTCATCCTGAGCAACGTTCTTCCAAAACTTGGCGATTTTCCTGACATCCCTCAGTTCTTTCCTGGTCTTGATGGTCAGATTCAGAGAAGACTTGTATTCGTCTTGTGTTCGGGGTCCTGTAACGCTAGAGATGATAGTTGCCCATGCATTTCCGGGAATAGCGGCAGCCTCTTTTATAGCGTCGACCAATGCGTCATCGGTATCTACACCGGCGCGCATGGCAGCGTGGGCGTCCCCCAGAACGCGTTGATGAAGACCGACATTGATCATAAGCCCCAGAAACCGCTCGTATTGGGCCAGTTTGGTTTGCATAGCATCCATATCTGCTTTATGCTCCTGTGTTTGGCGCTGAAGAAGGGTATTTTGATGGAGGTGAGAGAAGAGATCAGCCCGAGTGGTTTCGAGGAGCGATCGTAGCTGCGAGCATTGACCCGCCAAGGCGGAAACATCGCGTTGAAGTCGTGAGTTAGTGAATTCGAGTTCGAATATGGCGTTGGCAGCATCGGTAGGGGTGGGGAAGAGAACTGTTTGAGGGCAGCTGGGAACGGCGGCGGCGAACAGAGCAGCTGTTGCGGCATCGAGCGACTGCGGGCGAGTAGGAATGTAGTAGTCCCGAGCGAGAGTAGGCTTAGGAATGGAGGAGTCGGATTTGGATCTGCGGTGAAACGGGAAACCGGGGAATGACTTAAAGAATCGCATGGCGGGAAGAGAGAGCGGTACTTCCTAATTGGGAAGCGAAGCGGTTGTTGTGGCTTGTGATGACTCTGATCTCAACTTTTAGATTTGAACGAGTCTCACTGCAAGCTAATGGGAAGAGGGATCCTACTCACCGCAAATCTACCTCAACTTCAAAACTTGATTAAACGGGATCCAGAGGGATACAAGGAAGAGTTTCTGCAGCAATGGAACCATTATAATTCTATCCGCCGCATCTTTGCTACCAACCCGGATGAACAGGCAACTCACTTCAGAGAGCTTGTCGCGTTTATATCTCAGGTCTGCTGCCGCATATTTGCTGGCTCGGCCTTCTTACTCAAACCCAGGTTGCAACCTGCTACCCGAAAGAAACAGCAGAATTTCCCTCACAGTTATCGACACTGCTCCTCGAGAACTACGGCACTCTGTCCCCGGACACGCGCAAAACGCTTGTTCAAAATTTGGTCATGCTGAGAAACAAAGACGTGATAACGTCCATCGAGTAAATGAGGCATTGTACAAACCCCGAACTTGGCTCATTTCTTTCCTTAGACTTCTGAAGAGTTTGTTTCCGCTTCTTCCACGGACAACTTCCTCCTCGTTGCGGTCTTTTATTCGGAAAACTATCCTGTCCGACATCAAAACCGCCAACATGCGCTCCAAGAACCACAAACTCAATCGAGCTGTCCAGGCAATGCTTTTTGGCATGGTCGAGCGGGGCATGGAAGGGGAGGTTGTGGGGGACAAGGGCAAACTCCGCGCGTCTACTGGAGCCGGTCCGACTACTGACCGTATGGCCAACAATGGTGAGGAAGCAATGTGGGCCGTCATTTTGACGAAGGAGTTGTGGCGGAAGGGAATTTGGTGAGCACTATCATCGTTGCCTTTCCGCGCCACCTCGTTTATCCCCGTACTACAACTCAGGACTGATGCAAAGCCTGTGGCGATCATTGCTTTGGGATGTTTCCATCCTGTCATCAAAGTTCAGAGCGCCTCGATCCATTTTTTCCTCGGCAGTGACGAAGAAAAAGAAGACAGTGACGAGGAAGCTGACGAGGTTGGGCTTTTTTCCTGGTCTTTATCCATATTAATCATGCCCTAGGCCCCCGATGTCAGAGCCTTGCATCATCGACGAGAGGTCAACAAGAAAACCAAGAGTGGAGACAACAAACTTCGCAGGCAGCTGAACGCGGCCAAGAAGGTGAGGGTTTATAATATGGCACAAACAGTCGCTTACTCGACGCGCTAGAAATCACGCAACAAACCTGATGCCACTCCGAATTTTTCTGGGTTGCAACTTCTAAATGATCCTCAGACATTCGGCGAAAAACTTTATGATCTTCTCAATCGCTACGACAAGCGTTTCTCGCTGGATCATAAGATATTGCTGATGCAGCTTCTGTCTCGCGTAATGGGCTCTCACAAGCTTTGCGTTCTCGGGTTCTACACATACATCGTCAAATACCTCACTCACCGCCAGTTGCGTGTGCCCGCAATCCTGGTTTCTCTGGCGCAATCCGTGCACGACTTCACGCCGCCCGATGCTGTCACCCCAGTCATTAGAAAGCTAGCGCACGAGTTCGTGCATCCCGGAGTGGCGAGCGAGGTCATTGCTGCAGGGATCAACGCGATTCGCGAAGTGTGTCGGCGCCAGCCTTGGGCCATGGAGGAAGATTTACTGGGAGATCTTGTTGAGTACAGGAAAAGTCGAGATAAGGCCGTAACATCGGCCGCACGAGGGTTACTTCAACTGTACCGAGAAGTCAATCCGGGTATGCTGAAGCGGAGGGAACGAGTATGTTAAGCTGCTAAGACTCGTCCAACAAAGGGCTTACATTTGTACAGGGAAAAGATGCCAGTCTGGGCATGGCGGCTGGCACCCAACCCTTGGCTTTTGGCCACAGTGCTGACGCTGCTGTGGATATTGAAGGATTGGCGGTACGTTTACTATGGTCTCTAATGATATGATACAAATCGGCTTGCAGCTCCTTGAAGACCATCTACAGAAATTGCGCGACGAGGAGAATGTTGTATTGGAGGAAGATGACGAGGCAGCATGGGAAGGCTGGGACGTCGACTCAGATTCGAGCGACTCCGAATCAGAGGGCTGGATTAATGTGTCCGACGATGAACAAGAACTTCACATATCCGACAGCGAAGATGAAGATAAACCCAAGGAAAAGCTACCCGCTCCCGACGCAGAGAGCGCACCCGATCCCTCCACACGAATATCGACGTTGGCGACGACAAAAGTGCGTCTCTGTTTAGTTTCATTTCATCTCTAATGACATTTCACTGGACATGCAGATACTCACACCAGCTGACTTTGCCTTGCTGAATGACCTGCGCATACAGGCCGCCTCCAAAGAGGCCGAGGGCAGCAGCGGTTCGCGCGCGAAGAGGAAATTGGCAACACTGGAGGCCAATAAAAAGGCTATTCAGGCGGGCACGCAGCCGGAGGACGCATTCATCTCGGAGAACGACATATTGGGTCCACGCAAGAAGGCCAAGGCTGATTATGCTGAGCGGATGGCTAGCATCGCCAAGGGACGTGAAGGGCGCGAGAAGTTTGGTTCTCACAAAGGGAAGAAGAACAAGGCACAACCGAGTAGCTCCACGAACAGGGAGAAGGCTCGGAATAAGCCTATCATGATGATTTTGGGTAGCAGTGCGGTGAGAGGGAAAAAGAAGGCCTCGCTCAGGGAGAAGCAGCAAAAGTTGCGGGCACATATCAACAAGTCCAAGAAATAGTTTTGTATATGTTTCCGGAGCAATGTTATCCTACAAATGTTGCACAAATCGAATGATATTCGAAAGGTGTATGGGTCAGGCAAATTCTCCGCCCCCGATACGATGGGCCATTTCGAAGCCAGAAGCCCAGTGGTACAGTTTCGCATCAACGACAAATCCCTGCAGTGTCCAATGCAGCTGGGTCAGTGCTTTCTCTTGAACTAATCCAGTTTAACTAACCTTGGCATCGTATGCTTTGAGGGGCTACTTGTTAGCAGTACTCGCGTAAAATGAAGAGAGAGCCGACCTTTGAGCTCGTCGTTCAACTTCGAAAGCTCAACAACGCGCTTGACGATAAATTCGCCTGCGTCGAGCTTCTGTTCCGGCTCCTCCATCTTGTCCGGAAGATCAACGTTGAGCACAACGAGCTTCATGTTTGCGTTGGTCATTCCTGCAATGCATCGGCGTAAGTCAACCAAAGAATCAATGCCGAGCCAACCTGGATCAGCGACAATGACCGGGGTTGACTCCAGCACGCGACTCGCTTTGAATCCCGTCTCCTCTTCGAGTTCGCGAATGGCAGCTTGTTCTGGCGTCTCGCCGTCGTCGATTAGCCCAGCGGGCAGTTCTTCGTGTGCATCGTGTTGAATATTCAGGGATGCGTATGAAGTAAAAACGCACCGATGATGAATTTGTCGATAGGTGGGCGGTATTGTTCAATCACAATCGTAGAAAGTGGGAACGCGTTCGTCTTAGAGCGGAGAATGGCGAGGACCGCGACGGCTGATACATGATTGAAGGACGTTGCGAATAGAATACCTGGATACTAGACCTACCATCGATGCCAGACGACTTGCGCGTTGTCCGCTCGGCGCTGAGGTGATTGAGACGCAAGTCGAAATGTGAGAGCAAGACAGCATTACCACTCCCATAGACGCTGGAGCATCATTCAGCCTCCTGGGGATAGACAAGGATACAGCGTAGCGGACCTCTTTGCCCTCAGCATCGCGATATGTGATCTTCTTGAGTGTGATCCATCTGGATTGCAATAGTTGACCAGTTGTATATTAATACGACGCGATTTAGCTGGCAAGGACAGACTTTGCCTCTGAGGCGGACATGACGGATGTCGAGATGACTGCTGGTGTAGAAGACATTGCGCGTCTTGGAGTGCGATGAAGTAGTGGTGAGAGAAACAGAAACCGAAGTAGGCGTTTGTGCATAATATCACAACAGATAAAATTAGACTTCGTTTGCGACCCATATCCGTATAAAAACGTCGGTAATAAAGTAAGATACAATTACACGTCCACCGATGAGTTCACTGCTCATTCACAAAGACCGCCGCCATACCCATTCCACTCCCGATGCACATGCTCGTCACGAATATTTTTTCATTGTACTGCTTGGCAATGTTGAGACCAGTTGCGACTTGGCGCGCACCAGCTGAGAAAACATGTGAGGTTGAATTTGTTATTCAAAGAGAAACACATACTGCAGCCCAGAGGGTGGCCGATGGCGATAGCACCACCGTGCTTGTTGACTTTTTTGTAGTCCAATTTGAGATGCTCGATCGAGAAGATGGCTTGGGATGCAAAGGCCTCGTTGATCTCGAAGAAGTCAACATCGTCTTTCTTGAGACCTGCCTTCTCCAATGCCTACGAGAGAGTCAGAATCGAGGTCGGAAACAAAACACAGCGGCAGACAACGAACTTTGGGAATTGCGTATGCTGGGCCAACACCCATGATTCTTGGGGGTACACCAACCGTTGCAGCGATAACATACTTGCCAACAATGGGAAGGCCGAGCTTCTTCGCGACACTCCTTCGGGCGAGCAAAACTGCAGCTGCACCGTCACTGACCTGGGACGCGTTTCCAGCGTGCGTGCTGCCGTCCTTTGAGAAGGCGGGCTTGAGCTTTCCGAGACTCTCCTTGGTGACACCATCTCTGACGCCGTCGTCCGAGTCGACAGTAATCTTTTTCGTCTCCTCAGTTTTGGGGTCGACCCACTCCACGGGGATGGGAAGAATCTCTGCTTTGAAACGACCTTCTTTCTGAGCTTTGGCGGCTTTCTGGAAGGAAGCAGCAGCAAATGCGTCCTGGACATCACGCGAGATGCTGTAGTCGGAGGCAACGTTCTCGGAGGTGATACCTGGAGAAAAGTATGCAGCCTGAATTTTCGACGGCTAAATAAAATAGAGATAACTTACCCATGGGAATTGTGCAGTCTTCAGCCTCCTTAGTAGAGAGCACGACTTCAGAATAGCTTGGAGGCTGAGCAGCGGCACCATATCCCATGGTCATGCTCTCGACACCAGCACCAATGCCAATATCAATCATACCGGCCTTGATCTCGTTTGCAATGTGGCTGATAGCGGTGAGACCACTGGAGCACTGGCGGTTCACGGTGTGGACTGAGGTAGTGTTTGGAATTCCAGCGTGCAGAGCTGCCATGCGAGCAGCAGATGCACCTCCGGCTGCGGGGAGGACGTTGCCGACAGCAACATCCTCGATGAGCTTGGGGTCGAGGTTCACCGACTTGTAAGCGTGACGAAGGACATGGAAAAGTATTTCTTCGGGATTTGTGTCCTTGAAACCGCCCTTCTTGCCCTGTAGAATAACGATGCAGACGTGAGGTGAGGAATATAGGTGATATGTAAATGACAAAATGCTAATACCTTGGTGATGGCGGAGCGAATGGCGGAGACGATGACTACGTCGTCGTCGTGCTTTGCGAGGACAGCGGCCTTGGACATGATGGTGGTTGGTGAATAAGAAACTTGCGAAAGGACTTCTAAATTTATGGGCAGCCCGGTATCACATGCGCCCGGGTACCCGGCGTGTCCGCGTCACACAGCACAGTTACATTGCCAGGGCTCCTCTTCAATTGTCTCCATCAGTCAGTCTCCCTCGCTTTTACTCGATTCCATCTCACATGAATCTTGTACCTTACAGTGGGCAATGACGGAGGATCAATCCCTGACCGTAGAGATCTAGTCCGCAACAAACCAAAGGCTGCCGCAGTCGACAAGGCAAACCAGACTCGCGCTCGTTGGAATTTCTGTTCCCTTTCCAAACGTCGGCTGCAAGAACCGGTCGTATCGTGTGCTCTCGGCAAACTCTACAA
Organism: Favolaschia claudopus; assembly: GCA_037176885.1. Classification (NCBI taxonomy): domain Eukaryota; kingdom Fungi; phylum Basidiomycota; class Agaricomycetes; order Agaricales; family Mycenaceae; genus Favolaschia; species Favolaschia claudopus. The sequence goes on along the minus strand of JAWWNJ010000055.1, from coordinate 1,030,021 downwards.
TAAGGATGCCATTATAGAGTTCTTGCTCGACCGGGATGCCTATGGCGATGGCGAGAATATTTGCAGCCACATTCGTTCTTTGAAAGTCCGTCTCTCTGTCTCTATGTATTTTCGAGTCTTTGATTCTCATCTCGTCAGGACGTTAAAACCCTCACACTCACTCCAAATCCCGCACCAGCTGCACCGGGCACAGAGCCCTCAGAACGACCCCAATTTGTTTGCCCACTCACCATGAAGGAAATGAACGGCGCTATGCCTTTCGTTTATCTGCGTCCGTGTGGTTGTGTCTTCTCGGCCGGCGGTCTCAATGCTATGCGTTCGACTCCACCAGACGGCGTGACTGATGTGGAAAAGGATACTTGTCCCCAGTGCGCCGCCAAATATATTCGTGCCGCAGACTGTATTCCCCTCAATCCTGGTGCTGAACAAGAAGAGTCGTTGCGGTTCGCACTAGAGGCGCAGCGTCTCCTCGAACCTGTCAAGAAATCAAAGAAGCGCAAGGCTGCAGCCGCCGATCCTGCAGCAGAACCGCCAGCGAAAAAGGCGGCTGCAGCGGTCCCGACTATTGCCACCGCAAGTAATTCGCTCAGAAGTACGCTTGCGATGGAAGAGGCCAAACGCAAGGCAGGCATGAGTGATGCCGTCAAGGCATTGTATGCAGGCAAGGATTCGGTCAGGAAAGAAACGTTCATGACTATGGGAACCTTTACGCGGGTGAGTAACTACATTTTCGCTTTTCAAAATGTTTTTCTGAATCAATGTTGCTTCTAGTACGCATAGTGCGCAACGCCATGATTTATGTAGCATAGTCGTCTCTCTGTAATATTGAATGGATTGTAAGCCCCAACCGCCCAATTTGTACGACGAATTAGATCTCGACATGAAACCAGGAAAGCGCATAACCCAGCCGGAGAGTGCGAATGTGAGATAATATACGGTGTAAAAGAGTGTCTAAATGTCCAGTCCAGTCGCAGAGAGTGATACTGTTACGCAAGTGTCCACGCCGCACCCAACATACAGCTCACTAGGGTCATCGCTATCCCCCACCTGTGCCCGCCTACTAGGAATAGTGTAGGTCGTGATGCAGAGTTCGCTGCTACAGCAAATGTTGTAGCGAACGCCTGGGTCGGGTTAGGTGCACCGGAGACAGTGACCGTTGGGACTGATGGATTCGTCCCGCTTGATCCGTTGGTCTGCGCGCCAGAGGCAAGGACAGTAAAGCGAGGAGAGGTGCCGTGCATGACGCCGTGTGTCGAATTTATGAAGAGTAGGAAGTAGTCATCGCCCGGCGGAACGTCTTGCAGTAAAATGTTTATTGACTTTGGGGACTTGTCTGCTGAAGGCACTGGAGTTTGCACAAACGGCAGAATTGAATTCAGGGGGGTGGTATGGTGCAGCCCGCAAAAGATGCTAACCGTTCTTTGCGACGAAGGTGAGCCCATCCGCGCCAAGTCGCGACATTTCGATGTCAAACGAAGTAATGCCATCTTTTGCACCCTTGGTCCAGGATATTGACCGTGCCTCGCCGTTTGCCCATTGATCGTTCAATTTAGGATTCGTGACCATGAAATAGGCTGGGTATAGTGAGGAGAACGCGCGAGACGACGAACACAAAGCACGGCACCAGAAGAGGTTGAAGCGAGGGTGGCGAGCACCAGGCAGGCAGCGGTGCGAGGAAATAACATGGTGGTCGTGGACGAGGCTGGTGATTAGCGGCAGGAAAGCACAGAAAGCGTGTGACAGGCGTGACAGTAATTCCTTCCCTTTTTGAAGTTTCCTTTCCCCACCACCAACTGTTTACTTGAAATTTTCTACCATCTACCAATTCTACGACAAAAAATGCTTGCTATCGAGCGCCCTTAATCTTGCTGCAGCCTGCTCTGCAGTCAAATCCCTTTGTGCCTCCGCCATGAGCTCGAAACTGTGAAACACAAAGAAATCAGCTAATGGCGTCGCACTTCGCGTCGCTACGCACCCGACCAAAAATTTGCGCACAGTGGCACTTCTCAGCAGCGGCGGACTAAAATGCAGGTGCAAATGCGCTAATCCATCGCTAGACGCCGTCGGACGCTGGTGAATGCCCATCGAATACGCAAACAGACACGAAAATAGATTGTCATATCGTATAGTGATCTGCGACAGCACCTCTGCAAACGCGGTCTTCTCCTCCGCAGTCAAATCCGAGATGGCAGAAATATGGCGTTGATACGGTAACACTACCCTTTTGTGTCACTGGAAGTTTTCTACAGCTTGAGCCGACCACTCACGAAGAATTTCGAACGGCCAAGTCGCCCACCACGGCACAACGGCCACCCAGTGCTCGTTCTTGAACACGACGCGTCCCTGGTCCTCGGCAAATCCAGTCTCAACGTGCGCATACTCGCAAAGCATGCATGGCCGTCCTTTTCACGAGGTGAGTGTGGTTGTCCTGGATTTTACGCGATCAGCCATACCTTGCGGACCCTTTGGCGCGTTGGATGGCGCCACGGTGGACTGCGCGTATTTCTCAAGGTTCGCAAGTTCTGTGGCCGGAAGGGTGGGAATTGCAGACAACGACCAAACTTGGCCATGCGGGTGTGGGTTTGAGCATCCCATCATCGCACCCTTGTTCTGTCGGGTGCTGGTTCGACAGAAGAACACAAGGTGAAACATTTCACAACCGCACCTCAAAAATCTGCACATATTTGATCCCTTCCTGGCTGCTTCGCTTGTGGTATATCGTGATCCATTCCTCGATAATGCGCTCGATGTCGGCTAACGACAATCGCGAAAGGGTGAGATCGTGGCGCGGATGAAAGATTAGGACATCGCAACCGCCGTGTACGGGCTCGGTTTCCAGGAGCGGATGAGGGGCGATGGGCGCGATGGGGGCAGGGGGTGGGAGGACAGCAGCGAAATCGTTCTCAAACGTGAAAGTGTGGTTGAACGTTTCGTTTGCCTGTCCTCCGGAGCGCGTGTTACCCGGGCACAAGTAGCATGCGGGGTCGTATTCGGGCAGATTTGTGGGCTGAAGGACTTCTGTCTGTCCGAGCCACGGTCGTTTAGCGCGATGGGGGGAAACGAGAATGTACTCGTTAGTGAGGGGATTGACTGTGATAAATATGATGAGTAGAATGCACTAGGAATGCTAGTGATGATGTACGTCTGCGGTGGGGATGGCTAGTGGGGTCGAACTCGGCCATAGCAGCGAGAAACAGAAAGAAAGTGCAAATTTGGTATTTGATGCGAACAGTGATCTTCGATCAACTATCGCAACCTGCTCAATGCAGTCACAATCGACCTCCAAACGGAGACGCGTTGAGCGCTCGCCGTCCCCCACGTACAAGCTCGACGATGAGGACGACTCATATGAACCGTACATCCCTGTTGCTCAGCGGCGGCAACAGAAACTCGCGAAATTTTCGGCTCTAGGCACCGCCTCAAGTGAGAGAGAGAGGGCTAGGAAGCAGCAGGAGGAGCTCGAGGATGAAGAGAAGGAAGAGGAGCGTCGTAAGGAACGCGCAAGGAAAGAGCGAACTCTTCTCCTAGAAGCACAGGAGGTCCATTCAAGAAAAGCTGCCGAAGGTGTGTGCAACCACAACTCGTATGATGATGAGCAGGACCTCACCTTCACGCGAAGATGCCAAAAAGACCGATCAGCAGAGGGCAGAAGAAGCGGATGCAGAGATTCTGGAGGCTATCAAGAGTCGCCGGAAGCTGGCATCGGACATGGAGCTTGCAAAGGGAATATCCTACACTCAGTCATTGAAAACGAGGTATGACTCGATCTTTTCTATCGGTCTCAGGTTTTGAAATTCATTCAAAACAGCTGGCGCCCCCCAAAATATATCCGTGAACGGACTAGTGAGCAACACCAAAGGGTGCGCGATAAATATCACATTCTCGTCGACGGAGACAATGTCCCTCCTCCAATAGAGCACTTCGTGGTACGTTTCGATATCTTGCATACTTTATTCGCTCTCAATAGTCTCAATCATAGGATATGAAAATACCGGAGCCAATCCTGCAACACTTGAAGTCGGAATCGCAATCACGAACCCTACTCCGATTCAATTACAAGGCATTCCTGCAGCGTGAGTATTATCAATACGGCTTCCGGCCGACCCCTCACCCATCCTTTAGTTTTACAGGACGTGATTTAATCGGGATTGCCTTCACTGGCTCCGGCAAGACTCTCGCTTTTTGTCTGCCTCTCATTATGATGGCTCTTGAAGAGGAGACGAAGCTGCCATTCATTCGCGGAGAGGGTCCCCGTTGGCGTTATTCTGTGTCCCTCCCGCGAACTTGCAAGCCAAACCTACGAAAACGTTCTTGGCTGGTGCTCTGCCTTGGCCAAATCCGGAAAATATCCCCAACTGAACACGTTGTTGTGCATTGGCGGCATTTCTATGAACGAGCAAAGCCATGTTATGAGCAAAGGGCTTCATATTGTCGTTGCCCACTCCTGGTCGCCTCATAGACATGCTAGAAAAGAGGAAATTTACTTTCAGAAATTGCAAATACCTCTGTATGACGAAGCCGACCGTATGATCGACCTTGGTTTTGAGGATGACGTGCGGAACATCATGAGCTTCTTTACGGTTGGTTTTCTTTGCACTATCGCCTGCGGCTGTTCTCAGCGTTCCCAGGGACAACGCCAGACGCTTCTATTTTCAGCAACAATGCCCAAGAAGATTCAGGATTTTGCCCAGCAGTCTCTCATCAAGCCTGTCCTCGTCAACGTCGGTCGTGCGGGGCGCAGCCAATCTCGACGTGCTGCAGGTCGTCGAGTACGTCAAGCAAGAGGCTAAGATGGTGTATTTATTGGAGTGTCTACAAAAAACACCTCCACCGGTCATCATCTTCAGCGAGAACAAGAACGAGGTAGACGGTAAGCGGATAATACCGTTTGTTCATCCTCTTACCTCACTATTCGCATTCAGACATACAAGAGTATCTGCTTCTGAAGGGTGTCGAGGCTGTTGCTATACACGGTTCTAAGAGTAGGTTGACTTACGCCGCCTCTTCGTACGATAAGCTAACCCCTAGTCGATAGCCCAGGAAGAGCGACAGTACGCGATTAAATCGTTCAAGTCCGGCGCAAGGACGTGATGGTCGCGTCTGGAGTTGCCTCCAAAGGGCTCGACTTTAACGACATCCAGCATGTCATTATTTTTTCGATGCCCAAGGAGATTGAGGATTATGTGCACCAAATTGGTCGTACTGGAAGGAGTGAAAGACGGGCATCGCAACTACATTCGTGAACATGAACACGCCTGAGCCCCACCCTTCTGGATCTCAAATACTTGCTCATGGAGGCAGGCCAAAGTTGATGTTTCGGTTCATGCGCTTCGATATCTTGCCTTATGTTTGATCCTTAGGGTTCCTCCCTTCCTTTCCACGATTGATGACGTGCAAGGGCGGCTCCATGAAGGGTTGCCCCGTCTGTGGTGGTAAGCTATTTTTGGTACATCGCTTGCTATTCTTGTTTTGAGCCCAATGAAATAGGTCTTGGGCATGGTATCTCAAACTGTCCTAAACGCGAGGATGCCCAACGGCGGTTGATGGCCAGCCACCGAGGCGGGGACGATGGAGGAGGAGGGTACTGAATATTCTCTAAGTACTTGTCGCCGAGCCCTGAGGATGGTAGAGTCCGAGGGTGCCGACGCGTCGCGTCGTTAGCTGTTGTTTAGTATGAAATTGTTATCAGATGCCGTGAAAGTCAAACTCTTTTTCATGAACTACTCTTACTCGGAGTGCTCGTTGTCTACGCCCCACTAGTATTGGCCCCATATAACCGTTCTTATGGACCATGGCCTTGACGATGCACACCCGTTCTCCCTGACGTTTCCTCGCCACTTGCTCGTCTCTTAGAGTCACCATCCTCGTCCATTCCGTCCCGTAGACATACAGAAAGACAGAGTGGCCTGGGCCGTAGCCCTCTGCTGCGAAACCGCAAATTAATTGCTTTGGCCGCGACGGCCCTCTCGATCGCACTGTTTGTGCTTCTACGAGACTTGACGGCTGTTTCTCCCCGTCAAGAATGGGAGCTGGTCGCACCACCGTCGCCCCCGCCTCTTGTCAACGAGCCCACGACGCGCACCGTAGTTGCCACAGTCACACACGTCCTGACAACAACCTTGGCTCCGCTAACAGTCACTACGACTGTTTCTGCACCAGTGGTGACCGAGACGGTGTCTACTGTCTCTCTCCCCGAACCCGTCGCTTTCGTCTTGATAGCTTGGTCTGAAGATGCTGCAGCTGAAGCGGCCCTGCTAATCAAAGTACGTCTCACCCCATCGTACTACTAATTTTCTGTTGACCCGTTTCATTTAGTCTATTCTCATTTACAATAGCAGTCCTTCTGAATTCCATATAATATGTGATGAGACCGCCGAGGTGTTTTTGCGGGCACGTCTTGAGCTGGTCAAGAGGCCACGGCACCCTCTCAAAATTCGATTCTATTTGCCCTCCTGGCAAAGTATGCTAGATCGCATTGGCCGCGAAGGATCCATAATGACAGACCATTCTGCTGGCGTTCGTGCGTTGCGTTTGCACTTCATCTTATGCCCACTAATATCTACTGTTAAGCGGGTCTCATGAAGCTCTTCTTGCACGAGATCCTACCTCCCACTGTGAAGAAAGCTATCTACATCGATACTGATGCCTTGCTAATTGCTGACCCAACGCTGATGTGGAAAATATGGGACACCGCAAAGCCTTCGACGGCGTTTATAATGGCGAGGTATGCGCACAAAGCCTGATATAGTTTTTGCAATCTCAACTGAAGTCTATCTTCTCCAGTCATTCGGACCAGAATGCGGAAGAGTGGCATCATGCTTCTAGAATTTGCAGTTGTGTCATGATGCTTAATCTCGAGAAATTCCGTCAATTGCGCTTAATGGACTCATCCATCTACCGCAATGATACAAGCGGCTTGTTCCCCGCTGCGCTGGCGCCATCTGCCTTTCGCGCAATGTATGGCGCACCGACGGGAGAACGTGGCCGCTATGACAATGTACAACTCGGTGACCAGGGGTTCTGGTGGGCGATTGTCGACCACAATCGAGACCTATTTGAGCATCTGAGCTTCGACTTTGAAGTCACCAGCTGCCCTCCTTGAAAGCTATATGACTGGCCTCGGGGACGAAATGGCTACCGAGGGAAGTCGAACTTTCTAGACAAATTTACCTCAAAAACACACCTCAGGAGGTTTGTTTTCTAACCTGCCTTTACATTCGATACTCAGCTAGGACCATTCCTTTGTAGGGCACACTGGTTCTGCCCAAGCTACTTCACTTGTGCGTGCTCTACTCTCGTAAATTGCGGTCCTCGCTCATTTCTGTTCCAGCAACTGCTTGCATGGGACAGCACGCTACATGGACTGGCCAGGCTGGAATGACCCCGACAACTACCTGCCTTCCGATGGGCACCTGTGATCCGATTTCATGTTGGTTATAAATGGATCTGGTTGAATCAAGGCGAAGCAGAAAATGCCCCTGACGTATACTCTTCCCCAGTTATCTTTGCTGATGAGCTATTCGCTCAGACACATCCTCACTCCGTCTAGAGTTGCCCCCACATCCCTTAGAATCACGAGGTCATCTTTCGACAAGATCATCTTTCGGACACCATCTAGAAACTATATATACAATTGTGCTTTCCAATATATGTACGTAGAATTAATTATCACCCTTGTACTTAGTAGACACCATGATCGATGCCGCTCAGCACATTCCATCCCTCCTGAATCATAATTCACAAGGGTCAACTAGACTTGACCTTCGCTTTGAATTTGAATTTCTTTAAATTCAGCGGCGAAGACGCGACTGGCGGCGGTACTCGATAGCCATATTTCTCGCGCCAGTTGGGATCAGCAGCGTTCCCTTGACAGAGGTGAAGGAAGCCTATGGCCATACTTGCTGAATCGATCATCCGCATACTTCTTTGCGTCGTTGGGACTATTCGGCCGGTCCTCAGCAACCTCTTGCAGTATGTGCTTGAAGGCGACAAAATCTTAAGACCACGTCAGTATCTTCGATCAGGACATCTTTAGAATCTTACCTGCCGGTCGGGCAACACTAAGCATTTGGAGCGTCTCGTCATCCAGGACATCGTCTTTGCGTAGCGACGCGTCTTCTTTCAATAACTGTTCACGATGAGCTACTAGTTTGCGATGTAGATCAACGGCCGGATCCGGACTTGAAGCAGCTTGATGAGAGGGCATTTCGTCGTCTTCAGAGTCTGAGATGACTTCGACGACTGACGGCATGTCAGCCTGACGAAGAGGCTTCTTCGGACTATAAACAATGTCGTCGATCGGATCGTCATCGTCGGCGTATAACGCGCGCGGTCGTTGCGGCGGCTCCGGTGCTGGTGGTGGCACGGCAGAAGCTTTCTTGGAGGCTTTCGTGGCCTTGGGTTTACCTCCCGCTTTTACGCCTTTCGGACGATGGCTCAGCTCCACCTTTTTGCTTCCTGAAAGGTAGTCTTGAGCTTTCTTTCCCAACTGTATATGCAGTAAGTAATGAGTTGACCGAATACCGAATCAAACGGATCGTTACCCTCAGGTACTGTACATGCCACTTTGTTGTTGTTTGAACAGACTTTTCCACCAAAGCATCGAGGAACAATAGCTTGTTGAACAGTAATTCAAGGACCTCTTTTGGAATGTCCCTTCCCGGCACCGAAAGACGGAAGCTGATCATGTCCTTTGTCGCGAACGGCAGCGGTATTTGCGCCTTTGAAGATGCTGCGACATTGATCAACTGTCACGTTCTCTTGACTTCGTTCAAAAGATTGGACCAGCCGGATTACGATCTTGGCTTGTTGTGTATAATCTGCGGTTTCCAACAAGCCTTGATCCGCGCAGTTATTACACTGATTTTTGCAATCCTTCTTATCGAATTTTCTCCGAAGTGCTGCAATATCTGTGTGCGCCTGCACACCGAGTTGTTCTCGCAGTAACGGACAACAGCGCGAACGGCGGCTTCTTGTCTTTCGATGGAGGCTGGGTTGGTGTGTGGGTCTTTGTATCGCGAATCATTTTTAGAATCGGTTGTAGATCGCGATACGCATAATCTGAGAAATCGTTTACAGGTGAGCATGCAGGGGTGTCTTGAGAGACTCACAGAGAACACAGTTGGCTGGTTGACCATCGCGGCCAGCTCGACCAGTCTCCTGGTAGTAGCTGATTAAATAAGAATGAGTCAAAAGTCGAGAGTCATATCATCAGTTCATTACCCATCCATATTCTTTGGCAAATCGAAATGAATAACGAAGCGGACTACGTTGGAGTTTGAGACACGGAAATATAAGGACATGTCTGCCAACCACATACCGTCTGCCTTGTCGATTCCCATTCCGAACGCAATCTAATAGAATCTCAGCTACAACTGTTGACTCTCGCAATGAAAGAAATTACCGTCGCAACAATAATATGACATTGCCCGTTCTTCCACTCATGCTGTACCTTCTCTTTATCTTCGTTGTCCATTCTCGCGTGAAAATGAGCAGCCTTCAACCCCTTCTGGCGAAGTTGGTGTGCAAGCTTCTCGCACTTGTCCCTTCCAGTCCGGTATATGACACCAGTTTGATTTGGATGCTTCGTCTTGATGAAGGTCACCATCTCGTCGACGGATCGCTTGGGAACCACGGTGTAATTCAGATTAGTCCGATTGAACGACTGTTCGAAGACTGCTGGGTTACTGAGTCGTAATCGTCCCAGGATGTCGTCAACAGTTTTACGATCCGCGGTTGCTGTGAGGGCCATGATCGTACATTGGGAAACTCCTCGCGCAGGATATGCAAATTTTGATACTGGAAACATATCGTTTGAGGAGACACCGCATCAAAGGATCAGAATACTCACAGCTTCCCTAAAATCTTGCCCCCAAGTTGATATACAATGAGCTTCGTCTATGACGAATCGGGCCAGCTCATTGAGACGATAGAGATGGGAAAGTATATTCTTGGTCGTGGAACTAACTTTGAGCCTTTCCGGCGTGACATATAGAAGGGTGGGTTTATTGCTGCTGTAGAGACTGTTTCGAATTTGTTGAGCTTCAGCTTCAGAAGTGTTCGAAGTCCAGAGTACGGCGTTGATGCTCTTGGATTTCAGGCCATTCACTTGATCGTTCATTAGAGCCAAAAGAGGCGATACGACGATAGTGACACCCCTAGTCTTCCCGCCAATGCAGACAGCTGGTAGTTGATAACACAAGCTTTTGCCGCCACCTGTCGGCATAAGAACAAAAACGTCGCGTCCAGCCATCGCGGCGTTGATTGCTTCGAACTGATTTTTCCTGAATGTTGCGAGTCCGAAGGTTGAGGTCAGGTGCGATTTGATCTCTTTGGCATATGGACCTGTGAGATCGGGCTGGGTTCAGGAACGACTGGCGCAGGTTCATCAACGTAATCCAGAGTAACATCGTCCAGGTCTGCCCACAAGGCATCGTCTTCGTCGGAAAGCATCAGGATTTGGTGTGTAGCTGATACTTTCTTGCCGACTGATCGAAGAATTGCCAGCGACTGTCGAGTGTTCCCGCGTAGTAACATGACTGGTGCTCGCATATGAGAAGGACTCGTAAGCCGTCGTCACCGACGTGAGGGTTGAAGGTGAGACGACGGTCGGGGTCTGCTGGCGCGTCGGTGCCGCCGAGATAGAACCATGCGAAGGAACATCGTCGGTGTTGTCTCTCGATGTGCGAGAATCGCCTTTATTCCGCGTATGCGCTCATCCAAAAGGGACCTGGATGTAACAGATCAGAATAACAACGTACGATTGTGTGCTATAACAAACTTTATCGCTTCAAGTGTATATATGTCTTCTTTCACCGCTCGACCAGAGTGAAAATTGCACAGTGCCTCCATGTTTTGGCGGCTGTATTCGTGGTTAGATACTAAGATGTTGTTGAGCTGGTCGTTCGATTTCTGAAAGCACGTGAGCGACGTATCAAGCTTTCAGTTGAAAGCGCACAGAAAGAAGATCGGGGTATCTGGTCTGCGGTTGGGGTGGAGGTGCGACACAGTCTATTGGAAGGGAATACATGGGATGATCCCGGTCCAACATTTTGAAAGGATCAGGCTCGGAGGTTTTCATCCTTTTCCATGGCTCGTCTTCGTCGTCGATATGAGATCGGGAAGGTCCCGGTTTCCTGGAGTTTTCCCTTTGCATCTTCGTTCCTCCCATGAGACGACGTCGATTTAGAAATATTCTCTTTCTCGGATTTGAGTCGCTTAAATGAGGGTTGTTCGGACAGTATGAATGAGTCTGAAGAGGAGCGCTTGACTCCAGGAGATGGAGTGGAATCACTGGAGATGTTAATAGGCTCAAAAGTCGATTTAGTGTGCGAGCCACTGGATTTTCCAAAACCCGCTGTAGAGAAGGAGGGGAGCGTTGTAGATGCCTGCTTGCGTACTAAAACCGGGAATCAGTCTCGCCTTTACTCTGTTCTACATCGAAGAAATACCCACAAGGGTTAGGCACGGAGGTCGAGGTAGGATTAGAGGTGGCTGGTTTGAATTTTACAGTCTTGAAAGCACAGTAAGATAGAGCTAAAATAGAGACATTTTAACGGACCTTGGGCTGGGCAGCATGCAAGGAGAAAGCCGAGTTATTAGTAGTCTTGTGGCGAAGGACCTCATCAATGTTCGTCTTCAAAGCGCCGCCGGACATCTACGCGGCGGTTGGTGTCCCTGTATGATGGCAACGCAAACAAATCAGCAAATCCGAGTCGATATGGGTGGCGTCAAGGTGGAGTGGGGGTACCGGACTCGAGGTCGAGGAGGTTAAAGCTTAGCGCGAAGCTAAGTCAACTGTGACATGTCACGCAGACGCGAACAGTAACGTCACGTTCCACCTTTCCGCTTTCACGAATACTGTTGATTTAGTCTTGGCAACTATGGTTCAGGTCAAAACAAAGTTCCCCACTATGTCTATTGCCGACATTGTCAGCTCATTGGGAGCCTGGGGAGTCCCCATCGTACCAGAGCAGCTGCATCGCCCAACTCCTGACTTCGTCGAAGGCGTATATTGCGCTTGTCTCTACCAGGTCACAAAAATCAACCATGACGCTGTACGCGAGCCTGTTCAGAGAATTTTGGACCAGGCACAGTTGGTCGACAAGGTACTACGCCATCCGTCGCTAACTTTGCTCTCATTTGACGCGTCTCAAGGATATGCACTCAACGTCCCTTGCCAGCCACGTCTTATTATACCATCTGTCTGTGAGCCCAGCACAAGATTTTTCGGAACTCTAACAATCTTTTTAGAACGCGGTTTGCGAGAGCTGCCATGATACAAGACTTCTGCTCAAAAGATATCCAATTTCCTGAACGCGAGCGCACAGTCCAGCTTTTATCAGCATTCATCAATTTCGTCAAGTTCACAGAGCAATTCTGTGTGCCCTTTGTTGAAAAACTACGGGAGCGGTCGGATGAAATCGTGACGGAACGTGAACGGGTGTCGCGTCGGCTTGAAGCTATCACCCAGGAGATTGACGTGTTAAAGTAAGTGGCAAGATTGGTAAAGAGCTCTTGTCTAACAAATTATTCTCCAGAAGCAAAATGGCGGAAGATGAGCCGCGATGTGAGGCTCTGAGGCAAGAAAACGCTGCCCTTCATGCCAAGATGTTTGCAACAAAGGAGATCCAATTAGGGGTGGTCCAAGATGTGGAAAGCCTGAAGGCGGAGAAGACTGCACTTATAGAACGCAAAGTGAGTGCTCTCTCTTGTTCAAATCTCTGTTGCTGATTGATGTTTGGTAGGATGCCCTCAACGGCGAGATAGCCAGCATGTCGGAAGCCATGATGCGCACTCGGTCACGAATCGTTCAGTCCCCCGAGCGTATCAAGAGAACTATCACGCAAATGAGTGCCACCACGATAGACGATAAACAAACGATAGCTCTCCACGAGGCCAAAGCTAGAGACTTGCAGGCCAAGATCAACGCATTTTCAAACATCGAGATTGTGCCGTGTATTCTGCATGCGAATGAATACCTGCTTGCTCACTAGTTTTCACAGGAAATCCGTAGCTGCACTGAGCAGCTCAAAGCTGTCCGGAAAGAGAATGAACTCCTACAAGTGATCCAAAAAGAACTGCATGAGCTCAAGGATCTGGTCGAAGGGAAACAAATCGAACGAAACGAGCTTCGGTTGCGACAAGAGGTGGGCATTCACTCACACCTTGACTGTTCGGACATTCTTCATGCGGATGTCAGCGAGTTCAAAAACAGCTTTCAAACGCTCAGGAGAAGTTGGAGCGCGCTCAACGACATGCCGAAGACCGTAAGGCTGCGAACCAGAAAACCATCGAACGTCTACAACGCCAGTACGACGAAATGGTCGTAGAAAGGAGAGACAATGATAAGCAGGTCGAAGAACTGCGTGGAGAAGCAAGCAAACTTGAGAAGGAGGTTAGTGCACCGACTTTCCTACCACCCTGATCTGAAGAAGAACGTACAAGATGGCTGAGCATCTCAAGGCGAATGAAATCGAACTGAACCAGCTTCTCGCCGAATACTGGAAGCTCAGGCATGATACAGGTAATCTGACGCATGATTGAGCGCTGCGTTTTTGACGCCTGTACCAGACTTTTACATGGAAACATTAGCCAATAAACTCAACATGAAAGTGGATTTTAACTGATTTGTCAGGCCGTTGGTTGGAGCTTTCCGTCGCAGTATTTTCGAGGGTGTCCTACAATGTACAACATACTGTAAACCATTAATGTACACAAGTAAAATGTATTTGTTTCCATGCTTCATCTCTTTTGTTTCTTTTTTCTTAGCACGCAATCATCGCAGAACCATTTTTTCCTTCCTTCGGGGGCCGATCCGAGGTTCGTGCAAGTGAGATGGAACTGTTGTTTCACGAATCAGACGACGACAGCGGTATCTGCAAGTTCGCTCACCCATTCTCGCTCACAGCGTGGATCGTCGCAGGCAATCATCTGGATAGAACATCAGCCGACACTCTTAGCAGCCATCGGCGAACGGTGCATACTTCTCCAAAAGAAACCTGATCACAATAACAGTAGCGCGATTCATTGGGATCTGCATTGGGAATTATAGGAGGTTTGGGTCGCGGTGGAAGAACGAGATCTTCAGCAGGCAGGGATTCCTTCTTGCGGCCCTTCTTGCCCTTCTTGCGACCCCGAGGTTGTGGGGCTGCCGACGGGGTCATGGCTGAGTCATCACCAAGGGCGGCATCGAGGTCAGGGCTGATTGTATCTCGTCCGAGTCTCTTTTTAGGCCCAGTCAACTCAGGGAACACGGATGCTAGCCGCGTGCCAGAGCCTGTGTTGTGAGAAAGGGCAAGCTCTTGCTTGGCAATAGCTTGATCAATGAGCCTGATGCTACGCTCTACCTGCTTGACAATGAGATGGCGAGGAGAGACCCGCGAGACACAACAACATACGGATTTAACAATGTTACGAGCCAGGTCGAACTTCTCCTCTCGATCTCGTTGCGAGGCTTCGGCAAGTCGGACGATGGTTGTGAGTAATGCTCGACCATCCAAAGGCTCGGCCTGGGGTGAAGGCGGAACGACATTGGTAGCGGACGGGGGTACGCCGGCTGTGTCTGGCGTGTTCGTTAAAACTGGAGGTGGGTCTTCAACCATTGGCTGCGAGTCTTCGACCATCGGCTGGGAGTTTCTGGCCGCAGCGTGCTGGTCCTCTTCAGAACTTGTCGCTATTTGAAGGGTCACGTCCTCAGACTCAGTCGTTGGAGGATCCAACCCTCTCGACTCGGGTACTACGTCCTCTGACATGGCGGGCTGAACATCTGTGGCGGAATTGGCGGGGGGGTGGGCACAAGCTCGGCGAAATTGGACATATTTCGTCAAAGCCCGTAGTAGAGCAGCGGTATTTTCTATGCATATCTATAAACAGCGAGTTACACGACACAAGATAAACCCACCGGCATCCCTTTGCTCGTGTTCGCGAACAAGATCGAATCGCCGCCATAGGCTGGGGGAAAGATCGAAAACTAAAGAGATATGTGTACTCCTGATGGACCAGTTGAGCATCCAACACGAACCTTCGACGTGTTCGTCCTTAAACGCGTCCCAAACCTCGCGTTCTTTGTCGAGACGGTCCTGTCCTGTGCTCGGAACAAACTTGGGAATCTCAGAGTCGTCGTCGCGCGTGGTTGGATCTGCCGCATCCTCGATTTCTTCCGGGAATGCTTGCGAACGGCGTCGTTTACGCGTCGCCCGAGTAGACATGAGAGGCGCGCACCAAGTAACAGAAGGCAGAAGCAAAACCAGTGACCTGTCACGTCGGCATACCGTCACGTTCCGGCCTAAGCCTAACCTAAATATTCATCGAGCCTC
This sequence comes from Favolaschia claudopus, assembly GCA_037176885.1. NCBI lineage: Eukaryota > Fungi > Basidiomycota > Agaricomycetes > Agaricales > Mycenaceae > Favolaschia > Favolaschia claudopus. The sequence goes on along the minus strand of JAWWNJ010000055.1, from coordinate 1,014,704 downwards.
AGTCAAGCACTCGAGAACGAAAGCACCAGGTCTCTGGTCAGAGACAATGCTCAAGACTGCAGATACAGCGATTTTATATTTTTTTCTTCAAAAAGATCGATACCTGCAGCTCCGCAGGGCCCTACCAGTCACACTGCCCACCCTCACGTACGAATTCGGCCAATGGCTTTGCACAAAACGGGGTGACGCAGCGGAAGAGTGAACTGGTTGTTGGGACGCGACATGGGCACGGGGAGCTGCTGGCAGTTGCCGTTAAAGCATTCGACTGCCGATTGGTGTGTTTTGCGTCGTAAATGCAGAAAATACACGTTCCCGCACATGCCGGACATGGCTCTCACATGCGCCTACGGTTGCCAACAAGTCCACGCTTTGTTTTCGGCCGAAAAGTTTTCGACGCAACTTTCTAGCGCACCTTTCTATGCTCTCTACCTCTAAGAGCCCTTCTCGGGACCCCCTTCACGAGGCCTCAGACGTCGAGGACGCCTCGCAAGACACACTGAGGTCAAGACCGGACCGGAGGCTAGTGCTGGGCTATAGCAAATGAAAATTTGCGTTTCTAGCTTGTCTCACAAGAGTCTTCTCGTACTTGAACTACTGCCAAGAAAATTATCAAGAACTCCACCACCGCGACCTCCCCGGCCAATGCCTCTATCCCGCCTTCGCCGCCGCTGCCGAGTTCGGTGTCTGCGGCCTTACTTCTGCCGCCGAGGCCCCACAATAAATAGGCCTATAATTATGGTCAATGCGTGCAACCATAGATAATTGCTGTTGCCGAGTTCCTCTGTCTGTACAGAGCACTAGATATGTAACCCCGCCGATACCGCTCTTTTACAATGACACTGTGTCTTGGTTTCCAGAATTTGCTCAGTATATGGAACATATAGCCTTCTATAACACGGACAGTCCTGGGTCCAACACACAGTAAACTTGCCCATGTAGACTAAAATGACCCCCTCGAACATCGTTTGAATTTGTTGAGATATGTACAGTATCAAAGCAAAGCGTGGACTTGTTGGCAAGCCCGGCGTAGAAACACCTTTCCGGGCTATTCTGGGGTTTGTAGCGTGCTTTGCGGGGCGACCTCGACGTCAAGGACGTCGTGAAAGGGGTCCTAGAGAGGGCTCTTGGAGGTAGAAAGCATACGAAAGGGCGCCAGAAAGTCGCAGCGAAAACTCTTCGGCCGAAAACAAAGCGTGGACTTGTTGGCAACCGTATGCGCCAAGGGGTTTTCAAATGCTAGAATTAACGTTGCAACGTTCTAGGGCCATATTTTGCTACGACAATTCGCAGCACTCGACAAGCGAGCAGAAGTACAAGGCTAGCGTGACGGCTGTGACGCCCACCGTTTAACCTTTTGGCGAAAAGAAATACTCACTGCTCAAACTTGACACGGTGGGACGTGCGCGGCGCTTTCTGCAATTCTTCCTGTCCCAGGATTAAATTTCGTTACATGTTGGTCGCCGACACCGCCGTAGTTTCATGCCGAACGCCCGCATTGATTCAACAGTTTGTGGCAAATGGGTGTGTCAATCAGTACAAGACTCTGTCTCTCTCTTCAAACCGGCGACAACTCGGTCCCCTTCTTCTGCTGTTTTGGTTGATCTTCGATCTTACAACTTGAACCCCTTCAAAGGTTGGTTCTAACCCCATTAAAACGAGGGGCCTCTTTGCTCTCTTTCCGTATGTTTTCCTCACAGTCATGTGTTGTTTGTTTGCTAAGTATAACCATTCACTTCTTGCCTCGCACCTTGGTCCTGGAATCTTCGTTGCAGTTCTTCAGCCTAAAATTCACGCGTTCGACTACATTCCACCTCACAAGTCTCTCTCAATTTTATCTGCCATCTCTGCTTGATGGCGTCCTCCAACGACACATGTGCTAACAGTGGCGAACATGTACCCGATTCCACTGCAAATGAGTCGGTGGAACCTACGGGCCCGCCTCGACACATGTACCCTTTTTCTACTCAGACCGTTCAGTCAAAGCGAAGACAGGTGAAGAATGCGTGCACCAATTGTCAAAAGTCCTGTAAAAAATGTGACCCGGTAAATCTATAGTCTACCTCAATGCTCAAATCGGATGATTCAGTACAAGGATGTGACCAGGCACGACCATGCCTCAGATGCGTAAAGTATGGGTTTAGCCCCGAAGAATGCGTCGATTCTCCGGTAAATTGCCTCCATTTGCTCAAATTGAATTTCAGCCCATCGATGAGATACAGCGTAAAGAGCGCCAAAAGGGCGCGAAACGAGGACCTTACAAGAAGCGCGATGGAAAAGGTTGGCTGATTTGATTATATAGTCAAATTGTTGCCGATGACTTTCTGACACGTTTTTATTATGATGTGTAGGCAACGGTATTGCACAGGGCAAGGAGTCCTCGTCCGAGGATATCGAGCTTCCTACATCGTCAAATTCCAGCGGCTCAGCCCCATTGATAGGGTCGATGCCGGTTGGTTTTCAGCCCGGTCTTTTCTCCCAGTTCCCGTCTCCTCCCGGATACAGGCCAGGGCCATCGGGGTACTATTCACCGGTGTATTTCGCTCCTGTGGCTCCTTCTGCTAGCACAGGACAAGGTGAAAATGCTGCATATTTAAATCCGCCGCAGCTCTTCCCTGCGACGTTCACTACGCCGTATGGACACCCATACGCACCATACATCGCCTACGTTCCTCCAAACGCGCAGAATGATTCTCCCTCAGGCACCGGGGGTGGTGAGCACGGAACCCCCGGCTCGAAAACCCAATAAGCCCTGTACTCGTGCCATGCTTTGCCTCTTGCTTTCGTGCGGACTGAATTTTGCTTATGAACTTGTTGCTATCATATTTCTTGGATGTATTTATAAACAATTGTAGCATGTCGATTAGTCAATCCTTGCAGACAGTGTGGATTGAAATCGACTCATTTCTGCATCGTGCTTACTGGGAGGTAATCTTGCACAATTTCACCAAACCGTGATGGATAGGTTGACTTTTCGGCTTCGGCTTCCGGATCGCGATATCCCACGCAGCACCAACCGACTCTGCTAGATTATTTGGTCTTCGCATGAGGCTAATCTCGACTGCAATGCTGTGAGCACAAGGAGGAAGAGGTGGTGTCCTGTCGAAACTCACCACTTCTTTCGGCGCTCAGGGAAATAGAATTGAAAGGATGTTCGATGAAGACCAGCGAATTCTCATCGACGGTCCTAAAAGGTGCGTGAATGCGTTTGCGAACCATTGTGCTGATTTGTGGAGAACCGGGGTGGACTGCGACTTACGCATGTGAACACGCTTGAGCAAGGAAAGGGCCTGACGAGATCAAAGCGAGGGACATTCTTGCCCCAGATCTGGGTGAAAACCAGGGCAAACAACGCAGTCAGTAAGAGGCAGTATCGCTGCGTATGCCACCGCAAGAATCCAGAACAAGATGATGACCCACTGTCTTTGGTGAACGGTAGGTTTTCTTGAGCTTGTTGAACTTGTGAAACGGGGTATTAAGTTGCTTTCGTTTTGATCCTATGAGCCGTCTGACGAATCCCGGAACGGTCTGGCTGAACATCGTACAAGCCTGATGAGCAACGACAGTTCTTGCAAAGAAGATGGGTATGTTTTCGTTCATCAATCGGTGAGGCTTGCCACGGGCGTTTCAATCTTCGACTCAAATACGATCGCTCGCTTGTGTCGCAGTCGGCGTGGCGCAGGTCAAAAGCGACTTGGTGTCCCCGACAGATATCGACGGTACCAGTGAATATGCAGCCAGTGACTGATTTTCGGGTGGATTATGAGCCTTTAAGGACTTGTTCCCTAGCAGACGTGGCGAAAAAAAAATCATAGGACTGTTGACTTGGGGTTTCAGTCTACGATCGCAAATACATTTTTGCAACTCACCTCGACTACAGGTAAGAGATCTCCTATCTTCTGTCTCTTCCAACCACACTTTCTGCCGGTTTCGCGGACACCAAGGTGAGCGGGCGCTCTAGAGCTGTTGGGCCTGAAGCTGCTGGGTGGGCAGCAAAACTTGCCGGTCGCCTCTGATACTAGGATCGCAAGGAGAGGATTCGACAGTGCAAAGGGGCGAGCGAATGGGTATTTTGGCCACTTGAATTTGGCTTCTGTTGTCGAGGGTGGATCTGATAAACCTTGATGGGCAACACGAGCGAACTGTAGGTAGGGTATGGGGTCCAACCCAGACAGAGCGGTGGGGGCGGGGACTGGCCGCGGGTTTCAAGCGTTCAAGGCTGAGAGCTAGTCAGCAACAAACGACGAGGAGTTGACTTTGCCCATGTTGACGCATCGATCAGCTCCTACGGGATCCGGAACCTATTCATCCCCCATCCCCGTCTTTCCGGCAGCCTCCCCGTCTCTGCCCTTCCGCTCGTTCAATGACCCTGCTCGCAACTCTTTTCATTCTCATTCGGTTCCCATTCATTGCGTCTCAAACTTTCGTCGCCATTCATGGACATGGACCCTTGTGCCACCCGTTGGCCACCAGACAGTTACCAGCGTCTCCTTACAACCAATGTGTCTATCCCTCCTTTGCAACGGTTTTTGCGTAAGGTCTAACACCAACACGGTTCTTCAGCGGCTGGTCATGCGAGCAGCGAGACATTGTTGTCCAGGTCGAATCATTGGATAAATACCCCTCAAAAAAATATAGATTTTCCCTACGTTTGCCGGCACACTTACAATGCTCTTCCTTCCCCTCTAGCCCAATATCTTGCCCATTATCCGTTGCTCAAGCATTTCTCAGCCCAGTCAACCCAAGATTCCCAATCTAGTTAAAATTTCCCACAGAAAGCTTCCTTTAGTTTGGGTCGCTGTTTGCCGCTGATCTAGTGATCGCCGATGCAATCCTGGTCGCCATTCAGACTGAGACTGAGAGCTCCCTCCTCATTCTCTCCTCTGTCACAGAGCAACCTGGAGCAATCCTCCACCCACACTGCACTGTTTACGACACTCTATACATAGGGTCGTATAGGAGACATGGAATGCGCTCCGTTGCTCCTCATGCAAATCCCCCCCCAATCACGCTTCCTCTATGTTTGGCGCGTGTTACAAATATCAATGTCGCGATATTTTTCTGCGCAGCAAGCCCAATATTGCCCTTGTGTGGATTTGACTTGTCTCGTTTAGCTACGACGCGTCGATCTGTTGCGTATAAATACCAGTTAAATACCAGGTGAAAGGGTTCCGCGTAGTACTCCTTACATATCCAACTTTTGTTACACGGCAATAAATTTATCGTTCTCCCTCCCTGAATGCCCATACATTTTCGTACACTTTAAGTTAGGCGCCGGCTGAGCTTAATGAGCAGAGGAGAGCGTGACGTGACGACGGTGACTGCACGCGTCCTCGTTTTTGCCTTTGTTCCTCAACGTTGGGCCAACGTTCTCGACGGTCGACGCTATGCCGGATCTGAAGCCAGAAGTAATCGAAGCATTTCAAACCCTCAATCTCGATATAAATGTTGCCACGCTTGAAACCGCTGCTAAGGCCTACAAGACTCAGGTAGACGGGTCTCGAACCGTCGTTTTCATGCTCATAGCTCACCCCTTTCAATAGGCTATCCGGTGTGTTATTCCCCGTTTCAAGGACTTTGACTAATCGTTTCATTCATTGCTTCCTTCAAGTCACCATCCCGACAAGAATCCAGGTGATCCTGCTGCCACTCAACGGTTCCAAAAGTTGGGAGCTGCATGGGACGTATGCCAGGCTCACTTTGAAGATCCAGAAAGGTTCGTTATGGCGTCAAACCTGTTATTGTACCTGGTTCTTGTACTTAAATCCCAACAGCAGCTATGTTAATTCTCGCTCCCGTGGATTCGATGTCGACCCAGAGGACCTTGCCGCCTATTTCATGTCGGTCACAGTAAAGTCCAACCCAAGATATTGATAGTTGACTGTTCCTTCAAGGTTCTTGTTCGAAGAGGCGATTCGAGAACGCTACCAGACGCGTCGCAATTACCAAGGAGGTCGCGGAGGTCCTCAATTCGTGTTCATGTCAGGTGGCAGAGCCTTCGGCTTTTCTGCTCCTAGTGCATCATATTATCCTAGCAGCTACTCGTATTCCGGCGACTACTCAGGGAATCGGCAGCTGAAGCAAGCAGACGATCGCAACGAACGTCAAGCCAGAGACAAGGCAGAATATGAAAAGCGTTTGAAAGAATTCGGTATGGTCTCCCTCGTCCTTCGATCCTCTCGTGTCTCACGACAAACCCAGAGCAGCAGATTGAGCAAGAGAAACGCGAATTACACAGACTCGCGATGGAAAAATCGAAAAACGAGAATGAGCGAGCTGAAGCTTACCAGCAGGCCTTCCAGGCGGCGAGAACTGGAGACGCGCCTAGAACCATGCGTCTGGTTGAGGGTTTCGACCTTGACGTCAACGCTCCCGAACGGACATCCAAGAACCCCCCAAAAAAATCGGACAAGCCAACGAATTTCCAAAGCCTGCTGCATTCTGCGTGTCGTTCATGCGATGAAGGCCTCATCATATTTCTTCTGGATCGAGGTACGGATCATAACAGTCCTCTCACCAGTGTCCATCTGAGACCATTCTGGCCAACCCAGGCGCCATTCCCGATGCCTTGAACGATGCCAAGCTCACTCCATTCCATGTTGCCATTTTGTGCGGAAATGTTGCAGCTGTCAAATTCTTTCTTCTCAGACGGGTCCACGGCAAACCGACTCCTGGTTGCCATCCATCTAAGGCGGCGGCAGATGGGCGAACTCCCCTTCAATTAGCAATTTTAAGTCGGAATGCTGAGCTCATCAGTCTCATGACACAGCAAGCTACTGTGCACGACGTGGAGCGATGCTGGCTACTACCCGACGCGACTTCTTTCAAAGACATTCTCCTGGAAAAGGTATATACTGGTATCTCTAGGCCCTATAACGTTTTCTCACTCTTCATAGAAAGGCTTCGTGGACCCAGAAACCAAGGAATTGCAGCGACAGGAAGAGCAGCGCAAGGCTGCAGAGGAGCGTGCTCGAGAAGCGCAGAGGGTGGCCGACGAGAAATTACGACAAGCGGAGAAGGCACGTCTCAAGGAGGAGAAGCAGAGACGTGCTGCTGAGCAGAGGGCGCTTGAGGAGCAAAAGAGAAGGGAGGAGGCTGAGTTGGCTAGGAAGAGGCAGGAAGCTGAAGAGAGGAAGGCCGAATTGGAGAGACAAGCGGCTGAAGCACGACGCAGACAAGAACAGGAGGCAGCGGAGGCAAAACGCAGAGCTGAGCAGGAGGCAGCCATGGCAGCAGAGCTTCGTCGTCAAGCAGAAGAAACGGCAGCCGCCGCGAGGCGAAAAGCGCAGCAGGAGGCAGCGGAGGCGCGGCGAAGGGCACAAGCGGAGCAAGAGGCTACTGAAGCCAGGCTGAGAGCCGAGCGTGCGGCCGCAGAGGCGCGACGTCAAGCGGAGGCGGCCGAGGCGTCGCGCCAAGCAGCAGAGCGGGAACAGAAACGTCTACAAGGCGCAGAAGACCTGCGCCGAAAGAAAGCGGCCAAAGCAGAGACTAGGCGGCTTCAACGTGAAGCCGAAACTGCCACTGCGCGCCAACAGGCCGAGGCCGAAGCTAGACAGCGGATTGCTGCAATGGAAAATACATCCTCGCAGCAGGGTTTGCCGGACGTTGGAGATGATAGGGCAGCAGCAGCTGAACAGCGGAGGATCGATCAGAAACGGGCGGAAACTCTACGGCGCCTACAAGCTCAGGCAGAGGAGCATCGTCGAATGGTAAGTTGATGAATTGCTCATGACACCAAAACTTGATTTTTGCTGCTATAGGCGGAAGCGAAAGTTCGTACCACAGAGGTGCGGCACGTCACCAGCTTAAAGACGGAAGACCCTCCGCAACGTTCAAAACTTGACACTCAGACTATGGTCCAATCAATTACCGAAACTATACAGGCTTCCATCGACCATGAACAGGTTCGGTTATCGCGCGTTCAACATTTTGCAGCTTGTTCACTGCGTATTTGCAGCGCCGGAAGTTGCCCAAAAAACACCAACCTCGAGATGTCAGTCAGCTCAGCGCGGAGGTGCGCATTTTCAGTTTAATAGCACGGTAGTGGCCTGATACAGAGAAATGTTAGGAGTTGCAGAAACGCGCTGCACAAAGCGCGCGCGATAAAGCTCGTATTGCAGAGGACAAAAGGCGCAAGGTGGGCCTAGTTTGTATATATGAATCATTGCATCTCATCGGCTCCTTTCTAGATGCAGGAGCTTGCTGAGCACAAGAGGTCGGATACTCCGGAGAATGAGCACCGCACGCAGACCGAAGACTACATCCCGCCTACACCAATTTCGATGCCGTCTCCGAGTCAACGGCGATTATCTCCTCCACTTATACCACACCACACGCGTCCCAATGTTTCCGCGAGGAAGATGGATTCTCAAGGGGTGGTTCTTCTTGGCGCAGAGGATATTCAGACGGGTGCGATTGCTGACGAACTGTTTGCGAGAGAGCCACCGGTGGGGCCGACGACGACGACGCGTGAAAATGGGCCTATACTTTTCCGAGGGCGTGGACGGGGTGGATATTATCGAGGACGGGGGCGAGGGCGTGGACAGTAGTTGACGGATGAATACTAAAATACTAATTGGATGGATATACTTGATATTACGTGATTGTTGCTCTGTAGTGTTTAATAACAAACAAAGGGAACGAATCTCCCGCTCGCGACGTTGGTGCTCTTGGACGCCGTCCTCGACGACGACGGGCTCGTTCTAGAGGGCTCTGCACAGTATATCTTCTTACCATCTGAGCCTGGTTCTCCCTCTTCCTGCCACAACAATGTCGTCCAATGACGGCCTTGCAGCGTCCCTTTCCAAGCCCAGAAGGGACCCTCCGCCTGCTCTCGACATCGCGAAGCAGCCACAAGAGCTCACAGAACGCGACATAGCGCGCCAGGTTCGCATCACTTCTCTTTCTTCATTTCCCAAATCTTGTCACTAACCGTCAAACAGCCTAGTGTCCTTGTCACCCCAACGGACGACCCAGATACCCTGGAACTCGACTATCCTCCCCCTCGTTCCGCTTCGGCCACCTCATCTCTCGATCCGTACTACTTTGGTCTCTCTGATTCCCCCGTACCACCCCTTCCTACCGCCCCCGTGAATCTAAGCACCACTCCCGACCAGTTGCAACCCAGCGACCCCGTCACTCCTGCCCGGGATCCCGCTTTGATTGACAGACGTGGCCTTGTCGGCGTGGGTGAGCTCACCACTCCGCGCTGGACACGCGCTGCCCACAGCAAGGAGGACACTATTACCCCCGTCCTACCGTCTCTTGGCGAGAGCTTTGAGGACGCGCCACCAGAAGAAGAGCAACCCGATGCTCCCGACAGTCCTTGGACCATCGAGGCTGTTGATGGCGAGATGTCTGAGCGCGAGGAAGTTTGTCGCACTTTCTCGTCTTGATGAGGCATTTTCACTGATTCTCGACCTAGCTCCCAGATGAAAATCCGACGCCGCGCACACTCAGAGAGAGGCCGTCTATCACTGAGGAAAGCGGTGGAGAAGAAATTCTGTATCCACGCAAACTGAGCCATGGGCCTCCGCCTGCTCTTCCGCAACCCTCCCACTTGTCGGAAGGGGGTGTTGCGCCTATCGAGCAGCCATCATCCAGGCAGTCGCATATCCCACCGCCGCTTGACTTGTCGCTTTCTGGGGTGCAGGCATCCCAAGCTCCCAGTTCCTTTTCGCAGCAGAGACGGGCAAAGAAACGCACTTCGGATGAGTTTGAGATGGATCAATTCGGCGCCCTCGTTTCCAAACGTGTTGGTTCGTCCAAGGACAAGCCTTCGAAGGAAGAAAAGACTTCTGTGCGCAAACACAGAAGCCTCAATGTCGGGAGTCCCAACAAGACCAAGGAGCGACGCCGGGACAGCAGTGGTCTTGCGCATAGCGGCAGTCTAAAACTCGCGTCTAGTCCAGCAAAAGCGTCTGAGAAGCACAGCAGACATGCATCTACCAGCTCCTCGTCATCCAGTCACGCCGAAACAACACGCCGCGTTCATACCACAGATTTTTCACACCTTCCTCCCTCCCCATCCTCCTCCTCCATCTTGAGTTTTCTCAAGCATCCCGGTCCAGGAGTTTCTCAAACCCCGCCGCTCGTTTCGTCCGCCGGCCGCGAATTTCCCCAGTCTCATCCGTCGCCAAATGTTGCGCACTCCCTTTTACGGGGAACTCAGGAGGGGTGGTCGGGGCTAGATGACGAAGCAACCGCCGAGGCTTTACGCAAGCTGGACGGCCTCAGCGGCAAAAGTGCCCGTGCGAGAGCAAGTGTGGCCAGCTTTACTCGCTCGACTGGGAGTCGACCAGGAACCCCCGCCAAAAGTGCCACTCAATGGGAAGGGATTGGACCGATGGAGCCAGGTCGGAGAGCCAGTGCAACGTCTCAACACAGTTCTCACTCGAAAGAGCGTCCGCTGGGTGGCTCAGGTCTAGAGGGAGCAGTTGAGACCGAGTTGATAGGCAGCGCTGTCAGTAGTGACGAGCAGCCTTTCAGCCCTTCTAATGCCGCTGAAAAGACGCCCAAGAAAGGTACGGCGAGTGCTCGATCAAGCTTTACTCCGAAGCGTGGTTCCACTTCTTCCACAACGTATGCAAGCACACCTACGACGAGCTCTCGCGATTCTGCGTCTATGTCGGTCACAACGACCGCGACCTCCGTATCTGCCGCGTCTAGTCGCCACTCTATGGGCAAGGCCCGACGAAACAGCGCAGGAAGCGACGTATCCAGCATCCACTCCAGCGATGCGACTTCACTCAAGGATCGTGTTGCATCCTTGGCCTCCAATGGTGATGCCCCAGATGATACCGCTGTCCCACCCGTTCCACCGTTGCCCAAGGATTTGTCGACGTACAGGTCGCCTCCCCCCACTTCCACTGGGTTGACTTTTCCCGTCCTTCCCACTCCCGATGAAGATCGAAAGCGGCAAAGTCATGACAGTGAGGAGCGCCCACAACCCGCGGGTGGCATATCGCCTCTGCCCACTGTTGCTGTTGCTCCTCCGACTGTCTCCAACGAGAACCGTCGACGCAGCCAACATTATTCGGGATACACGAGTCAGGGTTCAGGCGCCTCAGATTCTACCTCGGCGGTTCCTAAGACGCCATCAAAGAAATGGAGCTTTTCTAACGCTCTCAATCTAAGGTTGTCGAGCTCTCCCTCGTCCGCTGCTGCCTCTAGTCCCAAGTCTCCCCGATCTGTCACATTCGGCCAGCAACTGCGCAAATCTACTTCGAAGGACCAGACCTTGTCGCCGGTGCCGCCCAATAACCCCTGGGAACAACCGGCGGCAATGTCATCCGCTGCTTCGTTGGCGTCGTTGTCCTCTGTCGGGTCCGTCCGGAGCCCGGGACTTCGTCCCCCATCTTCAAGCAAAACTTCCGACAGCAAGAGTTCGGAGCGTGGACCTGTACTTAGTCGCACCGGTACCGATTCCAGCGCTAGCACCACTCAGACAACGTCTGCGCTGGCCCCTACTCAATCTGGGCCGCTCAGTCCGACGTCGTCTGTTCGTCGCAACCAATCAAAGCGTTTGACCCCATCGTCTATTCCTTTCTTCCGTCGATCCTCTTCCCAATCCATGCAGATCCCTGCCGCAATTCCGATGCCATCGTCCCCTACGCAATCTACGAGCTATAACTCTTTGGTGGCGCAACCACGCACAAAGCCGGAGGGTAAACACGACAGTGATTACAACCCTTCTTCGACGTCCACCCCAGGAAAGAAGTCCTCAGTGTTATCACTCCTCAAGTCCTCTTCAAGACGAAGTCTGCATGCTGATTCCAAAGAAGCGGCCAGAGAGCTCCAACGGATGAAAGACGCCGAAAAGGAGAAGGAAAAAGAAAAGGAGAGGTTGGCTAAAGTTGAGAAAGAAAGGTTGAAGAAAGAGGAGAAGGATCGCAGCGAAAGCAGGATATCTGTGCTGATGGGAAGGAAGCGTGGCAAGGTCTCGTCATTCGTTTCTCCATTTTTTTTACATGTTGCTCATCGTTTGCGCCAGACACTATCATCTACGGATCCTCCTCCCCGCAAACAAAAATCGCCCGTACATCTCCCTCCTTTGCAAATGGCTGCTTTAGAACCGGTAACCGCCCAGCGTGTTGCCCGGCTGAAGTCTACGCCTTCGGCCTCCTCGACGCCTTCAACCACTCCAAGCAGTACCACTCGGACGGTTTCCGGCTCAAGACTGACGTCTCAGACCGTGAGCTCTATGCAAAAGCAGTCTGACAGTTCATTGCGGAGCCGTAACGCCCTGCCTACGATTGCGGGTTCTCCGTCAGTTGCCTCTGGTGCGAATGGCTCATCGAAGGAAGGGAAAGAGCCCCCACCGTCATCCTCTTTGAGTAACTCAGTATCGGGGTCCCTACCGAAGGAGACACCAACGAAGATCCCCCGCATTTCTAGTCGAACTTCGACAGTCGGCTCGCCGTTGCAAAAGGGAATGAGTCGCCGCACGAGTGTCAATGCTAGTGGTTTGTCATCGTCGACGAATCCGTCTCCGACGGGCGTGTCGACCAATGAATTTGGTGTGTTGGAAAGCGACGATAGTCACGGCGCGAAGACTGTTTCTGCTGCAACTCGAAATGCATCGGTCAGAGCGTCCCCCGCAACAGTGTCTACTTCCCGTGTCCCTCGGCAATCATCGACAAACGCTACTGCTTCATCGTCGTCGAGCGTTCTTACCAGGAAACCCAACCGAGATTCAATCTCATTTACCGGCCTTCGAAAGTCCTCTACGAGTTCTGTGACCTCCTCATCAACCGCTACGGCCGCTGAATCTTCTTCGACGCACCACCGATTCTCTGCTCTCTCGCCGTCTCGCGGGCTGAACAAACTTCTCAGTCCGAAGATCGGAATTGCGCGTGCTTCGAATTCCTCGTCCAGCATTCAGCAAGTTGCCAACTCTCCCTCCTCGAGTCGACAATCCCTATCAGCGCAGTCTCCGTCACCCGCTCCTAGTTCGGTGGATGATGAGGAGGCTTTGGGAGATGAAGAAATGATGCATTATATCCGCCGGCAGCAGGCCAAGAAAATGGCCGCAGGCGCAACCCAGGAAGAGCTCGACGAGTTGTTGAAGTTCCCCGAGCCTAAACCTCCGGGCACTCCATCTACACCCCAAGGTTTGTTCTAATGAGTCGACATGTTCTTGTTGCTGACATAGTGCACAGCTATTCTCAAAGGCTCCCAGACTCAGCATCTCTCCGAATTTGAACGGAAAGAAATCCTTGATTATCCCAATGTGTATTGTATCGGCGCCAAAAGCAACAAGAAGCCGGCAGTGCTGGAGAACTCCACCAACAATTATGGGTACGACGATGATCGAGGCGATTACCTAGTGGTTAATCGAGACCACCTTGCGTATCGATACGAGGTCATGGACACTCTGGGGAAAGGTTCTTTCGGACAGGTATTGTCTTGCCGGGATCATTGCACCGGAGAGTCGGTAGCGATCAAGATTATTCGGAATAAGAAACGTTTCCACCACCAGGCGTTGGTTGAAATCAAAATCTTGGACAACCTTCGGAAATGGGTAAGCAATTTCCTCGCTCTTGTTGTTAAGCTGCTCACTCCCGCCTACAGGATGCGGAAGAGAAACATCATGTTATCAAGATGACAGAGCACTTTTACTTCAGGGGCCACTTGTGCATTGCCATGGAGCTTCTTAGTATCAACCTCTACGAGCTCATTAAAGCTAACGGATTCGTCGGCTTTACCACTACCCTGATCAGGCGGTTCACCACTCAAATGCTTATGTCTCTGTCTTTGATGCGCCATCATCGTATCGTCCATTGCGATCTCAAGCCGGAGGTCGGAAATTTGGTTCTTTCTTTTTCATTGTTCTCATGTGCAGTCTTTCCAGAACGTACTCTTACGCCACCCCGCAAAAAGTGCTCTGAAAGTGATTGATTTTGGTAGCAGTTGTCTCGAGCACGAGAAAAGTTCGTGTTGTTCTTGATACTCATTCTGCGCTGACCAGTTCTCTAGTCTATACCTATATTCAAAGCCGTTTCTACCGTTCCCCTGAAGTCATTCTTGGCATGAACTACCACATGGCAATCGACATGTGGAGTTTGGGTTGCATTCTTGCAGAGCTTTACACAGGCTTCCCTATATTCCCTGGCGAAAACGAACAAGAACAACTGTCGTGTATAATGGAGGTTCTTGGTGTCCCCGATAAAGAATTTGTCAACCGCAGTTCACGCAAAAAGCTGTTTTTCGGTGCGTCTGCCATTTCTGCCAATTCGTTGTCTGACGATTCAATTCTCAGACCCCAACGGTGCTCCGCGTGCCGTGATAAATTCAAAGGGCCGTCGTCGGAGACCGGGAACCAAAACCCTCGCACAGGTGCTGAGATGCAATGACGATGAATTCGTTGACTTCATAGCGAAATGTTTGATCTGGGATCCTGAGCGCCGAATCAAGCCTCAGGCAGCTTTGCGGCATCCGTTCGTGCTGGCGGGCAAGCGTGGAGCTAACGCTCCGTCGTCAACAACCCCGAAGGCGACTCTTTCATCGTCGACTTTGGGAAGCAGCCGGACCAAGCAAGTACTGGAAACACCAAAAAAGTCCCTCATCAGCGCCCCAACACCTCTCACTGCACGAACCTCTCGAACTACAGGGAACGGCGTTCCTACGACACCCAGCAACTCGTCGCAACCTTCGACGCTCGGCTCCTCGCGATCATACCGGGCGTCTCAGGCCCAGGGATTATCGACATACCATTCGAGCCGGACCTTGAACGGGATAGCGGTAAGTGAAGTCAGCTTTTGACGTCCGACAATGCTGAGTTGTGGTGTGTAGACGAGTGCTGGAAAATGACCCGGATGACACATTTTTTTGCCGTTTTTTTCAGATGTTCTTGATGATGGAGGGCTGTTAGACGACTAATTTCATTTCTTAAACGTCCAGGCTCATACCCGGTCTGCTGTATTCCCATATCTGCTTCTCTTGTTGTCGTTGTTCGTTCTATAGCACGTACTTAAATAATTCTGCAATACACTCAATCTGGACGTCGGATCATAATTTTGCTTTCACCTCGACTTGACCAATTTGAATACTTCGTGATATGTATGAGCATTGAGCCATGAGGTCTCCTTCTGCCATTTGGACGGGCGTCCGACGCGCACATCAATCCAGTTCTCCAGAGCTCACCCATCTCCTTCAGAGATACGCCTCGTCTCCTTCACTTCCACTCGACCTCGCCAATCTTCTGTCTTTCGGTCGTCCTGTAAACAGCATCTCTCAATGTTCATTTCGACTCTGTGCTCATAATTAACTGCAAGGTGACTCCCACTTCAGTTCTCTCGTCTGTGCAGTTCGCGATCGCAGAAATACCCAGGTACTGGACCTGCTAGTTCCTCATAGGGCTCCGACGTGATACTCCTTCTCAGACGACTGGCAAAGCGCGCTCGTTCACTAGAGACACTGCCGTATCTTGTGGGCACAAATCCCTACGTAGCAAAAACTCTCGACGCGTATCGGGACAGCTTCCATCTCCTTACAACGTTAGTTTCCAATTTTCGATCGCGAACCAGCTACTTTACCCTCACTCAGTTATCCTGCTGTAACAACAGTCGAAGAAAACCAGAAATTCACAGAACAACTTGAGAACCTTGTCCACCGACACACCGATGATATCCCAACGATGGCCAAGGGGTCCGTGCATTCTTTTTCTTTTCACGCTTCTATAGACTTTGAGCTCTAGATTTCTGGAGTGTGCAAAATATATGTCTCCGACACAAATGAGCAATTTTCTAGATGGTATGATCCGCAACCGCATATCTGTGCGGCTGATTGCGGAGCAACACATCGCAATCTCGCGCGCACTGGAGAACGCACAGCAGGAAGTCAATGTGGGCATTGTGGACACGCAATGTTCCCCTTCACAGATGATCCGGATGTGTGAGTCGTACGTTGCGGAATTATGTTCCGCCACCTTGGGCTCGAGCCCCTCCATTGTCATCGATGGTCACCCGGAAACGACGTTTGCGTAAGTTGGAGTTTGAATTTCGCGTTGAAGCTTACCCTCTTTTTGCAGATACGTCCCGGTACATCTAGAGTATATACTGACAGAAATTCTGAAGAACTCATTCCGAGCGACGGTGGAGTTCCACAAGGCGCGCACTCTCCCCCCTGTGCGCATAACACTCTCTCCGCCAATGTCTGACACGACCAGTACTCCGACATCGAGCTACCTATCTATTCGTATTCGAGACGAAGGCGGAGGTGTATCACCCACAAACATGGCTCGCATCTTTTCGTATGCCTTTAGTACTGCTCGAAGTGGCGAATCGGATGTGGACGGTGGCGGCGGACCCTATGCTGCCCAGCATATTGGCGGGCTCGCCAATATCGGTGGCGCTGATTTATTTAGCGAGATCACATCCAAAGGTCTGCAAACCGGTCTGGGATCCATTGCTGGACTGGGTTATGGTTTGTCACATTTTCAGCTCTTGCTCTGGAATCTGAGAAGTTTTCAGGATTGCCGATGAGTAAACTATACGCTGAGTGAGTTCAACAAACCTGCAATTGTCAAAGCTCTGATGTTCATCGACTAGATATTTCGGAGGCTCGTTGGATCTTATGTCGCTTGATGGATGGGGTATGCCTCACTATCTTTCATACAATAAGGCTGATGCTGCATCAAACTAGGGAGTGATACCTTTCTGAGGCTCCGGTGCCTCAACGAGACTGGAAATTCGACCATTTGACGTTACAACCTAATGCCAATGTACATTATAATACCGCAGGATTTTGTGGGGACATGTATGTGTCGGCGGGATCAATTGTATACATAATTTACGATCGAGTCTTGTCCTGGAACTTATGGCCACCGTGGTCTACCAACCACTCGGGCTCTATTTCGGTAATGATCCGTATTCTGCATTGTTATTCAGACAAGAGAGTCGGAAAAATCGCAGGACGACGCACTGGGTCTTCTTGGTCTCCTCCATCTCGTGAAAGATGACCCACCCTGAACGAGGTTTCCGTGTGAAGAGAACCGAGGTCGGATGCACATGCAATGTCTGGGCAGTCTCAGCGACTATCGGAGAAAGAAACGGGTTCGCCTTACCCTGTTGCCTCTCACAGAACGATATGTCCCGTCAGCAACCCATCTCGCCCCATTTCGCCAATAACCAGTAACGAGACATCGACGCAACCTTTTCGCGTCCCCTTCACAGCTTTCAGTCGGTAGATTGAAGCGCTGCATGTATTTTTTAAGCTGGGAGCGAATCGAGACCGCCCGCGACATTGCGCGAAAGGATAATGCATGTGATTTACACCAGCCTGACGAACGACCGTACTTAGTGAACGCATTGTAAGCTGAGAAACAAGTTGAGATGCATAAGAGACCAGTAAACGAAAGGCATGCCGTTCAATAATGTGATGTGATCCTGGGTGCTGATGAATTAGTCCAAAACCAACCACCAAGGAGAATCACAATACCCCTTCTTCAGCTGTAAATTTCCGCCGTTCTAGTTCAGCTAATGCACCTGGAGCGCCATCCGGAATTACAAAAGCATCCTAATCGATGAATTCGAAACCAGTTCCAGGACAATGGGTGAATCCTACCTGTACAGCAGTCATGGCAGCAATGGTCAATATCTCTTCTCCGCATTTAAGCTCCTTCGAATTAAACAACTACAGCAACTTTCAGTTCAAACCACAAAAGTATGCATGCACTGACCATTCGCGCTATGCCCACCTCGACAGGACACTCCGCGACCTGCTCTCCAATGACGGTAAGCCTGCCGTCCTCACCTATCATTCCTGCTGCAACGAGACCTTCCAATGCTCTTAAAACACTCTCAGCCGGTGGAGCGGATACCCATTCGAACTTCATGAGATCGTCTATGCCCAGCGACTTGAGTTGCAGTATGGGAGTCGTCATATCCGTCCGGGTGATTTCAGGTGCAGTGGAGAGAGGAAGCGAGTCGAATGTAGATATTGGGTACAAACGATAGCAGACGCCGGGAGATGTGCGGCCGGCTCGACCAGCCCGCTGTGTAGCTGATGCTACAGATGTTGGGACTGTAGCCAGGGACGCAAGGGCAGTTGTAGGGTTATAAACTCGTATCTGGAGGAAGAATAAGTTTTTTCGTTGATCGATTTAGTGCGCAACTCACTTTGACAAAGCCACAGTCAACTACGAACTTGATTCCCTCGATTGTGACACTCGCCTGAAACAATAAGTTGGGGGCCATACGAGTCTGCTTGAAGCTCACCTCCGCAATATTGGTTGCGATTATTACCTTTCGAGTGCCGCGCTCAGGGGGCTCAAACACTCGTAATTGTTCTTCTGTGGTCAAGCCAGCATGGAGTGCTAATGGTACCAGGCGAGTGGCGTTTCGAGGCAAACTACAACCGAGAATATGGAAACAGTGGTCTGCACGAACGAAACGACATACGTTGGCAGCAAGTCCGAAAATTCTTCGACACATCTCTCGATATCTTCGCGACCCGTCAAAAATATCAAGATGTCGCCGGCGCCTTGCTGTAAAAGATTCAGTTCTAGGCCGAGAGAAGGGCGTTATTCTTCCGACCTGCAGGTTGATGTTCCACGCTACTTCAGCCGCTTTTCGTACATAGTCTGGAGCAGGTTCTTGCAAATAAGCTACTTCCACAGGATACATCCGCCCTTCGAGGCTAACAATGGTCGCCTCATCGGGAGGTGCTGAAGCAGTGAAGTAATCCAAAAACGAGGTCGCATCCAGAGTTGCAGACGAAACGATCAACCGAAGTGAGGGTCGCTTCCGTCGAATCCTGGAAAGCGTGAGCCGAGGTCTATCTAACTTCAGGAAGGTATACTTTTTCAGGACACCAAGGAGTAGATCGGTGTAAACACTTCGTTCGTGGGCCTCGTCAATCTTTCTCAAGGTAGATTTAGACGAAACAAGAAGTGAAAATATCGGTTCGTAGCGCACCATGATTACGCTGTAGCGACTCAGTAGAGGGTCGACCAAGGTTTCGCGGAAGAGCATCCCGTCCGTCATGTATAGTATTCGGGTCCTTTCTTTGTCGCTGACATCCTCGAATCGGATGGTGTATCCAACCTGAAGCTCGTTGAGGGCACGGCAGCGACAAGTTGCTACTTATTTTTCACCTCATCGCCGAGGATAGAGCCAACTTCGGAAGCAACTCGTCCAGCGACTGAGGTAGCAGCGACGCGGCGGGGTTGAGTGCACGCAATTACATTGCCATTCGCCGCCCAGCCAGCCTCCATGAGATATTGGGGGAGTTCTGGAATAATCATCGTCAGAGCAGATCACGATCTCCGACGCGTAGAATTTATGTACGAGTGGTTTTGCCGCAGCCTGTTTGCCCGACGACGATTATGACTCCATGCTTTTCAATGGCGTAGAGAAGCTTGTCGCCTGCAAGAAGACAGTTGAAGCGGGTGATTCGATGGATGCTATGGACTACGTGCGATGTTTGAAGATGGGAAGGCGCTCGCGTTGGCTTTGGATGGATAGAGTCGATATGGCGGAGGGAACGGCGTAATCTTCTGCTTCAGTTTCTCGGTCGAGACTGCTCCCAGGCGCGGTGGTACCAGGTTTCCAAAATTGCATGGTGGAAGAGGGGAGAAGGAGACAACGCTCAGGCTCTCGTCAACGTGATCGCGTTCTAAGTCTTCTCGCCAACTCTCAGTGGGGATTGTACATACATAACGCGCAGCACTTGCATCGTTGTGTTATAAAGTGGATTATCATTTTAGTAGCCACGTCCTCGTCCTCCACCTCCACCTCGTCCACGAAATCCTCCCCCGCCCCCACCACCGCGGCCAAATCCGCCGCCGCCCCCGAATCCACCACCACCACGGCCCCGATCACCACCAAACCCGCCGCGACCCCGATCACCAAACCCACCACGACCCCTTGGGCCACCTCTTGACTGAAAGCCACCTCGTCCGCCACCGCGTGGTCCTCCACGCCCGCCTGGAGCTCCCCTGCCTCGTCCTCGTTCTAGAATCAATAAAGTCAACGAAAGGATACGACTCTGGGCAGGGTGTAGTGCTCACTGGTGACGCCTGATATAGGTAATATTGGTGAGCAATTTCACCAGACTCGCAGAGTGTGAAACGCACCTCCGAGCACTTTTGGTTTCGGCAGAAATCGATCTATTGGGAGGAGCTTGTCCCCGCCGATGTAGACCTTGTCGCCTTTTTTGAAGCTGCTTGCTACCATGCCGTCCCCCATTTTTATGGAAAAGTAGACTTCGTTAATGGGTCCTAGAATTTCGTCGACTTTGCCGATGACAGACTTGTTTTGCAAGTAAATTGGGGCGTTGAAGTATGGGACTTTGTCTGGCATGAGTGAGGAACACAACATTTCATCCTCGACGGCGTGGATGAAGGTGCCCATTTCTAACGGTCGTATGAGCGTGAAGTGGGAGAGACGAGCAGGAGTTGGGAAGAACCTAGGACCGTATCCGGCGGGCCCATGTCGCGCTGTTGGAAGCCGCCGCGGCCGCCACCGCGCCCTAGAATGAATTAGACTGTAATACCCTGGTGTATTGAGGGGAAGCATACCGCCCCCGCCGCGACCAAAGCCGCCTCGAAATCCACCACGGCTCATGCTGAAATATTTTTGATGGATTTATTTGGCGTTCTTTGCTAACATGAGTCTGCTTAGCCCGCGTCCTTCTGTCGAGGCAATCGTTCAGCCTACTCATTCAGACATCGCCTTCCTTGGCCAGCGTCTATGGGACAAACTCTCCTCAGACTCTCATGCTCAACCAATCTACCTTTCCGCCTCTTCCAACCAGCATTATGCAAGCACCGGGCTCTATACCATATCCTTTTGCGCTCAGCTCGATGAGCAGGTATGGCTGTATACTAACCGACTGTTCATTCATTCATGTTACCTGCAGACCGAACATCTCGCCGTCCCTCAATCCTGGTTAACACTGTACAAGCGTGTTTTCTCACCAAAAGCTCTCTCCGTTCTGCTCACACTTCAACCACCCATAACCATCACTGAAATCGTTGTATCTGCTCTAACAATGGAAGCCTACGAAATGGCGCCGCAAATCTTAGACTCATGGCTTTGTGATGGTCGAATTTTGCGACAAGGAGACGTTTGCACCTTTTCATCGGATTCCCTCGTAAATGGGAGCGGCTCTCACTCAATTCCTCTGTTGCAATACCGTTTAGACATGCTTGAGCCTGTCATGCAAGGATGCGCTCGCAAAGGGGAAACAAAATTTATCCTTACTCTCGACATTACATCACATACCGACGAATCCGACGGCGAAAGCGACGTAGAAGGCTTTGAAATCGGTCAAGACTTTCTGGCCCCTTCAATCTTCAATTCGTCCCAAGTCACCGCGAGTCCAACTCAAGACCATAAACCTGTGCTATTTGAGTGTCGGGCATTGACTGAGTCCAACTCTTCGCCATACGAAGACTGTACCCTATATCTGCGCACCACAGAACTGGGTCGAGTGGGTGGTTTGAATGGAGATTGGGTGAGTCATCATCGTTCCCTCCAAGTTTGACCCTGTATTGAAGAAATTCGTAGCTCGTTGTTCACTCTGTTAATAGTAGACTTGTTCGCGTTGTTGCCGATGATACCCTTGTAACGTCAAAGTATGCAAATCCTAGTGCTTCTCGTTCGTCCCTTATAAGTTCTCAAGTGGCATAGTTCATGCTCCTCCTGTCCTCATACACAACATATGCCCGTCCCTTGCATCTTCCTCTCCGAGGACGCTATCTTTGCATCCTAGTCCCTTTGGGTCAGGACAACCTGCGATCCCCACTGCCAAAGCGATCACCATTGCCCGAGTTGCTTCTCCCATTTCCGTAGACAGAGCTTACCAGCCATCATTCTTGCGATCATTGAAAGCTTACTTCAACGGCTCGAAGCGACTCATCAAGAACGGCGACATTATCGCAGTGCCTGTGGACACCGACAGTTCTTCAGACGAGAACGAAAACAGCTTGGACGGAGAACTCAAGTACAAATTTCGCAGCTTGATACTTTCCTGGACTGATCACGATCAGGTCTGTAACACCCGAACGAGCTGACGAAGTGGTTTTCTTCATGATCACCAACGTCGAGCATGATGTTCTCCCGACTTCCGAGCAACTTTCGGAACACGACACATACCTCGACTCGACCATGGGCGAACTGGGTTGCTGGGTCGATCCCTCGGCCACTCGTATCATCCAGACTGGCGTTGAACATGCCCGCGTTCCTGATATCGGAACGTATCTACACCCAGGTAACGAACGTGAACTGCTCATGACATCGATGTTTCTCAAGTGGCCATTTTTCGTAGACAGAAACAGCCCGAGGGCTTTGTTCTCTACTCTGAGTCGGGGATCTGATCCCATTCTTCTTCGACCCGAGAGCCCTTACGGTCGATTGGTATCGCTGTGTTCTGCTACTCTCCTCCGAGATGCGGTCGACTACAACCTGTCTCTATCAGTACTTTTGAAAGGTGCCCGAGGAACGGGCAAGTTCACCACGGCTTGTTGGGTTGCACACAGTATCGGAATGCATATCTTGGAGGTTTGATCTATCTCACTAGAGAAGTACTTTTTTTTCTGAATCATTGTGCCACAGATCAACTGTTACGACCTTATTGGAGAAACTGACGTAAAGACAGAAGGCACTCTGAGGGCCAGATTCGAAAAGTTGGAACAGTGTTCGCCCTGTATTCTTCTTCTTCGCCATATCGATGGCCTTGCTCAAACAACCCAGGCTTTGGAACCTGGCAAAGGTATATATCCTCTCAATTTTTTGCTGCATTTCTACCACGTCACCTCAGAGTCCGTTCTGACGACCGTGCTGCGAGAGTGCATCGACAATATGCATAACACTTGGCGAATCTCGGGACATCCTGCGATGGTATTTGCGACAACGGCGGAAGCGGAACGCGTCCCGATGGGAATGTTATCTTGCTTCAAGCATGAGGTTACTTTCGAGGTAACACACAAGACATTTATCTGCCCAAGCTGAGACGTGTAACGTATGCACAGGCTCCGAATGAGGGAGAACGTCTTGAAATGCTGCAGTCGCTGTTGGCGGACACTGTCCTCAGCCCCGACGTGTCCCTTGCGAAGCTCGCAACCGAAACAGCGGCGTTAGTCGCAGGTGACATTGCCAGTTTGGTGCTGCGCGCACAGAGCATTTCTCTGGAACGGGCCAGCAGGATATCGTATGGCTTTTCTTTGTCTCTTGCCGTCCTGAAATTCATTCATTCGTTACCAGAAATAGCAGCGAAATCGCTGTGATGACTGCGGGCGTGGCTACCACAGCAGCCGACTTTGAAAACGCGCTTGACAAAGCACGGGTGGCTTACTCTGAAAGCATCGGCGCTCCCAAGATTCCCAACGTTTCCTGGGATGATGTTGGCGGATTAGCCGCAGTGAAAACCGATATTCTCGATACAATACAGCTTCCTTTGGAACATCCGGAGCTGTTTGCGGACGGTTTGAAAAAAGATCAGGTCATTCGTTGTTCGTTTCCCTTTGTGAAATCCGTCGCTCAAATGCTGTTGTCCAGGGATTCTTCTCTACGGGCCCCCGGGTACTGGAAAAACTCTACTGGCCAAGGCGGTCGCGACATCGTGTTCGCTCAACTTTTTCTCCGTCAAGGGACCTGAACTGCTCAACATGTACATCGGTGAATCCGAGGCGAACGTCCGACGGGTGTTTCAGCGTGCGAGGGACGCGAAACCCTGTGTGATCTTTTTCGACGAGTTGGATTCTGTGGCTCCGAAGCGGGGGAACCACGGTGACTCGGGCGGCGTCATGGATCGTATTGTCAGCCAGCTGCTGGCAGAGCTGGATGGCATGGCAGGCGGGAGCAGCGGCGCGGACGTTTTCGTCATTGGCGCGACGAACCGGCCTGATTTGTTGGACCCCGCTCTTTTGCGGCCGGGAAGGTGGGTTGCGATTGTTGTCTCTTTTTAGAGCTGCTCCTGATGACATGGCCAGGTTCGATCGAATGCTTTATCTAGGTGTTAGCGATACACATGAAGCTCAGCTCAACATCCTCACGGCCCTGACGCGCAAGTTCCGGCTGGACCCCGCGCTCGATTTGGCGCGTTTGGCGGAACAATGCCCGTTCAATTATACTGGGGCCGACTTTTACGCACTCTGTTCGGACGCGATGCTCAACGCCATGTCACGCAAGGCGGAGGCGCTGGAGGCGAAGCTCGCGGTGCTGAATAGCGAGCCTGCGACTGGGAAGGACGACCACCCGCGACCACTGACATCGCAATATTATCTCGCGGAACTCGCTTCGCCAGAGGACATCGATGTGCTCGTCTCCGAAGCTGACTTTGACCGTGCTCTGAAGAATCTTGTGCCGAGCGTCAGTCAGTCAGAGATGGAACACTACGCACACATCCAGCAGCGCTTCTCGCGACCCGAGTCGTCAGCCTCTGAACATGCGAGTTGAAAATAGAAAAAGTGTGTACATTGGTTGTATACATTAGATTAAAACCATCTACTGGGTTTGATACCAATACGGTTGAATACGTCTTTAATACCGGTCGACACGAAAACACCAAGAGCATTGGAAGCCTGCAGCTTCACGGGATGCCCCACTAATTCTTCCTGATATTTAGTCTTGCCGTTAATGACAAGCTCTAGGCGTAACACGGGGCGATTGAGATCGCGGGAATCTATCTCGAATGTAGACCTAGAGCAAAAAAAATTGAGGGTAGCTCGAAGGGACAAAAAAGCTGCTTACCATTTCACGTTTCCAAGAGGCACATATTTCAAAACGCGTTCCTTGGGTACTTGCACCGTCTCGGTGACATATACAGGTCCCTCCTCCGTCTCGACCAGCTCACTGCGGTTAGCCGACACCGTTTCCTCGCTTTGCATGCGAAGCGTGCGAACAAGAGGGATATCAAACATGCTGAGCGGGCTCGTAGAATATTCGTACACAGGGTGCATATGCGGCGTGTTATACTGGATCGCCGCAAACTCGTGGCGGTCGCCCGAGATGATGACGACATTGGGGACGGAGTGCAGCGCCTCGAGGAGCGCGGCTTTTTCGGCGGGGAAGGCGGCCCAGGAGTCTATTTGTGCGTCGTGGCCCCAGAGGGACGTGAAGGGCACGGAGCTGACGATGAATTTGAATGAGGAAGTGCCGTTGGCGTGGGCGAGCCAGCTGTGCAGGGCGGCGAGCTGAGTTTCGCCGAGCATGGTGCCGGTGGGGACGTCTTCGGTGGCGGGGACGCGGTAGCGGCGGGTGTCGAGGACGAAGAAGGCGGCATCGCCGTAGCGGAAGCTGTAGTAGTGTTGGTCCCCGACCGAGTCGTAATTGGCGTCAGCGTTGTAAATTTTGAAGGCATCAGAGGCGCTGGGGAAAGGGGGTTGGGAGTCGTTTCCGTATCCAATGTAGTTGTTCTTGAACTGGCAAAACGATAATTAATTCGGGAAACGTATTCACAACAGGCATGCTCACCTCATGGTCGTCGTAAGTATGGAAAATGGCTGCATGAGGCACGATATGAGCAAAGTGAGGGCAGCGAGGAGGCATAGACACGTACGGAGGCGCTCATAAATTTTCTTGAAACTTTTGCTTTGATAATTTCGTCGGTAAAGGCGGCGATAGGCCTCCTTGCTGTCGCCGATGTAAGTAGGCACGTCACTACTAGGGTGAAGTATCAGCATTTGGAGATGCAACACGCGGGAACGAAACATACTAGATGAAATCGCCGAGGAAAAGCATAAATTCGACGGGTGGGATGGGGTCAATTGGGACGGTAGGGGGATATAAATAGTTTGCGAGGAGGTCAAAGCCTCTGATGGTGCGTGCATGGAACGGCAAGTAGGGGAAATTGGGGATCACGCAGGAGGAAGCGACAAAGCGGAAACGAGAACCGGTGGACAAACGAGAGTCGGGGAAGGTGCGGAACGCAAAAGGACCGGATGTGACGGTTCTGTTCTCGTCGGCGAGGGCGTCTGTATCAACGTTTTAAGCCCAAGGACGGATTACAGCAACGAAGATACTGACACTCATAGAAAGTATTGGGCCAGAGACCGGAGAGCTTGACAGTGTGCACAAAGTCGGTTTCCGGGGAAAAGACCAATGACGGCCCACTTCTCCATGGATTTGGATTCTCGGGGTCTTTCTGCTCTCGGAAAAGGAGCTGAGCGGTAGCGTTGACTGTGGGGAACCGAACAGCGATTTTTACGCTATCTGCAGAGACGGCGCCAATGCGAGAAAAAGACAAGTCGGCAGCGGTGTCGAGGAAAGGGGTGAGGGTGAACTCGAGGGCCATGAGGGCCAACAGGGCGTTGATTGCAAGATTGGCTTTGCGCAATCTGGGAGAGGGAGATGGCAGAGAAAGGGCAATGGTGCGGTACCACTGGTCCTGTTCTTGTCGGGTCTGAGGCGGGGGTGGAGGTGGTGGAACGGCTGCAGCGCCGTTGGGGTCGTCTTGCTTTACATCTGAACCATTTTCTGGGAGAGGCTCCTTTGATTCTGGTTGTTCTACCTTGACTTGGGGGACGGTGGAGATTTTTGGAGCAAAGAAGAGGGCGGTGGATTGGGCAACGAGGAGGATGGGGAGAGCAGTCCTTGCGATTGGGGAGGGGATGATACGGAGGAAGATGTAGGCGACGACGCGGAAGAGGGTGGACAGCACCGCGGCGGCGAGGTTGAGCGTGTCCATGAAGGTAGACGCTGTCTTGAAGATCTTTATTTGGTCATACTTGATTGCTTTGCTCGTTGCTCCCAACCACCACAACCACTGCTACACTCCACAAACCAGCGTATCATCATACATTACTCGCGTCTTTCATTCAAGTCTGGTGCAGAGTCCGTCAACAAGTTGGCTTCAAGTACATGCTCGACGTCATTCATCCTAATTGAACCACTGGAGCCTTCGATAGCAACAAACTTTGTAGTGTCTCTGTTGTTGTGGATATTGTACTCGCGCCCTGCTAGCTAGCTACGAATTGCATGTTTGTAGATACTAAATTTTATTGAGAGCGAGGTTGCATCAGGATCACTGACATCAGTTTTTGTACTGCTGCAACCACCACCACCACCGCCATGAGCGCCGTCGACGTCGCACCCGCCGTTGCCCCCGATCCCAACGCCGGTCTACCTCCTCCACCCGGCTACGACCAGCAATTCGACCCTGCAGAGTCCTTTGCTGCGTTGCGCATCCAGGACCATTCAGACCCTGTGCCTCGTGCAGCATCTTCTATGTCTATGCGCGCCCCTGGTCTCCCTCGCAATCCCCGTCATGCACATACCCTTCCAGCCCATCCATACCCACAAGACTATCCCCCACATCAGCAGCAGTATCCTCAGGATCAGTACGCACAAGACCCTCACCATTATCCACAGGATCCAGGTCCACAGTACGATCACCAGCAGCAATATCCTGATCATCAGCAGCAGTATCCTCAACAACAGTATTCTGACGCACAGAGTGTTCAGAGCCAGTCCACCTACGATACTGCCTACGAGAACTACGATTCTCCCGCTACTTATGCGCCTCAGCAGTGGCAGCAACAACCGCCTCAGCAGTACAATCCATTGTACGCCGCTGCTTCAAACGTTCTTGGCGGCCCGCCCCCAGGAACAATGCAGCCCCAGGGCCCCGTTTACCAGCAGCCTCCCCAAGGGGTATATTCCCAATATGCACCCAGCCAAACCTCTCTTTCTTCCGCCCGATACCCACCCTCCACCCACTCAGGAAACTCTGGCGGGTATGCCCCGCAGTCCTCCTACTACCCTTCAGAGTCTTCAGAACTCGAACTTCGCCCTCCCCTTCACCGTGCCGATACCACATTTAGCGCCTCTCCAAACTCTACAAAGAGCAAAGCCGTCGATCTCAGGGCGCCGCCATATACAAAGGAGTACATCGACCAATACCGCCAGCGCATAAAGGCGGATCCCGACCCAGAATCTCATTATTTATACGCCAAATACCTCGTCGACGCTGCTAAACACATCCGTCAGAACGCCAAAGATCAGCGCGCTGCCAAAAAGTTTTCAGAGCTTCTCATCCAGGAAGCCCTCAAGGTCATCCGCCGTTTGGCGACACAGGGCGACCCTTACGACGAAGCCCAATTCTACCTCGCCAATTGCTACGGCACCGGTGCGCTCGGACTCGATGTCGACCACGAGCGCGCCTACCACCTATATCTGCAGGCCGCCAAGCAGAACCACGCCGCCGCATCCTACCGCGTTGCCGTCTGCAATGAAATCGGCGCCGGCACCCGCCGCGAGCCCTCTCGCGCCGCGTCCTTCTATCGAAAAGCCGCTTCCCTTGGCGACACCCCCGCCATGTACAAGCTCGGCATGATTCTCCTTCATGGCTCCCTCGGGGAGCAGAAAAATCCCCGCGAAGCATTCAACTGGCTACGCCGCGCTGCTGAACAGGCCGACGAAGACAATCCTCATGCCCTACACGAGCTTGGGCTCCTGCACGAGGTCGGCGAATACGTCCCGCAGGACCACGTCGCGTCCAAGAACCTCTTCACGCGGGCAGCGCATCTGGGATATACCCCCAGTCAATTCAAACTCGGGCAGTGCTACGAGTACGGTGCGCTGACGTGTCCGATGGACCCGCGAAGGTCGATTGCGTGGTATACCAAGGCTGCGGAAAAGGGGGACTCGGAAGCGGAGTTGGCGTTGAGTGGGTGGTATCTGACAGGGAGCGAGGGAGTGCTGAAGCAGAGCGATTCTGAAGCCTATCTATGGGCACGGAGGGCGGCGAACAAGGGGTTGAGCAAGGCGGAATATGCGGTGGGATATTATGCTGAGGTGGGGATCGGAATAAAACAAGATGTGGAGTTTGCGAAGAGGTGGTATATGAGAGCTGCTGGTACGTGATTTCGTCCCTTCTTTCTCGTCGTGATGCTGAACATTGAATAGCACAAGGCAACAAGCGGGCGATGAATAGGTTGACGGAGATGAAGAGGATGGGCAACAAGCGTGGTCCCGCTAGCGCGCGACCGACGCGCCAACAGGCTCAAGACAATTGCTTAATAGCTTAGATTATTCGAAGTGCCAGGGCCAATGAGGACGTGTTTTCGCATTTCGAGGAAGCAAATTGCGGTGGCGGTGAAAGATCTTGAGGTGCTTTCATTTTATCCACCTAGCGAGCTTTCGCAAACTCAGGTGGCCTACATCTCCACGGTATATACCGCTGGAGGCCGACCTTTAGGTGCGAAGACAGGATAGAATTACGCGTAGTACTGTAATAATTTCTTCAAGGAATGTAAGAGTCCAAAAACACTCGTGTCACAATCGTGAATCTGTGACGTAGATACGTCTTGCCTTTCGCTCTCTCTTACTGCGCTCATCGATGGCCGACGACGCGATTTCTCTGCTCGAACACGTCGATATCATGCAGCTCAACTGCCTCGATGAAGTCAGCGAGCATACTCTCAGTGGAATCGTGGCACAAAAAAAGATCAACACAACAAGTAGCTATTTGTTGAGTGACGCGGATGAGCAGCTGTTGCTCACGATTCCTGTGCGCACTCGGCGTCCCCGTAATAAGATAGTGAATACATTTATTCATGTCCGCGCAGTTTCATCAGACAGTACGCGTGCGCTCTATCATCATCCGCTCCTCCGGAGGCGACATCGACCAAGCGCCGAAACGCGTCAAGCTGCTGGTTAATCGGCCGGCGATTGGGTTCGAGGATGCCGATGGGGAGGAGCCGGAGGTTGCTCAGATACTGGATCTTACGGAAGACGACGTGAAGAACGGACGGCCCATTCCGCTGAGGTTTGTGAGGTTCCAAGGTGTTAATAGTCTGCATGTGGGTCCACTCGAGCTCGAACTTCAAATCCCCATACTGATGTGCGGTCGTCCAATTTAGATATTCGTCGTGTCGAACCAGGGAGGTGCAGATGAGACGAGAATTGACGCGGTCGATGTGTTGGGGATGACGCAGGAGACGACTAAAGATTTGAAGGGATTGAAGCAACAAGAGGAATGATGTGCTGATGAGAACAAATTCAAATGTAATATACATGCATGCATGCAAGCAAGCTAATGTCGCCGTCGATCCCGGTCGCGGTCGCGGTCCCGACTTCGACTGCGGTGCCGTCGCGGTGGTGGTGAACGTGAACGGGAGTGTCGTTGGCGCGAGTCTCGAGGGCGATCTCGGTCTCGGTCTCTGTCCCGTCGATGCCCACCTACGTCAAACACCATCCCATATTTATCTCGAGCGTCGCCGCTCTCCTGTTGTCTGTAACGCCGCGTTTCCTCGAGGTCATCCCGACCAGCAAAGCCACCACGACCCCCCTTGTCCATTTTCGGTCCCCGCTTGACGTCGTTGGACCAATGAGTATTCATGCGGGCAACGGATTGCGAGAAGTCGACCCAGATGCGCCGATCGTCAACTAGTACATTCTGCATTTTGAAATACGCCTGAAAAGCAATCAGTGTTCAATGATTTGCGAAAAAAAGTGAAACAAAAAGTAACCTGTTCAGCGTCCTCCCTGCGGTCAAATTCGATGAACGCATATTGTAACGAGTCGCCCGTGCGCTTGTCGCGAATGACTTGGCAACTCATGATGGTGCCGAAGCGGGAGAAGATGAGCTCGAGGTCCTCATCGCGCGTGACAGGATTCAATTTGCATACGAACAGAACGTTCTCGGGAGGGCGGACGTTTGCAAAAGGAAGGTCTCCGACCATTTCGAGGGTCAGAGCCGAGGCGGCGGCAGCTTTTTCGCGGCGGATACGCTCTTCTTCCTCCTCCGGGAGGGTAGCTAATGGGTCTTCGTCTTCGGCGATACGCGTCGAATTGTCAGGGGGACGCGTCGGGGAGGAAGGGGGTTTTATTTTGACGAGTTCGGGTGGGTCAGGGAATGGATCGTCTGCGCGTCGTATTAGAAAGGGGACATAATACAGTATCAGAACTCATTACCGAGGATGACCACATGTCGAATGCGGACGTCTTTGAACGGTCTTCCGTCCTTGTCCGTGAATACATCGTTGAGCTTGTCCAGAGTATCGAGGCCCTCGACAATGTGCCCGAACACGGCGTGTTTACCGTCAAGATACTCGATGTTGTCGGCGAGAGTGACGAAGAACTGACTGCCGCATCCACCTTTGCTGTGTCCTTCTAAGGCCGGGGCAACGGCCATGGAGACGGTCCCTTTTAACGTGTGCTTTAGTTTTGGGCGGATTTCGGGGGAGAAATATCGCGCTTCAGAGGATTTGGGGTCAAGTAGCGACCATATCGACTCTCCGCCAGTTCCTGTCGCTGAAGGATCGCCAACCTGCGCCAGAAAGTCCTTGGAGACTGAGGATCAAGGGTCAGAATGAGAAGAGTTGAGTGAAATGAGGTATACCATTGAAGAAGGCGTTCAAATTGTAGTAGTAAACTTTGCAAAGTTTGAGAAAGTTTTCGCAAGTCTTTGGGCAGGCGTCTACTTCGAGGTCAATGACAAGGTCGCCGACCGAAGTCTCGAGGAGAACGGACATGGGGGCGAGGAGGAGAGATTATTGACGGTGATGCCAAATGGAGGCAAACGGGGGTTGACTGCGTACTTGACGCTCAGTGTCAGTCCAGGTCTCTACCTGGTCTCTCTTGCTGCCACCATGGCTACCCTTCCCGCTGTCGAAGAGGGCAAGCTCCTCGTCGACGCCCTCAATACCGTTAAAATTCAGGTCCAACAAATGAAGAGATATCTCGTATGCGAAATCCAAGACCACCGAAACGAACCTAATGCTCCGCTGCGCAGGAATTGGACCAGCTCATGGACGGCCTCAAGAGCGCCAGTCTTATGCTTGCCGAATTGCGCACCTCGTCGCTGTCCCCAAAACAGTACTATGAACTGTGTAAGTTTGCGCAATAACGTCGGAATAGGTGTCATCATCGCTTTTGCCTTAGATATGGCTGTATTCGACGCCTTGCGCCATTTATCAAACTACCTCTACGATGCCCATACACAGTCGCGCCACCACCTTGCAGACCTCTACGAACTCGTCCAATATGCAGGCAACATCATACCTAGGCTCTACCTTATGATCACCGTCGGCGCGGTATATATGTCTGTACCAGAAGCCCCCGTGAAGGAGATCATGAAGGACATGATGGAAATGTCCCGCGGCGTCCTCCACCCTATTCGCGGCCTCTTTTTGCGCCATTATCTCAGCGGGCAGACCAGGGACCATTTACCAGTGGGTGTGGACAATGGGTGCGTGTTACAAGGCAGGCATGATTTATGTGCACTTGTGATTTACTTTGACTCTAGTCCTTCCGGAAATTTGGAGGACTCAATATCTTTTGTGCTCACTAATTTCATTGAAATGAACAAGCTCTGGGTCCGCCTACAGCACCAGGGGCACTCAAGAGACCGTGAAAAACGCGAACTGGAGCGCCGCGAGCTTCGTATCCTGGTCGGCACCAATCTCGTCAGGCTCAGCCAACTTGACGGAGTCGATCTCGATATGTACCAACGCACAATTTTGCCGAGTATATTGGAACAAGTCGTCAATTGCAAGGATGTTATTGCCCAGGAATACTTGATGGAAGTTGTTATCCAAGTGCGTGTCCGATACCGCCCTATTGCTATGCTCTAATTATCATGCGACCAGGTATTTACAGATGAATTCCATCTACACTCCCTCGGTCCCTTCCTCTCTGCTACGGCACAGCTCCACCCAAAGGTCAACATTAAGCAGATTGTGATTGCTTTAATAGACCGGTTAGCGGCATATGCGGCACGCGAGGCTGAAAGCGAAGATCCCGAAGAAACCAAGAAGCAAGAGGAAGCTGCAGCTCGGCGACTTGCTGACAAAGTCAAGGTCCAGAAGGCCAGAGTTCGAGAGAACGGAGTCAATGGCTCTTTTTCTTCGGAGACAAACGGTTGGGAAGCCGACCCGCAGTCGCCCAAGGTCGAAACCCCAGCGCAGGAAACACCCGCTGCTCCTGATGGTGCTGTGAACGGCGAACCAGTGGCATCCGCCTCTACAGCGCGCAAGTTCAGAGGAGTCCCGGAGGACGTTCAGCTGTTTGAAGTCTTCTGGCAGCAAGTCGTCGAACTCATCAAGGTTTTTGCTGGCTGCTAGTGACTTGTATACTCGCTGACTGTACACCTCCCCAGGCTCGTCCGGATCTCTCAATACAAGATATAACGGCTCTTTTCGTTTCATTAACAAACCTCTCTTTGAGCTGTTATCCCGATCGCCTCGAATATGTTGACCAGGTGCTGGGTTTCGCGGCAGACAAACTCAAGGAGTACTCTGAGAGGTATGTTCCATCAACCTCGCTATATTTTCGCTGAGACCGTAATATTTCGTAGCCCCGATCTGCACGCGCAGCAAACGACGTCGAACCTGGCTTCTCTTCTAGTCGCCCCCATTAATTCCTATCAGTCTGTCCTCACGCTACTCGCGATTCCCAACTATGCCCCGCTTCTCTCAAAGCAGCTTTTCTCGACTCGCCGCTCCATCGCACACTCGATCATTTCCTCAGTTCTCAAGAACGAGACGATCGTCGAGACGCCCGAAGATGTCGACGGTGTGCTAGAACTGTGCCATGTTCTCATCAAAGACCAGTCCGATGCGGCGTCAGGCGGGTCTGCAGTCAATGGTACGCATCCCAATAAGGATATGCGGAGGCATGGGCCATATTCGATTGAGCGGGAAGAAATGGCTGAGGAGCAGGGCTGGGTCGCACGAATGGTGCATCTGTTCCGCGCAGATTCTCTGGATGTTCAGTTTGAGGTCAGTCTTTCGGCGTATTTATCAGACTCTCCCTGAAAATTTTCTAGCTCTTGCAAATAGCACGAAGACACTTCGATGCTGGCGGGGAGCGGATGCGATTCACCTTCCCCGCTTTGATCACCTCTTCGATCAAATTGTGCCGGAGATACAAAAACCGAGAACATCTGGCATGCGTTTTTTTTTCTTCCTTAGAAGAGCGGTTATTTATTCAACTTAGGAAAACGACTGGCAAACCAAAGTCTCCGCAATCCTGAAGTTCTGTCGTCAACTGACCTTCATTCTTGCCTCGCAAGTGGACGCGCCGACGATCGCGTTGCGACTCTTCCTCCTCGCAGCCCAGATTGCCGATGAATGCGAGTTTGAGGATCTCGCATATGACCTCTATGTGCAGGCTTTCAGCGTGTATGAAGATAGCATCTCAGAGTCCCGGGCACAGCTGCAAGCAATCACGTTAGTCATTGGCACGTTGGAAGGGGCCAAGGTGTTTGGTGTCGATAACTACGACACACTCATCACTAAAGCGGCTCTGCATGGCTCAAAATTGTTGAAGAAGAGCCATCAAGCGACCGCCGTCGGATTGGCCAGCCATCTATGGTGGCAGGAAAAGCTTGCGCCTGTGGAGACGGAGGCTGAAGACGCGGAAAAGAAGGATGCAGAAAAACCGCCCGTTAAGGATGACAACGACAGCGCCAACAGCGCCAAAGCGGTAATCTCGTTTTATGACTCGTTGATCCATATAATTGACGAAACACTCCTAGTTCCCGCATCAAGATAGTAAGCGTGTTCTCGAGTGCTTACAAAAGTCCCTACGTACCGCGGGATCTGCCATCGAGGAGATTGTCACGGTACAACTGTACTGCGACACTCTTGACCATTACCTATATTACCTGGACCACGGTGCCCCTGCGGTATGCTGAGCTCTTAATTTTTGTTACTTGTGGACTGACGCATCCATTGAGGTTGCACCGAAATTCGTCAACAGCCTGGTGGAGCTCATCGCGTCAAGCATCGACAACATCGCATCTCCCGACGTACATCCCTCCCAACGCGCTCCCCCAGGTCTCCTTGAAGGCGTGCAAACACCGGAAATGATCTCTCGGCATTTCCGAAATACGCTGTACTACATTCAACGACGGAAGAATGCTGTTGCAGACGGCGCTGTAGACTCACGGTGGGATGATGTCGATGTTGTCGGCGCGTTGCTGAAGATGGGCATCGGACGGTAATTGAATTATTATTTAGTACCCCTGCACATACCTCTCTGTACTGTAGTCGCGGGCTTTGACTTTTTTAATTCGGATTTCATCCTCACTGCGCGACTAGGTGTTGCAGTTGATATATAGGCCATCGTGGTTGAAAACTATGTACATCTCAAACAAAAAAAAATAGAAAGAAGGAGAGAGAGGATAAGGCAAGGTATAATACAATACAGCTCTAGCAAACCCCATCGCTCCATCGTCGTCGTGTCTCGTCCGAACAAAATTAACAGCACTTGCTTGCTTGGGGAGCCTTATTGTCTACAGTGGGGTCGACTCGGATGCTGGGTCCCGGGGCGTCGACAGGGTTGTTGGACTGCTCGAGCGACTTGCTCGACACAATGCGGTAAATGTCTACAGCATGTCAAGAAGGGCACTCATGTTGATCCGGATGAAACAGCTCACCAGTGAGAATGGTTTGGAACGCACCCTCTACGTTTGAGGCGTCCAGCGCCGAGGTTTCGATGAACGACAAACCATTCTCCGCTATACGCGAAACCGCCAGTATGAGATGCGATAAGAGGGGAAAGCAAGGGTGACGCACTGGAGAAAGTCTTTGCCTCGTCCGTTGGCACAGCCCGCAAATGCTTCAAGTCGCTCTTGTTGCCAACAAGCATAATGACGATGTTCGAGTCAGCATGATCCCGCAGCTCCTTCAACCACCGTGTAACGTTGACATATGTTGCGTGTTTGGCGATATCGTAGACGAGAAGTGCACCGACTGCGCCGCGGTAATACCTGGCACAAGACAGCTCATAAAGGAAAGATTCGAGCAGGTAGCGGAGATGCTCACGCTGAAGTGATAGCCCGGTAACGTTCTTGACCAGCTATAAACGGCCAACAGTTAGCGTCTTATGGTTGAGCGGGAAGGGATATTGTATATAGCAGGGAGTAAAGGCAGCGAAGAGATGGCGTGGTAGTGATGAGGTAGCGAGGCAAAGAGAGCAAGTCGCACCTGTGTCCCAAATCTGTGCTTTAACGGTCTTGCCGTCTACATCAATAGAACGGGTAGCAAACTCGACACCAATGGTTGATTTGGATTCGAGGTTGAACTCGTTGCGAGTGAACCGCGAGAGCACTATGGCGGGAGATTAGATGGTATTTGAATGGCTGAGATTCGGCGTCGTACAATTTCTGCGTGAGTGGGGTGAGACAATTTAACGGCAACGCTGTAAACGAGGGCGACGTACGACTTTCCGACACCGGAGTCTCCAATGAGGACGACCTGAGATTCGGGGTGAGATTGGGGAGCAGGTGTTGTGGTGGGGAGAGAAGTACCTTGAAGAGATAGTCGTAGTTGCTGCCTTCTGTCATTGTCGAGTTGCAGTTGCGGAGGAGGAAGAGGTAAAGGCAGGGCGGAACAAACAATCACAAATTCTGTTAGTTTCAAGTTGATCTTCCCGCTACTCTGACCATCGCTCTTGGTGCTCTGAGGCATCCATCTTAATTCATATCAAGTAGCTCAACACCATTCCCCATCCTACTTGCGCCATGGTCTGGAGTTTTCCGTCTGGCAATTCGACGGCCCCAAAAGTTATTCCTGCAGGGACTCGTCTATATCGCCTGCTTTCTCTGGATGCCCGGCCCGAGGGCAACACATCGTTATCAAGCCTGACTGGCCTTGACAATATCGACCGACTATTATATGGGCCAGCGCTATGCTTGTCAAGATCTCGCCAACGCATACTTGCAAGTTTGAATTTATGCTTGAGGGGTTCCATCATTCTGGCCTCTACTCAGCTCAATCGCTCTGCAAGTAACCTTTGTGACGGCGCCTCAGGTGGCGGATCCTGTAACGCGGCTTGAGTGCCTTGTTCCAGAGAGCAGTTCACAGTAGAACGCGTGCACTGTGCACAGACAGTACGCGTCTATGTCATTGCGTGCGACATGCATTTTGACCCTACATCCTTTGAGACAAGCCGAAAGAAGGCTTCATTAAGTATCCGACGCAACCTTGGCCAAACTCTATCAGGTTTTAAAATCCCATTGCTGCGACAATGCTGCCTGCACATGTACAACTTCGTAGGTTGGGGAGTATATGTAGCATATATTTTCGCAGCCGACTGGAAGCTCAACTTCTTTATTTACACTTGGGACCGTCAATTCACATCACACACAGTAATAAACTATGTGGACGTATTTTTCGCAACTCGTTTAGTAGACGTTTACATGAGCTTCGCCTTCATCGCCCACATAAATTTGTGCAGAGTGACACTAGAGTGACAGAAAGTGACATGTCACTAAGGTCACATATGTGACATCTTCATATCTCAAGCTTCAGCTATCCTCACTCGATGTATTCTCATCGTACCGGTTCATCGTAAACCCCGGTTTGCCATCCATCCCCCCCATCCTGACGTGTCTGATTCATCCATAGCACTCACCGAGGAAAGGGGCCCATTAGCACTCTCAAAAAGCAGCAACGCCCACGCAAGGTCAAGGTCCGGAGCGTTCAGAATTTTGGCCACTTGGCGCGTGCGTATTCACGCTATCTCTCGCTGCATTTCACCCTGAACTGTTGCGGGCAGAGATGATACACCTCGCCGTCCGATTCCCTGACGAGTTTGCTTCGGGGCGACGAGATCGCAAGCTCGTGTCAGAAGCCGCTTCCCGTCTTCACTGGGGCGCCCCGACCTCTCTCCCCGACATCTGCGATGATCCAAATA
This sequence comes from Favolaschia claudopus, assembly GCA_037176885.1. Lineage (NCBI taxonomy): Eukaryota > Fungi > Basidiomycota > Agaricomycetes > Agaricales > Mycenaceae > Favolaschia > Favolaschia claudopus. Next base: position 977,118 of record JAWWNJ010000055.1, on the reverse strand, counting down.
TCTCGCTCTTCATCAAAACGGATGACCCCACCCCCGCCCAACTCAAACGCTTCGGTCCCGGCGGCCTACCCAGGTGGCTGCTTCGGCGGGAATTCAAGAATAACTTGTGGCGGGAGGCGCTTTTGCGGCAACAATGGCCCAAGTGGCTAGTGATGCGTTTCGCGGATGTTGTGAAACCTGACACGCAGCAGAGGATACTCTCCATCTGGGACAGGATCAAGTCGCTTATTCGCTACCCTCCCACGGAGTTGCAGAGGTCCCGCAGTCCTGCGCTGCACCTCGGGATATGGGCGTTATACAGCTTATGGCCCTACATAACCGCTGATTCTCTGCAGAAGATACCGATGGCCCACAAGCTCTCTGCGGCATCATTGAAGAAGGCACGGGAACGCCAGAAGCTCGCGATCGAGGGACTAGACGAGATCCTTGGTATTGTTCGTGCGGAGGTTGTTCCCGTGTTGGAACCGCTAATGCGAGAGCATGCACCCGAGGGCGACCTGGTTCAATCTGCGTACGTTTTTTGGTTCATACTAGACGCGGCCGTTAACGCGTACAGTAGAATACACAGACGCGTGCGGAGGCTCCTTAGACGCGAACTCCGACTCCGCCCGAACTTGGATTTCGGTGGGCTTTTCTTCACAATCGCGCTGAAGGAGGGCTGCTCCGAGTTCCTGCACATCGACTGGAACGACTGTCTTCACCGATACGCCATTATCTTCTGTATGGGGGATTACGACAACGGGGAGTTTTGTACGCCTCAGCTCGGCCACCGTATCCCTCTACCTCCCGGCGCCGTGTTGGTCGTCCGAACCCGACTGCTGGCCCACTGCGCAGTGTCTGGAGCTGGTCGTCGTCTCGTGTTTACTTGTTTTACTGATAGCTCTCTCCTTGCTCGTATTGTTACTGGTGATTATGCTTTTCTTTAATGTTATTAACTTGCATTCTACCGCCGACCGTGAAAGTCAAGAAAGCAACCGACGGACGCGTTTGCGTCCCCGACGGATACCGTCGGTGAGGGTCTGACGTCTCTGAAACTATACTAACATGTACTAGCATGGCTCTCTTCATTAACTTTAATCCGAGCGCAATACCGAGCAGCCGATTGTCGTCTAAGAGTATGTTTCAAAGCCCCGATTTTTTATTATTACTGATTGGGTGTTTCTAGTCCTCAATTGCCTTCCCCGTACAAACGTGAGTTTTAACAAGCAAGTGAATCTTTCTTCATCTCGCTCGCGTTTTGACGTCACCGCCCCTCGGTCCGGTTTGCGCTTGACACAATATGTCAATCAATTGTGCTGTGCACGGCAAATTTGTGAAAACCCGGCTAATTTACAGCGCATCTGGTGAGTCCATTTCAATCTACTTAAGCATCTACCAAATCCCTAAGAATCTTTGTGATACTCTCAGCTGCCGGAATAAACCGACCTGTGCCCGAACCAGAACTCTTGTACGAAACCGGTCCTCGGCCTATAACACCTTTGCATCTCAAGGGGATGGTAAGAGCATTGCGAGGAAACGCTGTAGAAAGATGAGAAGAGGTTGGACGGTAATTTGGAAGATGAAACTCACGGGAGCATACGCGACAAAGAGGTTGCGCCAGAACCCTGTTGCGTTTTAGTTGGGTGGTTTCCTCCGCGTTTCTCTCGGTCCCTCTACTCAATCGCTCACCCAATTTTATTCCCCAGCGCGACGAACGCGTCCCACCATCTGGTCCAACTCCGTCGACGGCATTGTCCCCTTCACCTCCGACTTTGAATAGAAGCTTATGAAGCTCTTTACGCGCGTGCTGGGGCGTCAGGCCGTTTGGTGCAGTGTCATTGTCTTCCGTTTGGTTTGTTTATTCGTATCTGACAGAAATGACGACGGATTGGGACGCAGTTGATTTTGGAAACAGGACTGATGTGTCGGCACCTCGCGCCGGACGGCGAAATATTGAGTTTCGAATTTGGGAGCGTGCGCTGGCATTGGACGTGTTAGAAGGTAGGTTGGGGGACGTAAGGAGGGATGACATACGGAATGCGTAGATTTCTGGAGGCGGCGGTGCGGGGCGGGTGAATTGTAACTAGTCAGGTAACAGATACTCAGTTGGCAATTCAAATGAGATGCTGACCGCAATTGCTAGCCAGACTCGTCGACGCCGCTCATCGGACGGATGGAAATCAAATCTTCGATTCCGGGGTGAGGATTTCGTCAGGAAGTGTCTAGAAATATGTTGATATAGATGTGCGAATGGAGTACGGCGACACAAGGGCGGCGAGAGGCGTGATCTCAAGAGGGCAAAGGGCAACGTCGGCGAAGACTTCGGCGGAAGCGCAGCTGCTTGTGTTCGTTACCGTCGAGGATGTGCATCGTTGTGATTGTTGCTGTGGTGGTAGTGGACGAGGATGGGGAGGATACGTGTGTGTTTGCTGTGGTGGCTGAAAGCTTGAAACGAGCCCTGCTGGTGGTATTGGTCTTGAGGTGGAGACTGTGTTGGGTATTGTTGAGGAGAATCTCACCTGGTTTAGGTACGCTGGGTTCCTCTTGCCTTCATCTTCGTTAAGATGCTAACGAGGATGATTAGGGGATCCATCGTTGGGGTTTGTTGTCGGCGGTGTGGGAGGGTTGCTGGCGTTGCTCTGAAGCATAAAAGACACATTGATCAAGATCTGTGTGTCACTCTCTTTCTTCTAAACCACCACCACCCTCCCCCATGGCGCACTCGCTTGAATTCAATGCCCAACACTCGTCGCTTGCCTTTTCCAACGTCAATATCACCATCCACGTCCCTACACCTGAGCCTCCCACTCCGCTTGCTTCGCGCGTAGACAGATTTCACGTTCACATCGGCCTTTCTGACGACGCGGTACCCCAGCCTGCACACTCCGCGTCGTTTTGGTCGTCGTCGTTATCGCCGTATTCTTCGTAGTGGTCAAAGTAAGTGGCCCGCTCGTTCCACACCCTCTATTCCCCAACCGACTCGATGTTAGAGCAGCCAATTTCACAGCTGGATCGGAGCGTAGATGTCGCAAAGGAGACAGAGGGTATAAAGGTTGTGTGTTGCTTTATGTGCGTGTTTCTGTTCCCCTCAGGCAGCGCACCGAGCTGACGTTTGCATCACTGCAGTTTCTTGAGATCATGCACCTTGTATTGTGCCGACTGCCCTGTACATCGTCTCGGTTCTTCTCCGCTCTGCCCCACCTACGATGTCGGGATCGAGACATCCGACTGCTGACGGTTTGTAGTGGATTTGGCAGTTTCTAGTGTTGTTTACGCTGAATAGTAGCACAGTTCTAATGTATAGTCACTGAATGTTAGCCAGGATATGTATATAACTAAAATCTTGTCGTCCCATTCCACGCACAGTTGGTTATTTTGGACCACCCGAGCTTCAGCCTTCATCTAAACTTAAGCTATCCTCACTCGATGCATTCTCATCGTACCGTGGCTCGCTTGTCAATTGTACTCATTCGCTTTGGCTGCATACACGTTATTTCAGAGGAGGGCACCGTTTGGTATTCTAATGATCGTAACTGAGCAAAGAGAGAGTGATTTGGATTTCAGGCTTGCCCGTGAAGCCGCGCAAGAAACGGAACAAGCTTGTCGGTGAGATAAGTGTCTTTGAGAAGGGTTACAACCTGACAACTCACATATGCGGATAGACCCCACGAATTCTCTAATCACCAAGATGTGTGGTGGGTACTGTTAGGTCACATTAGGTATAAGCATAAGCGGAGAATAGAGTACGCCACCTGGACCAAGAAGTACTGCAATAAGAAGCCTATTACCGCTGCTCGCGCCGCAGGTTGGGGAGTCGATGCTGTGCCCACCAGGCCGTAGAGAGACAAGAGGGGAGGTCCAGCAACTTCTTGATCTCCTTGGTTCGCCCGGAGCATAGCCCAGCCACGCCGTTTTTGCGGCCAGCGGCCTTCGTGACCAGACAACGGTGACGATAATTCTGGGGTCCGCCTTCCCCCATAAGCCCCCAACCCTTCCCGTTGCACTTGAAAATCTGCAACGTCTCTGCGATAGCTTAGCTCTTTACTTACACCACAATGTTCAGTCACTCACCCTCGCATGTCTCCCCAGAAAACCTACTCTCTACCCACGGTTTAGCGGTGGTAGGAACGGTGTTCCATACGTCATTTACCGCCTTGCCTTGCTTAGGTGGTTCCATGTCAGCAGAACACGTAGACTGCTCTCTAAGCAGGACGTCTACGGCGAGCGTTACCCAGTGCTTCAGCTCGTCTTGCAGCCTGACTGCCAGGTAGACGTTGGTGTCGGAGGACAGACTGAAAGTGCCGAAGTCGAGCGGCAGTGACTCCTGAACATCTTTCACTGCGAGCGGGTCTTGGAAGATCTCCGTCACAGTGCGACTGACCAGACCCGCGGGAACGCTCTCCCCATTCGCTGATGTACGCCTCAGCCGTGGGTCATTGAGCAGGTGGTGGGTGAAGGCGGGGCGGACAAGGGGGAAGTTTGTGAGGGTCACACCCAAACTCTTGACTCCGCCGTCTCCCCTGCAACGGTGTTTCGCGTTCTTGTTATCCACCACGACCAGTTCGTTGCAGTGACCGCAGATGGCCCAGCGCAGGGCGTCAGATATCTCCGGATTGGATAGCCTTTCCACGTCAGCTAGATCGAGCACTGAGCTGCTGAGCAAGTCTTCGCGAGCGTCCCACTCCGTCTGCATCTGTGGCGTCACCCCGTTCTCATCCGCTGTCCTCCGTTCTATGCCTCTCTTGACATTGAGCTGTCCAATTGCGGCTTGGTTAGCCTGAACATTGGCCTGCGCATCCGGGGTGCTGCCCATGCCTGCGGCGACTCGTGTTAGGTCTCGACCGGCGGGGACCTTCATGATGTGCGATGAGAAGGCGACACTCCCAATGGGCATGTCCATCGGAGCCAAGTGATGGGGGTCTTCAGACCTACCATGTGCGCGCGCCTCATCCGCCATGCGCTCCAAATCTGCGATCTGCTGTTGTCGCGCTTCTCCATCCTCAGCGGCAAGAATGCTGCGGCGAGGAGCGCGAGGTTTATACTGCACCTTCATCGGCTCCTCCTCCGGGCAACTCGACTCCTCCTCCACCTCCGCAACGCCCGCCTTCTTCGCACGATAGTGCAGATCCCGCATTTTGCGCGCGCCGGACTTGAGTGGAGCGTACTCAGACCTGAGCTGGTCAAGCCGAGCATAAACGTCCGTTTTGTCCAGTGTTTCTTGAATACGCATCCGCATATGCAGCAGGCGGTCTTCCCTCTCCTCTTCCATGATCTCTCCATTCGCAAGGAGATCCCAGGCAATCATGGTCTGTGCTGGTTGCACAACACCACCATGAACCAGATGGTAGATCTCCCGTTGAAGGTTGGCAGTGAGGGGGTCGTGTTTTGCAGCACCTGGCTGCAAATTGCCGATGTAGATATTTATGTGAGCTTTATCGGGACCGTGTCGGGATATCGAAACCTTGCCAAGGCTATTAAGATACCCGTAGCCCCTGGTCTCTAAGATCGTACGCTGATTCTTGAGAGTTACCACAGAGTCGACGAGCGCAGTCTCTCCTGCAAAAAAGTCGGACACATCTTGGGCGGGACCAGTGAACACGCTCTTGAGTTCGAGCTTATCGAATACGTGGTGAATGGTGTTTGACCACCCTAAAATCAGCACTGGTTTCAAGACGCACAACAGGCGGCTGAGGAGCGCCAAATGGCTGGGGCGATCGACAACCTCTGTCATACGAAAGACGTTCGCGAAGGAACCTCTTAACCTGCGAACACGGGGCCATGACTTGAGGTCTACGTCAGGGTGCAGCAACTTGAGAGAATGCGCGGCCTCTCTCAATGCCGGTCCCACATTCTCCGCGTCAATTCCAGCCACCCGTCCATCCCTCTCCTCTGCCGTGATGTCCTCTGCGACAGTAACCACGACTACCTCCCCGTTCACAGTCCACGCCGCATCTATCATGTTTTTTTTTATCGACTCCACTGTGCCTTCTACACAAGCATCCTCCTCGCCCCCCCAGAACTGGTACTCACTGTCCAGCAGCATCTCCAAGCGTGCACGCCGGTGGGGATCGAGGCCGTCAACGCTGCTCAGTAGCGGGGGTGAAATGTGACTGCTAGCAACGGCCCTCGATGTACTCGCAGTGGGCTGGTATTGGGAGAACCACGAACCACCGGCCGTTGTGTTGGTACCCAAACCGATGAGACAGTTGGTCCCGAGGAATTCCAACTGACTGATAACAGGACGGAGCCGGAAAGACATTGCTCCTTCTGGAGCGGGAGTGTCGGCGAGGGGGATATGGTAGGGACGCCAGCGTAAACTCTTGGCGCAGTTGATAAAACGGCAATGTTCAGCATACTTTAGATCATCGACGACACGACTTCCAGGCGTTCCTGCGATTGTCACGCCGAGATAAAGGAGCGTAAGGTCTCGCGTGCCTGCTGCCATTTGCTGCACGCCCACTGGCAGCTGAATTGCCCCAATTGCTTCGTCGATCACCGCGGATGCTTCCTTCAGCCCATAGAACAAGCACGCTGCACTAGCAGAAGCGCGGACTATGTCGACGGAAATCCCGTGACAGAGGGCGAGCATTGCGAGGAAGGGTATGTCGGAAGGGCGACGTTTCATACGCTTCGCTATCCACTCGGAGACGCCGTCGCCTGGGATCGTGGCAACTCGTAGATAGAGACGCGCAGTCTTGGAGGGTCGCAGACTTTGCTCGGTGTCCTCTACTAACATCTTCCTCTCCACCCAGTGTTGGACGTCGAAATGGAGGGGGTCCGAGCTCATGTCGAAGAGCATCTCGTGCAAACCCGACACTTTCTGGCGGAATGCCAGGTCGAATCTTGCTGGGGCAAAGCCAAGCTCAGACCGCATTGCTTCGTCTACGCTCATCACTGCCTGTAGCTTGCCCGACGCCATAGACCTTGCCACCGACACAGCGGTGAGCATCTTCAGGTGTCGAGTGAGTTCGGACTGGACGTAGCATGACATCAGCAGCTGGTCCGCCTGCGTATTGATCCTAGTTTGGGGTTTATACTCATCCCGTCGTTTTTGGTTTCTCGCGTCTTTGCGCTCTGCTCGTTGGGCATCGGACAGAGGCTAGAAGATTATCAGGCAGCGGCCCAAGGCAGTCGAACATACGTACCGCCGGGCCTTTTCTCTTTCTAACAGGAAGATCCACCTCCATGGCGTCGTTGAGAGACGCAGCCTCCTGCAACATTTCAAGCACGTATCCATTTCTGAAGATGCAAACCTACAGGCAACGCTTGGGCTTCATTCTCCTTGTCACTTTCGTGCTCAGTGGCCTAACTCACGCATTCAGCAAGACGAGAACTAGGGCATCTGAGAATGGCAACGTACCATGGCCTCTCCCCGCGGGGTCGCCAAGATCTTGCGCTGCTTGGGACTCTAGGTACAATGAGACACAGATACGAGGACTCCGCTGGATAACAGACTCACCGGTTCCTCCGCCTCCTCCTCTTCATCGCTGTCCCGTGCGACCTTGCGCTTCTTCTGGCGAATGAGGGTATTAGCCAACGCGATTGGGTAGAATTGTCATATTACCTTCACACCGAACATAGCTGCAGACACCCTGGGGTTGACAGCATATACATTTGCGCGCGAGATCTGCTTGCTGAGTCGGAAGCATCTGAGCATGAGGAAGGCAGAACTCACCCCCGCTAGGGAGACCTAGAGAATGGGAGAGTTGAGAGGTGGCCACAAGTGAACCAAAGTGTGTATACCTGGTGCGCTTCTTCTATACACATAAGTTAAAGTATCTACAGGAAAGGGACCAAGAAAGAGAGGGAGGAAAGCGTGGGGTGTCAGGCTGCCCCACAAGTATGAATTTACTTCTGTTATTTCGATCACCTCTTTCTATATTGGGCCTCTCAGGATCATCTTGTTCGCTACCAGGTGAGCCAGGTCAGACAAATGAGTAGTAGAGTAACAGGTCGCTGCACTTGGAATAAAGTAAGACCTTTGAACTCCATGATACCGAAATTAGGTGAATAGGCAAGCCTGCTCAGCCTTTTTGCGCATCGATTCCTCCACTTTCCCTGTTTAAGCATTCCTTCGCCTTCTGTTCTGTGGCATGTGCTGTGGCTCTGGTACGAGGAAGAGAGGGGAACATGCGCATGAATTGGCGCACATAGCTACTTAGATCCTCGTCCAAGCCATGGATGATCCCAACCACTGCTTGGTAGTTCTGAGCATACCGATAGTCGAAAACGTTTCTGTCCGGAGCCTCTGGATCGCAAGGCATATTCTTGATCAAATCTGAAAACACGCGAGGCCAGTCATCCGTGCGCTTATGTGCATGCAGCAGCACCGTAGACCAAAAGGGATCCAGAAGAATCTGTGGACCAAACTGGAGCGCATTAGTGGATTGACGTACTCGTCAGAGTGAACAAACCTGCTGGTATGCCTGGGCAAGCTTGTTTCGGGCAGCAGTAACAAAACCAACCCGAGCCTTCCAGGTCTCAAACGCAGCCTTCCGATTGCCCTTAAGCAAGGCATCTACGGCCGCTGCGTCCAACCCGTCAAACTTATCCCGCTCTCCCTCAAGCTCGATAAACATTCGTCGAAGAGCGTTGGTTTTCGACTGCTTGCTCTCCTCTTCCCATACCTGGGCGAACCGGATCGCGCCAATGGCTTCCATTATGTGAGTGGTGAGCTCCAGCGTCCTCGTACTGACAATTTGGCTTTCGAGTAACTGCATGACAAGTCAGATTAAAGATGTAGCTGGAATAAATTACATACGGAGTTGGTTTTCGCCAGCCAGCCATGGATATCCCCCCCCAGAGTGTTCTCCTCCCAACGAGTCAGCCACTCGGCTGTCTCACCGGATTGGGTATGTACTACGACACGTCTAACGGCCCCAGCCTGTGAGTCCTTAGCAACAGAAAACCATCCAAAGAACGCACGCACCCATTTGTTTTTGGACAAGGGCTCGTATCCTCGCACCGCTTCGGCCAGAGCAAGATCTTCTCTTTCGAGGCCCGCACATCGGACACGCCATTCGCCAAACGGTCCACAAAGCTCTGTACAGAAATGCCAGCCTTATTGGCGGCGGCCATCGCAGCACCGACACGGTTGTTGATGGCTCTCTGACGCAGTACGGCCTTTGAGTCCGGCTGCTGTGCTTTGTTTCAGTCGCGAGATACGAATAAGAAAAAATTCAACAACTTTATCGGAAGTTTTCTTGCTTTTCTTCTTGGGGGGTTGAGCATCGTGAGCCGTAGGACCAGTCGTGGGAGGCGGTTGGCGAGGAACTCGAGAGTGGAGAGTTTGGTCGAGAGAGTCGGAAACGGTTGCGGCTTTTGTGGCGAAGGACTTCCCTCCAGGACTGTCGTCTGATCCCATTAAAACCGGGGCTCTCTCCCCCATCGTGCCGAGCATTTGGAGCCATTCATCCCTTTTATCTTCCGCACTCATCCCGTCTTCCCAAATAACCTGGTCGATTGACTTCGTCATGGCCGTAGTTTGGCGGACAAAAGCCTCGGTACCAGGACTGTCAGGCTCCCCGAGTGCAGCAGGCAGCTCCGCCTGAATCGCGGCAAGTCGATCCAGCAAGTCCTTCCGCTGTTCTTCCTGAGACATGTTAAGGGCGAGAGTCGTGAGCGGTGGCGAAAACGAAAAGGATGCGCGGTGCGATTTGGTACAATTGTGTTGTCATATATTATTCAACGCCCACAAACCACTCTATGGACCGCTACCCACCTCTGATCGCTCCTAGACAAGCTCGCGCGAGAGAGTTGAGAAACCTGCGCAACAGGCGCGCAGACAAGCAGGGCGAAATTGCTGAACTGGCGCGGCAGATGGAGCAGCGTCGTGCGGAACTCCACGACATCCAGCGGCAACTCCGCCGGGAAATAAACGTTCTAAATCTGCCTCCAGAAGTGCTCTCCTTAATACTCCTCACCCTGGTCCCAGCAGACCCTTCCAAAGCGCGCCCTCCGCATGAAGTCACGATGTTGGAGAGCTTTATCGCAACAGCGAGACAGTTCCGCTTTGCGGCCTACAGCATTCCTGGGTTGTGGCGTAGATTCGACGTCGATATGGACCTGTGTGATCCCGAGTTGCACCACAACGCCACCCCTGCGGCCGCTCAATATCAGCTGGAAACTCTCGAGGCCCGGTTGCAGCTTTCAGTAGTGCCGGGGACGATGGTGTTCAAGAACCAGAGCGGCCTTTACTGCCCGGATGTTTTTGAACTGATAAGCTCGCAATCGTCGCGATTCGCGTACCTGGAATTGGAAGTTCCCTTGCCCATGTTAATATACTTGGGCGGTGAGTTGATTCAGCTTGACTCACCTATCCAGCTCACGCATGTCCTAGGGACGTTCCCCACTCTTCAGACCCTCCAGCTCAACTTTAAGGAGCGCTACCGTACTTCTGGTACCCCACCCCCGCCTCCTTTCGCAGTAAACTGGATTGCGCCCTTGCTTGCGGAGGTGTGCGCGAGCAATGTTCCCGCGTTTGACATGTTCCAGCGAACACTGCCCTGGACCACAATACGCGTTTTGAAACTCTTGGGAACGGATAACGAGGTATACGGAGAAGACCTCCGCGAGCTGCTTCGCGCCACTCCGCTAGTTCAGACCTGCCACGCCGTGTTGCACCAGCAAGTGCGTCCAACATACCACCCGCAACACCCACCTGCCCACGACGTCTACCTCCCGCATTTGACCGAGCTGCAGGTTGAGTACGCTCCACGGCCCTATACTGCAGCCGGCGAACGCGGCAAGGACTACTTGCTCGACTATATCCACGCCCCCAACGTCATTCTACTCGGGATCCCGGAGATCATGTTTGAGCATGCGTCGGTGCACGTTCTCTCCCCACTCTTTGAAAGTGGACAAATAGGCACCCCGAGCACTCTTCACGTCACAGCGACATGGTGGGGCACCGAACACCTCAATGACCTCTACGCCCGATGGACGGATACATTTGAAGTGAAGGTCGCCTGGTCCTTCATTTGCGGTGAAAACGCCGTCGAGTGGTTCGAAGCTACCCGCGACGACCCTGATTGGGAATAGGCCCATCCCTCAAGAGCACGGTCAGTCCATCAATGATACATTCATCTGAAGCTCGCAACTCACATATTCCACAGTTACGTTTCAGCTACACGGCCCATCTCGCTGCCTGTTTCCATACGCTCCCTGTTCTATTCCCTCCCTTTTCAACATTTTTGCACGGCCAAGAAGGCCCGCGACGTACCATCCTCATGCCGATTTCCGTTGTGACCTCGCATGCTGTCTCCTTGAGCGAAAGAAATTCATGCTGGATGCCTGGCGTGCATCGAGATTGCCGAGTCAACGTCCTTCATCTGTGAAGGAAATAAGCGTTCCTGGCACGTACAGGTCTGTGAAGGTTCGCACCACACGCAATTCGAAATCTGAGTGCTCCCGTTGTCCCAAGCCTCGCATTAAATCACTTCCCCCTTGAATTCTGATCAGTAAAAAACAACCAGAGCGTCCGAAAGCTGCACTAGACGCATGACCGCGTACCTCGATTGCACCTCATCCCTTGACCCCCATTCCATCCTCCAACATGAAGCAAATTTGCTGCCTTTTCTTCAGGTGTTGACATGGAGCGGTCCGTGAGTCTTGAGGTGCGTACCGACTGGAGTCGGCACTGTAATCGACCAGTAGTCGACGGGGAAGATGAAGACAGTCTCCGTGTTTTGCTATGTTTCACTTATTCCCACTCAACATTCCGGCCACGTGTTGTTTTATTTATTATTGCACAACCGTCTCGCAACTCCCTTACATCCATTGAAGTGCTGCTTGTACAGACACAATACAATTTCTTTTAACGATGATCACTTCACAAATGAGGAGGACCAGACGGCCCGCGGGTCAAGGTAGGGAGGAGTTCAGAGTGCGGTTCGGGTCGTGAGAATCCCGTTACGTACCTTTCTCCAGAGCAAGGTACGTAACACATTCTCACCACAAATTCGAACTTCATCCTGTACCACATCTCGAGATCCATCCCCGGGGACTATTGGTTCCCTCCCTGTAAACCAACTCGGTTTGCGACAGCTGGTGATGCCCCAGGATCAAGCATACAACATTTTGCGCAACCACCCCGACCCAAACCAAGACGGAAATGCTTCGTACCATGATTGTACGCTCGGAGTATCACTTCAACGTCGCCTCATGAACTCAAACTTATAGCAGATAGACTTTGTCCTGCCGACGGGCGCGTTGGATGCACACTGAAAATCAATGGGGAACACTATCTCATTACCTCGAACGCCGACTACATTCCCGTTCCGCCATCTATCTCGACCACGCATGACATCTATGTGCGGGACGACATGCACTATGGCACGGACGACTACATTCTGTGGCCTCAGCAGTACTCACCTGATTTCCCCCACTTTGCCGCCATCCCCACCCCCCATGGCCATCCCGAGCTCGCCATAATGCACCACAGACTAGAGCCACGAGATTTCATGATCATGGCAACGTTAGACTTCAACAACTACACGGAGATGTCTTCCACAACCACTATTCCCATTTCCAACACTCGTGGTCTTGGTCTTGTTTCGCCTCCAAAACTCCAAGAAATACGAGCCCTCTATGCCAAGCTCCTCGCCGATTGTGACGGCCATCGTGCCAAGGCAGCACCGGAAACACTGGCGCAGTGTAATGCGCTCATTCCCCGCATCGAGTCGGGTCTAGCACGACTCTCGTCGTTTCCGGCACCGTTTGACAAAGTACAATTTACTTGGGTTGAAGTGCAGCGCGCCTACCTGGAGCTAGCCGCGGTAATGGCGTATGCGGTGATATATTCGCCGAGAATCGATTTGCAAAAGCGACGAGCCGCGCTGGAGGAGCGTGCTGGGGGGCTGGCGCAGCATATCCCTGTTGCCCAAACAATTGGAGCGTTCACCAGCAGTGTCGACGTTGCGAGCGTTCTCTTCGCTGCACACTTGCCTTTTTGGCTCGTGCGCCCCTTGCATACTTTCAGCCGGGAAGTAATACTTCGTGAGGTGCATCCACAACTACCTCCCCCGTCAATGCTGGAGCCGCCGCCCCCCGATAGCAAACGAATTAGAGTCGCGAATCATACGAATGCGAAGGTAGCGGCGATGAGAGCTGAAGCCGGCCAGGTTGTATGGTACCGCGACCCGTTTGACCAACCTATCGACCAACTCGCTCCTACCCCAGTCTCGGTCTCCGCGCGCCCCGAAGCACGCCGGTCAAGTCGTTACGAGCCTTGTGAGTGAGATTGCTATATATTCTACCGTTGCTAATCATGTGCAGATCCCAAGAATCACATTACAGCTCCAAAAGGGGGCCGCGACAAGTTCGAAGTCCATCGGGCGCCAGAAATGCCTGACACCATCGATGTTTGGGCAAACGCTCTGCGGGGAGTCAACCGATCTCATCCCTCGGAATCACGTCGCTCGACTGATACTCATTATGTGCTGCCTGAACCCGCCCTTCTTGTGTCCGCCGAATCACCGGCTAAGCGGGAGATGATGATTTACCACTGGATGCTACTCCGTCCCATCTTCCACTACGCTTTAACGGTACCTGGTTTGGCTACAGCACTCAAACCGCAAGAATGGCGAGACATACTTGACGGTCGGCTTACTGCCCGAGCGTCCACAAACAAAAAGACAGCCGAACGAAATTCTGAACTAGTGCGAGTGCTTTCGCCCATCTTCAATGCACTTGGTTTGCAAGGACTCGAACGTTTCCCATTCAAACCTGAAGAGATTGAGCGGTATCCAATCGAGAAAGTCAAGGAGACGATCTGGGCGCTTGCGGAGACCAGTTTCCGCTACGAATTAGTTGCTTTGGATGAGCGCGCTTCGTCTAAGCGCCGCAGGGCTGAGGTCGAGATGTGTTTTGCCGGTAGGATGCTTGTAGGGATTCCGGTTTCCTTCAGCCAGCGGGGTTTTGCTGCGGAAGACAATGTGGAACGGCACCGATACTTCGCCCGGCTAGCCCGGCTCATGCTCGATTGGAGGACGCGTAACTCGAAACCAGCGTTTCTTTCCGAGATTGGTAAAGCTCAAGGGAGGTTGGAGTGGACGGATTTGTTGAGGGAGAAGTTAGAAGTCGCCGTTGCACAATATTATACGCAGTCTTTCTATGATTTGTTTGGGAGAGCGGCTGTAATTCCCATGCGGACCTCTCATCGCATTGAATAGGTGTATATCTACTTTGTATCTTTACTAACAATTGAAGCATTTACTGTATCAAAAGCTGAACAGACCGTTTACAAACAATGGCGAATCATGAGGCCGAGGCTTGGGGTTCTAGGGTGCAGGAGAAATGGTCCTACAGTTGAGTCTCACTCTTCCCCAACTCGATTTTACAGAGGTCCAATTACAGTTGGGTTAGGGTTAGCGGCACGTACCGACAAAAAAATGCCACCGCCTATGTTTCTCTACTCGCCAGTTTCAAAGTTCAATAAGGTGGAGATACATGAGATTTTGTATTATAACCCGCGCCCAACACGCAATTACGGGCACTCCTTGACCTATCCAGTGAGCAGCTGAATAGGTCGCTCTGGACGGAGGGGTGCTCAGGCCCTTTAGCCCGCCAGAGTGGAACCCAACCCCAACCGCTGGGGAAGCTTCTAAATTCGACCGCGCAGTGCGCAAAACACTGTGGTCTGTCAACCAAGACCGGATTGACCGCCGAAAAAACTCGTACCCGACCGAGGGACACATTCCCCCGTTTGCAATAAATTCGAGCGCTCAGCCCGTGCAATGACTGCAGATTGTTGAGCAAGGGAGGATTCGCCGCAGACAAAACTCGTACCCGCGTTGCCATTAGGTTCCGCTTTTTCATGATGCCCACGCAAAGTACGTCCCATCTCCGAAATCGCAAAACTGTGGATCGATTAACTCAAGAGGTCCACAGATTCAAACGTTTACCTTGACCAGCACGAACGGTACTCAACAGGCTTTTGACGAACGAAGGGTTGCCATTGATGAAAAGAGGGAGATGAGCCCAGATTCCTATGAGTCGCACCCTCTCGGGGCCCTCGAACAGGAAAACGACCGCAATGACACCTTTCCAGGAGTCTCGACATCAAACGCTGCCGCCCCACCGGATAGCCCCCGGTAGAGCGACGCCCGCGAGCGTGCAAGGGCATTTGCACGTTCGGAGGGCCGCGAATGGGACAACTACGAAAGTTACCCGTCGAGAAGAAAGGCCAAGCGGCCGGCTGCAAAGGTATCACATCCAGCAGAAGCTGCAGGGGTGAAAGCAAAAGCGGGCTGGGTCTCAAAAACTGCGTGGAGAGCTTATAAAGCATCGCCAAGACACGGGGATCGATGCCCGCAATCAGTGTTAATCATTGACTGGATCCGCCCACAGC
The DNA here is from genome assembly GCA_037176885.1 of Favolaschia claudopus. NCBI lineage: Eukaryota > Fungi > Basidiomycota > Agaricomycetes > Agaricales > Mycenaceae > Favolaschia > Favolaschia claudopus. Next base: position 961,790 of record JAWWNJ010000055.1, on the reverse strand, counting down.
CGCCCACTCTTTTTTCTTGACTACCACCACCCGTCAGAGCGTAATGGGCCGCCATCGTAAACCCCGGTTTGCCATCCACCCCCCCCATCCTGACTTTTCTGATTCCTCCATAGCACTCACCGAGGAAAAGGGCCCATTAGCACTCTCAAAAAGCAGCAACGCCCACGCAAGGTCAAGGTACGGAGCGTTCAGAATTTTGGCCACTTGGCGCGTGCGTATTCATGCTATTTCTCGCTACATCTCACCCTGAGCTGTTGCGGGCAGAGATGATACACCTCGCCGTCCGCTTTCCCGACGAGTTCGCGAGGACACGACGAGATCGCAAGGTCGTGTCAGAGGCCGCGACCCGTCTTCATTGGGGCGCCCCGACCTCTCTCCCCGATATCTCCGATGATCCCAACATCTCGCTCTTCATCAAGACGGATGATCCTACGCCCGCCCAACTCAAACGCTTCGGTCCTGGCGGCTTACCCCGGTGGCTGCTTCGGCGTGAATTCAAGAATAATTTGTGGCGGGAGGCGCTGCTGCGGCAAAAATGGCCCAAGTGGCTCGTGATGCGTTTCGCGGACGTTGTGAAACCGGAAACGCAGCAGAGGATACTCTCCATCTGGGACAGGATCAAGTCGCTTATCCGCTACCCTCCCACGGAGTTGCAGAGGTCCCGCAGTCCTGCGCTGCACCTCGGGATATGGGCGTTATACAGCTTATGGCCCTACATAACCGCCGATTCTCTGCAGAAGATACCGATGGCCCACAAGCTCACTGCGACATCATTGAAGAAGGCACGGGAACGCCAGAAGCTCGCGATCGAGGGACTAGACGAGATCCTTGGTATTGTTCGTGCGGAGGTTGTTCCCGTGTTGGAACCGCTAATGCGAGAGCATGCACCCGAGGGCGACCTGGTTCAATCTGCGTACGTTTTTTGGTTCATACTAGACGCGGCCGTTAACGCGTACAGTAGAATACACAGACGCGTGCGGAGGCTCCTTAGACGCCAACTCCGAGGCCGCCCGAACTTGGATTTCGGTGGGCTCTTCTTCACAATTGCGCTGAAGGAGGGCTGCTCCGAGTTCCTGCACGTTGACTGGAACGACTGTATTCACCGATACGCCATTATCATCTGTATGGGGGATTACGAAAACGGGGAGTTTTGTACGCCTCAGCTAGGCCACCGCATACCTCTACCTCCCGGCGCCGTGTTGGTCGTCCGAACCCGACTGCTGGCCCACTGCGCAGTGTCTGGAGCTGGTCGTCGTCTCGTATTCACATGTTTCACTGATAGCTCTCTCCTTGCTCGTATTGTTACTGGTGATTATGCTTTTCTTTAATGTTATTAACTTGCATTCTACCGCCGACCGTGAAAGTCAAGAAAGCAACCGACGGACGCGTTTGCGTCCCCGACGGATACCGTCGGTGAGGGTCTGACGTCTCTGAAACTATACTAACATGTACTAGCATGGCTCTCTTCATTAACTTTAATCCGAGCGCAATACCGAGCAGCCGATTGTCGTGTAAGAGTATGTTTCAAAGCCCCGATTTTTTTTTATTACTGATTGGGTGTTCCTAGTCCTCAATTGCCTTCCCCGTACAAACGTGAGTTTTAACAAGCAAGTGAGTCTTTCTTCATCTCGCTCGCGTTTTGACGTCACCGCCACTCGGTCCGGTTCGCGATTGACACAATATGTCAATCAATTGTGCTGTGCACGGCAAATTTGTGAAAACCCGAATAATTGACATCGCGTCTGGTGAGTCCATTTCAATCTACTTGAGCATCGACCAAATGCCTAAGAATCTTCGTGATACTCTCAGCTGCCGGAATAAACCGACCTGTGCCCGAACCAGAACTCTTGTACGAAACCGGTCCTCGGCCTACAACACCTTTGCATCTCAAGGGGATGGTAAGAGCATTGCGAGGAAACGCTGTAGAAAGATGAGAAGAGGTTGGACGGTAATTTGGAAGATGAAACTCACGGGAGCATACGCGACAAAGAGGTTGCGCCAGAACCCTGTTGCGTTTTAGTTGGGTGGTTTCCTCCGCGTTTCTCTCGGTCCCTCTACTCAATCGCTCACCCAATTTTATTCCCCAGCGCGACGAACGCGTCCCACCATCTGGTCCAACTCCGTCGACGGCATTGTCCCCTTCACCTCCGACTTTGAATAGAAGCTTATGAAGCTCTTTACGCGCGTGCTGGGGAGTCAGGCCGTTTGGTGCAGGGTCATTGTCTTCCGTTTGGTTTGTTTATTCGTACCTGACAGAAATGACGACGGATTGGGACGCAGTTGATTTTGGAAACAGGACTGATGTGTCCGCACCTCGCGCCGGACGGCGAAATATTGAGTTTTGAATTTGGGAGCGTGTGCTGGCATTGGACGTGTTACAAGGTAGGTTGGGGGACGTAAGGAGGGATGACATACGGAATGCGTAGTTTTCTGAGGCGGGGCGGGTGCGTTTTAACTAGCAAGGTAACAGGTACTCAGTTGGCGATTCAAATGAGATGCTGACCGCAATTGCTAGCCAGACTCGTCGACGCCGCTCATCGGACGGGTGGAAATCAAATCTTCGATTCCGGGGTGGGGATTTCGTCAGGAAGTGTCTAGAAATATGTCGATACATATGTGCTGGGAATGGAGGACGGCGACACAAGGGCGGCGAGAAGCGTCATCTCAAGAGGGCAGAGTGCAATGTCGGCGAAGACTTCGGCGGAAGCGCAGCTGCTTACGTTCGTTACCGTCGAGTGTGGATCGTTGTTGTTGTTGCTGTGGTGGTAGTGGACGAGGATGGGGAGGAGACACGTTTGTTCGCGTGGTGGCTGAAACGAATCCTGCTAGTAGGAGTATTGGTCTTGAGGTGGAGACTGTGTTGGGTATTGTTGAGGAGAATCTCACCTGGTTTAGGTACGCTGGGTTCCTCTTGCCTTCATCTTCGTTAAGATGCTAACGAGGATGATTAGGAATTATCTTGAGGATCCATCGTTGGGGTTTGTTGTCGGCGGTGTGGGAGGGTTGCTGGCGTTGCTCTGAAGCATAAAAGACATATTGATCAAGATCTGTGTGTCACTCTCTTTCTTCTAAACCACCACCACCCTCCCCCATGGCGCACTCGCTTGAATTCAATGCCCAACACTCGTCGCTTGCCTTTTCCAACGTCAATATCACCATCCACGTCCCTACACCTGAGCCTCCCACTCCGCTTGCTTCGCGCGTAGACAGATTTCACGTTCACATCGGCCTTTCTGACGACGCGGTACCCCAGCCTGCACACTCCCCTTGTATGGGCGTCGTTTTGGTCGTCGTCGTTATCGCCGTATTCTTCGTAGTGGTCAAAGTAAGTGGCCCGCTCGTTCCACACCCTCTATTCCCCAACCGACTCGATGTTAGAGCAGCCAATTTCACAGCTGGATCGGAGCGTAGATGTCGCGAAGGAGACAGAGGGTATAAAGGTTGTGTGTTGCTTTATGTGCGTGTTTCTTTTCCCCTCAGGCAGCGCACCGAGCTGACGTTTGCATCACTGCAGTTTCTTGAGATCATGCACCTTGTATTGTGCCGACTGCCCTGTACATCGTCTCGGTTCTTCTCCGCTCTGCCCCACCTACGATGTCGGGGTCGAGACATCCGACTGCTGACGGTTTGTAGTGGATTTGGCAGTTTCTAGTGTTGTTTACGCTGAATAGTAGCACAGTTCTAATGTATAGTCACTGAATGTTAGCCAGGATATGTATATAACTAAAATCTTGTCGTCCCATTCCACGCACAGTTGGTTATTTTGGACCACCCGAGCTTCAGACTTCATCTAAGCTCAAGGCTCGCTTAGCACAGTGGTAGTGCATTGTACTTATGTGGAAACCTAGAGATGCAAGGGTCCTGAGTTCGACCCTCAGAGTGAGCATTTTAACTCACTTTCTGCTTTTTTGTCACGCGGTTGTGTCACTCGATTTTGTCACACTTTTGGTCAACTTTTGGTCGCCTTCTGTTTTCAGGCTCTGGTTACGCACAGTGGTAGTGCATTGTACTTATGTGGAAACCTAGAGATGCAAGGGTCCTGAGTTCGACCCTCAGAGTGAGCATTTTAACTGACCTTCCGCTTTTTGTCACGCCGTGATTTTGTCACATTTTTGGTCGCCTTCTGTTTTCAGGCTCTGGTTACGCACAGTGGTAGTGCATTGTACTTATGTGGAAACCTAGAGATGCAAGGGTCCTGAGTTCGACCCTCAGAGTGAGCATTTTAACTAACTAACCGTTCCCTTTTTTTTGTCACACAACTATGTCACACTTTCGGTTACCTTTGTTTTCAGGATCTGGTTACGCACATTTACAATGCTGGTTTGACATTCAAGAAAGCTAGCACTACATACGAGTAAGAATAAATACAGGTACTGCACAGGCGGTTTTATTTTTTCTTTGCTTCTGAGGGTCAATGCTATGAATCGCCTCCTTCCCCGTCCACTTTGGCTTTTTTCGCCGACGCAATTACGGGAGGAGCACCTTTGCCGCGCACCCCTACATCCGGCCCGCCGTCAGGTTCCACAGCACGTTTCCGCTTTTCTCCAGTTTGCGCATCGTCTCCGTTTGCAGGCTCTGTGGCGTTGTCCCGCCCTTCTCCACGGCCTCCCCCTCGCCCTCTACCTCCGCCGCGACCCCCGCGCCCACGCCCGCGTCCGCGTCCACCACCGCGCCCACCACCATCTCGATCTCGCCCACCGCCTCGACCCCCGCGACCACCTCGGCCACCACCACGGCCTCTCCCTCCGGACCCCATGGCTTGCTCCAGGGCGGCCTTGGCGGCACTCTGGGCACGTTCAATTTGGAATTCTTTCTCTTCGTCCTCTTCAGAAAAGACACGAGTGAGTATAGAACAAACGGGCTATGCAATCAGAACGACTGACCGCCCGCAAGAGTCCATGCAACTTCCTTGTCGCCTATTTTTGGCAAAGTGTCCTTGACGAATTGGATTTCGTCTTCAGCCAGAACCTTGTGAAAGCCGACAAGTCCCCAAGAGGTACCCTGGCCGTGCTTGATAAACGGTGGCCGCCCGAATTTTTCTCTTAGAGGGTTCTAGGCGAGGGGTCAAATTCAGACTATATCACCGGCAGCTTCAACTTGCCTTGATTTCGGCAAAGAAGAGTTTTGCTTCTGCGTCGATGCCCTCGAACCGCAACGTGGCGCCCTTTGTGAATGGAATATCTTCTGTCTTGACTTCCCCCGTCCCGTCCTCGCCACGCTGAATAGGAATCGTACTTCCCATGAACTCGAGAAATACTTCCTTGGCTTCGGGCGCATCCTTGGTAGCTTTGCCGCCTTTCTTGGTTGCGGCCATTTCACGGAAGGCGTCAAATTTACGACCCGCAGAATAGAGATTCTTTCGCATGTCGGCAGCTTTGCCGGTAAGTCCCTTCTCACGAATCTTCATGGCGCAGTATTCCTCTTTGGACATGATCAACAATTTAGTGCCCTCAAATGTGGGAGGAGGGTCGGCGGAGAGAAAAGCAGAAGCCGAGTCTTGAGATGTAAATTCTGTGAATACGGATAACTGAATAAACGAGTGAATACTGAAACTGCGAGAACATATGAGCCCAACACACTTTGAATTTTTTATCCGCATCACGTCGCATGCGCACAGCGTTCGTAGGACCATACTGTTCAAAAAAGGCCTCGAGGCGTTTTTGAAGGGTGTCACTCTCTTCAGGGAATCCTTTCTGGTGTAGCAGAAACAAGTCAGCACGCAAAGCCGCCCAGAGGATATGATTGATTTTTTCGAAGAAAGAACACCAACCGCATAGACACTGCGTTCAAACTGGTCTTTCGGCTCCTGGACCTCGGTTGTACGGCGCACATTCACGCCCTCGGCGTCAACCTCAAGTTGTGTGCTATGTTCGCGCAACGCGCGCACAACCCATTCGTTCCCGAGCGAAGAGAATTCACGCATGCGCTTGAAAGACGCGACAGTGGCGACAGGGACCCAGTGTTCTGGCGTTTTTGTGTGCAAGGTCCACATAAATCTGGAGGCCAGTTTCGTAAACTTCAAAAACGCCTGAGGTGAGGTTTCGTCCTACTTGTCATAGGGCAGATTTGAATCTGCGAAATAGAATTCGACTAAAAACGAGATGACGATTAGGCGAATACACTGAATCGGAGAGCCCAAAACGAACTCTGTCGAGCGGCCTTCTGCATAGTAGACGCATCCTCGGGATCCAAAGCCGCCGATGAAGTGGTAGCCTCGACAACTTTGGCGGGTTCTGAGGCGGACATTACAACGTCTTCGGTCGTGGTAGCATCGGCCATGGTTGTTCGAGTTCAAAATGGCTTCGAATCAACTCAAGTCAGAACTTGAACTGACCAAACAAATAGATCAGATTAGATATGCACGGAACGGGTGCCAGAAAAAAAAAGATTGTATACAGTGAGCAACAAACCAAATGAATACACAGGTAGTATGTAGAATAACTGAAGTAGAGTAGTTGCACTGCTGAGCCAGAACACATCCTAGTAGAAGTAGATCGAGCACGACTACCGGATTAACCGACCATAGTCTAACCGACTCTCCCCGCTTCGTTCGCCGACTTCTCGCTTCGGGAACGCGTTCCAAAATCGTAGTGTTTCGTCACCCGCGCCAGTCACAATCGTCTCTCCGTCGGGGCTCATCGCAAGATAAAGAACTCGATTGGTGTGCCCAGTGAGCGAAGCAACCATGTTCAACGTAGGATACTTCCAGATACATATCTGGTTCTGAGCGGTCGTCGACGAGAAGCCATGGGTGGAGACGAGCTCGTGCGATGTCAAAGACCATATCAAGTTGCACACCTGTCATAGGTCAAATTAGAGGTTGATGCAAGAAAATTCAAGTGTCGTACCTGACTGCCTGTGTCTAGCTCGTTGAGCATAGTACCACTGATTGTGTTCCAAAATCGGATATGCTTGTCCTGGGTGCCACCCCCGGTGGCCAACACCCCGGAGACGTGGGGATCCCATGCAAGGGCTTTGACGGCTGCGGTATGTTCATGGAACTTCCAAAGCGGAGCGTCCCCTCCGTTGTCGTCCGTACCACTTCCCGCACCGCCGCTGCCTCCAGCGCCGGTGGTGGCATTCGTGCCACGGAGCGCGCCGCCTGCGTTGTTACTCCTTCTTGACCCCCGGAGATCCCATATACAAACCTTATTATCATTGCCTCCGCTTGCCAGATTTGCAGCAGCAACTCCGCCATCTCCACTCCATTTCAAGCCACACACTTCTTGACGATGACCCGAACATCGCTTGAAGGGGCGGGTAGTGGCCTCGCGAACATCACGGTGGTGAACCATACGATCCCGTGAGCCAGAGGAGAGGACGTGGGCATTCCACGCAATCGCACCGATGCGCTGGGTGTGGGCTTGCTGATAGGTGCGTTGAAGAGTCAGTCGATTGGCGTCGTAGACATGTAATCGTCCGTTTATAGTGCCGACAGCAAGTGTAGAGCCCTGAATAGATAGTCAAAGACGAACTCAGTTTGGACAAGACCCGCACACACCTTTTGAACCCAGGACACGGAGCTAATTGAATCATTGCTGTCCGACAGGTCGCACAAACGATTGACTGCTGCGTTATGTGCGGTCCAGAGGTACACACAACTGCCGAGGCCGACACCGAGAACGTTAGTGCTTGACCAATCGACAAGATTGAGATAAAAGTCCTCTGCGAGCTCCGGGGCATCGAGCACCCGATAGGGTGTCTTGCAGACGTTGCGGAGCTGCCGGCGGGGACTTTCAAGTAGCTGCCTGCTTTCTGCGCGAACAGGACTCATAGAGTACGCCGAGTCTGCGGTGGTGTCGAGGCGACGAGTAGGGGTAGATGGGGCTGATGTTGAGGGTGAGTGGTATGCGAAGAGGCGGCGGCGAGTGGGGGTAGAGGGGGGTGCATTTGCAGCAGCGACTGGCGGGGGCCGTGTTGGTGATGCAGGGCGATTGTGATCTGGAGGGGTGACCTCTGCGTGTAGGATAGAATTGAATAGGGCATTTGCTTGCTCTAGAACCCCAAACTGTCTTTGAACGGGCAGGTGGAAACGGTGGCAAAACATACCTTTGAGTGCGTCCGACTCTGAAGGTATTATCCTTGATTTTTTTGAAGGAGTGGATGGTCCGGCTTCGTCCTTGAGGTTGTACGATGTTCGCATATCACCTGCGTCGCGTGAGGGAATGAATCTGTCTCCATAGTCGCGGGTTTCAAGGCCATCGTCTTCAGTACGCTGCCTGTTTGTGGGGGGTCGTTCGTCGTCTGGGTCCTGCTGGGCAGCTCGCAGTCGTTTGCCAAACGTCGAGTTCTTCATGGCTGTCGAGAGCAAAGGACAATGGGGTGTGACAGTAACGCGTCGTCACGCAGACGCGTCCAGCTCATTTACGAAATGATCGGACACGGTGTTTCTCGCGCAGAACAAAATTCACAGCTAGAAAACGTACAAGAGATAATTACAATTAGCTTCCACCTTGGAACCCGCCATCTTCCCCAATCATCCCTGCACTCGTTTTCGCATCCAAAAACAGCTCGCCCATCTCTCCAATGTCTTCTACCTCCAGTTGTGTACGTCCCGCCAACGTAGCCAAGATCGACGCGGGCGTCAGCAGTTGCAGCGCGTATCTAAATCCACGTCACCTCGTCGCGTTTATCGAAACCACCGAAAGACGAAGACAAACCTTAGCGAAGACTTCTCGCCCTGGACCGCAAGATGTTCTAGCACACCGGTTCCAAGTCGCAACCCTTCAACATTCGCGCGCAGCTGCACGACCTTGCCAACTTGCTCGCGTGTGTAGCCGTCGGTTTTTACAATCATACATCTACACAAGTCGTCAGTTCAACCAAATAAACTAGTAGAGGTGTGAAATCCACCTGTCAAGAAGATCGACGGGAATACCGTGGGGTGATACAATGTCGGTTGTGCCCCGCACAAGCGAGTTGCCGCGGTTGGTAGCTAGAATTACCGTCGGTGCCATCGGTGACTCGAGAAGCGCATTCAAGTACGTGAAGCATTCAATATCGAGCATGTGTACCTTGATTAGAGTTAGGTCAGCACTACGAAAATACGACACTGCACACCTCGTCAATGAAAACGACTCCGGGAACAACTTCAGCAACGCCTTGGTCAACGTAGCCTTTCACGACCTTGTTGACCTCGCGACGCAGCTTCTCAGTGACCTCAGTCCGCCCGCTCTTGACTAGACTACCCATGACGCTCATGATATCTTGTCCACCCTGCGGTCGTGCGTTGGCGGCATCAAGATCTCCAAGAGTCACGTCCTGCACAAGCTCCTTGCGTTTGTGCACATCACCCTTGGGCAAGGGCACGTAGGTCTCTGCTTCGAGATCATACGACGACGCGTACGCGTCTGATCGCCCGACGCGCTACGATAGCCCACCATGTTAGATTCTGCTGAACATCGTTGAGGTTGAAAAAACTAACCTTGACGGCACCTGTCTGGTGCTCGACGTAAATCACGTCTCCTACAACTATTTTCTCTTTGAGAATGGCCTCATAGATAATGGGGTCTAGTCGCAACTGTTTTGTGCCCCGAACGGTTTTGAGGCCCACAACAACGTGTGATACAGTTTTTCCGTACCCACTGAGTGGATTCTCCGCTTCTGTTGGGGTGAGTTCTGTGACTTCACCCTCGTAGACCTCCTTGGTCTCTTTTATCCGAAGCCCTAGTCACCTTGCTTTATAATAGATTTGAAAATCGAAGTTAATAGTCGCACCTATTGCGCGCCGAAACGCTTCCGCAAGAACTTCAGTTTTTTTGACCTCTGTGCTGTACACTTCGGAGCCGACCATGGGACAAAAGGGAACTTTCGACCCGAGTTCTTGGGATATGGCGAGCGCGAGGGCAGTCTTTCCTGTACCGGGAGCGCCGACTAGCAATAAAGCGCGCCCAGAGAATTTTCGTGATTTAATGAGGTCGACAATGACCCCACAGGCCTTTAAGACAGTACATTAGCGGGGCTACGAGTTGGCTTGTGTTTTGCAGTGAACCTCGCGCGCATTCGTTTGGCCAATGAATCCGGAACCGTCGGCGGGAGCAGAACCATCTGCAGACAAGCCGAGCCCTTTTATGTGCGAATGTGGAGCGATACGCGAAGAACGAGCAGCAGAGTTGGGGACGGGTGGGGGGACAGCGTTGTGGGCGACGGGGGCAGAGGTGGAAGCCGACATGGAAGACGCGTCGAGCCAGTTGATCGCTTGTGTGTCCTTGTTGTCCCTCTCCCTCCCTCCATGGGCTCCGCCAACTCGACCCTCCAAGACTCGGCCCCAGTCACTGTGTGTCTCTTGTCCTCCTCCTTCATCTCGTCCCAATATATACCCTAGTTCTCCCAAGACCTCGTCGATGCTCTCGCCGACAACGCCGCCTCTCCCACTCCTTCACCTGCTCGCCAAAACACCATAGATTCCCAGATACGCGCACGCATCCAGGCAGAACTTGAACACCTTCGCGCAGAAGAACAAAATGTCCGCGACCAAATACAGGCAGCACTAGAGAAGGAAAATCTCGACCGCGAGAGGGCAATGGCTGGCGATCCCGACTCAGTAAAGAGTTCACCCGCTTTATTGGCAGACCTAGAGGAGGTCCGAGCAAAGGTCGACCGATTTCACGCTCGTAGGGATCTCTCAGAGTATCCTGCTTTGCGCGAAACGAGTGAGGCTCTCGTCGCGTGTTACAGGTGCGTCCCACTACAGCCGGTTACAATATAGTTTCACAGATGGCGGGTTCAGAAACAACCCCTCCACCCCACTTGACTGCTGGCAACATGTCGACAAGTTCAAGGCTTCCGTAGCTGAGATAGAAAAAGTCCGTGGTCTTTACATTCGTTCAACGTTATAATACTCATCAGTGTCCAGGAGCATATAAAATCCCTACAATAAGTGTCCGTAATACCGATGGTTCTCAATACGCCACGCCTACATCCTGCGAGTATGCCGACCCTGAGGTTGCCTGAGATACCCTGTGCGGAGGCCCCTTGCGATCCATCCATGACCCTCGCGTCAGTGCAGCCTCGATGCTTCCCAGCGCCAGTATAAGGCTCGTTGGCACTCGCACCTGACGCTCCTCCCCACTTGCTGTTGAATACATGGACACTGAGCTCACAGTCGACGGCATCCGTGGAACCCCGGAGGCCGGAGACAACGTTTCTCCCATCGGTGCTTTCGTCTTCGTGGACCGTAGCGGCTTTGGGGGTGACGGTTTCAACAGTCCATCGGCTTTCTCCGTGAATTTCACTTTCGCGCTATCCACTGGACGGTGCAACTTCTGCCGGAACGAAGCCGCGGGCCATGGTTTCGTCAATGTCGCCGACGCGTTGTAGTCCGTGTTCCTCTTTGTTCGGCGCTGTGCATCCTAGAAATTCTACTTGAGTTTTACCGAGAATTGTGACATCTTACAAGCATGACTTACTGCCTCCATCTCGCGTTTTTGTTTTGCCCTCCGCGCGACTCTGGCCCACCACATGTAGCATACAAGCGCCAGAATGGCTAGCAAAATTCCGCCGATCAGCCCACCAACCATGGCAGCGACTGGAATATGGGTTTCCTGAGGCGTATCTCGCACCGCAATGTAGCGAGACACGAGGACGGCAGAGTGGATGGATGGCATAGTGAGGATATCGCCTTGCGATAATCCGCCATGCCTTATATACGTGTCTGGACAAAGAATCTCTTTCAAGGGTGCATCTGAAAGCGATTCCTGAATTGGTGGCCAAAACGCGGCGCACACGAGGCACGCTCGGCAGCATTTTTTTGATAATTTTTAGGCTCAAAGGTGGTAGGTTGATAAAAACAAATACAGGCAACAACATCGGATCGTTCCTAATCCTCATCCATCGCAAGCTGAGCCTCATTCAGAGCCTCCGCATCATCCATCAGCTTCTCCTCCAGTGCCTGAACCCGTTCCTGTGCATCGCGTCTCTCTGCGTCGAGCTCAGAATAGCGTTCCTGCAGAAGTCTTTCCCGCCGCTCGAGTTTTTCCACCTCCTCCTTGAGCGCTTCCAGCCTCCGCGGACCGGTTGCGTTTTCGTTCGTTTGCAACCGAGAGAAACTGTCGTAATCCACCTTAGTTTTTTGCAGTTCATCGAATGCCTCGGCGATGCGCTTCGACAGTACTTCCGACCGCGACAGGTAGCCACCAAGTACAATGGAGAGTTTCTTCTCTGCTTTGCCCGCCTTCGCCGCCTCCTTGCCCATCAGCTCGCGGCTCTCATCCAGAATCGCGGTGTATCCTGTCACGCGGGCCTCCGCTGAAAGAGTTGAAGGCTCCACCCAGATTTTACGCTCTGAGTCATACGTTAGTTGTTGGCGCGTAGAAGCCCATGAGAGAGGCTCTTCTGTCGATTCGGCTTTTGCCAAAGCTAATAAACCATCCCGCAGTTGTTCGGGATTTGCATTGGTGAAACCGACGGCCGACGCCAACTCCAGATGTATCAAAGCCTTCGCCGAAGCCACGTCGTCGTCAGCAGGTATCTCGTATAATGAGACCGTCCCGCCAGCGCGCAACGTCCCTGGAATGGGATGTGCAATAGAATCGTGCAGCAGCAAATCCGCGAGCTCTTGGTCGATCAGACGTTGGGCCTCCGTCTCTTCTTCGTCTAAACTCAAACGTTGCAGAAGCCCACCGACGTCGATGTTGGGAGGACGCGGGAGTCCACGCTGTACAACTTGCGACCGTCGCGCCAATGCTTTACGTTCCACCTCCTCTCGCTGTCGTTTCAGGCGAGCATCCCGCTCGGCTGCATCTTCCTCAGAAAGCGGTATCCCGTTCGCTAGATCGTCTTCATCCTCTTCTTCAGGGACGAGGAGCTCAAAGTTGTTTTCCGGGGTTGGAAGGTTCATGAAACCAGCCTTCAGAGCGCGCTTGGCGGAATTAGCGCGGAGACGCTGTTCTCGTGGAGTGTGTGTGAAACCTTCGGGGTTGATAGCAAGGTTGTCGCGCATTGGTGTCCGAAGTGGAGTCGCCGACAGTCCATCACCACGGGGGGTAGCGGACCCATCTAAGCCCCCGGCTCGTAATGGAGTAGCCAGCGGATTTGGAGTGAAGGCCACCTGGTGGTGAGGAGTAGCGCTTTCGAAGCCGGTGCCACCTCCAGGTGCAACATGCAACGGTGTGTTCTCGTCACCAAGAAGGGGTGTTTGCGCCATCGACATATTTCGAAGGTTGCGAGCCTCTGTCATGACGTTGTCGTCTAAGATATACACATTCAGTGTAAGTTTGCGAGGGATGAGAGCGAAAGAGGCGTACGCTGAGAAGCAGTGCGTGGCGTACGGGCCATCCTGGCGTTCTCTAAGCCCTCGTAATCACTCAAAAGCCTTCCACTCGCATCGCTGCCACCCTCTACCAATGCCTTTGCGCTCTCCCCTGCTTGTCCAATTTTGACGATATCCTCCAGCTCGGCCTCCCCAACCTGTGCAGTAGGCAGCATCAGCTTTCTACGCCGTCCAATCGATTCTGCTTCTTTCAATTTTTGGATTTGAGCGTCTCGAGCCGGAATGAACTTGGTCTGATGTCCAGAATTTTCGCCTCCCTTCTTTTCCGATTCTCTCTTCTGACGTTTCCTTCTCTCTGCCTCTTCTTCTTCTGCCGGTTTGCGCTTGTTCTCGAGTCGGCGTAGACTTTGGCCAACGGGAGCTGAAGCGACACGCGCCTGCTCCTCTGAAGTATCGTAGAAACCAGGAGCAGCTTTTTTTTCGAATGGGATATCAGCGTTATAGTCCATGCCTTTTCGTTTCGTCTTGTGGCGCATACTGTAAAAATATAGACGCGTCAGTATTTGGTGAAAAATAGACAGAGAAAAAGACACTCGCATGATACCGGCAGCTTTGAGTTCTCGTTTTTTCTGAAGAACAGCAAGACGACGGGCCTCTTCCAGTTGACGCTCACGAGCTTTGCGCTTCGCCTTCTTGCCTTGAGTATTCGCGAGACGAGCACGCGCCTCGGAGAGCATTTCTTTTTCATCCTCGTCCATGTCTATGGGGTCGGGCCGAGCTGGTTTTGTTTCCGGGTCAGGGTCTATCTCTCCGGGACGCAAGCGACGGACGTCGTCGGCGCTAGGGCCCGTATCTCCAGGACCTGCAAGACCAAGCTCCTCGTTATCCTTCGCTTCCGCCTCATCAAGCAGTTTCTGGTATCGCTCCAGACATTGTACAGCAGTGCGACCGACGATGGGAGCAATAGTGCGCCATTGGGTTGGCATTAGCTTTGCGAGGTGAAGAAGCTTCTCGTCCTCAGTCTTGGACCACTCCGTCTTCTTGATGGAAGGATCGAGCCATTCGTACCAGCGCGCCTTGCATTGTTTGGGAGTTTTCCGAACCAAGAGAGACGAAATACGAGCCCATTGGTTCTTGCCGTATTTTGCAATGGCGGCTTTCAACACCTCATCCTCGGTGTTCTGCAAAGATTTAGTCAGGAAATAAGGGAGATTAAAGGTCTTAGTACCTTCCAGACACCACCCTTGATGATGATTCTGACCATGGAGCCGGGACGAGTAGGAGGTGGTGGTCGCGAAAGCCAAACGCGACGTGACTGTCACACTTGAGTCACTCATTGTTGGAACGTAATGAGTCTGACGACTCAGAATATTCTGAATTTTAGGCTACTAGTATGTACATGTTCGGTAGTTTACAGGAAAGAATGCATGTAGTCCGTTTCTCTACCGAATGGCATCGAACGGAAGGCGCGCCAAGTCGGCCTTGCCGTCGTCGATCCATTCCTTTTTCACCAACTTCTCCTTGTCGTTATAATATAGTCTGTACACCAACCGAATCGTCCCTTCGCTCACCCCCGCGACAGCGCTGATATCTCTCAGTGACTTGTTCTTCCCCAAGAGGTTGCATGTGAAGAATATGGCACCACCCGCGATCGAGACAGGGCTCCTTCCATCCGCAATCCCATACTTCCTCGCAGCGATGATGATATCCGCGCAGATGCTTTGCACATTTGGCGGAAGATCAAGATGGTTGCAGTATCGCGCAAGCATATTTTCAGGTCCAGACGACGGAGATGGCGTGCTGGTGGTGGCTGATGCTCCAGGTGAGAGGTTGAATGCCTGTTCGAGCGCTTTGTAACACTGGCCCAGAATCTTTTTCGACACATGCGTAAGGTTGCATATCTCGCGAAACGTGCGAGGTACGTGAGCTTGACGGCATGCGATGAAGATACAGGCAGCGATGACCGCGTCGAGAGGTTTGCCACGCAGCAGCTTCTCCTCGTCTGAGCGCTTGTAAAGTTGCTTGGCGATATCGGAGATGGTTTTAGGAAGGGAAAACTGGTCACACCAGCTAGAGATGTCCCGGAAGGCAGTGAGAAGGTTGCGTTCAGCGCGGGAACTCTGCGCGCGCGAAGCGGCGCGTTGCAATTCTCGGGCGAGGCCAGAGCCACCGTCCCGGAAACTGACTACAGTATCCAGCTGCTCTCGCCCTTCCATTAGTGGGTCGGAGGCTGCACCAACACGAGATGGATCGTCGCCCTCGTCGTTGGCGAAAGTCTGATATCAAGTGACGAATCAAGTCCGAAGTTGCGACGAAGACTGGGAGAAGTGGACTCACGCGCCATTCACTCCGCGTGTCAACGATACGATCGCCCAGCACCAAACCACAGTTTCTGCAAACGAGGTCTCCACTACCAAACTCCTCCGCGATTTCGGGGTTGGGGTCCCTACACTCTGGACAGATAAGACGAACGCTTAAATCAGGTCCGTACGACGGCGCTTGAATTTTGGGTCCTTGAGGTGCGGCCAGAGGAAAGGGTTGTGAATACGCCATCGTCGAGAGTTCAAAAGCGGATGAGTCAACTTGAAGTCGAGCGTGTCGAAAGAGAACCACAAGGACTGTAAGACATGTTGTGCAGCACAACGAGCATCAGCAAAACTTATTTGGACCTACCGCTCGTCTGCAAAAACTGCGTTTAGGCTGGGCCCGAGCTGGCCAGGGAAAAAGATGTTATGGGAGAGGTCAAAGGTTGTGTCACGGTAAGTCACACCAATGTGTCCATTATGTGACATTATGATTTTCGGTCAGATACATGTGTTTACTCGTTCATCTAAGTACACAAAAAATTCAATTTCCTCTCTTCTTCAGTAAATTCTGCGCAACTTCATCGGCGTCGGGCGAGAGATCGGGTAGCCAGAATGCCTGTATCGAACGTGTTTATTGAACAGCTGGCTCGACGTGGAAGAACACTAACCAATTCAGCTCCTGCGGAGACCATCATCGCCAGTCGTGGATTGAATTTGACACATCTGGATGGCCCAGGATGCCCTTCCAGCGCCGCAAGTGGGAGCACTTTAGCCGGTGGCACCTTGAGATCCACGTCGCCTGACCGCGCAGGAAGGTGTTGTACGTCCCAGATGATTATTTTGCCGTCGAGACTCCCTCCCACAATGTATTTACTGTCCGGCGTCCAGCCTACCTCTTCTCCGCTGCTGCCCTTGACAGGTTCGATATTGTGTGGTGAGTCTATCGATCGTCGCTCGAGACCCTTGTGGCCCTCGAGCTTGGCGACTAGATGTCCTTCATATGCATCGACAATGTAATGTGCGTCACCGGAGCAGCCCACGAGTAGATACTTTCCGTTCGACGAGAAAGCCATGGACGTCATGTAGATTGGTCGTGGCGGAAAGCTGACAAGGCCCAAGGTAGGATCGTCCAGTGTGATGACAAGGAAAGGCGCCTTGTCAAAGTTCGCCTGGTCGTACAATAGAATACGCGAATAGTGGTTGACGGCGACCGCGAATACAACGCCAGTAGAGTCATAGGCAACTATGGGCACCGAGGGAACACTCAGAAGACCACGACATGTTGGGGCGCGAAGGTCCCATAGGCGAACTGTCCTGTCTTGTGAGCCAGACATGAAACCGTCGTCGACTGGCGATATTTCCAGTGAAACGACTCTTCCTTTGTGACCTTTGAAGTACTGAAGATATTTGTTGTCATGGAGAGAGTGGTATCGAAGTGTGTCGTCTTCCTTGGTCGAGGCGTGAATGATAGAAGTATTCTTGTGGGTGAAACGCGGTAAATCCACGCCATACTTTTTCGAATGCAGTATCTTTATTTGTCTATGGAGGCCTGATTCACATGAAGTAACATAACATAAACCAACTCACTTTCCCGATTTGCAACTGTACAAGCGAAAGGTCTCATCTTCTGAAGCTGTGATGACCTGGTCTCCCCGGTCGTCAAAACTAATCCCTGTGATATGGCGAGGGGTTGAATAATGGGCTCTGGGTTGGTCCGAAGTAGGTGGGGGCACGGCCTCAACAGCGCCCTTCATAATTCTTGCAGGCTTCAACCTTGCCTGAACGAGATTTGTCTTAATCAAGATTGCGTGGCCGTTTTGGGGTGAAAATCACCATCGCAGCATTGGTCAGAGGGATTGTAGTAGGAGCTAAAGGATTGCTGCTTGAACCAGCCTGCGGCGCCATTGTTCACGGTAGTACCAAGTCGATGAGCAGTAGTGAGCAGTGCACCAAACCAAGAATGTCACAATTGTGACTTCTGCTTTTTTGTGTAAACCACTTCATCGGCTAGCCGAAGGACCCTTCTTCGTCATGAGCGAACAAGACGAGACTGCAAAACTGTGGAAGGTCAACCGGACCATTCACGAGCTGGTGAAAGACCGAGTCAGCAGCCAGTGGTTCTCTCTATGGCGTTCTTACGCTGATGCAGGGATTCCAAGTCTCGGACGATGAGATATCCATGGATCTCGGCACGTTCCGCCAAAACTTTGCCAGCAGTGGCGGATCCGTAGAGTGAGTTTTGTGCCCAATTCTCAAGAATTGCTCTCAAACTAAGGCGATAGTCGCAACCAACTAAACTTCTACACCAATTCACGGGTTAATCCATCCGACCAAATTTTTGTATTTTTTTCTGAAGAGAGGAATGTTGGCGTTAAAACAATGCGCAAGTGCGTGGTGTTCCCAAGCTTCTTCGACTACTGACGCGCTGCAGACTGCTGAGTATCCTGGAGGAAAAGGCGATACAGCGAGGGATTATCGTATTCCCTCTGACAATGACATCGTCAGCACGAAAGGTGGGTTTACAGGCTGGCATTATAACGCGTTTCAATGGGCTACTAGGTGATTACTGCCATGGCAGCGCAATACCGACTGGAGGAATTTTCTGAATCGGATCTGCTTGTGAATATTGTGCACCATACATTGGTGCCTCGGCATGAGGTGCTGTCTCCAGAAGACAAAAAGATACTCTTGGAGAAATAGTGCGTCGCTGGGACTGTTTTCTTGCTGATATATAATCTTACCAATGTTGCTGCAGCCGGCTGAAAGAAACGCAGCTGCCGCGTATACAATTGGCAGATCCTGTGGCGCGGTACTATGGATTACGGCGGGGGCAGGTTGTAAAGATCACGCGACCGAGCGAAACGAGCGGGCGATATGCGAGCTATCGAATATGTTTTTAGAGAAGTTGTGTAAGGAAGAGAGGCCGGCGGGGAAATAATAGCATATTGTGTAAAACCCTAACCCAAGGACCGATCAGGACGGCGTAGGGGCAGATAAGAGGCTTCTGGACGGACAGTGGATGAGCACCAGAACGCACTACAAGTCCTCTCCAGCTACTTCCAAGTACTTCCAACGTCTCGCCACCAACTTGCAATTGCTTCCCGGCCCTTGTCACTACCCGCGACGCGCTCCGGCGACTCTCGTTTTCCTTTGATCCCCGTTCTTGTCACCGGCCGTGCCAATGGAGAGTCCGCTAACAGACGATGTCCACGACCAGGACCTCAGGTCCGTCCTCGTCGTCCTCTCCAACGTCCCCCACCTTCCTAACCACTCTTCTCCAGCTCAAAATCCCCCGTCGTCCGCGGTGCCAGGGCCTGCACCGTATGTCGCGCTGCCAAGGTGCTTATTGTCCCCGCCCTTCATTTTATTCGCCTGCCGTTCAACTACCTCATCTCGAATTTTAGATGAAATGCGTCGGCGCAGACGATGGCCAGAAACAATGTCAACGTTGTAAACGCGCCAACGTCGAATGTGTGTTCGAGAAACACCGCAGAGGCCGCAAGCCAGGCTCAAAGTACGTTACTTCCCGCCTTGAAGCGCGTTCTCATTCGCGTCCAGACTCTCGGAGGCTTCCAAGATGCTTCGCCGTCTTGAGAAGGGGCTCAATAGTGCAAAACTCAAGTCTCAGGCTGCTGCAGACGCCGATCCCCGCGACCCTTACCAGCGCGACCCTTATTCCGCCACCGCCTCTCAGTTCTCTCCCAACGAGCTTGCCCCCCTCAATGCTCCTCCATATCAGAATGGGGAATATCCAAATCCAAATCATGGTCCTCGTTCAATCGACGACGAGCCCGACGATGACCCCGATCCAGAGGACCGTGCTCTCTTCCCCGCGAAGCTCATCCGCAAGGAGAATCAACGTAACTCTTTCTTTCGCACAATACTAAACCCCGCAGAGGGTTCTGCCAACCCGAATGCTCCTCCCAATCGCCCTTCTTACTCCCCACCTCACCAGAACAGATCTCCTCCGTCCTATCACGATCCTGTGGGTGCTGGCATTATCGACGAGGACCAAGCCAAAGTTCTCTTCGATCTCATCTTCCTCCGTCTTAATCCATTTATCAACCTTTTCGATCCCGCTCTACATTCGGTGCATTATGTTCGCGCCAAATGCCCTTTTCTTTTCACAACCCTCATCATGGCCGGGTGCAAGTTCTTCAAGCCTGAGGCTTTCAAGCCCTGCCAAAAGCTCGCTCACGAATTCGCCGTCCGCGCCTTCGCAGAGGCCTGGAAACGTGTAGAAGTCGTTCAAGCTTTTGCTTGCCTCACGTACTGGAAGGATCCCGACGATAACGTCAGTCGTATCTACCCAGCTGTCCCATTTTCATAGATTGACCAACTTTGCAGCGGACTTGGACCTACATTGGCTATGTGAGTATGTTTCTCCCTATTTCACGGTCGCGCTAAAACACGCTAGGCATGTCGTATGGCCGTGGAACTGGGCCTGAACCGCTACGTCGCCTCTGCACCTCCAAACGAGACTGAATTCCAGCTCCTCGAACGCCGTAATCGCGAGCGTACCTACCTTGTCCTCTTCACGCACGATCGTAGTCTTAGTATCCAGACTGGTCGGAGTTGGATGCTTCCTGAGGACGAAATCGTCCGTCACTCCTCAACATGGCATGAACACGCTGGGAACCCGCCACGTCCGGAGGACGTTATTGTCGCCGCCCAGGTTCAACTGCGCCGCATCTCTGTGCGTTGTTTTCCCTTTCCAAACAAATATGTATACATAATTCATGAATGGTTATTCTAGTCTGAAACAACAGACATGTTCTATACCAAAGGGGGCAGCGCGTCCAATGGTCACAACGACGTTAACTATGAAGTTGTGCTTCGGAACTGCAATGGCAAATTAACCCAGTGGATGGACACTTGGCAGGCCGAGATGCAGCGCGGTAGGTTTTCCATGAAATCCAAGTCAGCTTCACACTCATCTTTTTTTTCAGCCGGTGGAGAATCCTTTCACTTTTCCTTCCTCAGTCTGTTTCGTCTCCATGTCCGGCTATTTCTTAACAGCTTCGGGATCCAAGCTTCTTTGTCTCCGGTTCGTCCCCACATATGCACTTTCCTCTTCTTCTCATCTCTTATGGATTTTGTGTGACAGTCGAGCAGGGCAAGCCCCAGTCTTCAAGCATTATCAGCATGCTGCACAAGCGCACTCGACGTTCTCCGAATAGTGTCGAAAGATTTCCCTTCTATGAGCATGTTGGTTCGTCGATAATTCCCCATCCCTCGATTTACAAGTTTTTCATCCCCCGCCAGCGTTATGGGCAAGACTCGATCACTGTGATGTCGGCTTATGCAGCTGTGTTCTTGCTCAGGGCAAGTTCGCCCCCCAATTCTTACATGTTCAATTAGCTGACGGTCTCCTTAGCTTCTCCGCAGTTCCAATACCCTTGCCCAACTGCACGAAGGCACTGCGCACGAAATACATTCTCTCATCTCAAAGACAGCTGACGCCTATTACGACGCATCTGTCCTTTCCCCTGCATCGACCTCGGCCGCCTACCACGCCCGGTTTCTGCGGAGCTTGCTGGCCAATGACATCTTTAAAAGCCGGCGCGGTGAACCGGAACGGTATGAAAATAACCACACCATGCCTATTGATCCCCGGCTGCAAGGTACGGTGTTCTCGCACTTCGCAGTTTTGCATCCCTCATTTGGCTATCTCAGCCCCGACGCCCAACACGTCAATGTACCCCCCACAACAAATATCGCCCCATGACCAGCAGAACCAGCAGAACTTTTCGTTTCCCGCGTCACCGACCAATAATATCTCCCCTCATACGGAAGAATATTCAGGAGAAGCTCCCGCCCGAAACGGAGTCGTTCCAGTCGCGGCTTCCATGCAGCCGACCAACTATGCGCCCGAGGGATACGTGCCCTCGATCCCGCACCATGCCTCCGAGCTGGACGCGCATTATTGGAAGAACATGTTCCTAGAATTGGGATTTGGGGACAATCAAAGTGAGCAGGCGCGGACCATGGCTCAACCTCCTCCTCCGGAAAACCACCAACTTGGATACCACATTGCACCAAGCTACGGTCACTAATCTGTAAACCCGTCGTCTTCTCTTCTTTCTCTGTTGTGCGTTTTGACCCGTGTACTGTATTGCTGCTATCAAACTTAGTGTACGCTGTCGTAAAGCTAATCCGACTTGTCTGTTACGGATGTCCGTTGAATAGATCGCCGGGAATGGCTGTCTACGGACATCAAGCCCCCTGCGTCATGCATCGACAGCGACCGGGACGATAACCAGTGTGCGTCCCACCGCTGCGGCAATACGAGGTGTTCGGGATGCAAGCCAATCGAAATCCCGAACAAAATGGGGTCGCGGAGCTAATGTTAGCGTAGTAGGTTGGGTGTAGGCAGTATTGTGGATATTAATCAGTGCGCCTTTGGCTGGCGACTGCGTCGAGATTGCAAAGTATTCAGGATATGTCGAGCACCATCTACAATCGGTAAATGAAAGCACGGTGTAAACCAACTGAATTCGCATACCGAAAGCGATGGCCACCCAAATCTTGAGGGAAACTATTTCCCGTTGTCGGCTTACCACCCTGGAGCTGAGAAATATTCCACAGTGAATACCGCGAATTGTATACAGCTCCGACGCTATCGGACGGATTAGATTGAGAACTTGGTGAAGGACTAGCACATACATGTCGGCATTATCAGCCCTCCAACTAGCCCAACCACCTGGAACAGAGATGCCCATGGAAGTCGCAGCTAACGCTAGAAATGCATTTACATCAGATTCAAATAAAAAGACAGGTGCCAAAGAATCCACCATAGGGCTCGATTAGCTCGACCAATCGCCAACTGTCGTAGTCAGCTTCATCGTCTGGGTCTGAGCGCCAATCGGTTACAAACACGGAACCGGTGGTATCAGAGACCAGAAATTCCTTTGAGGACGACGGATGGGAGCAAACAGATGTCAGAGGATGGGGGAATGCCATAACATAGGCAGTCGGTTGAGCACGGGGTGGCGGGGAAGACATTCCAGTTGATTCTGGAGATGCCCTCGACGAGGAAATATCCTGAGTGGGATACAGGTCCCAAACCATGAGCATTTTGTCGTCTAACAGAGAGATGTTTACGACCGTGTTTATCGAAAGCATAGGAATCGTGTTACCTGATACAGTCGCCACATAGCGCGTACTATCGACGCCCTTGCCGCCGCAAAAAGTCATGTCGTTGACGCGTCCATGGTGTCCACTGAGGCCACCGCCGAAAGCAAAGACGGTTTCATTGTTGGTGGGTTGTCTGGTTAAAAGGTGGAGCCCGAAATTAGCGCTTGCGGCGGTCAATCTCGAGAAAGAGTTCAACACATCAAAGACGCGTAAAATTGAGATCAACGTACTCGATGAACCAATCATCGCTTGCCGAAGGTGAGACTGTTCTGGGAGAGAATGCAAGAGCGGTTATTCTAGAGCCAATATGAAACGATGCTATCGACTGTAGCCTGAGGTTCACGGAAAGTCTGCCGAGAATCGTAGAATTATCGAACCTTGATGGAGTTTTCTGCGACTTGGAGGACTTGTACTGAGTGATCAGTTCCTAGAGCGACCAAGTCTGCGGAGTCGTCTGTTTTTGCGGTTGCGATGACATAGATTTCAGAGGCCAGGTCTGTATATTTGAGAGATTGAGTGGACATTGGTTCAGAGTCCGGGGGTCAAGTGACCGCGTGACGTGACAGTCACAGACCTGCAGCGTACGGAACGCGTGGTATGGCACCGAAGGGTCCAAATCCGCTCATCCTGCTTGCCTTGACTTCTGTGTCCTTTGCAGCCTTTGCATTCATAGTCAAGCGAAGGTTTGTTGCATCTTCACCGGCGTCCACACATCTTCAATCAGTATCTCCAGAGAACAAACCGCCCCTGCTAGCGCTTCCGTTAGATTCCAAGATCCAACAGCAACCTCTGCTCGCAAATCGTAATGCCTGCCATTTTTGACAAACTAGCTGGTATCCTCCGCCCCGGCGACGACGGCAAATCTGAACAAACCCCGACGTCCCCCGTCTTCGACCACAACAAAGTCACTGTAATCTTTGTACTTGGAGGGCCTGGAGCTGGTGATCATCGACTGCCTCGTCAAGGAACCATTTATCGACATATCAACAGGAAAGGGCACCCAGTGCTCCCATCTCGTCGCGGATTTTGGATTCTGCCATCTTTCGGGTTGGGTTACATTCTATTCTGAGGATTCGTTGCCTCAACCTTCCACAGCTGGCGATCTTCTCCGTGCTGAGCAAAACCGCGAAGGCTCCCAGTTCGGAGAATTGATTCATAATTGCATCAAGGAGGGCACGATTGTTCCAATGGAAGTAACAATCAAATTGCTGGAAAACGCAATGTCTGCCGCACTCAAAGAATCGCCAACTCGTGAGGGCTGGGGTGAAGATCGCGGCCGTTTCCTCATCGACGGGTTCCCGCGCAAAATGGATCAGGCACTCAAATTCGACGAGGAGGTGAGCAGAATTCATACACTTGGTTCTGTTTTTTTTTTGTTCAGCGCATAATCGCAGGTTTGTCGGGCTTCACTTGTTCTGTTCTTCTCAACGACAGAGCAAGTCATGCTTGACCGGCTCCTTGAACGCGGGAAAACGAGTGGTCGCGAGGACGATAATGCTGAGAGCATTAAGAAGCGATTCGGTGCGCCTTCTAGTATACCCACATGCGGGGTTCTCACCATATCATGAAGTTACATACAAGGAAACAACGATGCCAGTCATTCAACATTACGAGGCTCTGGGGAAGGTCGCGGAGGTTGGTGGCTCGAGATGTCTTGTTCCAACAAGAAGTAATCCTTTGCGTTTCACAGATAGACAGCAGCCCGTCAGTAGAAGAAGTTCACCTAAAGGCAAAGGAGGTCGTAGCGAAGATCCTCCAACAGAAGTAGACACGGATGTGGAATACAAAAGCGTGTATAGAGTCTCTGTTCAAGTGTACAAACAAACAATTCTTCACAATAATACTTACCATATCAATCATTCAAACGTGCACCATGAAGCCTACTCCAGCATCTGGCACGGCCGCCGAGCACACAGCTCGTCCCTCCGTCTCGATCTTCGATATTGCGCCGTCTGTACATAGCCAGTGCGCGTCTTCGTCGTCGTCGACCTAAAGAAATCAGGCTTTCTGTGAGATTGGACACTGAGCATGACTGACTGGAATCCACTCCCATCCTCCGCAACGAATATACTCCACAACGAGCGGACCATCCCCTTCGGTGGTGGCTTCACCGTTCTCGTTATACCTGAGATCAACGTGGGCCCCTTGATGGTACGCATCCCCGAGCACCTTCCATAAGACAGGGACGAAGGCTTCACGAGTTTCGAGCGTGTCGTCGGATACAGTCGGTGAGCAGAATGGGCGCACGATGACCAGGTCACAGGTAGCCTCTGTGGCTGGTATGCGTGATGCCAGAGGAGAGATCATGAAAGCAGGTTCGAGACGATCTTCGGGGGACGATAAGTGAGTAAGCGGAGTCGGATTAACGCAATGAATTCACCAACCGACGTTCACGGTGGATAGGAAGTAAGCAAAAGGGCCGTCCAAGTCGACGATTGGATCGTTCGAGTGGGAGTCAGGGTGATCAATGAAAGATTTGGACGACGGATCATAGATCTGGACAACCTCTGCCCCGGGAGCAGGAATGAGTTTCACCCAGCTTTTGTACCACTTGGTGCTATTCTGCTGGGCCGCCACCTACGCATTTTTATGAGATGATTTCTTTTGCCTATGATTGAGAGCATCCAACCTTGAACCGTTCCAGGCCGGGCATTTCCTTTCTTAACGTCTCGGAGTCTTTCAGAATGCTGGCATGTAGAGAGGTTGAGACAACAACCGAAGAGATCTTTGCTGGATTGGAGTTAGTGGACGACTATGAGTGTCTGTCAATTGATGAACCTTGAGGTCGCTTGCGAGCAGAGGGAGGAGAGGACAGGGTTGTAATAGCCAAAGTCAACGGAATAGTCTTTCCGTTTGCAAGGAAAGACTGGATCGATAGCAATCGGTACGCCGTGTCGGCGGGGCCTTCCGGCGGGGGTGGGAAGAGTGTCGAGTACAGGGCGTTGGCAGTACCAGATGGTACAAGAACGAAAGAGACCTGGTATTAGATTTGCATTCGTATTCGGCAACATCTGGGGGTGCAAGAAATACCTTGGGCGGACGCGATCTGCCTGTGGACTCTGCAGAGGAGAGACCAGTAATGCATTCGTTCAGAGTTCCGTCTCCGGAGGCCAAAATGACGACGATCTCGGCTTCATGCTGATTTACAAAGTCTACCAAAATTTCTCCCGCATGGCCTGCGTGCTCTGTAGAGATGACTTTGTCGACAGATTTTCCATTAGATTGGAGGAGTGGAAGGACGTGTTCATCGAGCAATTTCTTTGCTGTTCCGTCGCCGGAAGCTGGGTTGTAGAGACAGAGCAACATTTGTGACAAATCACGCTACACGCGCCGCACCGAGCTGAAAAACTTGCCGACAACCATGACGCTCAACCCGTCCCAGAGCGCAGCGTTGGCTCAGTTGCGCGACTTGACCAACGGCGGCGACGATGACGTCGCCGTCAGCATGCTCGAGAGCGTCGATTGGGACGTCCAGCGTGCCGCCGAACTCATTTTCGGCTCAGTACAACCCCCACCGCGTCCCCAGCCCCCTCCAGCGCCCCCGCCCATCTCTGAGCTCGAGGTCGACGACAGTGAGCAGTATCAGCCCGTCGCTTCTCCCAACTGGTCCTTTACGCTTTCCAGCCTCTGGACTTTTCCCTTCCAACTCCTTGGAACTTTGCTGCGTTTTGTTTTTGGCGTCTTGCGCATCCCGTTACCGCGCCCGTTTGCCTTTAATTTTGCCTTGTTCCGTCCCCGCGCCTGGCGCCCTCCCCCTCGTACCGATGGCGGTGCTGATCGCTGGGTGCGTGAGCTCGAGGAAGAGACTGGTGCCATATGCAGGAGTAGCGCGCAGCACACATCAGGTGTAGACGTCGGAACCAGTGCTGCAGGTCCGTCTACACTCACGCATAGAGTCCCCACCGACCGTAAAGTCTTGCCTGACTTTACGCTTGGAACTTATGAGGAAGCGTTACGCGCATGTCAACGAGACGCTCGCATCGCCTGTATTGTGGTCGTCAGCGAAGAACACGATGATGTGCCGGAGTTCAAACGGTAATCTAATTCCAAACTCGTCGTTATATACCTCTCAATGCGGTCTATACAGCACAACACTGACAGACCCAACTTTCGTGCGACTACTACACGAACACAACATTCTCGTCTGGGGTGGCGATGTCCGCGACCGCGAGGCATACAGCGCTTCGCTCAAACTACAAGCCACTACCTATCCGTTTGTGGCATTTGTTGCTCTGCAACCTAAACGTACCCTTCGCTCTGCCAACTCGAACTCTGGCTCAGGCTCACCGACTTTGACCGTTCTATCGCGACATCAGGGCTCTCCCAGCGGGCCGACGTCGCCTGCAACACTCGTGGCACATTTAGAGTCCCAGCTCCTTCCCCGTGTAACCCCTTTCCTGGCGCAACTGCGTGCTGCACAACAGGTAGCCGCTGCCGATCGCGCTCTTCGAGAGGAGCAAGATAGGGCGTTCAGAGAAACGGCTGCCCGCGATACCGCTCGCATTGAGGCCTTGATGCAGGCCGACGCACGTGCTAAACGCGAGGCTGAGGAGGCAAGGCTTGCGAAGGAGATGGAAGAAGCCCGTGCTGCAAGCGAGAGGGATGAGCGTGAGCGACTTGCGAAAGAGAGAGACGACTGGAGACGATGGACGCGGGACGCTATCGCACGCGTACCCGAAGACACTGATGGTGTACGACTCGCAATACGGTTACCGGATGGCGGGAGAGTCGTACGGAGATTTTCAGACGGGTGTAGCTTAACATTGCTCTATGCGTTTGTCGACGCGCACTTGGTCTCTGCCGGCAATGCGCAGGATGGGGGACCCTCGCCCGAGGGGCATTCAGCGTTAGAGCTCACTCGTGCTATGGAGGAGCAGATTGCGTCTATGGGTGGGGCAGACGCGTGGTGGGGATTCCAACTGCTACTGGCTTACCCGCGACGAGAATTACCGTGGGTCAGCGGATCGACGGTCGGGGATGTTGACTGTCTGAAAGGTGGGGCTCAACTTGCGGTCCATATTTTCTCTCCGACAGTCGCAGACGGGGACGAAGACGACGATGGTTACGTTTCAGAGGAGTAGGTCGCACAGGTACTTAGATTCAGGTAACATTAATGATACACTCTGGTGGAAGGATGGAGGAATGTACTGAAGTGAGAAAAAGACTACTGGCTGAGGATCGTCCTGACGAAGGACTCGTAGTTGACGTTACCATCCCTGAGCGTAAGATTCAAGAGATGAACGAGGGCCAGAGGAAATGGAAACGCACGGTCCGATCTGCACGCCCTTGAGCAGCTCGTCGACCTCCTGGTCTGTCATCTTCTCCCCGAGTTGTGTCAGAACATATCGCAGTTCGCCCGCTCCGATGAAGCCGTTGCCCTCCTTGTCGAACACTTGGAACCCGCGAATGAATTCCTCTACCACAGGGATTAGTCCTTGCCCATCGAGCATCGAGAAGGGGCGGAAGAGAATACCTGGTGTACCGGCGGGCTTGAATCCGTCGGGGCGATTGAGGATGGCGAGAAAGGTCTTGTAATCGACTAGTGAGATTATGAGCACATGCAGCAGATGGCTTCGAAGCCACAAGAAAGGACCTCACCTCCCGTGGGGCGCCAGCAACAAGCTCGGCAACCTCACTCTGGGTGGGATTTTGCCCGAGAGCGCGCAGAAGGTCGCCTAGGGTCTCGCGTGGAACAGCGCCAGTGCCGCGCTTGTCGAACAGAGCGAATGCCTCTTATATTCTGCAATTTTTCAGCAAGGGCGCGGTTGAGGGACGAGTGGTTGAGTGTACCTGCGTTGTCCGCTCTGCAGGTTGTCAGTCGAGCAGTGGCCAACGACGCGATGAGACTGACCATGGCAAGAGTTTATGCGAAGGTGGATGGAGGTATAAAGGAAGATGTTGATCAACCACTCTTGGTTACTTACTTATGGCTCCTTCGTTCTCAACACCATTCAAACTCGCCTTGATTCAACTCGGAAATATTACTGCCAACAAGGCAGACAATATCAAGCATGCCCGCGAAATGATTCTCAAGGCAACCGCAAAGCAGCCAGATTTGATAGTCCTTCCCGTCAGACTCGTTCAATGGTTAGCACTCTTGCCAGCAGCTCACTGGATCTCCAGGAGTGCTTCAATTCACCCTATGGACATGTACATTTCCCAGTCTATGCCGAGAAGATAGGTTTCAAGGGCAAACCCTACAACGTCGCTGAATCTGAGAGCGAAAGTGCGTTCTTGAGCGCCGTGCCCAAGTGACCCGACACAACAGGTAGGCAGGCGTCAAGATGCTCTCTGGTGTTGCAAAGGAACCAAGACCTGGCTCATTGGAGGAAACGTATGATCGCAAGATATTTCATTTACATCTCAAATTTCTCCAGGATCCATCCCCGAGCGTGATGGAGAGGACCTATTCAACACATGTACAGTGTACAATCCCGAAGGTGGTTTGTCCTTATCGCTTTTTACTGGACTTGGTTTGACCCTCGCAGGGGAGCTGGTTGCTATCCACCGCAAAGTCCATCTCTTTGACATCGACATCCCCGGCAAGATTACTTTCAAGCAGGTCGTTGTGTTTCCAATCGGCTCACCGACTTCATCTGGCGTCTCAGGAAAGCGAAACTCTAACGGGGGGTTCTACTATGAACTTCTTTGACACACGTATGATTCCGCAGGCTCTACTTAATCTTTTCCACATTTCTGCTGGCCAGAATTCGCTCGCATTGGTCTTGGGATCTGCTACGATGTACGGTTCCCCGAACTGGCCATGATTTCAGCCCGTCAAGGTCTGCGCACTTCTCGCTGGTAAACTGCATCTAATCTCTGTCGCAGGTTGTCATATGCTCATCTACCCTGGTGCGTTCAACACGGACAACCGGGCCCCTCCACTGGGAACTCCTTCAACGCGCTCGGTAAGCTGTCAAAAGCAGGTCTATAGTGCGCATCGCGATAGTGATTGGCATTAAAGTGCGGTGGACAAACCAAGTCTTTTTTGCGATGTGTAGTCCTGCTCGCGATCTTACTGCTGGATATCACGCGGTGTGTTTTGTCTGGTTGAAATATACTTTCTTGCACTGATTGGCGCAGTGGGGGCACTCGATGGTGGTTGACCCGATGTTTGCATTCTGATTTATTATGCTGCCAGGGCCACATCGCGCCTAACTAACAACCTTTAGGGCCAAGGTTCTGGTCGAGGCTGGCGAGGGAGAGGATATTTTATACGCTGATATTGGTATGTGCCAATTACATTTTTTTCACGCTTGATCTTGACTAGGTTCAGACCCATCGGTGATGGACAGTGCAAGGGCGGGGATTCCGGTGACGAAGCAGAGGCGATTCGATGTGTATCCAGACGTTAGCCAGTCGTAGATTTTCTAGCTGTATCAGTGCTGTATCGAGGCTATATAATTAGTAGAACACTCAAGAACGTTATGGAATGATTTCGATGCTCAAAATGGCAACACGTTTTCCTTGCACAGCAAACAGCTTACTGTATCCCTCTTGTCTTTCCCCTTCACCTCCCCTCGTCCCTCCATGGTTAGAGAAACGTCGGATTTTTGTCTCTGAACCGTCTCCCCGTCACTGATATCCTTTTAGCAAATATTACGACCTCCTTGAGGTCCCGCCAAACGCCTCCGAAGGTGATCTCAAAAAAGCGTACCGCAAAAAGTAATCGCTTTCATTGTACGGTTTCCTGTTCACGAGTTCACCGGGGTTTTTCAGAGCTTTGCGGCTGCATCCCGACAAAGGAGGCGATCCTGAGCTTTTCAAAGAAGTTACGCATGCGTAGGTCATAATTTGTTCGGCCATTGCTTCGGAAGTCGTAACACAGCGTCTTAGCTACGAAGTATTATCCGATCCAGACAAGCGTAGTATATATGATGCGCGGGGTGAAGCGGGGCTATCCGAGCAGGGGTGGTATGGGCGGTATGGATCCACAGGTAAGTTTTGTTCTTCGCTCTAACACACTCATTGAATTTTTGATCTTGTCTCCCAGGATCTTTTCAGCCAGCTATTCGGCGGCGGTGGTGGATTTGGTGGCGGCTTCTTTGGGGGCGGGGGCAGCTCCAGGCAAGGTCCTCGCAGAACCAAAGACCTTGTCCACCGCGTACACGTCACACTAGAAGACCTTTACAAAGGGAAGACGACGAAGCTTGCTCTCACACGGAATCGGATTTGCTCGAAATGCAAAGGCAAGGGCGGCAAAGAGGGCGCTGTTCGATCATGCAAACACTTGCAGCGGTCGCGGGAATCAAGGTCACTTTACGCCAAATGGGTCCCCATGATTCAACAAATTCAGTCTCCTTGCGACGAATGTTCTGGACGGGCGAAGTTATCAACCCGAAAGACCGATGCGCGCAGTGCAAAGGAAAGAAGGTCATGCCCGAGAAGAAGTTCCTTGGAGGTACATATCGACAAGGGGATGAAGACTGGGCAAACCATACAGTTCCGAGGCGAGAGTGACGAGTCACCAACCGCGGAACCTGGCGACGTTGTCATTGTCATAGAAGAGAAACCACACGAAAGGTTCAAGAGGAAAGAAAACGATCTGATAACAGAAATCGAACTAGATTTGCTCACCTGCCCTGGGAGGCGCGAGTTCGCAATCAAACACCTTGATGACCGTGCGCTCGTCGTCAAGCTAGAGCCAGGAGAAGTGGTCAAACACGGTATGTTTCATTTGACACATTTCCGCGTGTTTCAAGATATTCAATCCTTTGCAGAGGACGTCAAGGTTATCCATGGGCAGGGCATGCCGTCGCAGCGTCCATCACGAGCCCGGCGACCTGTATGTACGACTCAAAGTCAACTTCCCGGACAGCATCGACCCCGCCGTGATCCCTTTGCTGAGAAGCCCTGCCATCACGGAAGCCGATCGAAACTTTCCCCAAGAATATTGTTCTTGACGAGGTTTCGTTAGACGAGCCTGATACGCGGAGTAGGGGCGGGATGCGGGACGATGACGATCGAATGGATGAGGACGGCGATGAGCCGCGGTGTGCAGTGCGCTAACCAGTAATCACGAATGCTATCGAGATTCCGTGCTTAGCTTTGCGACGTTCCTTGTTGTTGTTGTTGTTGTAGCGCATTTTAGAGTTATCCCATTACAACGATGCATTTAATTTGCCTATCTATTCCCAAACGCTCGTTAATAGTCCCAGTTTGTCTGTGGGCGAGGGGTGAGTGCAGAGAAGGAACGCGGCCAGATGACACACTTGGGGATTTGCTTTGAACTGGGTATACAGTTCTTCATTGAAGAAACTGACCTCCGTCTCGTTCTCCTGAATCGCCGTCAGGAACAAGCTTGTCGCTTGGCAAGAAAGTTTACCGAAACCAAGATCGGCCAAGAGTTTGCTGTCGTCGTCCAATATCCAGTCATCGTGGTCGAGATTTATGATGAGATTGGTCGTCTGAGTGTCCGACTAAGAGGCAGAGCTGGCAACGATCCGCAAACTGGCAAGCACCTTGGCACCATGAGCATGAGTGTAGAGTTTCATGGTATCTGAGCGCAACCAGGATGAAATGAGATCTGGCTTGAATGACTTATGTTTAGAATAAGAAACCTAAGGTGACATTGCGATAGGGCTTCCATCCAGGCTGACTAGCGATAGCTACACTTCGTTGAGATCGGGCAGAGTTGAGCCGAGATGTTACCTGCGCGAGCGAGGTCCCTTGAGATGACCGACAGTGGTTGATTCGAGATTGAGGTTGTGCAGAACAAGACTCTTTTCTGTTCGATATTCGAAACGATTTGATGACTCGCACAGAGAGAGTCGCTGAGGTCCTTGGAAGGGTTGTATTCGATAGTGGGTCCATTGAGATAGATACTTAGACGACGACGACGCGACGCGGACGCGCTGGATAAAGCCAAGAAATAGTTACTCCGAGAAATATCCGCATGTGCGCGTGATCAATTGTGGTCAACCTTGAACCATTAACTGGCGGTACCTTATAAACTAACCTACTTACTCTAATCTATCGGTTTCAATCCCTCCCACAACCATGTCCGACCAGCCTTCCCGCTCGTTCCTCCAAGCTGATATATCTGAACTTGTTCACAAGCTGACTATCAATGAGAAAATCTCGCTACTCGGCGCTCCCAACTGGTGGAATACAAGCCCCATTCCCCGCCTCGATATTCCTTCTGTTCGGATGAGCGACGGCCCCAACGTTCTGCATGCACCTCACCCCGAATTTCTTCTACTCATGTTCTCGCTCTCAGGGCGTTCGAGGATCCTCCCATTTTGTTCAACAACCAGCTCAATGCATTCCTGTATCATCTCCATCGCTTCTGCAGTCTTGCACCCTCATAAATGTCTAGTGTGCCACTGCAATGGCCTCTACTTTCGACCCGATTTGATTCATCGCGTGGGCAGTTTCCTGGCTGCCGAAGCCAAAGCCAAGTCGTCGGTGATCTTGCTCGCCCCCACTTGCAACATCCAGCGCACTCCACTTGGCGGCAGGGCGTTTGAATCTTTTTCTGAAGATCCCTATTTATCGGGTACATTTTCCCTTACCTCAAGCCTCGTCTCGGACAGTTATATCGATCTTCGCAGGCACGATGGCTACCGCTTATGTGAAAGGATTGCAAGCAGAAGGCGTTTCCGCTAGTATGTCGTCGTCGCCTTTCTCACACGTTCTTACATTCAAGTTCGCGGAAGCCATCAAGCATTTCGGTAACAAACCTATTTCCATTCAATCGTGCATTTCATCTCATGCCTTCACAATGTAGTTGCGAATGATCAGGAACATCAGGTATGTCAAGACATCCCCTCGCCATCCAGACTGCTAACCCTACTACAGCGCACTGCCGCCAACTCTGTAGTTTCTGACAGAGCACTGCGAGAAATCTATCTATATCCGCATGTACCCAGCCCCCTTCGTGGATTCGAGCTCAACGTATCTTCAGTTTCATGTTGGCACAGAAGAATGCAAAGCCAGGTATGAGAATCGTCTTTGATGATATCTCTATCTCTGAAGTTTTTTTAGGCGCATTCATGACATCGTTTGTCCCGGCTTTTCTTGGAAACAGGCAACCTCTTAACAGAATTCAAGTTACGGTCGTATCCAAGGAATACACTGTTCGGAGAACATCGACCTGTTGCAGAAACTTCTACGTTTAGTGAAATGTCTGACTCTTCGTCAAAATTACTCAATTTTCCTGTAGGTGATGAGTGGCAATTCTCGGGCCTTATCATTAGCGATTGGTTGGTTGAGAAGGATTTTCTCCCTGCGTTGAACTTATCAATCGCCAGGCACGGTACCTACGGTACGGACCAGGCATTAAACGCCGGACTTGACCTAGAGATGCCCGGTCCTCCTCGTTGGCGTAAGCGTTCGAAACAGCCGTATGTTTAAATCTCTTATTCAGCTGGACGAAGGCACACCCTCCCTCGTAAATCACTGCCTCACATCCCAGAAGCTGTCGCTAGCCACCCTCAATAAACGAGTCACGAACTTGTTAACCTTCGTGCAAACTCTGGCCAGAGTGAATCCAGAAGTGGTTTATGGAGACGGCATTGAACGCACCCGTGACTCTCCAGCTGCCCGGGAATTCTGCAGGTATGCAGTACACTACTTAATTTTGATATAATCTGTTCACAATGGTCGTTGCAGACAGCTAGCTGCAGATGGCATTGTTTTGCTCAAAAATGACAACAATCTCCTTCCCCTCTCTTCCAAGACGAAGAAGTTGGCCATTATCGGTCCTAATGCGTTGCAACACATTATTTCTGGAGGGGCTCTGCCGCTCTTAAACCCAGTTATTCTGTCTGCCCTCACGATGGAGTGGTCAATGGCGCCCCAGAAAATGTCGCGATTGAGTACACTGTAGGATGCTATGGTGCGTCTGCTTGTAATTGCCGTCGATCAACTCTGAAAGTGTGCTTTCAGCCCATAAATACCTTCCCACACTTGAAAACAATCTCACCACCGATTCTGGGGAGTCTGGATGGCTATGCACGTTTTATAATCATGAATCCGACGGACAGCTTTCGGACCCCGTCGCGAGTCTTGTGATAAAAGATACCCGCGTTAAACTGGTTGATTTTCTACCGCCAGACCTGAAGGAAACCTGGACTATCAAGCTCACTGGAAAGGTGACGATTTGTCTGTATAAAATGACGAATACGCTCAATCTGCACCAAGCTTACGTCGGCTAAGACCGCTCCATTCGAAATGGGTCTCACAGTTGCAGGTATTTGTCTGTGTACTATTGTTTCCATGCGATCCTTCATGAATCATACAGGGCGGGCAAAACTTTGGGTCAACGGGAACCTGACGATCGACAATTGGACCAAACAAAACCCAGGCGACTTTTTCTATGGCCAGGTGAATGATCCCATTTCGGAGTTTCCGTCGTTGCTCATATGCGAACATTCAGGGAACTATTGAGGAGAAAGCGGTCATCGATTTGACAGCTGACACTCCGGTCGATATCCTTGTCGAGTATACGAACACTTCCCCGCCCAAAGAAGAGGAGGATGTCAGCTCTCAGCCTGCCCTCATGCTCGGAGTTGTCAGTGAACAATTCCCTTGTATGAATGAGTTGACATTCCTTAGCGCTTGGGAGGTTGCGAGAAAATTGACGCCGACCAGGCGGTAGAAGACGCAGTTGCTCTTGCTAAAACATCTGATGCGGTGTTGTTCGTTGCTGGACTCACTCCGGAATGGGAGAGCGAAGGATTTGATCGGCCTTCTCTTTCTCTGCCTGGACGGCAAGACGAGGTCATAGCTAAGATAGCGGCTGCGAATCCCAACGTTATCGTGTGCATCCAGGCAGTGAGTCAGCTCCTTCCCGTCTGTCGTCGATTCATCCCGTGGCCGCAGGGGTCGGCTACCTCGATGCCCTGGGTGGCTGAAGTCCGAGGTGTGATGCAAGCTTGGTATCTCGGAAACGATGTCGGTGGGTCTTCCCATTTGTTCAAGGCTTCCAGGAGGTTTTCATGCTCAGGCAGGAAATGCTATTGCCGACGTTCTATGGGGACGGGTATATGAAGTTTCCTTCTCCCAGTTCAATGTGGTGTATATGACTGTTTGCTAGGTGAATCCATGTGGGCGGCTGCCATTGACATTTCCCGTTCGCATTGAGGATACTCCGGCATATCTCAATGAACGTTCCGAGCATGGCGAAATTCATTATCGAGAGGATCTGTTCGTTGGATACAAGCATTACCATGCGCGAGCGGTGAAGCCACTGTTTCCATTTGGGTAGGCTTCATCCCACCTTCTATCGAGCCTTTTGACAACGAATCATAAGCTTTGGATTGTCGTACACGACATTCACATTCTCGGATTTGGTGGTAGCAGGCGCTCATATGCTCGAAACTGAGTATAAGTTTAGCGTCTCACTCGTCGTCAGAAACGACGGCCTTGTTCCAGGCTCCGAGGTTGCCCAGTTGTACATCTCGTACCCCAACACCGGTCTGACCACCCCGATGTATCAACTGAAAGGCTTTGCAAAAGCCAAGGACGTTGCACACCGGAGCTTCATCTTCGCTGGAAATCGCCCTGGATAAATATGCATTGGCATCTTGGGACTCTGTTCACGACAGATGGTCCATATTCCCAGAACGTACATCATACATGTAGGCGCCTCGTCGGAAGACTTCAGATTGAAAGGAGAACTGAAGGTGGAGAGAGGATTCACCTGGCAAGGCTTGTAATTTTTGCAATTCCACAGAAGCGAAATAAACTATGATCCGTTCTCCCCGACTTTCCAAACCTCAACCCCCCTTCGCCTGCAATGCCCACAACACCGGTTTTCCAATCTACAGCGAGGATCTTTTTTTCTCCGTTCCAGACCTTGAAACTGGCAACAGGGGTGGCACCCTTGACACTTCGCAAATCCCAGATCCTGGCCATTCCGTCGTAGGACCCAGTCAAAATCTGGTGAGCATGATTCGGAGATCGCACGATGCACGACGGTGTAGCCGGGTGTGTTAGGGTGACTGATGCCAATGGGTGAGGATCGCGAAAGTCGTACTGGGACACCGTGCGGTCTGTCGATGAGGCCAGTAGTGTTGAGGGATCAGAGGATGGAGCCAATGAAATAGAAAGAAAGGTTCTTTCCGAGGAAGTCTATCGAGCGAAGAGGATGAGGTTTAGAAGACTCGGGTGTCATACGATTTCTTACGATGGTATTGCTGCACACGCCGTGTTCCAGATCCCATTCCCTCACGGTGCAGTCAAAACCACAGCTGTATGCGGTGTTGTCGTCGTTGAAGACAGCACCAGAGACACGACCGGTGTGGGATTTGAGAACCATCAGCGGCGCCTTTCTTTTGAGTTGGCTATCCTCAATTTTTCTGCGTTTTTTTCTGTCGCCAAGGGACAAGATCACCGACTTCGTGGCTGTCGGGTACACGGTGTCCCAGAAGCCAATGAGGCCGTCCCACGATGAAGTCAGGATCCGAGATCCAGAAGAATTTGACGACACGGCGGAAAGAGGCGCAGAGTGCAATTGCAGCGAGGCCAAAGGCTGGGGTTTGAGAGAAGATTCGAGATCGAATTCAGTCAATTGTGCGGTAAGATCATGGGAAGCAGTGACAAGTAGTTTTGAGTCGTTGGTCATTGAGGGAACAATGCAAAACGAAGTTATAGGTGCTGCATGAATTGGGTTGCTCCAAGTCAAATTTTGGGAATAGTCAAATGCACGCAATTGTCCATCGTAAGACGCGGTGATGAAACGCCTAAAAGACCTGGTGAACGCGGTTGAAGGCGGGAGACAGGTTGACGCACTGCTCGAGCTGGCAAGAAACCGAAGACACCCAATTGTCGTGTGGGAGGTCGGAAATTTTCTGCGGAGGCAAGACCGACTCTATATATTCTATTTCTAGGGTCTCTTCTTCTCCGACTCCATTATGTGCACACCAGTCGACCAGCTGGTCTTGAGAAGGTCGCCGCGAAGAAGAAAGTCGAAAGGGACGGGTTTCGCAAGGGAAAGGGCTTTGTTCACGAGTTGCGAAAGCTGGTAGCGGGACCAAGCAGTGGGAATCATGAATGTCTGAGGGGGCAGAGGATATTGACTTTTTGTGGTGAACACTGCTGGCTGCGACGCGGGCGCCATGGTGGACAGAGTGAAGAAAGATTTTTGAATGAGCAAAACAAGTGTCAACGAGCTTCTTGGGTCCTCATCAAGACCTTACAAGGCTTATGCGTTCACCGCGGTCTCTCACCAGTTTAGCAGATATCCTTTCTTCCATCTCAGAGTTCCAGTCGCAAGAGACTCAGCTCTCCAACTCGCTCTCAGATCTACTGTCTGCTCGAGAACCTATCGTCCTTTCTCTCTCTCGGCTACAAGCTTTGGTACCTCACCCGATCAACTTCAGAATGAGGCCGTTTTACTCTCTTCTACCGATCCACTACTGCAAAAACCGCCGAGCGCGTCGGTGGTCGCGTTCGTTCTCTCGACGAGGAAATGCGGCGCGTACGCGAAGCTGGCGATCGCGTAGGCCAGGTCATGGAACTCAAGGCAAGTCTCACCGCCGATACGATACCACCCATGCCCAATTTATCTTTCGATGCAAGACGTCTCTGGCAGCACTTCAATCGTCTATTCAAAGCCAAGACTGGGAGTCGGCGGCGCGTCATTGCGCTCGAGCCATGTCGCTCCCCCTCGAAGTCCTTTCTGGACAATTTGCCGAAACCGCAGTTGTTGGTGTATATTCCCCAATTTATGCTTTCCAATTCTAATGATTTCAGATAGCCTACCTCTGACAGCCACCTACCACCCGCCCAGACTCTCCAAGCAGCTCGCGAGCAGCTTCTGGTAGTCTTTCGGCAAAAGTTCGAGCAGGCTTCACGTTCACGAGACTCTACCACGACCAGTCGCTTTTTCAAACTATTTCCTGCGATCGGCTGGGAGGATGAAGGACTGCAAGCCTATGCAGCTTTCGTTGTGGATCTGGTGCGAGTAAGGGCACCTGCATCTGCGAAGAGTAAGGTCTTGAACCATCTGAGGTGCTAAACTGATTTGTTTTTCTAGCGTCGTCTCCGTTGTACTATATAACGGCTCTCACTGCTCTCTTCGAAAGCATTGCGTTGATTGTGGATCAGCATCAGCCCGTGGTAGAGAAATATTACGGAAAGGGTAAAATGCAAAGCGTTGTTTCAAGGTTGTTGGAGGAATGTGACAGAGTGGTGAACGGGCTCGTTGAGAGCTGGGAAGAAGAGAGGTCAATCAAACGAAAGGCAACAGATTTCTCTTGCTTCATTCGGCCCAACTGAAACTCAATTCAAGCTCTCTGATGTTGCTGAAAATCCACCACTCACCCTAACCTCCCATCTGAACTCCACTCGTCGACAACAACCCTCGACGGCCGCGGACGAAGAGTTGATAGATCCCAGAGAAATAGACAAGGTGGTCTCAGAGGTGGCTGGCATGGCCGGTCGTTGGAATTTGTTCAAGAAATTCCTCTCTGAGAGTCTTAAGGTATGTGTACTAGTCCATTTGCCGCCCCTTGTCTCAAGCTGTATACCCAGGAAAGCCCCGAAAACGACCCTGATTCTACCCAGGTCCCCGCAGAAGTAGCCACGCTAGAAGCCACAGCTTCACAGCGTCTTTTTGAAGACCTCCTTACTTCGCGATATATACCATTGGAAATCTGGTATACCCGCACGACGATTGACAAGGCAGGTTCTAGTCTCAACGATTGTTCTTCCGCTGACCAACTTATATATACAGGCTCATCGATTGTCCAGCCCTGACACATCCCAGATGCCGGTGACCACGACGACGCCTGACGACGTGTTCTACATTTTGAAAAGCGTTCTCTCTCGTGTGCTGTCCACAGGATCTGTGAAAACGGTCGAGCAGACGTTTGAACACCTACGGGACATCATGGACAAGGACTATGTTGGCGTGATCAAGAAAAAGCTTGACGACGTTTACCGCACTTCTGGTTCCTCGGGACCCAACGCGCGAGGGGAAAAGGCCGAACGGGAAAATCGATCGGCTTTCATTGCAGGTAGTTCCTTGATTGCTACGGCACTAGAAGCTAAGATGCTTTCTCTGCAGATCCTGCTCAACGACCTTGATCTATCCTCGTCTCATCTGGAACGACTCACTCGAGATCTGGCAGCAAATCCCAGCATTAGCCAACATTTTCTTGATACCCAGAAACCCGTGGTCAAACACTACATAACGGGATTTTCGAACCTGATTGCTAAATTCCGGTCTGCACTGCGATCAGGCGTTGAACAGCTATTCAACCAGCTCATGCGCCCCAAACTCCGAAATCTTATCACGGACGTATACAAAGATGTTTCGTATGTCCTCGATGAAGAATCATACGCAACCGCCGAGTACAACGATGTGGTTCGCAAGCGCTTTATCAAAATGTGGGAGGGGCTGGTTGAGGGCTACAAGGTTTATTTTCCGTTTCTATACTGGCAACCACGTTAACCATGTTTTTTTTGGCAGGATACATTCACCGAGTCGAATTATCGGCTATTCTTTGGTCTCGCGCTGGATGTCCTGTTGCGACCTTGGGAAAAGTTTATGATGGGCTTCAAATTCACAGAGCTCGGTGCCATTCGGTTCGATCGCGACCTGCGGGCCGTGATAGCGTATCTGTCGTCCCAAACGGCTTTTGGCGATGCACGAGAAAAATTTCAACGATTGCAGCAGCTCTCGACAATACTCAATTTGGATAGCGTCAGTATTCTTTCATCAATATTCATTGCCCATCGCTGACGACACTCCAGGAGGAGGATGTGGACGAATTCTATAATGGATCGGGTATAACGTGGAAGCTGAGTTCGCAGGAAGCGCGGGCGATTGCAGCTCTGAAATTATAATATATGATGGCGTAGCAAGTGGTAATATACATACATTGTCCGTATTCCTATCCTCTCCGCAAAGCGTCTAGTCGGGCCTGTAGGGCGTCCTCATCAGAGAGCCCCGCGTCCATACCACCCGAACCCTTGTCGCCGGCTCCTGAGGGTGGCGATGGGCCCGAAGACTCCCCGAGTGCGACAGGTTGCCTGTCTGCGACGGAGGTGGTCGCCAGCCGACCGGTTGGGGCATCGGTGAGCTGAAGTAAATTTAATTTGATAGAGAAAGCATGGGAGAGTGGGAGTTTACCTGCTGTGAAAGTCCAACGCCAATCTCATCAAGGACTTGTTTGAGAAATTTGTCGCTCTCCTCCTCTTCGTCTTCCTCGTCCTCCATCACGTCGTCGACGGCGTCAGACATCATCTCTTCCTTCATGTCCATCGTGGCGCTCTCTTTCTCGAATTCGGACATGATGCGCTGGATTCCGGGGAGATTTAGACCGCGATTCATGAGAGCCATTGCCTGGAGGGAGGTGAACACGTTAGGAAGGGTGGAGGCGGGCAAGTCGGCATACACGAGTTGCACCACGCATGGCATCCGCCATCTGCTGGTTACTGCGCAGAGTCTGTATGCGCAGACCGACTGCCTGAAGCTGGGTGCGCATCTGGTAGAACTTCTGGACGTATCGGCGAGTGCGAACAAGATCCTTTGCCATAACCTTGCATGCGTTGAGCTGCCCATCCTTTGCGGACTTCTTGATGTCTGCGATGAGTTTCTTCTCTTGCGCTTCCAGTTTGGCGCGTTCGCGATCGAGTTCGCGCTGAGCCTTTGCGAGAGAGCGCTGGTGCTGTCGGAGACGTTCTGCAGGGGTGACTGTGCGACCAAAGAGGGTTTCCTGGACGATATAAGACGCGAAACGAATAAACGACGCTGGCGTACAATGATGTTCATCCTAAGTTAGCCGCAGTGCTAAAGTAACCGTCACCCTCACAGTTACCGAACTTGGCCGGCCCGCCATTTCCCAAGCCAACCTCTCTTTCTTTCCTACCACCACCATGAGCGGCAATCTTGCATCCGGTATCTCTCTCAGTTCTTTCTCCCCTTCCCTGCTTATCCCTCATCCATAGAATATCCCGCCTGGAAGAAACTCAGCCAGATCTATCAATCCGAGCACTCGCGTCTCGTTCTCCGCGATCTATTCGCTCAAGATCCAGCTCGTTTCTCCCACTTTTCCAAGGAATATACCTCCTCCTCTGGTCCAGATGTCACCTTCCTCCTCGATTATTCCAAGAATCTCATCACTCAGCCCATCGTCGATACTCTCCTTGCCCTCGTCCGCGAAGCCCAGGTCGAGTCCTTCCGCGACAAGATGTTTGCTGGCGAACACATCAATACCTCTGAGGATCGTGCCGTGCTCCACGTAGCGCTCCGCAATTTCGGTGACTTTAAAATCGCAGAGGCTGGCACCGACGAGGTCGCTGCCGTTCTCGATCACATGAAGGTCTTCTCCAATGCCGTTCGCAGCGGTGAATGGAAGGGTTACACTGGCAAGACCATCGACACCATCGTTAATATTGGTATCGGAGGTTCAGACTTGGGTCCCGTAATGGTCACCGAAGCCCTCAAACCTTATTCTAAACGCGACCTCACCGCCCACTTTGTTTCCAATATCGATGGTACACATATCGCAGAGACTCTTAAGCTTTGCAACCCTGAAACCACCCTTTTCATCATCGCCAGCAAGACCTTCACCACGCAGGAAACTATCACGAATGCCGAGACTGCCCGCGAATGGTTCTTGGCCACAGCTGGCGACAAGAAGCACGTTGCAAAACATTTCGTAGCTCTGAGCACTAACACCGCCGCTGTCACTTCGTTCGGGATCGCAGAAGAAAATATGTTCCAATTCTGGGATTGGGTTGGTGGTCGCTATAGTCTTTGGAGTGCGATTGGATTATCGATCGCGCTGGTCATTGGATACGATAACTTTGAGCAGCTGCTCAAGGGCGCACATGGAATGGACGAGCATTTCCTCAAGACCCCGCTCGAGAACAATTTGCCTGTGATTTTGGCCATTCTCGGGTTATGGTACAACGACTTCTATGGTACTGTATTTCTTGTTTATCAATTTTGCCTGCCTTCTTATTCATCGCAGGGGCACAAACACATGCTCTCTTACCCTACGATCAGTACTTGCATAAATTTGCGGATTATTTCCAGCAAGGTGACATGGAGTCGAACGGGAAGAGCGTGACGAAAGGCGGGCATCGTGTCGACTATCAGACTGGGGTTAGTATTTTGGATTCGACCCATGCCCTTTTGTTCTTATTCTCGACGACAGCCTATCATTTGGGGTGCGGCGGGAACCAATGGTCAACACTCGTTCTATCAATTGGTTCACCAAGGCACCAAGGTCATCCCGGCCGATTTCCTCGCCCCGGCGACGACACACAACCCCATTGCCCATTCGAAGCACCACCGTATCCTGCTGTCCAACTTTTTCGCGCAGCCCGAAGCACTTGCTTTTGGCAAGACGGAAGAAGAAGTCCGTAAGGAGCTTGGACCTGGGCAGTCAGAGGCGTTGTATAAGAGCAAGGTGTTCGAAGGCAACAAGCCAAGCAACAGCATCTTGTTCCCCAAGCTTACCCCTGCCACTCTTGGCGCCTTGATTGCGCTGTACGAGCACAAGATTTTCGTTCAAGGTGTTGTCTGGGGTATCAACTCTTTTGGTTAGTATTTTCACTTTCTGTTTCGAAAAGCGACCGACGCGCTTTGACAGATCAAATGGGTGTCGAGCTTGGCAAAGTTCTCGCGAAAAATATCCTCGCGCAACTAGGGACACCTGAAGACGTCAAGGGTCATGATAGTTCGGTGTGTCTCACCCGATGATTGGACTAGCTCGACAAGGCACTGATCACTTTTTTTCAGACCACGGGTCTCATCCATTACTACCAAAAGCACCGGAAGGAATGAACACTGCAATGGATAGGATAAGGCAAGGAAGGAATCACAAGATGTATTGTTCTTATAGATGTAGAAATGAAGTGTACATTGTTGTTGTTTATCGCGACTTGGTTCGTACTCTCATCATGTCAATGATCCAAGTTGGGGCAACATGCTCGCAGCCACTGTGCAAAGAGATAGAGTGAGGCGACTGTGAATCAATCGCACCAATCGACGGTTCTGAGTTTTTTGTTGCTCTTCCAGCTTTCTTCCTATTCTTTGTAGATGCCAGCTTTACTTCTGTCGCGAACACAGTCCTGCAGATGCTCATGCTTGCTCCTATTGTCCACCCGAGTCTTCTGCGGTTTCTGGTCCCTCGTCCCCCCTTCAGCGCTGTGCCGTAGACAGATGCAACAAGCCCAGCCTGGAATCCTTCGTTAGCTCTGACGCTCAGGGACGCATTCCCGCAACATGTCCCGAATGCAATGCTTCTTTCTGCGCCAAGTAAACCTCTCCGTGTCTCGCTAGATGCTTCCTTGTTCACTCCGCCTCAGACACCGGCACCCAAGATCTCACTCCTGTCAGATCAAGCCTGTAGTTGTACGCAAAAACGAAACTGCTCGGGCGCTTCTTGCCAAAAATTTTCCGTCAACGTCAACCCAGGGCACCGCACGACGGACGCCAACGACAAAGATCCCTACGGATCCAGTCAAGCTTGCTCAATTCCGCAAGCTTGAGCTCATGAAAATGAAGCACAGCGCCGTTCCGGTTGATCCCAAGGACAAAGCTACGCAGGACGAACGAGTTCACGTCAAGGTCTTGCTGGACGACGAGAGCACTGGGAAGGTGTTCTGGGTGCGCAAGGTGGGCTATCGCTGTCTCAAGAATTCCATATCTCAGGACACTGTCAGTCTTTGGGAACGGGACGGGTCTTGGATTTATTTGCGTCTCAAATCAAGTTGTCGGCGTCGGATGATTCGGTGCGCGCCCAATCATATGTTGGACGGAGCTCAGCCATTGACGCTCATGTTAAGCCTTTGCAACTCTTTCGAGTGGTAGGCCCGAATCCCGAAGACCGTGTATTGTGTCAGAACGACCAGATTTTCTCGACTCAATGTTTGGATGGGGGCACTCTTATCGTTTCTCGGTGCGTTTGAGAGGATGCAAATGAAAGCTTTAAATACGTAATCCAGCAATGCTAAGTACTAAGAATGAATGCGATAACTATCCAAGAGCAAGGTAACAACATCTATCATGTATAGGACACCAATGCCGCAAGTCGCCGTAGATGAGAGACGTTCAGGTATGCCGGTACATACGTCTCCAAACCAGAAACCTCTCGAGGTAAAGGCAATTCGTAAGGTCCCACTTCTTCCGTTTCTGGGGAAAGAAGGAGATGGTCGTTGCGGTCATTGGCCTGCACCCGAGAAGCAACAACCTTGAGTATTTCAGGCGATATTGGATTCTGTTGGTCAGTGGGTCTT
The DNA here is from genome assembly GCA_037176885.1 of Favolaschia claudopus. NCBI lineage: Eukaryota > Fungi > Basidiomycota > Agaricomycetes > Agaricales > Mycenaceae > Favolaschia > Favolaschia claudopus. Next base: position 916,937 of record JAWWNJ010000055.1, on the reverse strand, counting down.
TAGTGTCTGGCGTGACGCAGATTCACAAGAGCTCGTACCTCGTAGTCGGCGACATAATAATTTGTACACATGCGTTGGATTTGCATTGGACTGAGCATCCAGCAGACGTCATAAATGATCTCTATGTCCGCAGCCGTGGCCTACAAAACCGATTGTTTGAATATTCCTTGTACAGACCCATAGCAGAGACGCACCTTTTTCAACTGTAGAAGCTTGGTGGCCTGCATCAAGTGTTCTAATTGTAAGGTACCCTCAGGCATGTCGTGGGATTTACACCACTCTTCAATGCGGGTGATATTGTATTGGATTTGCATGGCTAGAGAATCGCGTCTCAAAACAGACTCGCCGTTTATTTGAGTAGAGCTTACCGCGCTTCCAAGAAGAGAAATTACGGCGCATTAGCAGATCATTGAAACTCGTCACCCCAATGAGTTTGAGTAATTCAGTGATGACCTGTTGTACGACCGATTCCTCCATGAAATAGCTCTTCAGGCTCTTCCAGACTTTGTTGAGTAGGTTGAGAATATCATCCATACTGTACGCCGGAGAGCTGTTGGCGTTCAGGAGGCGATTGAACAGTCGTCCTCCGCCGTCGCTTGTCGTGAAGCCCGGAAGCGACTGACTCTCAATGAGAGCAGGAATAACCATCTTCGACAGTTTTTTCTTGGTTTCCAACATCCATGTGTGGTAGATGTTGTACTCCAAACTATCAAGATCATGCTTGACCACGGAAACTAGCCGCTCGTAATCGTTCCAGTCAAAGGAACGAACAGCGTTTTCTTCGCCAGGCCCGATTCCCTGAAGCATGTCACTTTCAGCGACGCAGATAAATGATAGCATTTCGTGGACGTTGGAGAGCCAAAATATCCCGGGTACGATGGCATCCTCGCCTGTGAACGACTAGTGCGCATTCAGTATAAGAACGTTGAGGAACTACCAGAGGAAGCAGGCTTACCATGACGTGACCCTGGATTGTTTGCATGACATTCGCAAGGAACCTTTCGCTTTCCGGAATGAGCCCGTACTTCCACATCTCGTTAGTGACGAGGGAAATGAGGTTCGCGGGGAATAGGATCTCCTTAACGGCGGACGGGTTTGTGAGGCTTGGAGCTGGTATCTTCAATCCCCGCACCAAACCGTCTAGCACATCCTCGTCCAATCTCTTGACATCCTGCATGAGTCTGATCTTCTCCTCCGCCGGATCATTGAAATCTCGTATATCAGGCAAACCATTGGAACGCATACGAAGGTAATTATCTTCCCCGTTATATGCAACGGACACCGCGCGAGGGTTGAGAGCGTGATTCTTTTTAACGTCGAACATGATTTCGTCGGTAGAAGTGCGGTGGTCCGCAGGTGCGATGGCAAAGACCCCTGCAGAGCTGTGCCGGCGTTGATGACGTTGGGTAGGAACCCCGTTTATTGGAACGGTGGAACCGTTGACATTCGGTTCATGTCCGGGACGCAATGAAGGAGCAAAAGTGGGGGACAAGGGAGGGTCTCGGGCACCGCGAGTCAACGCGTTAAGTGCATTTGAACGATTCAGTTGTTCTCGCAGGTTGCTGACCTCATTCTTGAGAGTCGTGATTACCGAGTTGTCCTCTTGGTTCCGAACGGGTGCAGCGTCGAGCGTCTTCTGTTGGGTTTCCAGCTGTGTCGCCTGACGCGCGAGGTCATCCGTCAACTTTTGGATGGCCTCCTCTTTCTCCATTGCTTTACCGAGAGCTTCCTCAAGTCGCTTTTCCACCTCAGCCTTAGCCATCAATAGCTCGTCGCGTCGCGTCAGTTCAGCCTCTGCCGCACGCAATGAGGCTTGGAACTGCTTGGCCTTCCCATCCGACTCCTCGTGGCGACTAATCCACTGTTGTAACTGCTGTTCGAGTTCTGCCACCCTGCCCTGGAGTTGTTTCCGTTCTTCTGTTCGGGTCTGGAGGATTTGCGTAAGTTCCACAACTTTGTTCTCCAGCCTGTAAGAGGCTTCTTTGTAGGTGTTGACCGATCGTGCTTCGGCTTTCAGTTTACGCAGCTCTTTACGCGCGAAACGGCGTCGGATGCATGACTGAAGATAGACGACGTGATGAACATCGGTACGGAAAAGGCGACGAGTCGCGCTATAGAAGCCAAATTAACGATCCAGCGCATGCCAAGGGAAAGGAAGTACAAACACTCCACGGATGAGACTTTGAAGAAGAGTGGCGGCTCGAGAGGTTCTCTCTTGTTGGAAATGTTGGCGTGCCTGTATTCCACGGACACCTGTCGCGAGGTTCAATAAACGGCGGTCTCAATCTGTGGTAGAACAACTCACGGCTCTGGAACAAAGTGACAGCTTTCTTGGTGTCCAAGAATCGCTTCCGTTGAATGAAGCGCCGGCTGATCGTCTGCAAGCGTTTGGCGGACACTTCACGCCTGATAAACTCGACCAATCTTTTCGCCATGACCCCTCGCCACCATGTCTGAATTTTGATAGTAGCTTGACGCAGCTGTTGATACTTCTTGACTGCCATTCTTCGGCGCATGTTTTTCTGTACGACCGTGACCATGGCATTCAGTCGGTCAGACCGAAGGGATTCTAGTGCGGCAAGCATGCCCGCGCGGAAGAAGATTTTGGTTAATCCATTCTGATACTTGTCCTTGTCCTTGATAGTCTTCTCCAGAATGGTTGTGCAAAGACGTCGCAGATCCATAGATTGAATGAGTGGCTGCCAGTCGGATGATGGAACCAACATGTAGTATCTGCACCGTGCCGTTTAGTTTCTCATTGCCGTGATGTATCACGAGCTACACACCTCTCTGCAAACTCTTCATATGTCCAACGAGTGGGGTAGCCAGCGCAGCTTATCCGGATAGTTTCAAGGACACCACATGCGCGAAGTTGACCCAGAACTTGCTGTGGCTGAAATTCCCAAGGACGCTTCTTCTCGTTGGGTTTGATGCAGCGGATGTAATGTACATTTGTGACACTGAGAGTTTCCATCAACGTGATGAGCGAGGCTTTGAAAATAGAGCCTTGGGTTGGCTTCTTGGCCACGGCACCTGGTCGTTTGGGGCCAGTTGCGGATGTAGGCGTGCTGGCGCTCCCAACAAAAGATTGGCGACCAGGATCAGGTATGACCGACGAACGACGGGAACCAGATCCTGTACTTCCCGCATCCGAGGAGCCGCCAGCAGTGGGGTTATCACCGACTGCTCTTGTCGAATTCAGAGCTGCGTCGAGCACTTCCTTCAAGAAGGGGTTTTTGGTGGCGGCCAGGAGGGCCATGTGCTCGTCCGGCACTGTGTCTCTGTTTTTCTCCAAAAAGCCCTCCACTTCATATGTGACGTCGAGAGCGTAATGAGCGATGGTAAATGCAGAGTTGCCAAACCTGGGCTTCTTGAAGACCGCCTTGAATTCAGGTTTCAGGAGCTGTGTATTGAGTTTCTGCAGGAACGATGCATCACTTCCTGAGGGAAGTCGAGACTCTTCATCCAACAATGCCAACACTCCCAATTTTCCCTCTATAACGTCTATGCAAGGTTGATTATCGGAGAAGTCGATGAATGTCCAGTTGATTTTCTCTTTGACGTATTCCTCTTGTTCAAGTTTGAATACGTGAGAGTTGAACTAGTTTTGAGAAAGAGATCAGTCACTTGAAAACCTAGGATATAAGAGCTATAAGAGCTTACTTCTTGTTGAAGTTTCTCGTTGGCGTAGTTGATGCTGAATTGTTCGAAGGAGTTCTGGCGACGATTTTGACAAGGTGAGATCGCGTCATTCAAAAGGACTCACCTTCTGGAAATGCTCGAAACCGTAAATGTCCAGAACACCGATGAACATCTCTGCCCTCTCAGCAGCGTCCCCATTTTCACCCGTCAAGCTCTCGTTCACAATTGCCACAAGCCACTCGAATATGCAAGCATAAACGAATTTAGCCACACTCTCTCTGACCACTGTAGCTTGCGCTGCACTGAGGGAGGTGACAATCTTCTCAGAACGAGTTGTGATCTGTTTCTTGATCGTCCATTTCTTGAACTCCGCTAAATCGACACCGAAGAATCGTGTAGCAAGTATGAGAGCTTGGTCGCTATCATCCAGGGCGGCGTCAGTCCGCATTTGACTGATTTTGACATTGCCCAGATGAAGTATTCCCGCCAATAAGCGAAATACTGCCCACTGCTTTTCCACACTAATTCCTACTGTTGAAAGTGCCTGTTGGGTCGCCCGAAATTCTTCTGCGTCGTCTACGCCGTTGATCGGCGTCGAATTGGGTCCACCTTGTTTGAGATAGAAAAACTTGGTGATATCCGAGTCCAAGCCCAAGTCTTTCCGTTCCTTTACGGGAGCCCCAGAGCAAAGTTGGTAGAATATATGATAGTTGCGCTCAGTCAGGGGTTGGAAAACAATTCTGGAACGCTCCAGTAAGTATGTTCGGATACGGGCACCGACTATCTCTTGTTTGCCGTCGAACAGGATCTGAACCCATATCAGAACAACTCGCTTGCGCATAAATCATTCTCACTTGAATGTATTTCCCAAATCTGGAGGAGTTGTCGTTCCTAGTAGTCTTTGCGTTTCCGAAGGCCTCGAGAATGGGATTTGTGGCAAGTATCTGACGCTCGATCTCGCTGGAATCGTCAAGCGAGAACTTGGCCTTCGCTTTTGTGCCCAATTCCGGTGGGTTGACAGACGCCAAATAACGCATGATGAACTTGGCCTACGGTAGCATGAGCTGTACGTCCAGACAAGAAATGCTTTCCCCAGCTCACAGACTCAGTTTTTCCAGCACCACTGGAAAGGGATTAGTCCATGTTGGTATTGTTACAGCGTGATGAGGCACCTCTCTCCAGAAACGATAATAGTTTGACCCTCTCCATCTCTTCTCATGGCAGTGTACGCGTCCTCCGCAATGGCGAATAGATGTGGCTCCAGTTCGCCTCGTTTTCTGCCTGCGTATGCTTGTATGATGTCGGGTCCATACAGAGTGACGCGTTGGAAAGGGTTGACCGCAATGAGAACAATACCGCTGTAGGTATATATACTGTGTTGCGCATATCGATTGCGGATAGTATGTAAGACTAGATAGCCTCAGACAGTGGTCGAATGAGATGGAACAAAAATCCACCGCACCGGAAGGTTCGTTCAAATGAGAAAGAGTAGCAAGATCGTCCGCGGTTTCAAGGAGAGGAGGGTTTCGCAACGGCGGTAGACTGTCTTTTCCATCTCGAATGTCCTGAACGGTGGTGTTGACGACGATTTCCTGGGGACCGAGTCAATCGAAAAGCTAAATGACAAGAACTTCCGGTCGGAGACCTTGCCTCGCTCGTCAGTAAAGACGAGTTTGACAGCGTCGCCGGACTTTGCAACGGAGGTAACCTCTGCGGATATCCAGGCGAGGTCCTTGTCTTCAAAGTAGGCGCGTGTGCCCTTGCTGTATATGTTCTCCGCCATCGTTGGCAGCAAGCCGGGCTGTGTATCTCTATTTGCCAGCAACCTCCTTCGTATGATCAGCGAAACAGCGTTGCGAGATATAATTGCAGCTAAATACAGTGCGAGGGTATACCAATAAAAATACAGTAAATTATATCATCAGAATATCGTCAACCTTGCGGTCTATCGTCCATCTCTTCATCGTCCATTGTCCCTTCGTCAGTGTTTGCAAATTCTGTGTCGGACAGAACAAACTCGGACGGTGGACTAGGTAGATCCTCCCCTTCCGATGTCAGATCTAGCCGTCGCCGCCTTCGCTGAGGAGCAGCTGTTGTTGGAGATGCTGGGGTAACAAAACCGTCGGATTGTAGTCGGGCCAACATATCGCGCGCAACATCCGCGGCTGCAGAGGTGTCATCATCGCCATTCAAGGACTGAGGGACGGGTGTTCGATTATCGTTTCCTCCCCGGTTCCTTCGGGTCCTACGTCCGACCGTCTCTCCCTCCCTCAGTTTCGCCAGGAGCGTGTCCAAAACGTCGTCGTCTTCGTTGGGAACGGCATCTTCCTGTGCTTTCTGCCGTTTTGCCATGACTTCATCCGCAGCTTGCCGCCGTTTCTCCAGTGCCGCCCGCTCTTCCGCTATAGTCTGGTTGTCTGCCTTGCATTTCTGTGCGCCGTGTTAGGGGTGTTCACCAAGAAAGCCGTTGCATCTACCTTATAAGATGTAACGAATGTTTTGAAGATTGCGTAGAACTCGGAAGAAGACATGGTCTTGTCTTCCTCTCCGTAATACTTGATCGCTTCAGTGAAGGTTGTGTCGGCAAGATTGACGTTGTCGATGAGGTCCTCAAGCTGGGTATTAGCCTTGCCGACGAAGCTCCACATTTGTTTGCCGTATTTTTCACTCTGGTCCATGTCTGCAAAGTGTTCACCTAACTCCTGCCGAACCCGTTTGAGGCCATCGCGTAGATCACCGAGACCCTTGCGGAGGTCCTGTAAGTTGACTAGGGAGCGACTTAGAAAGTCGAAGATTCAAATGGACTATATCCGCAAACCTCGATAAGCTTCAGCAGGTTTGGACAGCTCCTCCAGGAAGTCCTCCATGTCCGGGAAGTTCTTGGCTACCGTTCGCTCCATAAAGTGAAGCAGTGTTGTGTTATTCACGGATTTGGTATCGACAAGCTACCGATGAGTGTGAGTCGTAGCGATATTCAAATATGAGATGCCGAACCTTGTTGATGCTGCTGACACGGAATCCGAACGCTCCGCCCTTAACACCAGTTCCATTCATGTAATTGCCGATCAATAGAATGAGCTGAATGAAACTTGAGAAGGAGCAGAGGAGAAACAAGCAAACACTGACACTAAGCAATTCCTTGAAGCATTTGGCATTCAAAAGTGCCTGACTAGCCTCAGCCAGTTTGCGAGCAGACTGCATGCCAGTCAATCAAATTAATAGTACACCTCACGATGAAGCGCACCTCGTCGAGCAAGGTATAAGTTTCCTCGAACTCGCATTTGTACAGCATACCTTCGATACGAGGACCGAGACGTTCGATCTGGATGAGCTTTACCATCAAGCGGTCCGACGGGTGAAGCCCAGCAAGCTCTTCGGGGTCTGCGTTCCGGTATATATTAAGCTTGCCGACCTGCATACAAATGAAGAGCCGGTTCACAAGCAAATCAGATCAACTTACTTGCTCCGGAGAAGGAAGAATGGGCTTGAGTTCGCTCAGGAAGCTCTGAGTACAGAGTTCTTGGTCGAATTGCTGAATCTTCCAGGCAATTTCTTCAGGCTGAAGTTTCTTGACTCGTTGAATGAGGATTTCTATAAAGATGGCTCGAGATGCGCCATGTCGGAGGATAACAAACGAGCTTACCGACACGCTTCTTGGTTTGAGGATCCAGTACACTCTTCAGCTCTGCACGCTTTTGTCTGGCTGTACAAGACAGAATGAGGATACTTAGAAGGACTGCGAGAATAAGACCATACCCATGAGGTTGATAACGAGCTGCTTCGCCTTGAAATCCTCTTCCATTTCCATCCAGACACCATCAAGTTGTAGCTTATTAAGCATCTCTTGCTCTTTCGACGGCTCTTCCTCGTTGAACACTGTCCTGATTGCAAGCTGCTGAGGTAGTTTATCCCATTGCAGCTGTTTCATCTTCGTGCTTGGAGGTGGTACAGGAAGATCCTTACGCGCGGACAGGAGCGCATTGATGTTAGAGCCGAGAAGCAGAGATGTCCGCGTGGATCCTGGCACTGAACCGGGTTGCGACATAGGAGGAGGGGGCGGAGGTGGTGCCGGTGGCCCACCAGTAGGAGGAGGTGGGGGTGGTGGTGGTGGAGGGGGTGGAGCACTGAGCTTGAAACCTGGGCCAGGTGGTGGGGGCGGTGGCGGTGGAGGCGGGGGCGGAGGTGGAGGCGGAGGAGGCGGTGCGGCTGACGAACTGGCCTGAGCGCTTTCGCCCTCTTCCGGCAATGTCGGCATGGGTGGGGGTGCCGGGCTGCTGTCGGGACCGGGTATTGACATTCCTCTAGCCAACAAGTGTTTGCTGAGTTGCTCAGCCAACGAACCTGTGGCAGGTCGAGAGCCTTCGATAGAGTCTCGTGAGCTGAGAGAAGTGGGATCTGTGACCTCTGAACGGTCCAACTCACTGTCGTCGTCGTTTGCGCCCGGTGACGATGAACGGCTGTAGTCGCTGACATCGCCGTCCGGAGCACGCAAATTGCTGAGCTTGAAGGGTGCTTGAAGATCGGGGCGATCAGTGCGACGAGGGGACCGTACACTGCGGGAGCTTGAAAGCGGACCATCTCGTGGTGCGTACTAGATTTGAAATTTAATCATGCAATGGCAGAATTTGTGGAAGAAGGAATACATACAACTTTGACACCAGCCGCCAGCTGCTGCTGAATCTGCTCCTGAGCATCGGCGTCGTCAGCATCCATAAATTGAGATACTCGACCATTCTCCAACGTCTTGGCTTTGGATGCTCTGTTGATTGCAGACCGCCGTAAACTCCCCCTCTTGCCTGGTGTCGCATTGAGGTCTTCTTCCCCCTCTTCAGTATCTCGGTTCATAGGCCACCGGTCAGAGCCCTCCAAGATACCGATGGTCTTGGCCCGCTGGAAATGTTTCTCGAGCGTCGCTACTAGGGTTTTGCGATCCATCTGACTGCCAGAGGCATCGAGAATGCTGTCAACACCCTTGCCCATTTCCTTCAGCATCTTAAACAACTCCATTATCTGAGCCTCGAGTTGAGCAATTTGCTCCTCGTAGCCCGCCTTCTGCACCTCTAGTTGTCCCTGCAACCTCGTCACGGTCTCTCTAGAGACACTCAGCTTCTCGTCCATATGCGCAAGCTGACTCTTGAGTCGACCAACCAGCCCATCCTGCCCTTGCGCGATTTCTTCCTCCAGAGCCTCTTTCTCCAGCTTTAGCCGGTTCGCCTCCGTGCGCGCGTTATTGGCTTCTTCCTCTACAAATTGGTAGCGATCGGCCTCATTGAACTGGGCGATAATTCGCTCCACCGAGTGACCCATACGTTGCTCTGCGCCAGCGAGTTTCTTGTCCAGTACGACATCCGTTATGAGGGAGTCGATGAGCTGATAGTAATGAACCATGGGCTGCCCCTCCTCCCGAATGAGCAGCAAGTGCTGCATCATCGACAAGAAATAGTCGCGGGCCTTGGTATCCTCTGTTTTGGCAAAGATTGCATTGTAAACGTCTTGCGGATTATTGAGGTCTCGGAGAATCCGCTGATCCAAACGCTCGCGAAGCTTGGCTTCATCCTCGTCCAAAACCGCCAGTAGGATTTTGAGCTGCTTGTCTATCGTCGGCACACCAAAGCCGCGACAAAGCGCAATTATACGCTGTAGACCGGCAGCTTCCATCTGAGCACGATGATGTAGCCGCAAATCAAGGTCCTCCACGAAACCTATCACTCCGTTGACTAGCACAAGATTGGCGACCTGCGAAAGAGGGCATGAGAAGGAAGATTATGCAAAGCTGATGAACGCACCGCATATTCGTTCAGATTCGTGTCGATTCCACCGGTTTTCTTCACTTCCTCGCTGGCTCCAACCAAGCTTCCCATCTTGCCTCTCCCTGACAATGAAAGTTCCATAGACTTGAACCAATAGTCATAACATCCGCCTCCCTCGCCGTTTGCAGAGCTCAGGGCCTCCAGAGCGGCAACAACGAGATGATGTGCTTCGCCGTCATTCCAGTATGCGAGGAAAGATAATAAATCAACGAGAAGCTTGCGTGTAGGGAGATGGGGGGTGTTCAGTGAGGAGGCCATTTGCGTGACAATGAGGTTGTGTGTTAATGCTTCATTGGTAGCGGACTGAGGATATGATAGAGTAAGCAGCGAGACAGATTTTCTGCACCCTCATACGCACCGGATTGTTGAGAATCTGTTTTAGGCATTTTACGACCTCGTACTCGAGAAGGACGTCGGCTTCGCGACTAGTAAATTATTAGTAATCTCCTGACCAGGTTCAAGTATTGTACAGACTAACCGCGAGCTACCTTTCCGACTGATGTGATTCAGCGTTTGTGCCAGTACAGACGTTCCGCGGATGGCAATAAAATGTCGAAACCAGCTTATAAAGACCTCAATACTCCTTGATGTACCGCGACTGATTCAAAGCGACGCACCTCAATTCTTTGCTCCGCAATGATACCTGAAGACTCCCAGCCTGCTTGGGAGTGATAGTTTTATCCAAAAATTTGCGAATGAACCACTCGGGCGATTCGTGTATGATGGGTGCGGGCTGTCCAGAGTCACTCTGCTTCTTGGCCTGCTCCTCGTGTGCTTTCTCCTCCTTCCATCGTATATGATAGTCGTTGTACACCATGTGCCATTTTTGCTCTATAGGCAGATTAGGGAGCTCCCCGAGGTCCCGGGTGCGTTTTACATTCTCGAAAAGAGCCTCTATTTCCTCGTCCGTCTCGGGTCGCGGGAAGTTGAAGTCGTCGCCATTCTGATGCCGATGGAGATGAAAATGCGGGAGATGCGCGCTGAGGTGAGGTCCCTCCGAGGACGAGAAGGACGGCGCATATTTGGACAAGCGGTTTCCGTCCGAGTTTGTAGATCGTGTGGTCATGGTCGACACTGGACGCATTGTTGCGTTGGAAGACGAGGCAGGAAAGTTCATGATACTATTCGGAGTGGGCGGTGGCGGAAACTGGCCAAAGTCTGACATGGTATTCGGAGAGCGCAGACCTGAAGAAGAGGTGAAAGACGCCTCGCTTCGGCGAGAACCCGGTAACTTGGAGGGAGACGGGAGAGAATCGGTGTAGAGGGTGGAAGAATCGGCGGTCGAAAGGGAGGAGGACGAGGAAGCGGTGGCATAGTTCTCATAGGCCAGTTCGCGCTCTGCCTTTGTGCGCTGTATGGCGAACTTGTTGAGTTCTGTGCCATTTGGGGTGAGAGTTGGGTTGGTTATGGGTGCCGAGATGAAATTAGCGGGTCTGTTGGGAGAACGGGGGGAAGGGAGTCTGTCGTAGGGCACTGAGCGGTCTGCGAGGTCGCTGATAGACGTTTGGCGCGGCTTTGTTAGCTTTTTGCGGCCAAAGATACTGTCCATCGACAAGTAACGAACAAGAACGCCGGACGCGGTAAGTAACCAGTAATCAGCAAATATAGCCAAAGTCACGCTCCTGGGCTCTTCTACATACACCGTCTGCTTAAACGCTATCCACTAATACCACCACCTCACAATGGCTAGCCGACCACTCAACGACGATGAAGTCCTTAACGAGATGAATAAGATGGTATGTGGGCTGCCCTACACCTCCTGAATCCTTCAAACAGTCGTCCTAGGTCGCTTTCATCAAGCAGGAAGCAATGGAGAAGGCTCGTGAGATTCGCGTCAAGGCCGACGAGGAGTTTGCTATTGAGAAGGTCAGTTCCGACGCCCATAGCGGTCGGAACCTCAACTGGAATCGTTCATACAGGCGAAACTCGTCAAGCAAGAACAGCAGGCAATCGATGCCCAATACGAGAAGAAACGCAAGCAAGCAGAGGTCACGCAGAAGATGTGTGTTATGTCTTGTGCCAGTTCTCTATCCCCCTTGACCGATCTCGCCAGTGCCCAATCGACACTGACGAACAAATCCCGTCTCAAGCTGCTGCACCGCCGCGAGGAACACCTTCAAGATCTCTTCTCCTCATCCCGTGCCGCTGTGGTAGCCCTATCCAAGGATGAAGGCCGCTACGTGCAGTTTCTGGAGGGTGTCATTGTGCAGGGTTATCTCCGAGTACTCGAGCCGAACGTCACCGTGCACGCTCGCAAGTGCGACGTCGAGGTTGCCCAGCAGGCCGCCGCTAATGCCGCGGAGACGTACAAGCAAGTCAGCGGTCGCGATGTGTCGTTCAGTGTTGAGGGCACTCTGAGCGACGAGGGGTGAGTCGGCTTATTTCGCGGCGGAGCTCTGCTCACCGTACATGATTACAGGGCTGGCGGCGTGAAGCTCGTCAGCGGTTCGAAACGAATTACGCTGGACAATACACTGGACGAGCGATTGCGGTTATTGGAAGATCGGGTGAGTGTCAGTGGTTCAATGATTTGGGCTATATTCAAGGTTCTATGAAGATGCTGCCCGAGATTAGACACGACCTGTTCGGCGCCAACCCGAACCGCAAGTTCTATACGTGAAGGATTTATTAGATATCGTTGACTGCGAGGATGGACTGTGTACTGTAGTGATAATGAATATTTTTTGATGAAATAATTGTTTGTCGTGATGTCTTCTCCTCCACCACTCCGCCATCCAGTGCCCACTCACCCGGCCTACATCCCAGAGCCTCCATTGACGCCAGGCTCGCCCCAAGGCTACCAACGCTTCTCTTCCTCCCCACAACCCGGCCAGCACCACCAAAATTACGCTCAACAAGCTGGCCATGTCCCCGCCTACACCTCACCTTTCCAACACCAGCACCAGCAGCAACCACAGCAGCAGCAGCAGCCCCATGCTTACTCTCAGCCAGGCGTGCCGCCCCCCATGATGCCCCCACAGTTCGGAGCCTGGGGAATGGACAACGCGACCGCCCAATTAGGCATGCAAATCGGCAGCAGCGCAGTCGCTGCTGGCCAAGAATACGTTCAGCGAACAGTGCGTTCATTTTTTTAACCCGGGCGCCATTCCGTCGACCATGCCATTGTAATTGTAGTGGGGCGGCGTCTTCCCGAACACGCATATCAAGCCGCACTTCAACGTGTCCAACTCGTATGTCATACGCAAGCTGCGCATCGTCCTTTTCCCCTGGATCCACAAACAATGGGGCCGCAAATCACATCGCACCGACGCCGGTCTCACAGAGTACCATCCCCCGCGTGAAGATGTCAATAGCCCAGATCTCTACATTCCACGTACGTTTTCATGGTCTCATTGACTTTACCACGTCAACTTCTAATTATTCTTTTGCCGCAAAGTCATGTCCATGGTCACATACATCCTCTTATGTGCACTACACTCCGGTCTGCAAGAGCGCTTCCACCCCCAGGTCCTCGGCGAAACCGCTTCGCGCGCGATCATGGTCGTGGTTCTCGACTTTGTGTTTGTACAACTAGGCTGCTACTTCCTCAATGTATCGGGTCCAAGCCAGTCAATCGATGTCATTGCCTACGGAGGGTATAAATTCGTAGCGTGCGTTCCAGGTTTCCATCATCATTCATTTTATTGATTTACTCGCAGAGTCATCCCCTCCATACTGGTCGGATTCCTTCAGCTTGGGACAACCCTTGGTTTCGTGACCTTCACCTATTTTGCATTTGCAAACGCCTTTTTCTTGGTGAGGTAAATGCACATGGATATGTATCGTTACTCATATGATTAGATGCGTTCATTGCGTTCGCTCGTACTGCCCGATGCCGCTTCGCGCGCTGCGTCAGGAGATCCCTACGCAACCACGTCTGGCTCCCAACGCCGCCGCCGTATAACATTTCTTTTCGTTGAAGCCGCGTCACAACTCCTCTGGATGGCTTTTCTTGTCCGCGGTTCGCATTAGTTAGAAAAGTGTATGGATCTTGATTAATACATATTACAAACGCGAAACAATGGTTGGTTGTATATTCAAAGGGGAATGTCCGTCCATTCTTCATCTCGACTTTTCCCTCTATAAAGACTCGTCGGGTATCGCGCGCTGAGGTCCATTAGGGCGATGTCGCTTTGACGAGGGACAACATAGGGTTTCCTCACGCCACCATACCCCAGCGACCAGCGATGGAGAGAACATCCACATGAGAGTAGAAGCGCCACGAAGGCTGAATTGACGAAGAATGCGTCAGCGCAAACCACACCGCTCTATGAAAACGCGCCAATATTTACCTACGGTGGTTTGTAGCCAAGATAGTCCAACTACAGTAAGAGCTGAACGGCACGGATTGGGAAGGCCACCAAAGTCGTCGCAGATAGAAGATCCATCCCATGCGCGATGAGTGATTGCTATGGAGGAAACTGTACGAAAAGATTTAGATGTGAGCAAAGGAAGTGATACGGTTCTCGAGAAGTGAACACTGACCGAGCCCCAAGACTGTTTGCGTGCCGAACAAGGGGACAGGTGTATGACTACGCGCGAGAATCTCGTGCTCATAGCTGACTTTGGCTATCACATGAAGCACGGGCAAGAAGAGCGTAAACCATTCCATGGTAAAGGGGAGGATGAGGTAAGCTGGGAGTTCAACGATAAAAAAAGCGGGCATGTCAACTGGTCGTCGGACTCACTGCTGCTATTTGCTTGGACGGCGATGCAGAATAGAATGAAGAGAATTGAATTGATTGTCAATACGAGTGCTGAGGGGAATTGTGGGAAAGAAACAAATTGAAAGAGAGGGCCTCACTGATGAACACGTTTTCCACGACACTAGAGGGAGATCGCATTGCGGAGAACATGTTTATCAGTAACAGAGTGAATCTGGAGAGGGTCGAGAGGCAAGTGAGAAAGACTTCGAGCTTTTATAACAGTGCGCTTTGATTTGGGGCGCTTTCACAATGGTGTTGGCATCCTTTGTGAGAGTGGCGTCGGTTGTAAACGAAACACATCTCGAAGGATAAGGAGCTTTGCAAGGCGTCGACGCTTTGATTTTGAAGTTTGAAAGGACAATGACTTGGGATGCGGTGCAAAACACGAGACCGGATAACTCGATAGCGCCCATTGCGCGCCGGTACATTCCATTCATAGGACAGCGAAAGACAGACATATTAGAGTTACAAGATTAGAAAGAGATGGGAGAGGGTATGCTGTCGAATAGGTCGGCACGTGTAAACTGTTGGAGAGAAGATGACACCAACCGCAGTAGTCTCTATATGTGAAGGAGGCCAAAGCGTACATCATGCGTCCGACGGAAGCTCGAGCCAACCCTCCTGACCAAACGTATTCTCACCCGAGTAGCTGACATAAAGGAAATTGTCGTCATCCCTGGAGGCCCAGAGAGCGGTCAGTTCATGCAACGACGAGAGAGAACGACGCGCACTTGTGCTCCTCGTAAATCGCGCTCATCAATGCTGCGGTTGGCGGGAGGACCTCGTCGACGAAGATGAAGATGGCCTTCTCTGGTGCGAGCTTGATTCGTTTACGAATGACGTAGACGAACTGCCCGACCGTCAGATCCTGGAGAGTGATAAGCCCAGTGAACAGCAAGCACCAGAGGTAGACCGCACCGAAGGGACAAGATACTTCTTCTTGTCGATCGTTGGGATGTCCGTGCGATCCGCCTTCTCGCAAATGACCTACAGGACGATGAGTGGCGAGTTCAATGCAGACAGGCGGAGAACAGACGGGAATTCTATCCGGATACTTCTGCCGAATCCGCTCTGCCTCTGCCTTGCGCTTCTCTGGGAACAATTAAGGAGATTGGTGCTTTTGTGGGAGCTGCGGAGACGCGGAGACGCACCGAAGGGGTGCTCGTCCTTGAACTTTGACCTCATTGCGGGGGGAATAGCACGGAAAGGAAAAGGTAGAGTGGGGTGAGGTGGTGGTTGTGGTGGTGGTCAGAGACAGAGAGAGGAAGCTTGTCAAGTAAACAAACAAATGCATGCGGCATCAGGAAGGCAAGCTCCTCGATTTGGTCTCTCGAGTCATTATTACAATAAAGCTACAATTACTCAATCTCATCGTCGGTCAGCACCCATCCCCGCAGCCATCCCCATTGCCATAGCACTGCCCATTTGGGCTCCTGGCCCCTCCGTAGGCACAAACACCGTCTTCGACCCGTACGCCTGCACCCACACTTCAGTTCAGCACGGACAAATCGACAAACGGAACTCCTACCTGAACCCGCGATACTTCCATCCGTCTCAACTCCATCTCACGAGCAAACTGGTCCACCACCTTGGCATCCGCTTCAGCCTTGATTCGGACAGCTTCGGCTTCGGCTTCAGCCGCCATTCTCGTTGCTTCTGCTAAAGCTTGGGCCTCAATCTTTGTCCTTTCAGCCTGGGCTTTGGCCGCAGCCACTACACTATATGCCGCAGCGTCGGCCTCACTATTGAGAGCTGAGGGGCGCAGAAATTGGTCTTTAGATCAAATCAAGGCAGCAGAACACTTGCCCTGAGCTTTGATACGAGCGACAGCAAGTGCACCTTCCTCCTGCTTGACCCTATTATCGTTCTCCCTGTGGACATTGGCCGCTTCGACTTGAGCATGAAGAGCGCGGGTCGTCAACTGAAGAATTGGGTTACTATACCAACACTGCTCGAAGAGGAGTTTGGTCACCTTGTCCATCGTATTTGCAATTTCGCCCTGAGATCAATGCGTTGAGAACAGTCGAAATTCAAACAATTATTGCTGAAATCTGGCACCTTGAACTGCCTGTCGATGACGGCGAGATCTTTGAGCACTATGCCATATTCCAACGCAGCTTCGTGCATCCTATACCGCGTTAGTTTTCGATATGCTCATACGCAGAGACTCACTCGTCCAATGCCTGCGTTCTCAGCGAGTCCTAGCATTATCCTCAGATCCGAAGATTGATCACTGGCAAAAACACTCTACTGACCAAAAATTGGGATGAAGGGTCATTGCCGTCTTCTAAATTGTTCGGACCGAGCGTACGCTGCTTCACCTGGGATGGCAATTTACAAGTCCAGACAATTTGCTGGATTACGTTGAACATACCATGGAAGAATAATCCTTGAAAATTCTCAATGAATTACAATCGAAAACAACCATATCAACTTACCAGGTGAGCCACTATTTGAGTCAAAATTGACTGCGTCTTATCGCGCAGCGCGTCATACGGGGTGTTGTATCCATCTAAAGCACAGGGTCAGCCAAAACATTGGGATGAGCAGAGGACATACGAGTAGCTAATTTCAATGGCTCTGTGAGCTGCCACTTGAGATAAAGTGTCAGAGACACAGGGACCTGGTCTCGCGTGAAGCTGGAAATATTGAGCGCAGAGTAGGAGCGGGTATGCTTTACTTACATGTCTTTGGTTGGCAATTCCAATTGATTCTCCCCGAGAGTATACAATCCACGTAGAGTAACCTGTTTCATTTCGTTCACAGGCCAGAAATGAAGACTGAGAATTCAATGTTACCGAAGGATTGGTTATTACAGATTGACCCGCTCCCAGAAGCTCAAGGTCATTGCCCCGTTGTAAAATGGCGCAATTGTTCGCCGGTATGTTCAAACTGTGCGTGCATGAGGACAGCAACTGTTTGGGATGCAATGAACCCACAAGAGAGCGACAACGTAGTCCCTTTCAGCCCCCTTTCCGACCTTACTCTGCATTTTGACCTCGTGTGTCCAGCCAAGGACAACCCCGGTCAGTTTGTCGACAACAATAGAGGGCAAATGTGTCTGGTCAATCACGGCAAGGACATCGTAGGAACCTTCAATGGCAAAGGCGACAAATCCAGAGTTTTTGACAACGAAGATCTTGTTCTGGGGGTCCGATATGACTGCCGCCTGATTCTGCGAAACTTGGACCACGGTCAAACCCTGGAACTCGATGACAGCATCGGAAACTGAAAGAGCTGATCAGTACAGTACAGCATAGTGATAAGACATAGTTAACTTGCTTCCGTGAGTGCCTTCCCAAGTACGCGCCCACCAGTTGCGGAACGGAAAAGGACTGGAATGTGATCAGTTGAGCTTGGACCAGGAATAGTCGTTGGAGCCTCACGGGTAACGGCCGGGACGCGTGACAAGTTTAGGACTGCCTCCGTAGTTTATCAGCCCAATACGTCCTGGAGTAATTTCTCTTCCAGCCCAGGCAACAGGTCGCTATGAAATATGTAAGTTGAATGAATCACAGGTCATACTCGACCCAAGGAACGGACCTTCTTAGAAAGGATTTTACTGCGGCCAGACTGGGCGGAATGTTATAGAAAGATAATGAATGTATAACGAATGAGCTTACTTGTACAAGCTGCTCGTCCTATGGAAGACGTGAGACTGGGAGGGCGTAGCATTTAATCCTCACTTACTAGGGCTTCCAATGCGGCGATGAGACCACCTAAGCCAATAGGTACATAGAAAGCTCGTTCCTTGAGGTAGTCATCTGTAGTGAAGCTGAATGTGTTAACATTCTCTGGTATTTCAGGAATAGGAGTGTGTTGGTCTTTGCGGAGGGTGACCGGGGTATCGTTATCGCCGACGACGGTAGAATTGCCGACAGACATTGTGGTTAGGGAGTGTGCAGGGATGGAAAGACTTCAAGAGGGGAGATACAACTGTCGAAGGGTGTAGCAGAATTTATGTGCTTGCGAAGACATAGCAAGTACAGCCTTGGCGGCTTGGGAAAAGCTGTTGACGGGTTAAATATGTTGCGTGTCAAATGAGCGTATTACTTCAAAGCTGTTGAAGATCAACGCCACGATGGAGAACATTCCTCCTGACAAGTGAAACGGCGGGAGAAGGAACTGAGAAGGAACGCGACGGTCACGCGACCGCGACCGCGCCACGTATTAACTCAGCATCAATTCGCCAGGTTTGTTACTTCCATGCATCTGCTTTGGGTTTTGCTGCCACTGACTTTGGTCGCTGCGGAACCCGTCAATGATACCTTGTTATGGGGCCCTTACCGTCCCAATCTTTACTTTGGTCTTCGGCCTCGGATACCTCAGTCTCTCATGACTGGTCTTATGTGGTTTGGGACGCACGACTACCAGTCTATCGCTAGTGAGGAGCCCTGTATCTTTGCATATTTATGGTCCGACATCGACAATGACCAGGGACGCGACATGCTTGTGATCAGGGCGACGGCATTACAAGTTACACTTGGACAGAATATGACCCTCGAGAAGGCGGCGTACAAGTGATACAGGACGGCCCAAACAATGTCAAGATAACCACCGAATTTCTCAAGGTGGCTGGAGGTGACAATGGAGGCAGCTGGGCTGCCAGAATAAAGGGCGAACCGATAAACCCTGGTGTGTTGACTTGGCCGTCCTTGCACTGTATTTTTCAAATCCCACTCAAGATATGCCCTCGCATCCGTCCCTGATATTCTATCTGGGTTTGGAAGGGCTGGGTGGGATTGATATGGACACCGAGGAAGACGAAAATGTAAGCCGTTCGCGCTGGTCTCTGACCAAGTTTGAATTTTCTTCAAGGGTTTAGAGGGCGATATCAAGTTTTCAGGCTCAACACCAGAGCTCGACGATTTCACGCTGCGAATTGTGGATGGTACTTCATTTTGCGCGTTGAAGTATATTGATTTTTCATCTCATGTTAATACAGCTCCTGGCAACACACCCAAAAGCGCGGGTCCCCATGCGAGCAAATTCGCAGAACGCATCGGGAAAACGCACTTTCTCGGGCAGCCTGTGGCTTCTGGAAATGTATGGCAAGCGAAAGGTAACAAAGTTTCACTTGATTATCAGCGTGCTTAGTATTACAGAGGTCATTTTACAACAGGTCATCAAACGCGCCCAAGAGATTTTGGCCCCTTACAAAGACGGCAACCCTCCCGATCCCTCTTTTGTACTGCAACTTCCTGACGAGGTTTACACCGCCAGCAATTTGTATGCGATACAGAAATCGTTTGACGGCGAGTTCCAATTCGATGTTTTCTTCGAGAGTGCAAGCAGCAAGCAGAAACTAAGCTGTAGGGTTTGTGTATTTCTGCAGACTCGGGCACTAATCAGCCTTCAGCCGCAACTCTGGACAATGGCATTCCTGCGCTTGTTACCAATTACGGAAAGCGGTTCCAAGCCGCGTTCCCTCTGCCGCCCGATTACCATGGTCCTAAAAAAGATCAGATTGAAGCTTTTTCGAAATCTATCACTTCGAATCTCGTCGGTGGTGTTGGATATTTCTACGGGACTTCCATTGTTAATAGAAAGTTCTCCTATGAATGGGACGAAGACGAAGACGATGCACAAGCGGAGAAGGAGGAGGGCGAAACGGGAGCGAGATTGACGGAGCCCAAGGCTCTGTTGACTGCGACTCCCAGCCGAAGTTTCTTCCCGCGAGGGTTTTATTGGTTTGTCTTGCCGTCGACGCCATCGCACTAGGGTCTGGGCTCACATGAGAATGTAATAGGGATGAAGGTTTCCATCTTTTACACATTGGCGGGTACGACAACGACTTCAGGTACTCACACCTTATGCCTATATACTGCACGCATCTCAAAACAGCTTTGCAGTCTTACAATACTCAAGGATTGGATCGAGCTCATCGATGATGATGGATGGGTAGCACGGGAACAGATTCTAGGGGAGGAAGCCAGAAGCAAAGTTCTCTGTCCTCTTACCATTCCGCAAAGTCTTGTCTCATTGTCTTGCCCTAGGTTCCTGCGGAATTCCAGACTCAAGTGCCGAACTATGCAAATCCGCCGACTCTGACAATGGCCGTCACCGCTTTCATAGCCCGCGTCAAGAAAGCAGCTGCTTCGTCAGGTCCGACTGACGAGGATCTTGGGATGGACCTCGGGATGGGTAGCGCACAAGAGCGCTTATCAGAACGCTCTGCATATGATGCTGGCAGCGCATATCTAGAGCCTCAGCAAGCGCTTTCATTCCTGAAGTCGATTTATACACCGCTGAAACGCCATTACGACTGGTTCCGCCGAACTC
Organism: Favolaschia claudopus; assembly: GCA_037176885.1. NCBI lineage: Eukaryota > Fungi > Basidiomycota > Agaricomycetes > Agaricales > Mycenaceae > Favolaschia > Favolaschia claudopus. The sequence continues at coordinate 896,497 of JAWWNJ010000055.1, read as the reverse complement.
AGCGAGGGCAAATCAAACAGTACGGGCGTGTCGCACGCTCTCGTACGGAAGGCTACCGTTGGCGTGGACGATCTGAGCAGCATGTACTAACAAGTGGAATGGACGACTACCCTCGGGGTCCGCCGCACGCGGGAGAACTGCATCTCGATCTGATTTCATGGATGGCGTTCTTTACACGTACGATGAAAGATATTGCAGAATACGTCGGGGAGACGGACGATGCAATGTCGTTTGCGGAGATTGAACTGGCTATTCTGAACAACATCGATGGTAAAGTAGATTGATCGGAGTGCGACAACATTGGTGGTTGATATTTCTCTGCTCGTTCTCAGACCTACATTGGAGCGAAGAAAAACAGATGTACTGTGACGTTGGTGTCGACGATGAAGGCAATTTTCCTGGCTTGAGGTTTGTAGCGTTTCTGATACGGTTTCACAGATGAGTCGTACCACGTATGCCATCAAGGCTACCTCTCCATGTTTCCGCTCCTGCTCGGACTGCTCCCTCCATCGTCTCCACACCTCGGGCCCATGCTGGACGCACTCCATGATCCGGAGCAGCTGTGGTCGCCATACGGTCTCCGTAGTCTGTCGGCATCACATCCGCAATTCGGTACAGGCGAGAATTATTGGAAAGGCCCGATCTGGGTACAAATGAATTACCTTGTGTTACGCTCGCTCCACACAGTCCGTATTCAAGCTTGGTTTGAATTTGTGATGGCCCTGACTTGAGATTAGACGTATGCTGCAGAAGACGGTCCGTACAAGGGACGTACGCAGGAGATTTACCAGCAGTTGCGTAAAAACATTGTCGACAACGTATTCAAAGTAAGAATCTCCATTCCCACCTACAAATTCCTCATGTTCGCACAGGAATACGAACGAACAGGTTATGTATGGGAACAATACAATGCTCTCAACGGAGAAGGCATGCGGAGGTTTGTGATTCTCCCCAACCAGCATTATGAATGTCTCTCATGCACTCACAGCCATCCATTCACTGGATGGACATCTCTGGTGACATTGAGTGAGTTTCTCAAACCTTTTGCTCATTCAAGGAACTCTAACCATTTTGCTTCAACAGTATTGGCGGAAACGTATTGAGTCGTATATACATTGCGCGTAGAGTGAAAAATAAAAAAACCTCGTGTTGTATGGATCCGAATTTGTGTGCATGCAGAGTATGGATAGAAATGAACGAAACACAAGCGTCAAAAATTGTCCGCGTCAAACGACAGGGAGTCGAAGTGGAGCGAATCAAGGCGCATCTCGCCAATGGTGCGATCCGGATCGTCATCAGCGCCCTTTTCGCAAGGAGAAGGATAAGACTCTTCTGTTGGTGTTGGGGGCAACGATGAGGAGGTTGAGGGCACCGTGGACCCGCGAGACAGGGTTGGTGGCGACGACGGTCGTGGCGGAGGTGCTGAGGCGGGTTTCATGAAATTGAGCACGGAAAAGCGACGACGGACTGAAGAAGCAAAAGTACGTGTTGAAGGCGTGGGTGATGGGCCTCGCGAAGGAATACTGTCCTGGTCGTCGTCATCTTCTTCGTCTAAAACGTCGGCCTCGTCGTCGTCGGGATAATGTCCAGCGAGGGCGGGTGGTGTGTCATGGATAGGAGAGGGTGTGCGGAAGAGCTGGGTGAGAATGATAGAGCCACGGCGGGAAGGAGCGGGGGGCGTGGCTGGCTGGGGTGCAGAAGAAAAGGTGGCTTGTGTGCTCTGACTGGAAGCAAAGACTTGGTGGGCGTAGGGTCTGTCAGTGGTGGAAGTACTGCGAGACGCTACACGAGCCAAATTCTTTATCGAGCGAAAAGCACTGCCTGCGCGCGACTTGAGAGACTTTGGTTTCGGCGGCGGGGGAAGAGCAGCGGGAGGCTCGCTCTGCGACGCCGACCGTCGTCGCACTTTGACCACCTCGACGATCTCCGAGTCGTCGCGAACAGTCAGATCGTCGCGAATGGTGAGATCTTCTGCGTCTGGGACATGACGGGAGTGCTCTGGACCACGGATACGAGCGAGGGCCGCATCGAGAGAGGCGAAGTCGGGGTCTGCGATGAGCTCATGAGGCTCGGGGCCGTCATGGGCAGCAAAGACGAGATAGTCAGGCTGGCAATCTTCTGCAGGGGGTACGACTATAATCTGGAAGGAAGGTGCGAATGAAGGAGAGGAAGGTGGCATGGCCGAGATAGAAATGTAGTGGTCGTGGTACAAGTTCAAGTTGAAGAACCCAAATACGGCAATACCCAAAGTTGTATGGCGCTTGTTAACAAGTTATTGCGCGCTACGACTCGCCTTTGCTCTACTTCTGCGCTTGCCATGGCTCGCACAATGTCTGTCACTTTCATGGGTACTTGCTCGGGCGGCGGTCCCACCGAATCCAGAAATTGCTCTAGTCTTGTCCTCGAACTGCTCCGCGACGGATCTCTGTGGAGTGTGTCTTATAGTCCTTATAGTTGTTTTCGGTTAGTTAACTTTCTTGCAGTGGTCGACTGTGCAGGTATATCATAGTTTCATGTCTCCCACACATTTGTTGCCCACTCTGCCAGAGGGTACCACCAGACAGTTTGCTTTCCAACCCCCCGATACTCCTCAATGGCTCAAGTCTAATCGCGTCAAAAAGATGTTTGTCAGTCCAGGATTCCCTTGTTCATTTGAAGCAGTCTGACACTTCCTTGAAAGGTAACGCATATGCATGCTGACCACTGCATGGGTACGTCTGAGACTCCCATCCATCGTCAGTAATCCGAGCGAGGCATCGTCTAGGCATTATCCCTTTCTTGAGAAACGTTTTATATGCTCCTTCGATTGACCCAAATGCCTATGTTCCCCTTGACCAGCCTGTACGCATCCTTGCGTACTCGCCGCCGTCAGTTGAATTTATTAACAATTTTAGCCCAAAATCGAAATATATGGTCCTGCAGGCATCCGCACATTTGTTCGTAACATCATGACCATGACACTGACACGGACCGCCGATAAATACGTCGTTCATGAGCTCCTCCGCCCAGAAGACAATCCTACACCTTGCGATCCCCCGCAAGTCATGCACACAAGCGAGGTCGCAGGCAGAGACATTCGGTGTACAGATGACGGTTTCTGGAAAGAGATTACTCAAGGCGAAGGTCTCCTTGGGGATATCCTTGTAGATGCAGGGCCCATTCTACATCGCGGTTAGTTTTGAATCCGCCAATGATACAGTCTTTCTGAGAACCCTTCATATACAGATCCCTGTTTGGGTTATGTGTTTCGCGAAGATCCAGAGCCTCGACGCAAAATTGTAGTTCTCGGCGATACTTACGACCCTTCTCCCATGATCCCCCTCTGCATGTCTGCTTCTCTCCTGATCCACGAGGCAACCGACGCTCATATCCCCCGCGAAATTGCCCCACAGTACAGGCGCTCAGCAGAGGTACCACGATCATTTTCTTTCTCAACACATTGTTTCGAATAAGCATCATTTAGGTGTGCCTTAATACTGCACTAGCTCGCGGTCATTCTATTCCCAGCATGGCGGGTGAATTCGCAAAAACCATTGGTGCAGAGAGGCTTGTGTTGAACCACATCGGTGCTCGGTGTGTGTTGAAACTGCTTTGCTCTCTCATCTCTCATGGCTTTATACGGAAAGGTTCCCTGCCCCGCGATTCGACCGGGATCCGCGTCTCAATGCCATTCGCGAGATTGAAAGGCAGGCGACTGAAGCTTGGGGTACTGGAAGGCACGCCATGGCAGCATGGGACTTCATGAACGTACCTGTGCCAGTGCCCGATATGGCCTTGCGCTCGGCTCAGCCTGATTCCAGGCCTTATCCCGTCGAGGACCAAATTGTGTATGCAGATCCCGGCGCCGACGGCCTCCCGTATATCAACAATAAAAAACGCAAGTGGTGACAAGCAGACTCCTTGTAGTAAGCTATATTGCTCCAAATGTATACATATATTCTTGTAATCCAGTAGCCGTTCGTAAAGAAAATACACAGAGTGGAGTACAAGGCGTCTAAGCGTCTATTCTGTTGCTGTCAAGACGAGCATGAACCGACAAATCGGTAATTGTAACAAAGAGTTACCAATACTAAGAACCACCAGGAAGCGACCAAGGCATCGGCTGTCCAGAAGTCTGCCCGTTGACTGCGGGCGATGAACTAGAAGAAAGAGCCGGAGTATGTAACGCATTATTTGGAACAAGCCCGTTTGGAAGCGACGGCTGTGTCGGTGCATGGACGTTCATGGCAGGCTCTGCATTGATCTGTAAAAATCCTGCTTGCGCCAAAAAATCCCAGACCCGGCTTGTTTTGTTAACGTCGATCTTGACCAAGTCTCTTGCTTCTCTCCTACGTAGCTTTCCTCCTCTTCTTGCGTATTCACGAACAAGAGTTTCTTTCACGACAAGGTAAGGTTTGGGAAGTATGCGGAGCTGTGAACAAAGCGTTTGTTCGACAGGGGTGAGTAGATGAAGGGAAGGGCTGTTGGCAAGATTCAAGGGTGCTAGAGATGACGTGAGGCTAGTGTTGGTTACTGTTCAGATTGAAACTTCGCATTTACCTCGTTTCCGAGCATTTGAGGGGGTGGGGATATCAGCCACCTTTGGTGTTGATTCACGATCATGACTCTTTCTACCTTCGGGAGCCTGACTGGAGCGATCCACCGACTGTCGACTTTTCTTCTCCGAAAGGGAGTATTCCCGGGGATTTATCTTTATTTGCGTCTGGAGGTCGAAAACTTACGACCAAGTTGAGAAACAAAGAAAGAAAGCAACGAACCCGCTTTGCAACCTCGTTGATATATTTGTCGATGTCACCGGCGGTAGACAGGCCAAGACGACGATACTGCTGCAGGTCTTGAATCTTCTTCCGCAGCATAGCTTCATCTGGATGCGAAGAGATGAGCACGAAAATATGATGGTATGGCAGTCCAAAACCGTACACAGAATGTCGGCAGAAAACGATTCGTAATCTTCAGCCGTTTGCAGTCGCGAGAAAGGTCGCAGCCTATGGACAATATCTTTCTCCTCTTTAGGCCGTTTCTTTTCAGCTGCTTGTATCTATCAAAGGATCAGACAAAGGAGGCAGAAATGGGGGAGGTGGGGGGGGAAACAGTCGTCGCACTTTTTTGTACTCTAAAAGTCCCCGATCAAACATGAGTCCCTTGCTTTCCAAACGTTTCTCGACTCGTTGAGCATACATCTCTAGGAGGGTTAATTTGAACGTTAAGGAGTGCTGTGTTTCTATGGGAGGCAGCGGAGTCACTTCGTCTTCTTCCTCAGCAGCACCCGATTCGGTGGTGTTACCCATGATCACATCCTCTGAATTTGAGGGTTTCAAATGCGTGGTCACTTCGCCATTTATTCCGTTGACTGCGCTATGGGACGAGCCATTGACAAGAGGGAGTGGACCTCTGCCTTTGTGAGACATCTTTCGTTCGGCGACAACGACTGTGGAATTTGGAGCCACGCCATTCCGCTTGTCTTCCTCCCAGCGATGTCGAGCTTTGACATCGGGATCATTCTCGTCTTCAGGAATTTGGTCACCACCATAGTCTAGACACACGCCGAATTCAAGATCTTTGACCAGATCCTCCGCTTCGTTGTCTAATTCATGTTCAAACTCCAAACGTCCTGGGAGGAATGTAGCGATTTCGTGTATTCCCGGCGCCGAGGTGGGGGCCGGTTTCGGTGGCAAAACAGGCCGCGCATTCATTTCCGTTATACGTCGTCGCTTAGCCTCCTGAAATTGCTCGGGTGCTACATCGAATTTGAGATCCATTTGCTTATAGAGGGGGAGGGTCAGTGAAAGAATTAAACCATAGGCACGGTCGACTTACAGGGAGAGGCCAATCTGAAGAATCAATATAGCAAGTGTTGTAATGTTTTTCGACTTCCTCTTTGGTCTGTGTACCGACATGTTCCGCAATCTTCTTCCAGTTACCTAGGCCGTGATTGGCGATGCCCTTCAGGAGCAGTAATTCTCTATGGAGGGTAAACCGACGGAGAGCAGGCGAAAACAGGACTAACTCATCGGCACCCCAGTCGGCGGAGAATATCGGATAGGAATTGAATTCCTACAACACCGTGAACAGTTAACGGTGGCACAAAAAGACTTGCGCACAATAACGCGATACGCGTGTGTTCGAAGGTGCGTTCCAAATTCTTTTCCCGCGCAAAAGCAGGGAGGACAAATGTCGACGCCATCTTCAGACAGGCAAGCAGGGTCTGCACATTTTATGCGAATGCTGTGTGTCAGGTCGCAGGCGCAAGAATCGCACTCTAATTGGATGCCGGGTTCATTGACGGCTGCGCTGAGGATGAGCGGCGCGACATTTGAAACGAACGCTACGTGCAAGCAATTTCGTCCGGTTGAAGCGGCGGTTTCCGGTGGGTAACAGTCATCTGGGCGTTGACGGCGACGTTGAGGGTGACGCTGAGCAAATTGCAATAGTGAGTACTATAGTCGTTGAGCAGAAGCGAGCAGCGTGACACGTGACCAAGGGTTGTTTCTTACAAGAAAACTAATGAAAAACAAACGGTAGCGTACAATAATCATAAGCTATAAGAGATAGTAGGGCTGCGCTCAGAAAACGCGTAAGGTACACATATAAAGAGGCTCAAATTAGCCGGAAACTAGGCGCGTTTGTTCTTGGCCACAAACGCGTCAATCATATGCATCATATTTCCTAAACCGGGCTCGTCAGGAAGCCACTCGCCATTGTTGACGCAAAGAATCTTCATGCGCTCGTGGTACTCCAGGTCGGGAAGCAGCTTCGGTGTGATGAGGAAGTATTGTGCACTATCCGGCTTGCACGTCACCTCCACCATCGAATTATGCACCATACGTTCAGCACGTTGATCCATGCCCTGATTGATCTCGTCGACGAGGGAAAACGGGGCACGCGCCTGCTCGGTGAGACTCATGAGGTACAGGATGGTAGTCAGCGACCGTTCCTTGGAATGGCTCAGTGTATGACCTAGTGACAGAAACTAGTGAACAATACATACCCCGCCTGACTGCCGCTGGCTTGTTAGCAACTGCAGCTTCTCGGTATCACGGAACTTGACGAGAATGTCGATAGCCCACTGAGCGTATGACTCGTCCTCTCGCACACGAATTTCACCAGCGCAGCCAATACCTGAAAAGGTTTGAGAGCAGATTTGATGTATGGGTGCGTGAAACACACGGTCGAAGGCAGCAGAAAACTTTTGTCCAATACTCGCGACAAGGGCTCGCAGATTTGGCTCCCAGTTGTCCTATGCAGAGATTGAAACGGGAACGGAGCCTTGTTCGGCATATAAACATACTCGGGCATTCTTGATATTCTTCTCAATTTTGGCCGCCTGACGCTCTCTGCCTTCAATAGTCTTCTGAAGGACCTCGATCTACACCTGCGGGTGAGTTGAATCCTGTCGGGGAACAGCACACTCACATCCCGCTTTCGTTTTTCGTACTGCTCCACTACCCCAGGGTTTGTGTTGGTGTTCATTTCAAGGTTAGCTTCCTGCTTCTCAAGCTCCATCTGTAACTCTTCCATCGAACGCAAGTCAACATCCTCAGCGGGCGGTGGGGGCTCCTGGCCATTCTTCTGCGACTCTTTGACAATGGTTTCGTACGCAGTACGCGCCTGTTCCTGCTCTTGATATTCTTCACGCAACTCCTCCGGTAGCTCCTTGAGCATGTCTTGACTCGTTTGCATGAGGGCCTTTGTCGTCTTCTTTGACTCTATGAAGGCCGCATCGACTGCAGAGAGACCTATCAACACCGACATGGCCGGAATGGACTGAATATACTAACTCTTATTGAATTCCGCAAGCGCGAGCTGATACTTTGCGTCTTTGCGATCACACAGCTCTTTCAATGCGGTTTTCTTTGCGCATATCTGGAGATACTGAAGGCCGAGCGTGGTCGCGTTCGTCTGTTTCGTGATGACCTCGCGAGCAAGCTCCTGGAAAAATCAATCGTTCACAGGCCTTCAGCATGAGACAGGAACGTGAACGCACGACAGCTTCTGTAACAAGTTTGACGCGTTTCTTGCCAATGTTCATGATCTGAGCACGAAGTCTTGCGTCTACTTCGGCGACATTACCCTTTTTGAGCGCATTTGCCCTAGTTTGTTCCGCAGATTCTGCAGTGACACTTGAGATATGGAATGTCCAAAGACGAACAGAGCGTACTGCGTTTTCGCTCCCGCTCAGTTCTCCAATTTGCCTGCTGGCGGATGGCATCCAGGCGCTGATCGAATGTAGCCTGCGAGGCATCAGGTTCCACACGTGTGTGTAGAGGGCAAGAACTCACGAGAACTGCGTTGTGCTCTTGTTTCACTTTGGCCAGACGCGTATATTCTAGGCCCACTTCACGTTCCTCCTCGTGAATTTGCACCGCCTCCTGCTTGCACCGGAGTAGAATGTCGTCAATTCGCTGCTTTTCAACGGGGTTCACTGCAGCAAAGGATGAGTATTCAATCAAAGATTGTGACAGTTTACTGCGTACCTTGAGTATTGCCGCCAAAAGTACGGGCCGGGGGCAATTCGGTGGCGGAGGAAAGTAAAGTACGTTGCCCGTACTTGGACCGTGAGACTTGGTGAAGCGTTCCGCGCTCAACAAAGTTGGTGCTTGGTGTGCGTCCGTTAGGTCCCGAGCGCCCAACCGCGTCGATTGCGCCTTGCAAATCTTTGATACCACGTAGCGATATCGCCTATGCTCGGAATATAATACGTTGATAAATAGGCAGGGAGAAGAGATGAGAGTTTACCGTGCGATGCATATTCAACTCACGCTTGAGATACCACTTAAGCCCTTCGGGACAATCAACATAGTCGATGGCATAGCCATCAAAACCGCGCTGTGCGAGCTCGTCTGGTGTCATCGGTGGAGGGGTGAGGTCATTCTCAGTGCCAGGACGATACCATGTCGGAACGCGCGCCTTGCGGCCCAGCCCTGGGTTGTCGTTGATGTGGTGATTGAGGAGGTCATAATCTTCTTTACACTGACACACAAACATCTACCGCATGGTGAGTGAACAGACATCTGGCAAGCTACAAACGAAGACTGACTCTCATTTGAGCCGGTCCGAACGAGTTTTCGACAGCGGCAGCGAAATTCTGGTCGGGTACTGTCACGGACAAACAAGGCGGTTCAAAAACTTCCATCTTGAACTTATCCTTGTTGGCACGAAGCCAGTGTACGGCGTCTCCGGCGTCGCGATTCCACTGCATGAGATTGCCGAGCTTACGAGCCTCAATCGAATCAAGCGCCTTCAGCCTAAGAAACTATAAACATAATGAGAAGACGATTGAGTGAGTGAACACAGACTGGTGTCTGCCATCAGCTTCGGCATTGTCGTTTCGCCTCTTGCGTTCCTTCGCGGCTGCCGACTTTCGGTCATTGGTACGTTTTTCTGCGTCCCAGGGTGATGCCTGAAAGTCATCGGCAATGCGCTTTTTCTCCGCTTTGACTTCAGATTCGTCTTCGACTTTAACCTGAGAAAGAAGTCAGTAGAGCCACAAATGTGCAATCCGACACACCTTAGCAGCCAGCTCTTCCGTTATCGAGGCGATTTGCGCTTCCGCATTTTTAATGGTGTTGAGCCGAACCTTCTCCTCTTTCTTCGAGTTGGCCAGAGCAGTATGTGCGTCATCCGCTTTAGATTCCTGTACATAGAACCGACATGGAGCGGAAATGCAAGAGCGAACATTGAAGGGACAATACCAGCTCCTCACACTCCTGCGTCTTTTTCTCAACCTTGGCGAGCACCGAACGCAGATCTTTCTTGACCAGCTCGCGCTTGCCGTGTAGCTCAGCGGCATCTTCCTCCAATTTACTATTGTGAGAGGATTGGAAAATGAAGGCAAAAGACGTGAAAGCGCGTACGCGAGCAAAGCATGTGCGGGTTGGTTTCTTGCCTGAAGGCGACTAACTCTAGCGTGCGAAGCACGCTGTTTTCCTTTGAGAGCGAGCCATTCGTCGCGCGCCTCACGATAATGTTGTACGGGAATAAGAACGTTAAGCATTGCGATCTATCAGCAAGACAGTCAATTTCTATTGCAAAATGAATGCGCAAACGAATACAACCTTGCGTTCAATTTCCTTGCGCTCGCGATAGCGCTGAACATCGCGTTCAATGTTTTCATTGCGCTCTTGTAGCTGGAGCATAGTCGCTCTCTCGCCTTGTATTTTCTGAGACCCCAGCTAAGTAAAAGTTCGCTTGTAGGAAGAAGACACAATTTACCTCGTTAACCTCCTTGAGTTGCGCACCTGTATCAATGAGGGTGGCGTGCCATGTCTTCAATCTCTCATCACCGGCAGCATTCTCTGTCTCCCGCAACAATTCAACAGGTGTCATTGCGGCGAACGAGCTAACTTTGTCCTGGGGCAGAAATGAGCACAAGTTGCCCACTTGGACATTGAGTCGCGCGACGCGCTCCGTTATTTCGTGACCAGTTGCCCCACGTCCATTGAGTGTGAAGCTGGAAGTCTTGGCTGTAGCGCTTAGGCTCCGCTTGATCACTAGATTCGGCTCGTTTGAGGGTGACTTGAGCTCAATCTCGATGTGCCCTTCGTCAGCGCCGATTTTGACGTAGCTCGGGAGCTCTGTAGCGCGGCCGAGGATCCGGGGTGGCCAGTTTAGGCCGATGCATATAGCGCATGCGATGCTGGACTTGCCGGTGCCGTTAGGCCCAATGATCATGTTCAGGTATGGGCCGGGGCAAAATTCCACAAAGTCGTATGTTACAAAGTTGCGCAATTGAATGCGGACAATAGAGCCAGGAATGTATCTATCGCAAGGTATGGCCATTAATACCCCAAACTGAAAGAAAACACGCACCCATCAACATCGCGAGGAAGAGTTTTGACGCGCGCTACAAGTGGCACGGGGGGTTCAGCGGTTTCCTGGCCCTGTATTTCATCTTCCTGATTGCGCGCAACAGCATCTCCTGCAGTATTGACGCGGACGCGCTTCGCACCCTTTGGTGACATCTCCTCGTCTTGCGCATGCGCGCGCGACATCTCGTCTGGAGCTCCGTGTGCCTTACCCTTGTGTTTCTCTGTCTTGGGGATGGTTTCTGCCTTCACTTGTGTAGTAGACTGAGGATTGACATCCTCGTCGGACGTGTCGGCGCGACGAACCATGACGGGACACAGGATTCGATGGTGGGGGTAGGTAACAACGCGAAAAGTCACATCCGAGTCACTGTCACGCCGCGTGTCGGGGCCAGAAAAAGCGATAAAATCGACTGATATACTCCAATTATGTATAAGGGGCCTTGAGCACCCAGCCCTACAGCTCACTATCGGACCTATGTAGCTATTGCCCTTTCAACATTGGCAAATTTGAGTTATCGTGCCACACCGAAATTGTGAGTTGTAAGACCGAACGAGGTCTGCCAATGAAAATGAATCCAGGACGTGTACGAGCAACTTGTGAAAGTACGACCCTGCTAGTCGATATCAGCCCTAGGATCGTCGAGACCTCTGGAATCCTGCTGCATTTCCTGCACATCGAGAGCAACAGTATCAATGAGCTCCTCAGGCTCGTCCTCATTATCATCGGCCTCCTCGTCTTCCCCTCCGTCTGGCTGCTCAACTTCATCCTCTGCCTCGGGGTCCACCGGAATGGGGGGATCCATGTCAACGTCCGCCTCATCATCAACATCCATAGCCATTTCGTGAGCGGTAGTCATTGAGTCCGCTGGATCGGGGTCGTGGCTACTGGGCGCGAGAGCCGGAGGCAGAAGAATCACCGCCTTTTCTTTGCCCTTCGCAGACTTGGGCGTGGATGTGACTGGCGCGGTTTTACCCTTCACGGCGTGGCTGTTGACATTGGAGCTGCCTTTCTTGCTTTTGTCAGTCTTGGCCTGTTCGCGGTAGACTATAGCGCACAATGTTGAGTGTTATCATCAACTCAAACGAGATGAGCCGACGCGCCTACGAGTTCAGCCTGGAGCTTGTCCACCAGGTCTCCGAACTCAATCATTTCCAAGGCTTTGAGCACGTCTGACGCTGAGATACTTTTATGTTGTTTGGACAAAGCCACATCGTGAGCGCTTTGGGAAAGACGAGTCAGAATGAGGAACAGGAAATATCGATGGGGACTCGCGTAGCAGCTAGAGAACGCGTCGAAACGATTTGGAAACGCGACTTGGGGCGAAATACGACACACCCAGGTAGTTGATGAATACGGTGGAGCCTTTGATGAGGGACAGAACGGTTTCTTTCTGCATTTTCACGTTATCGGGGAGCTGCGGTGTATTCAATGAAGAAATCTTCAAAGACGTTTCAAAAACACACTGCAGATCTAGCAATTCTGGTGACGAGCGATTTCGGGAGTTCAAAGTTGTCTATGCCTTCTGAAACGAGGTCTTGTTGAGCCTGAGCTGAGATTGCGCCCCCTTGCAGAGCTTCCTTTCGTGGCATTATGGGGCGAAGTCTGGTCAAGTTGAGCAATGAGCAATATGAGTTGAGAATCAGATGGCAAACCGGAGTGACACAGAGTGACACACTTGTAACAACGTCACAGCTGCAGAGCGATTTCTGTTTGGCGCCAGTGTTTTTGATGCGCACCCACTCTACTCACTACCACTACTACTACGACTGTACCTTTCTCTTCAAACAAACACGATGAGCCCCAGGCACGAGTGAAGCGCCCAAGTCCTGCCTCTCGCATGGCCACGATCTGTCTCTCACTCCCGCAAAGTCTCACTGTCGCCTCATTACGACTGACTTAGGTTGGATGGCGACACTGCTAGTCGCATGTATTATCCCACAACTCGCAATGCGACCTTTTTCGGTCTTGATTCAGGCACCGCTCCTAAACACGCTAGTAATACTTGGCCTCCTGCAGCCTAATTTCCGTGTGTTGGTCTATGTTTTGCGGCGGCGTGCCATTGCGCCATTCCGCGTGAAAATGAGTACCCTATCACTCCAGACATTATAAACCTTACGGCGCGATGGTCATCTCTGCTTGCTCTGCCCTTCATGGAGACTGCTAAGCGCCTCGCAAAACGCGTCGTCGCGTACCCAGACAACGCCGTACCCTACATTTCCACAACAGACTATTTTGGCCATCTTGCACAAGATCCACGGCGGCCTGTTCGTTTTTCAACGCAAATATCCACCTAGGCCCTCTCACTGAATTCTGATAGGTGGGCAACTATCTCTGGAGTCTCTTCCCAATTCTTTCATGGATCACCAGATACAGTACGTTTTCTGCCTGAATCACTTATTAATTCACAATCTCTGTGTTTAGATCTAGGGTGGGCAACAGGCGATCTTATTGCCGGCCTCACAGTCGGCATGGTCCTCGTACCCCAGGGCATGTCTTACGCTCAGGTTTGTTTCGTTTCACTCAACCCAACTTGTGTTAACTGCCCCCAGATCGCGACCCTGCCAACTGAATATGGCTTGTACTCGTCCTTCGTCGGCGTCACCATCTACTGTGTACGCGCCACCACCAGTCATCGACGCATACTTGACCTCCGCGCAGCTCTTCGCGACGTCCAAGGACGTCTCCATCGGCCCTGTCGCCGTCATGAGTCTCATCATGTCTCAAATCATCGGCAGAATAACCGACGCGCACCCCGGTCAATGGTCAGCTCCTCAAATCGCCACCACCGTCGCTTTCATCTGTGGCTTCATTGTCCTCGGCATTGGCCTGTTGCGCCTGGGACGCATCGTCGAGTTCATTCCTGCGGTTGCTGTGTCCGGTTTCATGACCGGTTCTGCCATCAGTAAGTGCTGAATCCGTTTCGATATCAACTAGAATTAATGTGAACCAGGTATCGCTGCCGGTCAAGTCCCGGGCCTCATGGGCATCACTGGCTTCAAGTATGTAGGACTTCTCTCCTCGATGCCCCTTGAATTGACTTCTGGGTAGTACTCGCGCTGCTACGTACCAGGTTATCATCAATACTCTCAAGGGCCTTCCTAGAACCAAATTGGATGCGGCCTGGGGTCTCCCGGCTTTAGGTGTGCTCAGACTTGAATCTTTCGTCACCTCCACTCACTTTGCGTTCCCCAGTCACATTGTACGCCATTCGGTCCCTGTGCGACTACCTCGGGAAGCGCTATCCGCGCCGGCGACGTATATTCTTTTTCATCTCCGTCCTGAGAAACGCTTTCGTTATACTCGTCCTGACCATCGCGGCATGGTTGTACACCCGCCATCGGAGGTCGGCGAAGGGAACCTACCCTATCAAGATCTTACAGAATGTCCCGCGAGGACTTCGACACGTCGGCCAGCCTGTCATCGACCATGATCTCATCAAGGCACTTGCAGGAGAGCTACCAGTCGCGACAATCGTTCTGCTCCTGGAACATATCGCCATCTCTAAATGTTTGTCGAATTATTCTATTCGATCCAGGCGTGCGACTGATGATTCTCCAGCTTTTGGCAGGCTGAACGGTTATGTCATCAATGCTAACCAGGAGCTCATTGCCATTGGGGTCACGAATACGGTATGTCTTCTATTCCTATGCGCGCCTTTTTTGGATCTGAGAAAACTTGGACAGGTTGGTTCGTGCTTTGGTGCTTATCCCGCGACTGGCTCTTTCTCTCGTTCCGCTCTCAAATCCAAGTCTGGTGTGCGGACTCCCCTCGCCGGGCTGGTCACAGCCATCGTGGTGCTTGTCGCATTATACGGTCTTACCCCTGCCTTCTTCTGGATCCCCAATGCCACACTATCGGCCGTCATTATTCACGCCGTCGCCGACTTGGTCGCATCACCCGCTCAGGTGTACTCATACTGGCGAGTATCACCACTCGAGTTTGTGATTTGGCTTGCAGCTGTCCTCATCACGGTGTTTTCCTCCGTGGAGAATGGGATCTACACTTCCATCTGCACATCCGTAGGGCTCCTCCTGATCCGGATCGCATACCCGCGCGGCGCGTTCTTGGGCAAGGTCACAGTCCACAGCAGCCGGATGGATACCAAGGAGTCGCGAGATGTGTTCGTTCCTCTCACCAAGGACGGCATAACGAACCCTCATATCAAAATCGATCCTCCGTCTCCGGGCGTCATCGTCTACCGTCACGAGGAAAGCGCCATATTCCCCAACGCCTCTCGCCTCAACTCGGAGCTTGTTAGCTATGTTAAAGCGAACATGCGGCGGGGCAAGGACATGTCTAATGTCCCTCTGAGCGAGCGCCCATGGAATGACCCTGGACCCAGTCAGCAGGGAGCTGCAGCCGAGCAGATTGAGAATGACAGTCGGCCTGACTTGCGCGCTATTGTAATCGATCTTTCTGCTATGTGAGTGCACTCTTGAATCAATGGTGACTCGGCTGTCTTACCTCATTAGCTCGCACATCGACGTCACAGCTGTACAATCTCTCATAGACACCCGGAATGAGGTTGAACGATGGGCAGACCATTCTGTGGAGGTAAGAATCTCGTTTACTTTCCTTCTTTCCCCTCCATCTCAAGACCTGTACAGTTTCATTTTGCAACTCTGCTTTCTCCTTGGATCCGACGCGCTCTTATTGCCGGCGGATTTGGCACAGGTATCCCGTCGTCTCAGGTACCTCGGGAGATTGCGCAGGTTGTTCCATATCGCGAGCTGCAAGGCGGCAATACTGCTGAACTGCGCAAGCTGGGACGAGAATCTGATGATGCGGAGGCGGGAGAGAAAACTACAAAAGTTCCCGATTCGTTAGACGAGTATGCGCCTGTGGTGGAGACGGATACGCCTTTCTTTCATTTAGATCTCGCTGCAGCTGTCCATGCTGCTGAGACCGCGTCGACGTCGACTCCAACTCCAACATAGCTGTATATCATGAATACTAGGACACACTGTACTACATATTGCTAAGTACTTACGATATATTTACGACTTGTAATCATCCCCAAACCATTGAGGTTGAGAACGCTACACAATGTGCGTCGCACACCGACGACATTTTCGAGGTCGCTTCAAGACGCGAACCTTGCGGTGTGAAACGTAGGCGACGAGTAAGTAGATCGTGTAACACACCGAGCGATGGATTGGTTGAAGCGAAGCAGGAACAATTGGAGTGAGAGAAAATGAGGTGAGGGAAGTTGGCCATCTGGCTTGCGAGACGATGTCTGATAATATGCGCGGATAGCAAGTGCTTCAACCTTCACACTGCATGGTCACATTGCACACTAGATTGAAGACAGACAACAAGCCAAACAAAGAGCTATACCATATGATAAATAGAGTGAGTGAGATTCCTCTGTAGATAGAAACGAGAAAAGAGCATTGTAAAGAGCGTAGTAAGTTAACTAATCGAGAAATGAGAATCAAAGAGTGTGGTGAGATTATTACTCGGCAGGTTTCGGTGGGAGGGGCGGAGGTGGGCCAGGGAGTTTCGGGTCGAAACCCGGGGAAAATGGGGTGAATGGCGCAACATCCAAACCAGGGGCAGAGGATTTCCGTACAGAAGGCGACGGAGAGAGTGTGGACGGAAGTACCTCCTCCGCTGACACAACACCGGATGTCACGAATTGCGACACCCGCAAATCTTCTTCTTGGGTCTCCTGGATGTACTCGACAGGTGGACGAGGTTTCAAAGGGGGAGGTGCTGGCGGTGTGGATGGCGTTGAGACAGATGAAGAGGGAGAACTGAATCCACCTCCGTTAGTATGAATGCTATTTCCGTTGACCTTGGGTTTGGAAGAGGCATCTTCGTTCTCGTACTTAGCTTTGAGGAGCGCCTTTTCCTCCAGAGCAGTTAATATTTTGACTGGCCCTGGCGAAGTAGGAGTCGGTCGCGAAAGAGAGGAATTAGATGCCTTTCTTGGTGGAGGCTGAGGAACCCCGACGGCTCGTCTACTCTCCGCCTCCTGTGCCTCAAACTTCCTCTGTAGCATTTGTTTCTCCTCAAACGCTGATACTTGCCGACCCCCAGAAAACGGCGGGGGAGCATCGTCGACAGCTCTAGTGTTCTGCTGGGTAGCAGCAGCGTCTTGCGCGGCATACGCCCTGCGGAGGCGCTCCTTCTCAGAGAGATGTGACATGATGTTTTGCGAACCGGCGTCGAAAGGTGGAGGTGATTCTGCCTTTCCGTTCGGAACATTCCCACTAGAACCGGATGACGAAGGAAACAGCGAGTCATAGGCAACGGGGCTCGAACCCGAGGCGTACTTCGGGTCGGGTTCGTCGCTGACATGACCCTGGACGCGCCCAACAGCTTGCTTGGCTTCATGATAGCGTTTCAAGGCCGCTTTTTCCTGGTCGGCCGTCATATATTGAGGGATCTTCGGGGTATTCGAAGACTTCTGCTGGCCAGAAGAGTTGGAAGGACGAGCAGAACCTCCCGCCACAGGTTTATAGGTCGAGTCATTTGCAAGGTCGGAATTGCTTCGCCCATGGGCTGAAGCTTGGTAGGACCCACTGCGGCTTGGGCCGGAATAAAATTCTGACCCTTGAGTCTTCTTGACCGCCTCCTGCGCCTCATTAAACAATCGTAGCTTCTCCTCCTCGGCAGTGGGCCAGCGGCTGGCCGTGGTGGCAGCCCGGGGAGGTGTGCTGGCCCTGATCGGCTATGATATTTTGTTATGAATGAGTGAACAGCTATACCACAATGCACTTACAGGAGGGCTTGCTCCCCGTCCCACTTGGCCTTGGGTCTTCTCTACGTTGCGCCTTGCATCCTCGTAAAGACGGGCCTTTTCGTCCTCAGCAGTGGGCCAGACTCTCCCTGCAGTGTTTTGCGCAGCAGCACTAGCAAGTGCTTGTTGAGGAGCAGGGTCCTCGGCAGTCATACCAGCAGGCGCGTTTGTGATGGTGAACCGATTTCTGTCTGCACTTCCTGGTCGCCTGCCGGTTCCCGGTCTCGTTGTAGAGCCACCCTCGTCGGCGCTTGAACGAGAATTTGAGACCTTGTGAGTTGGCTTGGAGTTGGAATATCCCCCGAATTCGTCGACGGTTCCTCTGGTGGGTGTTTGAGAAGCTGGCATCGTGTTGTACGCGTTAGCAACAACACTACGATTGACGGGTGGTTCACGGCCTGCAAACGTCTGAGGCTGAGGCTCTTCAGGACGGCGGGTAGGGGTGTTAAGATTGTTGGGGAGCAAGGAAAGGCTCGGCGCGGGCCCGATACGCCTGATGGCCTCCGCCGACACAGCGCTTGAAAAGCGTGAGCCTTCAGTCAAAGCACGCCACAGAATCTCACGAACCGTTGCCAATTGGATAGGATAACTGGGAGGTCCATGATCAATGGAGTCCCGGTGCCCATGAGTGCCTTGACGCTGAGAGTATAAGTTATATCAATGTGGCGGGCGGCATTCAACGTAGTGGTGGTGTGGTCGGGGGAGATCATACATGTCAGTTCTGCGCGGTGCTGGGTGCCTCCGTATAGTGTCGCATTAACGGGGAATTTATTCTCGCTTATGGATATCACTCGGACCTGGGGTGCGCTTTTTTTGCCCGACGTATATGGTCCGGCGCGGAAGATGGTCGACTCTTTGAGTGTTAATTCGAATCCGCGGAGGATTACTGTATGGAGAGCGTCTGATTTCACAGTAGCGAAGAGGGAAACCCGATCGCCAGGTCCATAACAGGTGGCACTGCGTTCCACAATGAGGGTGACACCCTCCTGGTTACAGGGAATCCTGAAAATAATGACAATCACAAACAAAAATATTTGCAATTCCCGAAAAGGAAATTCGTGCTGCTGCGCTCCTTCTCGTCTTTTTCCAGCCACAGAAGCTTTCAGGCACTGCAGGAGGTCGTAAAAATGCTTTTAGTATGCTACTCTAAGGATTTTGGTGGTACAAACTCGAGGGAAGACCAATGGAAGCTAAGCCAGCAATGCATTCACTAGTTGGACCGACTACACAGGAAAATGACGCCAGATAGATAGCTATCCGGAAAAAGATGGAATATAACAATAGGAGAATATGGTACTCTACTCTTCCCCAAAGCTTGGGTTGAAACAGAGCTCAAATGAAGCTGTTGCGAGTCCCATTGACTGAGGCAATACAAGGGCAATAAGAACTGGAAGGGAGTACACATCAATTCAGCACCCCAGTGGTAGTATTATGATTTATCTTCTAAATCCTCTTCTACTCTTCTTCATAGCGAGAAAGGCCGTCCAACTCGATGTAACGGGCACTAGATAGTTCACATCACTCTGCTGTTGATGCATCGAATTGCGAGCACAGAAAGGCACAGGTGAGGGCGGGTTGAACTCGAAGACCTCCAGAATGACCATATGCACTGTCCAGGACGTCAGAAGAAGGATTGCCGTGAGTTGAGAGCTCAAAAACAAGGAGAAGGAAAGGGAAGAACCCAAATTTCCTTTTTGGGAAACACAATTTTTTTATTCGTGATTGTCATTATTTTCAGGATTCCCTGTAATGTTACGCGTTTCCGGCTGGCAGTACACGGGCCACGTTGAATGCAACTCGTGTTTGTCAATGAGTACATCGGCTTGGGTCGAAACAACGACGGATTTCCGCTTTCGGAGAAAACCTCTGGTGAGAGTGAGAGCGAACCGGGGTCAATGAAGAGCCACGCACTTTTTACCCTTGGTGCAAACACTAGCCACAAGTTCATAGTTGATACCAGCTGCCTGCACCGTCAACAAACGGCGGAATATTGCCGAACAAGAATACCAAGTCCGCACCTCGATTTTGGAGGTCAATACTGGGCGGGATCGATTCCGGTATTCGTATTGAAAATGGAAAGTCTTGCTGCAACGGCCAAAATAATGAAAGCTCTCATATAATTAGATAGGGCACTCACAGAACGCAAGAGTCCATACTCCTCGCTCGCCGACCATAAATTGACGGGGCTGGGTCCAACAAAATCATGGAAGGTATTGACAACACCGCCGCCAGGGAGGGTTTCTACCTTGCGCAGCTCGATGCGCACCCATTTCGCCTTGGCGCCTTGTGGTCCGACCCGGACCTCGATTGCCTGTCCTAATGAACATGAATTCTAGATTGGTTCGACCACTACGCACTCCTTTAACAGCAGCTTGGGGTCGCTCCGGACCAGGGGGTACTCCAGGATACCCTATAGACAACGGAGAGTGAGCACTTATGCGTGCGACTCGAGGTACGCTACGGACCATGAACAAAGTCCACATTTGGCGGCGGACGGAGGGTTCTGGAGGGCGGTCAGCTCAGGAACACGAAAGATTAGTGTTTAGGTTTGTACAGTTTGACCTGGGACGACATTTGCCAGTCCGACAACTGTCCCAGAAGAAGAAAACGGAAAGTCAAGAGTTAAGCTGGGCCCTGAGTTGATGCATCAATTGATGCGGCAGTATGTCTGTGCAATCCATCTTGATATTCCTATTCTACTTAACTTAGTCGATACATAAGAAACAAACTAACGTCCACTACGGTCGTGCCCGTGCAGCATCCGAATTCGTGCGTCCCCAAAGCCCTCCTACCACGTTAGAAACAGCCTCCGTCAGCTGTCGCTGCTGTGTCGGTGCATGTTTCACATAGAACAGTCGCACATTCGTCGCATTCCAGATGCCCAACGGCGTCATAGCGCGCACATAAACTTCCCCCCATATGAGGGACGTGAGCCACACGATCGAAGAATCTGACCACTGTAGAAGGTCAGTAACGTCCTCCCATACAGTGGCGCCCAACATACCATGAATCGACGCGGGTTGAGTGGGGGTGCGGGAGGTAGAACATGCTGGAGATTGACTGTTCCTAGAAACTCGACAATGGCCGAAGTGGAAGTTGTTCTGTGACGGTTCGCTTGCATTTCTTGTACTTTGGGCAGTAGTTCGGAAATCAGAAGCATTACACAGTCAAGAGGTAGCCTGAACCACTGATTAGCAACGCAGCGTGATCGAACTTCGCGCAATCCCACCCTTGCTGCCATGAGGTAACCTACAAAAGCGATGAACGAGTTGGTAGTAATGTGAAGGAAAAGTGTGTACCCATTCTTGAGTCGGTACAAATCCATTTCTACCTATACCTGACGCGGCAATGCGATCTAGGCTTCCGTTCCTCTCCAGCGAGTGAGAACGCCGAGCTCTCATCTTGCCCCTCGCCTTCTCGGATGACGAGGTTGAGCCTTGAACGTTTTCCGACATCGGGGAAGTGGGAAGAACCATGGAGGTCTCGGGATCCTGTGAGTGTCGTGGACTAGCTTCCGTGGAATCGTTGGATCCATGCGTGTGTTCGCTTTCATGGCGGAGGAGTTTCGCCTTTTCTTCATGAGGTGAAGCGTCTTCACTTTCAACCTGAGGACCCTTGCCTTTGACGTCCTTGCGGGCCTGTTCCTCTTTTGCAAGCTGAACACGCCGGATTTCCCGCAACCCTCGTGACAGCGTGAAAGTTCCCAGATCCTCGAATGCTTTGTGTGCCGACAAAATACCGTATATCAGGTTTGGATTCGCTGAAAGATTGTATAAAATGACAGCATTGAAAATCTCCAGCCTGAGAATCGATGTTAAGAACTCGATGAGATATTGAACAGAAACTTGCATGAAGAATAAAAGCCTGGGATGACCTTCGTCTGCAAGCAGGAAAAGAGGGTTTGAAAAGGACGTGAAGAGCTGGATAAGTCGGGCAGAGGCGGTGACGGTGAGATTTGCAAAGTACGGGGCCGAATTCGACAATGCTATAATCAGTGCAGGATAGAGGGAATTCAATTGCCCTGAAGTTGTGGCGACAATGGCGTAGACAGCCTAGATCCATAGTATGAGTGTTGCCGCGAGACAAGCAGGGAACACCTACGTTGATGAAGAAGTCAGCGGCGGTTCCAGGAGCATTCCACTTGCTCGGAAGCTGCGCTTTGACAGGCTTTGTCAACCGTGCGCCGAAGCTCGGTTCAGCCGAAAGAGTCTGTACGATATAAGAAACGGCTCTGCAAAGGCCGTGTTGCTCTGGATACTAAATCAATAAAGGTGTAAGCCGGAGCAAAACCCGTACGAGGCTTGTCCTTAATCTCCAAAGTGTAGCAGAGCAAATAAGCCACCACGTCCATGGATTTATCCGACTCAAGCAGATAGGCGCGAAATTTCTGTATGCCTTGATTATTTGCGCCGCGATTCATGTCATCTCTTACCGACTTTATTCAATTCAATCATCTTCCAGAAAAAAATTACTGCAGACGAGTGAACCAATTTTACAAACAGCCCGAGAAAGACAAACCTGTTTCATTGATGTATTGAACTGACTTCCGAGCGCCAGGAAGTAAAATATTCATGCTCGCCATTTGTTGCTCTAGGATGCCGACGATACCATCCAAAATGAAAGCAAAATCTTGAGTCCTATGCTAGATATTCGATGAGTGGCAGCTCATAAGAGTACAGTTGTATCTACCAATTTCATCAAAAAGTATCTGAATGCATTTGTTCGCGCTGTTGGAGCAGAGGGATTCGCCTCGTCATTTGTATTTGATTTATCTCTTGCGGAGCCGCTTTGAAAGTCGAGTAGCACAGAGAGGACCTGTAAGCAGATGGCGACGAGATTCGACCTTGGGTCTTCGCCCTTGAAGACAAGGTGATTGTATGGCAATACTTTCCCCGCCATTCCCGCAAGGTTGGTTGGAATGGCTTGAGATGAATTCATCGCAGTGTTGAGCAAAGAGCACAAGACGGTCAATATGTCGCGGCGAGGTGTTTTTTGAACCACGTGTAGTGTGTAAAGCGACGGTTTCGAGAACAAGGAGGCGGAAGAAACATATATTTGCCGTGAAAGAAGCACGAGGAGGAGACGCAGCACTTCGATTTTATTGTTGTCATACGCATGACTGGGACCAGGATCGGAGGTCGAGCCAATTCCCTTTTCCCTGTATGGTATTCTGTCGGAAAACAATGGCAAGGACCAATGAGGGAAACCCACCAGATCACGTAGTTAATTTTATGGTGATCTACTTGGATTTTGGTTGGCAATGTGAAGCCGCAGCAGAACAGGAGGTCTATTATGCTGCTAAACAACCGCTCGCCGCGCGAAGGTAGCTGTTTCTTCTGTTTATTGACTGGCGGAGTTGGTTCTTTGACCTCGCCGTCACTGTCGTCTTCGTCCTCGATGACGAACTGAGGGGCCTCCGAGCGTGCCTCCGCCGGGTCCTCTACCACTTCCTCTTTCTTCCATAGGGCTTCAAGCTCGAACGCGCTCCCTTCGCCTTCCACCTCGAATACAACGGGCAAGACGCGCTGGAGAATACGAAGACAGTTCAAGACCTGGCCAGTGGTACTGCGTTCACTGGCCCCAGTTCCTGCTTGAATGAAGGAAGAGGCAAAAGCGGCGACAGAAGCGTTGGCGGCAGAAGGGAAGGTGTGGTCGGAGATGAGAGTGAACAGACGAGAAGTCACGACACGGATGAGGGTTGCTACATTTTCAGGCGCCTCTAAAAGGGCACGGCGGACTAGAAACAGATTCAGCGGCCCAGAGGACGAGAATGGATGGATTAATTACTGTCTTGTGGTGTTATTAACGAGAATACATCTGAGGCAGAGTCAAAGAGGATTGTATACTGCAAGCCGGTGTGAGATTAGTGTAAATCTCTTAGAATATGGGCAATGGCGGACCTGGTCCCAGTAGTGGTCTGCTTCCGGTATGTTCTGAGAGAAATCGAATATTTGGCACCCAGAGCTTTGTCTTCAACTGTGACCTACCCGAACTGCGGATAGCTTGGCGATACCGCTGGGGCTGCTCCGAAACCCAAGTTTCTGTGCGTCGGGAAGCAAACTGAACGTCTTGAACATGTCTGCAGCGTTCGGTTGCAGCTGCGCAATCGCATCCGAAATAGGAAACCAATTCACACCAAATTTGGTAGGCGCAAATAGACACACTCGGTCTCGGTTTATTGTAGGGTTGCTTTCGAGAAGTTTCTACGCAGCATAGTATCGTCCAGAATAAACTAATCTACATCAACAAGGTAGCGCCTGTAGCAAATCCGGCGAGTAAGATAGCCCCCAAGCTTGCAACAACCTTGAGCCCATCGCCAGTGTTACCAGGAGGCGGCGAACTGCCTCCCGCTCCACTCCCAGTTGCGGCTGGCGGGTTGGTCGCAATGGCGTTGAGACCGCCGGTCACAGCACCCGTATCAGTTTCCTGAACGCACGTTAGCGTCAAGGTAAAGGTTGTTGAATGCGTGCTCACTTGAGGCTCAGAGAGGCCGATCTTCGATGCAGCAGCTTGGAAAGCAGCAAAAGTATTCGTTCCGTTCTGAGGGGCATTGATGCTGCCAACCATGCCTACGCCAATATTGAGACTAACTTCGAATACGCCTATCGAGAAAGCTCACCCATGCCACAGTGTTGGAACTAGATTGAAAAAGGACGCATCAATCTGTATTGAAGCGCATCAAATAGAGAAATAAGTATACCTGTTTGCAGTGGAACCAGATCGCTAGGGACATATAAATATGCTTCAGCGCAATAGGTACTTAATATGATACTTACGCTTGGTGTCGTCGGTGATCGTGATGCTAAATTGTTTGGAAGTCGCTGGACGAAGTCAGTAAGCAGTAGTGCAAGAAATGTGGTCTTTTACTCAGTCCTGAGTCGAAGCCCGCGCTGCTGTTGGAAGTCGCCGCCAGATATGAGCACGGGGCATCGAAACTCGACTGGGTGACCGAGTGGGTGATCGCCTGGCTACACGGTTGTACAAATTCTTGAAGTGTCCGCACACGACAAACTGTATGCTACTTACTTCGGGAACCAGAATGTAACCGTGGTACCGTTGGCTGCAGTGATTTGATTGGGGCTGAACATGAAGGCACCGTTGGGAGAGACATCGACCTGGAATAATGCTGTCAGAATATTCACGAGCGATGCAACAGTAGACTACATTGACATGTGTCGCGTCGCCCGGAGGGGCAGACGGGACAGCGACACTTGGAGTAGTCGTCGTTCCGGGAGGAGGGGGTGCGCCGTATCCGAATTGTGCGTTGACCCCGAGGGACGAAACAAGAATTGTAAGAGCGGCGTTAAAGAACATTTTGAAAGGAGGAGGGATTGTTTCTTGGAGCGCCAAAGAATGAATGGCGTTATATAGAGCCAGCGGTTGCTGCGGAAACCTCGATAACGTGTGCCACTCAAGCTGGCGTGAGCAAAGGCAGGTCCTGATTTATACAGAGGTGTTCACAAGACTATTTCAGGGTTTGATCGAGGACGGGCAGGACATTCAGATGGGGTTGACGAGACATTTAAGCGTGGGATCATTTCTTAGAGGTGTAGAACTTGATGTGGCAAAAATCTTTTGGTTTCAATATAACTAGTTTCTTCAGACCCCAACCATTGGGACGAAGGGCCAGATCCAAAGGATCCTTTACCGCTGAGTTGGAAGCCGGGAGACTGTTCAAGCATTTTTCGAAAGACAAAAGGTGGATAGATCGCAAGTAAGCAGTTCCCAGAGTATCCTTGCGTGCGAGCTGCTAGACATACCGGGATTGTGTAGTTTGATTGCCAGCCCATAGAGGGAATCGAATTACCCATGTCCCTCCTGTTCCTTTCCCAATTCCTGCGTAAGAGTCGCATGCCTGTCGCCTAGAGTTTTGATATAGATGGAAAGGAACTCTCGGAATTCCGCTGGCCCGTTTGCTTCAGGGACAGACAGATAGATATGGTGCCGACGGCTACGGCAGTGCAAGACGAGTACAGAAATGGAGCTAAGCAACGCGTTTGAGGGTCGTGCGCTCACTGAACTTAAAGTTACTGCAGTTGGTGCAGTGTGGTGGGAGGTAAAGAGCGGTGTGACATGTTGTGACATTGAGTCCCGGTATCTTTCACGTCGAGCCATGCACAGACGCGGCGTTGGACTGGCTGCGTTTGACCGCCAGGAACAGTCGAAACGTTCTTTCGCCGTGCTCTCTGCACAGCTCTCCCGGGCCCAAGTCGATCAACTCCATGCACAACTCAACCAATTTCGCACTGCTCTCGCCCACTTTGCTACCACTCATCGCGACTCCATCCGGAGGGACCCTGCGTTCAGACATGCCTTCCAACAGATGTGTTCGTCAATCGGGGTAGATCCTCTTGCCGGCCCTCGTAAAGGCGGCTGGTGGGCGGAAATGCTCGGTCTGGGTGATTGGCAATATGAACTTGGGGTACAAATCGTCGACGTCTGCGTAAGCACCCGAGAGAGAAACGGCGGCTTGATCGAAATGGAAGAGCTTCTTCGGCTGGTCACGAAGTTGAGAGGTATCAGTGGTGGCCAAATCACCGAGGATGATATTGCGAGAAGTATCAAAACTCTTCAACCTCTCGGCGTCGGATACCAAGTGGTCATTCTCGCTGATGGCCGCCGTATGGTGCGTAGCGTGGTCAAAGAGCTTGACGAGGACCAGGCAGTAGTTCTTGCCATCGCCCAGTTACAAGGAGGACGGATCGTGGAAGATATGTTGATCAGCGGAAAAGGTTGGACCCAAGGACGTGCGAAGGCCGCTTTGGAGAACATGCTCTTGCGCGACGGTTTGTGCTGGTTGGACGAGCAGGATGAAGAGTATGGTAAGGCGTACTGGGTAACTTCGGCGATGAAATGGGACATGTAATAATACAATTGTATAAAATTCATGAAATACAGCTGGCTATGAAGGTGGTGGACTGCTTGGACGCGCAGGGTCAGATGATTTGAGATTGCTCTCAGCGGCGGATGGTAATTTCTCAGTGGGTGCTACAACGAATGAGCTGCAATATGAGAGTAAAAGACCAAAACCGAACCTGCGACGGTGTCTTCGCTTCCTCCAGCCATGCCTTGAATTTTGAACTTGATGGGCTTTGCCTCAAGTGTCCGTAGATTCACCAGGACCAGTATTCCGGTATCGGCAAAACGAGGGACCAGGATGAGTCGACATCGTTTGGCTTTGTCCTCCTTGTGGAGAAGTAGTTTTGTGCCAAATTGTTCCTGTCCGCCAACTGCATAGATATCCGGAGTCTCGGAAATTATAAATGGATCCGAGCCAAAGTACGGATGGCACCAAAGCGTGTCTGGTGCAGTTGGAGCCATATGTCTCCATCTGACGGTGGATTCCAAGAGAGCAAGAGGAATTTTAGGGTGGTAGGGAACGTACTTGAACATATCATTCAAGGGTTGACCAGAATTGACCAAAATGGTCCGACCGACTCCGTCGCTGGCTGCCTCAGGTGTAGAGACTGATGCGAATCGTAAGTAGGTGGGATTTGTTTCGCACGAAAAAGAGCCGCAAGAAGCAACGGCACCAAACATTGCTCGAGGAAGGGGCTGTTGGGGAAGGATGACGCCAGACGGGTCCGACTCTCCAGGAAGTAAGTGAACGGGCATACTGCGCGCTATGTCGAGTAGGTGTGCCGAGAGACTTAGGGTAGGGTGCGGAGAAAATGATGTTGTATCGTGGCCATACCTTCTCTTTACACAATGTGAGCAAGGGTCAATGTTTTGGGAGTGAAAACGACTTACACCTCTCCTGCTTTCACTTTCATCAAAACTTTCAACCTTTGGCTCTGATATTATCGGGGCAAGCGAGTCTCCGGCAATGATGAGACGCGAGATTTGTGCTGCATTGATCTGTTGTTGTGGACCCCCTCCCTCCCCCGTCAAATATTCAACCAGCATCTGTGTTTGCGCATCCACGGCCGAAGGTGATCCAATATCGAGACCAGACACAAGAGCAATCCACGCGTCTGCTTGTGGATCGACTGGGGGAAGGAAAACGATCACAAATTCAGCACGAGACAAATGTGTTCAGCTTACCGTCGACGTCCATTGGTTCCTCTGCCTGATTGAGATGGGGCTGGGGCGCCATTTCCGCATGGCAGACGTCGACAACCTCGAACTCTCCGGTCGGCGTCTCAATCCCGAGTGCAGCAATAATGATTCCGGTGATAAGCCGTGCCTTGCCCACTCGTTCGCCAACAAGTTGAATACGACCAGACTCGTCCTCAAGCATTATATTGTCGTCCGGAGAGTAAAATTTAGCCAGAGGCGGCGGAGGAGGTATTGATGTCTTAGGATCATAAGAAGTTGAACGAGTGAGGGCCAATGGAGAACTGAGTCGAATACACACGTCTCGAGCAATGTCCTCCATCACGTTTGGTTTCAAAGGCATATCCATATACACAGTCCCCACGATATAGCATAGCTTGGATTTCTCGACTTCAAGCACCTTGGGCACCAGAACCGGACTTCCTGGGTATGACCGTCAGGTGAGAGGCAACTTGGTGACAGCAGTTAGTATGTATTGCCTTCGATATTTTGCCACCGTTTGCGCGCTCTCTCCTCGACTACATCGCGAAGAATCCGGAGACGTATGAAGTATATATTAGCATATTGATGCTTGTAAGACTTGTCGGCGCTAGTGATGAGAAACGAAGGTGTGCCGTCGGTGGGAGGCAAGACAGAGGTGAGTGGCCTCGACAGACTGGTGGAACCCGTAGGACTGCGAAAGAGGATCAATGCAGCACAGTTGCCTGTTGAGAAGAACCGACAGTGGGGTTATGGCTCGAACCATTGAAGCCTTTCCGGTCAAGAGTCAAGACGCGTGGGACGCGTTATTTACTTGTGTGTGTCCTAGTGTGAGTGTTTAACACTTGTGACGAGCTTGTCCTTTTCCATGTGGGTGAAAAACGAGATTGCTTCATTTCCTTACATTGTACAATTACAAAAGGATATCCCTATCGACCTTGTCCGTGTCTTTCAACTCTTCCTTGCCTAGCAAGTTTTGGCATATGTACCCGATGACGAGCTGACATGACCTTCGTCGATCTGCCCGTGGGCTCTCTCATGATGCTTTTTGGATTGCGCCGTACCGAGAGCGTCCAAGGCATGCATTGGCGAATCCCTCTTGAGGAGATCTTCCGTTATCTCAATCAAATCGTTTACGAGTCTCTCGATGAGCTGCGAACAATTTGAGGTGACGTGGACGCAGGAAAAACCAAGCCGACGCTCTCACCAATTCTGACATGTTCTCTCGCACAACAACTCGCAAAATCTCTACCTTTTCCAGATTCGGGGCGAGCTCGTAGTTTGGCACAATCCTATTGTTTTGGTGTAAGGACATTCACTGTCTGGTTTTTGGTGCGTCTTACCAACCACGGGAGCGGAGCAGAGTTTGAATCCACTTTTGTTGGATCTCGGGGTGCTTCTGTTGCAGGTCGTCGGAGAAGCGGAATGACACAACCGGTAGTCCTGCAACATATGACTGGCAGACAACGTCAAAGTATGCCAAAGACGCGAACAGCCTGCTCTCACCTCCACATCGTTCTCGTTGATTGTTGCCTTGACAGATGCACCCAGGGAACGCTCAGAATCCAAACGGTGGATGTCACTCAAAACTGTGTAATATTTGCTGTTCTCGAGTGCACGACTGAGCAGCCGGGCGTTCTTCAGATCGTTCAGAGCGATAGTGCGATAACCTTCGAATCCCAGCGAAATAAGATTGAAGTACTGCGCGATGATTGGCGCTGCGGGGCGGGAGAAGTTGAGAGAAAACGAATATTCGACACTCCCTCTGAACGGCGGCTGTCAGTATTTGCATCCAGAGGCGGGGTCGAAAAGCTCACAAATAATGGAGCTCGAAAATCAGATCCTTGGGAAGATGTTGCTTATCGCGCCAGATGACCCAGCCAACACCGACGTAGGCCAATCCTAGAACCATCATTAAAGTGAGGTTTTGTTTGGATCCGATGCTGCCTGACCGAATTTATGACCCCTGGAGAGGAGAAAAAATTAGATGAATCGATCCCCGAAGGAGGAATGGGACCCATACGATGTGTTGATGCTGACTACCCGAGGGATTTGGAAGTCCCAGAGCAGCTTGGGTGTGGCGAACGGTCTGAATCGGATACTCAGTGCTGAAATAACAAGCAAGACAAATATAAACGGACGCAAAAAATCCTCCGGATGCGCCATCGACTAACACAGATATATCAGTGGTCAGGTTAGGTGGATCGAAGCCGAATACCATGAATTGGGACCGAATTCCCGGTCTTCGCCTCGTATTCATCGAGTAGGTCGGACATCTCTTTGACTGGTTCATAATGGCCGGTGTAGGTAGACCCCAGAATGACCTGATGTGAACGGGTTAGACAATATGGCGACTCGAGGACGCCAAGCTTACAAACACTCCGATGGTATTCTCGTCGACGTATTCCATCGCCTTCTTGGGGTCGAGCCTGTAATTAGACTCGACGGAGATGGGCACGAGACTTGAGGAACGAAACATGAACGAGAAGTCAGCGCACGACTGTGAACTACAGACCGGCATTCGACATCGAAGTAGCGGGCCATCTTCTCGAGTGCGACTTGTGCATTGGCACCCATGATAATATTGGGTCTGCAATCGAAGATGAGATCTGAAAGAAAACCAATGAATTGAACCCTACCCTGGTTCGTGAATGCTTTTGCCGGCAGCTTTGCGCTTTTCCTGCCAGATTCGCTAATGGAATGGAAGTTGTTTCAGACACCAGACCGCCAGCCAAGGGTCTCTCAGACCTTCATTGCGAGCCCGCCCAACTGAATTGCCTCTGATGAGCCTGTGGTTGCCGTGCCTATGGCGTTCTGGGTAGACGGTGCATGCCTTCATGGTCATTGAGACGCTGTGATTGCTTTTCAAAGCAGAAGAAAGGAAACGAACCAGAGATCTGCAAGAATAGAAATGCCTGTGTGACGCTTTGAGGAGTTGAATCGACGGAGTTTTCTAAATCCTTACAGCGATTATGAATTATTTCTGAGGAATCATTGAGCAAAAAAAGCAAGTGCGATTACAGAAATGCGTACGCGTTGCGGGATATTCGTCCGTGTCGATGAGATTCTTGGTGAGGTTTTCTTCCATTAATTTGACGCCGGCCTGGACAGAGATCGGAGCCTGCAAGTGCAAGTGGGCGGGAAAGACTCACGGGATGCATGTAGGTATGAACGAAACTGGCGAGATTCAAGAGGGGAGCGCCATCGAGAGTCAACTCGTCGTGAATGAGCTGATAGGCAGACTGGGGATCCAAGCCCTTGGATGGGATGTGGTACTTTGGAATAGGATCTGTGCCATAGCGGGCGCCATAAGAATGGGAGAGCGGAGCGTGAGGCCCGCTCTGGGTGAGATTTGCAAAGTGGGAGGGCGACTTTTTGTCGCGGGACTGCTGGAGGAGATGGTCTGCGTTGACGTGCTTTGAGAGAGCCATGGGGGAGAAGTGTAGAGATCCATTCCACAGTTAGCGTCTTATATCGATGTTCAAGTTGTGACGTCTGCTTTTTATTTTGGCCACGTCTATTTATAGATTGATGAAGTCATGAAGTTGTGTGTTTGTGCGTGTTGTGCAAATGGGTGGACCGAATCTCGAAGTGTTCAAATTTGCAGTTTACCTCTTCGTCCCCATCGTATCGCTCGTTTACTTTGGCGACCCTGCTTGGTATCACGCACATGTAGTCCCCGTCAGTCTCTCTCCGTCTCTCTCCACATCCCGCTTCCTTATCCCGCACAGTACCGTAACAAACTCCTTCCGCCGCTCGAGAAGACAGTCAGGGTATGCATTGACATCATCTTGCAGCAAAATAGCACTCACCACTCGACGTAGGATATCCCCTTTGAGCAACATCGCATTCGCGAAGAGCTGGAACGCATAAAAAACGAACGTCTCGACAGAAGAGACGCGAAGCAACGCGACACAACCGAATGACCGTGCGTTGATATTTTCGCCCTTCTCTCACTGGTTTTAAATAACGCACATGCTGCTCCTTGTCTTCCGTGTTCGCTCTCCGTTCAGCTTAACTTTAGCAAATTTAAACTCGCAGTTGCTATTTCTCCTGTTTGTGTCTGGGCCAGCAAATACATATCGACCATTTCATGGTACTCGTCGTGGATGCAGTCGAACGGAGACGGATTCTCGACACTTTGTATCATAACTACTTTGAACAAGAGAAAACTGTTCACAGACTCAACGGTGCGGTCTCGTCAGGCACAGCTCCAGCACGCTCGCGTGATCGGCGGCGGCGAAATATCGGTCGAAACTTGAACGGCGGACAGACGCGGACCGGGACGACGCGCCGCATAAGTACTGGGCACCTGGGGAGAAGAAGTCTCCAATACGCAGAATGCGCTTCAACGACGGTTTCTGGCTCTTGAAGAATGGGGTCAAAAGCTACTACGGTCTTCAGGCTACCCAAGTCAAGGAAAAGGACGGGGCCCTCGAATTGTTAGTCGCCACGCGCCCAATTCTCCATCGGGGTGATACGCTGGGCGGTATGCAGATCATGCCTGTTTCTTCGCCCATCGCTCACTCATATATATGATTTTAGGTCCTTTTCTGACCGTCAAAATTCACTCCCCAACAGAAGGCGTAATCGGGGTCAAATTAGACCACTTTGTACACATCGCTCCTTCCCCAGTTATTCCCTTGTTCCCGGACGACCAGCCCATCACAAACTCCACCATCCAGAGTTCAGAATCAGGACACACCCTCTCGTCGGGGGGCCTAACAGCCGAAATAACCTCCAATCCATACACGATAACCTTCAAATCTCCGAATCGCACACTTACATTTGCCGGTCCAAAGTATCAGGCTATTTTTGATGTTCCCTCCAAATGGACGACCTTGTCCGCCTCAAACAGTTCTTGTCTGGCTCTTGACCCGAGTTCCAATCCGACTCCTACTCCTCCGCCTGAATTTGTGAGATACATAAACTCGGAGCTCAACACTTCGCCGGGAGAGCTTGTATACGGGTTTGGAGAACAGTTTGGCGCATTTGTTAAAAATGGTCTGCGACCATAGGTATTATTCTTTGGACGACCCATGCTGATTTCCCCCCCAGGCCAATCTATCAAGATGTGGAACCAAGGTCAGTTCTTCTTTCACAGAGTGTCTTCAAAATTCAATCGTAATTCAGATGGCGGCACTTCCAGTGAACAAGCATATAAATGCATACCTTTCTACATCACTAATAGAAACTATGGCGGTATATTTGTTGACTCGGGTCGTGGACCGCGATATTCATTCATTTTCTAGTATTCATCAACCACCCTGGCGAAGTAGAGGTAGAAGTGGGAAGCGAAAAGGTCAGCCGGGTTGGCACTTCAGTAGCAGGGAGCAGCCTCGAGTACTTCATCATCTACGGCGAAACACCGCTCGAGGTAGAAGACGACAAATTATCTGCCGCCTTCAACGAAACGCTGACGATTCACCAGATCCTCGAACGATACACAAGGATGACAGGACGACCTGCGTTGCTTCCATCGTGGACCTTCGGTCTATGGCTTTCGACATCCTTCTTGACTTCGTATTCAAGTTCAACTGTGTCCGGTTTCTTACAAGGAATGCAAGATCGAGATTGCCCTGTGCGAGTTTTTCATCTCGATTGTTTTTGGATGAAGCAATATGAGTGGTAAGCGGTGTCGAAATTCTGGTTTCTCTATAAACAAACTTCCGGACCCTAGGTGCTCTTTTACTTTCGACCCCGAGTTTTTCCCCGATCCCAAGGCCTATCTCACAGAGATCAAGGAAAAATTCGGCGTCAAGATCTGCGTCTGGAGTAAGCTTGCGATCGTCGCTGGTCCCCTTCCCTGACTACCCAACGCAGTCAATCCGTATATTTCGCAGCTTTCCCCCATCTTTGCTGAGGGTGTAGAAGGCGGGTATTTCATCAAAAGAAAGGATGGAACACCATGGCAGTGTGTTGATGTTTCTTTCCCTTCTATGGCTTGATTTGAACGAAAATTCTCTTTATAGATGGGATCTGTAAGTCGCGCTCAAGGCGTTGCCTCGACTACGTTTTATTTGTTATTTTTTCCAGTTGGCAGCCAGGTCTTGCGATCGTCGATGTCACAAATCCTGCCGCATGCAAGTGGTACTCGGACAAACTGTCTGCGCTCATGGATCTGGGTGTCGATTGTTTCAAAGTATGTACCCACACAAAATGGACGTGCGTGACTCCAATCTCTTGCAGACTGATTTCGGAGAGCGTATCCCCCATGCGTCAGTTGTGTATCACGACGGCTCAGACCCGATGAGAATGCACAATACTTATGCAGTAATCTACAATGAACTTGTTTTCAAAGTCATCGAGAAGCGGTTGGGTAAAGGTGAAGCTGTTGTATTTGCCAGGTCAGCCGCAACGGGTGGGCAGCGGTATGTGTCAGCTTGTGGTTTTTCAGTACTTACATGCATCCATCATAGGTTTCCTGTCCACTGGGGTGGTGATTGCGAGTCAACGTGGGAAGCCATGGCAGAAGCAATGCGAGGGGCGTTATCCTTAACGGCATCCGGGTTCGCCTTTGCGTCGCACGATATAGGTGGATTCGAGGGTCATCCGGATCCTCAGATATATCAGAGATGGGTTGCCTTTGGTCTTTTCTCAAGCCATAGTCGTCTGCACGGATCTAGCTCGTATCGGGTCCCTTGGATTTACGGGGAAGATGCTGCCAAGAGCATGAGCAAGTTCATAGAAGCAAAACATCGTCTGATGCCTTACTTGTATAATCTGGTACTGCATTCCATTTGCTTTGATCACGGAGGCTGACTGGTTCACAGGCGGTGCAAGCCCACTCAAACGGTCATCCATTGCAACGAGCCATGTTCCTCGAATTTATCGACGACAGAAACACGCATTCTCTCGACCGACAGTCAGTTATCGAGCGATCTCGCACCGAAGTATACGTAGGCTGACACACCACCTTCACTCGAAGGTACATGTTGGGTCCCTCCCTCCTCGTCGCTCCAGTATTCGTCGATGTCACAGAAGAAACTGAATACTACATTCCGGCTGGTCGTTGGACTTCTTTCTTTCACCCTGAACGCACAGTGCAAGGTCCCATCTGGGTCAAGGAAGTTGTCAGTAAAGTAACACTCTCAGCCCACTCGATTCAGTGTTCACCTCTTTCACGCAGGTTCCTCTCGACGAGCTTCCCCTTTGGGTCCGGCCAGGTAGCGTCATCTGCGTCGGACAAAAGACGGGACGGCCCGATTATGATTATAGCAAGGGCCTGGATGTTAGAGTCTACGAGCTTGCTGAGGGGCAATCAGTCGAGACAAACATCTTGGGTGGTGAACGCCATTCCGAATTGGTGACCATCCGCGTTCAGAAGGATAACGGAGAAGTGAAGGTGAACACCATTGCGGGACACTGCGAGATAACTTCCGTTTCTGTATTTGGGGGGGTTCAAGGATGACCAAGGGGAAAGCAGGCGTATTGACACGCGGCCACTGAAATCGAACTTTGGAGAGCAATGTTTTCCGACATGCAAACGTGAAGCAAAAAAAATTGTCGTTCTTTGTTGTACATGTGTATCTAGGATACGTGCGCAGAGGATGAGAGATGATACTAGTACATTGATGTGTGAGCAAGGTAGTAATACAGTCCATACATCGCGACGAAGGCATTTCACCTGTCTCTTCGTCGTTTCGCCCGCGTTCCGGGAGAAGAACTGCTGTCCTGGTCGCTGCTGCCAGCAACCACGTCAGACTTGCGTTTCTTTCCCGATTTTTGCGCCGTCGGTTGTTCATTCTGTAGCGTGTTGACAGGGGACAGCGTTCCATCCGACGCGGAGACCTCATCTAGGAAACCCGTTTCTGGGTCATTTTGTCCGTCGAGGACCCCTTCATCGTCGTTCCCTATTCCGTTCAGGAAGGAGTGAAATAGATCACTATCGATTTGAGAAGGATTCGAGTTTTCCATGATTTGGTGCGAGCCATTGCTACTATTTAATGGCAAGGACGAGCCGTCGGCGGTGGGGATTTGTAGCTGATTGAACAGGTTGTTGATTTTAGAATCGACGGCCTCCACATCCTGCTCGATGTCCTCCGTGCTCCGCCACGACGTATCAACCTTGTCCAGGAGACTGGCAGACTGAGGTGGCGAAGGAATAAGTGGGAATGAGGCGGAAAACGAGTCGAAATTGAGAGGCTGGTACGACGTCAGGGAAGAGTCCATGTTCTCCGGTAGCTCTGCGCCACTTCCCGGAAATTCGGGTATGTTCGGCATACTGATGGAGTTCATGAGCTGCTGAATCTGAGCTGGTGTCAGACTACTCAGTGCCCCCTGAATAAGATTGTCAAAATCTGCATTCGTGGGAGACCTGGAGGGTGTTATAGACAGATCCTCTTTAGATGGAGTTTGAGGATGTTGCGGTTGGGTGGAAACGACATGATTGCTCGACGGTGGTGCAGGTGGAGGAAGGCTTATGGGTGGAAGAGCCGGCGATTCGGAGGGAGCGGAGGTGAGGTTTGGCGAGACAGGCTCCATGGGCGAGGCCGCTGAAGGAGTCTCTATGGAAGCGAATTGGGCTGCAAGTAAAAACAGATAAATTCGGGGGCAAAGAAAGGGCAGCGGGAATTGACTGGCCTGGGGAGTCAGCTTCGTCCACCCGGCCTGGATCCATCACCCCACCCTCTATCATTAACCGGGTCTGCCTTCGCGGTACTACTGCGCGCGATGGCGTAGACGCCCCTACATCTTCTTTGTGGACAGGGCTACCATGACTGGCGAATACGCCAGCAAGAAACTTGACGATCCTGTTAATGGTATCCTGCTGTTTCTGGTGCCGGGCTCGAGCTGCCTGAGTTTCCTGCCACAACAATTCGTTATTGCGCTTGAGGTCACTGAGCTCGGTGGAAATGGTGGTTTGGTGGCGTTGTATCGCAGCGATGCCACTGACGATGCCATGAATATCGAGAACCTGTGCGTTTGCAGTGGGTAGAGCGGCAGATTCGCGTTCATCCTCCGCAGCGGTAGTAGACTTTTTGCGCTGTATATAACAAAGCAGATCGGGCTGGTCGCGGCGGAAGTTTGGGTGAACGAAGTTCCAGTGCTCTGAGCCAGCTTCGCTCTTCAAGACACCTTGTTGGAGATGGGGGATTTTGTGAAACCCATACATATTGAGCTGCCTGACGAAAGACGCAAAGTTCTGATGCTTGAACCAATGGGGCAGAACGTCTCGAGCGAAATGTTCCTGGTCATAGACTGACAATGGGTTAACTGGGCGAGATAGAGAAAGTACAGGAATGGCCACACCGTAGAAGGAGTCTCCCAAGTCGGCCCATTTAATGAGATGATTTGTTTTGGTATCATTGACCATCCTACGGAATGGTCAGCACTTGGGATTGTGGGCACTATGAAGCGGCGGACTCATAGAGCTTGTTCAGAAACGCGGGAATCCTTTGAACCTGGGGCTGGACATGTTGTACAGGAGGGCGATTAGGGCGCGCCAACGCGACCTGTTTAGACGCCATGAAGGGATTGAGAGAGAGTACTGTATCGGCGTCTATTGCTCGGCTAATGTTTTGATCACAAATTGACTCTCAACCGCCACCACAATGGACTCTACACACGTCGCTGACGTTCCATACCTCACCATCTCTCAAAAGGCTGCCCTCAAGAAGGGTGCGTGTCTCTGTGCCACCGCGTCCGGTGCATTAACATGTCCCAGGAAACGTCCAAACCCTCGCCGACGTTGTATTGCTCTCAATTAAAGAGCTCAGCACCAGATGCAAAATATCTCCCTTCGAAGCAACCACAATATTCAATACTATCTGCTCTACCAATGCTCCCCAAATCATCCCTCTCTCTCATCCCACACGCGCTCAACAACAAATTTATTCCACTGGAGACACTCATCTCGATGCTGCGCTTGGTGGCGGATTCCGCACTGGAATGGTCTGGGAGGTATTCGGCC
The DNA here is from genome assembly GCA_037176885.1 of Favolaschia claudopus. Classification (NCBI taxonomy): domain Eukaryota; kingdom Fungi; phylum Basidiomycota; class Agaricomycetes; order Agaricales; family Mycenaceae; genus Favolaschia; species Favolaschia claudopus. The sequence goes on along the minus strand of JAWWNJ010000055.1, from coordinate 858,995 downwards.
AGAGGTAGCCATTTATTGTCCCTCTCTTCTCCTGCGTCTCAAGCAACTTCAGTGCTGCCGGTAAAACCCAGTTCGCCCTTCAACTCTCATTGATGGTTCAAATCCCTCCGAACATGGGAGGCCTACTTGGATCGGCGTGTTACATTACCATCTCCTCGAACCTACCTACAAGCAGGCTCCTCCAAATGATAGAGGCACATCCTCAACTCTCTGTCGAAATCTGTGGTCTCGAAAGCATCGATACAATTAAATGCCAAAACATACCACTCCTTATCCGCGTCTTATCCAAAGATTTGCCACAACTCATATCAAGGAAGCGGAACGACTCCAATGTCAAACCAGTCAGACTTGTTGTCGTCGACGCGCTGGCAGAACTCTTCCGCTCTGACGACAAAGCGACACGGACTACGCTCTTGGAACGATCTCAAAATGTGTTCGAAATCTCCACCTTGCTCCATACTTTGGCAAGCACACATGATCTTACTGTCCTCGTCTTGAATGAAGTATCCGATAATTTTGGCCACGACGACCCGGCACTCAGTCCAAGCCGAGAGCTAGATTACAAGCAGCAGTCACGATGGTTTGGAGGTGCCGACAGTGTTCACGAGGAAGGCGATAAAGAGGCCAGCCTAGGGCTTGCGTGGGCAAACCAGGTCAATGTACGGATCATGTTGTCCCGTACGCACCGTAGGCGGTATATCGAAGACAGTTTCGATGCCAAGCGGCGTAAGGTAGACATCGCTTCACCGTCACCGTCGTCGAACCCAGGAGTCTCCCCGGACAATGACGCAACTTTGATTCGACGATTGAGCGTTGTTTTCAGCTCGGTTTCACCACCGTGCTCCCTCGACTACATTGTAACTTCAGCAGGCTTATCCTTTCTGCCCGATGACGGCCATCCTTTGCACACCGAACACGGCTACTTCCCACCTTCGACACAAGAAACTTCCCAGTCCGTTCAAGCCAGCTCTCAGTCCAACATGCTCGCTTCACAGGTTGCACCGCTGGACATGGGTTTGGCCGAACATGAGGCACAATCTGAAGCCTTTGAAACAGCAGACGATGATTATCTTTGGAGTACGGATACAATCGATGAAATATATGACAGTCTGGAATAAAGGACGTCCCACCGACACACGCAGTTACGACAGCACCCTGAAAGGATCTGAACCTCCACCTTCCAATCCACCCAATACTGCTTGCCGTACCGCTCCAAGATAATCGCCAAGCCGTCTCCCATCCTCGTTGACGAAATCGTCGTACAACTTATACCGAGAATCGGCGACAACATTTGAAAGTTCCATTGCGCGCTTCAAATTTCTTGTGAACAGGGTCAATCTCTGTATGCACCTTCGGAACAAACAGGTCACGTACTGGGGGAATTGGACTCGCGAGGAGAACAGTAGGAAGTGCAAACGGATGATCAGCTCGGGAACGTATATTTGTCGGATGCGGATGAGGTCGCGACGGCGGCGATCACCTGTGCAAGAAAAAGTGGGTTTGGGTTAATGCTCGATTTCTGCTGCTGCCTTCACCCACCTCCTCCGTCTTCAACGTCACTGACGAGCCAATCCGATGTCAGCAATTTGGAGATCTGATCGTGCGCTTGGTCAACGAGGGACTACATTCCTGGTCTCAACCACAGCAAATGATCTTTGAAGCACAATGGCGTACCCGATAATCCTCTAGCCACGCTGCACGCGTGTTCCTGTTCATTTGGGGGGTTTCCAAAGCCTGACATTCCACAACCCTATCCAGCGTATCCCAAATAATGAAGAATTGTCGATAGTGCATATATTCGGTGGCTCGCTCTTCCGGCTCACTGATGGACGCCAATTCCAAGGGCAGCATAACAAGTAGTTTTTGGGCGACTTGGACTCGTCCAGAACCTGTAATTTCTGAGACGCTGGGTCGTAGAAACAGAAGCGAAAATACCAAGGAAATATCGCAGGATAACATTGGTCTGCTCTAATGCGGTGTCATATGTAACGTTCGTGAATATAGTCCATTCGATCGATCGGAGAAGGAACATCTCCTCATCGGAGGGGAGCGTTTGCATTGCTATGGTCGATGGTAGTCGACCCTTTAGCGGAGGAAGTAACTGAGGCGGGAGGTATCGATGAGCGGCGAAGAACTCGATTTTAGAATTGGATGGACCATTTACCTCAAACGCTTTCTCTATTGTCCTTTCGGCCGTGACAATGGCAACGCGGTCCATGTCTAGTCCATGTTCGCGAGCCCTCGTCAGAGCTAACCGCCGCTCAGTGATATCTGCAGACAGTTCCAGGGAAACTAGGAAGAGTGCATAGCGCTCCACTGCATTATCGCCCAGAGCACCAGCATACATAGCAATCAAGTCTCTTTGACCAGCAGCCTAGCACAAAAAATCATCAGCACCCAGAGCGACGCAATCGTGCCACCAACACAAACCTCGAGGACTTGCAAATATGACTCTAGAATGACCTGTGTTGCGAGCGGTGGGACCGGAATGTCTATCATCTGCAGGAAGAGACAAAGATGAGCGAAAAAGCGACACATCGTAGTGTATCTTTTCACTGCGTGTCAGCACGAAAGAATCAGCGCAACGCGTGCGGCACATACTCCAATGATGCTTGCGCATAGGTCCCGTCCTGCACCCCTGCGGCAAAATTCTCCATCAAAGGCCCTATTCGATTCAAGATTATTTGCAATTGTGAAAAATGCAGAGGATGCTGGGCACCGGGGCTTGAAGCTTAATCATTCCTTCTTTCTCGCGGTTTGAGAGAGCATGAACATACCCTTCCTGTACGGCCACAGTTTTCAGGATATCCAGGGAACCAATGACCTCTTTCTCCCATTCGTCTGACTCGGCTTCCTCTACATCAGGAGAAAGCAGGCGAACTCCGCGGTTCACAGCAGCGAGGCCGCCCTCCCAGAAACTTCCTCCAATTCGAAGCATCTCTGTGCTTTGTTTTTCCTCGCACACCACACTGATTTGTGCCCAAAGATGATCTTCCCATGTGCGACACGCTGTTTTGAGGACGGATGAAGTTTGAGGCGTAGGGACGAGGGCAGCGTAGAGTATCCGGTCATGTTCCGATAAATTGGGCTGCAGGATTTAGTTCAAGTTCGGAAATTAGAGAATGTCATGAATTTTACATTTATCGCAGAACGCGTGCACGCGGTTTTCCATAGGTGCCTGCGCCTGTTACCCTCCCATGCATCACCGAGGTCCTCCTCCATACTGTCGTCTTCGTATTGTTCATTCGCTATATGAAGGCGTAAGCACACGATAGTTGTGGATAGAACATCACGCACTAATTGCACGCCACCGGAAGAGTAAAGATCCTCGTATGCTTGCAGCCCGCCATGGTTGATGCGCCTTGCGACACAAATCTATGGCCTCGCCCAGGCGTCCCGCACGCACGTATGAGTATAGAGCTTGAGCAAGCCCTTTTTCATATTTCTGATGGTCACCATCTCGGATTAGTGGCACTAGGCAAGAAATTTAGACTTGAGGCACTTACAGTGTCGTCTGCGGCGAGCATACGCCCGTCACCACGGTTCACCGCGTCAGGATCCATTTCTTTCACCAGTCCGTCGCGCGTCCCACCGCCGGCGTTGCCTAAGCGCATCGACTGCATAACGCTGTGCTTTGTGAATTTCCAGTAGCCGGTGGTCGCTTCGGGGTGGTGGGGCGGTGGCGCTGAGTCTTGAAGCCACTCTCGGACGGCGACAAGCTCGGAGAGAAGGGGAGACGCGTGCATGATAGCCTGCGCCAGAGTCAAGGTCGGTGTATATGGATTTTCTGCGAGAAGTTCGCGTGCAGTGGGCATACGCGGTCCCTCCGTTTTACGCGCCCTGTCGCGCACCATTAAGCCTGGCTGGGTTGTAGCTTGGAACGAACACACGGTATAACAGCCTGCAAGAGACCCCAAGTATCACGCTCTAGACGGAGGAGGTCCAATTCTTCTTGTGTCCATTTTCCGTCGCCATTTTCTTCGTAGTCCACGAGTCTTGTCTTGCAACTCAGAGAGAGAATCATTATTGGGGGGAGAAACGCGCAACTTACTGGTGGTGGCAGATTTGGCGAAGACGCGGTGCGAATCCGGTGTCGGGATGAAGGAGGCCCTCCAAGTCGTCGCTCATGGACTGGCAGATTGACAAGACCTCGGCGCTGCATATATAGAGCGCCGTGTCCGCCATTCTAACTTAAGTCGCGCTCGTCGGCGTCGGCGTTGTTCAAGTGGGTGATGCAAACACGAGCACACTCTAACCTTTCTTATTTTTGGACGATGATCTCCGTTACTCTCTTTTCTCTCGCGCTCCTTCTCGCTCGCTCCGCCAATGCTGCAACACAACTCGACCTCGAAGCCATCCAGGTTATTTCAACTTATTCTCCTTTCAAGCTAATCCCCACACTGTTGGCACCAGGCCCACTTCACTCAAGCCCTCATTGTCCCGGCTTTGATACCCACTTTCGACCCTACCGCCGTTCTCTCTGCCGCATTCTCTGGCGCAGAAGCTTCTACTGGCAAACACATGGATCAGAAGGGTCAATAATCTCACTTCTTGCAGAGGCGACTCCTATTGAACACTCTACAGCCGTTGGACCCAAACCCGTCGTTACTGTGTCCTCTGTTCAGGGTCTGAGCGCAACACGATACATACATACTTACGCTAACTGACACATAAACCAGAATCCTCTCTGAGTGGCAATTTCACGATAGCTATGGTTGATGCAGACGTAGTCGGCACCGATTATGGTGCCGATGGTGTGAACCGACACTGGCTCGAAAACGGTGTCACCATCTCGGGTGAGCTTCCATCTTCTTTCCACCTGTCACTATTCTCAAAAGCCTTAAGACGGCTCTGTTTCCGACACCTCTGCAAACGTCATCACTACATACGCCGGACCTGGTCCCGCATCTGGCAGCGGCCCTCACCGGTGCGTCCCACCATTATACAGCAGTCTCCGTCAGTGAACGGCGTTTTCAGCTATGTAATCCTGCTGTATGCCCAGCCTTCCACGTTCTCTGCACCTGCCGACTTGTCTGCCCCCGTCGACGGAGTCCATAAATTTGATCTCAATGCCTACGTCAAAGTCAGCGTCTGCAACATATCTCCTTGTTAACAATTCATGACATTATTCACAGGACAGTGGACTTGGGGCCTTGGTCGCGGTATGTGACCTTCTCACTGCCCCAAACCCACTAATATCGTTGAATAGGCCAACTACTTTACCGTTGAAGTTGGCACCGATTCCACCTCGTTGCCGGTGACTTCCGCAGTCATCACGTCCACCCTGGCTTCCGCCCAATCCTCAGCTGGTCCGTCGGGCAGCCATAGCGGTTCAGCTTCAGCTTCAGCTCCCGCGCCCTCAAACCCACCCAACAACGCAGTGGCTGTGAAAATCGAGATGACTGTCGCGGTTTTGGCTGCTGGACTGAGTCTTGTTCTATTGTAGTTTAAATACCACGTATCATCCAAGCTGGGCAAGTGTTAATCAATATTTCTCACCTACATAGCCCCAAATCCCCATCCTCAGCAAGGGAGATACTATATCTGCACCCGTCTCGAGAGAGGGAGGGGACCGTAGAGTGATTGTAGAGTGATCGTAGAATGTCAACCTTCAGCGCAATGTATAGAGGTTAATGTCTGGAGGAAACACATTGTAGATGTTCTCCTGGACCCAAAAGCCTTTATTAAAGATCCTCCCGTCACTTGCCTTCAGTGTTTCCCTTGCACCCTTGCTACTGTGGCTCTTTCACTGAACACATTCTGCCGCACCTCTACCATGAAACTCCTTCCAGGCAAACGTCTGGACTGCAACATGCTCAATCCTAAATCTGCCGACATTTCTCTACAAGTCGTGGGCACTGTTGGTCAGCGGCTATCTATGTAGGCCCTGTAGGACCTTTGGAACCCACAAATTTGGGGAAGCGCGCAGGGAGCGTCTAGCGAGCGAAGTGCGTGTTTTGTGAGAGTTCCGGCGTCCGAATGGTGTGCGCGAGCCAGCGAGGGTCCTCAGATATCTGTGGGCTCACTGGCTAGTCCCTTCGAGATATCTTCCAGGGACGCGCTGGCTAGCTAGAGTAATTAGTAGTATAGACAAGTACTCACCAAACTCAGGGCCTCCAATCCTAAGTGTTTAATGACACTTCGGATTCTTAGGTCCAACGTAGTTTGTAGCAAGAGTAAAAGTAGTATTCTCACGCTCCTATCTAACCAGTTACATGTCAGATAGGTAATCAATGGAAGGCAGGCCAAAGGCCCGCCTTGCAGTAACGGAGACGGGAATTTCATGTAACAAATATAACTACAACTGTTGGTTGAACGACCAGTTCTGTCGGTTGAACGACGGTGTCAAAACAAAATTAGTGCCCTGTTACAGAGCCCCCCAAGTTCCCGCCTACTTTTCGCTAAAAGTCCGCTTGAAATTGATGTGGTAAGTCCCGCCCGATATCCATGATCCTCCTCTTGTTCCAACCTTCGATCGACAAAGCTCCCTTCAATCGCGCCATTCCTTCTTCAATCAAGTCCTGTTTGGCTACCACCTTGGGGCGACGCTCTCCGCGGTTCGACAATTGAAAGAACTTTTTCCAATCCCCCCGGCTCATGGGCCTTCCCCTTTGGTTGTCGAGCTCAGTCTTGATTTTCTTGAACGTCTCTTCACAAAATGGATTCCATTCCCCGTAATGGTGGTCTGAGAACTCCTCGAGTATTTCATTGGTGGGGTACAGATAGCGGTCTTGTTCATGGGTAGCACCGGGTATGTAGCCGTAGACCGACTCGAGGTCTCCTTCTGATACTGCATCCCAGGTCACATCCAAGGCATCGTCGTCGCCCGTGTCGTTAGCGCCGGCATGGAAAACTGTTACTTGCACCGACGGGCCGCTGAGAGCTCTGTTCACCAACCCCATTCCGACATAGGCTCGCATAATCCAGCTGGTGGCTCCGCCTCGTAAGATCAAAGCACGGGCTTGCGGGAGATCTGCTAGCTTTCCCAGAATGTGCTTATATTCGAGGTACAGCGTGTTAACCGACGGAGACAAGGCGATCTTTGGGCCCTTGGCCCTCAAGTCAACCAAAGCCTTGCTGACTCCCGGGCTATAGTCAAGGTCTGACTTCTTGGGACGGAATAGGTCGCAGTCGGCACGTTTGTAAGCGATGATGAAAGAAATCCATCTCTCAAGGGCCACCTCCAAGACGTGTCGCGGGAAACGAATGGAAGGATTCGCGATGACTTGGTAGCGTAAGCGGAATTCCGCTCCTTCGCTGAGCAGAAGGTAACCTCTCTCCAGAACGTTTGGATTCCAGCCGCCGTCGAGGGGCAATCCCCATAAGGAGCTTGAGTAGGTGGATCGCCTGCCCCAATCGACGAATGTGTTCAACCAATCCCCTCGGCGATCCATCACCTCCTCCATGTGTTCTCCCCGTTGCAGGTCACGTCGGAACGGAGGAGGAGTGGCTTGTCGAATGGGATATCCAATGATTCTTCTGTCGACCCCTCCGTCCACCTGCATGGCGGTGTCTGGCTCATGATCCCCACTAGAACTGACTGAGTAATTGTCCAAGGCATCATCAAACCTCTCGCTGTGAATCTCCCTTATGCGGATCTCGGGCTTCTTTCCATTGCGATTTTCGACGTAGCGATCCGTGCTGTCGCCCCAGTCCTCCCGTGCCATCGCCTCCACCCATGAAGTAGCGTAAGCCATCCTTCTCGATGAATTGTATTCGCGCCTCTCCGAGCTGTGATCAGAATGAGGAGACGTTACTCGCGGCCCAACGGATCGGCGGCACTTCAGGCTACCCATATAGACCCCCCTTATGGTGTAATTATGCCCATGACTTAATTGGCCCTAAGGGGGGTCTGAGAGAAAGTTAACCCATGGGGTGTTTTGGGTTAACCCATGCATGGGCTAGCCCACAGTGTAGCCTGGGGCAGCCCATTTGTACGTATAGTGGGCTTGCCCATTGACCCTCTTGGACCCCCGGCACCGCCGGGGAAGAAAAATTCGATTTTGGGTGCATTTTTGCTCTGTTTCGCATGAGCCTGGGTAATTGTTCAAGCTTTAATTTTTTACAGTGTTTATGGCTATATATCAGGCAGATTCAAGCATGTTTTTTTTCGTTGGTCACATGGGCCAGTAGCTGCTGGATTTTCATGTATTTGCATGGTACTTTCCTTGTGATTCACGTAGATTGGGGCGGTTCATGCAGCTCTCTTTTCATCGAAAAGTACGTTGCTGGTGACAGTAGTCATTGTCAGTTGCAATGAAAAGTGGGTAGCATCATTTATCTTGCCCAATTAAACAGTAAACAGTAAGCACTGTAAATAGCCCCATTGGTTTGCTTAAACATGTGCTTCAAAGCCTAGGATTTATTTGCCTGTTCTTCAAATATTATAATTGGCTTTTAATTCGGTCAAACCTGAGTAGCAGAGAGTTCATTTCTGATATGAGCACTATGGAATAGCTTAAGCACAAGAGTATGATTAGTCTCAGATTAAATTGTACTACAGCTGCATATTATACAGTATATAATGATATAGTCTTTAGAGATCCAGTCTATATCATTTACAGCTATAGAGTGGCCGTCCACACAACTTATCATCTACGTATACAACAGTGGGTTATCCCATTGACTTGATTTATGCTTGTGGGATAGCCCACATGGTTCATTTACACCAGTGAACTATCCCATCAACTTTATTTACAGCCATGGGATAGCCCAAAGTTATTTACACTAGTGGGCTATCCCACCAACTTTATTGACAATTGTGGTAGCCCATATAACTTATTCACAATGATGGGCTATCCCATCGTCTTTATTTATGGCCATGGGATAGCCCATATAACCTATTTACACTGGTGGGCTATCCCATCAACCTTATTTACAGTCATGGGGTAACCCATATACACCAGTGGGCTAACCCATTGACCTTGTTTATAGTCATGGGATATCCCATGTACTTTTATTACACCGGGTCATCCCACTTTGGCCTTAAAATCTTTTGAAACTACCACTGTTTCACAGCCCTCAAACATGATTATGAGATCACTGAGGTGATACGGCATATTCCAACAACATGAAAGTAATTGCTACTAAATCAAAATCATCAAGAAATATGAGAAACACCTCAGCAAATTCAGTAGAGATTACAGAAATCAAATTCCTTGAGGAATTCAAATGTTTCGACACTCAGATTCTTTGAGATGTTTGCTGCTTTACATCACAATGAAGCAACACCAGATCTCATCACGGCATAGAAGTTTGTATTTGCAGAAACAGCAAGACTCGTCAACTCATTCTACCATGTTGTAAACAGCATAATTCATTTTCATTGCATCTGAAGGTTCACATTTCTTCCTTTTCAGTCCAATCACACTGAAAAAAGAGAAATTTGACTTGGGGTAGGGGGCCGATGCAGAGTGCCCGGCAGGACGAGTACTTATAGAGGTACTTTTCCCTGGATTCTGGAATTTACACTGAGAGGTCAAAGAAATATATATATATAGTGGCCAGCTGAATGAACTTGAGCGTGGGTGAACAACAAAGGACAAGAAATTTTGGAGAAATTACAACCAGAAACCTCATCTACATTGATTGACTCGGAGGTTCAAGAGCCTGGACAGAGTTTACCAGCTGTATATTATAATCACAGGCAAAATTTCAAATCCTGCTTGTGAGGGTGTTTGCCCCGACAACTTCTATTGGGGCATTGCGAGGGAAATCCAAAGCAAATCCAAAGGCCTATGACCAGATACCTTTTCTGTTGAATGAGACAAAAGTTCAAACAATTTCAAGCAACATGTTATCCGAAAGTCTGTCTTCAGCTTTGCATGGGTTCCGAATGCCTGCAGCGATGAGCGACGTTTAACTTGGGAAGAAGCGGCATTCAAGCCGGTACCGAGAATTGTGTTCCGAATGGCCCGATGAAGCCTTGAAGAACTGGTTGCCGAAAGACGGCATTCCCTCGGCTGTGAATGGGCGCCGAGCATGGCTGGGTCAAATATGTGAGCATTGGAGGACTCAGAACTTCAGCGGCAGCGCTATTGTCTAAACCTACGCTATTAGCGCTGATCCAAATAAAAAATTGAAGATATACTTACATTACCCAAAGCTCGCCCGGTCGATGCTCGCGCATCAACCGGCTCGCATTGGGCGGGTGAAGCAATCGGTCGTCCGGCCCATCAATAAGTTTTTTGTTCGTTAAGGTTAGGGCTTATTTCACCGAGTCAACATTTTCACACGATCACAAAACCAAAGTCCATTAGAAACTTTGTGATGAATCTAAATATAAACCTAATGAATTTAGTGGCTGTCCCCATCAAAAAGCGTTCATCGAAAAGGGAGGACTTACTTTTGCGGCACTCTCAAAATCACCGTGGTAACATTTTAAAAGAACAACTACATAAGTACTCGTAATGTAGTCAAAGAAGGTTCTCCAAATGCTTAGTTCTACAAATGCTAAGCATTTGGAAGCTCATTTGGTTTGTGAACAAAGACTGTCCAAATGCTTAGCATTTGGAGAGGTTTTTGACTATATCAAAATTTTCTGTTTTCTGGTGTGATACTTTGTTAGCTCATCCGAGAGCTTCCTTGTAACCTATCTTTCATGTCACCCCAATCACTCCAATCACCCGGTGGGTGCACCATCAGACTACACATAATGTTAATGGCTTTCGTGACACTTTTTGGTCGATACCAGTACTTGACCTAAAATCAGACTTGAAACCAAAGTTGTAGAGCTGATTGAGCTTTACAAAAGTCATTATGGTCACCTTGAGCCTAGTGGCCTGGTTGGCCTGCAAAACACAAAATACATTCTGAGACGCGACACTTTTCAGGATTGAATGGCCAATATCTCAGCCACCAGTGGACTGTTTTCCCTGAAAGTCTGGGTGACGACATCAACACAGCAGCTGTGGGCCGGATTGAGAGACGACAAATCCCTCGCATTGGGGTCCCCCTGACCAGGATACAGGCCCGTCACACCGTCATCCGGTCCAATCCCTCCCCCATCCCGTTCCACAATGTTATCCAACATCGCCTCGACTTTGACCCGAAATTTCTTGGGCAGGCCAGGTAAGACCTTCTCGCGCCACTCCCGGGAGGTCGTGTTTCGTCCGCGGCAGTAGATCCACACGATCGACTCGAATTTGCGAAAGTGCTCGTGGAAAAGGCCTAGGACTTCCAGCGTTCTCTCGGTACTCGCCCCCCGCACTGACATCAACGCCCGGATGAGCACAGGCCCAACCATGGCGCAATATTCATGCCACTCCCGGATGGGGAACGGCAATGCTGACTTGGCGAAATCCGCGCGCATCCAGTCTGGGGGGGGGATGGCGTCCGGGGGCGGTGGTTGTGGGGCGTAATGATCCCGGGGGACAGTGAAGGTGCGGTCGCCAGGCCCGAGATGCGAGGCAGCGTTCACAGGTTGGGGGTCTGCGGACGGCCCCGCCGATGCAAACCCTGGTGCCGGGGGAGTGAGCGAGGGCTGCGAAGAGGTTTGAGCGCGCACGGTGGAGCATGGAGAAGATGGCCCGCACGGGGGTTGTTGATCAACCGCGCTGCAGGACGAAAGACCGAGCGGGGCGCAGGGGGCGTCGTGGCGCGTTGCTGCGGCGATCGGTGCTGGTGCCGGTGTCGCACTCTGGCCAGCGTTGATGGATTGCAGCGAGGCCGCAATAGCGAGCTCCAAGGCCCGATCCGCAGAGCGCGGGCCGTTGTAGTCGCCGAGAGCCTGCAACGAATGTTGACGCGGTGAAACGGTGCGTGTGGGTGTAGGCGTGAAATATACCGAAATATAAAATCACTAAATCTAATCCAATACGACGTGTGTGTGTGTGTGTTCGGGGTGGCGGGAGCACGTATCGTCCCTCAGAATACTTGTGCAAGCTTCAGTCTATCAAGATCGCTATGTTTGAGCGGGACGAACTACTAGATTGTCTAGCGAGAACGTAGCGGGCAAAAACGATTCGCAGCGGGAGAAGCGAAGAGTCACTCTTTCTGAGACTTCGAAATGAGAAATTCTGAGTCTAGCGGGGAGGGTCTCCGTGCCAATAGAAAAGCGTCGCCCGGTAGTGGATCGTCAACCGGGAAGAAGCTTTCTGGATGACAACCAGCGGGCAGAAGGCGCGGCTCAGCGGGACGGGGTTCTTATTCAACTGGCGCGGCTCTGGCGAGGAGCGGGGCTCTTACGTCGATGGCGCGGACACTAGCAGTGGCCGGGGCACTTACACCACTACGCGGCGGCGAGCTCGAACGGGGGTCTTTGAATACCGCGGAACGGCAGGGCACACGGGGCGTCGACGGCGCGGAATCAAGCACGAACGGGGGTCTTGGTTATACCGCGGAACTGCAAGAGACGGGGCTTCGTATTTCAGGAGGGCGCGGGCTCAAAGGCTGGCGGGGCTCTCAAAGTTCTGGCGGCTCGGTATGCCACAAGTCTTTCCGTATCACTTGAGTCTCTCTCAGATATCAAGTCTAGTCTCTTTCAAAGTTCCAATTCAAATTCTAGAGTCCGCTACAAACTGCCCTTGTCTACGGGTAGGTAATTGACTGAGTAACAAAAAGTACACCGGGAGATTAAATACATGCAGCGGGAGCAGAAACAGCCAAATAAAATCATGATGAGAGAGTGCCCAAGTTTGATGCCGCGCCCGCTGGGAACCAATGGTATATTCAGGATTGCGAGTCGTGAGTGAAAAGACTGCCTCCCGGAGCAAGTCCATGCGGGCGGGTGGGTATTGCGCCTTATTGCAGTGTAATGGCGTGCTGGTTGCCATGTCTCCAGGGAGAGACACGAAATATCTTCTTCATAATGGCTGCTTGCCGCTGGTCGAGTAAAGGCCAAGGTCGCCTCCCGCCATCCGTGCTGGTGGCGGCTTGAGTGCGGTCAAGTTCTTCTGAGTTCTTCTGTCATCAGGAAAGAGGCTCCCGCTTGAAGCAGGGCAAGCCGATATAATCCAAGGGTTCGCCACTCGCCGAGAGACTCCCCGATATCAACGGTATTTGACACCGGCATCGTCGGTTGGTCTCCCCGCTAGTGAACCCGAGGCAGCCGATGCTCCCCGTCTGATCCAGTCCACTCGCCGGCCCTAGTCGGGTCCTCGGCGATAAGCCCGCTGCTCGTGTAAGATCAAGTCTTCCTTGATCTGGCCCTCCCGTGAGGCCTTGTTCGACCCGCCTAAGGTGATGTTCCCGGCGGCATGTCCCCGCCAGTACTAATGAGTTCGTCTGTCCGTCCGTCTGATTCGTCGATGGTGGTTCGGCGGGTTAGCACCTAACATCGGGGTTTTGGTAATTCCTCTTGGTGGCCTCCGGCACCTTAAGGCAACGGTTTCCCGCTACGCTCTCGGCCCAACAGTAGTAGTAGTTGAAATCAGAGTCCCGCTCCCATGTTTAGGGAGACGTCGCTAAGCTCCCGCTACCAGATGATGATGTCCCGCTGGCTTATCGGCCATCTTAAGCAATAAGATACTACCCTCGAGGTAGAGTATATCTTCCGTGATCCTAGCCTTACTTCCTCCCGCTGATAGGTACAGAAATCGATAAATTTCTGTGGTTTCATGCATAGCCGCTGAGCGGCCCTATCATCTCCCCCTTTCTAGATTTCAACTCTCCCGAGTTGACGGTTGGTGTACCGCCCGCTGGGCGACTTGTCATCTTTCAGAGGAAGGGGACTTCAAGACAATCTCGTCTTGGAACAATTTTTATAAACTCTGGCGGCCCGCCAGCAAGGCCCGGCGATCCCGCCAGTTCCCTTCAGCATTCCACTTCATAATCAGCCCTCGGGCCCTCCCGAAACTCTCTTTCGACCTATTTTTAGGCCGACCCTGCAAGGCCATTCAATTCGAACCCTATCCTTTCGCCGCGGCGCTTGGACTTCGTCAAACGTCATAGGGAAATGTATTGACTTCCCGATTGGGAAGTACATCAGCTTCTTTTCATTATATCCAAACTTTATCGTTGTAGGTCCCTGCTTCCACCTTTCTAGGCCCGCAGCCGCAGTCTGACTCAGATTTTTCACTCTCACGGCGCCGCTTCTCTATTCAAATGTTTTTCTCTGAGGTTTTCAGAGAATCCCATCACGAATTTCAAGCTCCGCCGCTCGACGTATAAAAGAGCCAGAGGTTTTGTCGAGGTTCCCATCAAACTTTCCTCTTTTTCAATCTGTTTTCGTCTATTTTCAGCTTTTTCTATCCCAAACCGGCTACAGCAACAACGTGAGTCGCTCCCGCTAGCCGCCTGTAGAGCTTTCGCTGACTTCTAGATTCATGTTGGATGTTTCACACCCAGCATGACTTCGAGCGCACCTCCCGCCAAAGACTGGTTCTCCGCGCTTCGTCGTCTTTCCGACGACGAGTTCAAGACTATCAAGCAGCTCGCGATCCCAGCGGTCGCTAAGCAAACCAAGTCCGACAAGCTCCTGATCTTCCTCAACCGTATCAAGCCCACTCTGGTAGGTCCCGCTGCTGCTAGTCGGCGGCGGCTCTTTATCTCATGTATTTTCTGCAGCAGGATTCGCGCCACGATCTGGGGGATCTCCACGGCTGCCCGCCGTGGCTCATCGCCTTCCATTACTCCCTCAGAATTGCGGTCAATCTGGCCGATCCCGAGCAGAACCACCCCGATCTCCGCCAGATAGTGCTGTCGAAGAAGAGAATCCTCGACTCAGGCTGCCCGGTGAGTTTTTCTTCGGTTTCTTTCGTTCTAAAATTGATGTTCCCGCCAGGACTCATACGTTCGCGACTTCACGGAGGTCACTGCACGCAAGCCCCTACCGCCTCGTGGAGTCGCCGCAGCAGCACCCAGTCTTCCAGTTGCGCCGCCGCAGACTCCTCACATCGCTCCCGCCTCGGACCATCCCGAAGAGTCGAGGAAAAAGTCCAAGAAAGCGGCCTCTGCCAAAGCGGCGTCGTCCGCTTCTCAAACTGACCCCCCTGCGGCTTCGTCAAAGTCAGCGCCCGCCGCGTCTGCCAAGGCGCCTAAGGCGGCGGCCAGGGTGAGTTCCTTTTCTATCTTCACACTTCATCTACCTTCATCCTGACCTTTTGCAGGCTAGCGGCTCGCGTTCGGGCGGTGGTTCCGGCGTCGGGGACAAGCCCGACTGGTTGCTCGCCAAACTCCAACCCGAAGTTGTCATGAAGGCGCCCGCTAAGCGCAAAATGCCCGACACCCCCGCCGACGACGAGGAGCCCAAGGGCAAGAAGGGGAAGGTAAGTTCTTCCTCCCGCTGGGTCATTCGGATTTTCTGACTTCGTTTCTGATCCTAGTCCACCAAGGCGCCCACTCCCGAAGGTATCTCCAACATTTACAGGTTCCTCTGCGAGCATAACGAACACGCCCGGTCAGGTCGAGATTCAGACGTCGAAGTCATCGAGCCCAAGGCCGTCCCCAAGGGCCCGGTAGCTGGCTCGAGTAAAGGTAAGTCCTTGCCAGGTATTTCTTCTTTTATCTTTCTGACTTGTTTGTTGCGACAGCTGTTCCCGCCGCTAAACCGACCAAGGGCGGCGCCAAAGCTCCCATCCCGATCTCAGCGTCTATGGCGGTCAGGGACGTGTCCGAGGCGATGCTCATTCAGAGCATTCTCCGCTCGGAGGACATCATTCCCGTCGCAACTACAATAAGTTTTACTTTTCTCTTTCCTCTTTCAAATCGGCTGACGGTTTTCCTTCACAGCGGGATCGCTCACAGCCAGTTATTGGCCAATCGCTCTCACCCCCGCCGCAACCGTCACCCCGACGAAACGGGCTTTCAGCAGCCCAGCAAGACCACCCTGCACCAATTCCTTGGTATGCTGCCGGCTACAATCAGGGAGGACCTTCCCTTCGACGAGGAGACCAATCGCTACGTGATCACCGCCGATTGGTTCCGCCAGATGCTGGATCTCTCCCGCCCCCAGGTAAGTCTACTTCCTTCGTAAAGATGGGCTTGTTGATTTCAAATTTCGTTCGCAAGGAGGGCCCCCGCTGCACCAACTGCCTCAGTTTCGGCGGCACCTGCGTGATCGAGGGTACGCCCGCCATGTGCCGCGCCTGCCGCAACAAGAAGACAACAAACAGTTGTTCCTTCCTCATGAGCGGCGAGGTGCTCGGTGCGCTGGGGCCCGAAGTTCTGAGATACGCTGACATGTCGAATGCGGGTGAGTCTTATTTTTCTTCTGCCCGCTACGAGAGTTATCTCAATTTTCTATCTTTTTCTAGGCTGGAAGGAGAAGATGGAGAACGCCATGGCCCTCGGCCGCATCGCCGCCGAGGCTAACGCGACAGCCGTCCGCACCGGCAACGAGTACCACTACGGCCTACTTCAGCTCCTGCTCGTCATCCTCAAGACCCGCCGCGCCCTCGACTACGGCGAATTCATGGACCGCTTTGCCGGCGAGAACCCCACCGAGGTTATTCACCTCATGGATGTGACGCTCAAGTTGGCGATGGCCCAGTCGCTGACCGCCGAGTCAGAGGTAACCTGGGTCGTTGCCATCGACCCGCCGGGGGTTCGATTCCCCCTTAATGCACCAGCGAGAACCCCACCGAGGTTATTCACCTCATGGATGTGACGCTCAAGTTGGCGATGGCCCAGTCGCTGACCGCCGAGTCAGAGGTTCACCGCGGCTGGGTCTGGCATTACGTCTCACTCGAGGACTTGGAGGCCGATCTGCCCAACCCCTTCCGCACTCCCTGGGACTTCTACCAGGCCGTCGACGACCGCAAGCTCACCGAGCACTACGGTTTCTTCCTCATCCCCGCCGACGAGGATTCGGACGAGAAGGCCCAGTGGGTGGAGGTCAAGGTAGTTCCTTCTTATCTTTTCTTTCTCTCAAAGACTGACTCTCCCGCCAGGCCTCTGACTGCCTCGAAATGATCATCGATGAGAAGAAGATGCCAGCGGGCGTCTCCGACGTTCAGCTTCGCAACCGCCTCGCAGTCGAGATCCAGCGATTCAAAGGCCGCCGCGTGCCCGATGACACTCCCGATGGCCTCCCTCACCCGTTCACTATCCTTCGCGATACGCCGGGCTTCCTGGGTAAACTCAAGAAACTTGGGAAGGTGACTGATATCCCCAATGTCCCGGCGCCCAAACCCGCTCCGAAGAGGAAGGGTGCTGGCGGCAAGGGGAAAAAGCCGCCTACAAGCAAACCCACGGTCGAGTCCGATTACGAGCCGCCTGCGGAGGCTCCCGCCAAGAAGACGCCGGCTCCCGCTCCCGCTTCAGAGGAGGAGGAAGAGGAAGACTCCGACGAGTCCACCGATCGTAAGTTTTATTCTCCTCTTTTCTTTCTTGTTTTATCTCTTTCGGAATTTTTAGCTGAAGACCGCTTCCCGCCAGCGCCGGTCATGTCTGCCAAGAGGGCAGGGAAGCAAAAAGCCGTCGAGCCGGTCAATAGCGCGGGCGAGGAGGAGGCAGACGAGGACGCCGCTGGCGAGGACGACGTCCCTGAGTCGGGGATCATCGACTTGGAGGAGGACGACATGGCTCCCGGTACTTGGGGCATGCCGCCGCCGTCGTTCGACGACATGATGTCTTAGGGGTGAGTTTTTCTTTCTACTCTAACTCCCTTATCGTCCTTACTCGGGTACCTCTTCAGCTAGCGGCTTCGTCTTTCCTTCGACCGGGCGGGAGGTAAGTCCCCCTTTCCTTAATTTCTTCTTACAATTTCTGACAAGAAGTCTCGTTCCCGCCAGAGGATTGTTTCATCGCGGGGGCCTAGTGGCCCCCTAAAATTTTTATTCGCTAAACGTATCGCAGGGTCCGGGTCCCTTCAACCCGATTTGCAATAGTCCGCGCGGTGCAGCCTGGCAGAACATTCGGTTCTGCCCGCTGCACCTTTTTCAAATAAAAATATTCCATCCATAGTATACAGCAGCATGTGCCGGCCAAAGAGCCGATGAAATAAAAGCTTTGATTTGCGCTGCTCTTTCATGTGTGAAGTCTTTCTAAGTTCTTTTTTTTTTAAGTTCCTAAGTCACGATCCCGCCAGAAGTTCTCTTAAGTTTTGAGTCAAGAGTTCAGGCTGAGGAATCTCAACGAAGTACCACGCTCATCGGCTGAATACGACTTAGCGAGCGGGTTGAACACTCGAACTTTTTCGAGCTTTTTCAACATGCCGAGCGGCAACGGTGCTTATCACCGGGATCATCAGATAGCGGGGATTGCCCGCGGCATCTCATCCAGCTGTCAGCGGCTGTCCTCGGATTCCATCGGGTGACTAGTTCCTCACTTCTCCCGCTGGTCTCGTAAGAGCGATAACGTAGAGTAGAATCGGCCCGGCGGATCGAGTCGCCCGCTACCGTACTTGTAGTCGATAGGGGTAGATAGCCAATCAAACCATCTTTTCTTTCAATTGTCATGCCTCAGCCCATAGGTGAAGTCTCAATCGACTATCATTCCTTCCCAGCGGCTAGTCAAGACTTCGTGCGCAAGATTTATACTGTGGTAGGCCGTCCTCAACACCTTTCAGTGCCAAGTCCAACCAGCCGCTAGCCGAATCTCGTCTGCACGCCTTGTAGCGACGCCGGCGAAGACTGTGAATTTCTTCACTGGGGCTCGAAGTGCACTCGGTGCCGGGAGGCGAAGGTCCCCAAGTGTCTGTTCACCGGGGTGGATTGGTTCAAGTTTACCTATCCATCTTCGACCTTTCCGACACTTTTCATCTATCGCAGCGGTAAGTCTAGCCGCTCTTCAAATTTTCATCTTTCTTATGCTACTCAGGCGGCACTTTATACGACCTTGCATTCCTCGAACTCTGGTACCACCTGCGCCTCGGCGGCTTAAGCCCCGATATGTTTATAGGCTCGGTGGACGGTGAGCCCGCTGACTTTTTACGTCGGCGGGAGGAATTTGCCGGCGACCTTCGTGACTGGGACATTGCTCACGACCTGTCTCACGCCGCTCACTCCAGCCGGCAGCTGTATTTCTACAACATCCTGTCTCGAGTTTTACGCGAGTGGCGCGCTCAGGACCGTTCGATCCATGCCCAATGCGACGTCGACGCAGCTATCTCTCTTCATGATGTCAGGCGGCGGGACGCTCATGTTCCGACCTTCGTGCCCTTGACCCAAGGCACGCGCCGCCAGACCTTCGAGCGATAATCCAGGCTAGTAGCTTTTCCCCGTTAGGGTCAAATAAATCTCTTTGCCCGGTTGCAAGCCGTTATCGTGATGTCTGATTCCACCTGAGCTTTTGGTCCGGCAGCCGGTGGTACTCACCCGTCGGCTATAGATTTTACTTATAGCGGCCGGTGCCCAGTGAGTCCTTCGAGCGATGCCCGCCTTTTCTTTGGCAGCGACCTTTTACTCAGAACGCTTTAGGAGCTTTACCGGTCCCTCAGAGTACCAGCTCGTACTTCAAGCTCAGTTTGTGGGTCTTTCGTTCTTTCTCGGTGCTCTCCCGCTGACGGGTGCCCCCTCTTAGCCGGAGTACGAATGCCAGTGCTGCCTCAAGAACTACCGCCATTGCATCTGGATTCAGTGGGGTGAAGCCTGCCTCAGCTGCATGTTCATAGGTCGCGCCGCCTTGTGCTGCTACACTAAGAAGTCCGTCTGGCAGGCCGAGAACAGCCGTCGTCGCGACACTCTTCTAGCCTCTCAGCCAGGCAAGTCTGCTTTCTCTCTTTCTACCTCTCGGTGGGGGCTTACTGGATTTTAGCTCCCTCCGCCGGGCGGATCGCTCAGTTTGACTGGTACGCCAGGGCTGCCGCTGCCCGATTCGACGAGAAGTTGTACATTGATGTGCGTACTTGCACCATCCTTGCCGCCAGGTCCATGCTCGGCACCCTTGGGTTTGGCCAGCTACGCTTCTTGTATAGGCTGTGGTTTGACGCGAAGGGGGCGGGCATGCGAAAGGAAATTGTAGATCTCCTCCGGGATAGGTTAGACGCTGTAGCTCTCCAGTCCGGCGCAAGGCTCCCGCCCGTTATGTTCATCGGGCCGTAAGCGTAGTAGGAAATATATTCCCACTGTCAAACGAACTTGCATCTTTAAAACTCTGTTTCAAGCTGCCCGATTAGGAAGGCTTCTTAGAAACCAAAGCTTCCTCGTGTTTTCGCTCAGCGGGAGCTCAGCACCTCGTTGGATATTCCACATGTATTGCGGATCTTCCGGGAGCGTCGGGTGCAATGAGTCCCACTGTCGATCTCTATGTTTTTGGGTCTCCCGCCAGGTCTCAGAGGGGTATTTAAGCTGGCGGGAAGGTCCCATTTGCTTCAGTCGTCTACTCATGTCTTTGCTGGAAAATCCGCTCTTTCCGAATGACCCCGTCGGCCCGCTCAGGGAGTACTATGTACGTTCCTGAACATTTTGCCTCGGGTAATTCCTCATCATTCGGCAGCCTGGCCGGGTATGCTCTGCGTGCCTCAACGCCCGTTCTCATTGCGAGTTTACTGAGTGGGGAGCACCGTGTACCCGCTGTTTCTTGCTGAAGCACAACTGCTCGTACACTCAGACCGCTGAGCTGGCCGATGAAATAGCTGCCCGCCGGCACCGTTTCAAAGAGGGTCCCGATCGTAAGTGACGACTTCTTTCTTATCTGTTGCGCCACAACTGATCCCCCGCTCGCTTCTAGCGGCTACGAAGGAACAGCTTGCTGCTTGGGACGTCGTTCACGAGGGGACCCTGGCGCAGTTCCCATTCTGGCAACAATACCATGCTGTAATCGTTGGTCGAAACGTCGCAGAGGCAACCCAACGGCTGTCTTTTTACTTCGAGGCCCGCCAGGTTTTCCATCTTCTGCAAGAGGCCAAAACGGCTAATCTCCCGGCTGCGTATGTTGCTGTTATCCGCGAGCGGTTAGACGTTCTCGCAAATAATCTTTTCCTGGATCTTCCGGCTAGGATGCGGGCAGTGTAGATACAGGCACATGTACTTTCGGATAGTTCGTTCCGATAACACACGCTCCCGCCCCATGTGAGGCCTTGGAAACATTTATTTCTTGGTAAAGATGTGCCCGCTGCCCTCAAATGACGTGCTAGGTGACCCACCTCTCCCCCTTTCAGAAATCTCAACTGTCCTCAGTTGATTGATCAGAGGAAATTCAGGTCCCCCGGCAGCAAATTTTTGTGCCACGGAACGATCGGGCGCGTTTGAAATAATTTTCTGCGCCACCGGCGGGTGCATCTACCATAAATGGTAATCCAAGTTCGGCCGTTGTCCAAATTTCGTCCTAATTATCCTTACGGCGTTATATTTCGGCCGCTCGAGTATAAGAAGCAGCGGGCGAACGGGTATACTCCCCAGCCTCGTCTACTGTCTTTACTCTGCTTCCTTCAAAAATGTCTCAAAACGATTACAACACCGTCAAAGCCGATTTCCTCAAGGCTATGGACGTTGCCGCCAACCTCGTCAAGTATTCACCGCCTGAGTCTCGTAAAAACCAGCTCAAGGACGTCGCCGAGATTCTCGTAAGAGCCGCCGGCTACTTTGACCAGCCTTGTTTCGTTAACATTATTCTTTCGTTCGTAGGCGCGCCTTCCCCCGCTCATGCCTTTCATCTTGGAAGACAAGAGCGCGGTTCTTCGTGAGGCAATCTTCACTTCGCGTGAATATTACCACACCTTGTACGACCCGGATGGTAAACGGGACGTGTCCTTCCCCGCTGGGTACGATGCCCTGCGGCGGATCACCAAGGCCATTCACGAAGACCGTTCCAAGAAGGCGATCCCGCCCGTCTCCACCGTTTCTTCTTCCAAGGGGACCCGGGTCGGTTTCACTAGCTTTCATTGCCGTGCTCACCATTGACTCACAATCATCCCCCGCTAGAAGAGTACTCGCGGGCGGTCCCAGGGCGAGCCCGAGTCAGAGGACGAGGACGAAGGCACTGTTCGTGCTCCATCGCCCGCTCTCACCACCGTCGGTGCTGACGAGGTTCGTTCTTTCATTTAACAGCTGGCCTGTGTAGAGCTGACAATTGATACTTCTATCATCGCCGTCAGATGTTTGTTCACCCAGATGCTCGTTGACGATGAGCATGTCCCTGCTCCCAAGGCTCCCCCTACCGGTCCCAAGGCTAAGTCAGCCCTGGCGGGCAAGAAGGGTGTGCGCGCTGTAAGTCGCCCGTTATTTCTGCTTTTCACTTTCATTCATTCAAAATTTCGTTCTTTCAGCATAGCCCGGCCCCCGCTAAGAAGGGCAAGGGTAACAAGCGCGCCCGCATTGACAGCGTCCCGTTCCACGAGGACTCCTTCCTCACCCACGGTGAGTTTCCCGTTCACTGTCAGTGATTCCTCCCGCTGAGTGTTTTCGCAGCAACGGCTGAATTCTATGCTTCGGCACCCGCTTCAGGTGCCGTCGTCGATGAGGCCGCTAGCGTCGTTGAGATGGGTACTGAGTTCATGAGCAACCACCTTGCCTTGCGCAAGCGGATGTATTTCATCATGGTCGAACTGGCGGTCATCCACGAGAACCTTCGTAGCTCTCTGGCCCGGCGCGAGCAGCTCCTCGACGAAGGAGAGAAGATCTCGGCTCGCCTTCGCGAGTTCCCTGAGTCCTCCTCTGCCGGCGTCGACGCTCATGTTCCCTGACTCGTCCCCAAGGAGCTTCCCCAGCGGGTCCCCCTTTCTTCAGAATACTCGGTACTGGCACAATCGTTTCGGACACCTCACGGCTCATCCTTCTGCTGGCCGCCACACACTCCCCGGGTGCGCAACTTAGTCGCTGCTCACTGGCGGGAGATGAAGACAATCCAATTACTTAAAGACTTCGAATCCCGTTTCAAATTGTAACGTAGATATCGTAGCAGTAATTCATTTTCGCGCGGCGGCTTTTGTGGCAGAACGAGTCTTTCGTTTGAAAGGCAGCGGCTCATCCGTGTCGGGTTCCTCTTCCTCTTCTTCTTCCTCGGGCAAGGCCTCCTGCAGAGCTGGCTCTTCGTCAGCCGTCCCGCTGGGGGTTAACCTCACATTCCCGAATTGGAAGTCATCTCCAGAATAACCGTCTTCCTCCTGCACCATCTTTTCTAGCGTCTCGGCCGAGAGGTCGATTAAGTCGTGAATGTCAGCGGGCAGCTTAATAGAGCGCCGCTGCTCGAAGGGGACCACTCTGAACTGAGCAATCTTCGATTGAAAGACAGAGCCGTCCATCTCCGCTACGATATAACTTCCACCTTTCGTACGCCGGATGATAATTACTGGTCCCAGGTATCTGGCGGCCATCTTCGTATTCAGCGATTTCTCAACGGTCGTATTCCTGATGAGCACTAAATCTCCCGGCTCGAAATGGTAATCTTCGATAGTATGTTTATGGGCTATCTCGTACCGGCGTAAATTCGCTCGTTTCTCGTCGGTGACCCGTTCTCTCATTTGCTCAACGTGAGTGGAGTGCTTAGCCAAGGCCTGAGCTCGATAGCCGATTAATTCAGCAGTCGTCAAAGTCCTGCCGGGCAAATGCACTAGCCAAGTCGCTTCTTCTATATCCAGCGGGAGGATCGGATGTGCGCCCGTTACCATGAAGTAGGGTGAACAACCCGTTCCTCGTCGAATAGTGACCCGGTCAGCCCACAACATCTGCGGGAAGAACCAGTACCACTTGCTGGGATTCCCTCCAGTAGCTTTCCATAAGGATTGCCTCATCGAGAAGTGCCCATTTTCGATTTTCCCGTTGGCTTGAGAATTATACGGCGAAACTCTGATATTTCTTATACCGTACTTAGATTCAAGGTAGGCCACAGCCGCTAGGAAGGCCGGTGCATTATCTGTCACCAATTCCTCCGGGCAGCCCCACCTACAAATCACATCTTCAAGTAAGAACAAGGCCAATGTTCTGGCATTCTCATTCTTTATCGGCCGCGCTTCTATATAGCTGCTGAGGGAGCAGCGGGCGTCAACAATTTTGTTGAAGCCGTTGGAAGGGGTCCCAACGACCATCACGTCGACGTGCACCACCTGGAAGAGCGAAGGGGTATGGGTGACAACAGGCGGGATCTTTAATAAAGTCCTTTGCCTCAATTGACACAGTTCGCAAGTTTTAATATACCAGGTGACGTCGCGCTCCATCTCAGGCCACCAGAAACGCATTTCTATCAAGGATTTGGTAGCGAAGACACCGCGGTGGGCCAGGCTATCATGAGCCGCCCGCATCATATACATTCGGTGATCTTTGTCTACCACCAACTGATGTGCACTCCCCGTTGAGGATTTATGATAGAGTTTTCCATCTGCGTCCTCAAAGAAGCCGGTGGCGAATCGCAAGAAGGCTTTGTATTCCTTGTCGTTCATGCCAGCCGGGCGAGCCAGGGTATTCCGCCGCCAGTCCTTCATGAGGAGCAGCCGCTCGTCCGCTAGCTTCGCTGCTACCGATCGTTGGTCTTCAGAATACGGTTCCCGCTTCGTCGGGTCGTATTTCAATTCGAGGTCAGGGATCAGCGGCTCGCCGTCTGGCTTGTCGTCACCCTTTGACTGAGAGAAGACTTCGAAAACATATTCTCTACCAAGGCGGGTGTAAGCCCAAGCCTGCTCGGCGTCGTTTCCGAAGTCAGCGGCTGACCGAGCCTCGTCTCCCGCCAATTCTGCTACCATATATCCACCTCGGGTATCAATATCGTGCTTGAAATCCTCGAAGTTCTTGAGAGGCGGCCAAGCACTACTTTCAGGATGAAGACCCGGCGGCTCGTTATTATCGAACTCGTCTTCTGGATGATCATACTCTGGATCCCCCGGCTGAATACGCCGGCGGGAGAGTCCATCTGGCCCGAAAGTCTTGCCCGGTACATGCTTCAGAGTGAAATGAAACATCAGGATCTCCTCAATCCAGCGGTTGATCGTAGCGTTGGGCCCCATTCCCGGGTGATCCAACATGCCCTTGAGGTACTGAGCGTCGGTTTCGACGACCAGCTTGCGGCAGCCCAACAGCCAATATTGCATGTGGTCTAGCGCCCTCTTCAAGCCAAACAATTCCCGCTTGGGCTGAGAATACCTCGACTCCCGGTCATTCAAAGGTATAGAGCTGAAGCGGGCATAGTACCGCTTATTTAGGTCCAAAGGATCCCGCTGGTACACATGCACCCCAACTCCAAGGTACGACGTATCAACCGCCAGCACCACTTCAGTGTCCCATTCATATCTTATAGGTCTAAGCGCGGGACATTCTCGCAAAGCCTTCTTCAAAACTTTCATGCATGCGTCTTGGGCCGGGCCCCACTCGAATATGACTTCCTTCCGGGTGAGCTTCTGGATCGGCTCAGCCTTGACTGTATAGTCTTGGATGAACATTCTCATAACGCCCACAGTTCCCAGGAAAGCTTTCACATCGTGGAAATCCTTCAGCGGGCCCCAACGCTCAATGACGCCAATCCTATCTTCATCCGGGCGCATGCCCTCGTATGAGCAGACATGGCCGACCACCTTAAAAGTTCCCCGGCAAATCTGCAACTTCTTCCCGCTTACAGTCGCCCCAGAATAGGCTAGCCGGGTAAGTACCCGGTTGCAGTCTACCAAGTGTAACCACACAAAGACCCTTATCAGCGGGTTCTCAGGGATGGTCTCGTACGTCCCGTCAGGCTTTTCGTATCGAGTGAAGCCGCCGGCGACAGGCACGTCGTCTATATACGGCCGGGTAACCGCAGGAATTTCATCTCGCAGGATGTAAGTTACGTCTTCGTGGAAGATCGGCACCGAGTTGGTCCAACCCTGCGGCAATCTTACCAATCGAAGCGCACCAAACGGAGTTTGGAAGGTCGTGTAATCTCGAGATTCCGGGTCAATCAGCCGGTGGTTGTACCCAGAGTAAAGATCAAACGTGGACCCACAAGCCCTTCCTGCGAAATGTTCGGCCAGATCCGCGGCGCCGGGAGGCACCCCAGAGTGTGCAATGGTTACCGCGTTCAGCGGCTCCAGCGAATGCACTAACCGAATTGACTTCTTATCACTCTTCAGAACTCCAAAGTACTTGGTGCGATACGAGCCATTGGATGGTTCGTATATATTGGCATCGATACTCGCCCTAAGCACCTTGCAGACTTCTTCCAGCTGTCCCGGCGGGATGGGAATATTTCTCTCCACCCAAACCTTATAGTCTGGCTTCACCGGGAACTTTACTGGCGGGAAGAAATCCGTTCTGAAAGTTCCTCTTTCGCTGTCATCCCATGCTACCGTATTTTCGTGTATAGATAACATATGATGAACCAGCTTCATCTCTTCATCATTCAAGAATCCATCGTTATGCAGTTCGTCTACAACCGCCTTCCTCTCCGCAGTGTATCTCCCAACGGGAACGAATTCTGGCGGGTGAGGGTCTAGCGGGACGAGGTTCTGCAATGGATCCCCGATGATATTCCTTCACCTCATATTGGTGAGTTTTTACAAAAAGTAGTTGATATGGCCACACGTCTTTTACAAAAACTTCTTGGTAACTATATATGGAAGGCTTTGGTGCTGTTTATTGTTGAGGTTGATGTCCGGCATGCCCGGCATCCATAGAAACACCTCAGGCCGGCGGCAGGATTAAAAGTGATTATTTTGCCGCCTTGCCGTCGTGCTCGGAACGCCAGAAAGTGACGCGGAATCAAATTATATTAAGTAATAAATCATACAACAATAGTATTTCGCTTGCTGGGCGCCTAGCGCGCTAAGCGCCGATCATTCTGAATTTCCCACAGTGATGATCCCTTTCCGTCGTGTTTCCGGCAGCAGGGCGACGTGAAAGAGGGGCGGGAGGCAGGGATGGGACACGGTCCTGTGGTAAGCAGGGGAAACCCGAGGTGCAGGGCAGTGTGCTGCGCGCGGATTGCGACGATTCAGGGCGGCGCGTACGGCGGGGTTTCGGGGGACCAGCGTTTGGGGCGGCACCTACGCGCTGATGCGTGGGGATAGTTCAGGCATTCGAGGCCGCCGTTGAGACGAGCAGATGGCGGGGGTATTGGGGTAGTGCGTACCAGGCGATGCGTTTCGATGGTGCGGGCGCCCGGGGCGGTGCGGTGCGTGCGGCGCACCTTCGCGGCGGCGTTCGGGGTGGCGGGTACACGTTGATGCTTGCGCATGTGCGGGCGTCCGAGGCGGCCGTTGAGACGATGAGATGGGTGCGGCGGTTAGAACGCGGGTGGCGCGAGGTGAAATGGCACGGGTGCCGACGAGAACGTTGCGCGCACGGTGCAGACGTAGATAACGACGAGTGGTGGGTGGGCATAAGTGTGGCGCAAAGCGAGCTTGCGTGTTTGCAGTGCGAGGGGGAGAGGGTGCGGTCGCCGCGGTCGCCGTCGTAGTCGCCGTCGTAGTTGCAGTTGCGTGGAGCGGGTGGGGTACAATTGCGGGTAGGTGCAGTAAGGTCGTTGAGGTCGTAGTCGGAATTGCGGCTGTGTAGGCCGAGAGTGGATATGGTGCGCGGGCAGGTGATACAGAGGGTGGGGCGCGGGTGCGGCCGCGACTTGATCGCAGAAAAAGAAAACCAAAAAAGACGGGGAAACAGACCTTTAGAACTCCACATTGATCCCCCAATCCCAATCTGATCCTACATATATTGCTCTGCTTCGCTTGGTCAATGTCGTAGCGCGTCGGAAATCTTGCAGCTGGCCCATTCGCTCAGTGCCCTGGCAACCCCAGGGTCGGGTACACGCCCTTGGGATGAGTGAATGGGGCTGGGATTGGGGTGTATTGAAGGAGGAGGGCGGGGAGAGATGCTTGAGGTGGTGGATGAGGGAGAAGAGACGATGAGGTGGCATTCGTGACGCGTGAGTCACGCACTCGGAAACGATTCCGAGTGGCTAGGAAAATCGGCCCGCAAACCCGATACTGAACGCTTTCATCCATAAAAGGAAGTTTCCTTATCACCCCAGTGAAACTTGTGAATTCTAGAGTCATTTCACCCGTGTAGGAAAAGCCGAGGGTTTCATTAGTAGGAGATATTGTTAATGAAGCTCTCAGACTCAAAATGAAGTCAAAATCTATTTTATCTAACCTAAATTTCCGAGTTTCTTGATAGAAAGCAATTCAATGTTTCAAGCCAATCGTCAGCAACTTGCCACACAGTGACACCTTCAGATAGATTCTGGAGTTGAGTAAATGTCTTTCAAATACTTCCCTAGCGTCAACCATCATTGTTCAGAACATATACTCAGACACATCTCTGCAAGTCCTTTGAGAATATTCTTCGAGCTGCTGATGTTCTACAAGTCTTTTGAGTCTAAATAGTATTCAGCGTGTATCTTGAACGTATAGAGACCAATATATTTCCAACTTGCAGCGATACATTGAAGTTGACTGAAGGACTCGGTGAATCGAGCTGTGAAACCTGGTACTTGAAGTAGACATTGGGCCGATTTTGAATGCGTCGAGATTTTTGTTGTAGAAAATTCAGGTAAATCCATAAATATTCACAGAGGTAGTTAAATACATTCCCATCTCAATCTACTACTGCGATATGCAGCTTATAGGCAGTATTGAGGCCCAAGCTCGTTGCCCGTGGCGTTCGGAGCAGCGTAAGTTCGTCATATTGAAACAAGTTCATCATATCAAAGAATTTGCTGTGCCTTGTGACGGGAACAGGCTCAGAAGTTCTCGGAATCGTACCATAGGCAATTCTCCAGGTTGGATACACTCGGAAGTGATTCAAAAGTGACCCCGACCAAGAACGTACGCAAGAAAATACAAACGAAGAAATAAGCGCCCATCTTCTGGGCAATACAATGGCTTCCCGATTATTCCGAATCATCGGCCGAATATCATTTTTCGGTGGTTTGAGCGCAAATTCAAGGGGATTATGTGCTTACTATTCAACTATTTGCTATCCAACTAGCTGCTATACAGGATTATACTAGATACAAGAAATGCAGGGGAGGAAATGGGGGAAGGTGGAGGTATGGAAAGATAAGAGGCCGATGAATTGAGCGTAATGAGGAACAAGCGAAGGGGACGCATAGAAGTGGGAGGCAGAGGGGAGGAGGGCTATGTAGCCCATGAGAATGGGGAGGGGAAGGGAAAAACAGACGGGTCGATCGACGAATCTGCGATCGTCTTCGTTGGTTCGTGTTCGTTTTCAGCAGCTCGTTAGTCAGACGCGCTCGGACACGGAACGGGACTGGGGCGAACGTGCGGCATCGGAGTAATGCGCCTGTATCCGTCTTGTGAGTTGGAGGGGTGAGAGAAAACAAGCAGGGATAAAATGTAAACGACGTACCACTGTATCCTGCACACTGTCGGCCGCTAGCTGTACCCCCTCGCAAGCTCGATGTTCCGCAGGAGCGCAAAAGTGGGCGGCAGTGAACCCGCTGAGCGCGTTTGAGGCCGGGGATACGAGACGAAGTGCGGATTGGCGTAGACGGGATTAATTCGGGAAGCGCAGGGGGCCAGGGCTGTATGCTGGGGTGAACCGAAAGCAGCGGAAGTGTGAGAAGTGGCGACGTTCGTTAGCGGCCGTCGTACGCGTTGTATATGACGTGGCGGTCATGCAGTGCATTTGAGGAGTTCGAGAGCGGGATAGGTGCCGGTACTGGGGAAGGTGCGGCCCTGAGAGCCGCCTGCAGCGCTGCGCGAGCAGGAATGGGTGGGTTTTGGGGTGGAGCGCAGGGGCGGTTCCACGGCGTACGTGTGAAATTGTGGATAGCACAAGTAGTGTTTGAGAGGCGTTGAGTAGATATAAGCGGCGTCGAGCGCCGGCGCTGTAGGCGGCGCCAACGCCGGCGGGTGTGAGCAGGAATGGGGTGGGTTTTTTGGGTGGAGCGTAGCGGCCGTTCTACGGCGGCGTACGGGCGAAATCGCAGAGAGCAGAGGTCGGGGGTGTGAGGAGTTGAGTGTACATAGGCACCGTCGAGCGCCGGCGCTGTAGGCGGCGCAAACGCTGGCGGGAGCGAGCGGGAAAAAGCAGGGAAGCTGTGACTCGTGACTAGTCACGAGTCACAGTGATGTGCCACGCTCCGCTGGCAACGGGCGTCGGCAACAGCAAAATGCCATCAACTACAGTGTTGATGGCTCATTTGGAACTCCGACAAGCCTTGCCGAAGCCCCATCAACAGCTCCGTGGCTTACAACGGGAGTCCCAGTAGTTTTTGCAAAAGGTGTCTGACCATATCAACTACTTTTTGCAAAAAGCCAACAATATGGACTGATTCCTTTCTATCCTGAACTCGGGAGGGAGCGGCTCGAGGACCGGCTTTACTTTTAGCGCTACCGGTTTATACTTCTTCGAGAACACCTCCTTCACCTCGACTTCGGGCGGGTGATCCTCGGGAATGATTTCCTCCATCAAAGCGACTTTTGTCTCATTGTGTTCAAACCCGGGTACTACCCAATCGGCGTAGTCACAGCACTGACAGCGCTCCCCCGCTGAATGACGAGAATGCTCTTGCCTAACCGACTCAATATCGATGCCGGCAGTCATAAACACAGCGGCCGGATCCTTCAGTTTTTCTCTGACTTTGTCCGTTATGTTGGCTACGATAGCCACATAGGATTCGCCGACTTCCTTTCCTTCTGTCAGCTGCTCGTTGTATTCTTGGAATAACTGAGCAGCGGGTTCATCATCAATTTCTGGCATGGCAGCCGCCAGGTAGGCCATTTTCGTCTCGGCCATCGAAAATCCCTCTTCTCCAGACTTCATCAAAGCGCAAATTCTAGGAACATTATTCTCGTCCAGTTCTATCTGAACCGCTAATTCTCCTTGATGGTTAATCAACTCCTCGAATTCTGAAAATTTTGCTCCTCCTGGCTGCTCGGCTGCTCAGCCGGTGATGCGTCGTTCTGGACGCGCCGCACCTGTCGCCGCTGGCCTCTGGGGAAGGTAGGGACGACCACCCGCTTCTGCGTGGAGGGGTCGGTCAAAGTCAGGAACTGGTTCCCGTCAGAGGTATTTTTGATACCGCTGGCGGTCAGGATTTCGAAGGGTCGCCCCAACAGCACCTTGTAGGCCGGGTTTCGTATGACATGCACTTGAAGGTACACCGTCATGTCACCGAACCTGAAGGGGACGTTCCTGGCCAGACCGACTGACTTCTCGGTTTGCCCGTTGGCGCTCATCATGTGGATGCAGTTATCTGGGTCCCAGCTGACTCCTAGTTCGGTGGCTACCGACAGGGCCATGGACACGATCTGCGATCCACCGTCCAGAATACATTCAACTTCAGCGGCGCCGTGAATGAGCGGGAAGACTACCCTCAGGGCCGCTGATTCTCCGGCAGAAGCGTTGTCGGAGATGGCGACGAAGACATCCCTTACCGGCTCTCCCTCCACTATCGACTGCCAATATTGGACTACTGGGTCGACGGTGATCAGGGCTCCCGCTGGCATAAGTCCGTCGGCCGCTGTCGCGACCTGAACTATTACTTTGTAAGGTAGGTCCTCTACGGTTACGCTGGAGGACTCGTCGTCTTCGTCAGCTTCTCTCTCTGCGTGGCTAATCAACTGTTCTAGGGTTACTCGAACAGCGGGCGAGACCCTCTTTTTCGAGAGCAACGCCTTAGCCTGGCGCAGCAACTTCGGGCTGAGGGCGAACAGCCTCCCCAGCGGGAGAGCTATTTCCAGGTTTCCGAAGATCTCCTTTATCAGGGATTCAACCTCCTCATCGTCCTGGTCCTCTACGGGCGCCTTCAACTCGTAGTTCTTTTCGTTGGCCACTAACGGCGGATCTCCCGCCGGCCGAACTCTAGGTTCATTGGGCCTTTTGGCTGGCTTGACCGGGGGAACGTTCCTATACGGAAGCTCCGGCGGCTGAGCGCCATTTTGTTCTTCTGTCTCCTCCCGCCCTTTCTCCTTGGTTTCAACGATCGCCGGCTGTGCTTCGACAGCGGGCTTTCGCAGCGTCCTCGGCTTGTAGGGCAATTTCGGCATCACAACTTCCATTTTCTTTCCTACAGGCGGGCGTACTTGTCTGTTCTCCGGGGGCTTATCCGCACTGGGTTTCCCCTTTGCCCCCTTCCTCGAACTCTCTAAAAATGCTCTCCTTCGGCGCTGTTCCCCGTTCGGGAGGGACCAGCCCCGTTGGGAGAGCGAGAGTTCGCTGAGACAGCCGCCAGTAGAATCGCAACAGCGTTGGCGTCGAATTGCGGCGGGGGAGGTTGGCTTTGATGAGCCACAAGGGGTGGTTGAACACCCCCTGAACCATGCGACTGGAGTTGCGTCACTTGCCGCTGGAGGTTTACTTGCTCAGCTCGCAAGGAAACCAATTCTTCTTCTCTCGGGTCATAGTAGAATTCCTCGTTCTGGCTGAACGCGGCTTGCGCGGCTTCCAGCTCCTGCTCGTCCATGTCAAGAACGGAGAGCTGAGCGAAGACAGACTGGTAGTTTTGCGCAGCGGCCGTTGGTTGGGCGGCCGGGCGGTACTCCTCTACCTGCTGCTTCTTGGACTTGTGCCCGTCTTTCGGGATAGGTATCCCATCGGGGAAACAGTCTCTGAACCCCACGACCTTCATCTTTCCACTCCCTATGTGGGCTTGCCGGATGAGACACTTATCTCTAAAATGCCCAAACTTGTCGCAATAAAGACACCCCTGATCCGCCAGGTTCCCTTTGAATTGCACGGTAGGCAATCGCGGGTAAGACTGGGAGTCAGCGGCGCCTGGGACTCTGCCCGGTAGGGACTTATAGAAGGACTCTAACTCAGCCATCTTCTTCTTGGTCGCGGCGTCGATCTCTTTTAATTGGGAGGTCTGATTATCCAGCCGCTCCATCATAGTGACGACCGACACCTTAATCGTCTCAAGAAGGGCCTTGTTAGGGTCCTCTTCTTCTTTCTTAATCGCAACGTTCGGATTCGGGAGAATCGACCGCCCGCTCGACGCTCGTCCAGAGCCGCTGGCGCTCTTTGACTTGCTCGAGTAACCTCGATCAGAAGTGCCAAAGAACTCCGAGTTGGCGGTCGAACGTTTTGCGATCTTTTTGGCCTCACTCATGACTTCGGCCAGCGTCCATGAGCGGGCGTCTGGCTCGTCGTCGTCCTCAGCGGGAGGTTTCCTCTCGAGATTCTCCAGGATTCGCTCTTTAAACTCGCGAGTCAATTTGGAGAAGAACATCGGGAGGGCTTCCCGGTGCGAAATCAAGTTCGAATCGAGAAGCTTGTTCGCCTCGACGTTCATGGTTCGCGTGAGGCGCATGAGCTCGTCCTCATCATCCCGGTCAATCCCCTCTTCAGCGAACTTACGAAGCTGCTTGTGCAATTTCTGCACAGAGCCCTTCTTCTGGTCGACGACTGACGGGTAATTTTCCAGGATTTCTTTCTTAAAGTCGTCGAACGTCTTGGAGAACGAGTCGAACTGCCGCCACTCTTCAGCCGTAGCTTGAGCGGTGTAGCGGCAGACGAACTCGTTCTTCTTGTCGGCCGGCGTCTCATCTAATTCCATCATACGCTCCACATGGTCCAGGAAACGAACGAGTTCCTCCGGCTCATCTTCTTTGAAGAGCGGGGCGTTCCTGTCCCATGGTTCCGGCGCGCGCTTCTTTCCTCGGGCGACAGTATTATTGCCGTCTTCAGCCATTGGATTGTTTGAAGGGTTTGGTGAAGTTTGGAGTAGTGGTGAAGAGACAGACGAGAGAGTCGTTGACGACTGGGTAGCTGCACCGTCGGGCGTAACAGGTCTAGTGCCGGGCGGTTGAGTCGGGGTTTGTTGTTCCAGTGGAGCAGAGGGGCTCAACGACTGGGTTCTGCGGGCACGATAAGCTTGTGCTTGGGATCGTCCGCGCAGAGAATAGATTTCCCGGGCGAGAGCAACAGGCGGGAGGGAAGAATCGGCAAGTTCGAGATCGAGAGCAGCAGCAGCGGCGCGTAGGCTAGTGTTGGTAGATCGAGGTTTTGGTGGTGGTACTCTAGCGGATCGTCCTTCTGAAGCCACGTCTCCTCCGAAACTAAATGGCAAAATCTTCTATCGCGGGCCTGGAGCTAAACGGCTCAACGGGCGGGTGTATATTCTATTCTCGAGTCAACCGGCGGATGGTTCGTGCTAGTTTATAGCAGCGTCCACAAGTGATTTCTTTCGACTTGACACAAATAATCTGTCACCCCTCGCGGTGGGCTCCAGATGAAACGGTGCGTGTGGGTGTAGGCGTGAAATATACCGAAATATAAAATCACTAAATCTAATCCAATACGACGTGTGTGTGTGTGTGTTCGGGGTGGCGGGAGCACGTATCGTCCCTCAGAATACTTGTGCAAGCTTCAGTCTATCAAGATCGCTACGTTTGAGCGGGACGAACTACTAGATTGTCTAGCGAGAACGTAGCGGGCAAAAACGATTCGCAGCGGGAGAAGCGAAGAGTCACTCTTTCTGAGACTTCGAAATGAGAAATTCTGAGTCTAGCGGGGAGGGTCTCCGTGCCAATAGAAAAGCGTCGCCCGGTAGTGGATCGTCAACCGGGAAGAAGCTTTCTGGATGACAACCAGCGGGCAGAAGGCGCGGCTCAGCGGGACGGGGTTCTTATTCAACTGGCGCGGCTCTGGCGAGGAGCGGGGCTCTTACGTCGATGGCGCGGACACTAGCAGTGGCCGGGGCACTTACACCACTACGCGGCGGCGAGCTCGAACGGGGGTCTTTGAATACCGCGGAACGGCAGGGCACACGGGGCGTCGACGGCGCGGAATCAAGCACGAACGGGGGT
Source organism: Favolaschia claudopus (assembly GCA_037176885.1). NCBI lineage: Eukaryota > Fungi > Basidiomycota > Agaricomycetes > Agaricales > Mycenaceae > Favolaschia > Favolaschia claudopus. The sequence goes on along the minus strand of JAWWNJ010000055.1, from coordinate 824,503 downwards.
CTTGGTTATACCGCGGAACTGCAAGAGACGGGGCTTCGTATTTCAGGAGGGCGCGGGCTCAAAGGCTGGCGGGGCTCTCAAAGTTCTGGCGGCTCGGTATGCCACAAGTCTTTCCGTATCACTTGAGTCTCTCTCAGATATCAAGTCTAGTCTCTTTCAAAGTTCCAATTCAAATTCTAGAGTCCGCTACAAACTGCCCTTGTCTACGGGTAGGTAATTGACTGAGTAACAAAAAGTACACCGGGAGATTAAATACATGCAGCGGGAGCAGAAACAGCCAAATAAAATCATGATGAGAGAGTGCCCAAGTTTGATGCCGCGCCCGCTGGGAACCAATGGTATATTCAGGATTGCGAGTCGTGAGTGAAAAGACTGCCTCCCGGAGCAAGTCCATGCGGGCGGGTGGGTATTGCGCCTTATTGCAGTGTAATGGCGTGCTGGTTGCCATGTCTCCAGGGAGAGACACGAAATATCTTCTTCATAATGGCTGCTTGCCGCTGGTCGAGTAAAGGCCAAGGTCGCCTCCCGCCATCCGTGCTGGTGGTGGCTTGAGTGCGGTCAAGTTCTTCTGAGTTCTTCTGTCATCAGGAAAGAGGCTCCCGCTTGAAGCAGGGCAAGCCGATATAATCCAAGGGTTCGCCACTCGCCGAGAGACTCCCCGATATCAACGGTATTTGACACCGGCATCGTCGGTTGGTCTCCCCGCTAGTGAACCCGAGGCAGCCGATGCTCCCCGTCTGATCCAGTCCACTCGCCGGCCCTAGTCGGGTCCTCGGCGATAAGCCCGCTGCTCGTGTAAGATCAAGTCTTCCTTGATCTGGCCCTCCCGTGAGGCCTTGTTCGACCCGCCTAAGGTGATGTTCCCGGCGGCATGTCCCCGCCAGTACTAATGAGTTCGTCTGTCCGTCCGTCTGATTCGTCGATGGTGGTTCGGCGGGTTAGCACCTAACATCGGGGTTTTGGTAATTCCTCTTGGTGGCCTCCGGCACCTTAAGGCAACGGTTTCCCGCTACGCTCTCGGCCCAACAGTAGTAGTAGTTGAAATCAGAGTCCCGCTCCCATGTTTAGGGAGACGTCGCTAAGCTCCCGCTACCAGATGATGATGTCCCGCTGGCTTATCGGCCATCTTAAGCAATAAGATACTACCCTCGAGGTAGAGTATATCTTCCGTGATCCTAGCCTTACTTCCTCCCGCTGATAGGTACAGAAATCGATAAATTTCTGTGGTTTCATGCATAGCCGCTGAGCGGCCCTATCAGCGGGTCGCTGCCGGCGGTGGCGATCGTGCCCGGCCTTGGAGCACGGTCCCGAACATTGGGGGGGAGCATGTCCATACATTAGGGGTCATGTTCCTGCCACCTGAATCAGAGAAATCTTGAATGGAGAATAGCACAAGAAGTTTTGCTCTGATCCGGGAGTTCATAGGCTCAAATTGATGTGTTTTCAAAGCTTCACAATATTGGATGCCTTCTTGGACTCAATTAGCACAATTTTGACTCAAATCGTGGGTCTGACCTGAAAATATGCATTTCTGGATGGAATTGTGACTTCAGTCACTCCATTGAAGTGTTTTGCAAGCACTACCATCTGAAATGCTCAACTTGTGTCACTTAGCTCACTAACCCACTCAAGTAGCGGTAACTCAGAAAGAAATAGGGGATATTGAGACCATGTCTGAGCCAATTACTACAGTTGGTGGCTTAATTGCAAGCCCTTTGGGGGCTGTCTTGTCTGCCTATACTGTCCCTTGAGGGGCAACAAATTAAAATAGAGGATAGTACAGGCAGTTATGCTCCAAGCCAGAAGTTGGTAGGTTCAATTTAAAGAACTTTCAGAGATTGACAACGTCAGGAGCTCACCTGAAGAGCAGCTTATCACTAAACATAGACCGATAGGACATGTGCTCATCCTGACTGGACCTAGTCTTTTGTAAACAGACGGAACAACACAAGGTTCCGCGTACCTGCAGAATGTCATGGTCTGTCAAGTTCCCTTGATCAATAATCATCAAAACATGACGTGTCGATGCAGCTCGTGGGGCACGTTAGTTGAAATCTTAAATGCCCAATCATACTCTTGACTGTCACCTCATTGGCCTACACGCTTCAACATAGGAAAAAGATGGAGAACTGGACGAAATCAAAATTGCTTCCGCTAATGCCAGTTGGCTGCAAATCAGCGCAAATGTTCAGGTTAGTGCTTTCCTCAGCTAAAATCAAGCATTCTAATCTAACAGGGTACTAGTACATTTCTCTCAGACTCTATCTCATACAAAATCAAGGCAGAATCGATGTTGCCGCTGGAATATAGCGGAAATGGTGTGTGGGAAACTATTTCCATTACAAAATGTTTACATAATAATCCGACCCTCCTGACAGCTGTCGCACGGTAAACTACAGACTAGACTGGACCCTGATTGGTAGCAAACAACTGATAGAAGCACCTTTGATTCATCAGGCACGAATAAAAGTCATATGAATCAGAACAAAAACACTGTCCTAATAACACAAATCAGGAAATGGCAGCCCAATATGAACATTTGACAAATCTACTTGATGTATACCTTATAAAATCAATAGAAGTTGCAAGTGCATGAATCACTCCAATCTATGTGATTCACAAGGAAAGTAATCCTATACATGAAAACAAACCCAAAGGTCAGGACACATCAAAAGTAACGTGATTTTAACACGAGAGCACGGGACCGGGACCATGTCAAGATGTCAGTGCCGGCTGTCAAAATGTTGCTGCTGGTGCAGAGGGCACAGAGTCCACTGCGAGGTTTGGGGCAGAACCCTGACAAGCTGTGCACCTGCTGTAGGTAGGAACACAAGCACAGCCAGCCCCCCTGCCAAAGGCTGGGTGCTTGAGATTGTATATGCAAGCCCACACCTCCAACTCCCACCAACTCACACAACTTTGTGTGGTCAAGTGTGCCACCCATACCCACACTAACTGTGTGTGCGTGGCATGTCCCTACGGCACCCATGGCACCATGCCATGGCTGCCACGGGAGGTACAGGAGCCAAAAAAGGTGGGCAAGAGGTGCCATAGATGCCACCATATTGGTTTGTAATAGAATTAGGTTTGTTACTATACCACAGATGCCACTGAAAAAAATGCTAGGGTTACCATGCCATTGATGCCACGGCTCAAAAAGACTTAGGGTTAGGTGGGGTTGGCATGCCACGGGTGCCACGGCTCAAAAAGACTTAGGGTTGGGTGGTGCAAGATGGGATTCCGGAGCTGAAAGCTCGTAGTTTGAAGGACGTAACTCAATGTCTTGCTGAGTGGAAGGACCCTCCTCCAACGGTCTTGATCTCCTGCGGTTTGGCAGCCAGGAAACGAATTCTCGCTAGCGTAACTGCCAGTTCGCGACCCCAACTGAATTCTCACCAAGGGGAGGAGAAGTTGGTTTTAATAGGAAGGATCCTCAATCCCCTCTGTAAGATTGGAGGTACTCGACAATCTACAGAGGGAAGGATCGCCGACGCGATGGAAAGATGGTAAAAGTAAGATGATATTTCCCACGGCTAGGCCGGGGCTAATACTCCTACTTGACACATGCAGAATGAGTAATACAAGTACAAGCGGTAAATCAAAGAGAAATCGTGGGCGGAGTACTCCGCCGTAAGTCGTATTTGAGTCAGAGAAAAGAAAGAGACGAGAATTATAGTCCATGGGGTTAAAAGATGGCTTACACCTTACAGAGCCCCCCCACTCCGCATCACGATTTCTTTATCCGTCCAATCTTTCCGGCACTACGATGTCCGCGACGTCCGTATCTCCCCAAGCCTCAGGAAACGTATCTTTGAATATCTCCCGCGCTGCTTCGAAATCCTTGGTCTCAGGTATGCGTTCTCCTTTAGCGAGTTCCTCTTCGCGACGATTGATGCCGATCCATCCCTGCCTAAAGTAATCGCGCCAGTTGGCTCTTGTACGCCAAACTAGACGAGGCACTGGAGCTTGAATGGCTCGTCGGATCTCCTCAAGAGCGTCGAAAGCCTTCCTTGAAAGGTAACCCCTCATAGCGTAGGTGAAGCGCTCGAAGGCTTCAGGAGGGGGCCACAGAGTGCGGTCGCCGTCTTGACCGCCGCTGACGGATACAAAGCCAAGGAGGATGTTACACTCGCTAATCGTGACGTGGTCGCGGGTATAAAAGCACTCCCCCTCGTCGCGAACGTACAAGTGCGATTCACCTCTATCAAAGTACGAAACTTGCTGACTCGGTCCTTTGACGAACCGACGCACCAGATCGGGACGATACAGTTCAGCGACATAGCGGTACACTCCACCCAGTGCGATGAAGGCGACGGCTTCGGGTCTTTCGAGTAATGCGTTTAGATTCCCTTCATATGCTAGGTAGACCGCGGCGGCACCCCCTATCGAATCCCAGCGAAGAGGCATGTCAACGAAACCCGGTTCGTAAAGCGCTGCCAGAGTGTTGACGTTTTGCAGGTGGGGGTGTGCGTCCACGAATTTTCGCACATCAGTGCGTCGCACGTATAGCCCAAACGGAATTCCATAGCGAATCGCTAGTTCAAGTATCCCAGTAATATTGTTGATCCCAGGATTCATAGCGCTTATCAGCTTGAAGCGACATTCGGAGCGTGGGTCGATAAAAGCCAAGAGAGACAGGTTGAGCCAGGGTATGTTCCATTCCAAGTTCTCGTAGGCAGCATAGACGGGTTGCTCCTCAATCACAGCCGGAGCGAAGTCGATCAATCGCTTTCTTGCCGTGATGAGAGATGGCTGGCTGGTACTCCCTCGCCGATCGCTATCCATCGAGATTGACCTGCGTCGAGGTGGAGGCGACCGGGAGCGGGACTGCCTGCGACTGCCAAGAGACATGGACCGAGTGCGTGAACGCGATCTGGAGTAAGAGCGTGAACTCGATCGCGAACGAGTGCAGGACCTAGTATGGGAGCGTCCGCGTGAACGAGAACGTGTCAGCGAGCGTGAGCGTGAGCGCGAGCGCGCCTGGTGATAGCGAGATCCTTCAGATGACCGGTACTCGCGCTCGAACTCTGAGAATTTCGTGCCGCTACGATCCCTTGCTTCTCGTGCGGATTGAGGGCGCTGTCTGGGGCTCAAAGAGCGTGAAGGTTCCGAACGACGTCCAGGCATGCTGACTTGGTACTGCGAGCGACGTTGATAGCCCGTTCCACGGCGAACTTGATAGAGGTCCCGTCGAGAGTTCAAAGGATCGTCGCCGTATAAGGGAGCATTCAAGCTGAGCCTTTCGCGGAGCGTCTTGCTCGGACCAGACGACTTGGAGCTGACTGAAGCGTATTCTGACGGAAGGTAACCAGGTTCGGGAGTCACCAGCCGACGTTCCAAAGGGAGGCGATTAACAGGGCGAACTGGCTTCTTCAACCTGAGTTTATAGCACTCTGGTTTCAGCCGTCCGTCAAAAGAACTGAACTCGCGATCCGGGCGTGGTGCGTAACCGTTCTTGTACCTCTCGAAGGTCATGGGCGTACTCTCATAGTAAGTGTCATGCTCCAGTCTAGCGTCTTCGACGAAGTCGACGGCGAAGTCCGAGAGCGCGTTGCGATGAACATCCGGTTGACTTCTCAGAAAGGGGGGTTCGTCTTGCGTGTATGGATTGATGTGGAAGAACGTGCAAGTCGTTCCCAGAGGAGACCACGCTACCGAGCATTTGAACCTCTCAGAATAAGCGCGAATGACGTTGGGGTCGACCAAGCGAACTGCACCGTGCATATGCCTGTGGATTATGTAGTACATCCAGGAGGGTTTGAAGTCGTGGCGACCCGCCCCAAGCTTTCCAGCGAGCAAGTTTTGAAAGAACCAGTCCGTTTCTTTCCATTGATCATACCACGCTTCGCTGCTACGCAGATCCGACAGCTCCAGTTCTTGGTTTGGACGCTCGAGCCACGCGGCCCTGACTTCAGTCCAAGCTTCAGGGCTGAGTCGCAAGAAACCTCGATCGCGGCTAGCTTCCTCCGTCCAACCATAATGAAAAGGGACGTCGTTAGCATTGAAATGAAGGAGGTTCATCTCGTGGCAGTCCCGCGGGAGGTGGAATATCACTCCAGCCTTAGGACGCGTAGCCAGACGCAACGACTGCAAGTACGTAGCGTCGGCCACGGGTAATCCTAGCCCTGAGGCAGCGTTGAAGGAAAGCACCCAGGCCAAAAAACCCATACAGCTAAGATTCGCAAGCGTCAATTCATGGATGACTTCGCGGACCTCTATCTCGAAACGATGGGGAGCATACGCAAACTGAGCGTTGAATCTACGCGGAGCGTCACCCTTCTGACCGGTCATCGTGCTGCGGTACCACTGGCAGTTGTCCACTATGGCCTCGCAGATATCCTGAAGCCGGTTGAGTAGGCTGGTAGCTAGACGCGCCCACTCTTCGTCGACGACGTATCCGGAGAACACGCTGCTTGGATTCTCAGGATCCTCCTTCTCACTGTCGTATCCGTATATGTCGGTATAGGTGGCTTCCACCGGCACCGGTTGGCTAGGAAAGAGGAAACTGACCACCTCTGAGCCTTCTGGGAAGAATGGACTAATCGGAATGGGTCCGATGGGAGCGAACGCCAGCCAATGCTCCGCAGGGTTGTAGAGAACCGGACCCTTAGAAAAATCGAACACCTTAAGCAAGGATTTAGGAGTTGACGCGCGCAGCAAGAATGGCGGGCTGTCATAGTGGCTCAAAATGTCCGAAGGAATATCCGCTGGGTCGGCTAGGAACGACAAGAATTGAATTCCATTGATGGTGGAGGCGTCAGGTATGAGCGGATGACTATTGGTTTTGTACAGAAAATCAGAGTCCATGGCGGACGTCGGATCCCAAGGAGGCCCTGGAAGCGCTGAACCGAATTCTCGCGAACGAGCGCTCCCAACTCTCTACGACCACCAACCGAATTCTCGCGAAGGTAGTGCAGGAGTTAGCCAAGATCCAATCGAGAAGAGCCTGGCGGGTAGTGTTTTTTGATAGTTTTGTGGATAGAGAGAGAAAGAGAGGTGAGGAATAGAGAGATAGGAAGAAAAGGCTAGAGACGATGATATGGAGAGATGAGAGAGATAAGAAAGAGACAGACGTGAGAGAGATTAAGGATCGATATGACGCGAAGTGACAGGTGATCGATGAAAAGGCGGAAGCGGAGGCGTCATCCCGTTCCGCGGATCGACAAGCAGTTAGGCACGGGAGGAAAGGGCCTTCCGTTGCTCCTTTTCGAAAGCTCGTACCATTTCGGGAGCGTTGCGCAGGTCCTTTTTGCTCTGCCAAGTGTCGAACTGAGGTCCGTAGTTTCTCCAGCGGACCAACCACATGTCCTGCTTTCTTGATTTGTCGAAACGTTTGCCAACAATCTTCTCCACCTCGTATTCCTCCGAAGCAAGACGGTTTTCGCGCAGGTCAGGTAACGACGACCTTTCACCGAATTCTGGAGGGCTCTCGCGATAGGGCTTGATGTGGTCAAGGTTGAAGACAGGGAATCCAGGGTACTTGTCGTTGAGACGTAGTCGGTAAGTTCTCGGATTGAGTTTCTGTAAAACTTCGAACGGGCCGATCCACCGTTGGACTAATTTAGCGCCTTCTCCCTTAGATTCCACCCATTCCAACGAATGAGGGTTGATTAGCACTCGCGAGCCCACCTTGAATTCGGGCACCTCACGCCTTCCGCGGTTAAAGAACCTTGCTTGTTCCTCTTGAGCTCGGGCCAACGCTAAGCGTGAGTTTTCTCTGTGGATTCTCAGCTGGTCCAGGTAAGCGCTTGAATCAGCTTTCATTCCGTAGGTCGCAGGAGCTCCTGCGTCTCCCGGAAGGAGGAAATCCAAAGGAGAACGAGGGTGGAAACCATAGAGCAAGAAGAAGGGCGTAGTTCCAATTGATGAATGGATATTGTTGTTGTAAGCGAATTCCATAAGCTTCAACCATTCCGCCCAAGACGTGCAATCCCTGGCTACGAACGCTCGCAAGGTGGTTTCCAGTTGACGGTTGAGATTTTCCGTCTGGCCGTCGTGCTGAGGATGATGGGACGAGGACAAGGACATTTTAGTCTTGATGGCGTCTGAGACCGCTCTCCAGAAATCCGAAGTCCAGCGAGGATCGCGATCTGCTATAATGCTGGTAGGCAGACCAAACCGCGAGACTATGTTGGTAACGAATAAATCAGCGAACCCTTTCGCGGTGAGACCAGAGGTTGTCGGTATGAAGGTAGCGTGCTTGGTGAGGCGATCAACAACGACCATGATAGCGTTGTATTCCTGCGACCAAGGAAGATTGACGATTAAGTCCAGCGATATTGATTCGTAAGGACGCGAAGGGATAGGATTCGGCGTCAGGAAAGCCATAGCGGGGGAAATTGCGATGCTTAATCTTCTGGCAAATATCACAAGTGTGACTGAATCCTCGATGTCCAACTTCATCCTTCGCCAGTAGAGCTTTGAGCTGAGTTTCGTCCATAATCTCTCTGGGCTAACATGCGGTGACTCCAAAGGAGCTTCGTGCGCTTCCTGCATAACTTCCTTTCGTTTGAGCTTGGGGACGCACAAACGAGGTTGGTAGTCTGCATCTCTGAAGTATAACAGGCCGTCCTCTGACTTGAAGAAACGCTGTCCAGGTTTCCAGATTCCATTGGTGACTTCCGGGCTGTTCCATACAGAGCTAAACTCAGCGTCTTCTCTATAGGCTTTGACCCAAGTCTCAAGGTACGACGGATCATCGCGACATGAACGTTTGGGGGCGGATTGAGTGCACCCCAATATTCGGCCGAGGGTTCGTAGTGAGTCGAGCTCGTCGTCCCACCTTCTCCAAGTCCGGAATGTCGTCTTGTTCGCCCTGATCGTCGAGTGCCATTGGTGCTTCAGGAGGAGGTTGAGCTAAATTCATCGCTTGGTCGGCCCGGAATGCTTCTCGGAATTTCCTCGAAATCCGTACAGGGAGCCGCTTGCTTCCGCTTGTTGCGAGTTTCATCAAGTTTTGCATCCTGTTCACCCCCCCCAGCTTCGGCGGGGAGGTCCTTCGCCGTTGAAGCTTTGAGTCTTTGGCTCCGAGTAGTCGCGAACGCGCTCCGTCTGCCTTCCACTGCGTCTTCAATCGTCCAAGCAACAAAGGTAGCTTTCTCCGCCGGAGGTTTTTCTGGCCACCATGATTCTTGGGAATCTGTCAAATCCCCGCTCATCACGATTGCTTGTTCTCCGTCAGTGAGGGGTGAGGTATGCGACGGAGGAGATCGAGGGAGACGTGACAAGGGGTCGACGTTGGAGTGAATTCTCCCTGGTCGGTGTATGATTTCGAGCCCAGGAGCGTACGCTGAGAAAACAGCGCCCCATGCTGCCAGACGTCTATTTGTGTTCTCGTAGGTCCGTGCCCACTGAAGAGCCGAATGATCTGTGACTAGAAGGATAGTTTCTCTCCTCGATAAAAGGCTGGAACTTAACCAAGCCTTCTTTCGCTGCAAGAAGCTTCCCTTTCCGTCGCTGAATACCTCGGTCTCCGCGCCTCTGAAAGCCCTGGACCAATACCCAACGACGCGTTCTATATGAACGATCGATGTCATCGAGCGTCTCAGCCCATTCGTCCACGAAGTTCGTGTCGTCGTTCTTTGCAGACAGCTTTACCACCAAACGAGGCACCGGGCCGCCTTCAGCGTGAGCCTTAGCTAATTTCTCATAAGCTTTGGTTCCCTTTAGATCTCTGACGGCTATCGGCTGTATTTGCTGAAGCGCGACTCCCGCTGCTTCGTCGGAAGCGTCGGAATACAATCGGTAAGGGAGACCTTCGATCGGATGACCCAGCAGAGGCGCGCATTGTAGCGCGTCCTTCACAGCTCGGAAGGCATGCTCTTCCCTCGTCGCCCCAGTGCCATTTCGCTCCCTTCTTCAGTAATCTGAAGAGAGGGCCCGCACATATTTGCGTAGAACGGGATGAAGGAGGAGAAATACACAGCCATACCAAGGAAACCCTGCAACTGTGACAGCTTTTTGGGTCGCTCTAGCTCAAGAATAGCCTGGACTTTCTGATCATGAGTGGATAATCCTAGGCGCGAGACTTTGTGACCAAGAAGGAGGATGGAAGAGTAAAACAGGTGGCATTTATTCGGCGACAACGTCACTCCAGCATTTTCTATAGCTCCTAGCACTTGATCCAAGTGGTCGATGTGTTCCTCGTAGGTTTTGGAATAAACCACTATATCGTCGATGTAAACCAAGCAGAAGAGCCACAGATAGGGCGCCAGAATCCCCTGCATGATGCGTTGAAATATCGGCGGTCCATTCCTGAGTCCGAAAGGCATGCGCTTGAATTGAGATAACCCGCGATGCGTCCTGAAGGCTGTTTTTTCCACATCCTCAGGGGCGATTTCCAGCTGGTTGAAACCCGCGAGAGCGTCGAGAGAAGACAAGACTTGAGAACCAGATAGTGAGGAAAGTATTTCTGATTGACGCGGTATAGGGAACTCATCCGCAATCGTCACAGCATTCAGTTTCCGGTAATCAACGCAGAACCGGGGTTTGCCGTTCCGGTAGGCGATCACGACTGGGGCACTCCAAGGGCTAATCGACGGCTCAATAACGCCCAACTCAAACCACTTCTCCAGCTGAGCGTCAATGACTCGCTTTTTCTCGGGAGAGCTGCCGTACATAGGTACAGCGATTGGGTCTACGCCCTCCTTGGTCCGAATCTTCGCTTGAGCGTCCAAGTGACCTAGTCGTCCATCAAATCCAAACGCCTTCACCCTCTTCCTCAACATTCGCCAAGCTTTTTCTCTTAGTCGCTCAGGTAGCGAGCCCACGTCCAACAGTTTCTCCATCTCTTCAGAAGGGTAGATCTCGGTGTCTGGCATGGCGGCGGTTTTCGGGCCATATTCTTCGGCTTCGTTCTGCTCGTTCTCAAGAGGGTCTATGCTGCCTTTGCGATCGGGGACGTTGCCTCCTTCGTCTCGCACGTGGACTCCTTTAACCGCGTTGTCCTCCGCTGGGGGCACTCCAGAACCGAAGTCAGTACGCACTGTGGTCCGAGGATTAGAAGTATGGCTAGCTGTGGGGACATCGACGCTTGCGCCTGGAGAGTCTTCCGTCTGTTGGGGAAACGCACGGGACTTGACTAATTTGGAGAGGAAGTTAGCTTTCCTTTCCATGATCTCGTAGTCTCCAATGCTGCGTGGTTTGTCGAAAAATTCCTGCGGATCTCTCAGCTCGCCTATGAGCTCCCCTTTCCTGATCATACGGGGACGCGAACTCGTATTCGTCACTCCTATTACTGGGCGACGAGCGGAGATTAGCGTGTTAGGAATAGCGAAGAACGAATCTCCTGCGTCGGCCAGCAGATTCCTCTCGACAAACCAGTCCTTGTCTTCCGCAAAGTCGCCTTCAACACTCACCAAACGGTATTCATCCGGCTTTAGCCTGTAGTCCTCGGCGGCTCGAATGTAGCGTCTGTCCGGCCCCAGTCTGAGTTTCTTCCTGCGGCGCTTCGCCTTGTTTCTCTTGTGCTCCAGAACTTTAGAGCGATCTCTAGAGACGATCGTCAAATTGGCGGCGAGCTCAAGCATCCCTGCTCTGCCTTGGAATACTTCAGTGTTAACGGCGGGGACTTCGTAGGGTAAGCGTCCGAAAGAGATTTTGGTTCCCTCCTCCACGTTTCGACTAACGTTCAGTTCATAGCTCAGCTGGAAGTCCTCGCCCAGTAGGATAGGGACGCTCATCCCTTTCACAACATAAGCCTCAGCTTCCAATTCCAAGACTTCTCCAGCTTTTGAGAGAACGAAGATCTTCAGGTTGACGAAACCCTTTATGATGGCTGATTTATCTGTGAGTTGAGCTAAGCTCATCTTCCTCCCCTGCTTTATTAACGGCTTGGGTTGAAGGCTCGACAAGAATCCTTCATCGACTAAGGTTACGTCAGCACCTGAATCTAGCCGGAGTCGCGTAGTCGGGGATTCCATAGATCTTATCCAGCCCTCGAGGGAGAGGACGGTGACACCGATAGCGGAAGATCCGCGTGGGGGGTTTCGTCGGCGAGGAATGCGAACGAGTTCATCTGGAGGAGGCTTGGGCAGAAGTTCTGAAGGTTCCCAACGAGGGATCGTCTGCTCCGTTGAGTGGGCTTCGTTCTTTCCGACAGGATGGGAGGTGAAGTCAGGAGCCCCAGGTTGATCTTCCGCGGGCGTGAAACAAAGTGAGTTATCCTCGGCTTCTTCAGCGTCCTCTAGAATGCCTGACTTTGCTTTAGGCAATCGTCTCATATACTCCCAATGTTCATCCTCGACTTCTTCGACTGTAACACGGTGGGCGGATACTTGTTTATTAGGAGAGTCCGCCTCTCCCCTGGGTGAGTTAATGTCCGTTTCGAATAACCGTTTGCCTGATATGTCAACCGTAAGGGGCTTACACGTAGCGGCGGCTAGAGCTGTACGGCTCGCCGCCTCTGCCGTCGCCGGTTCTAAAAAGACTCCTCTGCAACGCGCTGGTCTAGGAGGACGAAGTAAGCGCTGTGGTAGAGTGTCTCAGTCTCGTCGTCAGCGGGAGTAGACGTCACGTTGAGTGTTCCCCTTCTCGTCCTTTCTTGATAGACGTTCCAATCTGGACACTCACGATCCCAGTGATTAGGGCTTCCGCACACCTTACAGGGCGAGGGGGGAAGCCGACCCATCTGGGTCGTGACATGGTCATGCCTGGGGAAGGGATAACCGCCTTTGGGCGGAGGTCGTTGCCGTCTCTTGACTATTTGAAACGCAGTCCTCTCAATTCCTTCCGTCTCAGAATGGGGTGAGTCGGGATTAGCTTCTGCGTTTGGGACGACTTCCGCTGAAGATGTATCCCCTTCCACTAGATTGGCGCGCCTCCGGAAAGGACGTGACTCGGAGGACGGAACCACACCTATCTTGCGGAGAGCAGGAAGGAGGTTACTGAGATTGAGAGTGTCGGTCGAGGAAGATCGGGACGCTTCAATCAATGCCTGGTCATGCTCGTTAATGCGTTCGAATAGATCCTCCGTGGACTTGATATTCTCAAGCACCAGAATCGGACTCCACTGGATGGGGGCTTTCATCATCACCAGATGGACCTCCAACGGACCGCCGTCGTCTGAGTTAGCAAGCATTCGGACGGACCGCACTCGCCTACCGAAGAAGGCCTGAGGCGATTCGCTCTCGTGGCCTTTCTGTCGGAAAGCTTGCTGCTCGAACTCCAAGTTTTGTTCGAGCTGCCATGTACGGCCGAGGTAACGGTCCTTTATCTCTTGAAGATAAGTCAGATAATGGTCTCGCATAGCGGCTTGACGAGTCGACGGCAGGGTGGAGAACCACAGCTGGACGGGCGAGTTTTTCTTCAATCTAGAAGGAAGCCAATACCCTAACGCGCGTGGCAGCCAACCTTGTAACATGGCAAGTTGACTAACGTCCCAAAAGTAGTCTATTGCGGTACGCTTATCTCCGTCCCATTCTGGTAGCGACTCAACTTTTAACTTAGGCTCGACGGTCGGGACCATAGTCCCGTACGGGGCGCCAGGTGCCACGTAGGGGAAGCGCTGATCCACGTACCCCGGACCGGAGGGATCTCCTCCGCCTCCTCCACCTCCTCCTCCAGAGCCGCCATTGTCTCCAGGCGGACCAGAAGGGAAGAATGGGTCGTCGGGACGACGACCAGAGGAATCACGGCGAGGTGGGCGCCTCGGCGGATGTTCGCAACGTCTTGGGCCATCTCCTCCTCCTTCGTCATCACCATCATCGTCAGGTGGGTCGCCCGCGGGGTATCCGTTACCGCGACCAGCATGCGATGATCCTGCAGCGGTTCTAGCGTCTCCCGGGTTACGCTCTGAAGGGCGCTCTGAGTGTCCCGCTGTCGGATTCAATGGATCACGGAAGGGCGAATTCTTGTCTTCTTGAGAACGTTCTCGATCTTGAGGCCGAGAACCTACGAAGCTATCCTCAGGTAGGTCGACCTGTTCTTCATCGCTTTCTCTCACATCCGACAAACCTCTAGATCCCTGGAACGACTTCCTTGGCGCTCCTCCTTTAGCCTGGCTGACGGACTCCTGGAAGTAACTATAAGAGCCAGTCGCCGCCATGCCCCTTAATGGATCAGGTACGTCGTAGCCAGGGGCATGCGTTGCTGACGATGATCCACGGGGAGACTTAGGCGTGAAGAAATTCTCAGCATCCTTATACTGAGTCCTTTGTCCGAATATGCCTTGCGTCGAAGGCGACAGGTTCCAATGAGCTGGTCTCCCAGACCCAGGGAATTCTTTCGGTTTCAGAGAAGAAGGACTAGGTTGCTTTGGAGCAACGGGCTCGGTAGGTTTCAACCCTTCCTTGGTCTTGCCTTTAACGTCCTTTCCCTCAGGTGGCAGAACGAAGTTAGGTCCTGCTCCTCTACTGGAACGGTCAGACACGCTAATCTCGCGCCTTTCGCCTTCCGCTGAGTAGTACACCGTAGAGGGACGTGCCTCGGGCTCCCTATCAGGAAAAGCAGCAGTAAGCTCGTCCGTAACCGGAAACTTGTCCGCTATTCTGTCAGCTGGAGCGTTGTAACCTTCCGGCCACAGCGGCTTGAAGTGCGGGACGTTGTCAAACAAATACTCAAGGTTCAAGGAAGGGTTGCTGAAATGGGGAAAGCTTTCTTGATACAATTCTGGAGCCGTTGAGGCGGGAGTAGCGATCAAATCTTCCTCGGTACGAGCACGATATTCCGCCTGATATTTCTGAAGATTCTGATGGCCTAAACCGATTCGTTCCGATACAGCGGCCCAGGCTGCTTGCAATTCTCCCAACGTCGTAGCACTACGAAGGATGGCATATAACGACCGGTGCGGATCCACTTGAAATACAGACGATCTTCCTACCACTAAAGCTGCCGCTCTAGCCAGAATATTCTGTAGGTCGGTGACGGTGGTAGTGACTCGCATGAGCAAGCCTGTTTCCAGACCGAATCGGGAAGCCTGACGCGTATCCGTTGACGGGTCGACATATGTTCCACGATCCAGAACATCAGATTTCTCCAGAATCTTTTTGTGAGCGAAGGCTACAACTCGGTGGTATAAAGAGACTTCATCGTCCAATTGCACATGATACTCCTTGAAGAGGTCGGCCATAGGGGATACCGAGTAGCCCGATTCCATTCCTGGCATCATGGGGCGGACCGATGCGGACGATTGTAGCGTAGCCGTGGATGTCATGTTATTAGATAGGCACAGATGGAATACGAAGTACAACGAGGGTTCCCTCTTGTCTAGATGCAGAGATCAGCAAGATCACGAATGAATAACGTACCTTCAAATTTCCCAATGTGTCCACTTTGCAAGATGGGATTCCGGAGCTGAAAGCTCGTAGTTTGAAGGACGTAACTCAATGTCTTGCTGAATGGAAGGACCCTCCTCCAACGGTCTTGATCTCCTGCGGTTTGGCAGCCAGGAAACAAATTCTCGCTAGCGTAACTGCCAGTTCGCGACCCCAACTGAATTCTCACCAAGGGGAGGAGAAGTTGGTTTTAATAGGAAGGATCCTCAATCCCCTCTGTAAGATTGGAGGTACTCGACAATCTACAGAGGGAAGGATCGCCGACGCGATGGAAAGATGGTAAAAGTAAGATGATATTTCCCACGGCTAGGCCGGGGCTAATACTCCTACTTGACACATGCAGAATGAGTAATACAAGTACAAGCGGTAAATCAAAGAGAAATCGTGGGCGGAGTACTCCGCCGTAAGTCGTATTTGAGTCAGAGAAAAGAAAGAGACGAGAATTATAGTCCATGGGGTTAAAAGATGGCTTACACCTTACAGGTGGGGTTGGCATGCCATGGATGCCACCCTCAGTTTTGGAAGATCTTGGCCTTGGAAGAAGTGGTGCAAATGCCACTGGTGCCACCAATTCAATTGTCACAAAAAATCAACGATTTATTTTTTCGTGCTTTTTGCACGGAGCAAGCAACAGTAGTACTACGAGTATTATTCATGTAAAATATCAACGTCCAAGCAATGCAGCCATATTTAGCAAAACAAAACAAATCAGCGGCAGCAGATGAAAACCCAGCAGAGGCAAGAAAGGCAGCGCAATCAAGAAGAGGAATCACCCTCCGAGTACGAGGCCTCCCCATGCTGCGCGACTTCGGTAAGGGTACGGGGCTTGGACTTCACAACGGCCTTAGGCTGGGCACGTCGCTTGCTGGAGCCAGCCTCAGCCTGTGCCTTCGCCTTCTCCTCCTCCGCTGCCCGCCGGTAATGCTTCGACCTCTCCATAGGCTTCAGCTTCAAGACCTCGGCCAGATCGAGGCGAGGAAGCTCTTCCTCGGGGTTGTCGGAGTCGTCGTCGACGGTCGGCTTGCTCTTCTCCTTTGCCTTCCCCTTTCTCGCCTTGCGGAACGGCTCCCCAGCCTCCACCTCCTTGGCCTTCTTCGCTTTCTTGGAAGGGGCAGCGGAGCCCTCGTGATCAGCGGCTTTGCGCTTTTTGGTGGCAGGCGCGGCAGCGGCGGAATCGGTGGCAGGTGTGGCAGCCTTGGACTTGGCCGCGGAAGACTTCGAGGTGGTGGCGGCAGTGGCACTGGCGGCACTTGACTTTGTCGCGGCCTTCTGTTTCTTGCGTGGGTGTTCCTCCTCCTCCTCCTCTTCCACTTCAACCACCTTCCGCTTGGGTTTCTTCGACTTCTTCTTCTGGACCTCCTCCTCATCTGCCGTCTCCTCCTCCGTCTCCTGCGCCTCCTCTTCCTCGTCGGAATCCACCTTCTTTGATTTCTTCGCTGCCTTCTTCTGCTTCCTCTTCTTCTCCTCTTTTCTCTCCTCCTTCTTCTGCTTCACTTCTTCCGCAACCTCTTTCTTCACTTTGTCCCATGCCTTGTCACCCAACTTCACGAATTGAAGTGTTCCGTCCTTCAACGCATTCCACAGTTTCCTGCCGTCGTCCGCCATACCCTTGCTGCCGTTCGACAGGCTGTCAAACGGCACACCCTCCGGCCACCCCACCACGTCCACCCCATACTTCACGGTAATAGCCTGTTTGAAAGCCTTGTAATGCATAGTTTGGCCGGGGTTGCCAGTCGCAGCTCCTAATAATAGTTGTGAATAAAACGGAAATGAGAAAGACAGCATGAAACTCACTTAGTTTTTCCAGAATCATTTGAACAACCTCAGCACGACACGGGTCAGATTTTCCAGGCGGGGCATCCCCGGCGCCGTCGCCGGACTCGTTGCAGCAGAAGGCGTTGATTTTTTTGGCGAATCTGATGCCGTCGGTTTGATACTTGGCGACGAGAAACTCTTCAGCAGAGTCGGTGCCGCCCGTGTGAAAGCCAGCGGTGTCGTCGATGTCGCCGCCGACAACCATGAAGAAGCTTTGACTCCCGGATCGCTTCTCGAGGAGCTTCAACTGCCGCAAAAGCAAATTAATTAACGCATGCCACGACTGCCACCAAAATTCATACCTCTGACTGCACAGCGTTGGCAACGTGGCCGGCATCTGCAGCTGCGGCCATGTTCATTCCCCGCGTACCCACAATCTTGCGTGCTCTCGCCGCCAAAAACCGGACCTTCAAGTCCTCCAGCATCTCCTCTGTCCACTCCTTGCCCTCCTTCTTCATCAGTCTCTTGTTCCTCTTCATGCTGGGCTTCTTCTTCTTGGGATGATCTGAATCAACAAAGGTTAGTAGATGAAAGAGGCAATACAAAGCAGGGGACACACCTTTCTTCCACCGCTCACACCAATCCCAGTACTTCGCGTTCGCTGCGTTGTATCCTCGCTTCTCCCCCTTCCCTTTGTGGCGCAGATGTTGAAGCATATAGGTGCGTGCATCCTTGACGGAGACTCCACACTCCTCGGCAATGGCAGCGGCGTCCTTCTCGAACTGCTCCTCAAACCAAACATCGGTGCGCTCAGCAAGACGCGCCAACGCCGCCTTCTTTGAAGCGCCCTTGAGGCCGGCGGTGTTGACTTCAGCGTCGGCCTTGGGACCGGTCTTCTTGGCTCGGGTGGAAGCCGGCTGGGTAGGCATGTCGGGGTTGCGTGCTCGATGGGTGTTACCAGGAACACGACGCGGGGGTTTATCCGCATCACCCTCCTCCTCGTCCTCCGAATCTGAGTCCGAATCCTCGTCCTCCTCCTCCTCATCTTTCTCTTCAACCTGCTTTGCTTTTTTCTTCCCCTCCGCCCTCTGTTTCCTCCGTGCAACCTCATCCTCGTCCTCCACCATAGATTCCGACCTTCGGTGACCTTCCGATGTGGGTGGTGCTGGCGCCGAACCCGCTCTCTTCTCAGTCCCCTCTGCCTTCTTCCCTTCCCCCGTTCTCTTCTTCCACTCAATGTCATACTCGTCCTCCACCTCCTCGACCGACGCCGCCCTCGACGAAACAGCTGGCACAGGTTTTGCCTGAACTGCCTTCACAGCCCCATGCGCAGGACTTGCCGTGCCCGCCCTATGCGCGTCCCTCGCCGCCCGGTTCGCAATGATAGTGTTCACGAGCACCTTCACCGTGATGAGGGCCGCCGCCTCGCTCAACGGTACCTGGGGCAGCGACGCCGTTGTCAGCTTCGCCCACGGAACAACGGGAGGGATTGGCGAAGACGTCGCGGCCTGTGCCTGTAGCTTGGCATGGTACTGAGCCCGACGTACGCTCCACAGGTTTGTGGTTGGTGGTGCGGCGGGATCGGTGGCGGCGGGGTCGGTGGCATTGGCGGCAGCCGACTTGGATGCTGAGTGTGTCGGTGCAACAGTGGCACCCGTGGCACTGGACTGAGTTGGGGAGTCCTCGACGTTGTTGTCACGGGGGGTGAACCAAATGGGGGAGGGGAGACGGCACGGGTGGAAGCTACTTCGTCGTCGTCGCCGTAGTTCACCAACGACTTCATCGCGTCGTCAAACTCGCAGCTCATATACTTATAATATTGCAATATAACCCGGGGTAACCCCAGGGTTCTAATGCGTTATATTTGGGGGAGGTCCCGCACCGCCCCGCTGCTTACATACTGTGTTGCGCGGCCGTTTCGGCATCAACTATTTTGATCTCTGATGCTGTCGGACAGGCCATCGGACCTTAAAATTCGACAGCCGTGGGAATGTTCTTGTAATGCTGTCAAAGTGGGGGCAAAAAATGGATTTTTGGGCACATTTTGGCGCCGTTTGGCTCGGTATTTGCAGGTAGTATTAAGCAAGACATGTATATTGGAGTTGCCGACAATTTACGCGTAAATGCAGTGTGAAAAATGCTCACCGGCGCGTTTGATCCCCTGCAATTATGCTCTTCCCCGTTGCCAGCAGGCATATTTGCCTCGGGGTCATCATCTCTCTCATCCTCTGAGGTGTAATCCATCCCCTTAGCCATCCTACTTCTCCCCATACGCTTCAAAACCCGTAGGACTCACTCGTCCGTGTAGATACCGGGGGTAAACCCCACTCCTACGACATAGAAGAACTGGCCGGCAGAGTGCGAACAAAGACGAACGTCATCGTGGCCGGGGCTGGGGTGGAAGGTGGGAGTGCACGACTGATGGTCTTGAGACATGGCTGTGGCAAAGATGGTGACGAACTCGTT
This sequence comes from Favolaschia claudopus, assembly GCA_037176885.1. Lineage (NCBI taxonomy): Eukaryota > Fungi > Basidiomycota > Agaricomycetes > Agaricales > Mycenaceae > Favolaschia > Favolaschia claudopus. The sequence goes on along the minus strand of JAWWNJ010000055.1, from coordinate 805,010 downwards.
ATGCCCTGATGGCGAACTCGTTACGGCCACTCTTCCAAACGAGATTCCAGATAACTTTTTCCACCCAAAACCTAGGAAGATTCTGAGTTGAGAGTTCTGCTTAATGGAAGACTAGCTATCTTTCTGTTTTTTTGTGGGCTTTTATCGCAATATTTAGGTTTACTATACTTACCTTCAATCAAGGCTCGAATCTATATGCCGACATTCACACTTTCTGAGATTCGACCACCACTATGAAATGTCAAACCCTCGGAACTGACTCAAAACACTTACATTTGGATAGGTAGACATGCTAGCTGCTACAGAGACATTACTACAACTTCATTCTGGCTCGCAGTGCTGCAAAACAAGCCAAAAAACCTCCCATCAAGCGCCAACTTACTCCAGCTACAAAGGCTGCTCGGCTTGAGGCCTCTCGTAAATATCGCTGGAAGTAAGTAATAATGGATTGTATTGAATGTATTAACTACGTTTTTGCTGCAGTAATGAAGACGTTCTGCGCGAAAAGGCTAGGATGCGGATGGCAGTGTAGGTCAACTCTGAATCAGTGTTTTATACTCATTATAACCCTCGCAGCCATTGACAGGCTCTGAAGGAATCAGAGGGCACATCTCATGCGTCTGCTGAAAGCGTCAAGAAGGCTCACAAGAACTACAGAGAGAAGTAAGATATGTTTTCTGACCGGCTGATCTCCTTTCACAATTGACACGAAACCTAGGAACGGAAAGTTTCTGGCATTCAAACAGCGACTTCGGCGACAAGAGTAAGTCTTATTCCTCACACCTCCTCCCCTAATATGGTCTCTTTCTCATTCAATCCACGACTAGGGCTTACATTGCTAAATATGGGGCAGAAGCATATCATGTCCGTGCTGCTCGCGAGCAGGCGCGAGCCGAGGCTGCTATGACAATGCAGGTGGCCGACTCGAGCGCTGGTACCGAGGTCACCCACTGGGAACAGAGCGCGATGTGGAGAATTTAGAATTGTTGACGACTTCACTTATGAATCTATGAATCAATCTGCCATTGAAATTTCCTGAATGTCTGAATTCTTTCTAAGCAATTACAATCAAATGGTGGGTATAGATAACCGTGCATTATGGGGGGTCATAAAGCTCTATGGAATTAAAAAGTAGGCGGGCGCTTCGACAAGACTCTCAGTCCATTTTAAGCGCCCGGATCCGAAAGTCCGACCCGACATCTCTCTCATTTCTCCTCCTCACTGTCGTTTCGTCAACTTTTATTTATTCTCCCGTTATTTATTCCCGATCTCCACCCCATGTCTTCTCAGTCGTATCGTGCCAGAATGAGGCGCCCAGCTCAATCCTCCGGCTCCAACGCTTCTTCTACACTGGTCTTTGGAGTCGCCGATCTTATTTCTCCACCTGAGTCGGCACCAATTTCAAGCTTCGTGGATCGTGCCTCTAGCGACGGTCGCTCTATACAGCGAGAATCTGTGCCAGTTAACCCACCTTCACCACTGAAGAGAGCTCGTTTGGCCGCTCCATCGAGCACATCCGCATCTGGCAGCGCGCCCGTCGTCCAGCCGCACAACGAAGATGAGAACCGCTACGATATGACAAGTCTTGACGGGGAGGATGAACCCCCTGTTCTCCCCCTTCCTCGGTTGCCAAATCCCAAGCGTTTGGAGCCTTCTGTGAGTGCCTGTACACACTTTGATTAAAACAGCGCTCAGATTCCGTTACATAGGATAAAGGAACCGTTGGATGCGCCTCCGACGGGACATTTATCTGGTGCAGCTGTTGCGTCGGGACGGCTGTGGAGACGCTAGCTCCACCGATTGCCCGCGGTGTAGCCGTCCAGATAGTCGCCCTCAATTTCGCTGCCAAGATTGTGCGGGGGGAGCTTTGATGTGCGAGGGGTGTTGCCGGGACGTGCACGCGGAACATCCGTTACATATTATAGAGGTATGTGATACCAGGTTTTTGCTTTGCAATTGAATGCTGACATCTATTAGCAGTGGAATGGAATCTTTTTTGTGAAGGCGTCTCTCAGGCAGATTGGTTTTCGCGTCCAGCTTGGTCATCCTCCCCGAGAATGCTGTAGTCGGCCTCAACCTGCTCACAAGGATTTCGTTGTTGTTCATCACAATGGAATCCACGTTGTCGACCTCGACTTCTGTGGCTGCGACTCCGCAACTCGGGCGGAGGAGTACATCCAGCTGCTGCGTGCCGGCTGGTATCCTTCCACAGACGAGCGGCCGCAGACGGCCGTAACGTTTGCTGCGCTCGACACATATCATCTTCTTACGCTCCAGGCGAAGATGACTGCATACGACTACTACACCGTCCTAGAGCGGCTGACGGACAACACGGGTATCAAGCCGCCCGACCGTTATCAAATTTTCCTACGTGTGGCGCGGCAATACTTTCATCTGCTGCTGCTCAAACGCGCGGGAAGGGGACACGATCCATCCGGGGTCTGGGGTACAGCGCCCGGCGAGCTCGCTGTCGTTTGTCCAGTGTGTCCTGATCCCAAGGTAAATTTGCCAGAGGGATGGGAGCAAGCTGCCCCCGAGGATCAGTAAGTGTTCTTGCGCTGTGCGAGATAGAAATTGAGCTCATTGGGTGAAGGTTTCTATATATCATGTTCATTGCGCTCGACGCATGCTTCCGTTTAAAGCGCCGCATGATATCTAGTGAGATTAAGGATCCAGGGCTGGGGACCGGGTGGGCGTACGTTATGGAAAACGCTCCCTATCGACATTATTTGTTGAGTGTTACGGAAGTGATTAACAGTCTATGTAGATGAGTACTTGTAGTGGATTAGCTGCTTTGGACTACGCAAACACCAAGTTCTCGAGGGGGTACAGCACTACCGGGGTAGGAATGGGAGTATGCGCTCGCCATGAGTTTGTGCAGCGCAACGGGGTGGGAGATCTACAGAAGGGGGAGAGGTATGTGTTACCCCCGTTTTCCGCGGCATCGCCGTTGACCTCGGTCAGATTTGCAAACATGGATTATATTTTCGGCTCTATTCTGCGCCACCTCAACGCTCGGCTGAGGAAGATTGTGTCTTATGACATTGTATGTCAATGGTTCAAGTTTCTGTTGGAGCGTATGAAGAATTTGCCGCCCCTCGTCCGAATGACGCTCATTCTTGAGCTATTCCGGTTTGTTATTCCAAAAATGCACATTCACGCGCATACCCTCGATTGTCAAGTCAAGTTCTCCTTAAACTTAGTTCCCGGGAGCGGGCAGACGGATGGGGAGGGCATCGAGCGCCCGTGGGCAAACATTGGGGCGATTGCCAGCAGCACGCGTGTCAGCGGACCGGGCGCGCGGCATGACGCGCTGGACGCTCATTGGAGCTTTTGGAATTGGCTCAAAACAATCGGGTTGCGTAAGTTCTTGGGTTTTCATGGAAACGTAGTATTGATGTGTTACATCAATAGCATCCATTTTGCGAAGACGTCTAGATGCTGCGAGGAAGGAAGCTGCTCAACAGTGCGAGGCCTTTGAGGCGTTCACGCTGCAGCAAGTGGACCGTGTTCCGGTGTGGAAAAAGATTGTTGAGGATTTTGAGAGAGACCCCAGTCAGAAAAACCCTTACGGGATGAAGATCTCAGGTGTGTCTGTATCATATGGCCACTCATCTGATTGATTAAACTGTCGTCGCTTTCAGGTTTGACCGAGATGGAGGTGCGGCTTCAGTTTGCGAAGGAGGAGGAGGAGGAGGCTAAACAAGGCGGTATCGCCCTTCACGAGGTTTCGCCGAGCGGATTCGTGGCTGCGGGGTTGGAACTTGAGGAGCAACAGTAAGTACTCTGTTCTTTGACGCCCTATCTTCTTGCTGACAGAAGGATTGTCTAGGCGACGGGTTCCTGTTCAGGCGGAGCTGAAAAAGGCGGGAACTACAGCACAGCAGATAAACATGAAAGCAATGCGCGCCAAGCTCAACCGCAGCATTAACCGTCTCCGAACACTGCAAGCGACGTATACCCCCGCTGCCATCCAGGCAGCTCAATAACTTTGCATATCTTTCTATAACTTTCAATAACTTTGGGACTCGTAGATGGTCCACAGGCATCTACTGCCCAAAAAGGAAGTGTATTTGTAAACTACTCGTAAAATACTTGTAAAATACATGAAAAATCAGTGAAAAAGAACAGTGTCTATGAGGGGGCCAAAAAAAAAACAGAGGGGAGTGTAATGCTCTTCAAGTGTCAAAATGGTGACTGTTTGGCATCACTCCAGCTTGCTACAGCTGATTGGGAGGCATTCCCATGGCTCGACAGGAGCTTACATATCCACCTCTAAGTCAAAATAAGGTGAATATATTGAATGACAGGTTAAAATCAAAACCATCAAATATGTTTTCAAAACCGCCGGCTTTTCGGAAATGTTTTGCATTTTACGGTCTGGGCAGCACTCCAATCCAAAAAAGTTGTATGTAGCTCTTGTAGGTCTCAATGAGATCTACCTGATGCATATGAACATCAACCACATTTATGAGATATTCCATTTTGGGCCACTAACGCCTAGCAATCCAAATAGGAAGTTGTTGGCATAATGTGTTCTTCAAAGTTCAGGGCACCAAATCCCGGTTGACGGGGTCCAGACTTATGGAGTATACCCATATAATACTCAGGTGCATAGCTAGAGAGCGGGAACCAATTTCCCCCTGGATATAGCCCTACATCAAATTTGCTTCCATTTTGGGATACTGACTCCAGAATGCCAGCTATCCTGCCAACTGTCCCATGGGACTGTCTCGTGGGACGGGTAGCGTGAGAAAGCACCCGCAGGTCAACAACTCTCCTACCTACAGGTCGCATCGCAAGTACCTAGAGGTTACAACAATCGCGCCCGCAGGTCACATCGGCCCTGATGACTGCGGGTACCATGTGTTCGTGTACCTGTAGGTAGTAATGCATTGAGCATCTGTTGGCCCTTTCCTTGTTCCCTGCAGTCAACTACCAAAATCAACTGTAAGAGCGATACAATTCTATACCTCCAGTGAACAAGCTATTACCCTACAGTTTCTCAAGACCTCAGTAACCCGTAGGTGTAGGTTTTAGGTGCTCCGTAGGTGCGAACTGATTCAGCGACAGGAAACCCAGCCTTGCTCCCTGGAGGTGACCTCAGACGCTACCCACAAGACATATCCACACAACCTGTAGGACTCCGGGGATTCGCATGATAAAACACTGCCCATTTACTCACATCGCCTGCCTTCTCACAGATTACAACCTATATCTTTCGATCTCAATGTCCATGGTTAGAGCTATTTCGATTATTTTCGTTTTTCCTCAACTTTACTTAATGTCGTCCCTCAAGTTGGCTGATATTGCTGCAGCCATGGCTGCCGCGCAGTCGCAGAGTTCCAATATTACCCTTTTCGTTTCCATCATGAAGCGTCTCTGGAACGCTGTTGTGGAGGATGCCAACCTCCCGGACAACATAGTTAGCTTTCTAGTTCAAGTTCTTCCAACACCAGCCACGGTCAACGAGATACAGTCACTATGGCAAGAACTTCGCATACACATTCCGACATGGCAAGGTCCACTGCTTCAAAATGAGGTCGATAACTGCCTTCGACAGTTTGGACACGGCCATAGTCTTGGTCAGTGGTTTTTTTTTTTCAATTTCATACAGCTTTCTAAGTATGCAAGTAGGTGCGGAGATGCTCTATCCACCGTATAGGACCTGTATACAACCAGAATGTTCGCAAATGAATATCAAACTCAAAAAGCCATATTCTGCTCAATGCCGGGTTTATACTCTTCGCAGAGGCATTCTTCCAGCGTATGAAACTTCCCTTGCTTGTCATCGTAGGTGTTTCTATCTTAACGTCAGCAAAGCCCTCATTTATCTGACTGTGAATTCAGGTTGCAACACACGTTATCACTATGCATACTTTGTTGTCAGAGCGTCGGAGGCAGACACACAGAGAGAATTCTATGCCGAGTATCAGCCTTATGTGCATGCACAGGAAAGTTCATTCGTCCAAGACCGCCTCTGTGAATATTTTGGCAGCCTCATGTGTCTGTCACAGTAAGTATTTTGGCAGCCTCATGTGTCTGTCACAGTAAGCGGCAACTCATTTTTAATGTTCTTTCTCATCAGGTGTCATATAATAGCACATCCTCAAGTGATTTAGCTCGATCCTACAATCTAGATCTGGGACGTATGGATACCACAAATCAACAAACATTGCTGTCCGAGTTGGCCCAGTCCACAGTAGTGGAAGCTTTCTTTCTGCATGCTGTCTTGAGACGGTCGCGAAGATATGGTCAGACGTTGTGTCTTCCTCACCGAGGTGATTGGGAACATCGACTTGACAATGCTCTGGATTTTTATAATCAACTCATGGCCGGCACTGGGCAGCCTCAGTACTGCCACGCCTGTCATGATTGTCTAAAATTTTTTTGCCATCCAGACACGCAAAGACTGTGTGAGTGACAATAAAACAAATCATGCTTGCGCATAAATAAGAGACAGTATACATGCGTGGGGGAACCACAGATGGCGTAACGAATGGTCACCCGCGATGCCTGGTCGACAAGTGCCAGATGTGGTTGAAGTCAATGAATGATCACTTCTGCCCTGCGCATCTCCATCTGCAGTCCGTCTGCCTCATCCGAGGATGTGATGTACAGGCTGAGAAAGGTCGACTCACTTGTTCTCAGAAGACCCACCGAGATAAAGAAGAAGAATACTCCAAGCAATCACTTGGTGTTCTCAGATCTGACACGGCGATTAAACAAGAACAATGTACCGCGCACTTCACGCCGCAAACCCTCATCCCTGTCTACTCAGAAGGCCTCCAATCACAGTACTTTTATTGCGTCGTCTGGCACAGAGTCCGGAACGAGCAAGCTGAAGCTCCAGCTCACGCGCAACTGGACACATAACGAGCAATTATTCGTTTTATCTTGTGGGGTCATCATCAGCCGCTCGACTTTCTTCTATTCTGAGGGAGTTGCCTCCGTTAAGGTAAACTTCACTACTCTCGTCAGTGTGAAACCCTCTGAACAAGTCGTCCAGGAATTTCTTAAGCGTTTCCCTGGCCATGGGTTCTTCCGACCCACATCTTCTATGATAATGTGTGCCATCTTCTCCAGCATCTCAATGCAAATGAGAATTCATATTTCAAGTCTGTGCGTCTAGCTGTCGATGTTTTTCATGCACGCCACCACAAGGAAGACAGCGATACCTTTTGTAATACCAACAACAACCCAGCTTTGTTTCCTGAACTTCGTATCACGAAAGGCAAATGGAGCCTCAATTCCTCCATTGCAGAGCAAACAAACGTCTGGTTCGGAGCCTTCCAAGCTATGACGCGGGAGATGTCAGTTCCTCGGTGCGCGGAAACATTTGCTGTCTTGTATTCCGCACTAATGTGATCTAGATACAATTTCTTCCTGGATGAAATGATACTCATACGGAATGAATGGTTCGTTGGAGAGCAAGAAAGAAAGGGTAAACAGCCATTCATGCTTGATTTTGAAGCACTGAAAGCGGAATGGAATCACGAACATCCTTGATCAATTTTGTACATTTAAAACTAATACAAATGTCAACTACCCACGACGACGCCTTAAGTTATACTGAATCTGTTGAGTGGCCCTCGCACGCTCCACATTCTTCGTGTTGTTTGTACTATGACTCCCGGTACTGGTTGTAAATCCGGTGTCGGATCCAGTGCTGATGTGAGCAGAAGATCCACCCTGGACATTGCGCGGTCTGGACAGCGATCTCCCTCCTCTTGAGCTGCTTCCACCTCTGCCTCTGCGTCTCCCAGATCCACGTGATTGCTGTGCAGCTTGCATGGTCGACTGACTGGGCATCACGGTTCCATGCATCTCTGTGCCGTCGAAGATCCTGTCCAAGTCATCAAGAGTTAGCCTTCAATGACTGATCAATGTCTGGAGACGAGACACACCAGACTACATTACTCTCCGTGCGAAAGTAGACTCCCCAATCTACATAGGCAAAGTTGAAGTCATGCTCACCACAGCCCTCTTTCACCAGTTACATGCAAGGGTGGAGGTAGCGCCGACCCTCTTTCTCTATATCCAGATCTCTACGAATCGGAGCAATGTAGTTGACGCAATAGTAACTTGTCAGGCCATATTTGCCCAAGCGTTGAAGACCAGTGTCTTGAAGTCGGATTCGATTCCCTGATAGATTGACTTGGCTGCGATAATAAGAATGTCGCTGTCCTGACAAGCCCTTAAATTGGTAGACCATTAAAAGCAAAGATCTCTTCAGACATACCAGCGCACTCCTGAAGTGTTGTGATTCGGCTGGTTCACAGTAGCTTGGGCACTCGACTGTTAGGTCTTGGGTGATAATCCACTGGAGCTTTAGGCTTCAGTGGTCCTGTATTTATACTACTGAATATTATCTAGAACTATCTACAGTCCGGGAGAATGATCCGTAAGCCGTGAGTAAGCGGCTCGGCTATACTTCGGGCTCACAAATCCAACATGAAGAAAGCTTTGATATCGTCCACAGTATCACCGCGATGCACAGAATACGGAATATATCCATCGCCTTTTCTTCCCCCCGTCGGCATCCGCGTCCCAGCACCTGACATTAATCCGTAGTCCCAGCGCTGCATTGCAGGCCGGCGGCGCATAGCACGAGTTTCGATAAGAAGGGAGTTGTATTCCAGTAGCTTGAGGGTCGGTTCCGAAAAAGCCTTGTATCGGAAACCACCAACCTCAATTCTAGTTAAATGAGGGAATTCTTGAATCAGATAAAGCTTACCAGGTAGACCTTGTTGGCTTCACAGTACACAAGCCTAACGATGTCTCGCTGGCAAGTTGTCCAAACTGGATGATCACTGGCAGTCCCAGCTCTTGAGGGCTGACATATTTTTGAGGCCCAAGATTGTCGTCGGTACCCTGGAATCAAGTTTAGGAAGAGGTATGGTATGCGCAGCAGCTTACCTTTTTCTTGGGCACCAGGCGCTCAGAGCCCTCATGAAAGGTTAGAGAGTAGTACTCATATCCGCATGAAGTCTGAACGGTCTTCCACTTCGATGAAACGAACACATCTATCTGAATCAGCCTGTCCGCTGCACCCAGCACACCCCTTCTCCGTATACCAAGCTGGAAGGGCTGTGGAAGAGAGATTCGCGACTGTGGGGTCGTCACTGGCGGCAGTTTGATCTCCAGAGCCAGAATTGGCAGTGCTGGTGCCAGTTCGCGACTTTGTGAAGATCTCTTCGTTGATGGTGTCCAGCGTTTTCTTGTAGCGGCGGGTTTCGAGTAAAATGGCTGCAAAACATGGGTCGACATCTTTTAAGAGTCGCTTGACTTGTCTAGTATGATCAGCGCGTCCCGTCATTACAGGATGCTGACAAATTTGGTGGTACACTGTGGTGAGATCCCAGCCTGCAGTCTGCAGAAAGATAATGAGACTGGAGGAACAGTTGGTTTGTCCCCGGCTATACCTCGTATTTTGCATGCTTGAGCCATGGTATCAGCCAATGTTCGCAATTAGACCTAAAGGCGTCTTCGGACACTAGAAAAGTGCACGCTGTAGGATAAGCCACCCAAGGATGTATCTCGACGCGGGTTCCAAAAAAGCGAAGGAAATGGTCTGCGTCAAACTTGGAACGTCCTTGCTCAATCAATGGCTACGCAGAATGGATATCACTGATACGTCATGTAAAGAAGGTATCTCACCGGTAAATTTACTTCAGAACTCAAAGGGTCCCAACGATCGAGTATCTGGCCATATGCCATCTTCCAATTGTATAATCGGAAAGATTGCTGGACATCTGGATGGGAATTTTCCAGCGGGTTATAGGGGTTGCAGACTATTAGCAAGACTTTGTAGAGCTCGGATCCCTAGAACATATTTTTATACCGGATAGACAGAATGATGAACCCAACGCACTCTGAAACACTGGCTTGAAAGTCTTCCCGCATAAAGAGACTGTCCTTTACTTTGCGCATCGATACCAAGCCTTCCACGAGTGGCTTGCAGTTTCTGGGTTTTGAATGTTCCTAGCCCACGACACCGTCAATACAAGCTCCAGTATGTGAGGGCTACTTGCCTCTGTTCCGGGGAAGAAAAACTCTAATATCTCCTTAGCTCGCGCTTCAGACATGCTGATATACCGTTCATCTCTTTCCCCAGTCTCAACGGGTTGCATGACCACGTCTTCAGTCTCCACCGCAGACATAATAACATCGTTGTTCTGACTCTCTTCCTCACTCAAGTCAGACAGGTCGGAATCACTGCCGAAGACCAAGGAATAGATGTCCGTTTGTTTAGATGGTGCAAGTTCGTCTGCATTAAGATCACCGACAATTGAAAACTCAGCAGCTGGTGCTGACTAGTACGATCTTTTAGTGAATGTAGGAAGCTGCAATGAATGATAAACTCACAATATACGGCTTTACTATCAGAGATCTTCTAGCCGGAAGCAACAACTTCATGATATCTGCACGGCTCTCCACTGAATCGTGGTGACAAAACCGCATCCACATAATATCGATGAACAAGTCAACTTGTTCCTCGATACGCTCCCCTTCATCGACCTCGCCACCGAACACGAGAGCCAGCCAGTCGCTGATCGTAGTGAGCTGTATGACCCTACGTTAAGCTAAACCAAGTATGCAACAGACATCACGGACCCAGAAGTCGTCGGCCATGAGTTGAGAAGACAGACTAGCCTTCCGTGTCTGCATTTCGGAACGAAGACTAGATCCGATCCATTCAGGGAAGACTTGGGCGAGAGGTGTAAGGCTCAAGATATGTTGGTCCTCCTCAATGGGAGGTAGGTATGGATCGCGAAGCCAGAGCTCAGCCATTAGAAAAGCAAGTCACAGAGAGTGTCAGTCAACTGATTCAAGTGGGAGTGTAAGCGACGGCAACCAAGTCCAGTGTTGAGCCAGGTTTAGACTGATTATACGCGCTAGTACACGATATCCGCAAGCACAAGGAATGGCACAAGTTGAGAAGAGTGTGAAGTGGCTGTACTCAATGATGCAAGGTACTTCGAATTTCGAATCAAATTCATATACACTGCTAACGAGTACAGAGTGGACTCCACGTATCTAAGTATCTAGTCAGAACGTCACCCCTCCATCCGACGTCACTGGCAACAAGAACGTTCCGCCTAATCCTACTTGCCAGCACGACGCTGGGATGCCTTCGCGCGTCCCCCGCTTATCTTTGTAAAGTACATTAGTCGCACTCAATGTTACTAGAGATGAGACATACTGTGAGTCGTATTTAGGTTGAAGCCATACAGCCCACTTGACCATAAGCTTCAGGGTGCGTCTGTCATTCGATGCCTTGGCGGCAGAGATTGCAAGGAAAGTCTTGCTCGTTCTGTATGCGTCGAGCCCCTCTGCGTTTTTGTCAATTGCATGTTTACGAACAGGGTCTGCATGCCGTTCATGCTTGCGTTTCTTTGAAGGAACTGAAGGTTCCGCCACAGGCGCTGTTTCTGCAGCCAAATGGTCCAGGCCGTGTATCACCAAAACTTTTGCATCGAAGACGCGCAGTCCATTGGCTGCTGTATCGGCAAGCTCTAGCTTAGGTGGTGGTTTGGGCCTGATCGGACTCGGAATTAGATAGCCACCATGTACCATCCTCGCGTACTGCCCTGAGCATCGCGTGAGGGTGCAAGGAAGGGTGCACAGCCAAATGAGGTCCCCGACAATCCATCTTACAGATGACTGAACCACAGCGCTCGACCAGACTCGGAAGCACTGATATATATGTTCCAAGTGGTACGTCTTTCCCGGGATCCAGTATAACTTTGATAGTCTCGCCAGCTATACGAGAAAAGAGCATATGTAAGATTGTTTGTAAATTATAATTTGGACAGGTCTAACCTGCGACTTCACTGAAAGCCATCGACAGGATGTCCAGAGCTGAGGGATGCATATTGCTAACATGAACATAAGTTGCAACTGCAAGCGCTTTAAAAGAAGGCGGCAGATTAGCTTCATGTAGCATAGCCGTAGCGTGCTCATCTATCGTGCGATTAGCACGCTCTGCTGTCCCGTTCTGCTGTGGTCTATTCCTTGTCGAATGACGGCGCCCAATGCCACAAGAGGCAAGGAAATCCTCAAACTCTAGAGACATGTACTCCCCACCTTCATCCTCTTGACACTCTTTGATTTTCCAACCAAAGTGATTCTCAGCATAACCTTTGAACACCTTGAATGCATTGAGCGCACCACTCTTGCGCTTCATGTGCATACACACTTTGAAGCTTGTGTGATCATCAACAAAGACAATACGATGCCTCCACCCCTCACGGGTGAACACTTTGTACTGCTTCAGATCAGAGTGTATTAATTCAAGAGGTGCAGATGCACGATGACCAGTGGAAGGAAATGGAGCCGCATTCAGCTTGCCAGCAAGGCAAGGCTCACAGATGGGATCTGGCTTCTGATTTGAAGTAATCTTCGCACCAGTAACCACATTCTTGCTCAAGATCTTCTGGGTGTCGTTGTGATGCCCAAGTCGACGATGCAACAGTTCCAGATCAAGAGGCAAAGTCCCAACTGCAGCCAAAGCTGAAACAGAATCAGAAGGCACTTCTCTCACAAATGCTTGGTTCCCCTCGTCAATATCCGCTTCAAAGAATGTTTCACCATCCTTAACAAAACAGATAGTGTTCTGCTCCATGAGAATAGAGTAGCCATGAACACGAGATAGATAGGTGGTAGAGACGAGGTTATGAGATAGATTGGGAACATACAAGACATTTGTGAGAATAACATGCGTGCTACTACGTCCATGTATAAGTGGCTTAAGCAAGATCTCTCCTTTTAATTCAGAGTACACTCCAACTCCATTTGCGACTTGGATGGGAACCCTGTGCGGAACAGCGTTCAACAGAAGCCCCCGTTGATGTCATGTGCGATGTGGCGCATGAGTCTGAGTTCCATCGTTTGTCAGCAAAAGATGAAGTGGAGGTAGTTAGAAGACTTGCATTAGAGGCCACTTGGGACGTTGCATTTGGACCACCACCAGGTTGCTTCTTTCCAATAAGTTCAAGGAACTTGAAGCAGCGATTGAGATAGTGGCCTGGTTTCCCACACCCTGGGCAGACCGAAGTTGCAGCAGGAGCAGGAGGTGGTGCAGCAGCAAGAGCAACAGCCGGAGATGAGGGGGCAGCAGGAGCAGAGGTCGATGCAACCATGGCCAGACCAGAGAGAGGGTTCTGGTTGGCATCTCCCTGATTAGCAGATCTGAATGCCTGGTCATTGGTATAGGCAAGTTCGACTTTAATTGCTCAAAGGGCGCCTTAAGGATAGCAAAGCGCCCTTCATCAGGGAGAGCCATAAGGAGGACCATAGCATGCAACTCTGCATCTGCATTGTCTAGAGTGAAGTCCTTGGTGCGAGACTCTTTGAGCGCTCTCATGGCAGTAGCAGTGCGACCAACCAAAGAGATTAAGCTCTCACCCTCACCAAGACGAATAGAGGTGAGAGTGCGGTAAGCAGTGAAACGAGCGCCTGCCTTTCTAGGGGAAAAGCGTTGTTCCAAAGCTGTCCAAAGAAAGCAAGGATCATCCTCATGTTCCTTAACAAGAGGCTTGACATCATCACCCAACATCTGCCACAAGAGACCAGAGCATCTGTCTCTAGCCTCTGTGTTAATCTCTGCATCAGAAGCTGCAGGCAGACAGTAAGACCAGACACCCTTGGCTTTGAGTTTAGCCTTGGAGTCACTGGACCAGTTGGAGAATATAGACTCCTTGGTAAGGATGGGAAGCCTCTCATCATGAGTCATGGCAGAGAGAGAATATGGGGGATATAGGGAATGGAAAATGCGCAGGAAAGATGGATGATAAGCTAAAACCACCTGCACAAGCAGATGGCACCCTGAGGAGTGTGTGTGTGGAGAGGAAACTAAAGTAGGTATGTAACTGATGCTAAAGAACACCCAGTTGTAAGGCACTTAGGCCCTAACCCCAGAATCAACAGGATTGACTACCGTTTGTTTTCTGGTGGATCAAAGACTACCTCTCACGGAGGATTTGTCCCAACAGTTGGTGTTCCTAACTACAAGACTTAAAGAGACTTAAACACACACACTATAAGGGCAAAGAGAGTGAAGAGCGCAGAGGGATGAGATCTCAGGATGATAACTCAGGAGATGTTCAAAGGCCGGGGCCCATAACCTGTTGAACAGGCAAGCACAGAGGTCTGAAGTCAACAGTGAGAACTCTAGTAGATTGCAATGTGAAGTAGATACTTGCCTGAAGTCAACGGTGAGAACTGAGGACTCAAGGCACTAGCTAGGCTGTATATATAGGTACAGGAACAAGTAGAATGCTACATATGGTAGATGAAAGGGAAGACCTAATTGGGACCAAGGGGATTACCATAAAGAGAACAAAGGACCTAGGATCTGTAGGATCAGGTATCAATGATAGGATCCTAAAGGATCAAAGGGATGCATAGGATCAGTAGGATCAGATATTGATGATAGGATCATAAAGGATCAAAGTGGTGACACTCATCAGAGTGAGAGATGTCAGAGGCAAAACCCACATTCCAACACAAAGGTCTTACCCATGCCTTCTGTTCACAATTTAAACTTCACCCACTGCTGACTTCTCTTCACGCAACCTTCTCTTATTCCCCCTTTTTGCCCTTGTACATTTACCCTTTGTAATGCCCGGACAGCAACACCGAACTTTTGAGGCCTGAAGCCTACAGTATTTTATAGCACAGAAGAAACAAACTAATACCATGTGATGATGACCAGGCCAGCCCCAGTAACGTAGACAAGTAAATGCATGTGTCGAACAGACCATTGCAGAGGAGCTTTCTGAATCGGGTTTCCAAAACGAGGAAGAGGACATTGTGAAGCAAGAGTTTGATGGGCACAGAAAGAGGAGAAATACTTATATGCCCTTGCAAAGGAAGGCATTGTGGGGATTTCTTGTATTCTGGCAACTTTAATCCAGGGCTGGAGAAAGTTTCTGCTACTGTGAAACAAAGTCGAATTTGTTGCAGCCTCAATTTCTTTTTGCGCCACAGAACAACATGCAATTGGTATCTTGGTTGCGCCCCAGATGTGTGCGTCGGCGCAGACAGTGCTCGACGTCACGCAGACAGTGCTCGATGTCAATAGCAGAGCGAAGAAAAGACACAATCGTATGAAGCAGACTATCTGTCGTGTGATAATGAAGCCCTAGGTCATTTTAACAAACAAGCGAAATCAAGGAATGAATGAGAATCTCAAAGTGGTTGATAGCGCCTTGGGCAATGGCATAGTAAGAAGAGCAACGGCTCTCGTATTCAGTGCCTATTTGGAGGTCTTCGGCAGGCGGTTGATCTCGCGTGAAAGCTTCTCCAACTTGACTTGCTTTGTTGCCACCTTGTGTCGTGCTCCCTTCAGCAACCGTTGGCCACGCGTAGCGAGCTGCTCGTCCAGATGTCCCCACATGCTTGGTGGAATATTCTCTTTCATGGCCAACACGTCGACCAACGTCCGAAGATGTTCAAGAGCTTTGGCGTCGCTCATGGCTTCTATATTGGTCTGTCAGATCGCACTTTGAATAGGTGGAGGTGGGTACTAACCAAGCTTAACGTTCAAGCTTGCGCCGTCCGCGTTCTTACAAGCTCCAGTCCCCACCTGCATCGTTTCCTCAATTCTCATACTGTATTGTCTGCTGGAGAGGCTGAGGGGCATTTTGAGCCGGTGGGTGGGGGAAAAAGCAAAAGTGCGCCTTTCATATATGAAAAGGTCAAATTTGCTAACTCCATAAACTACAGCTATTCTGCCGCTGTCTCCCCAGGAACTGGAACGATGCATGCGTCCCCGTCGTATCCATCACTTTAATGTCTCAGCGAGCTCTCAGGGTCTTCGTCGCTCGCCTATCGCCCGTTCCCACGTTACCGCGCAATTGCGGCCGCCTCCACCAGCGCATGCCGACACGTGTCTCCTCTCCTCCTCTTCTTCTCTCACCATCGTGGACTCGCGCAATTGTTTCTCCAAGTCCGCCCAAATGTCATTGAAGTCGGGCTGGACGCGGCGAGGTAGCACATTTCGCTCAAACCACCCCTTGCGATCTTCACAAAATGCTACATCGTCGGCAGCCTTCCACCTCTGGTGTTGCTCCCGCACATCCCTGCATCCACAAAGTCCCCGAGGATATATCTCTCTCTTGCACACGCTGCAGTCGAATACGGGAACGCTTCCTTCTCCTTCACGGGTGTGGCCGTTGGAGGCGGTGTAGGAAGTGACCAGGCGATTCCACAGTACGTCGTGGGGGCTGTTTTGTGTGAGCTGCATATCTTGGTAAGTCCGTCGCCCAAGTCCTAACAAGTGGACCTCTCAGCTCGGGAGGCATTTGTGCCGGCGTTCAGTAGCGTGGTATACAATATCGCTACGGGATCGACTTGGCATTTCACACAAATATAGTAGATTCACATGGACCCAAACAAATTGCGCAGAGAAATATCATTTTGTATTCTACCCCCCATTCACCTTTGTCGCACCAACATATCCAACATGGGAGTTTGCAGCATCCATCGGAAGTTCAAGCTAAAGATATCGACTCTGGCGCGCCGCCGAAGCTTTGAATGAGAAGATTAGTAGAGAGAAAACTGATGTAAGATGAGCTGCGTACTTGTCGCGCGCGTGGGGAGCCGCATGTCGTGTACATCGTCGATCATTGCCTGCCATAGACAGTCGGATGCCACCTGTGCCTCCCGCTTCAGTTTTGCTTTGTAACGCCAACGCACACACATGTACTTCGCATGCCCGTCTCCTTCCCCATCGTCACCCGTCACCTCGCCCGCAGTTTCCGTATTGTCATGAGCGGCGCTGGTAAAGGCTGGACTAGAAATCCCAGAACGTATCGGCATTTGCGCCTAATTGAAAAGTAGGTGTTTAGAGTGCCTCCATAAGATCATCAAAGCTCCTGTCGTACGGTTCCTGGGTCTCGACGCGGGGACGAGAGGCGGCACGCTTGAGCAGCAGCGCGTCTACGAGCACGAAGCTCAGCCACATCGTCATTCGGCACACTGCGATGTCGGATTGGAAGAAAGCTTGTGGACACAGAGTTGAAGAAACAAATGGGAGTGGCGATGATTGAGGCCGTTCGTGTGTGTTTGCATGGTGGAAGGTCGCTGAGGGGTCCGCGCAATGAGATTGTGGACGAAGAAAGATTGTATTGCGGTTACATATATAGAATGACAGAGAAACAAGCGGCTCAACTGCGGTGTCCGGGGGTGCAACATCTCAAACATACAGGTCCTTCAACGCGGATCTGCAATCCGCTTCCAATTCGTTGACTTTCGAAAACAACTCCATGGCCCATTTCCCGCGGGACCCCGGCTCCCCATCAAGCGCCATGACAAGATCGGCGCCACCCTTCATATCGAGCAAGGATTTTGTGGTGCGAGAACTATACTTTAACCCAGCGGAAAAGACCTCCCGCCGTCTGACATGGATGAAGAACGACTAGGGTCAACATCGCCGCTTTCCAATGCACCCATGTCAGATTGAATCGTTGGTATGTCTCCATGGCGCGTTACCTCAGAGCGACTTGATCCTATCATCAATATCTGATCCTACTGATCCTATGCACCCTCTGATCCTTTATGATCCCCCATCATTGATATCTGATCCTACTGATCCTATGTCCTTTGTTCTCTTTATGGTAATCCCCTTGTTCCCAATTAGGTAGTTCCTTTATGCCCAATTAGGTCTTCCCCTTTATCTACCATATGTAGCATTCCCTTTGTTCCTCTACAGCCTAGCTAGTGCCTTGAGTCCTCAGTTCTCACTGTTGACTTCAGGCAAGTATCTACTGCGCAATCTACTAGAGTTCTCACTGTTGACTTCAGACCTCTGTGCTTGCCTGTTCAACAAGTTGATGTACGTTTAGGAATCCCAAGTTCATACTTGACCGAGACGGATGCATCATTGTCATCTTGCTTGGCTGGAGGAGGAGGAGGAATGGGACGAGCTTATGCGCCGGATCGTCAAACTATTCAACCGAAGGCTGGGGAGAAATCACATGCATTCCGTCTTTCGCATTGTCGGGGGTTTGCAATTCTAGTGAGCGGCATGTTGTTTGGCGGCGGCCAACAGGTCTGCCTTTACCTGGTATCTCTGCCCCCACCTTCTCATTTCTCGATATAGCGGCCAGGAAATCTCTGTGATAGCAAGAAACGTGGGCAGCTTGTGCAGGCCCTACTTAACGACGCGGCGCCTCAGCGGGTGGCTGGTTTTCAGTCCTGTACATTCCACTCGCGCCTTCGTTGGGAATTCTAAATTGACATATGTTTGTCACAGCTGGTCTCTCCCGATACGCCCCTAAGCTCTACAAGTATTATATAGACACACTGGATTCAAACTTTCTTCATAGATTCCCACTCAAAATCTTGATCTGGACCGTCATTAGCTGTGAAGACATGCTCAAATTGCTCAGTTTTCTGGAACTGCAGGGACCGAACCGATGAGAATGTTGAAGAGTTCATGTCATCGCGGCGTCTTTGGTGCGTTTTGGTCACCATTCCAGAAATTGCCCCCTAATAGCACCGAGTATTTTACCCCACTCTTCCTTAGAGGGTTCTCCGTCGCCTCACCTCCGATCATTGTGATTGAAACCGCCTAATCGGGAAACTCAAAGTTACTACTCGCCCAACGGCCTTGCGTGGAATTTTGGGTGCAAAGTTGGTATATTCCAAGTGGTCTCTTCCAGTCAATCATAATGTTACAGACCCCCATTGTCGATCCAATTCAAATGAGGTAGACACGGCTTGTTGACGCGTCTGCGAACTTCGCGACACGTTTTTTGACCCAGAATTTGCATATCAGGCATGTATCATAAACTAATTACACTAAAACACACTAAAACTCGACAAGTCGCGTTGAAGGATCAAGCTTTTCCAATGGTAGCATATCAACTTGGCAACAATTGGCGCCAAACACCGTAAATTAAACCTGGTTCTTTCCCTCCACTACCACCATGCAGGGCCGGAAACGCAAAGGACGGAAGAAATATTTTGAACATGCAGATGATTATATCCCGAGGTAATGAGCTATCACTTTATTTTATCGCTTCAACGTTGCTCACTTATGCCGCTAGAGAATTGACTAGTGAGGAGGTGAAGGTGGAGGATAGGCGCGCCCGTGGGCGGAAATATTACGCACAGTACGTCCGCTTACTCATTTTCACGTCGCTGGTCATAACTTGTTTGGTTTTAGACCCAAACACCTGAGGATGCAGATAATCTGGTACGTACCCTCCCTTCCTTGTCGTTCCAGTGCCGCTGGCGGCTGAGAGTTAGCATAGGCAAGGTTGAAAATTGGCGAGGCAGAAGTGGGACCCTCCGAAGGTCAAGGAAAGCGGCTACACCAACGGTGCTGACGAAGGGATGGATGAAGGTGAGAAGAACAGCTTCGAAGCCTCTATTACAGCACTGACTCTGCTCATTGGACCTTCACTGACTGTTAGGTGCGTGCTCAAATTAATCCTCAATTCGATTAGCGAAATCGTCAGGTAATCTTACAGAGGTCAGCTCCCGACCCTGTGGCAACAGAAGCTGAATGAAATCCGGGGCGCCGAGTCGGGAGAAGGCGCGCAGTTGGGAGAACACACCGACTCGGGAGATCGTGAGGTGTTGGTGGTGGAAAGCCAGCTGCGGGAGAAGGAGACCATTGCCTCACAGGTGCTGTCTTCGCTGTATAAGTTGCGAGCTCAAGTTATGTTTCTTCTACATCTACTAAAACATTTTTCTAGACCAGCATCATTGCACAACCACCGACACCATCCTTTGCCGCCCTCGCCGCGACCAGCCCTCTCCCTCCTTCCTCTCCGCCTCCTCTTTCCACGCGGGACCTCGAGCCGCGACTGGCGGCTGGACGCGATCGCCACCCCGTCCCCCGGTCCTCCCCCTTGAGGTCGCCAGGCCGATGCACATGCTCGGCGGGGGCGGCTTCCACGTTGGAAAACCCCTGAGTTTGATGGGCCAGATGAAATGCCCCCATTAAAACCTCGATCCAACAGAAAAAAAAAGAAATCAATATCCCAGAGCAATGTTCATGTAAATTGCGCTCTACGTGGTTTTCAAGATGTATGAAACAGAAAGGGCCCAACAGTCCGAAGAAACATCAATCAATCAAACTGCAATCATGCATGGGCCAAGCCCATTGTGATGATCCATTCTATGGGAACGCCACCGGCCCATGGGACATATTTTACTTGTGGAATCAAAGTCGATGTCGTTTTTTAAATTTTCACAACAGAGACGAGCTGGGGCACAAAAAGAAAAAGACGGCAACAAGACTTCATTTTATAAGCAAGGCGAGTGTAACGACATGTGACACAACATGTGACACAACAATTCTATCTACTGCAGCAGTCACATCTCCTCCTCCGCCAGCTTCTTGACGTTGTGCGGGTAGTTGTCGCGGTAATGCGCGAGGGCAGCGTCGAAGCCTGGTTTCTTGACCCAGCAATTGTTCCGCACCCCCAAGATTGGCATCCTTGCTGCGAAGAGTGAGTACATCGACGGGACAGGTGGCGAAACACATACAAGGAGGGTATATGCCAGGGTTGCGCCCAACCAAAACAACCCAGTAAGTCGACCCCTTCATTTGGTTTTCGTAGCGAGCAGCGACGGTTTGCGGAGTGTCAGCCTCGCCTTCCACAAAGACGGGCTGGGTGATGACTATGAGGATCAAAAATCAGCGAGGAAGGAGGAGGAGAGGGATGACGACACATATCTTCGCCGCTGAGCAGGGTGGAGAGGTTGGCTGAGATTCGACATAGACGAGGTATCGGGAGGGAGAAACGCACCTTGGGCCATGCTAGTGTGGCGAGCAATGGCTTGGAGATGGTAGATCACCTCCGATAACTCGGCCTTCTTGCTGCCATCGTTGTTGAAGAAAGATGTAGTTGGAGCTGACATGAAGGTAGAAAGTGGGTTGTTTTTCAGAAGTGCGAGGTGGTACGCTGGTATATGTGAGGGATCTTTGAGTGGATGTGTTTGGCTGCAAGCAGACCACGTGACATAGAGTCAGCGAGAGGTATCAGACCATATCAGGCTCCTGAATCCAAGTTGCACGCGAGGGCCATCAGAGTTTATCTACATTGGGATACTCCGTCGTCACAGCCCCAGAGCCCGAAAGAAACCTATCCGGCTTCAAAATATTTGAGTAACCGGCGAAAGCCAAAATCGGAAAAAAACCATACCTTCAGACCGTCGCCCATACCGACTTCATTAGTTGCTGGGCCGCCGTTTACACAGCATTTCGGGCGGGCAACAACTTACTTCTGTATTGAGAAACTATGTACGATGCGTACTTCAACGAGTTTTTGTGGGAGATAGACTTGACAATGCTGGTGTCCGACATCAGCCGCTTGATCACGAGAAAGAGAAATGTCAGTGTCTAATGCAGTAACTCAACCCAGAAAGCACTTAAGAGTGTTCATATCAGTCATATTAACAAGTATTCGAGAATATTGCCAACTTCATGTTGTCATGGCATAGAAGTTTAAGAAGCTGAACATTGTCGAAACATTATTACTCGCTTACTACAGTGTATTTCGCTGTATTCTTGGAGTTTGTCACCGAAAACACATATCACAGTAAGGAGCGTGTGTGTTACGCTGATTTCAAGCCATGTTGACCATGCAGCCTCTAAATTAGATACAAGAGTGTCAGACGCGTAGAAAACACGTTGGATGTTGTGCAACACGTCGAGCTCGTCAACAGCAGGAGCTCGGACCGAGTCGGTGTCATGGTGCTCACACAGCGCTAATTGGGCGCTTATAATGGACTGCAAGTCCGGCTCTCGAAGTTTCGTCAGGACAAGATGAGTTGGAATTGATATCCTCTGAGACAAGGTAACATACAAGTTATATTAAATATTCGGGACAAAAGAAATGTACAGCGCAACCTGACCGAAGTTTTTGTTGGAGGGTGTACACCAGATGGAAGCCGAAAAGGCAAATAGAGCACCAGATGGGAGGCGAAAAGCCCAGTCACATTGTCACAAAATGCCTAAATACGTGACAATGTACAAATAAGGAAAGCGACACCGTCTGTACCAAAACACGCCAAACACCACGTTCAACAGTTTTTCACGCAGTTTCGATGATGAAAACAGTTAATTGAAGCCCCCTGTTATACATACAGGCATCTGCAAATACTTTAGTGCAAAGTAGCTGAGAGCCTTAATAACAAGTTAATGTTAGGGCTTAACTTGGGCCAAGCCGCAATCTAACCCTTAATTAAGGCTTAATTGATGGCTGATGGATTTACGGCACACTTTGGCTAAATTTTCGCTCCTTCGACGTCGTCTCTTGCAATGCCACCCAAGAAGCTGGACATCTGGAACTATTTCCATGAAGGCGGGATTCAAAATACTGCCCATAAGAGGGCCTACTGCCTTGGATGCCTCGAGCAACACTGCCCAACGGATATCATTGACGTCGATATGGATTCCGCGAGACAGGCGCCGCAGATGGCAAGCACCGACTGGATTGACGCGTGTGAGAAGGCTGGCACTTATACCTCGATCCGAAATTGACTGGCCAAAGCTATCCCCCTTGTCAAATCTGTTCTCCGCGTAAAGGGTCCCATGACGGCTCATTTAATTTCCTGTCCTCACGCCTCGGCTGATGCTAAAAAGGAAGCCAAAGCAGTACAAGGATCAAACAAGAGGCCTCGAGATGAGTCTGCTGAGTCATCTGCTAAGCCCTCCAAGAAGCATGCATCCTTCCTTGCCGTCGAAAAGAAAATGAAGCAACCCGAGCTCAAGGTTTTCAAGGGCCTCGACATCCCTTTCAATGACCCCTTTCAATGACGCGCAGGCCGAGATGGTTCAGACTCAGTTTCTCCGGGCTACAGTATCCGCTAACCTGCCCTTTCTCTGGACGACGGATCCCGAGGTCATCAAACTTTTTCTCATGTTCCGCTCTCGTGCAACGGAAGTCATGCCATCAGACGCGGTACTCTCGGGACGTCTATTGGACGAGTCTGCGACCCAAGTTGATGCTTCTGTGAAGGTGGAATTAGCCGGGAAGTATGTGACAATGGTGTGCGTACCCGCAATCATTAAATCAACTTCTGCTCATCCAAACTAGATCGGATGTGTTATGCCCGTGCACAACACCCTGCCAGTCTACCCCTCATTTGGATTCATCCGGATCTTCGACTTCTTCCCAGGACCCGTCAGCACCCTCATCCTTGCTCCGGCTTGCCAGCCATCAATGCTGCCGGAGCAAGATGAGCTGTATCCCAGTTCCCTATGCTGATCTCCTTACGGAGTCCTCACCCAACTGATCCTATGTTTCCTATCCACCTTCCCTCACTCGGATTCATACCGATGCTTGACTTATCCGTTGGACCCTTCCGCATCCCTTGTCAATGCTCCGGCCTAATCCATCACTCATGATGCCGGAGCAATGCAGACTTACCTTGGTTCTCATCCGCTCATACCAATCCCCTCATGGAGTCCTCCCACCTACGATCCTATCCTTCCCATTCACATACCCCGCTTCACCTTGGGCTTATATGGATCTTGGACTTCGCCGGTGAACCTTCCTGCATTACTTGTCGATGCTCCGGCCTGCACAGCCACTCGTCCGGCCGGAGCAATGCGGACTTCCTCCTGGTCCTCCTCTGTTCATCCCAATCCCGCTACGGAGTCCTCTCGCATCCCAATCTATGTTTCCGATTCATCCCCACTTCACCTGGATTCCTGTGGAAGTCATCCGACTTGGTTATCCCGTTCATCCCGCTACTCCTCCTATTCTCTTATGCTGATGACACCTACTCAGCCGAGACATTGGACGAGGCGCACCCAAGGTTCATCCGGATTCACTTCTACTTCCCTCAGATCCATTCCTGTTCATCCTCGAGTTCCCCGCATGTCTGACTTGTTCGCCTGGTTCGCCCGGCCATCCGTCCGGCCCGGCTCCCCGGCCCGGCCGGTGATCCGATCAATTCCCTTATCCGGCCATACTACATCCCTGCGGACTCACACCTTGCTTCGCTCGGATGTGAGATGCCTTGCATCGAACTCTGCAGTCCTCCTCCGGACTCAACATTATGTCATCTATGTTCCCCCGGCATCATTGGTATGCATCATATGACTATGCTTCTTTCTTATTGTCTTTATTGTTCTCGTCCGGTACTTATCTCTTGCTTTATTGTTCTTACAACTGTACCGCACTTCTTACTTATTGTTCTTATTGTCTTGTACATACTTCTGACTTCTTTTGGATATATCTCCGCACTTACTTTAAATACGTACAGTCTCCCGCTTGTATTCCTTAGTTTGATAATTAACGTTTGTTCCTCTGCACTGTCCGGATCTCCTCCCGCACATCTCTCTCCCGTCCGGACTTATCCTCTTTGACAACAACTCTTGGTCTTGTGTTCGGATACCTCTCTTATCCTTCTCCGAACTCGTCCGGCTCCTCATAGCCTTGGCCGACCTTTCGTCCGGCTCATCCCCACACCCTCGGCCAAGCCTCCTTTGCTCAACTGGACTTGCTCGACTTTGTCGAGCCTCGACCTCGACCCTCGCTCATCCTTGGCTTTTGGGCAAGCCTCCCCGCACTTCGTTCTAGCTTGCCCCACTCGCCCGGCTCCTCCGACTCGCCCGGACCTTTGTCCGGCCCGATCACGTGACCTCCTTCGTCCGGCCTTGCTCCGGCCCGGCCAAGTTCCGACTTGGTCTTATTGCGAATCGGTTTCTACCAGCCTGCGGGTTCTAGCCGCCCTCGTTGTCTTCCCTCCTTGTGTTCCTCTCGTGTAGGCTGACAGTCCCCACTCACCCTTATTCTACCTGTGGTGTATTGGTTTTGATATCCGTAGTTCTGGGTTCAACCTTGCCCGGATTCCACTTCGGCATCTTGTCTATTCCTCCCTTCTGTCTCGAACCGGAACCTACCTCCTTTCTCCTCTCTCCCTCTTCCTTCTTCCTTCTCTCCGGCACGGATATAACAGGATGGATGGAAAGACAAGAATTCTGTGACGGGGGTTACTGCGTCTGCGGAGGGGAAGGTACATCGGTTATATAGCTCTCAAATATCTCGAACTAATCACGTCCAGACCCATTTGGTTGATTTAATTCATACCCGTGGCAAAAAGAAAGACGGAACATCAATGTGTAATGCTTTTTGCGAGCACAGGCAATACCGGAGGCATCGTCATTGCATATATCACAGACAATGATGGAGGAAGCCAGCGCGGTCGTAAAGACCTTGTCATCAAGCGCCCCTACCTTTTTGGCATACAGTGCTGTTCGCACCAGGTTCGTAAATCTGGAACTCCGTCCAAGTTGTCTAATCTCTCATATTTCACAGGGTCAATTGATTCTCCTCGACTATTTCAAAGAAAATCCCGAGGCCGACGGAACGGCGGAGGAAACAGCTGGTGCGATTGGCTGGATCAACCGCCACGAGGCAGTGCGCGATGTGTTCGACGAGACGCAGCAGCAACTCACATCTCGACAACCGGGTGAAAAGAGCGGCAAGGCTGCCTTGACCTATTTGTCCGCGAATCTCACGCGTTGGACCACTCATACTGTTTCCTGGCATCGCCAACTCGCACTGAAAACATCTCTTAGGAATGCAGCTATAAACCGTCAGCAAGATATTGTTTCGGCGCAGGTTGGGGCAGAGAAAAATAAGAAGAAAGTGGCGGCAATGACGAAAGAAGCCAACAAGTATTGCGATCTCTTAGACGACCCGCAGTACTGGAAGCGACTTCAGACAATTGCGGAGGATGTCGAACCGTTTACATTCATTACTAATATCAATCAGGGCGATACGACGCGCGGGGATCAAGTCATACTTGGGCTAGCCGGAGTTTATCTTCACTTTTCTCGACACGTCAATCCCCGGGTTGTAACGACTGGCCATTTTTGCGCGTTATATCTGGCTATTTTAAGTCAAGTGCGGCCCCAAACACCCCAACTACCTGCCACGACTATAGTCTTACTCGACTATCAATAGGAAGTCAGTACCTCTGTCGGTGACACTAAGGAGGGTCAAAGTGAGCTCCGAGCTGTTGACTGTAAAACCCACTACAGGAGAAAGGCATTATATTAATAAAGCCTACTGCAGTACTATGGATCTGTTCCATAACAGAACCCTCAGAAAGAGTGACGAAGAGTCAAGTACTTTGTGTACTACGGACTTAGACGAAGGTCTACAAGGATGTAGAAGGCGCCGCGGCGGCTAATCAGTCAATGGACAGATGCCGCGGGCTGCCGACTATAACTAGACGGCTGGAACAGCGGAAAGGGATCTCATACAGGAGATGCCGAAGCCAGGATCAGAAGGCAGAGTCATGGCAAGACATGAGGTCTTTGACAGGAGCATGATGCTTGTGATGCTGCAGCCGAACAAGTGCGGCAACTTCATTGGAAATCTATTTCTATATTGGAGTCAGCAATGGCGACATTGTGGCTTGATAAATTGGTCAACGAACGGGTCCGTGAAATCGCGAGTGAATTGGAATGACCCAAGAATAGTCTTAGGAGTCAGTAGAGAGACTGATGGCACCACCGGAAGGGTTGCCGCAAGTGACGGATTGACGGGATCACCAATGATGGTGTTCCGCGGGCTTCCGCAATACAGTGATTCAACCGTGAGAGTCATAACTGCTGACTTTCTACTGTTGGATCGACAAGCAAATTGGCTGCCGAAGGTCCTCCGGGACACCCAAATACCAATATACCATCTCTCTACTCAATTGGATCGACATTGCTTACTCTGTACTATTTATGTGGTGTATTTCTTGGCATTAGTATAAAAGGACCTGTATTTCTCGTTGAGCTGGAGGACATCGCGCTCAGTCTACTGGACAGCGTTGGTGAACTCAGGCAGCAACGTAGAGGCACATATAAAGATATTGTCTACTCGTTTGTCTTAATAGAAACTGTGTTGAAGTTCAGTCAAGTGTGAATAATAAGCATTCGTTTCGAGAGCGTTCACCCGCGGAGGCTTTGCTTTTGAGTAGCTTTGTCGTGGTACTAGTGTGCTAGGAACTGCCTGCCTCTACAACCCGCTGATAGGCCTGGGATGAAAACACCCCGTGTTTTCTCAAATTTTGAACATGTTAAATATCAAATAACGCGTGTTTAAGATAAGAGGGAACACAGGAACATCTGTGGAATATTACTCAGAGGGTTAAGGCGTACCCGCACTGTTAGCCAAATGGTGCACGAAGGGGTAGATCTGGCCGCGACTTATGGTTATCCAGAAATGGGTAATTATACACGGTAGCTAAGGGTACCAATTCGTTCCTCTAAAGTCTAACCGTTCTATCAATTGAACTGGGACTCAAGAGGACATCAAGGAACAAGGGATTATTATTGAAGGAGTACTTTAGGCAGCGCGTCCAACCAATATCAGGAGATTCGAGTCGCGGAACGACGAACCGAAGGAAACTGAGTAGCGGCAGAAGGATTGCCGGAGATGCCGAAGAGCGGATCATCAAAGGATCAATGATCTTGAAGAGGTTTCTCTACTCAAGGATGAATTAGAAGTACTGGCAAGGACCAGAAGGATCTTACCTCGAGGCGAGACTCGTAGCAGGAACATTCGTATCCTCGAAAGGCTAGTCGCGATGAAAGGATATAAGCCGGTATCGAGTCAAGGATCGAGAGGATCCATCACGCACACGTGATCATCACGAGGGATCGATGCGATAGATGCGATAGCGAGCCCTCGTGTACCTACACGTCACTCGCGCGTGCAACCACGACACACAGGCGTGACTTAACAGCCTCGACTACTAATTAAGGACCATACACGTACCAGGACACGTAGATAGATACCCAATGTAGATATAAATATTTATTCGCGCATAGTATATAAGGCCTGTAAATTATTAGCTGGGCCTCAGTGGATTGCTCCCTCCTTGATTGTACGTGTAAGCTATCAGCCGCACGTTCAGTAAGAAGTGTTCACATCCAGTGGGACAACCCAGGGAACTTAACTAGTTTTCTGTTTTGTTTTCAATCTATAAATTGGACTTGTGATTTGATCAGAGATTTGTTAAACACGTGAAATAAGTGAACTTGAACGGGAATCGGACGCGTGAAACGGAATTCTGAGATAAGGGAAACACGAGTACAAGGGATTAATCGCGACTTAACAGTCAAGCGGCATATTTCCATCGGATTGAAAAGAAACTTGAACCAGATAAATTACCTAGACTCCCCAACTAACCGACATTGCGAAAAACTAAGTCCTGAGTTCGAAAGGCTCAAATAGGATCGAGTCGCGCTAACTCAAAGCAAGTTAAATCGAGTCAAGACACCTTGAATTGTGTAACATATATCCTTGGATTGAGGAATATAGTCAAATTGCCACAGTAGATACGTTACTGGAACCCCGACTCGCACGCGAAGCTGAAGTTGTGTGGATTTTGTTTGAAGGGATTTATTATCTCTACGAATAAAGTTATACAGTAAACCCATAGCAAGTGTTTCACCGCGGACTGTCTTTTTCGCTGTGAGGATACGTGTGCTCGAGAGTGAACTAGTATCTCCCTGAGTCTGAAGAGAGTGGAACTGTCCATCTGCTAAAGCATTGTGTTGGAACTGCTGGCGCATAACCTGAAGAGATCTGATTAGTCCTCGTCCGAAAGGCTTGTGCTATATAAAGGAGTGTCAAACGTCCCTGGAACTTGGAGGTTCAGGTCTATAGTACAACTGGTGCTATAAGAATTGTACAGTCTGCCGCGGGAACTGCCTGTGGTCATTGTTTCAATCTCGCCCTGATATTCAACTTTGTTGGTATCTTGTATCCTACTGTTTTATAGTTCCTATTTTTAGGAAAGGTCCGCGGACGGAATCACTTCCATCTACGGTGTGTGAGAGCGTGTTTTGTGCAAGGTTCAGACTTGCAAGTCGACTTATATCCTCGTCACTGAGACATCTGGATTTCAGATCGAACCCCACGAACTCTTCGAGAGACATTTGAGTGTATCTTGTTGAGATATTTGTGTTGTAGTGTTGTGTGTGTTGGTTGATTGTGTTATATATATATTGGTGGTAGATTCCCTGCTGCGCTATATTTAGCACTTACTGTCGATATATTCAAGTGTCAGCGTTACAGCGTCACTGCAGGGATGGTGAAACGGCTGGAAAAACGATGGGCGGACTTTGATCAGCCATTCTTCGTCATTGCGTTGGTGTTGAACCCCTACGAGAAGCTGTCTCGATTTGGAGATGCAGCGGGGGTGCAGATTTTCGCTCTTCACGCAGTTTTCATGGAGGTAAGTGATCTCTTCTATGATAGATATATAGCTAAATCAAAGTTGCAACAGCTCTATCGACGTGTGCACTTTCGCCCGATTCCCGAGACACTGAGTGAAGCTGAACACAACATCATCCTCACTCAAAAATCACAGAAAGAGACCATGGTTTCGTCTGCTTTCCTCCAGTATTTAGGCGAAAATTCCCAGCACTTCAGTCCCTTCTACGATCAATGCGATGAGTTTTGGAAGCTACATGTTAATTCATCTTTTCCGCTCCGATAATTTTACTGACCTGAAATTTCTCAGGGCGATAATCCTGTACTCGTCTGGAGGCAGTTTCTTCCTGTCCCCGAGATTTGGGAGCTTGTAGACTTTGCTATCCTTATACTTGGTATTGTTGTTAATTCGGACGGCACCGAGCGCGTCTTCTCAGACTTGAAAATCAAACGGGCTCGTCTGCGAAACCGACTCTCGTTCAAAAAACGGAGAAGATGTCAAAGGTATGTATTCCTATTCATATTGCTCAACTATCTTTGACTCGATTAAGGTTGGCACTTCAATCCAAGCCGAGCACCTGGCGGAAGGTTTGCGAAAGCAACGGGAGCCGCGCAAGAATCACGACGTCAAGCGTGTTGCCGAGCTCATCGCAGTGCCAAAGTACGCTGATTTGCTAGAACAAAACGAAGATGTCGATGCGGATTCCGATGGCGCGGAAGCAGTCAAAGTGAGCTCTCGATTTGTCGATTCCCAGGCTGCGTGGCGAAAGGTTTATACACATTGGCTTGTGTCGGCACGGCAGGAGGAGATGGCAGCTGAGGAAAGTGGAGAGGCCTATGAACCCAGTGTCCCTGTGCCTGAGGGCCGCCGCAAAACATGGCTTCCGTGCCCCCTTTCGAAGCTCTTCGGAGGTACGGTGCAGAAACCTCCTTCGCGCCGGCATCAGGCATTCACACAGGAGGAGCGGTTGATGGAACTGTTGGCAGCGGATCATTCAGACGAAGAACCTGATGATGGCGAACTCGAGGGATCCGGAGACGAGTACAATGGCGAGGACACGTAAAATTTGCTACTTGTCCACCCGAAAAAAATTCATTTGTTTGTTCCTAAGGCCTTAATTTGAAGGCCTTAATTAGGCCTTAATATGATGTTAAGCCCTTAGCCGCCGAGGTTGCCCTTAATAAGGCCTTAAGAAGGAACACTGTAATTTGGTGCAGGAATTAATGAGGAATGAGCAAACCATTTATATCAAAACAAGATTGGATACCCAAAATGAAAAGTGGGCGCATCAGCGCGTTTTCGATGGGGGCCCCGCACAGTGTATAGATTTATGAAGAGGACATCCGAGGGCATGCATGGTGCCTTTAGCATGAGCAATTCGGTACGAGAATGGGTGAGAAACAGATCACTGACTTATGGACAGGTAAAGTGAAATTCCACACAATGACAATCGTTTGAACAGAACAGCGACTAAGCCTTCGTGGGGTGTTTACAAGCATACAAGGGCGGAGGAGTAGAGTCCGGTGAAGCTTGAGTTCGTGCGTTTTGATTCACAAATGACAGAGAAAAAGCTTTAACAGTCTCAATGTATCAAAATCAGAAAGTCGACATAAAAACATGACAAGCTTGGCCGCTTTCAAGCGCAAGCGCCAGAGGCTGCTACCGTCGTTTAGAGAGAACACGGAGGTATCCACTGGGGCCTGCGTTCGTGAGATTTGACCCAGAGACCATCGAGAACAAGGGGGGAAAGCTGTTGACCTGAGTTTCAGGGGTGGATGATGGAGTCCCATTTTGCAGAGGCGTTAGGGCCGATATTGCAGCGGAAAGGTGGTAGTCGTCCGGAGCAGTCTTGGGGACACCAAGGGGAACTTTGATTCAGGAGATTTGGTCGAGAAATGAGCGAGAAATGGACGCACTTTGGTGAGTGGCTCAAATGACATGATGACATCATCCCCCACCAAGAGTTGTAGTGATAATACAATACCCCCAGTAACTACTGAATACCACGTTGCATTTCCCCCAGTAATAGCTGGCCAGTAAATAATAGCCACAATGCAATGTTGCAGGGAATTGATGGCAAACGTCGGTGCTTTGTGTCAAGCTGTCAGGCACTGAGTGCCGGTGTGATGATTGATGATAATTACCTTTTAAGGCCAGCAACAGATTGACAAACAATATTCATTGATTTCCCGTCATGTTCAACAATATCATATCCCCGCATAGCGAAAAACGACATGCCGGTCAGATAGATCACGGAATTTCCCATCCCGGCGATCTCGGGCATGTTGAGTCTCGACCCAAAGACCTCCGAAATGCCCATTCTCGGCGATCTCGGGCTTCTCACCCAACTTCCCCATTCCGGCGATCTCGGTCAGTCCCACATCTGTCTTTATTACATGATTTAAAAGTAATTTATTGCGTGAACGTAATACAAATGACGAAAACCGCGAGCTCAAAATACAAATAAATCGCGCCCCGCCCCTGCCCACCCGCGCTGGCGAAGAATGTGGCACCGATTTCAACCGAAAATCGAACATAGCTGTGAATCTTGATGGGGACCGCGTGCAGTGAAATCGAATTAGGTGGTGATGCAGGTAGTGATGCAGCTTGGGATATCGAGACAACAACGGTGGTTTCGGGCGGCGCACGCGCACGGTACGTAGGGTGGCAAGCAAGAGGTGAATTGATGGAGCTAACATCAGCGGTGGCTTTGGTGGAGGGTGGGCAGGAGGAGGTACGGTAATTTGAATCGGGACAGAGCTTTACCCGCAATCGTCGCCAGTAACCATAGCGCAGTTGTAACAATGGTGGGTAGAATTGGTGCCCAGAAAGCAGGTTGAAGTTGATAGCATAAGGTAACGGAACAAACACGTCGCCTACGTTTGGCTGCCGATGTCAGCGGCGGCGGGGCGGAAAAACGTCGGCGTGACTGGGTTGAGTGATAGCGGCGAGAGCGCGGGGAATGGCTAGGGTGTGTGGAACGTTGAGAATGATCATGGACCTTGAGAATCTGGCCAGCGTTTGGATTGATGTCGAAAATAAGGCCGCGCAGCTTGCTGGTGCTGCAACGATTGGGGGCGGGGCATGGGAGCGAGCGAAGCGACATTGTTCCCGAAAGCGACAGTTGTGGTAGGCGCGAGAGCGATGGAGTTGTAATGGTACGCAAGGATCGGGCGAGAACGAGAGAGAGAAAATTTAGAAAACTAAGATTTACCTTACCTTCCCTTCCCCCCCGCATCCCATAACTTCTCCTAGCCTTCTGTCCCTTCCCTGCCGCTCTGTAATGAACTTCTTCAACTGGAATATTGTCGGCGTCTTGAAGACGGGCGATCAAGCTCGAGCGCAGCTTGCTAGTGGGTACGACGTCAACCACCGTCGTACTGGTGGCCGTTGATGGTATAGACAATGTTGAAGGCGCCTGTGTGATGGCGTTGATGAAGAAGACGGCGGCGAGAGGGAGAAAAGGAGCGCCAGAAAGGTGGAGGAAGGGGAAGAGATGGTGTGCTGGCACTGTCACAGTGTGACTCACGCATGCGGCATCGTTTCTGAGTGGTCCGGGCGCTCGGTGCGATCACCGATACTGAACGCCGATGTCCGAATTGGGCAGTTTTGGAATCAGTGGCAGCAGAACTTTGAATGTACTGTTTTTTGAACAATGATTTGCACTCAGAATGCATTTATTCTTATTCTAGTACTCCTTATATTCTAAGTTGAGCAAGAATTAGAGCAATATAGAATTTATTCAAGGAATTTGCTTCAATACATGGTACAGGAGAAAATGCGACTCCAGGAAGCTCCCAGAGGATCAGAATGCTCAAATCGATTAACCATAGACGAAATATAGTGTACAGAACTCGAGCTCAACCTCCTATTGAGCATATTATTCAGGAATTCGGGTGTTATACGAAGACTTACCTGAAAATGTTCAAGCTCATTGTGGGTCCAAATGTATAGCATTGTCATCGATCGTTGCAGAAACCTTATCAACAGTAGCTTATCTATATAATATTGCAAGATCAAGCCAATGGCTCGACTTTGAAAATCAAACACATTTTCACCTTTTCGCTGTTTGGGAAACATTGGGACGGTGGGATGCCGAGTTTTTGCTCAAAGATGAGTCAGATATGTTGTTTGAACAATATATGTTCAAAATAATTGGAGGTTATGTGATGTAATCGACCGACTGCGCGAATTCTTGCGTTGGTGGGCTGGGTTATAGTGAAGTCTTTAGGTCTCAACTTGGTTCAAATGAACCAGTTGCGGATATTGACGCATAGAGACCACATTGAGCCGCGCTTTTGAAATATATTGTTCTTGATGCTTGTTAGAGCTCATATTAACAATCCAGTGTCTGTCCGTGGTCTGCAGGAGATGCACGAATGAAAAAAATAATAGACGCCGAACTCGAACGCTTAAGCGCCCAGATCGGACCGCCGTTCCAGCCAATCGGAAGGTGTGCCGATTCGTCCGAAATGTCGGCCGAGCATATTTTAGTGGGTCGTTCGCCGGTTCGTTCTCTTCGCTCGCGGCCATTCAAAGCTCAAATCACCAGTTGAAGAGTTTTGAACAAGATTGGATTACTTCTAACTTGGATTACTTCTCACTAATACAGGGTGACATGACAATAGAAGAGAGGGTGATATGATAGGTAGGAGGAAATGAGACAGACAAGGAGGCGAAGGCGGGCGGATGTGATTGAAAGAGGCGGGGCGAGGGGAGGGGAAAACCGGATGTTAGTGAAGAAGGCGAGGAGAGGGAAAACGAAAGTCACCTTTCCATACGTTGCTTGCCGAACAGCGCACATACATACAAACCGTCGTTCATCGTTGCCGAACGACGAAGACATTTATCTGCGTGGAAACTTTGTTCACGTTTGAGCTGGGCTGCAGAAGGCCGATGCTGGATAGATCGACGTACCTCAAGGAAATGAAATAGGAAGAGGTGGGTGGTAGACTGTGTTTCGAGCACAAAATAACGCCGTAATTCGATTTCTGCGCGCGGTTACAAGCTAGTGAGGATGGCGCACAGGCGTAACGTGGAACCAATGTGAAACAACGAACACGTCAATGTGTGCTCGTTGACGCGTTTCCGCGGGATTCGGCGAGTCGAGAGAAAGGTAAAAGAACAAAGAAGGCCGAGAATCATGAAATCCGTGAATATGTCGATTGCATGAGTTAAACGCGCGGGGAGTGGAGCACGCGGGGGTTAAGCGTGCGGGAAATCGAACATATGGGGAGGTACGACATGGAAGGAAACATGGCGAGGGAGCGGAATGACGGAATTTGGTGGTATTAGCAGCAAGGAGTGGTAGGTGAGTAGTCAGACCGGGTCATTATGGAGCATGTACGGCGGCACCGCTGGTGCGAGCGAGCTGGAAGGTGGGCGGTGGTAAGAGAAGCAGTGTCACGGTGCGTGACAAGTTACGTCAATCGGAATTCGGTCCTCTCGCGCGAGACGTTAGTCAATTCTGATTACTTGATAATTACCGGCATCATTTAAACAAATGTTCGGGGATCTCCGTACATACGCACATCAGCTTGAATTTGCCATCAAATCACCATCACCATAACTCATCAGATGGGAAAAGAGGAGGGTTGATCAACACCCCAAATGGGGCTCAATTGACTGATCTACTGCAACAATGCATTGTTGCGCCTCTTACTGGTCAGTAGCTACTGGGAACATTGCAATGCTGCTTGCAGTAAGTACTGTGTTGTATTACAATAATGTTAACACTATTACACCATCCCCAAAAAACTTGTTCCATCCCCGATATATTGAATTTGCAGGCCATGTTGGAGGAGCCCTGGAAGCTTCGAATCGAATCCAATCGACTGGATGGTTGGCTGGTAGACGCAAGCTGAGAAATCGTCTGGAGAAAAGGGTAGGACAAAGAGGAAGTGGCTGTAACTGAGAAGGTGTCAACAAGCAAAGACAAACAGCTTAGCTGGCACAATACAAGTGCATTTTCAGGGGAATATGACATTGTTCAGGTTCAGAAAATTATCTATTGAAAAACAAAGGGCCAGGAATAACATTCCAGCATGACTTGCATTGTTTATTTCTAAGTAGGTTCTGTACTGTGAACACAAAATTTTTGATGCGCTGTTTGGTGTGGCGGGATTGATGCGGAATGTCGGGAAAAGGTGGGAAATGATATGATTGACATTCGACGTCGGGAGCAACAATGTTTGATGGCCAATGTCAGTTGCTGTGCCCCATCCGGGTGAAAGAAAATGACATTGCCAAAACTGGCAGTTTCAATTCAAAATCATCCTAATATTTGGTGGCCCGGGAGTGTACCCAAATAGGCAGTGGATCACCGCTTGATCCCGGCCCCTGAACCCAAAAAAGAAGGGGGTGAAAACCCTTTATTAGAGAGTTTGCGGTGCATGCGGATCCGAGCGGCTATGCTGTCTGGCAGCTCGTTTGGTGGCTGGTAAGACTGGTTTAAATTTGATCTTGTAAGTCTATTCTGAGTGCTTAGGTGTCTATAGATTGAGGCATATGCACACAAAGAAAATTGGACCCCAAACCCTGACTCCATCACACATTCGAGCCGCCAACTTCAGTTGACGCGGGAAATTGCTTCATTTCAAAACATGTACAATGATGCACACTTGGACAACAAACTCTCATTGGCTGAAGGTATAATCAAGGATGCAAGTTACCTAACCTCAAAATTGTGCCAAAGACCGCGCGAGACGAGCCGCCGAACGAGCTGCCACATGATGTAGCCGCTTGGATCCGCATGCCGTTGGAGCCGCCAGGTGGCTTCTGGCGGCTCACCGCAAACTCTCTATTTTGTGGTTCTAGCCAGGCCTTGCCTGCACCCGAGTAAAAAGACAATTTTTACAACTGGCTGTGGCTAGTACATTTAGTCTTTATCCTACAGAGTGGGCTCTTCCTCTAGGTTGTAAATCTTCCCAACTTGTGTATCATTGACTTTGGTTATAGCTACACGGGAAGTACGCACAACTCGACAGCGTGGGGTGGTACATGTCTCACAAATGACCAGGAGCGGGCAGCATTGATGGGGGATGACAAATTCATATGGGCAGATTCAGCATATCCCATACGAGCAGCTCTGTATCTGCTTCTTCAAATGATAATTTAGTTATTGTGATGCGAGTCGTTTGGGCTTCTCGCTAAAGAACGCGGTGAAGACTACGAGCAGCTAGGAAGCGCTCTATAGTCCCCGTAATCCCGGAGAGGAGGTAAGACGAGTGCCTTGGGCCCTCGCCACCGTTGTGACCCATCGGCAAGGGACTGTGTTACCCTCAGTAGGGCTCCTGTGACCTAGGAGGCACAGGGAGCAGTTATACGCATACTCAGCCATGCAGGGGGACGTAAGGTAGTTAACCTCGATACTTGCGGTGACAAGCTCACATAGACAGAGTCAGGGTTAAAGGTAAAAGCATCTATCTTATGTAATAGCCATACATGGAAAGTGAGGTAACAGCCGTGTAAGGTAAATACATAATGACCCGTCACAGTTATTTATCTAGCTGCACAAATGGATGGTCGCACTATACAAGAAACCTTTCAGCCTGGAACCCGGTAACGGGGAATTCAATAATCATGTCTCCATGGTCCGCATTCGCTCCGAGCACACAATTGGCTTCTTAAAGGGCCGTTTTCATTTGTTAAAAAGTTTACGGGTCTCAATCAAGGATCAGAAAACTCACCAGCTTGTGACATACTGGATTGCTGCTTGCATTGGCTTGCACTCGTTCGCAATGCAGTCCGAGGAAGCTGAACGTGGCGCAGGGACCGACCACGATGCAGTCATGGACGACCCGTTCATTGGCGACGGACTATCTTCCGACTCAGGTTCTGACAGGGAGTTTGGGAATGTTGCACCCTTGGGCAACCGTTTACAAGAAGGTAGAGCAAAGCGGGAGCAATCAAAATGTGGTCTATTCAGAGCTAAGGACAAATGAAAGTGCTGCCATGCACAGAGGCAGCAGCTAGAGCTAGGCATAGATAGCAACTTAGAGTAAGTATATATAATAGATTTCAATGACAAGTAAAGACCATGAGCGAGTAAATGGGAGTCAAAGGAGGACAGAGTAGTTTTCTTTGTGGATATGAATGGTATGCGTTAGAGCTTAGTTGTAGTCGATGCTCAGAAAAAAGGGATCGGGCATTGAGAAGTCTGCAAAGCCTGCATTGACACGGTCCGTGACTGAGACCGACAGATGAGGGGCCTGCTGCTGCATTGCCATTGTAGCTGTCAAAGGAGAGGGTCGTGGTCATTATAGTCCGACGACGACGCGTAGCCGGAGGTGTGGGCAGAGTGGGAAGAGGTGTCAAAGAAGCCAGCAGTGTGGGACGGCATGGAAGAACGGCCTGTCAACGTCGTCATACAAAGCTCGTGGGCCTGGCATATCTTCAGCTCCTTCATCTTCATCTTCTGCATCTTCTCCACCTTCCTTGCCTCTCGGTCCCTCATCTTTCTCACCTCCCGCTTCTCCATCACCTGCCCTTTGACCTCAACCACTTTTGTCTGCTGGCGCATCTGAAAGCTTGCGAAGTCAATGCCTTCTGGCGTGTCTGCTCCTCCTGCGCCGCAATCTTAGCAAATTTGGCAAGTTTGGGCTTCTTGGTTTGTTTTTGCGCAGTACCAGTCGGTGATTCAGCTGGCTTCAATGTGCCCGGCTTGGCTTTCCGTTTCTTAGGCAAAGTTTCTCCTTCCTTCTGCAGCTTGGGCTTTTCATCTCGCTCTCCATCACCTCCTCATGCGCTCGCACCCAGATCTGCACCCCCACCCTCATTCTCAGCCTCATCCTTATTTGCAGCTACCCCCGCACCCGCACTCGTGCGGCACGAACACCCACCCAAATGCAATTATGCAAATGTGTGCCTCTGTCAACCTCTTGGAGCTCAGAGGGAATATACTCGTCTCCACTGCCTTTGAGGGCACCATCCCCTCGCTATCAACATCACCCTTGGAGAATGAGCGCTTACGGCTGGCACGAGGCTCTGGGCTGTCGCGTGGGGAGGAAGTGTTGGTGTGGGGAGCCCTGGGCAAGGTCTCATCATCATCATTGTTCTCCTCTTCCTCTGCACTTGCCTCATCATCACTAGTAAGCCCCAGGACGGTAACACCAGCATCAAAGCTGCTGCTGCTGTTTCCCAGTCCTGTCGGGACAAGGTTTGGGTGCTCGCCAATGAGCTCTTGCATTTTGAAGTACCACGAAGATTTCTGTGAGATCTGAGCTACGATCAGGGTGGTCGCACTCTCAGCAGGGGAAGGGCTCGAAGAAAACGAAAGTACGTACCCCACTTGGTCGTGAACGCATTCTTTTTGCTCATGTCAATTTTGGAGGCTTTGCGGATACCCTCTCCAGTTTGTCCCATTGTGGTGTTGTGCTTGCGGGCCTGCCTCATCATGCTAGAAGAGGAGCTGCGGTCAAAATCATACGAGAGTGCGGGCTTGTACTTTCATACATCATGAGTCTATTCTTGATCTTTCTTGCATATGAGGCCCGCATTTTTGAATCTTTTTCTGCAGCCGCAATCGAAGCAACATATTTGGGATCTTTGCCGAGAAGGAGTTTGGCCAGTGCCCACTGGTGCTCAGTCTTGGGCATGCCGCCACCGTCAGACAATGAGGCATTGGGGCCAGTGGAGGGGAATAAGCCCTGCTTGATTATGTCCGACTCGAAGATCAGCGCAA
Source organism: Favolaschia claudopus (assembly GCA_037176885.1). NCBI lineage: Eukaryota > Fungi > Basidiomycota > Agaricomycetes > Agaricales > Mycenaceae > Favolaschia > Favolaschia claudopus. The sequence goes on along the minus strand of JAWWNJ010000055.1, from coordinate 766,132 downwards.
GGAGGCGCTGGCTTGTTTCTGGGTCCCGCTAGCTGCGTTGTTTGGTCACGTCGGAGAGAGCAATAAAATTTGGTGCATACATACTTGACTTCTAATACACCTGCAACATCCTGGTCTTTAAGTTGGTCCTCCTCGTTGTCGTCACTGCCAGAGGCTTCGCCATCGCTGGTTTCGAGTTTCTTTCCTGTTACGGATAGAGGACTTGACTGCAGCGGAAGCCGGTCTCTTCTTGGGAGGCATGTCGGAGAGGATGAAAATTTTCAATTCAATAATTCAGTCTCAATAATATTCGGTAGTAACGTAATAAATTTGAGTGATATCCCATGCCGAGAGACCAAAACCCTAAGCTAGGGTGATTCAAATGTGATTCAAATTGTTGAAGCAGCTCCGGAGTCGCTTCAACGATTCAACGTGATTCATGTCACCATTTGAATCACCATCTGAATCGCCGAGTGAATCACCGAGTGAATCGCTCTTCTAAAGCGATACTTGACTTCCCCTAATACCCCTCATTCACAAACAACTCAATGCATACCGTGCTCGCGGAGTGCCGGAGATCTTGTCTAACAGCAAGTATCCTCGTAAAGCTGACAAGCTAGCGGCGCTGCAAAGTGCATATGGGTGGTATGTTGCCAAAGGTAAATCTGTAGCACTTCCTGGAGTGCTGGCTAGCATTGCGGAGGTTGCTCTTGTATTTGCAGATGATGCATTGATGATGTGCCGGACGAGGACAACGTAAGTAGAGATGGAGAGGAATAATGATATGATAATATTCGCTTATTTGAAGTAATGTATGATCTAGTAATAGTCATGACTATATTCGCCGCCTACTACTAGATTTTGCGAGCTTGAGGTCTCAGAGCCCAGTAGACGTCGAAGGGGTCGAGGAGAGCGGCGCTAACTGATGTGATAGGAACCGAGAGTCGATTTTGATTTCGCAGTTGCAAAACCGTATGATGTCCTCCGGCATCTTAATTCTGTCCTACACAAGCCGATTCTGTCCGCGCAGTTCTCGTTCTGTCCGATCTTTATGAAAACGATGTCTTTCGACTTTCTAAGCACATATAGGATATCACCTTGACTCTACGATGTACATGCGTGATTTCAAATAATAAATTAGCTTAGGGGGCACCGCGCCTTATCGGGAAGGTCAGTCGCACGGTGCGAAGGTCACAAGTGTGACTCAACGCGTCTCGGACTCGCCTCTCTCTTGTCCTCGTCTCTCACACGTCCCTTCTGGAAAGTCTCAGCCCACTGGCAGGCAAGGATGCCTGAATCACAAGTCGCCAACGCGCTAGCAAAGCTATTGAAGCACATTTTGGAACTTGCTGCTAAGAAAGCTAAGGGGGTATGGCCCACAGGTACGTTCAGTCGCGACTGCCTCTAGTGCAAATGACGAAGTATCATCTCTGCAGGCTTCTTAACCGTCATGCCCCGCGTTTTTGCTGAAGGCACGGCTGCTAAATCCCACGAAACTTTCTCTGCGGACGTTGGGGACTATACTCCCTCGCTCGAACCCGTCTCTTCTGTCGCTATCGACACGCACGACCTCAAACGAACTCCGAAAAATGCCCCTTGGAAGTATCTTCTCGAACGCCAACGCCAGCCTGGCCCGATTCACGTCGAGGCGCGAGGTAAATGTCTTGTCATCATAGCCGGCCATGTATGTTGCCAATAACTTCCGTCGATTCTTTACAATGACTCAAACATTTCCCCCAAGCACGCCCTTGTCTGCCACTTCAGTCTCGAGGGCAACATCCGAGGCATGGCTCGCTCTGACTACGACGAAATGGTCGCTGTCTCCGTCCCTGGAAACAATCCCAACAAGGCTAAAGCTCAACGCCTCCGATCTTTCGTTATGCCGGACCGATTCGTTGAGCCTGGTGCTAGAAAGAAGAACAAGCTATACAAGGTCAATATTCTCGCTGCGATTGTGATGGAGAAACACGCCTTCATCGTCACGGACTTCTCTCGTATGACCTAGCTTCATGTGGTTAGTTCTGCGGTGCTTCTGCAATGGAATGACTTGCGTCGTGGAACTGGGGTACGTTAGCTACTTCTCTTTCTTTCTACCCCTCTCATTGAAGCATCTAGCTGTGGGACCGGCTCTGGCGTCGCTTTCGTGGAGGGCCAGACTGGGTGATCGAATTGGATGAAGCGCTACGGGTCCTGGACAACTGGAGAGCCTCTGTTCTTGAAGAAGAAGACGACACCGCTATTCTCGACGCCCTTCTTGACGTGGAAGGTCCAGGCGGCGGACTCGGTCAGCATCTCGCTAACGACCTCTTGTACGGTCTGGCCATGCATCCAGACACTCCCAGCTTCGAGGTTTGCGCAAGCCGTGAAATGTTCCACGAACTTCGCACCTACCTTCCCAAATTCATGGCCACCTGGCGCTCCGAAGAATACTACACCCGCTGCGCTGGCCTTCCAAACTCCAATAACCCTTTCGTCTTTCATGAGGTGTCCAACCAGAACTTCCTCAAATCCTACGTCCAAGTGTATCGCAGAACAAAGGTTTGCATACCTGCCGCTCTATATGACCGCTACCAATCTCGAGGTCTATTCGACCCCACTCATGTCATTGGTGCGTGATCCACACACTCTCTCGATGATTGCCTGTACTCACTTGCTCCAGGTACACCATACTACGGCACATGGACTCCTACTTCAAATCAGTTCAAGCGCGTCGAAGTGCGCCTCTTCGAGCACAGAATAATCGCTATCACGTCATTCGCGCAATTCCTCCCCCATCATGGAACGCCAAAACAGATGTATTCTCAATCTTTTTATGTATCTCCAATACTGACTCCTTTTCTCCCAACCTTCTCCGTTCAAAGATGTCTCCAATGCGGGGTTTGCTACGACGCTTGGCCCTGCGTCATTTTACGAATCCATGCAAAACAAGCTTGATATCAAGCAAGTGCAGGCTACCTGCGCAGGTCGCGCCGGACGCCCTCCAAAGGCACGTTTCCAGTTCATTCAATTATCCAACTTGCTCAATCAAGCTCACAGATCTCTACTGGGAGACCGGGTCGACGTCCCAATCCCCTTACGTCTCGTTCGGTCAATCGAATACAAAAGTCGTCTTACGTTCGGCAAAAAGCGCCGCCGAGCGGTGAAGACCATCGAGAAAGAAAACTTCCCCGAGGATCTGGTGACCGTTCGTTATAGTACTAGGAGCCAGGCTAAGGGTGGAGTGTGATTGTTCATGTCTCTTTCAATCCAATGTATTCATTTTGTAACATGTAAGCTGTTTGAAGGTACAATTTGGGTCGATCTTTCTTCGTCACACCAAATGTGGTATGTTGACGAAAACCATTGTACACTTGTGGAATTTCATCTGGCATGGCCAGAGACCATCTTAGTAGGTAAATGTGATGTCAATGTCTTTAGGAAAATCTGGATACTGCATGGAAGTTGGTATATACATCTATTCTACGTGTCTTGGCGAGGTTTGTCGGTGGTACCCAATATGGAAATTTTTCGTCGGGTCAGTCTACAGTCGTCAAAATTGTTAGCCCCAGCTAGAGGCTGCTCAGAGGAGGTTCTTAGGCTGTATATCCCTCTCAGGAAACCTGGAATTTGTCACCAGTCCGAAATTAACTTGCAGAGGAAGAGTTTTTCGGAACTTTCTCATGACCCAAACATAGTCAAAGTGAGCGTGGGGACTCATTCTCGTACCTCTTCCAGCATTTCTCGCTATCTGAGCGAGCCTTAAAGCCTCTCTCAACTGCTCTGAGTCTCACTCGGAACATTACTATCCATCTCAGTCCACCACATTCAGTACTCCGAACGCCAACGCAAGCAAACAAATCAAGACGCCGGAGACTCGAACGTTGTCGACATCCTCACCTTGCCCATTCACTCGCTCACTCTATGCTGCTCAATTCGATTGAAACCGTGTTCAAGGGTGTCTCTACCATGTCTATCAGCTCTCCCATGTCGCTCCTGCCATTCACTGCTGCCATTCTCGATAAGATGTATCTATCCAGTCTATATGTCTTTTCTGTCCGATCTTTTCGAAACTTGCTACCCAACTGCTTAAACAACTCAAACACCTGGCACTAATACCTTCATGTACAACACTTTTATACTGCAAATAAAATTGTCCACCCTCCCCTCCACTGCTGTGGGCCGCAAAACTTTCGTTGGTCCGTTGGTCCGTGCGCATCATTCAGACAATTTGCCTCCGCTGCCAAAGTGTCTCTTCCTCGTTACTCTCACAACCATGGGCAAAGAAAGGAGTGATGAATCTGCGGACAACCCACCTCGTCATGGGCGCAAGAAGTTCCAATTTATCCAGCGAGGCAAAGCTGCTCTCAATGCAAAGATCAAAAAAGTGTTGAGACCGCGCTCTCCCACCCTACCTCCGGATGCCCCAGGTCCCGAGGCTCCCGGTGGTCTACCTCTGAGAGGTGAAGAAGCCCATGAAGCTCTTCTGGCCGGAGAGCAGTACGGCGTTGTGTCTGAGCGCATCGAAGCGCATGAGGCGCCTGTAATGCTGAAGGCCATTAACTATACTGCTCAGGGCTATAAGCTTGTCGACATCATCAACACAGAGAATCTTCCGCAATGGTTTCACGAGCAGGTCAGACTACCGGTGCTTGTAAACAATCCGATTCTAACTTCTTTCTACTAGAAAAACGACTATCAACCGAAAGAGCACAGCGAGTCTCAGCTTGTCAAATTGACTTGGTTTGGTCATCCGGGAGACAGCCCTCACAACATTCGTGCCCGAAAATTTGTGGTTCGCTGGGCCAGCATCGCGAGTCCAGAAGCACAGGAGATGGCTGTTTCGAAGAACCGCCCAGTCTGGAGATGGCTTTATGTATGTGCAGGCGTTCATGACCGTGTCCCACCCGACTCGGGTTTGGATTCCGTTGCAAGCCAGGCGACTACCCATCAGCCCTCAAATGAACATAGCGATGCTGGCATTGGAAGCGATGCAGCGAGCGAGGCTATTGAAGACGATGAAAACAGCGAAGACAGTGACGACGGTACTGCACGGAAGAGGTGGAACAAGTGTAGTTCAGAGGTTCGATTGCAGGTAAATGGCCGTCTTCTCTCTCGAAGCACCGTACCAGCAGCACTTACTTGGGAAAAGGTTGAAATCACCGCAGATAACCTAGCCGTTGTCAAGATCTGGCAGAAGGGAGAGCATGAAGATGTCGACCAAAGCCGATTGTGGCTCCTCATGTTTTCCCGCTTCCTCCGATTACAGATCATGGACAGAGCTCGACGTTTTGGTGCAAGGGCTACGGCAATTCAAAGGGGTGAGTTTTCGTTTTAGAGGGATAGAGGGGCTAGTATTTATCTCTGGCTTTAGATCTTGTCGGACAATTCCTTCTCCCCAGCTCCTCGGGGGGTTCTGTACAACTTCCAGAGCATCGTATTCCTACCCAGAAGCAGGTCCGTGTCATGGTATCAACAAGCAAGCATAGAACTCGGTTGGCTCGGAACCCATTTCGTGCGACTTGGTTAATGGTGAAACGCAATAGTCGGGACATGTATTAGTGAGGATCTCTATCTCTGTATAGGGTTTACACTTACGCCGTTCTTTGACACAGCTACAATCCTCATGACTTCGAGGCTCCTGATCATAAATCGAAATTCACTGTCGCAATTACGGACAACTTCTCCCTTGACAGCACCATTCTTAACACTGCAGCCCCCAACGGCACACTCTTCATGGATTCGACACATCGCCTGCATAACGAGAACCGCGCAGCGACAACCGTACTCTGCACAGCAAATGAAGGGAAACATGTCATGCCTGGTGAGTGCGCTGCACAGACAAATGAAAGTGTATAACTAAGAAAGTAGGCGCATACCTCATCTCTGCTAACATTCAAGCATCGACTATCAAGGACTGGTTCGTCGAAACGATTCGTAAGATAGAAGCCTGTGCACAGGAAGTTGCGGCCGGTAAATGTCGCATCGTCATTTCGCAAGTTCTGACCTGGCTAACGGTCCATATTAGACAAGTCCAGGATTCATCACAGGGACCCCGCTGCAACCGATCGTCTCTATGCACGGTGCCAGCGCATTGCAGCAAATGGCAAGTTCGACTTCACAAACATCAACATCGATAAATCTCGATCGGAGTACAACGGCATAGTAGAAGGTAGCATGTCCCTTGAGTTCCCAGCCATTTCAGTGTCTAACATCTCGTCTTCAAGCCCTCCTTGAGCTGGGGATAACAAACTACTACATCCGCCTTTGCCAGTTCCATGTCATCTTCGCCATTCTTCGATTCGACTTCGACAACGGAGACCAGGGCCTTGGCTTCACTATTCCGGTGACTATGAAAGCTCAAATCCTTATCCTCTTTCGTGCACTGCAGCGCTGTCGTTCTATGGAACAATGGGAAGATGCCAAGCGCACCTTCCATGCCGGGCTCGTGGATCTTCTCGGAGAAACTGATCAAGACACTTTGACAAAAGCTGCTGCAGCAGAACGGATCGCCACCTTACATTTGGAGGAGGAAGAGGAAGAGTCGTCGTCGGAGGAGGATGAATCACCCCAACCCAAGGCTAAGGCTCGTTCGAAGCGTGTTCCTCAACCCAACACAAAGAAAGCGAAGAATGCGGGGAAACCGGTACTTCAGGTGGTCCAAGAATACTTCGACCAGAACTGGTTCGTTGAGCCGTGGATCAGTGGGTCTTTCTTCCTCAGTGGTATCATCTGGTCTACCACTTACATCTTCTCAGAGCTTTTCACGGATATAGGAATGCCTCCTGGTCAGAGTCGAGACGATACTTGGAACACCAACAACTGGGCCGAAACTGCATTCAAACAATTCAACGCAGTCTTCCTGGACAACAAGCACAATAAACGGTATGTCGGGCTGTCGCAGATTGACGTTTCATCGTGTCCTAAGCCTCTGCAGTATCGACCAACTCGCCTCCATCATACTTAACCATCATCTCCCATACTTCTGTTTCTTCCCAACTCCAGACCGTGGTCCGTCGAAGGCTTTCTTACAGCTCAATCATGATGCAAACAAGCTATGGGAGACGGAAATGGTTACCCCGTCGGCAGTTCCGGACACGTTCATGGTTAGACGGGTCGAGTATGTACTTTTGTCTCGTCTCTGCCGTGCGTACTGACACTTAGTTTTAGGAAAGATGGCCCCGTTCAACACACAGTGGTGCTCATGCCGCTGTCTTGCCCCTGCAGTGACTATAAGTACACGGGAAAGGCTTGCGTTGACATCGTCGCTGCGCGCATATATAGGAAAGCCGGACCAAACTCGAACTGGAGAGGTGGGCTTGTTTCTTGCTGAGCACTTCTAGCGCACGCTGAATCTGTGTTGTTTGGCAGTGGTAGAGGCTGAGACAGAGAAGCCGACGAAACGACGAGCTGCCCCAAAGGCGAAGTCGAAGAAGACACAGACCAAAGGGAAGTCAAAGTCGAAGTCGAATTCAAAATGGCCCATGGGGAAAGGAGCCAGGCGACCGTCACGTAGGCAAACTCCCGAACGACCGAACCATCGATGCAGAATTGGACAATGTCTTCTCCAAGTTGCGGCAACATGACGAGAATGAGAAGGAGGATGAAGTGGAGCCGTACTTCGGTGAATATCGTGGTACGTGTGCGTCTTTGCTTGTACAGAGGCAGGCTCATTGAATCGTTCTCTGCAGTTTCTTCTGGCGACCTGCGAACGCTAAGCCACTGCGACCTTGGCGAAGGAAGCTGCTGAACATTGTACCGGGGACGTATGGATACAGCCCACGTTTCATAAAGAAGAGGGGGCCAGCTAAGCGGGTGCGGGTCCATCGCAACAGTCTGCTGTATTTCTCCGATCGCAAGGACTTGGCTCGTCGAGCTGCACGGGCAGAAAGACTTTGTCAGTTATATGCTCTTCGTCTAGCTTCACCTCTATCTGTACCGGCACCTCCACCGCCTCCTCTGTCTGCACCTCCGGCTTTGTCTCGACCCCCCAATTCCACCTCGAGACTCCGACAAATTTTTGAATGCGGAGGATTTCTCCATCACGACTCTTCAAAATACAGCTCTTTGGTTTCACCCACGATACAAACTTCGGCTTGACAAGATGGGGGTTTTTGTTGCGCTCATGAATAGTTGTGCAATAGCTGTTGAGCGAGGCATTATCTTCCTCGCAGGACCACCGGAGCTAGGATTCCGCAGGCACCTGCTTGCGATTAATTGGATGCAGCCACTCTCTGTTCAGCAGGTGTGTAGTATCCCCGTGTGCCTCTCCGTCAATTGTTTCTCATTTGTGTTAAGCTGAGACAGGCTAACGCTCACATGCTGGCCGACTTGGTCGAGAGTCGTCATCAGCAGACTGTGAACTGCATTGTATACTTTGAGTGCCGTGCCGACCACTGGACTATGTTTCACCATGCCTTGAGAACCGATCCACCCACGCTGACATGGCACAACTCGCTCAGCATTCCCGAAGACAACAGTCTGTTATTGGACATCCAAGACCAACGACTCCTCCATCAATTCTTTCTTCCGAACCGGCCAAAGGCATTGCCTGTGAGTTCCACTGAATCTCTAAGGCAATAGAGTTGTATCTCATTCCCAGTAGGCAGCTCTTGGTCCTCGGTACGGAGTACCCACATACCATGGGCTACAGAAAGACGACTTTACCTGTGGATTTTGGGCTGAGCTCATCGGCTTCTCAGCTCTGCTGGACTTCGATCCATGTGGTATCGTCATCGGGGCTCATTACTTGAAGACCCTTCTGCGTCCACTTTATTCGAGCTTCCTTAGAGATGAGACCGGTGTTGTCGCTTCGCTGCTGCGGGACACATTCCGTGTCTTCAAACCCAGGGTGGATCTACAACACCTGCCCGCTACTTTCGTCGTAAGTCCTGATACAATAGTTAGTACCAGAACTAGAGTTGCTGACACAGTGGAGCAGATCTGTCCCCGCCTGCCTCAATATGAGTGTGCTGCTCCTGCTAGCAGTCTCCGGGAGCCTTCTACGATTTGGACCCTCTTGCTACCCGAAGCTCACGATGAAACGGTGCGTGTAGGTGTAGGCGTGAAATATACCGAAATATAAAATCACTAAATCTAATCCAATACGACGTGTGTGTGTGTGTGTGTTCGGGGTGGCGGGAGCACGTATCGTCCCTCAGAATACTTGTGCAAGCTTCAATCAATCAAGGTCACTACGTTTGAGCGGGACGAACTACTAGATTGTCTAGCGAGAACGTAGCGGGCAAAAACGATTCGCAGCGGGAGAAGCGAAGAGTCACTCTTTCTGAGACTTCGAAATGAGAAATTCTGAGTCTAGCGGGGAGGGTCTCCGTGCCAATAGAAAAGCGTCGCCCGGTAGTGGATCGTCAACCGGGAAGAAGCTTTCTGGATGACAACCGGCGGGCAGAAGGCGCGGCTCAGCGGGACGGGGTTCTTATTCAACTGGCGCGGCTCTGGCGAGGAGCGGGGCTCTTACGTCGATGGCGCGGACACTAACAGTGGCCGGGGCACTTACACCACTACGCGGCGGCGAGCTCGAACGGGGGTCTTTGAATACCGCGGAACGGCAGGGCACACGGGGCGTCGACGGCGCGGAATCAAGCACGAACGGGGGTCTTGGTTATACCGCGGAACTGCAAGAGACGGGGCTTCGTATTTCAGGAGGGCGCGGGCTCAAAGGCTGGCGGGGCTCTCAAAGTTCTGGCGGCTCGGTATGCCACAAGTCTTTCCGTATCACTCGAGTCTCTCTCAGATATCAAGTCTAGTCTCTTTCAAAGTTCCAATTCAAATTCTAGAGTCCGCTACAAACTGCCCTTGTCTACGGGTAGGTAATTGACTGAGTGACAAAAAGTACAGCGGGGGATTAAATACATGCAGCGGGAGCAGAAACAACCAAATAAAATCATGATGAGAGAGTGTCCAAGTTTGATGCCGCGCCCGCTGGGAACCAATGGTATATTCAGGATTGCGAGTCGTGAGTAAAAAGACTGCCTCCCGGAAAAAGTCCATGCGGGCGGGTGGGTATTGCGCCTTATTGCAGTGCAATGGCGTGCTGGTTGCCATGTCCCCGGGAGGGGACACGAAATTCCTTCTTCATAATATGGCCTCGCCGCTGGTCGAGTCGAAGTCGGAAAGGCTTCCCGCTGAGGAGTTAGTCAACGGCTCGACAGCGGTCAAGTTCGTCTCGCCTCCTATCTTCAGAACAGTCTAAGTCCCAGGGAGAATAGGGAGAGCCGAGCCGCGCTAACGGCTCGCCACTCGCCGTTCGGGTTATCCGCAATCAGCGGGAAATGCCCCCGGCAACTCGCCATGTCCTTCTCATCATTCTGTCAGAGCCGTTGGCTAGGTAGCCGCTGGCCCCGCGGTGCTCCCGCTGGTAGTCGGTTAAGTCCCGGCTGTCTGTGATCAGCCGGCGTGCTCGGCTAGAGTCTGCCGGTGATGATGTTCGTCGGTAGAGTGGCGGCCATCCTGAATTCGAAGTTGAACTCAGACGGTCCCCCGCTAGATCTTCTTCATGTGTGTCGGCGGGTGAGCGCCTAACCTCAGGGAGATCGGTAGTTCCTCTTGGTCGCCTCCAGCACCTCGAGATAGTAGTTTCCCACTAAGTCTCTTGGCCCGGCAGTTTAGAAATAGTCAGCGGCAGAGTCTCGCACCCATGTTTAGGGAAACGTCGCTAAGCCGCTGCTACCCGTTGGTGGCCCACCAGCTTGTCGGCTATCCTCAGCAATAAGATACTGCCCGCGAGGACGGGCATATCTTCTATTATCCTAGCCTCACTTCTCCCGCTGATAGGTCTCGAAAATCGATAAATTCCGGGCATTTCATGCCTAGCCGCTGAGCGGCCCTATCATCTCCCCCTTTCTAGATTTCAACTCTCCCGAGTTGACGACTTGTGATCGCCCGCTAGAGATCTTATCCATCTTCCCGGGGAAGGGGACTTCAAGACAAAAACTTTGTCTTGGAACAAATTTAGATAACGAACGGGCCGCCAGTGAGGCCCGGTTCCCGCTCGTCCCCTTTGGTATTTCATGAGAGAAAACCTTAACGAAGGACTCGTGGCGACCTAATTTTAGATCCCACTCTACCTCCGTTGACAGTTTCTGGACTCAACTTCTCGCCGCGGCCGGCGATGCCGTCACTTTCATTATGAGGCGTCATTCCTGCCTTTTTCGGAAGTACATCAAATCAGAGAAGCGCTCGAATCAAACTCTAACCCTGCGCTCTCTAAAGCCGTCCTATTCATCCGCAGTTTGGAATGTTTTGGATCAAAGAAGCCGCGGGGACCCCCCGCTTCTTCATTCAAATGTTTTTCTCTGAAATTTTCTCGAGAATCCCATCAAACATTCAAACTCCGATTCTTCAGGGTATAAAGAGTCAAGAGGTTTCTGGGTGGATTCCCTACCGATTCCCCGATTGGGTACCCCCTTGCCCTCTCTTCCCTTCGTTCAATCTTTCTGTCTTTCGCCCGCCGACTGGATTTCTGGCGCCTTGCACCGGGAAGCTCTTCTTTTTGATTATTTCGTCCCGCAATGGCTCCCAAACCCAGCGGCGGCTCCGCCTCCCGTTCTGAATCTCGCTCTTCCCGTCGCGCCCCGGTCGCTTCGTCTCCACCACCGGTTCCTCGAAAACAGCTTTCTGGTCCTGGGCAGCCGCCCGCCGCATCGTCTTCAAAATCGACCAAGCTCCCTCCGCCGCCGCTGGATTCTTCTAGCGTGGACTGGTTCGCCGTATGGCGCGACAAGCCGGAGGAGTGGAAGACTCTGCAGGAGCTTCTTGTCCCGTCGAAGCTCGCGGACTACTCTCAGTCTGGAATCGGCAAACTGTTGCGCTCCATCCAGCAGCCGCTGGTAAGTTCTCATCGGCTGTTTATTCTTTCAGTTTTTAATTTCTTTCTAGAGGGAGCACCGGGCGATCTTGGGGGTTGCCCAGAAAGGTCTCGAGCCTCCCCCGATGGCCCTTGCCATAAGCGTCCATCTTCAAAAAGCCATACAGACGTTCGACCCGGAGGAGCACCTGCCCGATATTCAGGCCCTTCGTTACCGCAAGACCGAGCTCAAGCAAAAGAAGGTGCGCCCGGCCAGTAACTTTCTTGGCTTCGCTCCCGCTGATCGTTCATCTAGCTATTCTTGCCCCCGCCCCCTACTGAGGCTATGGAAGCATTCCCTATACCACCGGTTCCGACCACTCAACTCTTCGTACCGAAGAGGACCAAAGCCGCCTCGGTAAGTTTTGTCAACCTTTTCACCGGGCGATTCTGACTAGATTTTCCTTTAAGGCCGCGTCTTCGTCTGGCAAAGTTAGCGGCAAAGCCGCGCCCGCCGCCAAAGAGTCTGGCAAAGTCAGCGGAAAGGCCGCTACGACGCCCGCTGAGTCTGAAAAAGTCAGCGGCAAGGCCGCTGCCAAGGTAAGTCGGGGCAGCCGTCAATCGCTTCTCTTTCTAATTCTTTCTTGTAGGGGGAGGACACGCCCCGGCCCCAGCCCAAGAAAGTCCCAAATTTCACGAAGACGGTGAGTTTCATTTCTAGTTTATCTTGATTCTTCCCGGCTGACTGTTCGCGTTTAGACCACATCAACTACCGACGATCCCAAGCCCGAGCGGGTCAAGGTAGTCAAAAAGACCATCAAGGTTCCCGCCGACACCCCGACCGCCAGCGGCAGCGGCATCAAACGCAAGGTCTCAACCGGCGCCGAGTCGTCCCCCTCCAAAAAGGCGAAAGAGGACAGGGCGGCCAAGGACAAAGCGGGCAAGGCCCCGTCTCGTAGTCAGGTAGTCGTCGCCCGCTGCTGCCCTCAATGTAAGGCCGATATAGAATTAACAATAAACTTCTCGTAGTCTGTCATTAGCGTCCCGAGCTCCAGCGATGAGCGCGTTCCCGTTCCCGACTTCGAAATTCGTAAGTCAGTCCAACGCCGCCTGTTCTCTGCGCTGAAAATCTTTCTTAGTGATAGAGACCAAGCCGCCCGCCACTCGGAAGAGCAAGAAGGCTAAAGCCGCCACCGTCGACACAGTGCCCTCTCTCAAAGGGCTGGGCACCCGCGCCGCTCAACTCGCTGCTTTGGAGGGCGTCGGTATCAAACCGGCCAAGCCTGCGAGTTCTTCTTTCTACGGGCGGGGAATTCCCTGGCTAACCTCCCGTGTTCCCTCCTTAGCTTCCCGAGCAGCCCATCAGGTCGATGGAGCCGATCAAGAAGAAGAGCAAGCCTCGCCCCGATGGGGAGTTCAGGCCGCCGAACAAGGACGTCGTGAACAAGTTGTTCACTAATTACCCGCAAGCCGCTCGCCGCCAGGACCTCCCGTACGACCCCGAGAAGGAGCAGTTTGCTTTGGTCGCCAACCACCTCATTGGCAACCTCGAGCTGAACGTCGCTCATGTAAGACAGCTTTTTCTTTCCTGATTATTTCTTTCCTCAATCTTTCCCTATCTAGAACGGTCCCCGCTGCCTGCGGTGCATCGCCTGCGGCAGCAAGTGCGAATCCACCGGCGTCCCCGGCGAGTGCACGGCCTGCGCCAGCCGCAAGTCCACAAAGGACTGTACTTTCCTTCTCGACGGCGAAAAGATCAGCTCCATGGGCTCCGGGCTGAAGCAATGGGTCTCGATGACCCGGCCCGGTAAGTCAACCACTACTTTCCCGTTTAGGCCCGCTGACCATTTCAACAGAGTGGTTCGACTTGAACGCCGATGTCAACACCGCCGCGGACACCTGTTTCGCCATCCAAGACGCTTTCGAGAAGGCGCGCTGGAATTTGAACCAGAAGTCCTGCAAGATGCTTCTCTCTGTCTTGGTCACCCGCCGGGAGATCCAGCGGGAGGATTTCATCAAACGCTTCGCCGGCGAGACCACCAAGGAGCAGGAGAAGAACATGGACCAGGTCTTGCGCATCGCCATGACCCAGGGGTTGACCGCTTCGTCGACTATCAAGTCGAACCGCCGCTGGCAATATTACCCTGGCGAGGTCCTCGACGAAGTCCCCATCCCCGGCTTCGAGGACGCCTATGCCTTTTACGAAGCCAAGGACCGCCAGGACCAAAATGTCCCGCTCGCCTTCTACCTCATCCCGCCTGAGCCTGAACTCTCGATTCCGACACAGTGGGTCGAAGTGCAAGTAAGTCCCATTCTTTCTTTACATTATTCTTTTGGGCCGCTGACCCTCTTATTCCCATAGCCGGAGGACTGCGTGGATCTCTTCCACGACTTGAAGGGAGAGGACGCCGCTGAAGAGATCCCCGACGGCTCGAAAGTCCGACAGCGCCTCCTCCTCGACGGTAAGGGTCCAATTAATCTCGACCCAAACGACGAAGACGGCAATGTCTTGCCTTACAGCTGGGAGCACAAGAGCGTGCCCGGCTTCTTCAAGATGTTGTACCGTAAGGGTACGTTCTTCGAGATCCCCGACGCTCCTCCGCCAGAGCCGAAGCGCAAGGCCAAGTCCAGCGGCAAGGTGAAGTCGTCTTCTGTGGTTCACGACGACGCCGACGACGAGTTCAAACCCGACCCGACTTCCCAAGAGGAAGACATGGGTGAGGCCCCGGACGACCGTACGTTACCTCTTATTTCTTCTTTCCAATTCATTGCTGAAGTCAACTTCTCCCGCTAGCCATGGATATCTCTCGCCCGCCGACTCCTGAAAAGCGCCCGAAGGGCAAACAGCGGGCAGTCGAGCCGCCCATCCCTTCGTCTAGCGACGAAGAGGAAGGAGAGTCCGGCGAGGTGGGTGCACCCGCTGTCGAGGACTTCCTAGCTGAGTCGTTTGCACAGGACGAGTCCAGCGGCGAGGAGGACAGCGAGGCCGAGGTTCGCGGGAGCGTCCAGGGGGGAGTCGATGAGGAAGGCGACAGCGACCTCGAGGAAGTCGAAATCCCGGGCACTGCCGATTTCGCAGCCAGCGGCGAGGAGGACCTTGGGCCAGAAGTAGATGCAGTGGGCGAGGAAGATGCAGACGTGCATCTTCCCGATCATCCTGCTCCTTCGGGTGACGACACTGTCGAGAGCTGAGCGGGTAAGCACGCTCCCCCTTTCCCGAGTCTCATCCCCCGCTGACCATCTTTACAGCCTTTCCTCGTGGGTGGGCGGGCGGCAAGTAAGCGACTCGCCCGACCTCCCGCTGCCTTTGACTTCACACTGACTTCATTCCAGAATTTTTTTTTTCTGTATTCATAATCGCGGGGGCCGAGCGGCCCCCAAAATCATCAAAAGCTACGGGCACGGGTCCCATAACCCCGTTTCTTGCGAAGGGTCTGGCCTGGTGGAATTCCACCCGCCATGACCCACCAAAATAAAAATTTTAGATTCAAATCAAGTACCCCGGGTATAGTAGTATCGTGTGCCGGCCAAAGAGCCGATGAAGCGCAAAATAAAGAATTTTACGATGCTCTCATTTATGTGTGATCAACTTCTAAGTTCTTTCTAAGCTCCAAAGTCAGAGTCCCCGGCTAGAGCCTCTAAGTGTCTTGTAAGAGTCTGAAGTGAGGAATTCCAACTAAGTGCTGCGCCCGTCGGCTGAGCACGACTTGGAGAGCGAGCTGAACACTCGAACTTTTCGAGTTTTTCAACATGCCGAGCGGCAACGGTGCTTATCACCGGGATCATCAGATAGCGGGGATTGCCCGCGGCATCTCATCCAGCTGTCAGCGGCTGTCCTCGGATTCCATCGGGTGACTAGTTCCTCACTTCTCCCGCTGGTCTCGTAAGAGCGATAACGTAGAGTAGAATCGGCCCGGCGGATCGAGTCGCCCGCTACCGTACTTGTAGTCGATAGGGGTAGATAGCCAATCAAACCATCTTTTCTTTCAATTGTCATGCCTCAGCCCATAGGTGAAGTCTCAATCGACTATCATTCCTTCCCAGCGGCTAGTCAAGACTTCGTGCGCAAGATTTATACTGTGGTAGGCCGTCCTCAACACCTTTCAGTGCCAAGTCCAACCAGCCGCTAGCCGAATCTCGTCTGCACGCCTTGTAGCGATGCCGGCGAAGACTGTGAATTTCTTCACTGGGGCTCGAAGTGCACTCGGTGCCGGGAGGCGAAGGTCCCCAAGTGTCTGTTCACCGGGGTGGATTGGTTCAAGTTTACCTATCCATCTTCGACCTTTCCGACACTTTTCATCTATTGCAGCGGTAAGTCTAGCCGCTCTTCAAATTCTCATCTTTCTTATGCTACTCAGGCGGCACTTTATACGACCTTGCATTCCTCGAACTCTGGTACCACCTGCGCCTCGGCGGCTTAAGCCCCGATATGTTTATAGGCTCGGTGGACGGTGAGCCCGCTGACTTTTTACGTCGGCGGGAGGAATTTGCCGGCGACCTTCGTGACTGGGACATTGCTCACGACCTGTCTCACGCCGCTCACTCCAGCCGGCAGCTGTATTTCTACAACATCCTGTCTCGTGTTTTTCGCTCAGCGGGAGCTCAGCACCTCGTTGGATATTCCACATGTATTGCGGATCTTCCGGGAGCGTCGGGTGCAATGAGTCCCACTGTCGATCTCTATGTTTTTGGGTCTCCCGCCAGGTCTCAGAGGGGTATTTAAGCTGGCGGGAAGGTCCCATTTGCTTCAGTCGTCTACTCATGTCTTTGCTGGAAAATCCGCTCTTTCCGAATGACCCCGTCGGCCCGCTCAGGGAGTACTATGTACGTTCCTGAACATTTTGCCTCGGGTAATTCCTCATCATTCGGCAGCCTGGCCGGGTATGCTCTGCGTGCCTCAACGCCCGTTCTCATTGCGAGTTTACTGAGTGGGGAGCACCGTGTACCCGCTGTTTCTTGCTGAAGCACAACTGCTCGTACACTCAGACCGCTGAGCTGGCCGATGAAATAGCTGCCCGCCGGCACCGTTTCAAAGAGGGTCCCGATCGTAAGTGACGACTTCTTTCTTATCTGTTGCGCCACAACTGATCCCCCGCTCGCTTCTAGCGGCTACGAAGGAACAGCTTGCTGCTTGGGACGTCGTTCACGAGGGGACCCTGGCGCAGTTCCCATTCTGGCAACAATACCATGCTGTAATCGTTGGTCGAAACGTCGCAGAGGCAACCCAACGGCTGTCTTTTTACTTCGAGGCCCGCCAGGTTTTCCATCTTCTGCAAGAGGCCAAAACGGCTAATCTCCCGGCTGCGTATGTTGCTGTTATCCGCGAGCGGTTAGACGTTCTCGCAAATAATCTTTTCCTGGATCTTCCGGCTAGGATGCGGGCAGTGTAGATACAGGCACATGTACTTTCGGATAGTTCGTTCCGATAACACACGCTCCCGCCCCATGTGAGGCCTTGGAAACATTTATTTCTTGGTAAAGATGTGCCCGCTGCCCTCAAATGACGTGCTAGGTGACCCACCTCTCCCCCTTTCAGAAATCTCAACTGTCCTCAGTTGATCGATCAGAGGAAATTCAGGTCCCCCGGCAGCAAATTTTTGTGCCACGGAACGATCGGGCGCGTTTGAAATAATTTTCTGCGCCACCGGCGGGTGCATCTACCATAAATGGTAATCCAAGTTCGGCCGTTGTCCAAATTTCGTCCTAATTATCCTTACGGCGTTATATTACGGCCGCTCGAGTATAAGAAGCAGCGGGCGAACGGGTATATTCCCCAGCCTCGTCTACTGTCTTTACTCTGCTTCCTTCAAAAATGTCTCAAAACGATTACAACACCGTCAAAGCCGATTTCCTCAAGGCTATGGACGTTGCCGCCAACCTCGTCAAGTATTCGCCGCCTGAGTCTCGTAAAAACCAGCTCAAGGACGTCGCCAAGATTCTCGTAAGAGCCGCCGGCTACTTTGACCAGCCTTGTTTCGTTAACATTATTCTTTCGTTCGTAGGCGCGCCTTCCCCCGCTCATGCCTTTCATCTTGGAAGACAAGAGCGCGGTTCTTCGTGAGGCAATCTTCACTTCGCGTGAATATTACCACACCTTGTACGACCCGGATGGTAAACGGGACGTGTCCTTCCCCGCTGGGTACGATGCCCTGCGGCGGATCACCAAGGCCATTCACGAAGACCGTTCCAAGAAGGCGATCCTGCCCGTCTCCACCGTTTCTTCTTCCAAGGGGACCCGGGTCGGTTTCACTAACTTTCATTGCCGTGCTCACCATTGACTCACAATCATCCCCCGCTAGAAGAGTACTCACGGGCGGTCCCAGGGCGAGCCCGAGTCAGAGGACGAGGACGAAGGCACTGTTCGTGCTCCATCGCCCGCTCTCACCACCGTCGGTGCTGACAAGGTTCGTTCTTTCATTTAACAGCTGGCCTGTGTAGAGCTGACGATTGATACTTCTATCATCGCCGTCGGATGTTTGGTCACCCAGATGCTCGTTGACGATGAGCATGTCCCTGCTCCCAAGGCTCCCCCTACCGGTCCCAAGGCTAAGTCAGCCCTGGCGGGCAAGAAGGGTGTGCGCGCTGTAAGTCGCCCGTTATTTCTGCTTTTCAATTTCATTCATTCAAAATTTCGTTCTTTCAGCATAGCCCGGCCCCCGCTAAGAAGGGCAAGGGTAACAAGCGCGCCCGCATCGACAGCGTCCCGTTCCACGAGGACTCCTTCCTCACCCACGGTGAGTTTCCCGTTCACTGTCAGTGATTCCTCCCGCTGAGTGTTTTCGCAGCAACGGCTGAATTCTATGCTTCGGCACCCGCTTCAGGTGCCGTCGTCGACGAGGCCGCTAGCGTCGTTGAGATGGGTACCGAGTTCATGAGCAACCACCTTGCCTTGCGCAAGCGGATGTATTTCATCATGGTCGAGCTGGCGGTCATCCACGAGAACCTTCGTAGCTCTCTGGCCCGGCGCGAGCAGCTCCTCGACGAAGGAGAGAAGATCTCGGCTCGCCTTCGCGAGTTCCCCGAGTCCTCCTCTGCCGGCGTCGACGCTCATGTTCCCTGACTCGTCCCCAAGGAGCTTCCCCAGCGGGTCCCCCTTTCTTCAGAATACTCGGTACTGGCTCAATCGTTTCGGACACCTCACGGCTCATCCTTCTGCTGGCCGCCACACACTCCCCGGGTGCGCAACTTAGTCGCTGCTCACTGGCGGGAGATGAAGACAATCCAATTACTTAAAGACTTCGAATCCCATTTCAAATTGTAACGTAGATATCGTAGCAGTAATTCATTTTCGCGCGGCGGCTTTTGTGGCAGAACGAGTCTTTCGTTTGAAAGGCAGCGGCTCATCCGTGTCAGGTTCCTCTTCCTCGGGCAAGGCCTCCTGCAGAGCTGGCTCTTCGTCAGCCGTCCCGCTGGGGGTTAACCTCACATTCCCGAATTGGAAGTCATCTCCAGAATAACCGTCTTCCTCCTGGACCATCTTTTCTAGCGTCTCGGCCGAGAGGTCGATTAAGTCGTGAATGTCAGCGGGCAGCTTAATAGAGCGCCGCTGCTCGAAGGGGACCACTCTGAACTGAGCAATCTTCGATTGAAAGACAGAGCCGTCCATCTCCGCTACGATATAACTTCCACCTTTCGTACGCCGGATGATAATTACTGGTCCCAGGTATCTGGCGGCCATCTTCGTATTCAGCGATTTCTCAACGGTCGTATTCCTGATGAGCACTAAATCTCCCGGCTCGAAATGGTAATCTTCGATAGCATGTTTATGGGCTATCTCATACCGGCGTAAATTCGCTCGTTTCTCGTCGGTGACCCGTTCTCTCATTTGCTCAACGTGAGTGGAGTGCTTAGCCAAGGCCTGAGCTCGATAGCCGATTAATTCCGCCGTCGTCAAAGTCCTGCCGGGCAAATGCACCAGCCAAGTCGCCTCTTCAATATCCAGCGGGAGGATCGGGTGTGCGCCCGTTACCATAAAGTAGGGTGAACAACCTGTTCCTCGTCGAATAGTGACCCGGTCAGCCCACAACATCTGCGGGAAGAACCAGTACCACTTGCTGGGATTCCCGCCAGTGGCTTTCCATAAGGATTGCCTCATCGAGAAGTGCCCATTTTCGATTTTCCCGTTGGCTTGAGAATTGTACGGCGAAACTCTAATATTCCTTATGCCATACTTAGACTCAAGGTAGGCCACAGCCGCTAGGAAGGCCGGTGCATTATCTGTCACCAATTCCTCCGGGCAGCCCCACCTACAAATCACATCTTCAAGTAAGAACAAGGCCAATGTTCTGGCATTCTCATTCTTTATCGGCCGCGCTTCTATATAGCTGCTGAGGGAGCAGCGGGCGTCAACAATTTTGTTGAAGCCGTTGGAAGGGGTCCCAACGACCATCACGTCGACGTGCACCACCTGGAAGAGCGAAGGGGTATGGGTGACAACGGGCGGGATCTTTAATAAAGTCCTTTGCCTTAACTGACACAATTCGCAAGTTTTAATATACCAGGTGACGTCCCGCTCCATCTCAGGCCACCAGAAACGCATTTCTATCAAGGATTTGGTAGCAAAGACACCGCGGTGGGCCAGGCTATCATGAGCCGCCCGCATCATATACATTCGGTGATCTTTGTCTACCACCAACTGATGTGCACTCCCCGTTGAGGATTTATGATAGAGTTTTCCATCTGCGTCCTCGAAGAAGCCGGTGGCGAATCGCAAGAAGGCTTTGTATTCCTTGTCGTTCATGCCAGCCGGGCGAGCCAGGGTATTCCGCCGCCAGTCCTTCATGAGGAGCAGCCGCTCGTCCGCTAGCTTCGCTGCTACCGATCGTTGGTCTTCAGAATACGGTTCCCGCTTCGTCGGGTCGTATTTCAATTCGAGGTCAGGGATCAGCGGCTCGCCGTTTGGCTTGTCGTCACCCTTTGACTGAGAGAAGATTTCGAAAACATATTCTCTACCAAGGCGGGTGTAAGCCCAAGCCTGCTCGGCGTCGTTTCCGAAGTCAGCGGCTGACCGAGCCTCGTCTCCCGCCAATTCCGCTACCATATATCCACCTCGGGTGTCAATATCGTGCTTGAAATCCTCGAAGTTCTTGAGAGGCGGCCAAGCACTACTTTCAGGATGAAGACCCGGCGGCTCGTTATTATCGAACTCGTCTTCTGGATGATCATACTCTGGATCCCCCGGCTGAATACGCCGGCGGGAGAGTCCATCTGGCCCGAAAGTCTTGCCCGGTACATGCTTCAGAGTGAAATGAAACATCAGGATCTCCTCAATCCAGCGGTTGATCGTAGCGTTGGGCCCCATTCCCGGGTGATCCAACATGCCCTTGAGGTACTGAGCGTCGGTTTCGACGACCAGCTTGCGGCAGCCCAACAGCCAATATTGCATGTGGTCTAGCGCCCTCTTCAAGCCAAACAATTCCCGCTTGGGCTGAGAATACCTCGACTCCCGGTCATTCAAAGGTATGGAGCTGAAGCGGGCATAGTACCGCTTATTTAGGTCCAAAGGATCCCGCTGGTACACATGCACCCAAACTCCAAGGTACGACGTATCGACCGCCAGTACCACTTCGGTGTCCCATTCATATCTTATAGGTCTAAGCGCGGGACATTCTCGCAAAGCCTTCTTCAAAACTTTCATGCATGCGTCTTGGGCCGGGCCCCACTCGAATATGACTTCCTTCCGGGTGAGCTTCTGAATCGGCTCAGCCTTGACTGTATAGTCTTGGATGAACACTCTCATAACGCCCACAGTTCCCAGGAAAGCTTTCACATCGTGGAAATCGTTCAGCGGACCCCAACGCTCAATGACGCCGATTCTATCTTCATCCGGGCGCATGCCCTCGTATGAGCAGACATGGCCGACCACCTTAAAAGTTCCCCGGCAAATCTGCAACTTCTTCCCGCTTACAGTCGCCCCAGAATAGGCTAGCCGGGTAAGTACTCGGTTGCAGTCTACCAAGTGTAACCACACAAAGACCCTTATCAGCGGGTTCTCAGGGATGGTCTCGTACGTCCCGTCAGGCTTTTCGTATCGAGTGAAGCCTCCGGCGACAGGCACATCATCTATATACGGCCGAGTAACCGCAGGAATTTCATCTCGCAGGATGTAAGTTACGTCTTCGTGGAAGATCGGCACCGAGTTGGTCCAACCCTGCGGCAATCTCACCAATCGAAGCGCACCAAACGGAGTTTGGAAGGTTGTGTAATCTCGAGATTCCGGGTCAATCAGCCGGTGGTTGTACCCAGAGTAAAGATCAAACGTGGACCCACAAGCCCTTCCTGCGAAATGTTCGGCCAGATCTGCGGCGCCGGGAGGCACCCCAGAGTGTGCAATGGTTACCGCGTTCAGCGGCTCCAGCGAATGCACTAACCGAATTGACTTCTTATCACTCTTCAGAACCCCAAAGTACTTGGTGCGATACGAGCCATTAGATGGTTCATATATATTGGCATCGATACTCGCCCTAAGCACCTTGCAGACTTCTTCCAGCTGTCCCGGCGGGATGGGAATATTTCTCTCCACCCAAACCTTATGGTCTGGCTTCACCGGGAACTTTACTGGCGGGAAGAAATCCGTTCTGAAAGTTCCTCTTTCGCTGTCATCCCATGCTACCGTATTTTCGTGTATAGATAACATATGATGAACCAGCTTCATCTCTTCATCATTCAAGAATCCATCGTTATGCAGTTCGTCTACCACCGCCTTCCTCTCCGCAGTGTATCTCCCAACGGGAACGAATTCTGGCGGGTGAGGGTCTAGCGGGACGAGGTTCTGCAATGGATCCCCGATGATATTCCTTTCTATCCTGAACTCGGGAGGGAGCGGCTCGAGGACCGGCTTTACTTTTAGCGCTACCGGTTTATACTTCTTCGAGAACACCTCCTTCACCTCGACTTCGGGCGGGTGATCCTCGGGAATGATTTCCTCCATCAGAGCGACTTTTGTCTCATTGTGTTCAAACCCGGGTACTACCCAATCGGCGTAGTCACAGCACTGACAGCGCTCCCCCGCTGAATGACGAGATTGCTCTTGCCTAACCGACTCAATATCGATGCCGGCAGTCATAAACACAGCGGCCGGATCCTTCAGTTTTTCTCTGACTTTGTCCGTTATGTTGGCTACGATAGCCACATAGGATTCGCCGACTTCCTTTCCTTCTGTCAGCTGCTCGTTGTATTCTTGGAATAACTGAGCGGCGGGTTCATCATCTATTTCTGGCATGGCAGCCGCCAGGTAGGCCATTTTCGTCTCGGCCATCGAAAATCCCTCTTCTCCAGACTTCATCAAAGCGCAAATTCTAGGAACATTATTCTCGTCCAGTTCTATCTGAACCGCTAATTCTCCTTGATGGTTAATCAACTCCTCGAATTCTGAAAATTTTGCTCCTCCTGGCTGCTCGGCTGCTCAGCCGGTGATGCGTCGTTCTGGACGCGCCGCACCTGTCGCCGCTGGCCTCTGGGGAAGGTAGGGACGACCACCTGCTTCTGCGTGGAGGGGTCGGTCAAAGTCAGGAACTGGTTCCCGTCAGAGGTATTTTTGATACCGCTGGCGGTCAGGATTTCGAAGGGTCGCCCCAACAGCACCTTGTAGGCCGGGTTTCGTATGACATGCACTTGAAGGTACACCGTCATGTCACCGAACCTGAAGGGGACGTTCCTTGCCAGACCGACTGACTTCTCGGTTTGCCCGTTGGCGCTCATCATGTGGATGCAGTTATCTGGGTCCCAGCTGACTCCTAGTTCGGTGGCTACCGACAGGGCCATGGACACGATCTGCGATCCACCGTCCAGAATACATTCAACTTCAGCGGCGCCGTGAATGAGCGGGAAGACCACTCTCAGGGCCGCTGATTCTCCGGCAGAAGCATTGTCGGAGATGGCGACGAAGACATCCCTTACCGGCTCTCCCTCCACTATCGACTGCCAATATTGGACTACTGGGTCGACGGTGATCAGGGCTCCCGCTGGCATAAGTCCGTCGGCCGCTGTCGCGACCTGAACTATTACCTCGTAAGGTAGGTCCTCTACGGTTACGCTGGAGGACTCGTCATCTTCGTCGGCTTCTCTCTCTGCGTGGCTAATCAACTGTTCTAGGGTTACTCGAACAGCGGGCGAGACCCTCTTCTTCGAGAGCAACGCCTTAGCCTGGCGCAGCAACTTCGGGCTGAGGGCGAACAGTCTCCCCAGCGGGAGAGCTATTTCCAGGTTTCCGAAGATCTCCTTTATCAAGGATTCGACCTCCTCATCGTCCTGGTCCTCTACGGGCGCCTTCAACTCGTAGTTCTTTTCGTTGGCCACTAACGGCGGATCTCCCGCCGGCCGAAATCTAGGTTCGTTGGGCCTTTTGGCTGGCTTGACCGGAGGAACGTTCCTATACGGAAGCTCCGGCGGCTGAGCGCCATTTTGTTCTTCTGTCTCCTCCCGCCCTTTCTCCTTGGTTTCAACGATCGCCGGCTGTGCTTCGACAGCGGGCTTTCGCAGCGTCCTCGGCTTGTAGGGCAACTTCGGCATCACAACTTCCATTTTCTTTCCTACAGGCGGGCGTACTTGTCTGTTCTCCGGGGGCTTATCCGCACTGGGTTTCCCCTTTGCCCCCTTCCTCGAACTCTCTAAAAATGCTCTCCTTCGGCGCCGTTCCCCGTTCGGGAGGGACCAGCCCCGTTGGGAGAGCGAGAGTTCGCTGAGACAGCCGCCAGTAGAATCGCAACAGCGTTGGCGTCGAATTGCGGCGGGGGAGGTTGGCTTTGATGAGCCACAAGGGGTGGTTGAACACCCCCTGAACCATGCGACTGGAGTTGCGTCACTTGCCGCTGGAGGTTTACTTGCTCAGCTCGCAAGGAAACCAATTCTTCTTCTCTCGGGTCATAGTAGAATTCCTCGTTCTGGCTGAACGCGGCTTGCGCGGCCTCCAGCTCCTGCTCGTCCATGTCAAGAACGGAGAGCTGAGCGAAGACAGACTGGTAGTTTTGCGCAGCGGCCGTTGGTTGGGCGGCCGGGCGGTACTCCTCTACCTGCTGCTTCTTGGACTTGTGCCCGTCTTTCGGGATAGGTATCCCATCGGGGAAACAGTCTCTGAACCCTACGACCTTCATCTTTCCACTCCCTATGTGGGCTTGCCGGATGAGACACTTATCTCTAAAATGCCCAAACTTGTCGCAATAAAGACACCCCTGATCCGCCAGGTTCCCTTTGAATTGCACGGTAGGCATTCGCGGGTAAGACTGGGAGTCAGCGGCGCCTGGGACTCTGCCCGGTAGGGACTTATAGAAGGACTCTAACTCAGCCATCTTCTTCTTGGTCGCGGCGTCGATCTCTTTTAATTGGGAGGTCTGATTATCCAGCCGCTCCATCATAGTGACGACTGACACCTTAATCGTCTCAAGAAGGGCCTTGTTAGGGTCCTCTTCTTCTTTCTTAATCGAAACGTTCGGATTCGGGAGAATCGACCGCCCGCTCGACGCTCGTCCAGAGCCGCTGGCGCTCTTCGACTTGCTCGAGTAACCTCGATCAGAAGTGCCAAAGAACTCCGAGTTGGCGGTCGAACGTTTCGCGATCTTTTTGGCCTCGCTCATGACTTCGGCCAGCGTCCATGAGCGGGCGTCCGGCTCGTCGTCGTCCTCAGCGGGAGGTTTCCTCTCGAGATTCTCCAGGATTCGCTCCTTAAACTCGCGAGTCAATTTGGAGAAGAACATCGGGAGGGCTTCCCGGTGCGAAATCAAGTTTGAATCGAGGAGTTTGTTCGCCTCGACGTTCATGGTTCGCGTGAGGCGCATGAGCTCGTCCTCATCATCCCGGTCAATCCCCTCTTCGGCGAACTTACGAAGCTGCTTGTGCAATTTCTGCACAGAGCCCTTCTTCTGGTCGACGACTGACGGGTAATTTTCCAGGATTTCTTTCTTAAAGTCGTCGAACGTCTTGGAGAACGAGTCGAACTGCCGCCACTCCTCAGCCGTGGCTTGAGCGGTGTAGCGGCAGACGAACTCGTTCTTCTTGTCGGCCGGCGTCTCATCTAATTCCATCATACGCTCCACATGGTCCAGGAAACGAACGAGTTCCTCCGGCTCATCTTCTTTGAAGAGCGGGGCGTTCCTGTCCCATGGTTCCGGCGCGCGTTTCTTTCCTCGGGCGACAGTATTATTGCCGTCTTCAGCCATCGGATTGTTTGAAGGGGTTGGTGAAGTTTGGAGTAGTGGTGAAGAGACAGACGAGAGAGTCGTTGACGACTGGGTAGCTGCACCGTCGGGCGTAACAGGTCTAGTGCCGGGCGGTTGAGTCGGGGTTTGTTGTTCCAGCGGAGCAGAGGGGCTCAACGACTGGGTTCGGCGGGCACGATAAGCTTGTGCTTGGGATCGTCCGCGCAGAGAATAAATTTCCCGGGCGAGAGCAACAGGCGGGAGGGAAGAATCGGCAAGTTCGAGATCGAGAGCGGCAGCAGCGGCGCGTAGGCTAGTGTTGGTAGATCGAGGTTTTGGTGGTGGTACTCTAGCGGATCGTCCTTCTGAAGCCACGTCTCCTCCGAAACTAAATGGCAAAATCTTCTATCGCGGGCCTGGAGCTAACGGCTCAACGGGCGGGTGTATATTCTATTCTCGAGTCAACCGGCGGATGGTTCGTGCTAGTTTATAGCAGCGTCCACAAGTGATTTCTTTCGACTTGACACAAATAATCTGTCACCCCTCGCGGTGGGCTCCAGATGAAACGGTGCGTGTAGGTGTAGGCGTGAAATATACCGAAATATAAAATCACTAAATCTAATCCAATACGACGTGTGTGTGGGGTGGCGGGAGCACGTATCGTCCCTCAGAATACTTGTGCAAGCTTCAATCAATCAAGGTCACTACGTTTGAGCGGGACGAACTACTAGATTGTCTAGCGAGAACGTAGCGGGCAAAAACGATTCGCAGCGGGAGAAGCGAAGAGTCACTCTTTCTGAGACTTCGAAATGAGAAATTCTGAGTCTAGCGGGGAGGGTCTCCGTGCCAATAGAAAAGCGTCGCCCGGTAGTGGATTGTCAACCGGGAAGAACCTTTCTGGATGACAACCGGCGGGCAGAAGGCGCGGCTCAGCGGGACGGGGTTCTTATTCAACTGGCGCGGCTCTGGCGAGGAGCGGGGCTCTTACGTCGATGGCGCGGACACTAACAGTGGCCGGGGCACTTACACCACTACGCGGCGGCGAGCTCGAACGGGGGTCTTTGAATACCGCGGAACGGCAGGGCACACGGGGCGTCGACGGCGCGGAATCAAGCACGAACGGGGGTCTTGGTTATACCGCGGAACTGCAAGAGACGGGGCTTCGTATTTCAGGAGGGCGCGGGCTCAAAGGCTGGCGGGGCTCTCAAAGTTCTGGCGGCTCGGTATGCCACAAGTCTTTCCGTATCACTCGAGTCTCTCTCAGATATCAAGTCTAGTCTCTTTCAAAGTTCCAATTCAAATTCTAGAGTCCGCTACAAACTGCCCTTGTCTACGGGTAGGTAATTGACTGAGTGACAAAAAGTACAGCGGGGGATTAAATACATGCAGCGGGAGCAGAAACAACCAAATAAAATCATGATGAGAGAGTGTCCAAGTTTGATGCCGCGCCCGCTGGGAACCAATGGTATATTCAGGATTGCGAGTCGTGAGTAAAAAGACTGCCTCCCGGAAAAAGTCCATGCGGGCGGGTGGGTATTGCGCCTTATTGCAGTGCAATGGCGTGCTGGTTGCCATGTCCCCGGGAGGGGACACGAAATTCCTTCTTCATAATATGGCCTCGCCGCTGGTCGAGTCGAAGTCGGAAAGGCTTCCCGCTGAGGAGTTAGTCAACGGCTCGACAGCGGTCAAGTTCGTCTCGCCTCCTATCTTCAGAACAGTCTAAGTCCCAGGGAGAATAGGGAGAGCCGAGCCGCGCTAACGGCTCGCCACTCGCCGTTCGGGTTATCCGCAATCAGCGGGAAATGCCCCCGGCAACTCGCCATGTCCTTCTCATCATTCTGTCAGAGCCGTTGGCTAGGTAGCCGCTGGCCCCGCGGTGCTCCCGCTGGTAGTCGGTTAAGTCCCGGCTGTCTGTGATCAGCCGGCGTGCTCGGCTAGAGTCTGCCGGTGATGATGTTCGTCGGTAGAGTGGCGGCCGTCCTGAATTCGAAGTTGAACTCAGACGGTCCCCCGCTAGATCTTCTTCATGTGTGTCGGCGGGTGAGCGCCTAACCTCAGGGAGATCGGTAGTTCCTCTTGGTCGCCTCCAGCACCTCGAGATAGTAGTTTCCCACTAAGTCTCTTGGCCCGGCAGTTTAGAAATAGTCAGCGGCAGAGTCTCGCACCCATGTTTAGGGAAACGTCGCTAAGCCGCTGCTACCCGTTGGTGGCCCACCAGCTTGTCGGCTATCCTCAGCAATAAGATACTGCCCGCGAGGACGGGCATATCTTCTATTATCCTAGCCTCACTTCTCCCGCTGATAGGTCTCGAAAATCGATAAATTCCGGGCATTTCATGCCTAGCCGCTGAGCGGCCCTATCAACGACGTTGCACTTGACCCACGCTACAGTGATCTCCTCACTCGCATCGATGCCGGCGACGAGCAATGGCACATAGTCAGAGATATCTCTATACCCCCATCTCGCCTGAAAATGCTCATTGAACCCGAATGGACGTCCGAATTTGTCATAGACGGATACCTGGAGCTGTTGATTCAAGATCTGTCCGACGATGTGACTCTCGACAGATCCGTAGGTCTACCTTTCTTGATACCAGACACGTATTTCCGCAATCAGCTCGTTGACCCCAAAGTTAAACGCAATCCTCGCGGCATTCCTCCTCCGGCCAGATCAAACCCTCGATTGGGCCCGCGCAAACGGTGGTTCGAGGACGTGAGTACCTGATATCTTCCTCAAAAGTAGCTATGCTAACTGTTAGGATACATAGGTCAACATATTTGATCTAGAGCTGATGATAGCTCCCATTTTCTGGAGGAATCATTGGCTATTAGCTGTTGTTTTCTTCAAAGAAAAGCGGATCCGTATATATGACAGTTGGACCACTCGTAGCGCTCAGCGTGGCAGCGCAGTTTATGGTCGATTATACGAGGTTTTACTCTGGGAGCACAAGCAGCTTTTCGGAGGTGAGGGCCTCCCTGCCAATTGGGAAGGTGCTGACACAGCGATGACTACGGTGAGTTATACCATGGTTGGTTGATCTTTATTGAAGCCAATATTCTCTTAGATTCTGGTCGCAGTCCCGAGACAAGTCAATACATACGACTGTGGTATCTACACTCTTGCGTTTGCACAGGCCATGGTGCAGGGGGTGGATCCAGCTCTCATGGTATTCACTCCCACATCCGCAGCGCGAGGCCGTAAGGTGATTGCGAATCGACTGTGTCGGGCAATACATGACGATGCTCGGAATGCTGCCGCGTTGGGAATGGAAGAAGCTCTGCAAACTTCACAAGGCTCCAACACAAAATCGACACGTTCTCTTCCCGCACGGTCTGTTGGAGCATTGCCTTTACGTCCACAGATACTGATTCTATCGTTGATTTAGACCTGTGGGCCATGTCGTCTTTTTCGAGAATCCTAACCGCTCAAACCAGTGGCTCCCCGCAAAAACGATCAGCCTCACGGAAAAGCATGCTACAATGGAATGGATGTGCGAGTTGCTCTGGCTTGAGGAGAATGAACGGCCGTGCGGTCAGTTTGTATGTTTGACGGAGGACTGGACTCAATCAGCAAGGAAAATATATGAAGCAAGAGACGTGAGTCTGCAACTACTGGCTCAATTACAATTACTGATTAAATGTACAGCTGGCAGAAATTCAGTGGCCCGCCTCTATGCTCGGTCACGCTCGGTATCCATCGTATGCGTCTCCATCTGGCAGACTGCTCATCCTTGCCCTCACTGCGTACAAGGGCATGCTTGTGGATCAGTTTTTGTCTCGACAACCGGAGAGCACCCTGTTTGCGCAGATTAAAGGCGACTATGTTAACCGTGGACCCCCACGCATGACAGAGCTCTCGAGTGGAAGGGCGGTCGAGGTATCTTTCGAGCTAGTCTTATTTCTGTCTTTCAGTCTCTGGCGTGTCCCGCCACACGAAAAGCTCATCTTCGACCTCACCAACGAGATTGTTGAGCAGGTTATCGATGGGGTCGAGGGGGGGGACAACCGCAAGGCACTCACACATGAGACCGAGGCAATTGCTGCTGTTTCCCTCTGTGTCGCATATGTGAGTCGTCTTACGGAACAGAGCGAGGAGAATGTCTATGCAGCGATGAAGGAGGGAAGGGTCGATTGGGCGAAGACGGATTCTGAGAAGCTTAGAGACATTTATGGTGAGGCATGTGGAGGATGGCTCGAAGTTGAGCAGCTAAAAATTGCGGTACCTAACCTTCCTCCGCCAATTCCTATAATTATACCGTAGAACGGAAATAGTTATATTTTTACTGTTACAACTCGAAAAAACTTTGATTACGTCTGTGAGTCTGTGCATCTATGATGTTGTAGAGGGTTAGAGTTCCTACATTCCTCTCTAACCAGGCAGTCCAGCATCGGCTACGACTGTCGACAAGAGCCACTTCAAAGAGGAGCAAGTCCAACGAATGAAGTGGTGGTTGATCTGCTTCACTCCGAAGCAGTACAATCTCCTGAGCCTGAGCGGGATGAATGTTGACAAGCCTGAGATTACGAAGAGTAGCTAGCCTCTCTTCACCACCCCCCATTGCTAACGCAGTCCAGTAATTGGAAGATAATAATCCAGAGAAGTCGAGGCTGAGCGTCTCGAGAGCGGTAAATGGAGAGTAGAAGAAACTGTCACAGGCATAAGGAAGGGCTTGAATGGTGAGACTCCTCAGGCGAGCTGCAATGAGGGGAGTATGAAGAGCAGCTATAAGCTCCGAAGGGTGGTCATCCCCGCTCAATGTATTGGAGTGTTTGAGAGCGATAACAAGACTTGCGAAATTGGGAATGTCCGACGTGGACACAAATGGATACAGAATCGAAGGCGGGGTGTGGCTGAATGAGAGTGTAGTGAGCGATGGAAGCGAAATGACTGTGGTTGCTAGCTGAAAATCATTCAGAGACAGGCCCACAATTTCGCCGTAGAACCCAAGTCTCTGTAAACCTGGAGCGCTCTCAAGAGCCTGCTTCAGTTCCGCAATGTCTGGCTTGACGGAGCCAACGGGTCCCAAGAGAATCTCGGTCAGCCTAGTTCCGCTAGCTCCCATGGGTAAAGGGGGCAGGAACGAAGGAAAGTGAGAGAGCTGAAGGTGCCGTAGGAAAGGAAGGTTATAGGAGGTATGAAAAGCGGGGAGGTCAGTGTCCTCCAGAGTAATGGTTTCAGAGACGCCGTGATGAAGAATATCTGTCCAGTGGGGTTCCAGCAGAATGGTGAGGGTGTGGAGATCGGAGGAATCGAGAGAAGTGAGGAAATTGTGAATGTATTGTGCGTGAATGTATGGAACCTGAATGTGGAGTTTTCTGAGGCGGCTTGATATTGTAGTGACACTGTCAAGAAGAGCGACGGGGCCAAGTTTGGCAGGGGAAACGTCTCTACTTCCGCCCGCAGCCTGGCAAATTGTGAAGCTCAGTGGGAGGGACTCCGAGCGATCAATCCATTTCGAGGCAACCAAGAGATCTGTCTCCACAGAACGAGGACAGAATACCAAATTGGTCCACAGATGTCTGTGTCCAGCAACCTCTGTGCTCCAGAGCTTCGAAACCTGGAGCAAGGATGTCTTGGATGCTCGGGGGAGCTGCTCAAGGATCTCTTGTCGGGGTGATGGGTAAACAGCAAGGTGAGACTGCAGAGCGCCTGAGGAGCTGGTGGCGGAGGTGCGGAGGCGGAGGTGCGGTGTTGGCAGGAGGCACGAGGCTTATATACTCCCCGATCAAATCGCGATGTTAGGTAACCTTCGGGCGAAGGGTACCCCTCAGAGGGGGGTTTTACTACTACAGAGAAACCGGCCTCCGAGGGCATTTACGGCATCAAAACGTAGGTGCCTGAGGTGTGAATGCTCATGACGACTCAGAGGGCCCAGAGAGTGTATGAAGAATCACCCAACTGGCATGTGGCGGCCAAAGAACACCGGAAGTTGCTCAATTTGGTAAGTCGAGGTGATGTATAGCCAGTGCTGAGGTAGGAATTGAGCATAGCGTCCCGCAAGTATTTTCTCTGGATTCTACTCGAAAATTGGGTCCTGGCAGTATATGACATCAGAGGGTTTGCCCAGGTGGTCGGTGAGATCCATAAAGACCGGACAGAAAGTGCTTGACGAAAGGACAGAAAAAGATTGATGGTTAGACACAAATGAGATGACCAGGGGACACAAAACGAATTGCTTGGGGACAAAAATGACTTTTGAAAGGGACAGTATATACACAGCGGACAGACAAGATATGTATTCGAGGGGGACAGCTATTTGTTGTGAGACGGACGGAATAAACACGGAAAGCGGGCAAGTGGGTTTTGGTACGGTGACAAAAATACATTGTTAGGCGGACGAAATGAGGGCTGAGCAGGGACACTAATGTGTTACTGGAAGGACATCGCCACTTATTTCGGGGGACAGAAATGCGAGAGCCAGGACAGAAAAGGAATGTCGCCGGACATTAATGGTACACGCTTCGCAGTTGGATTTGTGAACTGCAGTGGTGGTGCTCAGATTCGAGAACGGCACACTTAGAAGACAGTATAGGTTAAATTCCATCGACGGAGTGCTTTTCTTGCTTCGGCGGTAGACAGTTTTGCGTGTAGGCACTATACATTTGGACCGCACACTGCCTAGCCCCCATTCATACCTTTGGAGATGAGCTTCCTCCACAAATTTGAGTGACTTCTGGGGTGGGGAAACACGGTAACAGCGCGGTTATGAGTGGATGAGGCATATGTGGGTGGGTTGCTTTGTAGTGACAACCATGGGTGGAATGAGGACACAACTACACAGAAAGAGAGAAGAATTTCGAGTCCTGCGCCGTACGCGTGCGGGCATCTTCGTGGTTGCTATCCTACCCGCCGTCGTCTCGTCGGGAGTGGAGGTGGTGGTTGGTGGTGAGAAGGGTTCGGCAAATAAGGGACAACATGTGTGACCGGGTCTCCCGTTGAACACCAGCCACCTTCTCCCCCCTCTCTTTGCCGTCCTTCCCTGCGTTTTCCTCCTCCGCCTTCTTCCGTTGTACTCTTTTCTCCCGCTTTTCACGCCTTCCTACCTATTTCCACGCCCGCAATGTCAAAATCTGGTGTGTTAGCATACACATCTCGATTCGGTCTTGTGTCTCAATTCTCCCTTGCTTCCTCATGTATCTCCAGCTATGGACGATCCGTCGCGGGTTACGACCGTTTCTGCCAGTGACGGAAAGACAGGCTCACCTCGAGACATCACCTACACCAACTACAAGGTCATTGGAAACGGCTCTTTCGGGGTCGTCTACCAAGCCAAATTAGTCCCTTCGGGCGAGGAGATAGCTATAAAGAAGGTGCTGCAGGACAAGCGTTTCAAGGTCAGACATCGTTAATTCGTGTCTTGTTCCAGTTTTGAGCGTGGGTGTCTCGTGCTTTTCAGAACCGTGAACTACAGATTATGCGGCTAGTGTCCCATCCGAACGTGGTTGACCTGGAAGCCTTTTTCTATATCAATGGTGAAAAGGTATGATTGGATTATTGAACCCTGCCCAGCAGTCCATGTTAATCAAGCGAATTTAGCCTGCCCAGAAGGATGAGGTCTATCTTAACCTTGTTCTCGAGTACGTTCCGGAAACAGTGTACCGCGCCAGCCGCCACTATGCCAAGCTCAAACAGCCGATGCCGATGCTACAAATCAAACTCTATATGTACCAACTTCTCCGCTCACTCGCTTACATTCATTCCGTCGGCATATGCCATCGTGATATCAAGCCCCAGAATCTCTTGCTCAACCCCGCAACAGGTGTTTTGAAACTCTGTGACTTCGGCTCTGCCAAGATACTCGTCGCTGGTGAACCAAACGTCAGCTACATCTGCTCCAGATACTATCGCGCTCCTGAGCTGATCTTTGGCGCCACCAACTACACAACCAACATCGGTCAGTGTTTTTTCGCGGTGTGTCTCGTTCTCATCTTCATGGCATTCGACAGACATCTGGTCAACTGGGTGTGTAATGGCGGAGCTAATGATGGGGCAGCCCTTGTTCCCTGGCGAGAGTGGTATCGACCAGCTGGTGGAAATCATCAAAATTCTGGGAACACCATCTAGGGAACAAATAAAGACGATGAATCCCAATTACATGGAGCACAAATTTCCACAAATCAGGCCTCATCCTTTTGCCAAAGTAATCAGTGTACAGCCAACGCCGATCCATTTTGACACTCTGCACTACAGGTGTTCCGTCCTCGCACCGCCCCCGAGGCAATAGACCTTGTCTCGAAGCTACTTGAATACACTCCTTCGGCGCGGCTGAGCGCTGTCGAGGCAATGGTCCACCCGTTCTTCGATGAGTTACGCAGCGAGGGTGCTCGAATGCCAAACGGCAAACCGTTTCCAGCACTTTTCGACTTCACGCGTGAAGGTTAGTTCATTTTTTATCAAAGGTTTTCAAGTAGTGCTCATGCCCGTTGTGCAGAACTATCTGTACGGCCGGACCTGATCCGGAAACTCGTACCCGCTCACTGCGAGGCGGAGCTGGCGTCGCGGGGGATTGTATTGGACTCTTTTGTGCCTATACCGCTTGATGAGCTGCGAATCACACTGGACTGAAACGAAGGAATGACGGCAAAGAGGGATCTGTGCAGACCCGGGTCCACCTTGTTTTATCTCTTGTAGTTGAAATACAATGTTTTCCGCTGAGGTGGCTTGAGATGTACCGTAATTATTTGAAACCGATTGCGCCATCTAACACACTCCAAGTCTTGAACTGACGCGATCGGAGCAAAGTGTTTACATATAAGTGAAGCGGTGCTCTATTGCATTCCTTGGTCTTCGTCCTCCATGGTTGTGTGTGATACCATTCCCGCCGCTCGCCTCGCCAATGGCGAGCCGCCCATCTCGTTCACCCCTGAAGATGAACCCTGTCTTGACCCGGAGCCAATCCTGCCCCAGCCATCCTCAGCGGATGCGCCACCACCCCGCAAGCTCTGTGTTCGTCATCAGCGCATGGCAGATGAGGGGACCAATCTGAAGCTCCAGCAGGCAAGTATTCTTAGACTCGTACCGGCGGCGGTAGTAGCTGAACCCTAACGTTGTGAATAGTCACTCGATGCTTTACCCGTCGAAGAGCGCGAAACAGTCAACGCAATATGGGCTAGTTTCTCCTCGTCTTCACACCCCCGCCGCGAGCTCATCCTCCATGGCCTGCTCACCATGTGTTGCTTTTCCCAATTGTCCCTTCTGGCCGAGCAGCTCGCCCACATAATCCGCATAGACCCTTTCTCCATCTTCCCGCGAGAGGTCTCTCTCAAGATTCTCGCATACCTAGATGCCACTTCCCTTTGCCGTGCCTCGCAGATTTCAAAAAAGTGGAAGGCTCTGGCAGACGACGACATTCTATGGCGCGGGATTTGTGAACAACACATTGGGCAAAAGTGTCACAAGTGCGGCTGGGGGCTGCCTATTCTCGAGAAGAAGCGTACATATCATCGCAAGTCACCTTCACCTGGGACTGACTCCGACACCGGCAAACGACCTCTCCCTGACATGTGCAACTCATCTCGGCCGTTTAAGCGTCAGCGTGTCGAATTGGAGGCACCGCAAGATGACTTCAATTCGCTTACGGTGGCTGAGGATGAACCCGGCTACTCACTCTTTGCACCCAGTCGCCCTGTTCTAGAGCGACAAGAGTCGGTGACGCGTCCGTGGAAGGATGTCTACAGCGAACGATTGACGATTGAGCGCAATTGGCGGCGTGGAAGATGCAAAGTCCGAACGCTCAAGGGGCACACGGATGGTGTTATGTGTCTCCAGTTCAACGAAACGCTCTCAAACCCTGATTTTCCAGTCCTCATCACAGGCTCGTATGACCGGACAGCCCGCGTCTGGAATCTCGAGACTGGGGTCGAACTGCATTGTCTCAAGGGCCACACGCGTGCCGTGAGGGCGCTACAATTTGATCAGGTCAAACTGATCACCGGAAGTATGGACCACACCCTCAAAGTCTGGGACTGGAGACGCGGCAAGTGCATCCGAACTTTAACTGGCCACACGGAGGGCATCGTATGTTTGAATTTCGATTTGAACGTACTTGTGAGTGGTAGCGTTGACTCCACGATCAAAGTATGGAACTTGAGAACCGGTGGGGCATTCACGTTGAGGGGGCACTCCGACTGGGTCAATTCTGTGCAGTTGTGGGACTCGAATCCGATTTCGCGGTCAAGCCCGTCGGAGTTGCCTGCTTTGGAACACGAGTCCGGTTCTGCGTCACCAGCGCCATGCAGTGCACCGCAGATTGACCCAGGGAAAATGCTCTTCTCGGCCTCTGACGATGGAACGATTAAACTCTGGGATCTCACTTCGCGAACATGTGTTCGTGTTTTCACTGGCCACGTAGGGCAGGTCCAGAGCATGAAGCTGATGCGAGCCTACGAGTGCGACTCGGACGACGTGGAAGCCGATGCGCAGCTTCTTGAAGAGGGCATTCGAGCTGACCAACCCAAACCCCCGCTTGAGAGCGACGAAACTGAAAGTCAAAGCTCTGAATCACCGGCCCCGGGGTCTACGTCGCCACTTTCGAGCCGCAAGAAGCCGCTTCTGATTTCAGGGAGCCTCGATAATACTATCAAGCTCTGGGACATCGACACTGGTGAGACCATCTCCACTTTCTTTGGACACATCGAAGGTGTCTGGGCCGTAGCGAGCGATAAACTGCGACTTGTTAGTGGAAGTCATGATCGCACTATCAAAGTGGGTGTCTGCTCTAACCTTTTTGACTGCATATTGACCGCGCTGGATCCCTTAAGGTCTGGTCTCGCGACGAAGGAAAATGCACCGCCACCCTTGTTGGCCATCGTGCCGCGGTGAGCTGCCTGGCGTTGGGCGAAGACAAAATCGTGTCGGGAAGTGACGACTGGGACGTGAAGGTTTGGAGTTTCGGCGGGTGAGGGACGCATACCAAACGCATACTATCACATAATCGGAAGCTGGACATGATACTATTATTGCTGTCGTCTTGCTTCTGGTGTATCCCATATCATGTACGCCATAAATGCATAATTTAGCTCGAAAAACCACTGGGTAGCCCGCGACTTGACCTCGAACAAAGAATGACAAGCCCTCCCTTTGCGAAATACGCAACTCAAAGAATCCATACACACGAACAGGAACGCAATGATACGAGACATTGGCAGACTACGAGTGTGGTGTGCTTTCGGAAGCGCGCGAATAGTTCGAACAGACAAGAGTGAAGAGGCCGCGTGGGAGAGTTGTAGCGTAGGTGATAAATAGACGAATAGAGAGAAAAAGCGGCCAGTATGGGGACCTTTGAAGTCGTGTGCGAGACTGTGTGGACTGAGCGGTCCACGCCGTTGCGCGTTGCGTTGGTTGGTTGATGTGGGGTGAAAGCCTTCATCGTCATCGCTGTCCACACTCCCCTCCGGCTCCTCCTCTTCTTCCTCCACTGAGCCTCTTCCTCCTCTCCTCTCGTCGTTCGTCTCTCGGTTAACCGCTTTTGGCGAATGGGCCTGTCTTCTCGAGGAATTCTGCCAGGGCCTATAGCCGCATTTCAGTGCCCAGGATGTCCCGCCAGTGAGATGTCCGCCGACGCCTTGCGGTCCCATCGTATCTCTCGCAATCCTTTACCAAGTGCAAGATCTTGCATCTGAAATCGTACGTCGCATTGACGTCCAATGATTTCTATAGGCACAAACTTAGCATAGTACTTTCCATTTCAACCTTGGACGAGTCATCCGTAAACCTCGCGCCGCTTAGTGCCGGTCAAGTGCGCCTTGGGTTTGAGTGCTGTGCGCTCATGGTCTGCAGCAGCGAATCTGCCCGTGGGGTACTTCTTCTTCCATCGTTCGAATTTTCCTGGACCAGTACCCGCGCTTTTGCGGCGCGTCTAACGTATGTTAGCGTCGTCGTTTCGTTCGCGCCCCACGTTTCTGCCACTGCCTTTGCCAACTCGTGCGCCGTTTCGTTTCCGATGATTCCTTGGCGTCCTGGACACCAGTTGATGTTAACGGTCGGTGTTACCTGGGTTTTGGTCAAGAAATTCTTCGATGCATCGTCGAAATCTCTGGGCTCATGCCTAACCAGCAGTGAATTCGAGTGTCGAAGGTGGCCGCCAGATCTACGTAGAAGTCGAGATAGTTGATTTCGGACGTCGCAGCGTATTGCACCGCATCTGCGCCGCCCACCCGTACGAGTCGTTCGCGGTGGTGAACGACGACGCCGTACCCGACACGGCTCCCTGCTCTCCGACAGGGAGCCGTCGGGGTACATGGATAGGTGCGCGGGGTCATGTTCGTACGTATGCACTAACCTTCTCTGTGTGGCTCTTTGCAGCATCATTTTTCACAGCATTCGTGTCGTTCGCGTTCACGTGTATGCGTCCGTTAAGGTCGCGCGTTGTCTTCCCCAAGGTCGTGGTTGAACGGTCGCACGATTTCCCCAGCACCAAGAGGGTACTTACGTCGAGCAATTTTTGTAGGGAGATAGTCTTGGGCGGTGTTCTTCGGTTTTTGCTTCATGCGGTGGGAGTGGGAGAGGAGCATCCGCGGGCTCTCCCTCGCGCCATTCGCTCGGCAGTCGTCGGATGACTGGGTTACTATATCCGAGTCGGTGTAGTCGTGCCGCGTATTGGTCCTGCACCAGATTGAGAGTAAGCTCCCGAGCTTCAGCGCTCGTATCGGTTCGAAAAGCTGCCGTGATGTGTCGCATAGCCTAGTTTTAAACAGATCGTATTTTTTCGAGATGGTTCGCTTTGCCGGTCCACCACAATGGTACCGCGTAACTCAAACGATACGGAGCGTAAGTTCAAAAGACACAATCGGCAGGCCTCATGATACCCGCCTGAGTGCGACGCCTCTCAAGCAGCTTAGCAGGGTGTCGAGACGGCCTAGTCAAGAGAGGAAGCGTAGATGATGGTAGACGGCAAGTTAGAATACGCGCTGTGTACAGTTGTTGATGAGCCGCGACGTTTCTCTTCCTCTCTACTAATAACGACCCAGTGCGCAGAGCGCTCATCTCACGACCTAGCCCCTCTAATGTCCGTTGCCTCCCGACCTTACCATTCTCTACTCACCCTTGCTTCGTAGGTCCGCGCCCAAAGCCCTTGTCGCAGCTGGGCACACCCGCCCCGTCACCCACCTCTCCTTCTCCCCCATCCAGGACGACGGCACCTTCCTGCTCGTATCCAGTTGCAAAGACGGCAATCCCATGCTCCGCGAGTGGACCGGCGACTGGATCGGCACCTTTCTCGGACACAAGGGCGCTGTCTGGAGCACAAAGTTGTCCCCCGATGCCACGCGCGCCGCATCCGGGAGTGCAGATTTCACCGCGTACGTGCCCTTGACACTATCAAAGCCCTTATCGCCCCCGTGTTTGACCAAGTACACAGCAAAATCTGGGACGCGTACGCTGGAAACCCGCTTCATTCGTTCCCCCACAACCACATTGTCCGCAGCGTCGCCCTCTCCCCATCTTCATCGCATCTACTTACAGGCGGGCAAGAGAAAAAGGTAAGGATATTCGATCTCGGGCGTCCGGACGCGGAACCCGACTTTTTAGTCGCGGAACCCGGCGGCACGCTCTCTCACGACGGTATGGTCAAGAGCGTAGTCTGGGTCGGAGAGCATACGGGCGTGACTGCGGGCGAGGATGGCTTCATAAAGTGCGTTTGCTGGCCAAAATTATTTCTTATCAGTAACTGATTGCACAACAGGTGGTGGGATCTGCGGACACGAAAGCTGACGACAAGTCTGAATTTCCCGACCGCGATCACGTCGATGGAACTCTCGCCGCAAACGAAGCGTCTGGTGGTCACCTCTGGGAAGACTGTCGCGTTCATTCCGGTTCTGCCAAACGGCACGGGAACACATTCACTGACGCTGCCATATACCCCATCATCGGCGTCGATCCACCCTTTGCTGCAGGACCGATTCGTCACTGGTAACACGGGGGACGAGTGGGTGCGGGTGCATGGGATGGATGGGGAGGAGCGCGAGGTGCTCAAGGGCCATCATGGGCCTGTACACTGTGTCGAGTTCAGTCCAGACGGGGAGATGTTCGCGAGTGGAAGCGGTGAGTGATTTGTTGAGCTTGCGGCCTGATTGCTGACTTGTTGGCAGAGGATGGGACGATCCGACTATGGCAGACGACGCCGGGCAAGTCGTATGGGTTGTGGGAGGGGACAGGTTAAAATATTATTTGTGCTAAGTGTACTTGGTGCTAAGTCTTAGTCTACTACTGTATCGGCGACGCTTGTTTGAATTAGTTGTGAGTTGATGACATCATCATGTCTACATCCAACCACCACCATCGCTCTCCCTCCGCCTCGTCCTCGAAGTCCAGAGCTGCATCCCCAGGCGAACCATCCCAAACTCACCACCATTCCATCCTTCCTACCGTCGTTCCGACCCCGGCTTTGGTAGAATCTGTCGCCGGCGCCGCGCACTATAGTGGCAGTCACGTCGACAATGCTCCTCTGAAGCACCGACACAGCAGCCACGAGCACCCCAGCAGCCACACGACTCTTAAGGCCGATCATGAACGCGTACTAGCAGACATACGGTCGATGTACGAGCTGCGGCCGAGTCCGGAGATATTTCAACGTAGCTGGCATCCCGATGCAGTGTTCGAGGTTCGCCGTCAGTTGTATGTTGGCTCTGTTATATTTTATACTTTCTATAGGATCCTCTCGCGAAGGCGCACGGATTTCGCGAGTATGCAGCCCAGGCAAGTGCATCCATTCCAATGCTCTGAGCTGAACAAGCTGACCGAGTTCCGCAGTGGTATGCGATGGTGAGACACGACTCCCTTACTCTGTTCCGGATCTTGGGACTGACTCGGTTGCGTTTGTCCGACCACCCGCAGCCAAAGCTGTTTGCAAAGTCCGAGACGGTCAACAGCCGCGTCATGTCGTCAACAAATTCCCCGAATCGGATCGTATTTTCGCAGACGCAGCGATATAAGAACCGCTTCATGGATAAGGTGCTGTAACATTTGGCATATTGTATTACGCCTTACGGTTCGCAGACGATATCGTCCGTGGTGACGGTGGACTTGGATGACTCTGACCGAATTATACGAATGGTGGAACTGTGGGATGGCAAGGCGCTGCCGTCTCGTTTTGGCGGGGGGATGCTGCGGCGACTGAATGCGAGGATTACTGCGTGGCTCATACGAGTGCCAGTGTAAGAGCCAATGTGAGCTGTTACTGTAAACTTGTATTGCAGAGTGTAATTGGGTTGAGATAATAATACTTGGATCGCTATCTCCATTTGTAAATGCTTGGGTGAATCCGCAGTCAGTCACGGTTGTCCGGGCTGCGGGCACACCTCTTGCTCTCTCTCAACCCCCATGCACGTCGTCCAGGACCCTGCTGATCCTCCAAGACCCTCAAGGAAGGGCAAGGAGCGCGATGTTCCCTCCAGAGATCCCCAGCCGACCAATATCGACCAGCAGCTCATCATGGCTAAGCGTCGCGCAGCCAAAACAGAGTTTGTCTTTTCCGCCAGAAAATATTTCGCTTCACCGAGTAACACCTACCATTCTAGTCCTACGCGTGTCCGGGAGCGACCAGAGAGAGACAGGGAACGGCCGCAGCCGCAGCCTCCAACCGCTCGCAAGCATCCGAATCCGCAGCTAGTGGTTTCCGGTCCACAGCAAAATGACACAGACGCAGATGCTGACGACTTTTCTCGCCGTCTCAAGATCTCTGCCTCTCCCACTCGCCATCCCGCAAAGCACTCTGCTCACCCTTCTCGTTTGTTCAATCCCGACCGAGATCCAATCCCTATGCGCAGAACTGCGGAACCTGATGCCATGTCCGACGCGGAAGCAAGCTCGTCCTACGTCTCCCGCAGCGCCCCAAAGGCGAGTCCGCCCCCTTCGCGTGATACCGCTGGTCGCCAGCTCTTCGATCATCGGAAAGACGATCCTGTTCGCTTCGTACTTCGCGGCAAACCACCTCCGACGCCCAAATCTTCTGGCGAATACGTCTCTGCTTCATCAACCTCTTCCTACGCCAACTCCATGGCATCCTCTACCTTTACCCTCTCCTCCACCACAGACGGATCGTCTGCGTCTTCCGCTCTGTTCGATCGCAAGAGCAATCCCGCAGACAATGG
The DNA here is from genome assembly GCA_037176885.1 of Favolaschia claudopus. Classification (NCBI taxonomy): domain Eukaryota; kingdom Fungi; phylum Basidiomycota; class Agaricomycetes; order Agaricales; family Mycenaceae; genus Favolaschia; species Favolaschia claudopus. The sequence goes on along the minus strand of JAWWNJ010000055.1, from coordinate 724,151 downwards.
CAGCACCAACGTATTTGCGCTTCAGCTCAAGAAGCTTTACCGTGCTATCACAGACCTCGAGACCAAGGTCAAGCAAGAGGACTCGGATGAGACCGAGGACGCCGGTCGTGTTCTGCTCAAGACTAAGGACGCTCAAGATGATGATGCCGAACGCGACAAGGAACGGGAAAAGTGGAAGCGTCAAATCGAGGATCACAAAGAGTGAGTCTCGTTTCCCAATTCAAGTCTTTCGCTAATCCAGAACGGGTTACCAGACTCGCAGAGATCATCCATAATCTACTCGAAATATCCCTTGCGCCCAGTGTCCCCGCATCCCTTCGTAACATCCCCACCAAATACAACATCATCACTCGTTTGTGGACTTTTGCTTTCCATAAGCTTCTCGAGTCGCTGCGTCGCGCCTCCTTCACTTCTCCTCTCGCCCTCGAACATCTTCAGGATTTTATCTATTACGCCTACACCTTCTATACAGGCTTGTTAGAGGAGCCCTCGCTCAACCCCTTCAAGAGTGGCTGGCTCGAGGCCTTGGGCGATCTTGCTCGCTACAAAATGGCTGTGGCTGCTATGGTTGTGGGCGGTGCGGATCCCGTAAACATTCTAACAGCAGACGCTGTTTCTGCAGCCGTCAAGTCAGCTGATCCCTCAAAGCAAGGGGACCTGCTCGATGCCCCGGCCCATCCCTCCCCCAAATCTGTCAGCGATGCCCCTGCTGCGCGCATTGACGACTCCCCTTCGCCTAGTATCGGCGTCGCCGCCGCACGATTACTTGACGTGGAGCCTGAAAAGGAACGTTGGCGCTGCATCGCGCGGGATTGGTATGCTTCAGGCATCGCAGACCAACCCGGCCATGGCAAGCTACATCACCATCTGGGTCTCCTTAGCAGGGAGGTCGAACGTGAAGAGCTCCGTGGCGTGTATCATTTCTGCAAAAGGTGCGAAAGCTCTGCTCTGTAGAAGACACGCAGCTGATGAGATGCATCTTTAATTAGCATGACCACTCTGCATCCATTCATGACATCGCGAGAGTCTGTGCTGCCAATGTGGTCTGTCGCTGCCCAGGCACGACGAGCTCTGCCTGAAGCGCATCTCGTCGACCTGTTCGTTCTTCTGCACGGCATGCTGTTCACCAACATCCAACTGGACGATTTCCAACCGACACTTGCGCGCTTCATTGAGCGGCTCGAGATCGAGGGCGCAGAGGAACGGGAGTGGATCATGATGGCTATCGTGAACGTGTGCGCGGTACTCGAGTACGGAAAGCCGACAGGTGTCCTCAAGAAGGCGGGCGGCGTCGGGACGCGGGATTTGTCGGGGGCCTCGGCCGTTGCCCAGATGCGCGTCGTCATGGCCAAGCGCGCTGCGGCCGAAGCGGACGACAAGGAGAAGGACAAAATGGACGTTGATGAAGACGCTGCCCCGCAGCAGGCTTCTCCAGCCATGTCCGAGGCTGAGCCTGACGCCGCTGCCGATGCGCCAGCGTCGTTCCGCTTGGCATTGCAGCTCATGTTCACCATGCTCAGCCATGTACTCCGCCATCCCACGCGCAAATCGTCACCCTTTGCCCGTTCGACTCTTAATCCCTATCTCACAGTGGTATTGACTTTCCTCGCGACCGTTCTCAGACACCCTCAGACGCTTGACGCCATGGAACGCAGCGTGCCATGGGATCTCCTGGCTGCGTTTTTCGCTCGCATCCCCCGTCATATAATGGCAAAACAGGGCCTCATGGAAGTGCGCACAAGCCGCGAGGAGCGGTGGGCGATGCTCACGACTGGGTGTTCCCCGCCGCTTCCGGAGGACTGGTGTTTGAGGGGTATGGAATGGGTCGGGCGTAAGGTGTACCAGCATGGTTTCTGGAAATCAGGGGAAGAGAAACGGGCGGAGATCGAGATCCTCGACGACTCGGAGGCCGCCGAGATTACAGACGGGCACATCGAGGACGACGACGACGACGAAGACCAAGACGCCAAGGCCCGCGATGCGGAGCTGGCACGGCGCTGGGTACGAATCGTGCGGTGTGCTGTTGGTATCGCCGATGCAGTAGACGGGTTCACTTGGGTAGAGGGCACGCGGGAGTGGCGAGTACAAGGTTCGCTTGCGAAGAAGACGGACGCTTGGAGAGCCCAAGATCGGCTGCAAGCAGAAGAAGATGAGCGGAGACGGATGGGTACGCGTTGGGCCGACGATTCAATGGATGTTGATGAAGGCGTCGAAGGCGAGGGTATCTCAGAGGAGAGTGAGGATGATGCGGACGATACGGAGGAGGTCAAGGCTCTCAAGGTCAGTAAGCCTGGTTGCATCCAACAAAATCACTGACTTTGTTGTAGGCACGGCGAAGATATTTGCAAGGCCTTTTATCTGACGGCAAGAGTCGGGCTCCCGTTTCTTCAAAAGCCGATCGCCTTCGTTCACGATCGTCGCAACCGAATCGCGCATCCCTTTCGATTGTTCCCGGTTACACCATCCTCGTCATCGATACCAACATCCTTCTGTCCTCGCTCCCCATGTTCGCCAGCATGGTCGAAAGCCTACAATGGACGGTAGTGATTCCTCTTCCTGTCGTTACGGAGCTCGACGGCCTTTCTTCCAATCCATCGCAGTTGGGCGAAGCAGCTCAAGCGGCATTGGCGTATCTCTCCTCCCACATCCGCTCTCATGCCACGTCCCTGAAAGTCCAGACAACGAAAGGCAACTACCTCACGTCTCTCAGCGTCCGTGCCGAACAGGTAGACTTTGCGGCCGGGTCTGCAGAACGTAACATGGACGACCTGATTCTCAAAGCTGCCATCTGGCAGGATGAGCACTGGGTCGATCGGTCGGCCATGCTCAAATCGGACGCCGTCGCAGCTGATGGCGCCGTTAAGGTCGTACTTCTCAGTCTGGACCGTAATCGTACGTATTGACGCGTCTCGAGTCGAGAATTTTCACTGATCTGATTTCTTTGTTGTCCAGTTCGCCTCAAGGCACGCTCCCGACAGCTCCCTGCCGCCAGTGAGAAGGACCTTGCAGCAATTTTGGTCTCGGGGACATGAACCAGCTTGTCATCAGATCGGTTTGCTCCTCCATTCCTTCTCATTGCTGGCACCGTCTGCGGCTTTAGTCCACTTCATCATGTCTGCGCGTACCGCCCATGAAGTCCGACAGGCCGCTCATCCCATGGCAGGGCATCACTCATGTTCTGCTTGACGGATCCATAGCACGCCCGGTTTTCGGGGCTTTTTCGAGTTTCGGGTTTCATTATACACACTCTCCTTCGATACCATGGCATAACCTGTAGACACTCCTTGATTTATTCTATTTACTACTCTTGTACAAGACCTGGGGTTTCCTGTACGATCTATGGACTTGCAATACACATCCAAAACTTGCCACAAGTGACGAGCTAAGTTACCATATTCCCAACATCTCGGCTTCTCCGCCAGAGGCGCGCACCCTCTGCAACGCTTGGCTGACCTCCAGGATCCACGGTGAGTCGGAATCACCCTTGGTCAATTCAGCAAAATAGATGTCTTGTAAAAGCCCTGAACTTTCCAACTGCGGCCGCCGGTCCAAACGAGAAACGGGCAGGTTTAGAGCTGCGAGGACTTGTGATATGCACATGTCTTTCGAGGAGAGGCGGACCAAAGATCGAGTTTCGCTGCTGATGGGAGAAGAAATTGGTGGTAGTTCGCTCCACTGCGTCGCTGACAAAATGAAAAATCGCGTAAAGTTGCCTGAGGATAAAAGAAGGATATCAATGAAAGAAAAAAGGCTGGATATGTTCGACGCAACAACTTCGGTCCTGAATGCCTTCAAAAAGAATTTCTAGGCCATCGAAAATCGTAGCACAAAGCCTTGAGCAAATCGCAGCACAGTCATTTGATGTCAGAACAGCTTGTGCTGCCGCTGCAGTGGACGCAACTTTCTCCAGAGAGGCCGAGGGAAAGTTTTGGGTCAAAAAACCGCGACATTGGCCAAGAGCCTTGGGTCAGCGTCAGGACGTTGTAGGCAAACAGGGGAATAGGCAATAGCCCAACTTGTTCGTGGCTCTTGATGCATGTAATGTCTTCTGCCTTGACGCCTCGACGAACCAGCAAGCAATGCTGAACCTCGAGAACGACGTCGCCTCTAACAAAACCGACGTTGGGCTGCCGCAGTTTGTCGTATGTTTCTAGCACGCCGCCGAAAATACTATTTTCTTGTGGGACAACGCCAGCGTGAACGATGTTGGACGCGACGGCATCGAAGACCTCTGCGAGCGTTTCAGGAAGAATTGGTGGTTTTCTGTTCAAGCTACCCACCTGCGATGGTACGGGACTCGTGGTATTCAACAGCAGTCCCAAACTTGTCGTATGCAGCCTGGATTAGGTGTTGGCTAAGCGTAACTTGCAACACTCTCCATAGTTTCTCACCTGATGTGAATATGTCCCCAACGGTCCTAAGAATGCGACCCTGAAATCCCTTCCGCCCATGCTAGTCAACGCGCGCGCGTGGCAGCAGGGAGACTAGAGCAACACGAGCCCCACTCATTCCCCGGCAGCATCGCTCAGGTATTCACCACATCCGTTTATCAAACCAACATCCGTAAATTTAGAGGCAACATAATAACATGAGAAACCGGATATGTAGTGTACAGCGAGTCGATAGAAACATGTAATAAATTGTGTCTTTGAATCCCTCACTCGACTCCAAATCCAACAGTTTCCCTGTGTCCAAGAGTCAGAAGGCTTCAAGTAAGGAATTAAAGAAAGAGTGCTCACTCCACCGCCAAGGTCAGTTTCTGTTCCAAGCTAGCATAATCTTTGTACGGTGGCAGATCAATCCTGTTGAAGCATGTGTGGCTCTTTGGCAGCTGCGAAGGATCCCCACTCTTCTCAATAGTGAACCGTCGGGGCCTGCGCCGATACAGTTAATCAATAGGGCTCGAGAGCATGTCTTCACCACTCACCCATCCGAACCCTGAAGATCTTTGAAGCCGTTGACAGGGATACGCGAAGTGCCGGTCGCGAACTGCAAGAGGCGCGACTTTCGCTCCGGCGGCCAACTGCGTACACACTTCCAGAACCACTGAATAACCTCGTCGTTCATCTCGTATCCACGGTAGTCCGTGAACTTGGTCCAGTCGTCAACATCGATTTCAGACATTCCTCCGATCAACAGCTCGAGTTCGCGTTCGTCAAAGACAGTGATGAGGTCTTGGGGAATCAGCTCGCTGAAGCCAGACATGAATGCCTCGAACTGTTCCTTGACACGCTTGGATATCCGGTAGTCGACGACGTGCTCGACATATTCTTTCTTGTTGTCTTGCGTCACGGGTACGTCTGCACCTCCGGGCTTGAGTTCGATGGTGACCATTTCGCCGAATCGCTCCTCGGTGGTGGTGAAGGTCTCGTCGATGACATCTGTGATATCGTTCTCTCTGAAGGACCATCAGCGGCAAGTAGGTCAACGATGAAAGAAACCTACAGCATCCAAGTCATTCCGCGGTGAAGCTCAGCATCGACACTCTCCAGATCGGAGAGAGTAACCTTCTTCTTTAGTATCATCTTGTAGAAACTGACGATGAAATAAGCATCTAGGAAACGGCGGTGGAAGATCCCGAGGCCAAGGCAGCGTCCGATGAACTTGAAGTAATTGAGATGTTCGGGGTTCACGCCGGAGGCGGGGTTAATTTGTAGAGTGTAGTTATCGTGGGCTGAGTATTCAAACAGGCAATAGAAGGGGTTAAACATCTCGTGAGAAAGCAGGAAGAAGAATTCTCTGGACAGTCATGAGGAGTTGGTTGAGTGACACGACTCGGGTGAAAACGCACCTGGACAAGCCGCCATAATCAAGACCGTCCTCTCCATCGAATTTGATCATTAAGCGTTTCTTTAAATCATTAGGCGTCTGTCGCATGATCTCCGCATAACTGTCTTCGAAGATATGGTTACGACGAATCTTGATTTGGCAATTGCCAGGCTGAGCTCTCATCGCAGGCTGGCTGCGGAAATAGATAAGTTTCCTTCGGAAGTCGCGCTTATACTGCGGTACGTTGGCGTCGAGCGTCGATGGCAGTCGTGGATCGTCCCATGTTGTAGTCTTGGTGTTATGATCAACAAAGTATACTCGAGCGGTGTTTGTGAGTCGCATTTCCCATCCTGACGGCAAAGGTCCCAGCTGTGAGATGGTCTGCGGTTGAAGAGCCGATCCTTGACCGCCCGGACCCATGACCCGAATGATAGTTTGCCGCCGGGGATCGACCCAGGTCGTAGTTCGCGTATTGTGGTCAACATAGTAGGGTCTGCCCTCTGGGGTGTAGCGTTCCTCCCAGCCGTTCGGCAGACTTCCTGTGCCGGCCGTAGTGGCATTGTTAGCTGCAGTGGTGGCGATATTCCCAGTCGCAGCGTCACCAGTCGTGGGTGCGGATGTACTCGAATTCCTCACCACGCTGCCACTCGCTTCAAGTAAATCATCGGCGAGGATACGGCGACCGTGCTGCTCGCGAGCAGCATTGGTCTCGCTGTCCTGAGCATTGTTGTTGGCGGCGGCACTTGCGGAAGGTCGATTCCAGGTCGTGGAGCGAGTGTTGTGGTCTACATAATATGTCCGGCCCAAAGGGTCGATACGACGCTCCCACCCAGTTGGCAATGGTCCGTACTGATCTTCGTTGGGGTTGAAATTGCGCATCTGAGCGTTTTGGGTAGCCACTCCCGGCGATGTAGTGGCGCCCTGAGATGGAGCCGACGGTGGGGCTGAAGGAGTTGCGGGCGATGAACCGACGGTACTGGCAGGGCGTGAATCTGTAGGAGACTGGGCGGGGGCTGCGGATGGGGTTTGGTCGGGAGATGAGGTTGAAGGCGCAGTCACACCGGTGACTGGGGCCTGAGGTGTCACGTCCGAGCCTGAAGCGTGCGAACTGGTCGTGCGGGAAAGCGACGAGCCAGGCAGCGCCAAGTTTGAGGTGCTGGCTGAAGGAGAGGTGTTTAATCCTAGGCTGGCCATGGCGGTATTTAAGCCGGACACCTGGGATGGCCCTGGGTTGTTGATGGGCTGATTAACGTTGGTGGAGAGGTATATGATTAGTTTTCCATGGACAACCAAATTGTCATTCGACTTTTTGAGGTCCAGAGTGAGCATTTCTAACGTAGAGGTGAACGGAAGCAGGTTATGAAGCATGAAGGGCCGTACCATGGCAATCCAAGCCAAGGTCGAGGACGTCGCTAACTCTAACGTTGACTACGCCGAGAAAACCTTGGTCGCGTCGCTTGAACTTTCGCTGATCGAATATCTGAACCGCGACGACAGAAGAGTCCTTGACGGTGCTTTACAAGCGGTAGTATGAGAGACGATGCAGAACGAGTTTAGTAAAGCTCACATGTCAAAACTTTCGTTCCAGTACGGGTTGAGAGTTTTCTTGATAACACTAGTCGTATGTGTCTGTTCTGCATCGACGGTGATGACCGCAAAAGGGTCTGGCAAGCGGAAGACATCTCGCTTGGACAAGCCATCCGCAGCTACGACTGTTTGATAGGATTGGCTGCGGGTTTCTGTAGCAGATACTTGTAAGCCCACCTGTAACCCTTATCTTCTTCTTGCTTGAAGGGAATAAACAAGAGACGGTCGAGAATATATGGAACTTACAGAGCGGGGGGCACCGACATCGCGGACGGAGAGCAAGAGATTCGTAAACAGCAACGGGTGTGACTGTGACTATGTCACGACAGTCCTGAAATAGGACTTGGTCGACGCATAGGCTCGTTTGAGCCTCTCTCTTGTACAGGGAACGTGAAATCTGAAGATACTAATAGTCGTTCAGATCACTCAATACAAGTCGACACAATGCTCAATGCTGCCCACCAACACGCCGCCAACGCAGAGGATTTTCTCAGCCAAGGCCTGGTCCGCTTGCAATTTGCCTGCGTCCCGAGCTGTTATTGTAATAGCTAATCCCTTCTGTCCAGCTAATACCTGCCTCCGAACAACATCTCAAGGTATGGCCATCACCCCCCAGCGCCTCCACGTATTCAAGTCAATAATGCGCATAAGGCTGCAGAAGCTTATGAGAAGGCTACGGAACGAAGCAACGATGATTCCGTATGTGCAATGTTGCTCCAACGTCCCTTGCAATGAATAACACACCGGTATAGGCTAAAAGAACACTCAAGTTGCTGTATAATGACCATCTCAAAGCGGCCAAGGATATCGAGAGAAGAATTGAACAACTTAGGATAGACGGAAAAGACCCCAACCTTCCTCACAAGCCTGACCCTCCCCAGCCTTCTGCGCGCTCCAACTCTCACCCTCATCCTACATTTCCTCGTTCTGCTCCATCGCCTCCTCCACAGCGACCCATGACGGACTCGCAGGGCACTGTCGATGAATCATTCATGCTTTTAGGCGGTCAGCGTGTAAATATGCATCCCTTTCTCGACGCTCCAACTCTAAGGTTGTCTAATAGTCAGATCCCGGTGACGCTTTCAACCAATTTTGGAACATCATGCAAGGCATGCTGGACAATCTTTCTCAACCCGTGGCTTTCGCGACCGCGCCACTCGCTTCTGAGTACGCGGCACCCAAACATGTGGCCAGAGCCAAGCTGGCGGGATCGCGGCGAGATGCAAGTCTCAGCAGTGACACTGATATCGAAGAACCCATGGTGACGAGATTTGCGAGGCGGTTAGGTATGAGCGGCGATAGCAAGAAATCCTCGAGCAATTTAAATACAAACCTCGTCTCTACTCCGGATGCAGAAGAGGATTTTGATCAAGGTATGCTACTCACGTCGCAGCTGATATTATTACACCGGTCAACCTTCCACCTAAAGGGGATGAGCTCACTGAATCCTTCTTTCTCATACCATCGAGCTCCGATGCCTCCCCCGCAACCCTGAAACAAGACAATGCATCCCTCAGGCTTGAGGTGGATAGTTTGAAACAGCGACTAGAAGCTTCGCAGCGCGTACTCCAACTTCGAAGAGACCAGGATGCCCAGTTGCGGGATAGCATATACCAAGCGACCAAAGAGGTACCCGCCAGATACCTGATATACCCCACTCCACATGGATGCTAAAGACATCTAGGCGCAACGTGCTATGGGGGCATCCGTGGCGGGACAGCCGTTTGTGCTCCCCAACTCGTCCGTTCTACGCGAAACGCCTGGTATCAAAACGGGACGCGAAGCGCAATACGCGCGTCGAGTCAAAGAACTAGAGGACGAGCTTCGAAGTGTACGCGTGGAAAATGATAAACAGGTTCTTTTGGATTGTCTCGACCACGTTTACGGAGTCTCACAGATCCCTCCACAGAAAGCAATGATTGTACGTTATCAAGAGAAATGGGAAAAATTAAAGGAATCCGCCAAACGGAGAAAGGAAACCAAAGCGGCTGCAGCTGCTGAAGCTGCGAGACCATTAACTCGGGAACGGATTCCAGAAGAGCCGGAACCAGAGCCAGACGAAACTGCCCCTGTTGCTGTTGCCATCTAAGTAGTTTTCTTTCCTCGTTCCAACATGTATCCGTAGCAGCTGCTTGGGCTCGGCAACTTCCCTGTATTGTACCTGATAAACCAATATATATATGCACCGAAACCTTGATTCAGGTCGCAATCCAAAGGACCGGATACCTCATCCATTTTTTCGGTTGTTCTCGACTTGACCTTCAGAGCCCGGGCTCGGAGTAATGCGCAGAATGAGTCAATTCGAAGAAACAGCAGGAAGATGTACACAGATAACGTTGGAGTATTTCAGACGAAAAGTCCAAAATCAACGATACACAAGGACTTTACAAAGACGTCAAAGTGGTTCTGCACGGTGTTCCACGCCTCCACGTGAACAGCACCGTCATCTTGCGATACCATGGGCACGTTAAAAGTCACCACAAGGTCAACACGTTTGTCTTCAACTCGGAATAGAGCCATGAGAATCCTGACTTGATCCTGAGCCTTTTGATTGAATTTTGCGACGGACTGTACACCAGAGAGCGTGAGAGCCGGTGGAGTCTTGTCGCCTCTAGTGTTCGGAATGGCGGCGACAGCATCTACAGTAGAGGCAGAGGCTGAATTGTCGTGGGCCAACGAATCGAAGTGATATCTGGTGCTAGTCGTGAAGGGACGCTGAGTGTTGAAAGACAAGCACGGAACCTGATGGCGGAGTCGTCGTCGGGAGTGTCGACTCGTTCGAGAACTTCGATGATGATGCTAACACTAGAATCCGGGGAGAGCAGCACTTCCTGAGTGTCGGGAACCTGACGGAGGTCACTGAAGGCAGTCAGATGAATCTCAGAAGAACAATAAATTTGTTACGAGGCGTCAATAAAATTAGCGGGAGCTACTGCAGTTATTGCGCCGCCAAAGAGTTGGCGAGAGGAAGACATGGTCAAGATCGAGTAGGATCGAGTCAAAGTAGTGTGATAGTGTGACAGACGCGTTTCGTCACAGATCACGCGGTTTCAAACCGCGTTGACGACACTCAAGCTGCCGAGCACACGGTGCGCCAGAACCTTACCATGGACAGCCGCCGACGCTCTACCTTTCAGCCCAACCCGGATCTCAATGGAAGTGGTCGCTCAGGAATCCCTGTTCCATCCTCTGTTCACAAACCGAATTCCACCCTCCGCATGTCTCTCGCAGGTCCTGCCTTCCGCGCTCCCCCTCCACCCCCGAGCTCAAATCCGCGACAGTCGATGCTTGGCTCTCGAAATATAAACCCAAACTCTTTGCTTCAGTCTACTACCAAGCCCAACTATGCTGTGGGGAGGACCCCGTTGAACAAGTACGCAGTGTATGCTTCAATTTCACGCGATCGTACTGAGTTTGTGCTCGCAGTAGTGTTAGGCGTACGTCTGTGTGGGGTGGCGGAGCTCCTCCTCTGCCCCCAAGCAGTCAGACACAGAAGGATCCTCGACCGTTGCGTGACAAGCCATTCCAGGTCCAGATGAAGCAGGATATCTCAGCATATCTCAAAAACAACGGCTTCGACATAACACATATCAACCTGAATAACATCCATGGAAAGGATTATCGGGCTATCTTCGACTTCCTCGTCATCACCATCGATGCCTGCCACCCATTAAATCAAAATGCCCGTTTCGAAGACGAATTTGTTCCTGCTTTGAAAGCTCTTCGTTATCCGTATGCTCAAGGTATCGACAACAAGTGGTTAGCGGCACCCGCGAGTATGCACTCGTGGCCCCCACTTCTCGGCGTTTTGCACTGGCTCGTAGAGGCCTGCAAGGTAGTGTTTGTTGAGCTTTGACGGATCCAAACTGAATGATCTCAGAACCGAGCGGCCTACGAAAATAGTGACGATCCTTCTCTGCAAAAGCCTTTAGATGTTCCCGAGGAGTTCGACGACCCTTCGGACCATCAAGCGTTGGCCTTTGACTACTATGAACAAGCTTACGTTCTGTGGCTGGGAATGGTTGACGACTTTGTCGAACCCAATGAAAACTTGGAAGATCGCTATGGTATGATGATGCTCGCCCACTCGATCGCTTCATGCCTAATCCGCTGGAAATCTCCTCAGCTCGCAAAAACGAACGTGCCCAAGTGGATTTGGAAGAAAAAGCCAACCAAATAGAGCAGTTCGCGAACGAACTCAATAAACTCAAATCCACCGCAGTGAGTGGGCAGTGCACTCTCATCGCCAGCTGTTCATCGTTGCCACCTAGCCCCCCATTGACAAGTTGCAACGAGACAATGACTTGCTGAAGGTGGACAGCGAGAAGTTCAAGAAGATTCTCCACCAATATGATTCACGGAAGAAGAAGCTTCTCGATCAAATCGCGGTCGAAAAAGCAGAGATTGTTGCGCGGGGTTTGTGGATTCCTACGCACCATGCGACCTCTAATCATATCCCATAATCAGGGAGCCAGCTCGAGCAACTCGAGGCGGAGCAGCTCAAACTTGCCGACATCGTGAAGACGCAGAATCTGTCCCCCGAGGAGGTCATCAAGATGAATACCGACCACGAAACATTGTCTCAGAATTTGAAAGATCTCAAGCAGAAGATTGCTGAGACCCATCGAAATGTGATGAGTTTGGAGGTCAATGTCACTAAACGGGCTGCCGAAGCAGAGGAGGCCCTTGACGAGTACACCAATCTCCTTACCACCCTTGGGCTATTCCCTCCCCTACCGCCCCCGCTGCAGGATGTGGATCTCACTCTCAGTCTCAACACCGCGTCTTCGAATCCTCAAAACATCCTATCAGGGGCGGATACGCGAAGGGTGATCAAACCAACCCTTAGTGGCATCGCCGAGTCGAAACGGTTGGAAAAGGCTTCGCAAGAGACCGAACGGCTCAACTATGAGAACGAGCTGGACCAACTGACACTGGAATGCGAAAATATCGACGAAGAGATTGGAGAGGTGGAAAAGAAAGTGGTCGCTCTCAATGATCAGGCGGATGATCTACGTGATGTTTGCTTATTTCTCTCCACAAATTCATGGACTGGAGTACACTAATCACCACGCAGGTCGCTCAACAAGAAGCTCTCGTAGCGAGCGCCGAAACTGGACGACTGGAACGAGACTTAGCCCATGCAAAAACGGCAGCTCTTGCGAATGGGATGGGTGTAAAGTCTCGGTTGCAAGCTCTGCAATTTGAGTTGGGTCACCGCGTCCCATTGATAGCCCTCGAGACTCTAACTTCTTTTCCAGCTACCAGGAACAGGTCGACAAGGTCTCGCGCCTCAAAGAGGCGACTGTGAGAGCCATAATCAAGAACACGCACGACATTGCGATGTTCAAAGCCGAGGTATCGCAGCATCTCACTGAGCTGCGCGTCTTCGCGGAGGGAGAGTAGATGATGGCGCTTTATTTTCCTATTTGAATAATATGTAGTGGTATTGTATAGTATTGTATACCATGCTTGGATCTCTGTATCGTTCTTGTGTGTTGGTGGCTGTGCTCCAACTTGTTCTTTCCATTTCCGTTCACCAGAGTCAAAGTTACCACTCTCGACTACTCCTCAGACCTCAGACCTCAGGCCTCGAACCACCATATCTATCTGTTCCCCTCTTCGACTTCTGTTCCAGACCCCCGACCGACAAGTGCCACAAACATCATTCTGTCGCTCCATCATCCTCCGCGCTTTCGAAATCGTCGAGGTCAACCAATGACGCTGTCTTGGCTCGCTGGCAATTCATTGGTGGCGGTATTTGACGATTACCACTCGGCTACAGTGTCCGCGCTTCCTCTACTTGCCTGCAATCAATGGTAGTACGAGTTAGCCGAGTCCCGATTAGGATGTCGTGAGTAGAATAGGTTGAATTCGACCAAGGTTCTGTCAACTCAGTATTTTCTCTCTCTCTGTGCATTCCAATCTGCGGGATCGTTGGTCTAGCCAATGTCTCGCCCTATACACCTCCGCCCTCTTCAACATCCCGTCTGTCTACCTCGTAAATCCGGACCCGAACCTTCAGCTCTGGAGCTTGCGAGGAAAATTATTCCCAGCGCCGCAAATTCAAAAAAACGTTTCCTCTCCACAGAGGACACGAAGGATGTGTGTTACCGAGGACCGAGATTGACCCGAAGGAGTGTATCGCTACCGTATCTTGCTCGAGGGACCCAATCCACATCTCTCGTTGAATGCCGGAACCCGGTCTTGGTGAAACCGATGTTTGAACCAATGGACCCTGCGAATCGAAATCCATCCTTGGTGCCCGGGAACGTCTTCTACGACTCCCCTGTCGCTCTCACCCATGCTTGCATCCAAGTGGCGAACCCGTTATCTGGATAATGTATTTCTAGTCTCCCACGTGCAATTATAAGAAGGGCTCTCGCTTGGGATTTCTCTGCCACTGCTTGCGTAAACTCCCTGAACCTCTATTCTATCGCTCAACAATGTCGACGGAGAAGATCGAGCCCTCTCCAGCGTACAGCGACGCAGAGAAAGGTGTCTTGGACACCCTCCCTGTCCAGATAACCTACCCTAAGGACAAGAAGGATTCGACCAAAGAAATCACTAAGCCCACGAAACCGGCGCCAAAGCCCAAGAAACGTGCCTCCAAATGGGTTCTGTGGCGGGTCTGGTTCAACACTTACAGGCTCGTATTCTCTCTCGTCAGTTCCAACTCATGACCGTTGATGCCTTGTACAGGAAATTCTTCACCTTCGTCTTCACTCTCAATATGATTGGTATTGGTCTTGCCATCTCGGGCCACTTTCCCTACGCTGTTACAAACTCTGGCGCGATGGTACTAGGAAATCTCAACTTTGCTATCGTGAGCCTCTATTTTACGTTTTGTTATGGCGAGTTTGTAATACCCTCATTCAGTTGATGCGAAACGAAGTTTTTGGTCGCATCCTTTATGGGTTCGTCAACACATTCTTTGCCAAGGTAGGAGTTCAATAGCACTGGCATCCTAGAAGCTGATCTGAAATAGTGGACTCCTCTCTGGTGGAGATTGGGTTGCACATCCGTTCTTCAGGTATACGTTGAATAGTATGTACCTTGGTTTCTGATACTCAATGAACTCTTTCTATAGCATCTTGGCGGTATCCATAGCGGCTGCGCACTGTCCGGTGTGCTGTGGCTAGTATTCAAAGTAGTTTATAATTTCCGCCACCTGGATGTGAACCACGACGCTGTGCTCATCATGGGTGTCATCACCAACGTAGCTGTTATAATCAGCGCTCTGAGTGCCTTCCCTTGGGTCCGAAACACTCATCATAAGTAAGCTGGTCACGCCTTTTTTGTTTGCCTGCATTAATTTCTACGCTTGACTAGTGTATTTGAGCGCCAGCACAGAGTGAGTTTCCAACCTTTCGGTGGACATTCTAACCTAACGGCGATTAGTTCATTGGCTGGGTGGGATTGATTTGCACATGGATCTTCGTCATATTAGGAGACACCTACAATCCCGTCGCTCGAACTTGGAACCTCAACGGCGTGAAGCTGATCCAACATCAAGATTTTTGGTACACCTGCGGGATGACCTTCTTGTAAAGTGGTTCACTGCAATCTTTCATCGTACTCATTGTTTCTCAGCATCGCCCTTCCGTGGATTTGTGTGCGAGAGGTGGAGGTCGACATCGAACTGGTGCGCATTCCCCAGCTTTGGGGGACTCGAGTTTGATCTCCCTTTAGCCTTCACCGAAGGTGGCCATCATTCGTTTCAAGCGCGGAATGCAGCAGGGCCTCCTTGGTCGTATCAGCCGTTCTTCGATCATGGAATATCATGCCTTCGGAATCATCTCGTGAGCGACAAATTCAATGATCTCCGAACCCGCTAACATGCTTCCTCATCAAGCGAGGGTACCCATGCCAAATATCATTACATGATTGCTGGTGTACAGGGTGATTTCACCAAGGGTCTCGTCAACGATCCTCCGAAAACCCTATGGACTCGTGAATTGAAGGTGAGTGGACGATATGCGCGGGAAGATAATCGGGACTGAAGCCCCGCAGTTTGCCGGTGTCTCCAACACTTCCACGCTTTACACCCGGGGCATACGGATATGTACAGGAACCGGCATAGGAGCCGCTTTGTCCACCTGCCTTCAGTCTCCTTATTGGTTCGTATTTCCAGTTTCCGATTTGACGCTTATTCACCATCGCAATGCCAGGTATCTCATTTGGATAGGTGAGAAACTCAGTGATAGAGAGAAATGTTTACGTTTTATCTAACGTGCGTTTCGCAAGGTTCCGACCAAGAGAAAACGTACGTCTTGTGTGTCGGAATGTTCTATTTCAATGACTTTGCGCCAGTTTCGGACCCACGATTAGCGGCCTCATCTATCGACACATGGGCCCGGAGCGTGTTACTCTATGGGATAGTAAACAGCGAGGGGGACGTCCGGACACCATGAAATTGCTCAAAGAAGTCTACTATAGTTGGAACGCAGAAGGTAGCTATTGTTTCATCCGGTCAAAACACTCTCATAACATGCTCGCAGTGGTTTTCATCACTTCGAATTATATCGGCAATTCTGAGATGATGGAAGGGTGTAAAGAAGCGGGTATCCCTGCTGTGAGTTGCTTATCCTTCTCAATCCCAACTCTTTTTGACAATGTTGCGTTTTATTTAGTTCGGGACACTGTGGGACTTCTGAAAAAATGGCTGGATACGCTCGTTCATGCACGGATGTTTTAGAAGGAAATCATGTTACTTTTTGCACAACAATGTAGCTCTTTTGATATCGAGGCATCGCTTACCCACCAGACAATACGGCACTATAGAAGGAATATCATTTTAATACCGCGCCGCTGGGAGAGAATAAGCCTTCAACGAGCGAGTTGGTCTTCCAAAATCCGGCCTGCCCTCCCCATCCATCTCCATCGACGACGGATGTTAATTTTTGTGTTTGGTTGCAGGCGTTCACCTTCGAGGGCGAGCTGGGCGACAATACGAGCTAGATTCCTCGCATCATCGATACCGCTATGTTGGTGGCCTACGAACGGGGGCATCCCAAGCGCCGATAGTTGACCCGGAATGTTCAAACTCACTATTACAGGAAACGGGCCGTTCTGAGGCGGAAAGGCGTGAAAACCGGGAAAGATTACCTGGTAGATGCTTTGTGGCGGGTCGTCTTGATATGTGATCCGTGACTAGAGCGCGGACGTTCAAGATATCGCCCGTCATGAAGTCCGGAAATGGGATCTGTGTATGAGAATCAATTTAGAACATTATCTTCGTGAGTGCCAACTGAACTTGAGATATAAAGCACTGCTTCACGATAAAATCTCGAATGTCGTACGGCCCGTCACTGCACCAGCAGAAGCGGATTCGTCGCTTGCCATTTTTTTCGATCAATTTATGCTCAACTAGGAAAGCACGAAAGGACCGCAGAACATCAGGAAAGGATGGTGCTGAGTCGACTAAGTCCTTTTCGTATATTAACGACAATGTAATTGAGAAGGAATAATGGGCGCGTTTGTGTCGGAATGACATACTTGTGTGATACCTGTGAGCTCCTCACAGAACTTGGAGAGACTCGGCCGCCAGGTTGGTTGTACGAAACTTCGGAACTCTGCAATTACCTCGAGTCTGCTAGCTTTGCCGCCATCTCTGTTTTTCCAGCGCATGAGACAGACCGGGAATTCCTGCAGAACTGGCATGAATGAGAAGTATAGATCCACAGCCTGAGATTCTTTACGATGATTTCGTTTGGGTAGTCGAAATCAGTTCCTTTATTACAGGTAGCTTCAACATCGAAGACCAGAAACGCGTCGTAAGGCTGCTTCGCAGGAACAGAAACAGGTTGGTCGCGGACAACGTTCGAATCAACAGACGAGTGTGGGCTTGAAAGGGGTGGTTTGGTGCGTCGCAAATACACGAGCACGAGAGCTGCAGCGAGAAGGAGACCTGAGTAGCCTGCAACCCCTACAATGCCAATGGCCATTATTAATATTCGTCTCTGTCGACGGCAAGAGCGCAAGAGCGAGCCGGGATTCGGACCGAGAAGCCACGGCGCTGCACAGCTTTCCTTGAAATTTCTGACCTTCCTTTCTCCTCTCTGCCAACTTTGGGCAAAGTTCGCGAACTTGCAGCTACGACGCGGCGAGCATCAAATACTTCCTACAAATATCTGGGCACCTTACTCTCCTGCGCTCCCGTTTCTCTTCCTTCCTTTACCGCCATGACTTATGGAGACGACCTTGAGGACGATTTCGTGCCCGATGATCTGGTGGTTTTGTCTGGAGACGAGGAAGAATCTTCAGAAGGGCATGAATCTACTCCGATTGGAGAGCCCGAATCGACTGCCGCGCAATCTGCCTCTGCGAAAGCCGACAAAAAGCGGAAACGAAGAGAGCATGAAAGGCAAAAGTTCAAGGAACGAAAGGTGATTGGATTAACTACGATTATGCGCCAACAATCTAGACTAACTTGCCGCCAGAAACAGAAACTGGCAGCTGCGGCTAACGATTCTGAAGCAGCTGAACATTCGAGCATAACAGACCAACCTCCACACGCTCTCGCCGAATATCTGGCCGCTTTTCAGTCAAAGACATTTGCTTCAGTCATGTCGCCGCTCGAGCTTGAGGATATAAGAATACCGGGTGCCACTGAGAAATCATTCATCATTCGGCCGGCGCTGACCTCTGTCCCCAGTCGATTCCATTGCAGACACAACGATGTGGACGGGTCCAAGAACTCTCGACAATCTTGTGGATTTCATTATCAAAGGTTACGCTCGTCCATGTCATGACCGCTTTGACTAGAACCGACATAGTTCTTCCTAATCTCCGTCTTCGATTGTCGCAAAAGTCCAAAACGAATGGTGCTCCAACCTTACTTTTCGTTTCTGGGGCGGCTCTCAGGGTAGTGGACGTGACGCGGGTGCTGAAAGACAAGAAACTTCGAGGCGAAAAAGGCGCAGAAGTGGCAAAGCTATTCGCGAAACATTTCAAGCTGAGCGAGCATGTCACATACCTGAGAAGGACCAAAATCGGGTCTGCCGCAGGGACGCCGGGCAGAATAGGAAAATTACTTTGCGAGACAGGTGCGCATTATTTCGCTTTGTTTTATCCAGCTCACACGATCAAGATGCGCTCGCGGTGAATGCACTTTCGCATATTATTCTGGATGTATCGTTCCGCGATTCGAAAAAGCGCAACATGCTCGACATTCCGGAGACGAGAGATGAAGTATTCAAGATGGTGTTGGGCGCGCCAAAAGTGGTGGAAGGCATTAAGGAGGGCAAAATCCAGGTTGTACTTTTCTAAGCAGTAATTCGTATACCATACGACTAGAAACCTTTAGGGTTTGTTCTTTGCGTGAGCTAGATGTGTTTCAGCCTCAGTCTCTGCATGATTGAAACATTTGCGCACTCTCGTCCATTTGGGTGTTTTATGGATGCCCTTTCTGTAACCAGCCGCGTGCGGAGTGAAGATTGTGTATTTGTCCTTCGCGGGCATCTCGTGCTCCTTGGGTAATTCGAGGGCCCGGTCCTACAGTATCTCAGCGAAGAGCCGGTTGTGTAATAACGGTGTATACCAATGAATGACACTGAATACCACTCGCTCTAACTGCCTCTATCACGGCGTCCACCTTTTTCAGTCTGGCGCGCGCATTGGCTTTGCGGGTTGGTGATAACTTCCACGGCGTCTTCCTGAGCGAAATCAATTGCTGGAGATGCACCAGAATTGGGAGACAGACCAGAGAAGACCACCCAAGTTTACATGAGACGCTCGAAAGGCGCCAAACATAAGGCGGAGAGAAAGATAGATGATTGAGTCACGCTGTCACACACTCTTTCTCTCTGCGAGACCACCATGAGCGTCGATGCTGTCAACGGGCATGCCGACGCAGACGCGTCCATGGAGTATATCAATGGTCCCAGATTCGCTAGCGGCCTCATTCTCCCTCCGCCAGAGATAAAATCTGTCATTGACCGCACGGCAATTTTTGTTGCTCGGTCCGCCAACCCCCCACAATTCGAGGACAAAATTCGCGAAGGACAACGCTCCGACCCCAAATTTTCGTTCTTGAATCCTGCCGACCCCTACCATGCCTATTACCGGAACAAAATGGACAAAGTCGCGCAAGGGGACATGGGAGATGACGCCGCACCGAAAGAGGGCCAAGAAGCCGGGGCCGAGGCGGTTGAGCCTATCGATATAGGGGTCGAACCTCCTGCCCCCGAATATATCTTGGACCTGCCCAACATAAGCACAATCGACTTGTGCGTATCCCATTTCTGAGTTCAAGCAAGTCGCGCCGAACAATATATCAACCTTAGGGACATAATGAAGCTAACCGCCCTCTTCACTGCGCGTCGTGGGCGCATGTTTCTTGCCTCTCTCTCCGCCCGCGAGGGTCGGAATTATCAGTTTGATTTTCTTAGGCCCACTCACTCACTCTTTGGATATTTCAACCGGTTGGTCGAGCAATACACCAAAGTTCTACACCCTAACCAGGAGATGCTGCAACAGCTCAAGGGACGCACCGATGAGGGTGCGAAATGGAAATCCCTTGAAGTCGCTAGAACGCATGCAAAGTGGGAGCGGAATAAAAGAGAACAGGACAAAAAACGCCAGGACGATCAGGAAGCAGAGCGAAGTGAGCAATTTGTTTCAATCACTAGACAAATCTTCAATGCATTGCCATATAGTTGCTTTTGCCGAGATTGACTGGCATGATTATCATATTGTCCAAACCATCGAATTCACTGCTGCCGATGCCAACTCAGAGCTGCCGCCGCCGATGAGTGTTCAAGAAGTGGAGAACATGACTCTCGCACAGAAGAGAATGGCGGCCATGATCATGGAGAACACTGTCGATGACATTGAAGCCCACAAGGCTAAACAAGCTGCCGCAGAAGCAGAAGCTGCAGCTGCCGTCGGAGGTGTTGGAATGGGTGCGGGTGAGGACGCCAATATGGAGGAGAGCGATGACGAGGAGGCCGCCGAAGAAAGGAAGAAACGGGAAACAGAAGAGCGCGAGAGAGAAATCGAAAGAGCCAAAGCATTGCAAGCAAGCTCTGTCAATACTGCCGGTCCAATGAAGATCAGGACTAACTATGTTCCCAAACGTGAGTGATCCTGTTCAATTTTTTCTTTTTTCTTCGCTCATGTTCTCCAAGTCGGCGCTAAAAATAATAAGGAGGCAATGACAACTTGCAGTATCTGCGGCCAACAGATTCCTGTCGACGAGCTACAGGAACATATGCGTATTGAGCTACTCGATCCGAAGTGGAAAGAGCAACGTAATGCATTGGAAGCTCGCAAGGCTCAGGCTTCCGAGCTTCAAAGCGGTGCAAATGTTGTTTCCGCTCTCAAGGGTCTAGCTCGTACCCGTGTTGATATTTTCGGCGCGGAGGCCGATGAAGAGCGACGCAAAAAGGAAGAGGAGGAAGAACGTGAAAAGCGCAAAGAACGCGAGAAGGTGGTTTGGGACGGTCACACAGCCTCAAAGGCGAACACTCTCGATAAATTCTCAACAAACGTCAATTTCGACGAACAAATTGCTGCAATTCACCGAGCAAAGGGTTTAGGACCGTGAGTTGATGCGTTCATAGTATTATGTCCATTTACCTGCTCACCTGGCGTCTCATCAGCCAAGAAATAAACGCAATCGGGCCCGGAATTGGTCCTGCTGCCATTCCTCCGCCATTAACGGCGGGCTTACCACCTCCCCCCGCCTCGCTCCCAGCTCCCCCGCAAGCTCCTGCGAATATATCAAACCCTGCGTTCACCGCTGCAACAGTCTCTTCTGGTCCCCAACCCGCGTCTGCGTATCCTCCACCTGTGATGTTGCCACCTCTACATTATCAGGGATTAGATTCGGCCCAACCGTTTGGCTATCAGCCGCCGGCGCCCGGGATGCATCCGACTCGTGCCGCTGCTCTTGCCGCAGCCAATGGTGCTCTTCAGTCTGCAGCGGCGGCCGGCATGGTACGCTCTGCTGACGAGATGGAGGGAAATGCAGACGACATGCCTCCTGCAAAACGTCAGCGTGTGGCGAAATTACCCGGTGGTCAATTATACGCCGAGGCAGATTGGATTGCAAGGCATCCGGTGAGTACACATTTTGCATGCTAACTTATGACTGCCCGACTAAATTACGCATTGCGAAGCACCCGATTTCGCTTCAGGTTCAGCTGCCAAACGACAGTTCCAAACCTGAATGGAAACTCGACGGAAGCGTCGTAACAATCCCCGATTTGCCCTTGAACCTTCTCGTTTCCACTCTCCGTGATCGTATTCAACTGCATACCGGCAGCAGCGTCCCCGTATCGCGCATCAGACTTTCATACTTGGGCAAGATGCTCAATAACAAAGACACGATCGCGGTGTACAATCTCGAAGACGAAGATCTATTGGTACTAAGCGTACGGGACGCGAAGAAGAAGTGAGGGATGATAAAAGGTTGCGTGTAAGCATAGTAGTTCTTTGGATGAATTAACGCCGTGAAGCAGTGTATGATACGATAGATCGGTGTTGAGGGATTCTACTGATTGTCACTTCGGTATGTGAAGATGCTTTCGGACAAGCAAGTCTGCCAGGGTCATCCTCGCAGAGGCAATGACCGTTGAGTTGCTCGAAGGAAAGTAGGTGCGCACCACACCCGAGGGCGTAGATCGTAGCACATTCGCATCATTGCTCTGCAGGGCGAAGGGACTTTCCGGTGAATTCTGTGCTGCGCGACTTGAATGGTGGTCGTGGAGTGCCCCTGCTCTGAGATGATTGAGTAACCGGCGCTGCCGATTTATCTGGTTGTTGAGGTGGTTTGACCACGCCATGCTGCGGAACTGTGTCTTGCAGCCACGCATCGTCCACATTGGATATACGAGGGGAAGCGACGCGTTGAAATATGCTTTGGGGGCCAAGGTGTGGGGACTGAAGGAGGGAAGGGGGAATGGGCGCCCTGAGGGACTTAGTTGGGATATGCAGGGATTTGCTGCGCCTATTATTGACTGGCCGGGACATAAGTTAACGGAGCAGTCAAGGTTGGAGACAAGAAAGCCGAGACCGTAGGTTTTATCAGTCGATGGCGGCGTCGGACTCCAACTCGATGCACAGTTGATCGGTTGCCCCTGGCAGTGGACGTTGAACCTTTAGGCCTTAGCCTTAGTGCTGACCCTATATCCGATTTATTGAACAGAAATTATACTCTTTACATCCATACACCATCAGAACATCCTCCGGAATACAATGCTACAGACCAAGACAAGGATGACGCAGATGAGGCCGTCTAGCAAAATCGGCGGCCGCTGGGGTTTCGTTTGAGAAACTGTGCGCGGCGCCGGGGAGACATCGGGAACCTGAGGAGAACCCAAATTGGCGTCAGGGACGGCCGCGACAGGGGTGGGTGGCTCTGGAGCTCGGGACTCTTCCAACACTCTTCCCGTCCCTGTACCATGAAAGCCACTGTCACCAGATGGAGGGTCAGGGAGGAGGGTTAAATTCGACTCTTGGCATGTCGAGCACACCCATGAACGCGATCTAAAACAAATCTTAACAAAATTCACGCGAAATGACGAGGCTCTTACAGCTGGGCGAGGCGCTTTCGCTCAGGAATAGGATGTTCTATCGAACCAATCCCTACAGCGGCTTTGCCTTTCAGGGGAAAGAACCCCTGCAGGCCGATTATTGCTGTATCGAAGTTAGAACATTTTGAATGACGCTCAATTTTTCGATCCTTGCCTGTTCGAACGCCCCAGGCAGGCTGCCACAACTCTTCATGATCTGGTGGTCCCACAATAAGACAATGAAACAAAAACACAGTACACAGAACTAACAACTGGTGAAACTTATACATATCTGAGAAAACATGAGTGGGGTGGAAACATCTTGCACCGAACGATAACACTGACCTTGGTATCGGTTTCAAATCGGCCGCTCGGGGTAAGCATCATGATTGAGGGTGGTCGAAATGGATACTCAGCCGGTAGCAGGATTCGGAAATGATACAGGCCTTGTTGGGAATTATGAATCCGGGATACCAGGACTGGTATGAGAGGAACTAACCTCCTTCAAATTCTGTGCCAGCGGGCCCACGAAGGGTGCAATGCCATTCCTAGAGCAACAGGTGAAGAGCGTGCGGGCAGCGGTGACCAGTGTACAACGAACGAATATGTCGTCTTCCAGCGGTGCAGCAGAATATTCGGGTGATGGGTCATTTGCAAGTTCTCGAGCCTACGTCCAGATCTGGATGAGATAGTTGACTAGCGGAATACAGACATGCATACTTCTTGCATTATACGCTTAACAGCTGGTCTCACATCGAATCAGGTTCTGAGAGCAGAGTGTAGCAATGCCACCTACCGGAGTTATTCTTGTTAAGACCTGCCATCGCAGTTGTACCACGAGAAGGGCAGGATATTCAAAGAGTATTTCGTCGAATACCGAGTTGGTCGACGTGGAGGAAGAAAGGTAATTACAGTAAGCCGCGGCGCCAATTGATCACGGTCACGGTAGTGACGTGCAACTTTTCCTCCAGTTAGTACCAACTTGGTGCTGGGCTCTTCCTGCGACTATACGTTGTGGGACGAGAGTCTGCAGGATGATATACATTAAAAAGCTGAGGGTTCGACCCAAGAAAGGTCTGTTCCACGTTCCACAATGCACCAGAGAAATCCATAATCTCGTCTCAGCTCAACCGTACAACGTATGTGGGGCGCAATTAGCGGCCATGCTCAGTTGTTGGGCTGCCACCTCCGACTACCAGAGCCAGGCGGCATGTAAGGAAGCAGCTGAGACTCTCTTTCACTGCATGAGGACCACTGTGCGCTTGATTGTCTAGCTTCTACGCGACTTTACCTTACTGAATGTATCTAGCCCATGGCCAAGAAACAACACAAACCTACCATTAATTACCACCTTGCGCGGCTAAAGAAGATACAATGAATGGTTTTTGTAGTATTCCCGATGCACAGTCATACATACACCCATCGCATATTCGTCTGCGACCGGCCTTCCCTCGCTTTTGAACATCGATCTGAACCCCGCTGACGACTGCTAACGATTGGTTACTTGGGAACCTCTTGCCTTGTGGCGTTTGTATATGGCTCAGCGAATCTGCTTTGAATTTTGTTTGCTCTGCGCAATTCAGGCTCTTGACTGTCCCTATTCGCACAACCTGGACAATCACCCACCTGGCAGCGACACAAAGTCACGAGATTTCCGACGTACCCCCACGTTCAGCACATGCCTTTTTGTTCAGGCATCACACGCTTCAAATAAGCTTTCCTTTCTACCTCCACCATTATGCAGTCGCACAACTCACATTCGTCGCCGGAGGTTGCCATCTTCTGGGATTATGGTAAAGTCAGGTTTCAACAACCACACCGAGTTCACAGAACGGATTTGGACAGAAAACTGTCATGCTTCGTCTCAAGTCTCGGGTTGGGTTGACGTTCATTCTCGTGTCTCATCTTCTTAACGTTGTTTTCTCCCTCAGGCTATGAAGTCGTTGGTAGCATCCGTAATGTAGCCCATAGGTTTGGTCCGGTCAAATATTTCAAGGCATACATGGAGGTCCCGGAGCAAGACACTTTCAGGTCTCTTAGTCTTCGATCCGAACTCCAGTCCTCTGGCGTGTCATTGACCGACTGCCCTCATAACGGCCGAAAGAACGTGGCGGATCAAATGATCATAGGTTTGTTGAGCCTCACTGGACCGTTGCGCATCAAATTCACGCTTCGCAGTCGACATGCTGGCTTACGCCATGGACCACCGTGCTCCCGCGACCTTGATCCTGATATCGGGCGATCGCGACTTTGCATATCCGGTTTCCATCTTGCGATTGCGTCAATACGATGTTGTTGTTATCTCTCTTCCACTTCCGGGGGCGCATCCCAGTCTCAAACGCCAGGCTTCGGTCTGGCTGGACTGGAATAGAGAAGTATTAGGGATTGCCAACCCCTCATCCTCCCTGGAAGCCACAGAAGAATCTTCGACCACGCGGCGGAATTCATTTACTTTCCAGTCGCCCAGCGCACGCAGATTCAGCTATCTGCCGACCCCGGAAACTCCGTCGTTTCGGGCTTTTCAGCTACCTCAAAAGAATGATACGGTCGTTGGGACCAACAAGGGTCCGTCCTTCTTCGGAGACCTCAACTCCAAAGTTGTCTCTCCAGAAACACTTGAAGCGGAGGTCGCTTCTTCGCCGCAAATTCCCAAAGCAGATCCCATGTTGGCGTCTTCAGAGCTCGCCTACCGACCTCCATCTTGCAAAGAAAGATATAAACCGCAGCAGTACATCCCTGTGCCACCACTGCCGGAACAAATTAACGTGAGGGCGGTCAAATCCCCGATCGCTTCTCCGCTTGGCGCTCAAGTCGTAGATAACAGTGATGAGGCCGTCCCGATGTCTGCGAACTCGCTGGTTGTTGCTCCAGGACCATGCAGCTCCATACCAGAGGCCAGACAAGCTGTCTTGTCTGCGCTCACTCCCGCCCAACCAACTACCGTCTTGGGAAAACATCCCCACAGCCCATCTCTGTGTACAGAGAGGAATGACGATCAACAAACCGAAGCCAACATTCTCCCATCCGGGTCGGTCTCGACGGAGGAACATAAAGCGTCTGACACCCTGGAAACAATCTCTGCCCCTGCTTTGCCTTTGGTCACACCTCTTCACCTAGGGGATTCCACCGTGCCACCGGCGGGATCTGTCGCACCTACTGTAGTACCAACCCAAGTCAACGACACTGTGACCGAAGCGGACTCCGAGGAGCCGTTCATGAAGCACGTACTTCCTGCTTTCCGACCCCTTGTTACTGTGCTTCTTAAGCATGCGGCGAAGGGCGTCCGGCAGCCTCTTCGGTCGGAGGTAGGCTACGAGCTGGTTGGATTAGCCCAGACAGTCTATCAGCAAGCAGGGGTCACAAATTTCAGCCAACTCACCGCCCTCGCAGAGAGAACAAGACTCATTCAAATGGGGGGAACTGGCGGCAATGCTTGGATATCTCTCCATAGAGATTTTCTGACGCCAGCTGATAGTCGACCGAACGCTGCCCAATCGTCATCGTCTTCTCCTGGTACAACTCCTCCTCTCTACCGAACATTAGTGGAGGTTCTGCGGAAGTACAAGAGCAAAGGGATACCCCGCCCGGCCCGAAGCGTTGTAGCAGTTGAAATCGTGGCGCAAGACAAGCAGATCTATGAGCGAGCAGGGGTGAACAGATTCCGAGACTACGTTGCTCTAGCTGAACAAGCCGGGGTCTGTGTTCTGGGTGGCACTGAAGCCTTGGCATGGATTTCGATTCACCCCAACTGGTCCGCTGCGACGTGATTGCTACTGAGTATTACGATTTCATCTTGCTTCAAGCAATTTATGTATGGACGAATGTAACATACTAAATTTATGGGCTTCGGGACCTTCACGTCAGTGGCGGTGTTCATGTGTTCACGATCGGTGTCAATTCGGTGACGCGATACTTCATGTTGCGGCCGACGCGTTTAAACAGAACTCTATGCGCGACTGTGCGCTCATTTCACTCTGCACAGGCTACACTTTCGGGTCACAATAAAGTATGCACAGTTGTGATGGACTCACTCCAGCTAATCGAATCTATCGTCAGTGGTCGAAAATCAAGGAAAAGAAAGGTCTCAACGATTCTAAAAAAGTCGGACTAATTGTTGTCAATTTCGTCCATGTCCCCACCGTTTCCTTCCTTAGAGTGCTGCATACACCAAAGCCAATCGAGACATAATCAACGCCGTTCGCGGTACTAGTCCTGCTTCGGATTCGACGTACATCTGCTAAGTAACTAAAAAAACAGTTGGGGGCTCGGCCGACCCCGAGAAAAACTCTGCTCTAGCTGCAATTCTTCGACGACTGAAGGATGTCCCAAAAGAAAACATACAAAATGCGTTAGACAAGGTATTGACTTTGTATTGAATCAATGGAAGCCATTGGCATTTTGCTCTCCAACAGGCGATCAGAAAACGCGACCAGGGCGGCGAGAACATTGTTTACGAGGCGTTGGCGTACAACAAGGTAGGGCTGATAATGTCAGTTGGCGAACGCACCATCTTCAAAGACGAACACTAATACGAAGGACAAAGTGAGTGTGCGACGGACAATCCCACCCGAACGATTGGAAATATCCGCCATATTCTCAATGAACACAGGTACGACGCTGTGACTCTTCCTAAATTTCATTCAATGGACTCTTCCAGTGCTCGCATCACCCCCGTGAGATTCATGTTCGACCACACAGGCCTAGTGAAGGCCATCGTGAGGAAAGAACCGGATGATCTACCAGCGACTCGATTGATCGATGTTGCATTGGAAAACGGGGCAGTAGATTTTCAAGAAAAGCCCTCAACAGAGTCAGAGACAGAATTCCAGGTACGAATAGTTTTCTCAGCGTGCTTGGGGACAAATGCGGATGATAGAATAGTTTACCTGTCCACCGGAATCACTCGGACAACTCACGACAGCATTATCTGCTCCCGGGGTCTGCCAGACATTGTTAGCCAGCGAAGTTGCCTTCGTACCAGTCGATACCGAGCAGGGGGGAAGCGACGAGGATCCTGATATGGCCACCAGGATCACGGATTTAGTGAGGGACCTGGAAGATGATGAAGACACGAAACGCGTCTGGACATCGTGGACACTATAGTTTAGAGCTGGTGTCGGTACCACCGTGTTTTTGTGCACGATCTATTAGAGTTCACGCGGCCGTGAGGACATTCAAGATTAACTTGAAAGTTCCAGTGAGAGTTCCGGGGCGGTCCCGGAACAGTCACATTGCACGCCCCGCTCAGTCGCATTTGAGAAAGTCGTGCGAGCTTTCATGCGTCATTGTAGAACTTTTCTCGTCCCTCGTCGGCTTTGAGCTTCCTTGCCTTGGCCGTCTCTCTATTCTCTGTCGCACGTTCTGTTCGCTGGACGGTAGCATGAGCAGAGAACGCCAACGCAACCAAGGCACATCCCTACCTCTTTGCGAAGACAAGCATTCAATTCGTTCTTTTGTCCATTGCATCGACCGAAAAGCCTGGCCCAATTATTCGAGTGGCATTGTTCGAGAGCCTCCAAAAAATCCTTGCATGCTGGAAACGTTCTAACAAGTGGGAAGCAATGGGACAAAGTTGCCTACCGAGTACTTTTTTGTCAGAAACTTGGGGATGCATTTCCCATATGAGGTAGGGTCAGGTAGCCGGCAGTGCTCGCCCTATCTCGGTGTTGGCTGGTGTCGTATGGGTCAAATTCACTGACCCCCAAGCTCAGAGCAGCTCTGGGCGCGGTCAACGTCGGCTACCGGCGGAAAATCTCTGCGTTATAATTGCCGGCCATCGATTATTCCCGCTACCTTTAGGTACGGGTCTTAGGGCGCCTCTTTGCTGAGCTTTTTGGCGGACCATCACATTTTTGTCATTCTACCGGCGTAAGCATACTTTCCGTCAACCAGACAGTCGTCGCCGCGGCGCCGCCAAGTCCCCCGCTGGCAAGGAAATCCAGCCTCATTGGCAGCTTCAAGTCCTTCAAACGCGGCCCAATGCGAGCTGGTCTGCGCGCGCAGCGCGCGGACCGAGCGAGTTTTGGGGTGTCTGAATTTTTTGAGTCGCTGTCTCGTACAAACCGGTAGCGGGCTCTGCCGCTTGTCGGCCCTACCACCGTTATAGCCGAATAAACCCGACCAACGGTTGTTACTTCGAAACCGCCATGTCCTTTACTGCCCAGGTAATATTTTGTTCAATTCCTCTTCACTCGAATGTGTCCTCACCCACTCCCAGTCCTCAGATGCTGCTGCTATTGCCACTATTCGTATTTTAGCGGCAGATGTAGTCGCCAAATCCAACTCTGGGCATCCAGGTCCTTGTCGTCGATTAATCGAAGCAATCCGAGCTCTCATCGTCATTCAGGTGCACCCATGGGCATGGCCCCTGCTGCCCATATCTTGTTCTCCCGGTTTGTAGACCTGGTCAAGTCCCGATGTGCTCTGATATCTTTGGGCTAGTTTCTTCAACGCCAACAGCAAAAACAGCAAATGGTTCAATCGTGATAGATTTGTCCTTTCGGTGCTGTACATCTTTGTCTTTTGCTTTCCCTTGCTCATATGATTTTGGCTAGAATGGTCACGCGTAAAGAGCTTGTTTTGCGCATATTGTCAATCTTCCAACCAATATCTATTTCAGATGTGTTCTCCAATACACGATGCTCCATCTTCTTGGCTACAAGCTCTCCATGGATGATCTCAAAGCATTCCGCCAGGTACGAGAGAACTCACGAATTGTTCAACTAATTCTGAACACAACGGAATAGTTGGACAGTCTGACTCCGGGTCATCCAGAAGCTGGCCACACAGACGGTATCGGTGAGACCATTCCATCAATGAGATACTTGACATTTGAGGGACCAAATCATCTTTCTGCACAGAGGTCACAACTGGTCCACTTGGTCAAGGGTTCGCCAATGGTGTTGGCATCGCCATTGCTCAGGCTCATCTCGGAGCTGTATACAACAAGGACGGCTTTGACCTCATCAACAACTTCACTTATGGTACATCGATTTCTGCCCCAAAAATCTTTTCTTATGATCCGCTTCCTAGTTTTCTGCGGAGACGGGTGTCTTATGGAGGGTGTTTCTAGCGAAGCGGCGAGTCTTGCTGGTCATCTGCAACTAGGGAATCTCATTGTGGTCAGTATTCGTGATATCCTATCTACATTCACAGAATTCGAAACTTTGACCCATAGGTTTACGATGATAACCGTGCGGTCCAGAAGTTGGTTGAAATGGTCTCTTCTGACACACTACTCGCCCAGACATTTCTATCGATGGTGATACTGCCTGCGCTTTCACTGAAAACGTCGAGCAGCGCTTTTCCGCGTATGGCTGGCAAGTTCTTCACGTTAATGACGGAGACAGGTGCGTTCCATACATTCCGTGAACTCAGTAGATCAAGAAATATTCATGTAAATGCAGCGATTTGGCCGGTATTCACGACGCTATTGCCGCAGCTCGCTCGGAGAAAAACAAACCGACCATCATCAGGCTCAAAACTACAATCGGATTCGGTTCGAAGGAACAGGGAACGCACGGTGTGCACGGATCGCGTAAGTTGAAGACTTATCGTCTTACATTTTGTCCTCAAGCCTCTTTCTAGCACTCAAGGCTGACGATATTGT
Source organism: Favolaschia claudopus (assembly GCA_037176885.1). Taxonomy (NCBI): domain Eukaryota; kingdom Fungi; phylum Basidiomycota; class Agaricomycetes; order Agaricales; family Mycenaceae; genus Favolaschia; species Favolaschia claudopus. The sequence continues at coordinate 693,668 of JAWWNJ010000055.1, read as the reverse complement.
GTCGCTGAAGACGAAATTCGGCTTCTCTCCGGAGCAGAAATTCCATGTCCCGCAGGAGACGTACGATGCTTATGCCAAGGTAGCCGAGCGAGGTGCAGCCAAGGAAGCTAGTTGGAATGAGCTCCTTTCATCGTATGGCCAGAAGTATCCTACAGAACACGCTGAGCTCACCAGGAGAATTTCCGGAAAGCTCCCTCAGAATTGGGAGAAGAGCTTACCGGTTTATAAGCCCTCGGATGCCGCTCAAGCGTCTCGCAAGCTCTCCGAAATCGTGCTCACGGCGCTGTCCCCTGTCCTCCCTGACCTCATGGGCGGCAGTGCGGACCTAACCGGAAGCAACCTTACCAAAGTAAAGAATTCGGTCGACTTCCAGCCTCCCAGCACGGGATTGGGAACGTACAAGGGCACATATATTCGCTACGGCGTTCGCGAACATGCTATGGGTGCAATTGCCAATGGCTTAGCGGCCTACGGCGGCATTGTTCCCTTCGTCGCGACCTTCCTCAATTTCGTCTCATATGCTGCAGGAGCCGTGCGCCTGTCTGCATTGAGCAGGGTGCAAGTGATCTGGGTTGCTACCCACGATTCCATTGGACTTGGCGAGGAGTATGGTATTCGACTTCATTGGTGTCTTCACTGACCAATCCTGTACAGCGGACCGACTCACCAACCTGTGGAGACCAATGCACACTTCCGTGCCATTCCTAACCTCGCATTCTGGCGTCCGGCAGACGGCAACGAAACCTCTGCTGCATATGCAGGTGATTGAAATCCTTGTTGCCTTGATAATTGGACAAATGTTTGACGGCGAATTTAGTTGCACTCAAATCAACTCACACTCCGTCAATCCTGTCTCTTTCACGTCAAAACCTTCCCAACCTCGAAGGCTCGACCATCGAGCGTGCTTCGCGGGGAGGTTATGTTGTGGTTGAAGAGACGGGCGAAGACCTCACCATAGTCAGCTGCGGGAGTGAAGTTAGCATTGCCATCGACGCTGCCAAGAAGCTCAAGGAGCAGGGGATCAAGACAAGAGTCGTTAGTCTACCCTGCTGGCTCGTGTTCGACCAACAGGATGAGGAATATCGTTTGAGCGTTTTGAGGAGCGGCGCGCCTATTCTCTCGTTGGAGGCACTTTCTGTACGAACCACAGTGCCCTGTTTCATAAGTCGTTGCTAACATTTGCATCCCTGCAGACCCTCGGCTGGGAAAGATACAGTCACGAAGTACGTGCTTGCCGCCCCTCGGAGGATAATCCACTGATTTTTTGCAGCAATTCGGTCTTCCAAGCTGGGGAGCTTCTGGTCCATATCAAAAGGTGTACGAGAAATTTGGTATCACTGGGTCCAATATCGCGGTTGTGGGGAAGAAAGTTGTGGACTTTTATAAGAAGAAGGGCGGCGAAGTCGTGTCCCCTCTCGTTAAAGCGTTCACTCTGTAACACACCTCTTGTATTAAACACTGTAGAATTTTAGAAGTGCACAGTCTATTGCCCGAGCTCATTTCCTCTTGACTTCGAGGGAGTCCCATTTTGCCCGCTCCTTCATCTCTTGTTCCACAGCCTCTACATGAGGAAGGAGATACCGGATATCCTGACGGAGTTCTCTTGAGACTCGATTCGAAAGCCAGAAATGAAAGATGTTGCACCTCCTCGGGTTTGGTCCACTGTTCTCGGGGAAGTGGCGCATGGAGAACGTCTGCCTGTGATGCGCGTTTGATACGGAATTGGCGGTCGTATGCTTCGCGAGGAGTCAAGCGGGTGAGAGCCTGAGGAAAAAGTGAGTGTTTTGTTTACGCGCAGAGATGTAGTTCCCGAGAACCTTTTGGACGTCGGGGCGTTCTTCTATCACTGTGCGAAAGGTAGAGTAAGAGGACGGTGGAGGTATAAACGCCACGGAAGACGAACAGAGGTCATCGTACAACAGGCCGTACTGGCGGTAAAGAGAGCCGCCTGCATACCACTTTGCGACGGGGGTGAAGAGCTTGCTCAAGGCGGGGGACGAGCGGATGTAGGGTGCGAGGGAAACGCCTAGAGGGCCGTAGAGCATGACGAGCGGTAGACGAGCGGGATGATTTCGGAGTCCCAGTTGGGAAGTTTGTCTTTGTTATGATCCCAAGGTATCTTTGCATCGATAACTGAGATGGTATAAATATTCTAGGTTGACAACTAGACGCGTCTGTATCCACTCCTTGAGTCCTTCCACCCAATCCTCAACAATGTCCATCCAAGAGCGCACCTATATCATGATCAAGGAACATCTCCCAGCATCTACCTCTTCCTCGACTTTAACACTTCCTCTTACAGCCTGACGGCGTCCAGCGCTCGTTAGTTGGAAAGATCATCGCTCGGTTCGAGGAGCGTGGCTACAAGCTCGTCGCCCTCAAGCTTGTCCACGCTACGGAGGAGCATCTCAAGAAACGTCCGTCGTTGTTTTCTTCGTCCTCCAACGCAATCGTTAATCTTCAAGTTAGATTATGCCGATCTCGCAGACAAAAAGTTCTTCCCCGGTCTCATCAAGTACATGGCCTCAGGTCCCGTTGTCGGCATGGTGTGGGAGGGTCTCGATGCAGTAAAGACTGGCCGTGTCATGCTCGGCGCCACCAACCCTCTCGCGTCTCCCGTTGGTATGTCGATCTTCATTTTGCTCTTGCAAGGAAGCGTTACTGATCTACCCAAGGCTCCATCCGTGGTGATTTCTGTCTTGCCGTTGGACGCAACATCTGCCACGGTTCGGACTCCGTCGAAAGCGCCGAGAAGGAGATCAAGCTGTAAGTTGCATTTGCGCTGATACCTATCGCGTCCATCCATTCATGAGGTCTTCAGCTGGTTCCCCGAGGGCATCGTCCAGTACACCAGCGTTCTGGAATCTTGGGTCTTCGAGGAAAACTGAAAAATTGACGCGACCTGTTGTACCATAGAAAATGTGAACGAGTTTCCTTCTTCCGCTTCGGTCCCGGAGAGCGTGTTCAGTTATTCAAGGCACCGGTCCTCGGTATGAACCTGTGTGGCTCTGCATCAATACTCGCACGTCTTGCAGTTTCGCGGTCTTTCGTTGGCCTGCGTCTGGAAGTCTTCCCACGTATGATTATCATTGAACCAATAGCACTGCTCAAGTTTTCGGCGTCTACTCAGGACAATGTTATAAAGGTCTGTTCGTTACGGGCTTGAGTGTTTCAGCCCCCTCCCAGGATGCCGCCTTTCCGACTGTCTCCTTTGCTCTTGCTGCTATGGGTCCAGAGTTTGTTTCTTGTTCGCGCCGCCTCAGTGGGTGATTCAGGTGGATAACGCACTCCTTCCTGACATGTCTGGCTATTAACTTGGGGCAACCAAGGCTGCAACCTCTTCTTCTGCCTGAACATCACTATAACCCATGATGTTATGACATGTTCGACCATTTCATCTCTCAACGTCGGGCCTGTCTGATCAAATGTCTAGTCGAGGTAACACCTGTGTTTGAGCCCTTCGGTTGGGTCGGATTGTAATGCATCGCTCAAGTTTAGCAAACTCAATCGCTAACTCGTTACAGAGGTTTCGGACGCCAAATGAAAGGAACGCACATGGTTGTGTTATGGGAAAACGAAGACAGCTCCAAGATTCTTTCGCAGCGGTACGGTGTCGGTCATGTTGAGCCGGTGTTGGAACCGTCCCCACCACGGATCGCCACCATGGTTTCTCCAACGGTCGGGATTGTGCGTCAGCTGTTGTCACTATATGGCAAGTCACTAATTATGTGGTTTAGGGAGAATCACTCGCACACACTCATACCAATTATTCCACCACCACTTTCCAAATCCCAGTCAACAAGACGGACCCCCGACCTGGCCAAATCATCTGGGCGTACTCTCTCCGCCGGCCAGAGCCCGAGCCTTCGTCGGACCTCACCGGACACTATGTCGCGGGGACCGTCAACATGCGGTTCCAGAAGACAGTCCCCGACTTTCCCGGTGTCCTCACGGAGACTGAGGAGTCGTATGAGCCGTTACCGCGCCACCAGAAGCTCATCTGGCACGGCATACTCCTCTCAGTCGGCTTCCTCGTCGTGCTCCCCACAGGCTCGCTCGTCGCGCGCTGGGGCCGCACCTTCACGCCCCGATGGTTCAAAGCCCACCGCCTCATCAACTTCGGCATCGCGCTCCCCACCATCGCCGCGGGCTTCATCTTGGGTCCCCTCGCGGTACTCGACCGCCAGGCGACGCATTTCGCCGACGCTCACCAGATTTGTGGGGTGTTACTCTTTGCGGTGTACATCGGGCAGTTGTTCATGGGTAGATACATCCACGCTCGACGAGACGTCGAGGGCAGATCGCCTCACCCACCGGCCAACATCTTGCATGCCGTCTTGGGCATCTCGATCGTCGTGGGGGCGTTCCTGCAGGTTCGGAGTGGCTTTGGGGAGTGGTCGATGAAGACCGGACAGCCCGATGTCTCGAGATGGTGCCACGATCTTTTGGCAGCCTGGTCCTTGGTATGCGATGCGTGCTTTCGATGTCTAGCCACAACTAAATTGAAATGCTCCTTCAGATTCTCCCCATACTATACTTGGGCGGACTTGCTCTACTCAAGCGTCAGTTTGTGCAAGAGCAGCAGCAGGGCAGGACATACGACGATTCGCCCGAGGGCAAGAATTATATCGCCCTGGCAGCTGCGCCGTCACCGATGATGTTCGAATCCGAACACGAGCCGCATATGGCAGCATACAGCGAGCTGGAGAGTGGGGTCCCCTTGCTGCACAGGGTAGCTGTTTGAATTTTCGATCTCTTGTATTTGGTAGCAGCAATAAACGAATTCCCTTTATTAACACGTCCGCTGAGTCCATTAAAGCAAGTTACAACAACAACATGATTAGATAAAATACATGGGTACCGATACAGATTATCGCTTTTCGAAGGCGAAGGCGATGTAGATATCTAGATGCAAGGCAGTCAACAAACAAATTCGAGACCTGGGGAGAAAGAAAAAAAACTCACTAGCTGCCTCCCACTGATCCTCGTCCATAGCACTCTCGCCGTTCGCATCGACCACCTTCATCCTCACCATCAGCGGCCCGAACTCAGGATGCTCCCGATGCTCCGAAAACACATCGTGAAACTCTTCCCTGAATTTGAGATGCAGCCCGTACTCGGCGGCCATTTGCACAAAGTTGTCCCAGACGACGATGTATTCGGGTACGTCATCTACGGCATCCTGTAGATAAAACCAATACTTGTGGCCAAACATTGACTTATGCCGACGCTTCTCGAAGCGGATTTTGTACACGTCGTTGCCGAAGGTGAGGTCTGTGGCGTCGGGGGGGAGGCTATCGAGGTTTTGTCTGGGGTTGAGTTACAGGTTATTAAAATGCGGATAGAGGTTCGATGAAAGACTTGCAATAATTGTTCAGCATTGGGAATGGTGCCGAGGAAAGTACCGCCCGGGCGAAGCCACCGGCTGACGTTTTCAAGCATGCAGCGTGCTTTTTGGATGCTTTCGAAGGCGTAGTGCATGCAGAATTGCATCGACACAACGTCGAATGGAGTCCCGAGCTTAGCTGGCGAGAAGGCCTTGGAGAGCGGCTCGGTGTAGCAGTCTAGCGCAGCAAAGGACGCGTCGAAAGTGGGCGCGCGCATCTGCTGCCACCGCGCGCGGGCTTGATCGACAGACACAGAAGCAATGTCTGCGAATGAAAAAGTCAGCTTGGGAGACGAGAGAAATGCGCGGGAAGCGGCGGACCGACGGCCAGGACCTCTGCGACGCGGGCTTTGGCCCATTTTGTGAGATCGCCGCCCTTGCCGCAGCCCATGTCGAGGACTTTGCCGCGGGAGGAGGCGGCGCGGCCTGTGCCGCGGGAGACCGTGACTTTGCTGGCGGCGAGGGCGGGATGGGCGAAGCGGGAGATGAGGACGGATTTGACCCAGTTGTTGAAGCTCTTGAGGCCGATGATGGGGGACGTTTCGCGCTGGGCGACGCCGACGTCGGGGCGGGCGTTGTCTGCCGAAAGCGGTTGGGTGAATATCATTCTCGAGTTGAAGATACATACAGTGTTGGACCACGACACCGACATCGCCAGCGTGCTTTTTCGCTGGGGGTTGCTCGGGGTCGACGTCGGGTTCTGGGGAGCGTTTGCGCTTTGCGAGAAGGGCTGCGCCCTTGCCCTCGTATGATTTATACATCTTCATCTCCGCCTGTGACATTGGCTTCAAGACGGAGTCTGCTGGAGAGATGCGATTTCGGGGGTTGTACATGAGAGACTTCCGGATGGCGGGGGCCGCAGCAAGGCGGTTGTCGTCGTCGTTGCGGAGGAGATGGGTGATGGAGGAGGTGCGGGGGGATGGATCTGCGTTGAGGAGGGCAGCAAGGCCAGTAGGGCGGCGGGTGAGGGGTATCGAGGGAGATTGGGGGGGAGACTTGAGGAAGGCGATGTTCTGGGAGGGAGTGACGGGCGAGTTGAGCACCGCGTCGCGCACTGGGTCAAATGCAGGCATCAACGCGAGGATAATTCTGTTGTTGACGCTTGTTTCGACTAGTGGTACCCATCTTCTCCTCCACCACTTTGTCGTCCAAGCCTCAAAGGTTCGGGAAACCGGTACAGAGGTCTATTTCTGTGGTAGCTGCTGATTTACCCTCGCGATACTCATATTCTTCTGCTTCATTATCGTCTGGAACTCCTGCATGGCTCTCTCTGAAAATTGAATTCCTGCGGCATTGGGCGTCCAGAAAGGGGATTGCCTGGGTCGTCGAAAGTTGTACGATGTTCTGCAGGAGTTCGGCGGTTATACTCTGATACATCCTTCGAAACCTGCCAGAGCAAAGACTCTGCACAACACGTTGCAAGCCAACATCCGAGAGGTGAGTTCATTCCTAGCATGGCGAGATGGTGCTTCGAGCGGTTGGAGGAGATCATGTCGGAGGTGCACACGCGCAGGATACTCCGGCAGACGTCGCGGTCGCGCGACACACGGCCGTAGAGGCAGCGATCCTCGGTGCATACTCTGGCTCGAGAAGGCACCGCTACAGTGCTCAAGTCTGCGGGCTTCTGTGGGAGCTGCGCCGAAGTTACGTTGCATTGTCTGGGGTTCATGATTCTCTGTACGAGGAGCCATTGTGTAGTGTACGTGTAAATTAACATGCATTGGCTGAGGCGAGGGTGCTCGCGAAGGATTCCTGGTGTCCGAGCAAATAGTCAACCAAAGTCAGGGAAATGCTGTTTGTGAAGCCTTTTCCACTCGCTTCACATTTTTACTCGCAAAAGGAGGGGTTGCAAAAATCCATAACCCCCCCTATGAAAAAATGGGACTCAAACACATTTTATGAGTAACTCGGACGAAAATCCATAACCCCCCCCGGGGGGGGTTGTGAAAAAATTTCGAATCAAAACGCCAACTCGCACAAAATTCATAAACCCCCCCGGGGGGGGTTATGAAAAAAATGCGACTCAAACACACTTTACGAGCAACTCAGGCGAAAATCCATAAACCCCCCCGGGGGGGGTTGTGAAAAAATTTCGATTCAAAAAGCCAACTCGGGCGAAAATGCATAACCCCCCTCGGGGGGGTTTATGAAAAAACGCGACTCGAAACGCGGTTCACGATGAAAGGGGAAAGGCGACAAGTTTGGTGTTGACGCGTGTTTTGACTTGGCCATGTATATCAAGACGCTGACGATCCAGGGCTTCAAGTCGTACCGCGACCAGACGAACATCGAGCCCTTCTCCCCGCGCCACAACGTCGTCGTCGGCAGAAATGGCTCGGGAAAATCAAACTTCTTCGCCGCAATCCGTTTCGTCCTCTCCGACGCGTACACCTCCATGACAAAGGAGGAGCGCGCCGCACTGCTCCACGAAGGCGTATCCACCACCGCGACCCTCTCCGCATACGTCGAGATCATCTTCGACAACTCAGACAACCGCTTCCCCACTGGCCACGACGAACTCATCCTCCGACGCACAATTGGTGTCAAGAAGGACGAGTACTCTCTCGACAAGAAGAGCGCGAGCAAGGCAGACGTTATGAGTCTTCTCGAAAGCGCAGGCTTCAGCAAATCGAATCCGTACTACATTGTACCCCAGGGTCGCGTGCGTCGCGTCGCGTTCATCGTCGTGTTCACCCCTCATCCACCATAGATCACCGCGTTGACGAACGCCAAGGACACCGAACGGCTCGCCCTCCTCAAGGAAGTCGCCGGTACCAAAGTCTACGAGCAGCGCCGCTCAGAGTCCCTTCGCATCATGACAGAGACGGACGCCAAGCGCACCAAAATCAACGAGCTCCTAGACTACATCGAGTCCCGCCTCACTGAGCTGGAGGAGGAGAAGGAAGAGCTCAAGGAGTTCCAGGACAAGGACAAGGACCGCCGATGCCTCGAATACGCCCTCTATCAGCGTGAACTCGAGGAGGTCGGCGAGGCCCTCGAAGAGATCGAGGAGGACCGCCGTGCCGATGTACATGGCGCCAACCAGCGTCGCGAAAAGTACAACGAACGCGAGAGGGAGATTCAGCATCTCGAGAAAGAGATCTCCGAGGCCAAGCACAATCTGGAGACCGTTGGGACGGCTCGCCAGGACGCACAGAGCGAGCTCACAGAGTTCATTCGCGCACGCACCGAAATCGAATGTATCGTGCAGGATCTCAGGAGCGCCGGCCAGCGCGCCGGTGGCAAACGGGAGGAGCACGAGGCTGAGTTGCGACAAGTCGAAGAGCAGATTACTGCCCGTGAGGCATCCCTCGAAGCCCTTTTACCTGACTGGGAGGCAACGCGCGCGCGTGAGGCCACAGAGAGACGTACGCTCGAAGAAGCAAACGCGCGACTGGGCTCGCTCTTTGCCAAGCAAGGCCGCGGCGCAAAATTCCGCACCAAGGCGGAGCGCGACGCCTTTCTCAAACAGGAAATCGAGTCCATGAGTGCTTACAAGACCTCGCAGGCCGCTGCACTGCAAACGACCAAGAATCAGCTACGTGATGCCGAAAAGGGGCTCGGCGAGATTGACGCTCAGATCGCGGGGGTGCAAGGCAAAATAGAAGACGGTCGGACAAGGACGAAGGAGTTGCAGGAGCAGATAACGGTGTTGAAGGACAAGCAGAACGAATTGACGGAGAAACGGAAAGACTTGTGGCGTGAAGACACGAAACTGGAGAGCTTGGTGGGCAGAGCGTCTACCGAGCTCAAGACTGCCGAACGATCCCTCGCTAGCATGATGGACAAGGACACGGGTCTTGGTCTTGGTGCCGTGGATAAAATTGCTGAACGATACCATCTCAACGGCGTCTACGGCCCTCTATATCGTCTCTTCGAGATCACTGACCAAAAGTTCAGCATTGCCGTTGAACTGACGGCTGGCAACAGGTGCTTTCAATTCTCCCCTCTCTGAATTTTCAGCTGACCGTCAATTCAGTCTCTTTCATGTCGTGGTCGACAACGACGAAACCGCCTCCAAAGTGCTAGAAGTGATGCTGAAGGAGAAGACCGGCCGCGTCACCTTCATGCCACTCAATCGCCTGAAGCCGACGCACACGACGCTGCCGAACGCGCAAGACGCGATTCCAATTCTCGAGAAGCTCAAGTACGACGCGGAGCACGAGAAAGCCTTCCGACAGGTATTTGGAAAGACTTGCGTGTGCCGCGACCTCACCATCGCGGCCGCGTATGTCAAGAGCCATGGCATCAATACGATCACACTTGACGGAGACAAGGTAGACCGCAAGGGCGCGCTTACCGGTGGCTTCCACGACGTCAAGCGCAGCCGCATCGACGCCATCAAAAACGTCACGACGTGGCGCACCAAATGGGAAACCGAGGATGCGCGTTCGAAAGAGGTCAAAGCGGCTATTTCACGCATCGAGCAGGAAATCACGCAGGTTACGGGGCGGATACAAGTCCTCACTTTGCAGATCAATCAGATTCGCGAGTCACGTGATAGGCTGATGGAGGAGGGGACGTCGCTCACGAAGGAGAAGGAGAAGCTGAAGGAGCGTACGGCGAAACTCGAGCGCGACCAGAACGAGCTCGAGGCCGAACTTGGGTCATTGGACGCCAAGCTCACTGGCTACGATAACGAGTTGAACAGTCCGCTAACCAAAGGGCTTACAGATGCCGAGGAACAGGAAGTGGTATCTCTGACAGATGAAGTCGAGCAACGACGAAAGGACATGGTTGAGCTAGGCAAAAGTAAGAACAAAGTGGGTTCATTGTCTTCTTGATATCCCTACCTTTTATTGACATTGTTTCAGTTGGAAGGAAAGAAAAACGCGATCGAAATCGAGTTGAACGAGCGGCTGCGCCGTCGGCGGGACGAGCTCAAGCTCAAGATCGACGAGCTTGCGCAACCGGGTGACGAGGCTTCGTCTGCGGATGATCTCGAATCCCGTACCAGGGAGCTCAAAGCGCTGAACAATTCCATCAAGACGTTAACAGCCAAATCGCTAGGTCAGTCTTCTTTCCTCGTTGAAGATACTGTTTTGATGAATTGCCCATGAAGAAATGGAAAAGGAGGTAGAGGAGCTGCAAGCGGAGATGCAAGAGCTCAGGTCGTCGCTTGAGAAGGTCCAGCTTCAGCAGACGGAAGATAGTCGTAATATTTCTCGGCAACAAAAGACGACGGAGCGTTACCTGGCCAAGCGACAAATGCTGTCGTCACGGAAAGATGAATGCAACCGGAACATCCGCGACCTCGGTGTGCTCCCGGAAGAGGCATTCGAGAAATATACGAGTGAAAAACTGGATCGGGTAAGGGCATCGTTTATCTGACCCCCTTCCTCGCGCTCACCTCCGTCTCTCGCAGTTGGTCAAGAAGCTTCACACCGTCAACGAGGGCCTCAAAAAGTTTGCGCATGTCAACAAGAAAGCGTTTGAGCAGTACAGCAACTTCACTAAGCAGCGGGATCAGCTGCTTCAGCGAAGAGAGGACCTGGACAAGTCGGCTGCATCGATAGAAGAGTTGGTCGAAGTTCTGGATCAGCGGAAGGATGAGGCTATCGAGCGTACGTTCAAGCAGGTGGCTAGCAATTTCGAAGAGGTGTTCGAGAAACTAGTGCCAGCGGGACGCGGGAGGCTCATCATCCAGCGGCGTATAGATCAGGTGCGTGCAATTTCATTGTCTGTTTCGTTGTTGTATTAACGTGGTTGTTCAAGGATGAGGAAATGGACGAGGATGCCGAAGAGACACAGCAAAGCAGTATCGATAATTATACCGGAGTTTCCATCAAGGTAATCAGTGTTTATTCTCCTCCGCCTACCCATCTCAATATCATACTGTTCAAGGTGTCCTTCAACTCCAAAGTCGATGAGGGTCTGCGGATACAGCAGCTGTCGGGTGGCCAAAAATCGCTGGTCGCACTCGCTACCGTGTTCGCAATTCAAAAATGCGACCCAGCTCCGTTTTACCTGTTTGACGAGGTTAGTCGTCTTTTCTTTGTCCCCTTCCTTGTTTGCTTCAATCCTTTACTCAGATCGACGCCAATCTCGATGCTCAATATCGCACGGCCGTAACATGTACGTTTCGTCTGTGTCGTCCACTTCTAGTCGGCTCATCTGTCCAAAAGCAATGATACACTCATTGGCTTCCACTGCTCAATTCATCACGACGACATTCAGACCCGAAATGCTGGTGACTGCCGACAAATTCTACGGTGTACTCTTCAATAATCAGAAGGTGTCGTCGATTCGGGCAATCAAGCGCGAAGAAGCCATGGAGTTTGTAGACCAAGAGGCCCAGGCACAATAGATGATGATACCAGTGTAGCAACCTATTGCTTTATTTTTCCTGTTGTTGTATACCTTATTGTACTTGTATATCCGCTTTCAATAATACAATTGTATTTTTCACGCACGCAGTCTGCCTACCTACAGCTTGGAGCGCTTGTCCCATTTCGCTAGCCATCCTGTTAGATCGTCCAACGAGCGTTCTATGTAACCAATACGCGTCCGGATGGTCTCCAACGTCTGCGCGAGGGACATGTGGTACGTCGAGTTATCCTTGCCTTCGAAGAATTCTTCAATGCTCTTGACGTCGTCCTTGGTGGACAGGGCCCCGAACGCGAGCTATGAGAGATCATTATCCGTTGTGAGAATCTTAAGGGAAAACACCGACCGGAACGAGGTATCTCATAGTGGAATTTCCATCAAACCGCTTCATGAACTGGACGACCATCAGCATACATATGTATAACCCGGAGAGGTGCGCGGAGGTCTTACAGTGCTGTAATTCTGCTTGAAGAAGGTAGCGATCTGACGCCTGGCATGAATGTTCGACTGGAAGCCACGCCAGTAGTAAACAACGTCTTGGTCTCGGGATTTGTTGAGAATGTAAGAGAATGTCTGGTCTATGAGCTCGGGATCACGAGTGTTGGCCATTGCGCGACTACGATCCGTGAGTAAATTTGAAGTGGATCTCAACCATGTTCTTACATCGCGGCACTTGAAATGGATCGATCAGTGAGAAAATGAGGGTTCTATAAAGATATTTGCTCACATTCGGGCTGTGGGAGTCGGCGGATTTTCTTGTATCTTCAAGACTGCTTCGTATTCGGCCCTCCCACCATATTTAACCGCCTGCAAATCTTGAGATGATGTGAAAGAATGCATGTTTTACTGACAGCAATGAATACGGAGCCCTGCAAGTCGGCAGGAATTTTCGAGTCGTCGCCAGTCGACATATAATGAGCGAAACGGCTCTTCAGCTCATCAATGACACTGAAATACCATCAGTACTGAGTCAAGGTCTTGGCATTAGGTTTACCCCTGGTCTTGACCAGAGCCACCGGCCATGGAAATAGCCAATGTTCGTAGTTGAGTGACATCCAAAGGCTCCTCAGCCGAGTATTCGTAGCCGAGTCTTTTGACAATAGGGACGAATAAGGACTGTTGAAAAAGTCAGTGACGACGATAACGAGAAACAAAATTCTTACGCGGATCAGAGCTCGCACCAATTCCACCGTCTCCGGACTCTCCCAGAAGGTAGAAGTCAGGCCACCAAGGCTTTCCGCAATAGTTGACCAAACCAAGTCTTCGGAAAGTGAGCAAGATGGCATACGCATAGAATCTACACGCACATTCTTTTTCGTTTGATCCCAAAAGCTCCATCACTGTGAGAGCGTCGCTGATTTTCGCGAGCCCAGCCTTTGAGAGAGCATTGACATCGTAGAGGATTCCCATTCTATCGTCTAAAGAAAAGATCGAGTTATCCTTGGAAGCCTCGGCAGCAATCTTTGCCAGGCGCTCCGGGGTATACAGCACCCGATCTAATGAATCCAATGAGCTCGTGCCAAGCCGAACGATACGCGTGAAGTTAACCCACAAACGCCAACAGTGCCCGCATTGAGCTTGAATGCCTGGCTATTATCTAAGGTAATATCCGTCTCGCGATCTTCCAGGAGGGCCGATTTGTCCACGGTAGCTTTACCGTCTTTGTCGACCGTAAGAATACTCAAGGGTACTTTCCTGAAAATCAGACGTCAGGATCAAACCAGAAAACGTATCTGTAATTCAAACCAGATGGTTTCATTCTCTTTGGGATCCACTTGTCCAGTCTCAATGAACCGATCCTGACGGACGTGAATGCCGTTGGCATTCTCAGTCACGGTTATGACAGGGAACCCTTGCTATGGAAGAGAGTGGGTTCCTTCTCAGGTACAGGACCATTTCGTGCATACATACCTTCTTGATCCAGTTGTCCATGATACTGATAGTATCCAGTCCAGTGGCGGTCGAGATACCCTCAAAGAGGTCATTGGTGACAGTATTCTTGTACAGGTTTTTCTTCAGGTAAAGCGAGACGCCTTTCAGGAATTTCTCCTCCCCAACATAGTCGCACAGCATACGAAGCACTAATAGGAAATCAGCCAAAATAAAGTCGCAATAATTTCAACGCGCACGTACCGGAAGCTGCCTTGGAGTACGAGAGCGCGTCGAATATCTGGTCGATGTAGCTGGCGTCTGGACATTCAACCTCGATGGGGTGTGACGAGAGCTTGGCATCTAGAGCGAGAGCGCTATGGAGATGGTCGGAAATGAATTCAGAGTTGGCCTTCCATTCAGGGAAAATCCTGGAGCAAATTCATTATATTATTGCCTGCCTCGAGCAGTATCAAACCGGCGCACTTGTCTGAAAAATGACTGTTAACATGGTTCATGCGATTTCGAAGGGAGGTATTCACTCAGAATGATTACTTCGCCCATCTTCGCCGAAAGATCAGATTAGTCCTAACACGAAGCACATACATACCAAGGTCGCGAAACCTGCCAAACAGCTAGAGATGAACGGCGGGTATAATGGAAGGAGAACCAATGCACCCACCCTCGTTCAAATAAAGATTATCCCACCACCGCATAGTTGTGATGTTTCCGAACCTACGAACACAATTCTTTCATGAAGGCAGAATGGAAGGGTGAATGCGACTAACCACATGTGGGCAACTTCATGGCTCTGGGTCTTAGCTACATTCTTCTGGGCGTGTATATCGGCCCTAGCAGGGTCGAGCAGGAGGGCATTTGTCCGGCCAGTGATTAATCCCCAGTTCTGTCCCGGATTAGCACGCATATAAACAGAGCAGAGAGGGATCGTTACCTCCATGGCACCTGGTCACAATGCACTATTCAGATCTAAAAATATGCAGCGAAGAAGGAAATTTACCTGCATCAAAATCCGAAGCCTACAACGACTAAGATTATGCGATAGAAAAAAAACAAAGCGGTCACGCACCACAAGAGTATCGAGCTTGGGCAACGGGTACTCGACGTCGAAAACTGTTTCGTAGATCGGTATGACCCGGGCAGCTACATCCAACGCAAACGCAGCCTGATGGATGACATCGGGGGTGCCTGTACGAGTTCAATCATAGCAAGCGTCGCTCAAACGATGGGCCACGAACTGTATATACGAAGAGGCACAGTTTTCCCGCTGAGCGGCATAACGACCTTTTGTTCGAGATGCACGAATGGACCATTAGCGTACGCTACAATGTACGAGGACATGGGAGGCGTTGTTTCGAATTTAGTTATTTTCCATTTGTGCTCGGCAGGTAAGGACGAAAGTAGCTTGCTGATCTCAGTGTCGGTGTTGGCGTTGTTTCCAGGTTCGTACGCTTCTTCTGAGATGGCGGGCATGTTGCTTAGATTTACCGTGTCCGCATGAGAGACCATTGTGATAGCGAACGTGGCTTTCAGGAGGGGTTCATCCCAGCAAGGGAAGGCTGCGCGCGCATCGATGGCCTGGTTCGAGTGTAATGTATAAGGGTTGGGTACGCGACTCGAACGAATATCCATACCTCGAATTGAGTGAGGGCGTAGTGCTTGGTTTCTCCTTTTTCCTCATAAGCCGACATGTAATATCCCCTCATACTTGATTTGAGGGCGCCATCGAAAGCCAGCTTCAATTGCGCTTTAGATCCGGCCGGCAGAGCCTTGGGGAAGGTGAAGGCGACGCGCTGTTGCTCTTTGTCGACGGCCTGTCCGGATTGCAGTTGCAAGGATTGCGAAGCATCGGAGTAGATCGAACTGTAGACGCGGGTCTAGAATGAACCTCTAAGGCAGCTGGATATTCACGTACGCTTGCCCTAGGACCAGATCGTTGGAATTAAGCTCAACGGTGGATGTTTCTTCGTGGATGTCCAGACTATAGAGTCGTAATCGCCATTATGAGGCAGAGAAATGAAGTGCATTAATTTCTTGCCTGATATTGACGAATCCACCAAACTTGCAAGTTTTGAGGTCGGTCCAGACAGTGACCTCGTAATGGCTGGGTTGGACATTGACCGGGAGTCTGTACTTGTCTTGTGCCATGGTGGAATACGCTGAAGACAGTAGGTTGCGGCGAAGATTATTAATTGGGGGCTGGGTGAGAGCGGGACGAGAAGTGTACAGATCTGCAGGCAGACGGCGTACACGGCTCACGCGGCGCCATGTCCCGAATACTGTCCACATGCACCCCAAGAAAATCCCTATTTTTTGGACGACGCGTCGGTCACAACTGTGACACCCTCGCTTAGACGCGTACTCGCAGTATTGCACGTTGGACGCGACAGGAAGTATCGCAAGATCGCGTAGTGTCGGCCGCTGGATACATTTCAGAATTTAGGACGTGTTTCCGAGATTTTTGAACGAATCATCGAGCTATTTGGTACATGTACATGTACAGGCGCTCTACTAAAGTGATCAAATTTCAAAGGGTATCATTCATAGACAGGTCCCAAATTGTAGCGACAATAGCAGCAGGGTGGTAAGTGGGGTACAGTGTGCCTGCCCGAGCTTGATTCTCCGCGGCGAGATGGCGCAAGACCAAGAGGTTAGGATATTGGGTCGCCGAAATCGGTCGTTTGGACCCGAGGATTCAGGGTAAGGTGTTTTTCAGCGAAGTCAAAGGTTGGGTGCAATACATGGAGCTTCCACATCCATATTATAAGCGTACGATTTGACCCTCGACACAACAGTGAAACGGAGAGTTGAGCCCCTTGGACGGTGCCCTATCTCCGCGATATTCGAGGACCTGGAAAAGGCCAGCATTCTCGGTGGTTCTAGATTCAAGGGTCAATGTCCGATCTGTCTGTCGTGGAGAGACGGCCTGTCTCGTCAGATAAGGGACCGGGACCTGCGCCTGCGGTAGAAGTTTGGGCTCAAGATCTTAATTGGCGACGTTCATTTGACGAGGTCCCAGTTGTCGAATGGACTCCGAGAGCAGAGGAGAACAACAGGTGGCTACAGAGCGGCCATGGCCAGTCCGAGTCGGTGGACGAAGAGAGACCAAGGTGGGAGTCACAACGAGTCACAGAAATGTCACACGTGACTGTGACATCCTGTAACAGGAACGTTTGGCGCCGACGACAACGCCGAAAAATGTGGACAACTTCAAGTCGCAAGTGCTTTGCAAGCTTCTGCAACGGTGTTTCAAAGCGACTGATGATATGTTGAAATTGTTTCAAGGTTCTGCGCTGTTCTGCGAGCATCGGCTATCCCGCTTTTCCCGCATCAGCAATGAGCGGAATGTTCTTGAAAACTTGGTACTACGTATAGCGCTCGTCATTTCAGCGTTGGACGAATCAGCCAGCCTTGCAACCGGAACCGCGAGACCGCGACGGGATATCGCTGAATTACAGAGAAAAATGGCAGAGACCATGACGCGTTGAGGCCGTCATGAGAAAGGCGGGCACGTTCAACTGGGAATTTCTTGTTGCGTCTGGTGTCCGGGGGCCATCCACCCAAAAAATCAGAGTGTGGGTCTGTTATCAACGCGGCCGATTCTTTTTGCTCACTTTACACGCTTCCTGCACGCCGCCTCTTGTTCTTTGCTCCCCGCCATGTCGCGTCTTTCAAAGCCCAAACGCTCCGCCACTGGCAGCTCTGCCCACTCCACCGCACCCTCTGTCGATGCAGCCCCGCTCTCTCCGCCTCGTCCCTTTTTCTTCGCTCAGGATGCACGACGCGACTCTGGCTCGGATTCTTCCATCTCCGACTCCGATAGAGAAAATACCGCTCCTCGCGTCCAGACCCATGCCCGCCGCCGATCTGCCATAGCCGCTTCGACATACGCTCCAGTCGCCGCCGCGTCTCCCATCTCTCCTTCTTTTCCCGGCAGACGCCGCAACTCCAATCCTTTCGACGGCTCCACTCCAGGTTATGCATACGCCCAGCAGGATCGCGATTATGCACCCGTTTCAGGTGCTGGTCTCGAGGACTCCGAGCTTTCTCCTGCCGTTGCAAACACTTGGTCTGCTGCGAATCTATATTATAATGACGTCGACGAACCCGCTTCTCCACCTGCTAGCCGAGGTCGTGTTTCCTCTGGCCAGGCCCGCCCTCCTCCCAGCAGCTTTCAGTTTCCTTTCCAGTGTACCGTTTTTTCTTGTCTATCTCACTCTATAGTCTCGCTCACCCTTTCACAGCTCACCCGGGAAACCCAGATCCAATTCCCCGCCGTCGTTCAGGTTCCTTCGAAAGTTTGACTAGCGGAGGAGATCACAGATTTCAAGCTACATCTTCCGACGCCTCCCATGAACCTTCTTTACCACAACCCGTCGCTCCCTTCATGGCTGGCGGCGATCCTCGCCACAGTTCTTCCTCTGGCTCCATCAGTGCCATGAACACCAACAGCATCTACCGTACCTCTGCAGCTGCCGGCATGTTACAGCCAAGTGCTTCCCAGACCGCTCTCAATGCCGCCTATACTGCCAACCAGGCCGGTAACTCTACCCAAGATCTGGGTGGTCCACCTGTCGCTCCTTTTGCTGCCATTCCTCGCAGTCCATCCCAGACTTTCCGTGCTCCCTTCCTATCTCCCGCCTCACGCCCAGGTTCCAGCCTTTGGTCCCCTCCTTCTTATCCATCTTACCCATCGTTCCCCGGATCCGGCTCTGGGTCTGGTTCCGCTGTTCAGCTCGCCCTTCCAGCACCCCCTGCACCGGCGCCAAGCACACGGTTGGCTGAAAAACTCACAAAAGAAGAGAAGCCGTGGCTGCAGCGTTCCGCGCCGCGTGCTCGCGTGTCGTGGTGGCTGACCGCCGTGTGTATGCTCCTTGGTCTGTTGGGCGCGGCGGCCTTGGTTTTCTTCGGCTATGAGGGCGTGAATCGCTTTACAGACAGCCAACTGTGCAGTGTCCTCGATGACAACTTTGATACGTTCGATTTGCAAAATACGTGGACACGGGAAGTGCAGTTGGGCGGGTTTGGGTGTGTACTCTCCCTGATGAACGAATGAAAGCAAATCATTGACCTTTCTTCTCAGAAACGCCGAGTTCCAGATCGCCTCGAATTTTGACAATAACAGTCGAGTTGTATGTAAATTGATAACACTCTGCCGTCGTGATCATTAAACATTGTTTAGATGAACGGGGAACTCTATATAATGCCAACACTAACTAGCGCGTGGCTTGGCGAGTCAACTGTCCAGAGCGGGTCGATAACGGTTCCAGACTGCACCGAAGCGCACGTTCTTCCCCATCTTTTTGTGCATTTGATTCTGAAACCCAAACAGGAAAACTAACATAACGGCGTGCAAGGCATCGGGCAACGGCGTCGACCAGGTCATCAACCCTGTCATGAGCGCGCGTATCAGCACGAAGAATCATTTCAGTATCACGTATGGACGCGTCGAGGTGCGCGCCAAGTTGCCCAGGGGGTCAGTCAAGTCTTCGGTCAATATTAAAGCGAGGCTAACAAATTTACAGAGACTGGCTTTGGCCCGCGATCTGGATGTTACCGGTGACTGGGAGCTGGCCATTGTCGGGCGAGCTCGATATCATGGAAGCGAGGGGGAATGGGCCGGATTATCCTGCGCAGGGTAAGTGTGCCCATCACCAAAAAAACATTGGCGGCTGACCTTCTGATTAGGTACGAACTTTGTGCGCTCCACAGTGCAGTACGGCCCACTCGCGAGTGTCGTCAAGATATTGTTTGGATGGTATGGGCTGAAACGAAATAGCTTTGACAAGGTATTTGTTGTGCTGGATGTCTCCGAACTGACCGACTCAACACTCGCGCCAGGGCTTCCACACCTACGGGATGGAGTGGGACGACAAGTGGATGCGGTTCTACACTGATACACGGGTGCACACGATGCTTGAAATCTCGACGAAGAACAGCAAGAGCAGTTTCTGGAATCGTGCAGGGTGTGTATCCTTTCCCTATGTTCGCTACGAATCTAAACATCGGATAGGTTCCCAGCCACGGCACAAAACGGTTCAGCCGAAATACCGCTGAAGAACCCGTATCAGCACAATAACAGTCCGTTTGATCAGCGTTCGTTTTCTCAATGTCCGCACACGTCCTTGTTTGCTCACGAAAGACATACAGCATTCTACCTGATCATCGACCTTGCAGTCGGGGGTACGAGCGGGTGGTTCCCCGACAAAGTTGGTGGGAAACCGTGGTTCGATGGATCGCTGAGTGAGTCCTCTGTAGCCACTGCTGCTTGCAAATACTGAACATGAATCGCAGATGCAATGTACGAGTTCTACAAGGCCCAGGATACGTGGCATAAGACATGGCCTACGGACCCAGCGGACGGGGCATTCAGGATGTGAGTTGCTTCTCCCCGTTAGCCCCTACATGGCACTGACTGCATGACAGCGATTCGGTGAAGATGTGGAAGAAGTGCTGAGCATATTGAATTCATACATAGAATGGTGCCACCCAAAACGAACGGACAGAAACACGCATATACACACATACCCCGGGGTACTCGACCTCCCTCACATACAATATTGACGATACCGACTGCGACGCTTGGACCATGTACACTTTTTGCTACTTGCTACATAGTACTACGTACCGCATACTTCGCTGCAGATAGACGATCGCGGTGTTTGTGTAATTTCGATAAAAATACAAGCATTTTCAAAGCATATTACTTATCTGCCAGAATGCCCAGCCCGTTTCAGGAAGAGGTTTACATGCGGTTCAAGCTTTTGTCTCCGTTTCTGTCAGGTTTCTGGTGGTGCCTGCGGGAGAATGTTTTCGATTGATGCCCACGAAGGCCGTGCAGTCTTTGTGTACACAACATAAAACGAAACGACCATCGCATCGCATCAACACGGCTACAGTCGACCGTATAAGGCAATCGAAGGTTCATTACCGTCGACTGACGTCATTTGAAAACATTTTCTTTCAACTCCCCGATCGGGTTTCCTAGGTTCACCAAATTGTATGACATTTTGAAATGCTTTCGCAGAGTTGTCTTTTGAACTTGCGATGTACGTCCCGGTAGCTTGATTTAGTCTGCAGAGCTCCTGTTGAGTGGCTAACGGGATTTACGTGTTTGTTATCTAAATCCGCAATCAGAAATAGCCGAATTGATGTGGACCCCGAGGACCGTTGCATTGTTTAACTTTTTACGCGACGCGTCGAAGGCATGTATGGGATAACGGAGAAGCGTGTCTTCTGTGGGAACTCAGTTATCTTTACATTCCCAACATACGTCTTTCCTTGGCCTTCTTTCTCCGTCGACACCACCTCTGTCACTTCCTTCGTTTTTCCTCTCCACCCCAGCTCCCAGCCGACGCGTTTCCCTCTATTCCTCTCTGTCCACAATGGATTACGACCGTTGGGATGCTCTGCTGCACTATCTCTTCAAACAAACTCAAGGCGACGCCTGGTTCAGGCCCGATGAACCTGTGTCTTCTGGTGTGGCGCTCCGTGTATCTGACGCTTCTATTGCTGGCGGTAGCAGCGGCGGCAACACCCCCACAGGTCCTACTCTCCTCTCTGCAAATCCTCCCGAAGAAAAAACTCATTTCCCTGCTAGGTCAACGCGCTGGCCCGGAATTCCGCGTGTTCCCTTATGAAAACCCCGCTCTTGAACCTTTCGAAACCGCTGTTGCCGCACTGAATCCACAAGTCGCTGTAAAAGTTCGCAGTGCTGCGAGCCACGCAGCCCTCGCTGAAATGTGTGCTTCTTCTTCCAAACCGAAACTCCATCTCATCGCTCGTGTGCAGACCACCCGAAGACAAAAGTTTATATGTCGACGCCAATACGCGGATTCAGATTCTCGACACCATGCTCATGCTCCCCAACGCCGACAAGGAGCAGTGCGCCGCTTTCATTGTGCGTTTCGTTGCTTTATAGCCAAGGAAAATGCCCCTTATTTTTTTCTGATCAACAACAGCGGGACGAGCGTGTGCTCGTAGTGTGGTCCGATTCTCTCGACGCCATCATTCCGACGTGCCACGACTTTGAAGACCGTCTCATCAAGCTCCTTTGGCGCTCCCGTCCCACTGGACCCCTCTCTTCCAACCCCGGCTCTCTCGCTGGCTCCGTACTGTCCCACTCCGAATTGCCTGCGCGGCCGTTAGGACCTTACGACCCAGAGAAACCCACCCCGGCCAACAGTGCGACTGCGCGTCTCAACCCCTCGGAGGAAAGCGAGAAGTTGCGCACAAAATCCAAAGTCCGTCGCAATTGGTATGGCAAGAAAGTGGGTGTAACGACAACGAGCATCTCCGCCGACCTCGAGAGCGGTTTGCGCGATCGTCGTGAAGCTAAGCTATACGCACCGGTGTATAATGGTCTTGCTGCCGGTTTAGCGTTTGGTATGGCGTTTTATTCTCTGTTGGACGCGGGACTCAGTTGCCTCTCCAGTGTTCATTGGGCAAGGTGTCAAGACCCTCTTAATGGAGTGGTCCCTGGATGGATCCTTCATTCGTTTCGTGCTTCTCGCCCTGTGTCCTTTGCTCTGGTGCATCTCGCTGGTATGTTTTTCTCGCTTTGACCTCTTGCCGCCACATCATGTTGTTGCTAGTTCTTTGCGCTGCAGCTCATTCAGAACATCACTATGTGGTACGCAACTTAATCGTTCTCAACTCGACACGCTCTAAAACCTGATATAGCATTGGCCCCGTCGCTCACTTCCATGAAAATTCGAAATACTACTCTGCCATCAAGCCTCGTCCAAACAAAGTCGTCGATGAGAGCCTTCCTCACATTACCATTCAGATGCCCGTCTACAAAGAATCGCTCCAGACCGTCCTCGCGCCTTCTGTTGAATCGCTCAAGAAAGCAATGCAAACTTATGCTCGGCAAGGCGGTACCTCGACGATCTTCATCAACGACGACGGTCTTCGTCTGCTTTCGGCACCAGATAGGGACGAACGTCTGGCATTCTATGCAAATCACAATATCGGCTGGGTCGCGCGCCCCAGACACGATGGGTCAGAAGGAGGTTTCAAGCGTGCTGGAAGGTTCAAGAAGGCCAGCAATATGAACTATGCGTTGGAGCTCAGCTTGAAAGCAGAAAAGCATCTGGAACGGTTAGTTGCAGCCGCGAATGCCGGCGCAATGTCACCGGGGCAGACACCGCCGACTCCCGGACTTCCCGCACATCTTGGGATGCCCCACAGAATGAGCTTAATGAGCAGCGGTTTCGGCGACACAAGAAGCTTCTTGAGCAGTGGGATGTACGGCTTGCAATACCAGAATCGCGATGGAGATGACCACGGAGCTGTTCCCGGAGCCTGGGCGCCGCTGGGCGAGGGCGGCGTGGGCATTGGCGAAGATCTTGAGGAACGCGCCTTGGGTATGGCAATTGAGGAGATGTATGACGAAAGTGGGAAGAGATTCAGGCCGTGGGCGGCCAACGGCAAGGCGACGCGGTTGGGCGAGTACGTGCTCATCGTGGACTCGGATACGGTGGTGCCGGAGGTGGGTTTCATCTCATCTCATCTCTTCCATCCAAAGACATTTGCTCAAGCGGCGGTCCACGTCTATTTAGGACTGCTTGCGCGACGCCGCCAGGGAGATGACCGAATGCCCGACGGTGGCGATTCTGCAGCACGAATCGGATGTGATGCAGGTCGCACATCACTATTTCGAGAACGGTATCAGTTACTTCACGCGCAGAATTAACAGGTGTATTTCCATGGGTGAGGGCGTTTGGATCTTATCTTCCGGATACAATATTGATGTTCTTTGTTATTCAGCATGCGCCAACGGCGAAGTTGCGCCGTTCATGGGACACAATGCATTCTTGCGCTGGAGGGCTATTCAAGATGCGGCGTTTATTGACCCCGCCGATGGCAAGGAGAAGATTTGGTCCGAGTCGAATGTGTCCGAAGATTTTGACATGGCATTACGGTTACTCCTGCGAGGGTATATTATTCGCTGGGCAACATATTCCAAAGGTGGCTTCAAGGAGGGAGTGTCTCTTACTGTGAGTGCGAGTTTCTGAATTTCTCTTGTGCTTCTTCCCCATGGCGATGCGTCGGGCGTGGGTCGACAGCCCTGACGAGCTCCTACCTCGCCTTCGGCACGCTGCAGCGAGGCGGCTGTGCCCCAGGCAAGGGGCTCTGCACTCATCCCATGGCTGTGCAGAGTTTGGGTTTCCCACGGACATTGATGGTACCCATAATACCTGCGTTGCAACCTCAACATGTTTATTCTTCGAACACCCTGCTCACTGTTCTGCATTCTAGGTTGACGACGAGCTGAACCGATGGCATGAAAGTTCTTCCTTTCGCCTTGTTTGTGCTAATCTTCTTTATTAAAACAGGCAGAAGTATTCGTATGGGTGTTCTGAGCTACTCTTCCACCCTCTAATTCAATGGTGGAGACGTGGCCCAGTCACTGCGCAAATCCACAAATTCCTTTGGTGTAAGGCCGCCCCTATACACTACAAAATCTCCATGATGGCGTACATGTTCTCTTACTGTGAGTTTGTCTCAGTAGCATTGTATTCGCTGTCCTAATTTTCGCAGACGGTATCGCGGCCTCGGTCACTATTGGCGTTCTCAACTACGTTTTGCTTGGCTTTGAATTTCCTGTCGACGGATTTTATATTCCAAGTTTCGAAATTTGGCTCGCCTGCACGACTGTTTTCTTTGGCACCGGTACCGTCGGTTACACGCTGTTGGAATACCGTCTTGGGCACAAGGAACTGGTAAGTGACCCGCGTGTTACTGTAAGGTTGTCTCTCACGACATTCTCCGCAGTTACGTGGGTTCCTTGTGAACCTGATGTGGATACCATTCTTGTAATTATCTTTTGTTTTCTTATCCCCATCTTCCTGACATCCTCTATCAGCTTCTTTTTCTTCGGTGGTTTGGGCATTCCCGTAAGTCAGGGGCATCTCGGCCCACATTTATATTCTTTCAGGACCCATCTGACAAATTTCAAAGGTGAGCCAGGCGATATTGGCCCACCTGTTCAGCGTGAACATCACTTGGAGCGCAACGGTCAAAGAAGTAGAACGTTCGAATTTCTTCAAAGAAATTCCCAAGATTTTCAAGCGGTGAGTTGCTATGTATAGACTTTCTACCGATCTCCGCCACTAATGCCTTTCCCGTAATAGGTTCTGGTTCCCCTTGCTCGCCTCGATCACCATTATTGCAGGTATCATCATATGCTCCACTACTCTCGTTCCACTTGAGTGGCGAGTGGGCGGAGGATCGTGGGGAGTTATTTTCCCTTTGTCGTAAGTCTCCTGCGCCGTCGTAGTCCCGTGTGGAGACTAACGTCGCGAACCAGTGTTGTTTCGGCCAGCCACATTCTTTTCCCGGTAAGCCAGTTCTTCCGACTTCAATCTCCGCCGTACTCATCTACAAGCAGATTGTATTGAACCCGTGGCTGATGGTGTTCTCATACTGACGTGGACACACATGCGATTTTTTGGACCAGACATTGACTTTTACGATACCCACACTGGCCGCGACGCCTGCAGCCAATGAACCTGATACTTACCGTTACCCCGTCATACGACACGCAACCGACCTGCGAACCTTGCTCTGTCTCTGCCCTTGTCGCCAAAAACTTCATAACGAACGGCGGCCACAAACATTTGCCATGATTGACCTGTTGTTCGTGCGTTCGCTTTGTACAATACATAGAATATACCTTCAAGGACGAACGATAATCCTTCTGCACTCAAATACGAATAGTCACTTGTACCATGATTTGTTTTCTAGATTGCAAACGTTATATATACGAAATGTAGCCCTTCTATAAAATCAGTACTTCACTTGGTCCCGAGAATTCATTTTGCAAGCTGAGAATGCTTTGCGGTGATTTCATTATTGGCCACAGCCGGGGCAGAATGTTTTCTGCGGTCGGAAGCTTCGTACGTATGTTCAGTGCGAGATTTTCGGAGAAAATAAGCCAAACAGGATGGTTTCCAAAGAACAGCAAAGAACGCAATAATAAATTTCCATTTTTAAGGTAACTGCACGCCGTTTACGCGCGTACGGCTAGTCTCCCAGAGGCAGAGTCAGAGAGTGAGCCAACCTTCGCAAGCTACGGATCCCTATCTGACGTCTGCTTTCTGACGCGTGGCGCTTAACGGTTGCCTCATTTCGAACTCCGACTGATCTACCACTAAGCGGGGTTTGAAACATCAAAAACACACATCCTCGCATTTTTCATTCTCGTTCTCCACTGTCTCTCCCTGTATGGTCAAATGCTACTAACTGTACATAAACACATACTATGGGCTAGTATATCTCTGATATCTAAGAAATTCGACGGGAAACAACCTCTTAATTGACCACATATGCTCGGATTTTACTCTGTGATACATCCGCCTCGTTCTTCCTGTTAACGCCCCCCTCGGCTTACATTCTTGTTGCTGAGCACTCATCGGAGACATAACTACTCGTCCATGTCTATTATTTGCTGTCGCCGCGCTAGACTACTGCACGAAATGCTCGGTATTCCGGAGCCATGCCATCCGCTGTTTTGTCATCTGTAACCTCCCTTCTTGGCCTCAAACGACCGTAAATGCGTCCCAAAACTATCTCTGAATGCATTTATACTGTTAGGACACTCACTCCTTTTGCTGGGTCCAGTGGACTCCGCACAATGTCGGTGAGATGAAATAATGTGGCAAATTTGGATATGGCCCGAAAATATAGCACACTAGGGCGCCTTTGTGCTACCTGATAATCTTTCGACATAATACTAGCCTCCAGAAACCAAAATACAAGTCCAGAACGCGCTGGAGGGTTGGAGAACGCGAGCATTGTTTGGTCGTGAGTGGTCAACACGTGAGCACAGCGGAGTTTGAAACGAGGCAACCGCTAAGCCCCTCAGATCAAAAAGCAGACGTCAGATCAAGGAATATCCTGAGTAACACGAAGGTTGAAGGGAATTGATCTACTCTGCCTCTGGGAGACTACGTACGGCGTATGATGCTACCAAAGAATGAGATCTACTGTACTTGAGCTGAGAGGGAGATTTGTAGGTAATAGAGCCAGATTTAAAGAGGGAGTGGTGTGCCCAGATGGGAAGGGGCCGAAGGCCCGGTACGTACGTAGCTAAAGTAGGTAGGTAGGGAGAATGTGCTGTAGGTAGATAGTTGATGGGGTATGTTTATAACTAAGGGAAGTAAAGAGGAAAACGTTGCGTGGTTTTTATGTATTGTAGGGTGTGCGGGAGGTTTTTGGGATGGGAGAGGAGGGACGACAAGTTGAATGGAGAGTTGGATTTCAGAGATCGGCGGAGCGAGTGACGGGCGGTTAGATATCTTCGGCAGGTAAGGAGGTAATGGGCAACGGTTTCTGGTTGATTGCACCTTGCACAGAGCGGGGAATCGACGACCTTGATACGGTGGAGGAAGGCGTTGAGGCTGCAGTGGCCAGTGCGTAGCTGTGTGAGGATGGAAGTCTCGGCGCGGGAGAGTTTGTCGTAAAGCCGAAGGATGCGGCGCAAAGAACGCAAGTAGATACTTAGAACAAGAGACGATGTCTGTTTGTGGATCGATTTCGGTGCAAATCTTTACTTCCGCGAGACATCTGTCCTAGGCCTGTAACCGGTTTGGCTTATTTTTCTGGGCCAATTCTCAAATTCTCCGCTCAAAATCTACCCGATTGAGACGCTTTCAAGTTGGAACTTGGCGAAGTCACAAGCCGTGATGCGTAATAAAAAATTGTGACAAACCCCTCTTTGCTTCCCCACCTTCCACATCCACGCTGAACGACACGATGCCAATCCGCCACCTCAACCGCGTC
This sequence comes from Favolaschia claudopus, assembly GCA_037176885.1. Taxonomy (NCBI): domain Eukaryota; kingdom Fungi; phylum Basidiomycota; class Agaricomycetes; order Agaricales; family Mycenaceae; genus Favolaschia; species Favolaschia claudopus. The sequence continues at coordinate 666,280 of JAWWNJ010000055.1, read as the reverse complement.
CGCGTTGCCCAAACTATTCCTCTCCACTCACAACAGCTCGTGCTCAACGGTATGCAATTCATTCCTTCTCAGGAGCCGATGTTGATTGGGAGGTACTTTGCCAGCGCTTTCCCTTCGTCGGTCTGCGAGTCACAGCGACAAGCGTACCCAATCGCGCATCATCCGCAATTTCTTGGTCAAAAAAGAGCGTCTCATGCACAGTCGGGCGGACATCATCGCCCACCTTAGCACTCTGCGACACCATCAAGGTAAGTCCGTTGAACCCAGCGGCGATTGTCAGATCTGAGGCGACTCCGTCACCAGACTCCAACAAGTCAACGCGCCCCTCCAATCTCCTTCCCGTTGTCCCGTCCAGTCCTTGCGTTCCCCTTCACACTCGCAGATCTGCCACCCTACAAGCTCAACTTTCCTTCGCTGTGCTTCCCGATCCTCTCATCCCTCCGAGTCAATTTCCCAGCCCGTTTACACCTGCTAATCAAGTGCTTCACACTCCTCTTCACCCGCCATCTGAGCCCCACAAAGGCACGCCAAACAAGCGACGCAGCAGCAGGATCTGGCAGTGGAGCCCTATTCTTCCCTCACCATCATTCAATGAAAGTTGCCTTCCTCTGGGTAGTCCAGGCACTCCGGTGGACATCACTAGACGTTTTTCCCTCCTCCCGCCGCCATCCACTAAACAGGTCCCTCGAAGATTATCTTATTCCAAAGTCTACCATGGGTCGCCCTGGATGCCCGACATGTCTCATAATCAAGCCCTGGCATCGCCCGTCATGATTCGCTCGTCCTTCTGGCCGGCTTCCTCTCCTGTCGCTACCCCCCGCTATCAGCTCGATGATCTGCAGTTTTCACCTTTTCGTGTCGTATTTTGAACTCCGTTTGCTCTGAACTGTGGAGAGGGAGGAAGAAACAATAATTGCATTGCAGGCGGTCTCGTATCATATATTAACGACTCTTATAATGTCAACTAAGTACTGTAAACCATGTACTGTATGTAACAGCGATAATATGTGTAATAATCCCATGGCGATTGTAACTTGAAGTTTGATCGAGCCAACATCCGGCGATCGTAAGCCTGCCTTGCTTGAACTTGGCCAGCAATGGCGACGAGCCACACGAATAAGACCTCTGCAAGCTCTGCGCTGGCCATACTTCCTACGTTGAGGGTAAGTGGTTTGTGTCTGGGTTGCTGCTCTACGCCGTTACTTGTACTGGATAGCCACTGTCTCATTCTTCGCTTCCGCTGCAGCCTTTAAAACGTCGGCATCTGCGAAAAGTCTGTGCATCCAAGCTTGAGATCCTCGTTCTTGTTTTCCAATCTTTGGGACAGTATTCATGGCTTCCGGACGTGTTCAGAATCAAAGGCAGCATCATCAGCAGGTCAACTTCACTTGAAGCTATTCGGTTGTGCAGAGGGGATTTATCAGGAGAAACAGAATTATCGGACCAGTTTCTACAGTGACTTTGTTTGCGAGCGCCGTTGTATATGCGAATCAAAGGGGATACTCAACCTCGTGAGTTACTTCTCTTCTCCTGCCATTGTCTGGTTGCTTACTTTGATTCTTCCAGATTAACGAATGGTATTGTACCACTGCTATCGGTGGTGGTGCGTTCATACGGCTTCTATTAAATAACGTGTTTTTATTCTTATTGCATAGGTTGGTTTGATCCTTGTCTTCAGGCAAGTCTGTCTCAATGTCCCCTCTTACTGACGACATTGAATGGCATTCCTTCGGTCAGAAACGGGTACGTCGTCCTCACTGTTGTGTATCTGACCCCGCTCATTTGTTGTAGAACTTCCTACGATCGCTACTGGGAGGGTCGCAAATGCTTTGGGACATTGACTTCAAATGTCAGAAATCTTTCTCGACTTGTGTGGATTCAGGTCGCCCTCCCCCCTACCGACGAGCAACCACTTCATGTCAAAGGCAAAACTCCAGTGTCGAATCTGACCCCCCAACAATTGACTCGGAGGAAAATCGAAATCTTACGCCTGAGTCTATCGTACGTGTTCGCTGTAAAGGCAAGTGCTTGTTCCGGGGCGCACTTCAATCACCCTCAATCGTCTATAGCACTATCTTCGTGGTGAAGATGGGATGCAATTTGAAGACTATCGCGGCGTAATTCCGACGTCTTTTATTCGGTAGCCCTTCACACTCGCTATTTAAACACTCACTCACTCTACCTACTCCAGGCCTGACGAGCGAGGCTATAACACTACGACTACTCCGAACTCCTATGCAGCTACCAAAAACAATTCGGTCGCGAATCTCAGTGGTACTTCGACCGACACCCTTAACCTGAACAGATCGGACGCAACTAAGCGCGTACGGCCCAAGCGCAGTAAACACACACTCACTCCCGCGACTCCATTACTGTCCGGCACTTCTGGCACCACCAATCGCACCGTCGAGTTTCACCCGTTCGCCGACGAAGCGTCGTTGCCTCTTCCCCTGGCGTGAGTGTTGACTACAAGGATGCCAACATCATCGACTCATTGCTGAGAAAGTATTGCACATGAAATCACCCGGCTTCTGTTCACTTTCCGTCGGGATGGACTCCTGGAGACGGTTGGTCCTGCCGGTGAGTTTACAAGCACCTCGATTCAACTTTTTGCTTTGATTAAACTCGAGTCAAGGTGCAAATGCTATGACGGGATTGTAAGCTTTTTTACTGCAATCCCATAGGAGTCGCTCAATCGGTGCAGAGTCCAAAGTATGGTAGATCAAATGACTTCGATGGAGCGAGTTGCAAACACCCCCATCCCTGTTTCTTGTGAGACTTGCGCCGACACTCTTCATTTGACTCATTGTGCCACAGACGGAATTCATTTGAAGCAATGCGTAACGCTCTACCTATTTGCCCTTCCGTTGACACTCGTGAAAGAACTCGGGTGGGCGGCCGTACCGCTTGTTACTGTGGTCGCATTTACGTTCATGGGGATTGAAGGAATAGCTGATGAGATAGAAATGCCATTCGGTAAGCCTGGCCTGGCTCAAATTTCTCCAGTTCTCAGTTCGTTCTCAGGCTCAGACCCCGGTGACCTCCCTCTCGGTGATTGCAGTACTTTGCGCTGCATCTGTGCCGTCCATACTAATTCTCTGCATCTCAGACCGCTACTGTCATGATCTGAAGGAAGAAATCGAGTAAATTGTCTCTCGAAATCTCATCCTGTCTCTGACATTCCTCGTTCATTCAGGTACATCATCGAGAGGCTCCCTGAAGGCGGAGTCGGTGGCCATGGATATGATGATGGAGAGGGCGACGACTGATGAATGCACCCAAAACAATCCATACGCATTACATTTATTAATTTTTCTACTGGAATTCGGGTTGACAGAATTCGCCTGGACCGTAAGGCTGAATACGAAAACAATTAGACTGACAAGGTATTGTGAAAGACGAAAATCAACCTTGCTCGTAAGTGCAGTCAGACCTGCCGAGTTCTCGCTCGTTTGCCGGCCGCTCTGCGGTCCAGGTTTGGGTATCTCGCCCTTTGCAAAAGCGTCCAAGATTTTTTTCGTGGATTCCGGTGTCAAATCCTCCTGGAGATGGTTGAGAATTAGCTCAGACCAGACGGAGATTCCTCACGTAAAAATCGTCATTTACTGCCATCATGGGCGCATTACTGCAGGCCCCTTGGCATTCCACCTCGATAACAGTAAATTTGCCGTCTTTCGTGGTCTCGCCAGGCTTGAGACCGAGATGTGAACAAGTGGTGTTCAAGATATCCGTGGAGCCCCGTAACATGCATGGCGTTGTTGTGCAGACTTGCACGAAGTTGGTTCCTATAGGTTCTCTGCGCTGGAATGAAGCGAAGTACGAGGAGTAGGTGCAAGATACACGGACCGATTGAACATAGTATAGAACGTCGCAACCTCGTAGACGCGCATTGGGGGCATTTCAAGAAACTCGGCCACGTAGTTCATCACGCTAATGCTTGTCCATCCTTTATTCTGCCTCTGTCCGAGATCGAGTAGAGGAATGACAGCCGCTTTCTTGTACTGGGGAGGATAGTGGGATACGACTTCTTGCGCGCGCTTCAGGTTCTCGGGAGTGAACTTGAAGGCTATCTGTGATAAATGGCTGAATACTAGAGACTAGCGAACGCTGTGCAAAGCAAATGCAGACCTTCGGGTTGTTGTAGTCGGTGTCGCGGTGCTAAACGATATGAGTGCGGAGAAATATGGCGCGTTACTGGACGCACAATGAAGAGAGACTCGGATCTAGTGGGTGAGGTGGTTGAAATAAAGCGCGAATGCAAGGTCAAGCGGGGGAGCCGCCTCGGTATTCTGGCGGCGAACATAGTGGTCTTTACTGGACACAGGCTCGGCAATCACCAACTAACAGAGCCAAGCACACCTTAGCCGCGGCGCACACTTCCCAGCCTATTGCGATGACCCAATTTGCATGTCAAGGTATTCACGAAGGAGTTCAGGTTTTGGATGAAGCTTGGATGTAACCCAATTTCGACCACATGTGCTAGTATTACGCTGTATCAATCATTGACCTTCGCCATCGCGAGGTCAAACCATCTACTTTCAAGAGAACCCCAGCAGCAGCTCTCGTCAATCTTGTCTCCTGCGCGCCACCACCGCCGGCTATTTTTGCACCCTTTTCCAGTTGCGAGAAGACTACACCCGCCCATTCACCCACACCGAGAAGTAGTTCAGTGTGGTCCAAGCCCAAAGCACGTCCGTTGTCCAGTTGCAAGCACCCGTCGAGTACGACGAGTGCAAGTTCCAAAGTCGTGGTCAAGACGGAAGCTTCCTTAGATTCGGAACCCGATTTTTCTGTGTCGTCTGTTTCCATCGAAGAGATGGGTCGTGTTCCTAACGTGACGGCCAGTTCCAAAGCCTCTGGGGCTATGACAGCCAGCCATTCCGGTGCATTCTTAGACACATGAACCAAGATGCCCAAGGTGGCGAGGAAGTGTGACAAGACGATGGGATTTAGAATGAGGCCAGTACCAGCACCTTGATACCGGTGACGGCCATCGTACTTTGCAGTACGTTCTTCTCGTGTTTGTTCATCGCGGAAGAAAAGCCAAAACCTGTTGATGAGTGGCGCTATAAAATACTGAGCCGCAACCTCGTTGAACGAGGTATTTGTAGGTGGCGGTCGGGGCGTATGACGACCTGCTTCTGAGATCATGGGCGATTTTTGCACTCGTAACCGCCGTTCCCGTACAAGGTCGGGAACCTTGTCAGCATTCGCTTCCGCATCGCGATCGAGAGCTTCGCGACTGATATCACCCAGAATTTGGGGAAGAGTTCTCCGTTCGTTGCTATCTTGAAGATACTTTTGGTGTAGACCAGCAGGAAGTGTTTTACTGGGAAACCCTATGCGATTTTGAGGGTCTAGAGTTTGCACCAGCCCCGCCAGTTCTCTGGCCCCATGTGCCAAGGCGTTAAGCATCGTGTAGCGCTGATCGGTCGAGTACTGATTCTTGAAAAATTCCTCGATGATGCAGCTGTTCGTAAGTCAGAATTCTACTCGTATACCACCGATCTGACAACGTACGGGGCCGCTATTTTCGGCACACAATATACAAGTGCATTGAGTGCCCCTTGTCTTTTGGCAGAGAATCCTTCGAGCTGGTAATTGTCCTGCAAGCCGACGAGCCCGTATACCAGATTGACCGCATTTTCCTCTGTTTCAATCCAATCAAATGGCGATGAATACCGAGAGTGTTCCACGCACGCAATTCCATCCCATATCCTGTTTTCTTTCGAATCAACTCCTCAGCGCAGTTGATGCCCATCTCAACCTCGTTAGCTAATTTTGATTCGTCTACATTGAGTCCGCCTGCGGGTCGAATCAACGCGCCAAGTTGAGCGAGATAGACAGGTCGAGGAATCTTTTTGACCCCAACGCCAAGCGTCGGATCTTTTTCGATTTCGTCCAACTCCGACGGTGTAGGCGAGTTGGAACGAGAAGAAGATTGTGATATATAGCCGGAGAGGGAATCATCAGAGTCATAGCCCGCGCCAGTAGGCTCTGATCTTGGAAGCGCGGGAGTAGCAATTGGGGAAATATCGGATTCGTTTGCGGACGGTGGTGGTGACTCGTGCTCCAGATCATCGAGGTTTGAGTCGACGTCCCGGGCCAACAAGAGTTGACGAATCTTTCTTGCCCATACTTTGCCCTCGTCATCTCCTTCCCAGTCACCGAAATCAAGCTTTTTCCCCGAGAGCTGGGCCACGACCTCAGCTCCTAGCATGCCACAACGACGAACGGAGCCATCTAGATGAGAAATGTATTCTCCTACGCCAGAAATGAGGTTCGAAGAGAGAGCAAGAGAGTGGAGCTTGGGACAAGACGGAGGAAAATAAGACAGCGTGATGAGGAGCAGCGCAGTGAGATCTGAATGGATTCAGTGGCGGTATACGTATACAAATGAGCTCACTGACAGTGATGTCTGTTCAGAAGGGAATGCTTAACGTGCTCAGGTGAAGCCCACATTTCAGCCACGGCGTCCAGTAACAGTTCAAGCGCTTGATAGCCATGAGAAAGCGATACCAGACCGGAGTATGGAGCGTACCATGTACATTCGTTTCGAGTCCAGAAACCCAGCAGACGATTATTCGCGCAAGACCTTCATTCCAGGTTCGGGTTAAAATTACGGCTAAAACTGACTCCCAGAGATCATCAGGCTCGACAGACCCTAAGAGTCCGAGTAGAACAAGAGATTCTCTCTTAACCAACGCGCGTTGCGGAAGCGAATCATTTGTCCCAGACTCGATGGACAACGCCCCAAAGAGAGACGTTAAGATGCTCTGCAAAGTGAAGGGCGAAAGCCCCCGCAAAACTCTGCCCCAAGCGGCAGTATAAGACGCAGAATTTGGTTCGCTCACTCGCACTCGAATTTGAGCAAGAGTTGCCTGAAAGAAAGAAGGTTGCGAACGAGACGTGGGCTGCACAGCAGGAAATACACCGAGGTTGACCAGTTTCGTCAAAAGGTAAATCAACGGTGTCTCTTCAAGCGCTTGCATCATCCAATGAGTTTTCGATGGTGGGACGACTGAGTGCACCGCACACCTGACGCCGTGAACGATGCTACCATGTGCTCTGAACATTTACACACAGCGTTGAAATAAGCACCATGCTCAAGCTGAGGGGGGATGGATTTCCCTTGCAGTGCATTCGCAACCCGCGCAGGTACTGCACCGATGTTTCGTACACAGTCCTCCCATTCCCGAATACGTCTGGCGTCTTGCACATTTTGCGACAAGACAGCAGCGTATAGTCGATCTATAGGATATCGCTCTGAGAGGCGTACTAAGAGACGAATCGAATAATCCGTTAGAGGAAGGGACAATATCGTGGAGTATGCAAGGACAGTGACATCTCCTGCCGCGACTGAGGCGAAAGAAAAGACATCGGGACAGAAATACTGCTCCAGCAGGGGTGCGGCATCTTCCTCTGCCAGAGCTGATTCCCAGGTTGGTCCGATATGTTGCAATATTGCTCTCTGGAAAGCAGGGATGTGTCTAGAAATATTTACGGAGCCAGGGGAGAGTGGTTGGACATTGTACCGGCTGAATTGTGGAGGGAGCAGACGGAGGGAGTGGAGGGGACTGCAGAGAAGAGCGAGAAGAGTAGAAAGGTCGGATACGGGTGTCTGTAGCTGGCGTACAAGTTCTTCAACGTCGGTGGCCGCGCTCATCAAAGTCAATGTCAAATCACGCGTATTGCCGCCATGCCGCCATCAAACTCTTCTTGGACGTCGGCGTGTCCAGTGCTGAGTGCTCACCTTCTTCGTCGCGTCAACTCTTGGATAGGTCTCATCTGTTCCTTACATTTCCTCGGTTAGAATTCCGTGAAGACCCTTAGTTCAAGCGCGTCACTATGGCCAGCAACATTAAGCAGGTTTGGTGGTTATAATGTCCTTTCCGCACGCATGGACTCGTTTTTCAGGCTTCAGTGGCGCATACTCTCCAGCAGTCGCAGACAGATGCTCTGCTTTCTCTATTGAATCTTAACTCGCCTCCAGAACTACCCGCGTCCACCAAATCGGGCTCAGGCTTCAAGACGCCTCCACCATCCGGTCCACCCATTTGGAAAGTTCTTGTATTGGATCAACAGACCAAAGACGTCCTTGCAACCGTGCTGCGTGTCCAGGACCTTCGTGACGTTGGCGTTACTTTGCATGTGTGCGTGTCATTTTGACCGTCTACAAGCCGTTCAGCAAACAACAAGTCTGTAGACAACTGCATTCACCCAGACCGCCCCTCCCCGATGTTCCTGCTGTTTACTTTGTCTCCCCAACTCTCGCCAATATTAGACGAATAGCCGAAGACCTCGAGAAGTCTCTCTATGAATCTTTCCACTTGAATTTCGTGGAACCTTTACCTCGAGCACTTCTCGAAGAACTTGCGGCTTCCGTAGCCAAAGACGGTACCGGCGATCTGGTTGAGCAGGCGAGCTCTTTTTTGAACAGAGAAGCTTCTGTTTTGCGAATCATTTGCTGCAGGTTCTGGATCAATACCTCTCGTTCATCGCTCCTTCTCCCTCTTTATTCTCTCTACTGCCCCCTCCTCCCTCGCCTGCACCTGCGGGCCAGTCAACACCACCGGCACCGCACTCAACGTACACCATCCTGAACTCTCCCGCTTCAACAGAGCAGCAGATTGAGGCTGAAATCGAGCGAATTGCGAGTGGGCTATTTAGTGCCATTGCCACTAATGGTTTGTGACCACCCAATGCTGACGAGCTCTACTCATGTGCATTCATGATGATTTGAACAGGTCATGTGCCCTATATCCGTTGCCCTCGAGGTAATGCGGCAGAAATGATCGCCAAAAAACTCGAGACCAAGATAAGAGATGCGCTGCTATCGGCGTCGCGAGGTCACTCTCATCCGAATTCCACTGCTCTATTTTCGCAAGACGCTTCGGGCCTTGCTGGTCTCCAAAGACCCCGTCAGTCCTGTGCCAGCCAATATAACCCAATCACTGCTGATCATTCTACAGTGTTGCTTATTTTGGATAGAAATATTGACTTGACTTCCCCCATATTACACGGATGGACATATCAGGCTCTCATATCCGACTGCTTCCAAATGAATCTCAACCGTGTTGTCGTTCCCGCAACAACGAGCCAACCTCCTCAGCCAAAACGCTCGTATGATCTCGACTCCAAGGACTTCTTTTGGGCTCGAAATGCTGCTCACCCGTTCCCACAAGTTGCAGAGGAGATTGACTCCGAGCTGAACAAGTACAAGAGCGATGCCGCTGAGATTACACGTAGCACGGGCGTGAGCGATGTCAATGATATTGCCCAACTGTAAGCCTCATCTTCGGTTTAGAATTCGAATTGATCGTATGAACAGTGACCTGACCGCCAACGCCGCGCATCTCAAGACAGCCATTACTCAGCTGCCAGAGTTGACTGCGCGAAAGGCGACTCTAGATACACACATGAACATTGCCACAGCGCTCTTAGAGCAGATCAAGAAGCGCGGTCTCGATGAACTATTCAGTCTTGAAGAGGCCATCGGAAAACAGTCAATGCAAACTATTCTCACCACTCTTCGTGGTGATACACCCGCGCTTTCTGTCGAAGACAAGCTGCGCCTTGTGCTAGTATTCTATTTGTCTCGTGGGTCGGACAATGCGCTCTCAAAAGACGACATCAATGAGCTCGAGAAGGAGCTGAAAAGCGCAGGTGCTAGTGTCGGTGCGTTCGAGTACGTACGGAAGCTGCGCGAGGTAGAACGGATGGGCATGGGGAGCTTTTCTGCTTCTGCAGGTACCGCGACTCCAAGTGGCGGCGAAACGGGCGCAGGGGAGCTCTTCAAGGGTTTCAGTGTGCTGGGAAACAAGGTACGAAACTGATTAATCCGTCGTAGCTTCATTGAACATATCCTTTCCAGTTTACTAACCAATTTACGGGAACTGGATTTGAAGGGCTCATCTCCGGCGTGAAAAATTTCCTACCTGCAAACAAGCTATTGCCAATTACCCGACTAACGGAGGCATTGATGGACTCTGCCAGCGCTTCAAACGCGTCCCTCGTGGAGACCGACGACTACCTATTTCTCGACCCTCGGGCGGCACGTTCTTCCGCGATGGGGCCTGGGGGAGCTGGGCCGGGCGGTAGTGGAACTGGGAAGGGACGGCGCATGGCATTCGCAGAGAGTATCGTGTTCGTTGTTGGCGGTGCAGGGTACGTCGAGTACGGTAATTTGGAGGAGTGGGCGGGAAAGACTGGTAAAAGGGTCACCTACGGTGGCACCGAAATTCTCGACCCGAGTGGCTTTATTCAGGTCCTCGAAGGACTGGCAGCTAGACCGGGGTCGTAGGCAATGTGGGTTTTGAATAAGGCCGGATATAGCGAAATAATGCCCTTATACAAATAATTAAAGTTGAAAGCTTTTCAAGAGAAACATACGGGACTCTACTTGCGCAAAGCTAGCCGCTGATTTGATAGATGGCATGGTGGCACACACACAGCAAGATGAGATGTGATAGAAATGTGGAGTATAGTACAAAGGAGTACAACACAAGTGAGGGAAGCAATAGGAAGGATGAGCAAACAATCACGTCGACTACTTTGTCGCCGACCGAGCCTTGGGAGCAGCCCGCGGTGCAGCCTGAACGCGGCTGTGAGAAGCGACGATGTTGAGGATTGGCAATGACGAACCTTTTTCGATGTGGAGGCGGCCTTGGCCTTTGCGGACGGAGCAGGCTTGCCAACAACAGCCTGAAGATTTGTAGACGGATCAGCAATGTAAGAGAACGCTCTGGGAAACAGGGCAGACCTTCTTGGCTTTCGCAGCTGTGGACGCGGCTTTCTTGGGTGCTGCCGTCTTGGATTTGCCAACGAGCGACTTTTTCGCCGGGGCCGCCTTCGCGGGTTTGTTGGTGGATTTGTTGGTAGCTTTGGTTGCGACAGTCTTTGCCTTCGGTTTCGCCGCAGCGGTCTTGGATTTAGCAGCAGGCGCCTTCACGGACGCCTTTGGCTTCAAAGCGGCGGGTTTCGTCGCCTTCACCGGCTTGGAGTTCTGAGAGCAGAACACACTTCAGGTAAGAGCCAGGAGATGGGATTGTGGGCATACCTCGTCCGTCGGTGCGCGTTTCGGAGCTAGTTTGATCTTGCCTGCTGCACCCTGGTTTGCGAGTCTTAGCAGAGCAAAGCAATAACGAGTCAAGCGCATACCTTGGGCTGAACAAAAACACCGGTCTCCACGCCCGATACGATAGCGCGATTGAGCTGCGAGATGTGTGCGGGGGTACCGAGGTTGTACTTTTCTTCTGCGTATCGTTTAATGGTTGTGCGCGACACGCCTTGACGCGAGTTCTCAGCGTCAGCGATGCATTCCTTTACGCGAGTCAGAAGGAAGTTGGGGGGAGACAACATGGCCGACCTTGATTATATCGCGCCATGTTGGATGAGTTGCGGTCGCTTTGGCTGCCGGCTTTTTCACTTTAGAGACTGGGGTCTTAGTGGGCTTCGCCTTGGTAGCGTTGACAGAGGGCTTTTTAGCGGCGGCAACCTTCGCAACAGCCTTGGAGGAGGCGGGCTTAGAGGTGGAAGAAGGAGCAGGAGTAGAAGAGGAGACAGCCATTGTTTGTTGCTAAGAGCGGTGGTGAGCACTGAAGTTAACTCTAGTTGACTGTGGTGGTCGTTGGAGACGTGCACGAATAGGGGTACAGATCACGAGCAACATCGCGTGATCGCGTTTGTTTAACGTTGCGTGCGAAAATCAGCGTCAAGTTGCGTAACGAGCACTTACTATGTAACTTTAAGTAAGGCAGCAACCCTTGCCGGTTCCCAAACGAGCGCTTTTTGCAGTTAACAACCTTTTGGTAATAACAATGGCTACCAAACTATTTCACAAAACACAGACAGATGTTCCGCTCGACGTCGAACATGGCTCAACCCCACCTTGAGCAAAATTCATAAGACGCGCAAGAACTGTAGTGTACTATAGTGAGACACTGGACGGAAGAGTGCATCATTGTTGTAGCGTACCCTCGAAGTAGGGAAGTTTGGGATCTCCGTTCAAGTCAAAGAGCTAGTCAGGGTAAGAATGGCAATAAACCAGCCATGGTGATCGATGACTTACCGTGCCCATATGCTGTGAGGATCGTCAGTGTGTGAGGATTGCTAAACAGTAAGCTCAATTACTTACCACGCCGGTGCTAGTCTGAGTATCGAGCCAAGATTCGTCGTCCTGAGATGTGATTGGGTTCGAGCACCCGTAGACTAACAAATGCAGGAACTTACCCGAGGGTCCCAGAGAATAAACTCATTGCAATTCGAGGAGAACAAACAGCTGTCGAGTATGTCGCCGAATATCGACGACTTAACATGGAATGAGCAGATACAAATTGGGGAGCTGTCATCAGCTTACCTGCCATCTCAAGCTCGCTGTGGTGTTATCCGGAAGCCAACAATCCATCTCTGTAATTGCCCCCATCAAACCGAGGCTCTGCGACGACGCCAAGGTCAAACTGTGTGCCATTACTGTGACAAGTCGCAAACCTTCAGTCTGTCCATTGTGGTATGTGCGGATCCCTTCGACGGGAAGGCTCCCGGGGTAGCGCTATAGTGAGACTGTATACCCATTCCGTCAACCGGTACCCCTGAGCTCTTCAGCTGTCCGAGCATTTTCAAGGCGCAGTCCGTTTTTGATTGAGAAGGAGAATCCCCCCCACTTGAGAAAAAAGATCAGCTACCTTCGAGAGAAAGAAAGTGGATTGGTAGTGACGCACACTGAACGAGTATTTTAGCAAGATATAAGATGCGCGTCAGAAAATTTCACCGACCATTGTAGTCGTTATAGAAAAGCTGAAGACGAGAACCAATTATCTTTCTCGCACGGCCCGCATTGAGAAATGCCGTGTTCAAGAAAGATTCATCTGGAAACAAAACGGGCGACGATGCGTTGCCGTCGATGGCGAAATTTGGCCACCTGCTCGTCCATCAGTCCTGTCAATGACAGGCAGGAATCCAAAGCTAACCTGGATGCATTAACGACGCATTCTGTTACGCTCATTCCAGGCGTCGCGCTATCTGTCCTGGAGAACCGTCACCTCGGTAAAACACGACCAAGAAAAGACCCTACAAAGCCTCGTTCACGACGTCCCATGAAACAAGATTTTTACCCAGTCCCTCGATTACAGACTGAACAGCATTAGGTATGATGGTTCTGTTCAATTGGGAAACGGTGAAATTCAGAGGATTGTTTGCCAGCCAGTCGGGTCGTTGATTGTGCCAGAGCCTAATGAAAAATATTTCATGAGCGGGGACGAAATAAGATTGTTTTGTCTCTCACGTATTGTGTCTAAATATGTTGACGAATAAGGAGCGCATTTCGAACAATAAATAGACTTACCCCCGGAACGCGATACCCCGCTGGAACGCAAAGTCCCTCAAATCTTCGCAGGCGGTCAGATTGAATACACCCTGTGCCGGCTCATTGGAGAACCATTTGCAATTATTCTCTGCCACCGCCAGATTGAAAGTATCTTCAAAGCGTGCCTGAGGTGAATGTTAAGATGACGCTCTGAAGAAATGCCGCTAAAACAGACACTTGTCCATGCAGCATTTTGTGGTGCAACAGAGGGATCCGCAAGGGTGCTCCCAAACAAAAAAGTCGTCCCTTTCAACTTTTTGTCGTTGATGGTCTTCAGGACTGAACGTACAGTCGTCTTCTGTAGCTTCTGGATATGAAATTGAGGCAGGTCTGTGAGCAGGGAGACCTCAGGAGTAAAGCTCGCTGCTTGTACGACAGCAGAAAATGCGAGGACAGTAAAGGTTGGGTGCATGGCTCGATGTCACACTCGACAGGCATTCCAGCGACATAAAAGAGCGGAATTTTCTCGGGTGTCGAAACTTTTTTGAAGAAGGCTCGATCAAGTGACTCTCTGCATCCCACGACTAGCCACTTGGGCCTTCTTCGTACAGCACCTTAAAACCCATAAGTACATGACTTACACAGGGACCCGGAGCGTCAATTGGAGCCGGTGTGGAGTGTTTGTAACGGGGATACAAGCGCCAAGGAGTTCATAAGTTATAGGTAGCTGGATCGCGCAGTCAGGACCAGCAGCGGTGACATATATGAGCACCAGTCTAGACTGGAGGGAATCTCGAAGCATACGATTCTGTGAGCAGACTTAGTAGTAAGCGCCCAGCGCCAATTATAATTATGTGCTCACTATTTCTTTCTGACATCTGAACAACATATCTACACTGTGGCAGAGCTCAGTTAGCCAAGGTGGTAATAGTATGTCACCGTGGCTCAACCCATACAGCCTGAGAAGACCGGTTTGAGCGCGCGGTTCAGATGTAGGTGGCCTGCCTCACCGTCATTATCCGTTGTTCCTGCCCATCCGAAGTCTGCACACGAAGTCCGGAGTTTGCTTGCACACTCGGTGTGCTCACAAACTTAGCGATGGCATCGAGTTTGTTTAAGTCCACACCATATCGCTGAGCCAGAAACTCCATGTCGCGTCGCGTTCGGACAGATTTGCGTTCATTTAGCAACAAGGTCAATCTTGTGGCGTGGAGACGATTCTGCGTGTGTGTAGCAGAGTCTGCTTGAGTTTCAGATTGAACACGCGAATCAAACATTTTTTTGGTTAAATCTGCCTAAGCAAAGGGGGTCTACATGTTCAGACTTGCTTGAATCCATGCCCTTACCGTTCTGACTGTTTGCATGTGATGGTCGACTTTCACGGTGCCTAGTTGGTTCAGCTTGGACAGAAATTGGGGGTCCTTGGAGTCCTGCTCAATGGCTGGTTGCGCCAGTCAAGATACAAGTCTCGTCCAGAAGGGTAGCGCAATGCGGTTACCGTCGGTTCTCGTCTCGCTCACAGCTTCACGCCCGAGGTCTGATGCACGAGGAAGACGAGCACCAGACCAAGGAGGAGTCGTTACGCGCTTAGGTAGAGTTTTTGCAGCTTTAGAGGTGGATGAGCCCATGTTGTCTAGTAAAACGGTAAAGTTTCCGAAGACAGCGCAAGACTTGTCACCGCGTCACAAGCTAAGTCACAAGGAATATCCGTGATCGCGATTGGTGGAACTGGCTGAGCGGGATCGTACCGTGTACAGTATTTACCAACAAGACATTGCCAGAAGGCCATAGACAGTGATTGTGATTTTTCAGTTCCTTGGTAGAGAGCAAGTTCATAATAACCCAATCTATTTGAATAAAGTTCTGTACCGCCTTTACTAAACGGACAGAGGATGTTGTACAAGTAATCAAAGAAAATGAGACGTAATATATATAGTAGCCCGGCCAACACGAGCCACCATCCTTTTGCAAGCGACGCGAGGGAGGTATATGGGAGCGACAATCATAGAGTAACCATGTGGACAAAGCGTCCAGAAGATAGATAGCACAAGAGTTCGAACGAACGTGAGTCGACGATAGCGGGCAGGGGAGGAAGGAGTGAAGTCATGATAGTCGTGATTGTCTTAAGGGTGGTACGTTCCCATGTTTTGGGGGGTTTGTGGGTAGGGTTGATACATGTATGCTGGGTACATTTGGGGAGGGACCGATTGCGCGGGCATTCCAGGGTACGGAGACTGTCCCATGTTCATCATACCGCCGGCCTGAGAAAGACTAGGTGACTGCGAGCCATACTGCACGGGACTGGGCATTGCTCCATTGGATGGTCCACCGCCCGTGCTGCGACGTGGTCCAGCCCGAGGGCTGGCAGCTTCAGCGGAGCGCATTCCAAATGGACTGAAGGGATCAGCGGGAGAGTAGTTTGGGCCAGAGCTTGCGTTACGCCGGACATTGGTGGGGCTTCCAAACGAAGGGTCGATCTGAAGCTGAGCGGGTCCAGCCTGAGGGTTTTGGCCCCCCATCTGTAATGCAGCCATCATGGATGCTAGTCCCTGGTCGTTGGACGGATAGCCGGAAGGGAGCCCAGGCACACCGAACGAATTACTGGGAGACGATTTTGCCTTGCCATTGCCCGGCATGCCCGTCGAGTACGTAGGCTGGAAGTTTGGAACAGGCAAACCAACTTCTTCTATAAGTCGACGATAAGCCTGTGTCGCGATGACTTTGAGCTCAATCAAGACGCGCTTCGTTGCCTCTACATAGTTGTTCTTCGCGATAGGATCGATGAATGGGCTCGTGAGGATCTTGTGCACGACGGCGACACCGTTGACCTGGTCTCCGAGAACGTCTGCTAGAACATGGTCGCCCGGCGATGAGAACAACGCCTCGACAATCTCTGTGGAGGCATTGGGCTCAATTTTTTGGTTGACAATCCTCAAGACGGTGAGGGATGCCAGTTTGTGGGTGCAGAGATGCGAGAGGTGCGGGGTGAATCGAGGGGCAAGCAAATCGTAGCGCGATGGGAAGCCAGATGTGTCCAACAACCAAGTGAGTAAGAGTGCGCCATTTGGATTTGTCGCCAGAGGGATAGAATTCAGAATGATCGCTGTGGCGACTCGACGTTGCTGACTGAGAGTGATATGAGGACTCTCAAGGCACGCCCTCATGCTGCGAGCACCGAATCGACCCTGGGCAACTTCCCACATCCGGTCCACAATAGCATCGAAGATAAAATCGTTAGCCGGAGCACCAAAACGCAGACAGCATCTGAGATAGATTTTAATCTACAGTCAATCATTGATTTTCGACACTCACTGCACAACATAATTTCCAAACTGATCAAGGAGGAGCGGAGGGGCATAAGGACGAAGATTCTGCGCAATTAATGCGACCTCTTCAGGACTCTGGACACACTCAATTATCTTCTGAGCGGCCCACGTGCCGTTTTTGTGGATGCCAATCATAGCCAAATTAGGCGTGATACGCTCAAGCATGGCGAACCTTGGAACTGGGGAGCACCGCTCGAAAAGCTTTTGTACGACCTGGAGAGACGTTAGATATAAGGTAATTGCACAATTGGACAACTAACTGTATTCCCAAGCCAATCAGAGGCCAGATCAACGATCTCGCCTCGAGGAAGTCGGTCGCGACTTGATCAATTTCTTCGACCGTCATCGTGCCCGAGTCTAAACGTTTACGCAGCTCACGCAGCTTCGAAGCGTCCCAACGTCTGTTATGAGGTCTTTCCGAAACCAATGGGATCGTTGTATAATACATTGTCGGCGGGCGAAATTCTAGGGGGGGACTAAACAAGGATGAAACAGACAAGATGAGGGAGGGACTTTACCGGCAAGGGCTTGAACATCAGCGTCAGCATCCAAGCTGCCAGCGCTAAGTTGCTGCATAATCATTTGTTGCTCCGTAACAGACGGCGTCCAACCGGAAGGTTTGGACAAACCATCGCGAGCATAGGCGGTATTATGAGCGCCAGCCGCAATCATGCTCAAGAGCAAATTGGAACGGTAATTCTCCACGGCGCCTCCGAGGACTTGCTGATCAGCGGGGATGGTGTTGGCTCCCTTCACAGTCCTAAGAGCATGAATTGTGGCCCCAACGCTCAGGTCGCCTACACCCTGTACAGTGACATTAGCGCTTTCTTCTTGGCCAGGGCCACCTTCCGCGCCATTTTTGACGGGCACTTTTGCAAATCCAATTCGGATGGCACCGACATCGCTTCCAAGGACATCTCTTCCGTTGAGGGCCTTACGCGCGCGAACAGCATCATCAAGGCGTTCGAAGTTGACTTTGAAGATATGAGCCACACTGAGAAGGAAAAGATGCACAAGACTACTCACTGAAGCCACAGTTTTTGTGAGTCAAAACTCTGGCCGACTCAATGGGCCCGTACGGACTGAATACGCTCAAGATCGTAGCTGGCGTGGTGGTGGACGGAATGGAGCCAATCCAAAGAGCTCGTGTAGGGGACGACTGCAGTTCCATCCCTCCCATGTTGGCGTTGTTCGAACTGGTAGTTTTGAGAGCGCCAGGAGAAGTGGGGATAGGGCTTGCTGGGGTACCTTTGGCGGGTGCGACTGGGGCGCTGTCCGCCTTACCGAACCCGATACGAACAGTCTGACCATTTGGCATTCCAATGTTCCCACCCAGACGGTTGAGGACATCGTCTTTTGCGCGGATAGCGTCGGCTTGATCGACAAAGTTGACAAAACCGCATTCCTGAGGAAAAAGTTGATCGAGGTACTGTGTACATTGAAAACGACGATGCGAACCTTTTCAGGCAAAAGCCGCAGACTCTCGATGGCACCATAAGGTGCAAAGACATGAATGAGCTGTTCACTCGTGACCACTCCATCGAGGTTTCCAATCCACAACGAACGAGTGGGGGTCTGCGTTTGAGAGGTAGGACCTTCCGACTTCGGCGATGTGGAGCGGTTTTGAGCACCAGTGGGCGCCATCAGGTAGCTGGATACCCTGGAAGCAAGCTCTCCGTTGGGGAAATGAACAGTGGGAGAGGCCACTCCAGACACCGCAAGCTTGTTAGATTTGAGGATGCTGGCTGGCGGGACATTGTTGGTGACAACAGCGAGGCCGGCGCTCTGGTGAGTGAGCTCATTTATGTAAGAGTGAGCGTCAACGGCGTTGGCACGACGTTGAAGGGAACGCATGGGATCATCGAGATTCCCCACCGAAATTGCGCGTGGCCTAGCTGGCGCAAGATGCTCTGCCTTGAATCCTTTTGCAACTAGGGTAGATGAACCATAGCCATCCTGGTTGGAGTTTTCATAAGAGGCTAGACGTTGACGACCATAGGCGTCATCATAAGATTCAAAATATTCCTCTTCCTCCTCCGCGGCAGGAGTGGTTAGATGGGAGCCAGGAGCGACAGAGGTTCTGTTACGGTACGGGGTCGAAACGGTGGTGGCCCGCATGCGCGAAGGATTGCCAGCGAGATGCACCGCGATGGCGGCCTGAGCCTGGTTGCGAAGTTCGGAAATAGTGGCTGCAGGAGGTGGTCTGGGCCTGTCATCCAACCCGAGATAGTCCAGTGTGTGGACGTCAAATTCGTCGGTGGAATCGGCAGATGTGACAGAGCGCAGTTCGTCAAGAGTAGATATGCCGGCGCCATTGGTGGAAGAGAGCCACGAAGAAGAGAAAATGGAAGGACCAAAGGCGTTGGAAAGCCCACCAGTGGGTAGAGTGAGTGATCCAGATCGAAGACGACTGTTGGGTTCTCTGACTGCAGAAGACGCGACAGAGGAAGCAACAGATGCAGAATGGCGCAAACCGGGGCGCGAAGGAGCCAAAGCGGATGTGGGGGTCATGGCTGGGCGCTGAGATTGATCAAGCAACGAGTCGGTGGATGCATTCATGGCTCCGAGGGCGCTAGAGGCGGCTGCAAAGCGCTGAGCAGCGAGTTGTACATTGGAAGGCAAGGTTCCAGCCCTTGCCCTCCTGAACCCTGGAGGGTAATTAGTGGGCGGCAGAACGGAGCCATCGCCGGGAGTCGTGACGGAAGGTGAAGCCTCATTAGGAGGGGACCCGCCAGATTCAAGGGCGCGCAGCGCAGGGGGACGATATCTGCCGCTGAGCCTCTCTTCTGCGGCCATTTCCCGTGCTCTTTAAGATGTTGAGCGGGGAGACTGGGAAAAAGAGGGAGAAAGACAGACCTTTTTGCATATGCAGCGGAGGGGGCCGGGGGAGGCGTTTTACCTGGGGGAGGTGCCCTGAAAGCGGGGTTGTTGTTGTCGGCGGATAATGACATTATAGATGAGAATTGAAGAAGGATTAGGGATTACGAATGTGCGCAGAGGCTTTGCCGAAAAGTGGCAATTAAGTCGTAGAACGACGAGACTCGTAATATGAGGAGTACTGCAGGAAATACAGGGAACTAGCGGGGAGACAGTGAGAAGCCTCAACGGCGTCCCTCAATCCCAACACAACCAAACACCCAGACTCAAAGAACTCGTCGCTATCATTTCTTCCATCTGACGCTCTGATTCCTTTTACCACAAGTTATGTACAGAAAAAATCTACATACTGCTCAATAAAATGCTGCACCGTTCACTTTCCTTGGTGTCGCCAGTCAGCTCATACAGCCTCATTCCCTCACCCAGCTTCTCCCGATCCTTACATATCTGCCCAATGCCAACCAGGCAACCAGCCACGCTGCGAAGTGCCTCGATTTTGCGACAGATGGGATAGGCCGTGCGAAAGAATAGGAGTGCCGTCTCTGAGTCACCATCGGCCGCAAAACATTCGCCCAGCCGTACAAGTGTTTGGCTCAGTCCTTTCACGTCGCTAGCTCGTCGTTGTCCCGCGCATGCCACGATCAAGTGCCGCACGCCAGCCCACGGTTGACCCCGAGCCAATTCCAGCACGCCGAGTTTCGTCCGGCACAGACCCTGTTCTTGTACATAGCCGAGAGAGTCCGCGGCAAGTGAAGCCCGCTTGTAGCAGGTTGCTGCTTCCGCGAGGTTTCCCTCGTACAGTGCGAGGTCACCTATAGATTTTGTAAGCACTTGCTAGCAATGAATATACCCCTGCGCACCGTAAACAATGTCGCAATGCATATTTCCATGAATAGAGGCGGATGTCCGCTCCAACGCCTTCATGCATTCTCCCAACCAATAACGAGACTCGGAGTATTCGTATAGATAGGCCGCCGCTGTTCCCAAAGATAGCTGGGCGTACGCTCCGGTCACCGACTGGAGGAATCCATTGTCTTTCAGAGTGTTGGTTGCTCTGATGTAAGATTCTCGAGCAGAGTGAAAGTCGCACCGGGCAAACGCACAGTCGCCTTTGCCAAGAATAGCCTGACCAGCCTGACGAGGGGCGCCGGCCTTTTCGAGAACAGTAGCAGCTTCCTCGAAGAGCGCTTCGGCTCGACGGTCATTGTTGAAAGCTCCGATGATTCCCAACATGTAGAGAGACATGCCAATATTTGTCATATGCTCCAGCTCACGGAACAGCGTCAAAGCCTGCAAACAACATCAACCTGCTGAACGAATTATCCAAGCCATTCTTCCGACCTGCTGGCTAAGGCTTTCTGCTCGTTGAGCATCACCACTATAGAAAAACATTTCGGACAAATTCGACAAGCACTTAGCCTTCCGCGAGCGGTGAGCTTTGACCCAGGGAAATAACTGGGTAATACCTGGCAGTATTTATTTTGTGACTGGATTGCAAGGTCAAGAGCTTGCTCAAAAAGACCTTTCGACTCTTTGGCGCGGCGCGAAATCTTGTAGATTTGTCCCAACAGCCATATACATTCTAACAGAAAACAGAGATCAGCACAAACAATCTAGGAGGACGACATTTGTCTTCAAACCTGCTCTGCCGGTGATATTTCCATTTTCTTCATACAATCCCAAAGCTTCCTTGCAGATGCGCTCTGAATCCGAATCAGGTCCACCGCCGCTCGAAGGAAGCCCCATCCATGCCAGGTGATAGAGCACATCCGCTCGTAACACCGGATCACCCAACCTTCGAGCGGCGACGCTGGCTAAACGAACTGTTTCTGGATTCCCTAGATGGGTGTAGCGAAATAATTTTGAGAGATTGATTGCTGCAGCGATAGCCCCTCGCAACAGAGGCTGCATGGTAGTCTCTTCAGTTGAATCGAGAGTGAGATTGACGACTGAGTGCAAATTCCCTATCTCGGGCGTCAACCGTTTGATGATAATTTGGCCGTGCGGACCCCTGGAAAGATAGTCTAATCATTGGACAAGAAATAGAGTGGGATGCCTACCCCAAGTCTGAAGAAAGTCCCGCCAACCCCATGTAATAAGTCAGCACAGAAACACGCAGCGCTGGGTCCGACTGATGATAGTGCATCATGTGTGCTCGAATGGGCGAAAGCACGCGCGTGCGGTTATGGCCATCGTTGTAGGCGAGAGATGTTTGCCATAGAGCAGACAGAGCTTTTCTTGATTTCCCGATGCTCGGGAAAATGACAGCGAGTTCGCCATTATCGACTCCATCGGGCAGAATGGAAATCAGACTGAGCAAAGTCAGCGCCTGGAAAAACACGGTCACATGAAACCAGTCGACAGAGAAAGGATAGAACAAACCTCCGGAACAGCTTTCATTCGGGCACTATTCAAGGAGATTCGGATGGAGGTATCAAGACTAGACTTGCGATCGTCAGTTCGATGTAGCAAAGAACTGTGTTCTTCTTTCCAACGAGCAAGAAGTGCTTCCGTACTGTCTGTCTCGGTGAGATTCGCCATGAGAACGATAGCGAGTGGTACGCAGTCAATGGCGATCAGCAGCCTGAAGAACAATGAATAAGACTAACAACTGGATCCGAGGTTACGCACGAGTCAATCCAGGGGTCGTTTTCTAAACAATCGGATAGGGCCAGGAATGCCTTGCGTGCGGATGGAACATCCAAAGGTCCGAGTTGTGGTAGGAATGGCCGCGACCACTGCACTCCCGCTGGCCGCTCTGAACCTCGCAAAGTGATAACGACAGCGAGAGTGTCTAGCGCGCACAAAGAAGCCAAGAAATTTTCGACGTCTTTCCTTGACGAGGTAGGAGAGTCCCATGAACTCTCAAAGTTATCCAGCACGATGATAGAACGATGTTCTGGGCTCCCGAGAGCTTCCAGGATCTTCTTCTGCAATTTATCGCCTTGCAGGCGCAACGGTCCAGCAATCGCCGTCAAAAGTTCGTCCTTCCCTCCCGCCGCATCGCAGGAGATGAAGAACCGGTGGTTGCCAAAACATTCGACAACGCGGGAATCGTATAACACCTGCGAAATTGTCGCATGGATTGACGACTAGAGACCTGGTTCGTGGTCCTCACCTGCGATGCAACGCTTGTCTTCCCAATTCCTTTGCGCAAAGGGAAAGGGTTAACAAAGTATGTGGACAAACACAATGCAACACACCTGCAGCACCAAGAATGGCGACTCTACCAGATGAGGGAGCAATTATCCTCTCAACCACACCATCCACAATCTGCTCCCTCCCAAAGAAATTGCGGGGTGCACGAGGGAGCACGGGTCCAACACTGCGAGAAGTAAATTACAAGATGGCTGGTGTACTCTATATACATACACCTTGGACAGCGATGGAGGCTCCTGCGGCTGAGTGTACATCGATGGTTAGTTAGACACCAGGAGAAAACAGCCCACACTTCACCTGTTTACCAGCCTCCTTTATTCTATCCATTGCGCTTTGACACACTTCTCTGATTTCGTCAAGGATTCTGCCTTTTCGAGCGGCATCCGACGATTCCCAACGATGGATATTCTGTTGTATCCGAACAGACGATTGGAGCTGGCCATTGTGCGATGAGCTGGTGAGTGTGAGAGAAATCGGGAGATTGTACCGAGAATAAATCGATCGCGTGCTGGGCAGTGAGCGTCAGCGAGATGATACAAACTCCGCCAACAACGTCGCTCGAGCACGGACCTTGATATCTCTCTGCAGCCTCTGAAGCTTGGCCTCGTCCTGAGACTGCTTTGACAACCAGGTGAATGTCCCCCGCTTGAAAAGATTCTGTACGCGCGGACAACTTGTGAGCCGGAAAACCCTACCCGTATAGATGCACCTTTACCTTGAGCACCCCATGCACCGCCTCGAGTTCTCTATCGCGGCGAAAGTCAACTTCCGAACATCGTATGATTCAATCCGCCGGGCGCTTGCTCGAGCGTTGAATTCAAGGCACTTACAGGCACAGCTTAGATATCTACCAGGGGGAATGATATAAGTCGGAATAAATTTACAGTGGATCCAGGAATCCCTGACCTGATCAAGGAGCTCAGTATCCGCCGCGATATCTTCCTTCAGTTCTTCAACCTGGCCAGCAAAAGATGAGACCACACCTTGAAAAAAGCAGAACCACCCACCTGTCCCGTCACGGCCATCACAAGCTGGCCAATGTCCGCTGCAAGCGCCATGGCTTCATTTTTATTTCCAGAGGCATTCTATGCACCTGTTTGAGCATTTTACGCGTTCGAGCCAAGCTACGCCCAACCTGACATGTCTCGAGCACCCTGCATATGAATGAGCCAGTCTAATCACGCGTACCAGGGAATTAGCAACTCACAGATGCACGACTCCAGCGAATCCTACGTTAAGAGCTTTAGATCTCGCTCATAGTATTCCAAGTACGACGCGCCTTTCAACACTCCCAAGTTTGTCGCTTCTCCGACTTGACCTAAAAGTAGCAAACTGTGGTCAAGGGCGGTGGTAAGCAAAGACGGAGCGGCGACTTGGTCGAGACGTCGAGACATATGGGGAGAACCAGAGCTAGAACATCAAAATTCAGAGTAGCAAAATAAGGATCCGATGGGGTCGAGTCAGGCATGATAGACGCAGAGCAGCTTTATAGAAGAATGACGGGCGCGTCCGATCCCGATGTTGTTCTGCGTGGTTCACGGAGACTTTGAGCAAGCGAAATCACAGTTCAGTTATGAACGCATAGCAGATCCTTATTGCGGATTCCCCGAAGCTTTACTGAAGATTTAGTTCAAGAGAGAAGGTTTAGTTCGAATGAGAAGATTGTCGACAGATAAGAGCTGTTATGTAATATGACCTTCGCACAAAATCCGCTAGTCATGCCGTTCTCGTCCAAAGCTGCTCTCACCCCAGTCTCCTACCCAGCCGCGGTTTCGAGGTTCCTCAGTGCTTGTAGAAAGTATTTTCAAAGTGAATTCATTTGGGAGGAAATTTACGGGATGTGTGACAAATGATGTGACAAGAGTTGGGATGAACGACTTCCCAAACTTCCGCTGCATCAGTGGCATCTGAATCGGGGAATTTGATGGGGGCGGTGTTGCTGACCAACATTACGGGAACCTCTTGCTTCCCACCATCATCACGTCACCTGCCAGCGATCCCGCGAATGTTCTCAGCCCCTCCGTCCAACAGACGCAAGTCTGGAGGCACGGCAGAGAAGAACACAAGTCCGTTCGGAACCTGGGACAAACTGGTTAAGAATAGTCATGCTTCAATGGAGGAAGCTTTGAAAGCAATGGAAGAGTTAGCGTTCCCGCCGACGAATCAACCAGTCAAACAAGTCGCATTCAAGGCGATAATGTCAACACTGAGAGATTTTGCCAGTACATCCGCTGGTGCACCGGAGGGTACACAGTCCAACCCGCTCACGGCTGACGGGGTCCAGACCATAGTTCGGGAGACCATGGCCTCACTCTTGGACCCCTTGGCTACAGCAGTTGCACGCAAGATTCTAAATCCTGCGTCAACTAGCCTCCCCGCTGCCGCCCAGCAGACCCCTCTTGTTCAACCCAAAGCCCAGCCCGCGCCCAGACCCATTACCTCGCAGCTTGAAGTAATTTTGACTAAAGCTAAAGACGTCCAAGCAGACCCGCTGCAAGGACAGTCTGAGGAGGAGATATGTGGGCTTGTCGAGAATACCCTTCGCGACAAGTACCCGGGACAATTTGGTCCAACATTCTCTCTTCATGGGGCGCGCAAGCTGGGTGATGGAAGAGTGGTGCTCCAAGCCTGCACTGAGGCTGAAGCCGGGATCATCCGTGAGCGGGGGAATGACTGGGTCCCCTCCATCTCCGAAAATCTCCAGGTGAGCAGGCCCTCATTCACCGTTATCGTGCATGGGGTACCTGCCGATTTCCTGCCAGGATCGTGGGCGGGAGTTTGCCAGCTGCACAACTCCAATAAGATGTACATCCCCCAAGTTGCGGACATCATCGGGATTCGGTGGCTTCACGGGAATAAAGGACAACATTTGGCCAAGTCGGCATCCTCTCTCGTTCTCTCCGTCTCTCACGAACACATCGCCAACCAGCTCATCTTCCACGGCACCTCCGTTCTCAGGAAACTCTGCCGAACCGAACTATTCGTCCCCCCGCCGCTGCAGTGCTTCTACTGCCAAGGATTCAATCACATCGCTTCGGTGTGCCCACTACGCTCAGACCCATCAAGCCTCGCCTGCGCTCGCTGTGCGGGGAATCATTCTACGAAAGCCTGCTCTTGCCCCCACTCCCAATGCAATGATCTCCGTTCTTGTTCCCACATCTCGGTTAAGTGCGCCAATTGTCAAGGTTCTCATAAATCCTTCGATTTTGACTGCCCCGTAAAACGTGCGTACGTGGACAGTAACCGAATCTCTCGCAACGTCTCTGGTCGCTACTTCGGCGATTTTGTTCCCCCAGCACCGGGCTACGGTGCGGGGCGGGCATCATGAATCCCTCCGGAGCCGTACCGCTGCGTCTGAAGTCCCTCAATTGCCATAAAGAAGAAGAAGTATTATATTCACTTATTAATGATTCGAACCCGCATGACTGGGACATTATCCACATTCACGAAGTTCCCCACACAATAACTACGAAATCTTTTTGGTCACCATCTCATTGGATACCCTTTTTCCCGTCACCCCCTCCCAACAGCACATCTCCTATCCGTAGTGTTATACTCGTTAATAGTTCCATCCCCTCAGATTCATTCGTTCAGCTACCTTTCCCATCTCACGATGTGGTCGCCCTCATTTTTCCTACAATCAAGCTCCTGCTACTAGGTATATACAATGACGGTACTCATAATAACACATTAACAGCTTTACATACCTTTTTCTCTACTTATAATTCCTTTTCTCGTGTACATATAATTACGCTCGGGGACTTCAATCGGCACCACGTGCTCTGGAGCGGTTTGGGATGCCCACGGCGGACGAACGACGCGCACAACAAGAAGATGGCGGAGCCTCTCATCCATCTCGCCGCTACGTTTGGTCTTCAACAGGTTCTCCCTCCTGGGACACCAACATTCTGGTCAGAACGGTGGAAGATATGGACTACGATCGACCTCGCCTTTGTCTCTGCAGGCTTGGAAGACGCGGTCCTCGAGTGTCGGGCTGACCACGGACATGGATCTGACCACCGCGCGCTGGTTCTCAAGCTCGACTTTGCTTTGGTTCGCAATTCCTTCACGGCTCGCCCCTTGTACCGTGAAACCGACTGGGAGAAGTTTCATGACACTTTGATGACGACTGCAGCCACTTCACCTGTCCCTGTAGAGAAGTTGAACTCTCCGCAGGAGGTGGATGACGCAGTTAAGACACTCACGGAACTTCTTCAGGGCGCACTCGAAGTCTCGACCCCCATGTCGAAGCCCAGTCCCTACGCCAAGCGCTGGTGGTCAAAGGAGCTGTCGGAGAAGAGGCGTGAGTATCACCGGGCGGCTCGCAAGGCCCGGCGCGCGCGGGCATCTGACGAGTGCCGTGCAGAGGCAGAGCGCCTCAAACATGAGTATTTCAGTGCTATCCGTTCGCAAAAGCGAAAGCACTGGAAGACTTGGTTGGAGGAAGCTGACGAACGCAGCGTGTGGCTTGCAAATAAGTATGCATCGGCCCCCGCTAACCCCACTGCATCCCGGGTCCCGCCGCTGAAACGTCCTGACGGTTCAACGGCAACATCCAGCCAGGAGAAGTGCCAAGTTCTGCTTGACACCTTTTTCCCCCCTCCACCGGCTGCAGATCTCGCAGACACAGAAGGCGTCCAGCACCCCGACCCGCTGCCCCACTGGGAGGTGACCTTGAAGGAGACCCTAACGGTTATCCGGGAGCTCTCACCATACAAAGCTCCAGGTCTGACAAGGATTCCTAACATCGCCCTTCAGCGCGCAGCAGATTTTGTAGCACCAATCCTCACTGCACTCGCTAATGCTTGCATTCGTCTTTCGTACCACCCATCCGCTTGGCGTATCTTCACCACGGTCACCCTCCGAAAGCCGGGGAAGGACGATTACTCTCTTCCGAAGGCATACCGCCCTATTGCACTCGAAGACACTCTGTCCAAGGTCATCGAATCAATTATTGCGAAACGGCTGATTACCCTAGCGGAGGAATGCAATCTCTTACCGGATACGGCGTTCGGGGGCCGCCCCGGGCGCACCACCAGCGACGCTGCCCTGCTCCTAGTCCAACGCGTGAAAGACTCGTGGCGGAGGGGCGAGGTCACCTCGGCTCTCTTTCTCGATATCTCTCAAGCTTTCCCCACGGTTTCGCACGAACGCCTTCTATTCAACCTACGCAAACGTTGCGTCCCCGAAGAAGTCGTCAAATGGGTAGCGAGCTTCCTGAAAGATCGGAAGACAACGCTCCAGTTCGACGACTACACCTCGGAACCGCGCGACGCCAGCTATGGCATCCCACAAGGTTCGCCCATGTCCCCCGTCCTATACCTGTTCTACGCTGCGGACCTGCTCGAGATCTGTGACAACGATATCAAGCACAAGCTTGCCTTAGGTTTCATCGACGACACTGCACTTGTCGTCTCCGGCCCTTCGATTGCGTCCAACATTGAAGTGCTCGGTGACTTATGCGAGCTCGCCCTACGTTGGTCGCGTACCCACGCCTGCCGCTTTGACGTCAAAAAATTCCAGCTAGTTCATTTCACCTGGAATGGGCGTAAGTACGAACCCGTTGCACTCGTAGTGGATGGCCTCACCATCAAACCCTCGGACTCCGCAACCTACCTGGGATTCGTTCTCGACCGCTGGCTCAACTGGAAGCACCACGTCGAACGCGCCGTGGCGAAGGGGACAGCAGCAGTGATGGCGGTGATGCGTCTGACCCGCCCTACTTGCGGTATGCCCCATCGTTACGTGCGACGGCTCTACATCTCCGTTGTGATCCCGAAAATGGAGTACGGGCTCGTGGTGTGGTACCAACCAGTCCGCGTCCGGGAAGACGGGAGACGGAAAGGCTCGGTGGGCGTTGCGAAACGACTGGAGCGTGTACAACGCATGGCGGTACGTCTCATCACCGGCGGATTCCGTACAACCGCGACAGACACGATGGAGTTCCATGCGTTCGTTGCCCCTGTGATACTCAGGTTAAACAGGACAGCCCTCTTCAACGCATTACGACTTGCCTCGTTGCCCCCATCCCACCCTCTCCATAAGCCCGTTCGTTGGTGCTCAACCCACTACGTCCAACGCCATCGCACCCCGCTACACGAACTCTTCAATGCATTCCCCTCGGCCCAGAAGGTAGAACGCATTGACCCTACCCCGTCACGCTTGACTTGGGAGCCCCGATTTACCTGGTCCATAGCAGCATCCAAAGAGGACGCAGCAAGGGAAGCAGGAAAGTGGGGGTCCGACGTTTTGGTCGTCTACAGTGACGGGTCCGGGTACGAAGGTGGGGTGGGTGCAGCGGCCACGACGGTGTGGCGCGGGGAGTCGTTAACGCGCCGTGTCCACCTAGGTGCGATTGCCGAGCACACAGTGTTTGAAGCAGAGGTAGTGGGAGTGTTGCTTGCCTTGGACTTAGCGCGATGCATCAAAAGCGCAAGGAGAGTGGTGGTCCTCCTCGATAATCAAGCGTGCATCCGCGCGCTGACGAAGAATCGACCTCAACCCGCCATGTATCTCCTCAATGAGTTCCATCGTCTTCTAGACAGGCTCTTACGAGCCCGGCCACGACTCCAAGGCAACATTCATCTTGCGTGGGTCCCGGGGCATTCAGAAATTGAAGGCAACGAGCTAGCGGATGAGGCGGCTAAAGAGGCAGCGAAGGGAAAGACGGATGATGTGCCGGTTCGAGGCTCCAAAATCCCGTGGGCCGATCTTCCAGTGAGTGTGGCAGCACAAAGAGCGGTGGGGACGAAGTTCATGGCGAGCGAGTGGATGTCGTGGTGGAAGGAATCGTCTCGGGCTGTCAAATTGGCACCCATCGATAAATCTCCGCCCTCACGCCGCATCCTTCGGCTTTACGACAAACTCTCCCGCGCCGAGACTTCCATCCTCACACAGCTACGCACTGGCCACTGCAGCCTCAACGCCTTCCTCCACCGTATCAAGGTCGTCGATTCCCCGCTCTGTGCAAGGTGCAATCAACCAGAAACCGTTGCCCATTACCTCCTTACCTGCCGAAGATATCTAACCGCCCGTCACTCGCTCCGCCGATCTCTGAAATCCAACTCTCCATTCAACTTGTCGTCCCTCCTCTCCCATCCCAAAAACCTCCCGCACACCCTACAATACATAAAAACCACGCAACGTTTTCCTCTTTACTTCCCTTAGTTATAAACATACCCCATCAACTATCTCTACCTACAGCACATTCTCCCTACCTACCTACTTTAGCTACGTACGTACCGGGCCTTCGCCCCCTTCCCATCTGGGCACACCACTCCCTCTTTAAATCTGGCTCTATTACCTACAAATCTCCCTCTCAGCTCAAGTACAGTAGATCTCATTCTTTGGTAGCATCATACGCCGTAAACGGCGTGCAGTTACCTTAAAAAATGGAAATTTATTACCAACATTACGGCATAATTCAGTGCGCCAATATTCGCAGCTGCGGTTTCTTTACCGGCCGAATAAGTTAGCTCGAGAAGGTCAAGAGTCCTAGTAAATTTCACGGGGCCAAAAACACATCTGTGGAAGATTTATGGTCTCTTGAAATCTCTTGATCAATCTTTAGCTTTCACTGGGTGACTTCTTCTAAGATTTCAATAATATTCGCGACGAATTTCCGGGGTGTCGGTTAACTAGCTTTGATGAGGGATTTATGTACTCAGGCTTAGTCTCAGGGAACTTTCAGCATTGCTGTTGTCCACAAGCCGGAATATTTTCTGTTTAGCATGAACATTTGGTTGAAATCTTGAGGTGCTTTCTAGTGGAGGCCATTTACATAACATAACCCGAGCAGCCTTTGAACGCAGCTGTGAACGAGAAAACAGCCTGAAGGACCGTAACTTTGTTGAACCACCTAAACCATGCGTCGGGCAGCATAGTAGAAGGAGCCAAAAAATATGAAAACATAAAGAATCGAACTCGCAACTTCGGGACATCTCACCCACCTTTTCGGATGCTCAAACCTCTACACTAATCAGCACTTTGTTCACCCTCTCCTCTGCTCTCCTCCAGCCATCACCCCAGATCAATAAGGACCTGCCCCATCAAATTACCCGATTCGGATGTCACTGATGCGGCGGAATTCATCGAGTGGGATGAACCTCTCCACGGCGGCTGGCACAAAACATCTGTCAACAACATAGCCACAAGACCCCGGCCTTTTTCGGCGATATCCGCCCAAACTGATCGTCTTCGATCCACTCGCTATGGACGGTGTCCTGGCGTCGAAAAGTCAACTGGATGGTCTGATATACGGTCTAGAGTCACATTAATTGAATATATTCTACTTACACTGTCGACATCCTTATCACTTTCCAGGAAGGCCACGGATCCCCAGAGATGCCTGATATCGAGGCAATTTGACGGGCCAAACGCGTATTTCGAGTGGGGAGTATTGCGACTGTGTGTTGGTAGTGACTTTCGACGAGACCAGGGCCATTGACGCGTGAATGAGACAGACAGAATTCCTTTTTGGCGCGTCGTCCAAATGTGAGTGGTGCCGGATGCTTGCGGGGTCCTGGTGTGGCTATGTTGTTGACAAATGTTTTGTGCCAGCCGCCGTGGAGAGGCTCACCCAAAACTTCAGTCACACTTAGTCACACCAGTTTGTCACTGATGATTCCATTTTCTTTCTTCTCGGAATCAGCCTTGTAAAACTCCCTCTGTGACTGTGAGCCTCGAAACCGCGGCTGGGTAGGAGACTGCTCTCACCCCAATTCAACTGTACATGAGTAATTATCCAATATTTCTTTGCTACTCTACGCATACGCTAAGATACACAAGCAAAAAGCACTACTACTAAGTTTTTCTCCAAAACAAAACGAAGGGACAAGAATACGTAGTCTTGTATGTATACAAAATGTTGGCAAAAAAAGCGAACGAGCGGCAGTCTGAGGTGCAGCAACATCGAGTATGAATAACAACGCGCCGGGGTATTCAGGGTGTCGGGTCGTCGTGTGTAGTACGGTACGTAGTGTGTGCCAAATGCCAGTGTGTCAAGCGTATAGTCGCAGAGTGGGGCGAGGCGAGGCAAGAGAGAGAGAGAGAGAGATGGAAAATATGGGCTACAATTCTAATCATTTCGTCGAAGAGCAAGCAAATAAAAAAACGGCAAAAAACGTGGGCCCGGGGGGGAGGAAGAAAGGTGGAGCGGGGGTTCGTTCGTTCGTTCATGAAATGGCGGCAGAGAGATTAGGTTCGTCGCCGAGGCCGCGACCGGGATTGAGCCTTGATTTTCGCGTCCGCAACGCGTTTCGACCTCCTCACTGGCCGCCCGCCGCGTGTGCGGGCCTCCAGTTCAGGTTCGTGCTCGGATGACGGCTCGTCGTCGTTACAGTCCAAGTCGGGTGGACAATCCGAAAGAGGACTCAATGGCGGGGCGTCATTCAAGTTGTGGAAATCACGCTGCGTCGCAGTCGAAGGTGACTCGCGATCCCAATCCGTCGTCACGCACAGCTCCCGGAAAATTTGCTGTTCCGTCGAGTTCAGCGGTTCCTCGTCGTTCGGGGAGGTGGCCTTGGCATGCGGAACGTTTATCGGCGGTAACGAGGAAGTGAGCATGTTGTCCTTATCTGAATGGCTGCTAGCGCCGTTGCTGCACAATTGGGTGGCACAAAGCGTTGACCCGAAGTGTGCACCAAACTGGCCGAGAGCTCTGCCGTCGTTCGCTCTTGCAAATTCCTGCAGTGCCGGGGGAAAGCGTTCGCTCAACGCGTCGCCCAAGAAGACGTCCAGTACGCCATTAGGCAGCGGGTGGTCGCGAACATAGCCCTGGGCCGCAGCGAGCGGGACCCATGTACCCTTGACGGCGTTTGAACCCCGCTGAATGACGGTTGCGTTAGGAATAGTGCTGAGGACGGGATAGGGCGTGTTGGCAAACGCAACAATGGGCGAAAGATTGACAAAATCTGTGTCGAGCCGCCGCAAGAGCGCGAGCTTGCCCAACGTCATTTGATACACCGATATGCCTGTGAAAGACCAAAGCCAAATCAGTGACCAGGCTCAAAATATAAAGACTACAAATGGTCGCCAAACTCACCTTCGATTTGAGTCGCACTGATCGAAGGAGTGCACGGAAGACACGTGTGAACCACAACCATTTCGGCGTTCCACCCGTTACATCGCGTATCTTGCGGAGAAATGCAAGCGGGGGCTTGTGAAGAAAAGGAAGGCGCTGGATGGACTGCGGAGGTTGGGGAGTTCATCGACATGGCCTGGATGAGCGAAGCAAGAGACAGGGCTGGAGGATCAGGCTTCACAACCAGCGGCGGTGCGGGCGCAGAGAAGAAAGAATTAAGCGAGGAGGGTACGGTTTTGGCACGCGGTCGGACGGTGCCCATGCCGACAGACTTGCTCGTCTCGAGCGCGAGCCAATCAATCTGCGAGTCAGTTATGTCTGAGCCCTGCAGACTAGCCAAAGCTACGGGATCACTCGCGCGTCTCGGAGATTCAATGCTGAAAGAAGAATTGGGGGAAAGTGGGGAAGAGGGCCCAGGCACAGGGTCGCGGTAGTTGTCGAAAGAACTCGAGAGCGAGTCCAGATCGTCCTCCTGCTTGACAAGGCTATCATCGTCATCCCAAACGCGAGGAACCGAGTCGGCCGACCAGTCCCAAGAGTCTACGGGCTCGACTTTGACAGCGAAGCGCCCGCCTGAGAGACTGTAATCATCCCAACTGCCAAGAACATCCGGGGGCTCCTGCTTGACCGACACGTCGGCTGGGACGGGAACCGCCGATGGCGACCGTGGGCCTGGGCTCTCCCACATCGTCTCTCCGTCGCCTTCGCTATCGTCTGCGTCCCATTGGTCCCAATCCGAATCATCCCCCTGTACTGAAGAGTGTGTGTGGCTGGGGGATGAGCGGTCGCCGCTCTTCAAGGGAATATGGTAAGCATCATCTTCGTCCGAATCCGGAGGAAGGGAAGCCACACTATAGGGAACCGAGGATGAGCGCTGGTAGGGCGCCTGCGGTGGGAAATAGGGATAGGATGGGCTGTCGACCGCAGGCGTGTAGCATGGAATAGAAATAGACCGTCTTGGGTAGGGAGGTAGAATAAATTTTTCTTCGTCTTGCGGAGGCACGGGGGCGTCGTCTGACTCATCGTCGGCGTCGGAGGAAGAATCTTGAGACATGGAGTCATCGTCGGCGTTGTGTACGGGATGTGATGTGGGTGCAGACTCGGGTGCCGGGGGTTCTGTTGACGCGAAAGCGCGCAGGGGCTTGAGCCGAAGGGTGAGCTTGACCTTCGGGGGTGGCCTGACCTGCTCGATGGAGGATTCGGAGTCTGAATTGGCGGCACAGCCCCGAAGGGAGCGTTTGCGTTTGGCACCACACTCGACGCTATGGTCGGGTTGCCTCCGCTTTTCCCGAGGCTGAGAACTGATATGACCGTTCTCGGTGTATTCACAAAGCATAATTCCGGCGCGTGCAAATGGACAGGGCGCGCCGGTCGCGCCACTGAGATACCAGACCATGGTTCCGCGTCTGAAATTCGTGGTGCGGTTGTCTGTGTTTATTCCGCAGTGTGCACCGCCAGAGTGAGAATGGAGGGCAGGAAGGAGATCATCGTCGGCGGGGGTGCCTGAAAGGGTGTGTCGGAGGAGAAGAGGATGATCTTGCTGGGCGTCACAACGCTGCATGTGAGTGCGAATGTAGGTGGTGATAGCCTGGCTAGCGGCAGAGACGCTTAAAATAGGTCAGACGGGAAGTTGAACGAGAGAAATGAACAGATGGACCCACTTTTGGCAGACGAAGCCATTGGCAAGGACCATCTCGGCGAGATCTTTGATGGTGACGGCGCGATTATCCTGAAGGGAAATGAGGGCGCAATAGACGCGTAGATTTGAACGGGACGCACGACCGACATGAGGGAACGGCCAATTGCAAGAAAGACCTTTGAGTTTGCGTCGTCTGGATGGAGGACGACGTGTGGCGGAGGAAATATCAAAGGTTTCTGTTGTTTTGGCCTGCGCTTGTCGTGGGCGGCAGGGGGTACGGGGGAGTGGCGGAGACGGGGAGCGGGCTTGATACGGACGTTGTGCCTGATACGGGTGCCATAGGAGTGGGGTGGGGAGTCTGGGGTGGTTGCGGGGTTGAGTTGCATTCGAATCGCATTCGCAGCTGGAGGAGATTAGTCGACCAGCGAGAGGAGGGAAGTGGTGGGAGAGAATCAGGCGGAAAACGAAAAATGGGAGACAAGTGCTGATAGAAGAACTCGTTCGCTTAACCCGGCTAAGAGTAAACAACGTATCATCACTTGTCATTGATCGGCCTCAAAATATCGCGTTCATGTCTCTCTCTGGTCCCTGTCTATCCTCATCGAACACCCACCCCACCATACACACCGCTGAGACCCCCACTCAGACAACCAGGACCAGACAACTAGCCCAGACTCAGCCCACAATCTCAGAGAGACTCGGTTTTTCCACTCAATGACGACGACGCGCGTCCCCGTCACATCAGTCACGCACACCACCTGACCCGGCCCTTACTTTTTCCCACAAACCCAAAATTGTCCGTTGTCCAGCTTTTTCTCGGCCAGTCCTCTCCATTCCACCCCATACAGGCTGTCCTGCGCTGCGCCTTATTCCGCACAACAACCACACAAGTCTCAAATTTCAGACTTTCGACCCCTCCTCTGTCCGCCGAGAGATCATTATTGCACCATTCCGACTCTCCAACCAACCCTAGTTACCCTTACGACATCCTCATCCGCGCTCTTTCACAGTCGTTCCTCCACACGCCCCAAATCCTACGACCATCTCGCACTTCGTCCTCAAATGAACCCATTATCCACCCTATCTTCCTCATATCACCCCATTTCAATATTTAGAGTACAAGGTCCGCAGAAGAACAATGCGATCCAATTGTCTGCTCCTTGTCCGTCCCGCCTCTTCCCCTCAGTCAAGCTCAAATTGGCTATTCTACCGCAGGTGCCCATCTGACCGCAGCAGAGAGGAGCCAGTGTCGCCCAGGTCCTCCTAAGTGAATATTGCAATATCGCTCGCTTTGGCCGCTTCCGAAACGGGAAGGGTTCGGAACCATTCGGTCTTCTGCTGTGTGGCTGTGCCGGTTACACGCGAATCACGTCAAGAATGCTGATCCCGCACAAACAACGCGTCAACAAACCAAAATGCGCTCCAACGCGTCGTCAAAAAGAGGCACAATTGCGCACGTGAATTATTGCAGCGCATGAAACAAAATGTACAGTACTCTTTCATGGAAAATACATGTACAGCAGGCATGGTAAAAGTACAACTTGGAGCAATGTTAGGAATAATGTAAACAGCAAGAAAGACGATGCGGGATGAGCTCAGGCAGCGGCAACCTGAACTTCTCCTCAACAAACAGATAAACACACAAACGGTAAGAGCACAAACCTTCTTGGAACGGGGCTTCGCGGCTGTTGCTTTCTTCACCGCAGGGGCGGCTTTCTTAGCGGCAGCGCCAGTAACAACCTAGCTAGACGTCAAAACACACTCGAAGTGGCACAGAACTAAGAACGAACCTTCTTCGCTGTTTTCGCGGCGGGTTTTGTCGTCGATTTCTTCGCGGGAGCGGCTTTGACCTTCGTGGTCGCGGGCTTAGTGGACTTGGGGGCTGCAGGCTTCGCGTTCTGGGAGAAGCCGTATGAGACGACGGCGGACGGCAAACGGGAAAGAAGGACTTCACCTCCTTAGAAGAAGACGTCTTAGCAGGACCGGACAACTTGACACAACCGGAGCTGCCCTGAAGACCAGTCAGTACGATCATAAGTGACGCGTAAACGACGCACGTTGGGCTGAACGAATATCTCGTCTTCGATGCCCGACGCGATGGCGCGGTTCAAGAATCCTCTGTTGGTGGTAGTGGCATCGAGCCCATACTCCGATCCGGCAAAGGCAAGGATAGCACTGCGTGAAGCACCCTTGCGGCCGCCGACTGACACGATGCACTCCTGCGGAAACGCGTCAGTCCAGGCTAGGGAGGAGATAGGAGAACCAGCAAGACCTTGATAATCTCTTTCCAGGAAGGATGGGAGGACTTGGATGTAGCCGTCTTAACCGGCTTAGCCTTAGGTTTCGTCGCGGCGGCGGCAGCGGCGGGTTTCTTAGCCACAGCGGTGGTTTTCTTGGTTGTCTTCTTCGTCGCGGCCTTTGGCGCCGGAGCGTCGATGGGAGCAGACTCAGCAGAGGCAGATGCCGAAGCGGGAGAGGCAGAGGTGGCAGATGACATGATTGTTGAATCAGTGGGATGTTGTTGTTGGTGGGTGGTGGTGGTTCGAGAGCAAGTTGCAAATCGTTCAATCCAGTTTTTGTTCGTTTATAAAGGGGCCAAACATTCCCACGAGCCAGTCACGAGATCGCGTTTGGACCACCCACCGACTCCGAGTCTCGCCCAAACTTTATGCCAAAATGTTCAAGGGCTCCGCAAAAGCTATAGCTAGCCTTCGCCAGCTTCGCCGCGCCGGTGCAAGCGCTGGGAGGTACAAGAATTTAAATTCTTCAAACCGGACCGCATTACTGGCCTCCTCCGCTGTTCTTGCTTCTGTCTTGTGGTACTCGCAGCACAAACCTCTACACAACGACGCCGAACTATCATCCTCCAACGAAAATGAGAATTTCACAAATGAAAATGAAAAGCTGGCATGGTCTCCTCAGCACAATAAATCCGATACTCTACACACTCTTGTCTGGGGCTCCAATAGGTGCGTAGGCTTGCGGTGAGCGGGGGAAAAAATGTGTTGAGAACGTTGAGACTATCAGAGCCGGTATAATTGACCCTCTTTTGCCTGCGGGGTATTCCGTGAAGCAGCTTTTTGCACCTGAATGGCTGAACAATGTTGCACTCCGCGACCTTGCCCTGCACGAACAGCACGCCGCGTGCGTCGACGCGCATGGGGACGTGTACCAATGGGGTGAAGGATACAAAATACCCGAGGCAGACTCGGACGGCAAACCGACGCGCACGCTGAGCGGCAAGGTAAAACACTTTTCTTCTGCCTTCGAACTTGAATATCTACTTGATTCTTCCTTCCTTTCCTAGGACATCGTCAAACTGCAACTCACCCCCAACCGCGTCTTTGCGCTTTCTAAATCCGGGCACGTCTATGTTCTAGATGCCAATGCTTCCAATCAATCCGTACAGACTCGCAGCTCGTGGTGGAACTTTTGGAGTAGACCATCGAGTGTAGATTTTGTCGAGCTGACGACGCACAGCACTTTTGGCTGGGGCGAAAAGTACGCAGGCACTACCCCTTTTCGCTCTCATATATCCTGATACGCCCTGAGATTCACCTCCATCTCCGCCGGGCGCGACCACCTTCTTGCTGTTACAACCGCTGGCCGAACGTTTTCTTACCCCATCAACCAGGACGCCAACCTCTGCGGCCAGCTTGGTTTCAGCGCTCCAAATCTATCCTCACCCTACAGCGTCCCCAAATCAATGGCGAGCTCCTCGTTCTCCGCCGCCGTCCGTCAGCCGTCAGCCTCTTCGACCGAATCGAATCTGGGTTCTGCAGATCCTGGCATACGGTTTTGTACAACTCTGTACGAAATTCCAGTTCTCAAAGGGATCAAATTTGCGCAAGTGGCCACGGGGGCGCGTAGCAGTTTTGCTAGGACGTCGTCAGGGAAAGTCCTTGCGTGGGGCGCAAACGAGCACGGGTTCGTGTAATTTGTTTTTTCGTCTACTTATCATTCACATGAATATCTCGGATGGTAGACAACTGGGATTAGGCTCCAAGGATCCTTCGGAACCTATCACCGTTCCAACGGAAGTTGTGCTCTGGCCACGACGAAGCCTGCAGGCCAGCACGCGTTGCTTGGATGTCTCAGCGGGTGTGTAACAGGGATCATCTAAGGCACAAACTGAATCGCTCAATGTCTTCCAAGGGGGAGATCTGACTGGATTCACAATTGAGCGTTGTCCGGAAGACGAAGTAGCAACGGTGGAGCTTCTCATGGCTGGTGATGGCCAATGGGGTGGTCTCGGCAATAATTCGTACAGCAACGTCCAAGTCAGCCCTGTCCGCGTCAAGGCATTGAGCGGTCTGACGGAATGTCAGGATGTTTCAATGTCTATCATTCTTTTCTTGGCACAAGCTAAACAGTATTTTTTCCAGACAACGACGCGACGCAATGCTTGCAATGCATACCACTGCGGGCGGTCAGTGTGTCGCCAACAGGCCATGTCTTGGCCACGTTGGATCCTGTCTCGGGTCGACGCGACCTGCATGGGTGGGGAAAGAACCAGGATTACGAGCTGGGTCCCAGCAGCCGGAAACCTGGGACTTCCTCGCCGATGGCAGTGGATGGAGGGAACGAAAATGGACGCGTCATGTTGGAAACGAAAAAAGCCAAGGTTGTAGTCGATCTTCAAGGACGGGTATGGGGTAGAGGACAGAAGGTGGAACAGTATGCAGTGTCTGGGTTCGGAAGTAGTGTGGTATACTGGCAATTGGTGTAATAGAGCTAAACATCAGGCTCCTGTCTGTGGGACTTGCTTTCAACCACGACATCCCATCCTCCCCCTTCTTTCTTCTTTTCTTTCTTTCCCCCCACTGCTACTCAGTGCAACCTTGGTTGCCATATCGCGCCCTGGACCGTCAGTTCTAATCACAGAGTCTCGCTTTTCAGCCGACTCCATGGCCACTCCTGTCCTTTTACCCACTTCCCCGACAATGTCCTCCTCTTCATCTTTCGATCTAGTTTCCTCTCGCTCTCGCTCATCCACCACCTCTTCTGCCATCTACTTCGACGACTCCGACGATGAGATTGTATGGGGTAATTCGTCGCATGCATCTCTGAATTCGGCCCTCGCCTCCGACGACGATTTCGTCGTCCTCAGCCGGCCTCGGTCTCCTCGTGCTCCCACTCGAGCACATGCGACGCCCTCGACGAACGTCGCCGCCACTCCTAATGACCTCGCATCCAGTATGGTTCGCCTCTCTGTCAATGAAGTCTCCTCCATTATCCGGAAGAATAAGAAGGCCGCTGCGGCTGCAGCAGCCAAGGTGCAGCCTGTGCAGACCACATCCAAAGCCAAGGCCACGCAGATCAAGCCCTTGTCTCCGCCCCACTCTCCTTCCGCTTCCGCTGCCCCCGTCTCCGATCGTCCATCCTCTGTAGCGACATTGAGGAATGGATCTGTCTCCCCATCCACCGGCAAGGCCGGTCGCCGCCGGCGCAGAAAGGCTGCCAAGAGTCAAAGCCCGACTCCGAGCTCACCGACGTCCGCACGGGTGGGTCTAGGCTCGCGGCCCATTGTTGACGACATATCTGAGCGTGCGTCTGAGTGCGGCGATGAAGCTGGCGGCTACGATGCGGCTGTCTCCTATATCAACTCGTACGTTCATTTCGATATCTAGTCAACAATTCCACTGACGCGTCTTCTCGTCGCATAGATGCATTTCTGACCCTCAGTCGGTGTGCCGCCTCACTCTGCTGCAGGCCCTCATCGTTGAGCTCGGTCTTGCCTCATCGTCCCTCCCCGCTTCCCTCAGACAAGCCAAAGCGATGATTAAGTCGCGCGTTTTCTTGAACGTCGGAGAATATCTGGATGCGCGCCAGCATGGCGCAGCCGCCGTGCAGGGCGTATTACACCCATCCAAAGCTTCGCTCATTAAGGATCTGAAAAAGAGAAATTCGGGAAAGCGAATTCCCCTGCAGTGGGTGAAAGAATCCGGATTCAGTGTTCTGCTGGTGCGGTTGTATTATTGAAGATTGGCTGTTTTCGCGCGTCTGCAATCTCTTTCTACACCTCAAGGGTGTCTAATTTCTTGACCAAATCTGTGTACACGCTGAGCTAGTCGGCGTTGTGATATTGCTGTACTCGTCCTCTCACTTGTTGTTGTTATCTCTCCCCGCATATACAATCATGTTTTCTTGGCTACAAGCTTAGCGTGACTTGGAAGTATAATGAATAACAGACGGGATTTGGATTTTTATGCAAAAGAACAAAATGACAGCAACGATACACGAGGAATAGCTGCACATCTACAACCCCACCGTCAAACCGTCTCACCGTATTCCAGCTGTTGCTTTTTGTAATGCGCGTTTGATGCCGAGCTGCGCCTTCTTCAGCTCATCCGCAGTCGAGTCCTCAATCTCCAGCTTCTCGAGCGCCCGTGCAAGCTCAGCCTCGACCTGCGCCTTGGCACCCCGCTTAAGCTTCATGCCAATCTCAGGCGACGTGATCGTGCCCTCGACCTGGTGGATGTACGCCTCCAAGTCAGACTTGGCCTCGTGGCGCGCAGAGAACTCCTTGTCCGCGTTCTTGAACTGCTCGGCGTCCTTGATCATCTGGTCGATCTCAGCGGTGGACAGACGGCCGACGGAGTTGGTGATGCCTGGAACATTATCAAAATTGGTGCTGTATCAGTCAAAATATGCAGACTCACTGATGGATGCCTTGCGGCCCGATGCACGATCCTGAGCGGAGACCTTCAGCAACCCGTTCGCGTCGACCTCGAAGGTGGTGACCAACTCGGCCTGACCGCGGAGCATGGGGGGAATACCATTCAGCTCGAATTCACCGAGCAAACGGTTGTCGCGACATTGGGTACGCTCACCCTCGTAACTAAAGCCACAGACATGAGTACTTCTACGGAAGAAGAGAAGATGCCATCACATACACAGGGAAGGTGACTGTTGTTTGGTTGTCCTCGACAGTGGTGAACACCCGCGATTTGTTCGTTGGGATGGGGGTATTACGAGGAACAACAACACCGAAAACATCGCCTTGCATGGCGACACCAAGAGACAGTGGGGCAACGTCAAGCAGAAGGAGATCCTTCGTCTGCTCGGATGTTTGACCGGTAAGAACGGCGGCCTGAACGGCAGCGCCGTACGCAACAGCCTCATCGGGGTTGATGGACTTGTTCAGTTGACGGCCACCGAAGTATTCTGAAACGAGAGCTTGGATTTTGGGAATACGGGTGGAGCCACCAACGAGAACGATGTCGTCGACTTTTTCGCGAGACATCTTGGCATCTTTGAGAACCTTCTCGACAGGCTCAAGAGTCGACTTGAACATCGCAGCATTGATCTCCTCGAAACGGGCCCGAGTGATGTTTGCCGAAAAGTCCTCACCCTGTGCAATGGTCAGCCCAATTGGTGTTGAGCTAGTCTGAATTCAGTACCTGGAAAAGAGAGTCGACTTCGACGGTTGTCTGAGCAACGCTAGAGAGCGTGCGCTTGGCACGCTCGCAAGCACTCCGCAGACGTCTGAGGGCACGAGCATCCTCCGAAATGTCGAGTTTTGACTTCCTCTTGAACTCGTTCTTGAAGTGCTCCAAGAGAGCGTTGTCAAAATCCTCTCCGCCAAGATGGGTGTCACCATTCGTGGACTTGACTGCGAAGACACCACCGCTGATGTTCAACAGAGAAACATCGAAAGTTCCTCCACCGAGATCGAAGATGAGAACATTTTTCTCGGCTTTCGACTGCCTGTCGAGACCGTAAGCGATGGCGGCGGCGGTGGGCTCATTGATGATGCGCAAAACATCGAGACCAGCGATAGCACCGGCATCTTTCGTGGCAAGACGCTGAGAGTCATTGAAATAGGCGGGGACGCTGTAAAAACGTTAAACATATGACCGAAAAAAAGGAAGGACAACGAACGTGACAACGGCCTTCTTGACGGTCTTGCCGAGCTTAGCCTCGCAAATTTCCTTCATTTTGATGAGGACCATAGACGAGATTTCCTGAGGCGTGAAGGTCTTTTCTTCATTGAGGTATTGGACTTTGATCAGTGGTGAACCGTCCTTTTCGACGACTTCAAAGGGCCAGTGGGTCATATCCTGGAAAACATGAGCCGATGCTGAGGATAAGGGTGGGATCAAAAAACCTTTTTGACGTCCGGGTCGCTGTAGACAAGAGGGCAAAACAGTCAACGGGGGGATAGAAGACACAAAACCAGGGCCACTGAACTCGAAACGACGTCCGATGAGCCGCTTTGCGTCGAAAACGGTGTTGCGGGGGTTCATGGCGGCTTGATTTTTTGCAGCGTCGCCGATCAAGCGTTCCTCGGTAGAAAAGGCGACGTAGGACGGAGTGGTGCGGTTTCCCTCTGGAGGGCTTGTCAGATCGATGGAAAAGCAGAAGGATGTTGAGCGTACGGTCGTTAGCAATGATCTCGACCCGGTCGTTTTGCCAGACGCCAACACATCTAAAAACGCACGACAGATGAGAAAAAGCGGGGAAAAGAAGAGAGAAGACCGACGAGTATGTGGTTCCGAGGTCGATACCGAC
This sequence comes from Favolaschia claudopus, assembly GCA_037176885.1. Lineage (NCBI taxonomy): Eukaryota > Fungi > Basidiomycota > Agaricomycetes > Agaricales > Mycenaceae > Favolaschia > Favolaschia claudopus. The sequence continues at coordinate 623,381 of JAWWNJ010000055.1, read as the reverse complement.
AGCACCATCAAAGACGTCGTCCATGGCAATTTTGGGGGGTACAACGGGCGGGGGGGAGGAAGGAGGGAGACGACGTGTGGAAGAAGAAAAAAACGAGGTAACGCTGTCACATCTTGTCACACATCTCATGTCTGCTTTGCGAGCATGCAATAACCTCAGAAATTCTCTCCGACGCGTTCCTCGCCTTGCGCGCCACATCAGCGACTCCGTCGACGTCGAGAGCAACGATGGACCCTCAGTAGGCGATCACGTACCCCGTAATTTTGAAGATTGGAGTGCCCTCCAACTCAGACGCGCCGAAGTAGGGACTCTGAGTAAAACATATTCTTCTTGCATGCCTTTCGGCGTTTCTCATTCCACCTTCTTAGTTGACATATTCTCTGACTATGGTTCCAATCGACGGCAAGAAAACGCTTTCAGGCTGCGCGATTCCGTTCGGAGACCTGTCGCCAATGCAACAGTGTCTTCATTGTTGGCAGCAGGCGCACACCTGGGCCATGCGACGTCGCGCATGAATCCCAATTTCATGCCCTATGCCTACGGTGTACGCGCAAACTCGACGGTCATAGATTTGGATCACACCGTACCTCTTTTGCGGCGTGCTGCAAATTTAGTTCGCGCCGTAGCATTCGAGGGCGGTCAAATACTCTTCATTGGCACGCGTCCAGATCTTCGAAAAATTGTCAAGACCGCCGCAGGTCGTATCGGAAAGCAGGGGTACTACATTAGTGACCGCTGGATACCAGGTACCCTCACAAATTCCTCCGAATTATTCACCCCCGCCGTCGCAAATGAAGTTGAGGTCCGACCCGACCTCGTCATCCTACTCAACCCGCTTTCCAACATAACCTGCATCCGCGAATGCGCTTTAACTCATATCCCGACCATTGGCATCATAGACTCAGACGCGGATCCCCGCGTCGTCATGTATCCAATACCAGCCAACGACGAGAGTCCCCAAACAGCCGAAATTATAGCTGGTATCTTGAGCATTGCTGGTCGGGAAGGGCTAGCTCTTCAAATGGAAGACGAGGTCAGGGTAGATGAAGCGATACACCAGGAGAGGGACGAAGAATTCTGGGATGCACTTGAGAGGGAGGAGCATGACCCAGATATTCTGGAAGAGGATGCGGCTGAGCAGCGATATGAGGAGGAGCATGGCGCAGAGCTGCCAATCGGGCGATTTGACCACTGATACTTACAGATACAAAGAAGCTACACACGCTCTATACACTATCTAACTCTACTCATATTCGTCTGAACCCCAATCCAATGACCTGAAAAGATTTAAACGTTTGATGAAGTTTATAAATCGCAGGACTCACGCTCGGCCGCCTCCAATGCACGTACATTTCCTTGCAATTTGCGAAGCGTCTCGACGTATTCATCTTCTTCTTCGCTATCAAATACAATCCCACCTCCAGCTTGCAGGTAGGCTACACCATCCTTGAATGTCATTGTCCGGATCGCGATACAAGTATCCATCTCATCCTCCGCGAAATCGAAGCGGCCAACCGCGCCAGCATACACTCCCCGTCTCTCTTGCTCCAGGGATTGAATTATTTCGATTGCCTTGATTTTAGGTGCCCCGGAAACGGTGCCCGCTGGAAATATGGACCGGAATGCATCGAATCTGGAGATGAGAGAGCCCGTCAGTTTGAGTCTGGAATATGGGAGTAAATTTACCTCGTTTTATCCGCGCGCAAAGTGCCAGAAACTTGTGAAGTGAGGTGGATAACGTGGCTGAACTTTTCGACTTTCATGAGGTGGTCGACTTTGACAGTCTTCGGTTGGCAAACTCGGTTCACATCGTTCCTGGCAAGATCTACCAGCATGATGTGCTCGGCCCTATCTTTTTCAGACGCGAGAAGGGTAGCACCTAACTTGTCGTCCTCTAGCGAAAACGCAATGGATAAATTTGGCGCACGATCGAGATAACATACCGACCTTCTTGAGTTTTGCCCCTCCTCGTCGTCCCAGCGATCGCATGGTTGTAAACTACATTTTTCTCCACCTTGCAAAGTGTTTCAGGGCTAGCTCCAACAATCTGCATGTCGCCGCAGTCCAAGTAGAACATATACGGGCTGGGATTAACCTGCCGCAGATGTCTATATGCATTGAAGGGGTGCAAAGATGTAGGACGAGCAAGCCGTTGGGAAGGAACCGCCTGGATGATGTCCCCGGCCACAATATGTTTCTTGAGCTTCGTTACAAACTGCTCGTACCCCTCTTTCCCAACATTCGACACAGATTCATTGTCCTGTTTTATGGGAGGCTGGACGGGTTCCGGCGTAGTGCTGGAAAGCAGAGACTTCGCCAGCCGTCGCGCCTTGGAGACGGCAGTCTGGTAGACGAACGCGAGGTTCACGGTGCCTGCGTTTTTAGGACAAAAGACATGGGAGACAACTTTGACCGTTTGGAACAGATGGTCGTAGATTAGTAGCGTGTCGACTAGCATGAAGACCGCTTCTGGAATGCCAAGAGGGTCGGTGAGCTGACACGCCGTCTTGGGCTCGAAGTGCTGGATGCAATCGAACGACACATACCCGATAGCACCCCCAGTAAAGGTGGGAACTTCGGGGATCTTGATGTATTGGTGAAGACTCAATTCTTTCTGCAGAACGACCATAGGGTCGCCTGTAGTTTCCTCACCAGGCCCTGTCTTGATTACTTTGATTGGGTCTGCGGTGCAAAGGATATGCATAGGAGGAGGTATTAAAGCCACCAGCAGACGAACCTGCGCCAATGAAACTGTAACGGGCAACATTCTCGCCATTGATGACCGATTCAAGCAAGAAGGAGTATTTCGAATCCTTCGCTATTCGCAGATAAGCCATAACTGGGGTGACAAGGTCTGCCGGAAGTTCGACATAGACAGGGACACAATTTCCTTGCTTTTCGACATTGATGAGGCGCTCAACAGTCTCCAGTGAAGGAAAAGCGGGTAGTTTCTTGACATACGCGTTTGACGCTTGTAATGGTGAAGTGGAATTGAAGACGTACCTGCGCGTTCATGGTCAAGCGTAAGCCAGCTCATTATTGATGGCGGTATTTATTCCAAGTTGTTCGGCCGCAGGTCTCAGGTAGATGAACATCTCTGCAATAATTTAGACGCCGACAATGCACATCCCGCCTCTACGTACTTACTTAGATCACACGGGATTATCTCATGTTTGTTGCAGTCCGGCATGCATTTTACAATAACCAACCGTGTCCCTGAATTGAGCATTATATTATACAAAAAATGGCGAGCAGTCTATCTACGGGGAGAGGGTTTATCGCGGCTCGGTTCGCCTCAGTTGGCTCGATCTACCACCGCATGCTGACCTCTGGGAACGACGTCGAACCCGCTCTGTCCGAGATCGGCCGGAAGTGTGGCGGTTTCCTCCAATGCCGGCTCTGTGAGAAGGCCTTGAGCTTCTTCTGGATCGAGGCTTGGCGCGGGGGGAGGAGCAAGCAATTTCGGTGGCGTCACAAGGTTGTTGAACAGAAACTAAAGCAGGGTCATCGGTGTTAGAAGCAATAAGGAACAGCAGTGCTCACAGTGCCGTATCTAAAGATTGACATGCATGAGTGAAGCTTGTGATGATTGCTGCATGGAACTTACACGAGCAACGAGAAGCCAAGTACTTGAAGAAGAGATATAGGCCAGAGTAATTTCTCCCAACCCAACCCCAAGCTTATAATCCATATTGAGAGTGTTCGGCAGGTATCGGTCAGCGAGCGAGCCGTTGCGCTAACATGCCGAGTGACACTGAGACCGAAGTAGTTAAAGAGCGAGATACTGCAAGCAATAGCGATCCCAGAGTAGAGAACCGTCGGGGTGTTGATCATCTGGTTCCATCCCCGTGGAAGGTCGAAGAACGGCGACTGGGAAGCAATGGCAGGAATAGAGAGAATGGGGAAGAAGAGTAGAATCGACAGGGCCCCGAATAGACCTTCGTAACCCACAGCAACTAGAGGAGCGACCGCGTACCGACCTGAATGATGGTGAGACGAGAGGTCATGGATACCAGAACGGACGAGCAACTTGCCCAAGATTTTCTCTTCCACGACAAACTGGGTGGCGGTGCTGGAATATGTCGTGAGTATCATTCCAGAAATCGAAGAATGACTTACAATATCTGAGCAAACAGGACGAAGAACACGCCTGGATGAACGGCATCGAAGGTGTGTATCAGACGGAGGAAAGAACTTACCGATGACAACTTTGGAGGCCTCAGGCTGATCGGTCCCTTCGGGGGGCGGCAATTCGGGAAGGTCACTAATATATGCCGGGAACATGCGGGAGAGCAGCACAGAGTCTTTCACGACGTCCTTGATGAGGGAGCCTGAGAAGCCGACCAAACCTACGCCTGCCATGACCACGATGAGGGAGACCCATCTGTGAGAAGGACGTTGAAAGTGATTCCACAAGTCAAAGAATTATACCGAACTGGTAAAGCCAAAGTCGGCGACGAAGGAATACAACACTGAGGACCCCAACGAAGAGGACCAAAGCGCCTCGAGTCATTTGATAGATGGAAACTGGCGTATACAGCAGACCAACATTCATCAACTAGGTTGGAATTGAGATTGGCAGAACGCAAGATTATCATGGACAAACTGTTGTGCCGGTGAGATCACAAGCAGCGGGAATCCACAAGAGCAAGATCTTCCATCCACTAAGTTGCTCGGGCTCCGGTTCGATCTTGTTCGGAACAACAGAGTCGTCGAGTCGCACCGGAGATTGGCGCCTTGACTTGAGCCACGTGTATATAACGGGCAGGAAGCCTTTTGGTAGAAAGGATCAATGAGCACCACAAGAAGCGAGGAAGAAGTTACAGAGCATCTCTCCGACTGAAACGGGAGATATGAGCATGATTGGAACATAAAGACGAGTACAACACGCGAAATTGACGCACGGAACATCTGCAGGGTCTGCCACACGGGTTGCTCATATAGAACAGGGTGGTTGGTGTCACAGTCTTCAACGCATTGCATGTCCTATGAAGTGGATATTGGCATGAAATGAGTTGAGATTCTGTTCCGGACTTGCCTGCCATTTAGACCAAAGAGAGTTGCTCGAGCCTGTACGACGGGATAAGTAACCGGCACGAGGCGCGAAATGGTATAGATGATTGACCGGTCAAGATCATGCCCGCGAGCAAGACCGGGACGAACATCGACGAAGGCATAGCTGTTAGTCGTCGGCTGGTGGGGTGGGCAGTGGTGGTAGAGGATAAGGTGAGGAGGGGAGAGTACGAGCTTGCGTAGCGATATGGGGTAATCGGGGGCAACACGATGATGTGACAGCGTGACATAATATTTCTCGATGTGAAGCTTCGCGAGGAAGCTCAATGCTGCTGCTTTCCTCCGTTTCCTCCGACTTTGGCGCCCGTGTTCTGCATGGTTAATCTCACTCTCGCAAGCCCGGGGAAGGGTATGACTTGAACTTTTCTCTCGCGTCGCGCTCATTCTCGTCAGGGAACAATGTTCGCTACTTCCCATACACTGGCTATCTCGGCCTCACCACCCTCAGGGTCGAAGGAGTTGTGCGCACAAAGCTAGACGCTGACCAGAGACCTCTCCAAGCAAAATCCATCACAATTTCAGTCAGGTACTGCTTTTCCCCGCCGCTTTCGCCTATAACTCATCAACAGATGCTACGAAACTCGGCTCGGTGTCCTGGGGGTCACGAATTCCAATGTGCTTGTCGATTATACACAAGTTCTATGGTCGAAACCCGACAGTGCTCAAGAATACGCCGAAATCGGTGACCTGGAGTTGCCCTTTCGTGTATCAATTCCCGCAAAAGTTGCGGGTACGCTTTTGTTTTGCTTTCCATCTCCTTGCTGATCATTTACTTTCCAGGATTTAGTGCGGCATCTTACAACTCAGTGTACAGATGTTCATGGCGAGTCGAAGCTAGTATGTTTTTGTCAACTCTTTCGGTAGCTCAAACTGATTTCATCCAGTCATAAATCACATCCCAATCCTTGGTGTAGGTTCGCGTCAAATAAAACATTCAGAGCTGCCATTGCTGCGCTTTGGCCTTCCCCCGGCATGTCAACCGTCAACTCCTGTGCTGGTCCCCGTCCTTGACTTGGAGATATCCCATCCACCTATACGATACGCAGTCAACGCCCCCACGACGCCTATAGGCCCTCTTGACCTCGTCTCCATACCCATACATCTTCTCTCCAGTGATCCGAATGTTGCCCCACGCAGCGCGAGCGTGATGATTGAGCGACGTATGCGACTGCTGGACCCTCCATCACCTCCAACGACACCCACACTTCCGTCAAATCTTTCCCCCATCACATCCGCACCGTCTCTACAATCGTCTTCGTCCTCCTTACCGATTCCCCGTCGCACCTCATCATCGTCCTCATCTCTTGTATCTCATTCCCCTTCATCGAGCTACAAGGACTCATCGTCATCCCTCTTATCATCCGCTACCTTGCAACCATCTGATAGTCGAAGTGGCGCGTCGGTTCTTGTCAACTCTATAATCGGGACAGAGTCGTCAGGACATTTCGCGCGTTCGGATTCTGGTGTTTGGAGTAAAACTCTCACATTGCAATGGCCTGCCAACAAATCACATAGTCGATGGGCTATCGGTGAGACGATCGAGTCCGAACTTGTTTCTGTCAAATTTCTTGTTAGAATCAAGGTAAGGATTTTTCTTCACTCGAGAACGCCATGTTCATGGGCTGCAGGTTGTCGTCTCTTCTTCTTTTGGTACAGAGTCCTTGGAATTGGAGGAGAAGGAGCTTTTGATTGTGTCGACAAATGCTGCTGAGCGTCAGCTTGCTCTTTCCAAGTACAACGACGTGTATCCCGACAACGCGCGCTCAAAATCTAAATCGCCTCGACGCTCTTCCCGTAGACCCGAGGAGGATAATACCAATATGCCGCCACTCCCCGCATCCGCCTCGCGTGCGGAGCACTCGCACCGCGTCTCTTCCTCTACTTCGCCCCGGTCTTCCGCTTCTAGCTCAAAGCCACCGCGAAGACCGCATACGAGTGCTGGACCAAGAGACAAAACACGTACCGGGAGTTCAGCGTCTACATCCGAAGGCCAAACCAAAGATATAGTACGGAAGGATCCATTCAGGCGGCGGCGCGAGTCACGACCAGGCACAGGCATGAGCGCCGACTCAGTAATCGCCTCGAGCCAGTATACCAAAGGCTATTCTCATACCCCACCACTCACCGTGGCCACAACACCGATTGACAGCGGTGCCAGCGCGAGTAGCGCTAGTCTAAGTGCAAGCACTTCGAGTAGTCCAGAGGGCAGCAATCCTTCGGATGAGATGCGGGAGTGGGAGGAGGAGCTCGCGCGGATAGAGATGCGGAGTCGCCGGTCGAGTGATCTTGTTGGATTCGCAAATAAGAGAAGAAAACCAGGAGAAATTGCATAGCACAGAATCATCACCGCTCAAGTACATACACTCCGTTTGCACTCACTTGTACATTACACTCGCATTTTTGTTTGATTTCCACTTGTGGAAGACGATCACGGTTGTGACAGCTCCCTCTCAACCCAACCACTTTCGCCTTCACAGATATGTCTCCGGCATTCCCTGTTATGCGCTTCACCGCGCTCACTGCGGGTCGTATGTCTTCCTGAGTTCCCACAACCGCATGTTCGAACTCATTGCCGTTCTCCTCCTTCTCTTCTCTCAATTACTGCCGTTCTTTCAAGTTTTCGGTGTCGGTTATCTACTTCTCCAAGGTCCGCAGATCTCAGCAACTGCTCAGCCCACGAGCATTCATTCTGTCTTGTCGCGACCTCAGCTACTGTGACCGCCACAGCCAAGAACGAAGAAGAAGCCTACAAGGTCGACCACACGCCATTTGTATTCCACCGACGATGAATATTCGTTAATTCTATTTAGAGACTCACACCGTTCGAGCGACAGCGTGTCGATGCGGCGCGTGCACTGCGTGCCGCACAAGAACAAGAAATCCGGGAGAAGGTGTTCGCAAAGGCAGGTGTTTCCACAGCAGGGCTCCGAAATTTCTTGGCTAATAAAATATTCAACTTTCATGTCGTTCTTCGGTTCACGCCTGTAGAAGCCTATAAATCCGGACGACTACAAGCCGAAGTGGGCTGATGATGGAACGTCTAAGAAATAAATGCATTCACCACACCAAGTCTCGCATATTCATGCACACTGTCTCCCATTCCAGCACAAATTATGCAACTAGGCCGAGATGAACCACGCGCTAAGGAGGGTAATGAGATGCATTCCAAACCAGGCTCTAAATGTGCTACAATACATGTAGTGTGATTACGATAATTAAACGACGCGAGGTGGCTTAGTGTCGACGCGTGGAAACTGCTGATATACAAATTGCACTAACCACCTCATTCAGCGGTGGATGCCCCTCTGTGCATAAAATCAGTGTCAGGAAGGGGAGGGGAGCGCGACTGCGTTTACCCGAAATAGTCCACGGGCTGCTCCCCATTCGTAACGGTGGTGGTAGGATTCTTGGGCGTCGGGGGCGTGTCGGGCGTGAGGAGAGGTTCGTGAGCCTGGCCGCCGGTATATGATTCCGGCGACGATGGGAGATTGTCGTATGAATCTATGCCACCAACTGAAGAATTTGTGGACAACATTGATGCGAAGGACTCGCGATGATTGGAGGCCGGCCGGACAGACGTTTCGCTTTCCACGTTTCCCTCTGCTGGGGAGCTAGACAAACTGGAAGCGTTGTTTGGCGAGTCCTCAGTTTCAGGTTCATCTTTGTGGATGGCACTGTCGGCGACAGTTATCGTTGGTATTGCGTTGTCCTCGTTCGAGCCACTATGTGAGGGGGGAGTATTGGGCGGTATTTCTAGGGCGGGAGGAGAGCCAGATGCTGCGCCGCTGCCGTTGATTACGGCGGAAGCAGTAGCAACAGTACCGCTTAGCGCTGCGCCTAATGTTGCAAAAGGCGGGGGACTGGAGGTCCGTCTTCGCCAGCCGCTCGCAGTATCTTTCAGCGCTTGCAATGGATTTGGCGAGGGAGAACGACTCCTCGACTCGGTTCTGTTGACCGACAGCGAGGGAGACGTGGATCCGGAAGGGGCTGGTGTAGGTGTAGGAGCATTGATCGTCGTCGACGCAGTGGAACTACGAGCCTCTGAAGTCGAAGGTCCTGCATCAGCGCCTGCTAGAGAAGCCTCGGTATTGCTGGGTTGAGCAGCTTTCTTCTTCTTTTCTTCGGCTTCCTTACGCTGCTGTTCTTCATGCTCGATGAGAGACAGTCGCATCGCTTCCATGACCATCAACTGCGGAAAATGAGTCAAAGATAAGGGGGAGGTAGCAAGAAACGGTACCTCTTCTAGCTCTTGCCCACCCATACCCATGAATTGCTCGAAATTACCATTGGGAGGTGGCTGTTGTCGCCTACGTGAACGTCTGCTGCCTCCAACCTCGGTAGCAGCGGCCTCTGCCTGAGCCGCCTCCTCGGGGGTAAGGGTATGCACCCGCCCACTGGTGACGCCGACAGGGATGAGTCGGTCCCCGACCTGCCTCATAATGATCCTTCGATTGGCACGTCGTGTGACTGCTGCACGGACAGCCGCCAACTTGGCCTCCCAGTCGGGGCGGATATGGTCTGATGATTGAAAAGTTTGTGAGTGGATTAGACCAATGTAAGAGGTACACACCAATGAGGACAACCTCGGGACTATCGGCACTGAAACTCTTCTGACGTCGTTTGTGAGTGGGATACGGGGCCGATGTCTCTATCGACTGAGAGGAACCCTTTGGCGAGTCGGACCACGAAGAATGCTGAATAAGTCGATGAAAGGATGAAGCGGAGCAATGAGATTTGACCCACTGAACCGTCGCTGCCGATGCCGGCTCTCCACGGAGGAGGAGTGTAAACAACACCGAAGTTATCCTGCACGCAATACGGGCATGCAGCTGGTTCTGAAACGAGATGGGTGGTGGTGGGTTCACTACGTTTGATTTGTACGAAACATTCAGTGCAAATGGCCTGGTCGCAGCAGCGAGAGTGGTTGATATTGGGTGGGTAATACTACATAGACGCGCACTTGAGCGAGCGACATAAACATAATGGCACAGGATACACACCAGAAAGCAGATGGGACATTCTACTGCGCCTCTGTAAACTGTAGCTTCTGGCTTGGCCGGTTCTTTGAGGGCACCGGGCCGCTTGGAGGTCTTTGCGGGTACCGGGGGTGGTGGAGGAGGCTGCTCACCGTCAATGTCGGGAAGAGGCTTTCTGGCGGCGAGTATCTGGTCGTCGTCCCAAGTATCTTCGTAGTCCTCGAGGGGGCGATAGAATGGAGCGAGCCTCCTGGCAATAATAAGCTGGGCGGTAATTGACTGGTTCCAATCCCTCTGGCCGGTGTATACGCCCTGGGGGACGAGCTGGCCAAAGTCTACGGATTCGTCGTGGACGCGACTGGATGAACTGGAATTACCCATCGTCGTCGTCGTCGCCGCCGATAGCCCGACACTCAAAGCAGCACCCCAGAATCCGAGCTTTGTATTTGCTTGTCTGTTCCTTCTCAGCCTTAGGCGGCGACCTCACTGGTCCTCTTACTTACTTTACTCCTCATTCTTCCATATCTTCCCTTTTCTCCTCCTCCTGGGTATTATATATCCCCTCTTCCCTCGACGGCTACTTCCTCGCCCTCTTCCCCCGGAACCGGGCTGACGTGTCCTACATTTACCCACGTGGTCGTATAAAAACTTGGGCCAATTACCCCCGTTCCTTCCCCCCCATCCCAATGGACGCGCCGTGGTCCCAGACCCCACAACAGATCCTCGAACACTTTGGCGTTCATCCTGACCGCGGTCTATCCTCAGATCAGGCTGCCAAGCATGCTCAAGTCTATGGAAGGAATGGCACGTCACTTTTTTCGCCGTATTTTGGGCTTCACTGAGTTGGTGTATTGCCACTATTAGAGCTGCCCGAAGAACCCCCGACACCACTTTGGGAACTCATATTAGAGCAATTCAAAGACCAATTAGTCCTCATCCTTCTCGCCTCCGCCGTTATATCGTTCGTATTGGCTCTCTTCGACGATTCAGAGGGTGCCAGTTTCGGTGGAGCCTTCGTAGAGCCTGCTGTTATCCTTCTTATTCTCGTCGCAAATGCCGCGGTCGGTGTTGTACAGGAAACCAACGCAGAGAAGGCTATTGATGTACGTATTTCTCGTTTAAAATTTCACACTGTACTCAATATTCGGCCAGGCGCTCAAGGAGTATTCTCCGGACGAAGCAAAAGTCATTCGTTCCAGTCAAATTGCCCGTATACACGCGTCGGAATTAGTTCCAGGCGACATCATCAGCGTAGCGGTCGGCGACAAAATTCCAGCAGACTGTAGACTCCTTTCAGTAACATCCAGTAGCTTCCGCATCGATCAGGCTATTCTCACCGGAGAGAGTGTCAGCGCCAGTAAGTATATGGACCTCGTACCCGACCTCAAGGCCGTCAAACAAGACATGACCAACATGCTCTTTTCCGTAGGTTTTTGCGTTTGCATCCGCCGCTTCTGTTTCAACGCAATATCCAGGGAACAACCGTTGTGAATGGAACTGCAAAGGCTATCGTTGTTTTTACGGGCAGCCGCACTGCCATTGGCGACATTCATAAATCCATCACGTCCCAGATTGCGGAGAAAACCCCACTCAAGCGAAAGTTGGATGACTTTGGGGATATGTTGGCGAAAGTGATCACTGTCATCTGCATTCTCGTTTGGTTGGTCAACTTCAGGCACTTTTGGGATCCTTCGCATCACGGCGTGCTGAAAGGTGCCATATATTACTTCAAAATCGCTGTCGCTCTGGCTGTCGCAGCCATTCCCGAAGGTCTTGCTGCTGTTATCACTGCCTGCTTGGCTCTCGGAACCAAGAAAATGGCACAGAAGAACGCTATCGTTCGCAACCTTCCCAGTGTCGAGACTTTGGGTTGCACCAACGTCATTTGCTCAGACAAGACGGGCACTTTGACGACTAATCAGATGAGTGTCTCAAAGGTGCGTGCATTCGTTTTTTGGCCTGTTCCCCACTCATTCTTGAATCCAGTTCGTCGTCATCGACGGCCGCACGGCAAGTCCCCGAGAGTACATCGTCGAGGGCACTACATACTCGCCGCACGGGTCTGTCACCTCCGCTGATGGCAAAGACACTGCCGCTGAACTCAAGTCAGACGCTATCCAAAAGTTAGCAGAAATCAGCGCCATTTGCAACGACGCCAAAGTTGTCTACCACGAGGTACGAAATTCCGTATCAGTTCATCGACAGTTGCTCAATTCTAAACAGGAAAAATCTGTATATTCGAATGTTGGTGAACCTACCGAGGCCGCTTTGAAAGTTCTCGTAGAGAAGTTGGGTTGCCGCGATGCGGAAATTACCAAGTCCCTTCCAAGTCTATCACCGACTGTTCGAGCAAACGTCGTGAACGAGCACTTTGAGCGCACTATCACCCGCTTGCTCACATTCGAATTCTCTCGGGACCGCAAGATGATGTCCGTCCTTGTCAGATTTAACGGGAGTGGCGCTCTTTTTGCCAAAGGTGCACCAGAATCTGTTCTGGAGCGTTGTAGCGCAGTGCAGGTTGATGGCAACGTCATCCCCCTCACGCCATCTTTGCGCGCTTCTATCCTCGAGAAAACTGCGACATATGGTGCGAATGGGCTGCGTACTCTTGCACTCGCGTACACGAATGTACAGGATCTGGATGCGGCACACTACTCGTCGGAGAGCAGCACAGACTACGCTCGCTTTGAGCAGAATCTCGTCTTCGTTTCGCTTGTCGGCATGCTTGACCCCCCTCGACCAGAAGCTCGAGAGGCAGTAGCGAATTGCAAGGCTGCTGGTATCCGCGTCATCTGCATCACCGGAGACAACAAGGGTACGGCAGAAACCATATGCCGACAAATTGGGATTTTCGACGAACATGAGGACTTGAAGGGCAAAAGCTATACTGGACGGGAGCTTGATGAGCTCTCGCGCGAGGAGAAGATAGCGGCAGTACAGCGCGCGAGCCTGTTCTTTCGAACAGAGCCCTCGCACAAGAGCCAACTCGTAGACTTATTACAGGGACTGGGCCTGGTCGTTGCGATGGTCTGTATATCTCCGCCGTCCGCTCCTTCTTCTGATCTTGCGGTTTCAGACTGGAGATGGTGTCAACGATGCTCCTGCCTTGAAAAAGGCCGACATTGGCATCGCTATGGGAAGCGGGACCGATGTAGCCAAGTTGGCGGCTGACATGGTTCTCGCTGACTCCAATTTCGCGACAATAGAGAAGGCGGTCGAAGAAGGTAGACTTATCTATAACAACACTAAGCAATTCATACGCTACCTTAGTATGCCCTTTACAATTTCTTTTTCTTTTCACCTCCGGCTGATCACGATGCAGTTTCCTCTAACATTGGCGAGGTCGTCAGGTACGTCGTTGTTTGTTCTCTGGACCATCGATGTTGATCTATTTGTCGTTGTGCAGTATATTCCTCACAGTTCTTCTGGGTATGCCAGAAGCCTTAATTCCGGTTCAACTGCTATGGGTCAATCTGGTTACGGACAGCCTACCGGCCACTGCACTCGGATTCAATCCTCCTGATCACTCCATCATGCGTCTCCCGCCTCGGGATAGCCGCGAACCGCTTGTCGGGAAGTGGTTGTTCTTCCGGTACATGGTGGTTGGCATGTATGTCGGTGCCGCAACCGTATTCGGGTATGCGTGGTGGTTCATGTTTTATACCGGCGGTCCACAAATATCCTACTACCAACTCGTATGTTCCTCCTTTGCCTGACACTCTCCGTTCCTCATATTTCTCCAGACCCATTTCCATCAATGCTCCGCGCTGTTTCCAGAAATTGGCTGCGAGATGTTTACAAACGTCATGGCCCATCGCGCAACAACCATGAGCTTGTCAATTCTGGTCACTGTCGAAATGTTCAACGCCATCAACTCGCTGTCCGAGAACGAGAGTTTGTTACGGTTGCCTGTGTGGAAGAACCCATTCCTGGTTGCGGCCGTTGCTTTGAGTATGGCGCTACACTTCATGATCCTATACGTCCCCTTCTTCACTGTGAGTATTTTCTGCTGTTGCGATCTGCCCGCCATGACTCAATGGACAAACATATGCGTAGACGTTGTTTGCGATCACCCCGCTCAATTGGCCCGAATGGAAAGCGGTTCTCTACCTCAGCGCTCCCGTTGTTGTCATAGACGAAGTCCTCAAGTTCATTTCTGTACGAGATTTCATGAATATCTTGTGTGGCCGACGACTGACAAGCCTTTCAGGCCACATTTATAAGTCCGCCGTCCAAAGTAAAACTCGATTGATATCCATTTGTAAATGTGCAGGATGTGAATAAACCTCGATACGACTGTCTGGGGCTGAATTCAAGTTGTGTGTCAAGCTGTTGTCTGTACGTGAGGATTGGATTCAATGATGCCCATCCCTTTCCGTCGTGTTTGCATATTTCAAAACCCGCGTTTCCTTGAGACAATCAAAACGTGCCGTTGCCTCGAGAACGGAATCTTTTGGTATTCCTGCCGTGCCTTGTTTAAATACAGCTTTTCATGAATGTGTTCGGGCCTCTTTGTGGCTCACGAGTATGCTCCCTTCGCTTTTGGTATCTTTGGTGCTCTCCTTCGTTGGAGTAGACGCGCTCTTTTTAAACACGCCGCATCCCGCGCATACCAATGAAAGCACAAGTCTGCGAAAACGTTTCGATGACGCGCGATTCACTTTCTTTGATACCGGCCTTGGGGCTTGCGGAACTACGAACCAAGCGAGCGACTTTGTAAGTCCACAAGAATATCTCTCCCTTGAACAAGGAAACCGACCACGCGAGCAGATTGTGGCGCTCAACGCGGCTGTGGGTTCATCTGTGGTCGATAAGATTCGGCACTCTGACGTCTATGCAGCAATTCGGGAATGGCGACAAGTGCTACGAAATGATAGAGATAACTTACAATGGCAAAACAACTCAGGCTCAGATTGTAGACGAGGTGAGGCGCGTCAACCACGGTACTGAGATGGCGATTGACCACGGAGAACAGTGCCCTGGTTGTCCATGGGGTGGATTGGATTTCAGTAGGGGTCTCTTTGACTATTTTGCCTCGGAAGATCTGGGAGTTATTCATGGTTCATGGGTATTTGCCGGTGATGGCGACAAGTCGACGCCGACGGCGCAGAAACCGACCAAAGCGAAACCCACACCGACGACGTCGTCTACTTCGCGCCCGGCAGAACCCACAGTGACGTCCGTATTACGGATTCTGAGCACCACGTTGAGCGCGACATCCACGAACAGCGTGGCCGCGGCGATCCCATCACAGACGGTGGTGGGCACTCTGGAGCAATTAGAGCAGTTTCTCCAATTCTCGGCGCAGATATTTGTGGCTGGCAGCCTGTTAGACGAGTAGAGTTGGATGATTAGATGAGTTAAACATAGAGACTGATAGAGTTCCCAAATTGAAATTAGGAGTTACTTAGTATATTTCATTGAAATAATATTTGTGCATGTATTGATGTCACGGTCCCTCCCTTGCTCTCTGCCTCCTTGCAATACGCCTTGCGTCGACTCGACGCTCTGACTCTCCCTTCTACCGTCCACTCATTCACTCCCTCCAATGCGCTCCGTTCTCTCCCTTCTTCTTCTCGCCCTCCCCCTGACCTTGGCTGGTCACCAACCCAATGTGAACCATCGGGAGCTTGCCAAACGCGCAAAGGGCGACGTCGAGAAGCGAGGCAGCGGTGCTAGATGGACATTCTATTCCACTGGCTTGTATGTTCTCTATTTTCTCTTGGTCTGAATGGTTCCTTCATGCGCGGCATTGTAGAGGTGCTTGTGGCGGCTGGAACAAGGACTCTGACTATGTGAGCAGCCAATATTCAGAAAATAACGTTCTTGCCTCATCGTTTTCTGAGTAGATTGTCGCCCTCAACCAGCAAGTAAGCCGAGATGCGCGCAGTCGTCTCCCCTTTGTTGCTCAACCCCTCATTTAGACCTTCGGATATTCCTACCCAAGCAAGTACTGTGGAAAGAAGATTAGCATGTCCTACAACGGCAAAACGACAACGGCTACTATCGTGGACTCTGTCCGTACACTTTCAGATTCATTGATTACTCCCTAACTCGCCGCCTCGCAGTGCCCTGGATGTCCCGATGATGGCCTTGATCTGTCCCCTGGCCTCTTCTCATTCTTTGCAAGCCAGGATATGGGCGTAATTTACGGCACCTGGAGCTTCACAGATGGGTCTGGCGGTGGCGGCGGGGGTGGTGGTGGTGGTGACAACGATGATGATCACACCACTACAAAGAAGACCACGACCCACAAGACCACTCACACCACGACCCACACCACCCCAACTAGCACATACACACCCCCTACCACTACTCCGTCGACGACTTCCACCGAGAAGAAAACGACGTCCAGCAGCTCGTCTCCCAAGTCTTCCTCTGCCAGCCGAAGCGCAAGCTCCTCCGCTGCTCCCTCCGCTTCACTCGACACCGGTCTCGCTGCTGCCTCTGGCACCGTGACAAAGACCTCGGACAACAATCCTGCGAACCTGTACTCTTTCTCACAGGCATTCCTTGGCCTGACTGGAATTGTCGTCGCTGGAGCGGAGGACAAGGAGTAGTTGACATCTCAACGTATATGTAGAAGCCGATACCTTACATCAATTCTTTCGCAATAGTAGCTTGAGCGCTACTTAATTTTACTCTTCAGTGATGCTAGCTAGCTAACACCTTATACCACCTTTTCGTTACGACTTGCGAAACTATATCGTCACACTGCGGACTCTGGAATTATATGACACGACTATGTTTCATACAACAAATCTATACGAACGAGGAAGCGCGGTTGGTGTTACAAGCAATCAAGACCGTGGAGAGACAATTTTGTGTACGCGGGTTGCAACTTCTAAGATCCACAGTTCTTCATCGGCTCCGTCGCACAACGCCTTGTCCGCCTCCGCAAGAACAAGTGCGCAGCTGGATTTTTCGCGAGCGTTCAAAGTGGAATGAAGAACAATGAGATCGTGTAGCTGAACAATTATATCAGAGTATTGTTGAAGTAAAGCAAGGGGTGAATACCTGTGTCAGCAGCTGCGCGGCAGAGTACCCCTCGCGCATGAGCTCTTTGACTTTCTTTTGTATGGGTTCAAATCCAGTCTGTACTTTATCGACAGCCATGACCGCGTCGTTATCAATGCCAAGTACTGACGCAAAGTCATTGACCACAGAGTCGGGGACGACGCCCGCAATCTCTTGAATGTCAGTGGCCGTAATAGCAGTTGGTGGATTAGTGGATGATGAAAGACGGGATGCAGATTGCAGATATGTTATAGCACGACGCAAATCACCAGACGAGGTAGATATCAAGGTGTCAATGACCGGTTTGTCCACTTGGATATGTTCTGAGTCTGCGATGTACGCTAGACGAGAGGTTGACGAAGTTGCGTCGAGGGGCGTGAAGCGGAATTTTGAGCAACGGGAGGCAAGGGGTTCAATAATCCTGAAATGAATTGAGGAAAAGGAAGTGAGCTTGTGCGAAAAGCCAACCTGGTAACATAATTGCAGACAAGACAGAAACGCGTTATCCGCGCGTACGTCTCCATTATACGACGAAGAGCACCCTGTGCATCTTGTGTCATGGAATCCGCTTCATCCAAGATGATGATTTTGTAGGGCGGACAGGGATATTCTTTGCCATCCGACGCGACAGCTTGGGCGCGAGGGGTTTGGCGAGCAAAGTTTTTGATTTTCTCCCTTACGATGGCGATGCCACGCTCGTCTGACGCGTTCAGTTCGAGTACACGATTCCGGAAGTTGTCAGGACTGAAAGTACAAAGTCAACAATCAATGCCACGATGGCGCGAAGAATTCCCAACCCGAAAAGCTGTCGTGAAAGAGCGAGAATTGTGGATGTCTTTCCAGTACCTGGCGGGCCGTAGAAGAGCATATGCGGGAGCTGTCCGAGTCTTGTATCATTATTTGTGTCGAGTGTGAGGATCTACTAACATTGGTGGATGTGAGTGTTTTGCGCAGAACGGCAACAGTGTGTTCTTGTGCGGAGACATCGTCGATAGTCTTCGGCCTGTACTTCTCGACCCATGGCTGCAGAGCGGGGTCGACGACGTGTTTTTGCGCAGCTTTTGCAGGTGCCGCGCTTTTGGGTTGGAAGAAGGCCATTATGGGTGGCGGTGTAGAACTGGACGCGTCTCGTCACACGCGTCACACTCCCTGCTCTGCTCCTTGACACCGTCACCCTCTGGCAGCGCTTTCCAGTTTACAGACCCCTAATCTTACTGGATTCTGGCGTACCTCGACTTCCATTAGCATGGCCGCGTCAACTCATAACAATGGCAAGTCTTTCCGCGTTGTATCGTTATGTGGGCTCATCCCACGCGTTATTCACAGATGCAGCGTCCGCAAAGGCCTGCATAGTCGACATCAAGAACGGCAAAGTTATTTTCAAGCAAAAACCTATATCCTTTGAGAAACATTCTGAGACCTTGCAAGGTACTATTCACGTTGAATTGTCTTTTGTCTGACGCGCTCTCATCGGCTATTCCAGAGATCGTCAAATTTCGCGAATTGCTTGAAGCAAGGAGCACCAATAAGGAACAACCGTTGACTTCTATACCAGAAGAGTACAGGTGCTTAATCGCGAAATTGGTGCACGAGAGGTATTCGCCTGTCTGCCCGTTTTATGTGCAGTTGTTGACGCGTCATCTCAGTGATAAGACACTCTCAGCCCTCTCAAAGCATATTCTGCAGGAATTACTTCCTGCCCAGGATGATGATGAAGATGAGTTGACCCCACCTTTGACTCTCCACGCGGTGGAGACTGGCATTAAGTCTGTCGCCAACCGCAACAATTATGGTCTCGACGGTCTCCCGGGCGTCAAACCTCCCGCTACACTGTGCGTTTGGCGATGGGAGGTCAAGTCAGTGCACCTCGATTGGCTGCCGAAAAACGCGCGTGAAAAGGCAGACAACCGGATGTCAGAGCGAGCGCAGGTGAGATATGCTCAGACTACGACTTTTTACGTCTGCTAACAGGGATCTCAGGCCAAATTGGACCTGAAATCCCTATTGGATGCGCTTCCCAAAGCGGAGCAAGATACTATGCTTGATCCCAAAGGAACCGCCTCCGGGAGGGCCGCAGCAAAAGATGCCACCGGCGGTTCAACTTCCCAAACTATTGATCTCACGGAGGATGCGAAGAGCGCATCGCAAACGGCAAAGCAAAAAGAAAACGAAGAGAACGAAACTGTGAGGGTGCACGCCTTTGCTTGTTTCGAGCATCGTTCACCTGTTTCATGACCAGATATCGGCCTCGAAAGTAGGACGTCCAAAGAAAATAATTGATTCTGACAAGGCGGCAAAGGTTTGTATTACGACGAATGCGGGGACAACTGCTCACATCACCCCAGGAAAAGGACAAGCAGGAAAAGAAGGCCGCTAAAGCTGAACGCGAGCAGAAAGAAAAAGACGCTCAAAGCAAAGCGCAATCCTTCCTGCAGGGCTTCCTGAAAGCCGGCAAAAGTTCTCGCCCCTCGCCGGTGAAGGTCCAGGCGTCGTCTGGAAGTACCTCATCGAATATTTCGGAGTTTCACAAGACGTTCAAGCCTTTTGTTGTCAAGAAAGACACTACTCTCGCTCCTGTCAATTGGTTCCGGGGTCGAGTCAAATCTCCTCAACTGACCTACGAAGGCGATGTCATTGTTATCGACGACGAACGAGGTCCCAACGACGTGGACGTTGCGAGCATGAGTCCGAAAGGTTTGTGCTAAAGAATTTTCTCGCTCGAATCCTCATCGAGAATATTCTAGAGATTCTGCAGTCTGCCCTGGCGAACCTGCCTGCCTCTCCAGAACTCTACAGTCTTGGAAAGCACGGTGAACTGGCACCCGGCAGCTCTAGAACGCAATTAAAGACGGGTAACACCGTCACTGTTCGCGACTTGGTTGCACGGTTGAACGAGGCAGAAGTAGCCGGCGACGTCAATTTGGTCCGCTCCCTCTTGAACCAACTCTCTGATCGCGAGATTGTGCCGGCCAAAATCCTGATTTTTGCAGACGACGCGCGTCCAGGCTATTTTGGGACATGGACCCGAGATTCCAGAATAATAGGACCGCGCACCCCGCTTGCTCGAGACGTTGCTGTGTTCGATTACGGCTACGATAGTGGGGAAGAATGGGAGGAGGAGCCCGCTGGCGACGCCGAAGATGTCGTCGACGATGGGGAGGATGAGGACGGTGAACTGGACGATGCGGATTCAGATCTCGATAGTTGGCTCGTGGATGACGATGAAGAGCCTCCGAGCCCAGTGATGAGTAGAGGGGGATCACCCACAATCTCCACGTTACCAAAAAGAAAAGCGGAAGCGGAAGACGCGCGATTGACGAAGAAGAGGAAAGTTGTGGTACCACTAATTCCCTTCGGCAAAGGTCCATCTTGGGAACAATCAATTGGCCATTGCGAACATGATATGTTCAACGCTTACAGAATTCAATTTTTCAACGGTGCGCCCCCTCGAAATTTCCTTCCCTCTGTTGAAATAGAGCTCTTTTAGATACCCCATTCCCCATTGATCCCTTTACTTTTGTCTCCCAGGGCACAGAGGCCGCTCGGGCTGCCAAGAAAGACGTGTTCGCTGTTCCTTCTCTGCCAGACCGTCTTCTTGCCGCCAGCGCCGCATCCGATTCGTCGGCAGCTGCGCAGCCGGGAACCGCTGCGCCCAAACGAGCGGCGCCCGGACCCAAGACTGCCTTCCCGGACATTCACCTAGGCCGCCTTCTGGACAAAATTGCCACCTCAGCAACAGCCAGCCTGCCTATCCTCATTGACACGATATACCAGGACTTGAAGGACCACAAGGTGAAGAAGAATTCTATCGAGGCCAAGGTTCGGGAGGTTGCGGAAAAGTGCAAAGTGAAAAAGGTGTGGATCGTTAAAGACAGTTTCCGCGCACCCATGCAGGGTCCCATCCAAGTAGATGCTCGATGTTGAAGCCCTTCGTTTTACTGTAAACCAATTTCCGCATCGCATTAAATTTATTTGTCCCGGCAATTACATATCATACATCTCAACTACAAGTACAGCAAAAGAAGGTTGTCACAGTCATGAGCAAGCATGTTTCCATAAGCGCTGGGTATATTCAAAGTCTGGGCTACCGTCGTTGAAATTGACGATATGTATGTCGCCAGATTGACCGCCTAGAGTTTGCTCGATTAGACGAAGCCGGTGCGCGTGAAACATGGGTGTACGCACGAACAAGCATCTTGGCGATGCTCGACTGTTTGTCTGGCACGGGCTCGAAACCAAGCCCTTTGTATATTTGTAGCCGCAACCTGAACCTCAATTATTTGGACAGTCATGAGCAGGCGTCGCAGCATTGTCACTCACGCAGTACCATCCAAGGCTTTTTCATGCTCCGTTGCAGGATCATAGTCTTCCAGTTTGCGTGCTGCTTCCTTGAGTGTCGTGAGCTCGCCCTCCTTGCTGGCCACCAATCCCTCGGTGTCTTTGATGGACTTGGCAAGAGACAGGTTGGCACCGTCGAGCTCATTCAACGCAGAGGCATGAGCCTCGGCAGATGGAACAGAAGAGGGTCGCGTCGCCGATATACGCGCGGAGTCTAGAACCTTGGACAGAGCTCGATGGCTATGAGACGAATCGAGTGAGAGTTCGGGTGCGGTCCATACCCTTGAGATGCGAATGAAGCTCATCCACCTCCTTCTTTCGTTTGGCTTCCGAGCCCGCAATTGCTTCTTCAGCAGCAACGAGAGTAAGATAGTCATCGTCTGGATCGACAACTGCTTTGACCCCACGCAACGCATCCCTGAGGCATTCAAGAGGCGAATTAGTGCGAACGCGATAGAGTTGACGCGAGTGACACGAACATGGCTTCTTCAACAGAGATTGCCATCTCAAGGAAACCAAAAACGGAGGGAAAAACGCGCTATTGAGAGGAGGATGGGGGTTTGTTCGAAGCCGGTGAAGAGCAACATCGTGACTGATCGTGGTGCGTGACAGTGACAAGACTGGGTTTGCGATTGCGCCGTGCGGTCATGGAGGTTTGTCTGCTTCGCTTACTTGCGATCGCCTATTCCTACCTTCTCATCTACTTCCTTAGACCCTCCTAGACTTCTCGCGAGATTTCGATGTTTCTCTCATGGACAAGGTCACCATGGCCTTCTACCGGGGCACAGGCGCGGAGGTGCATTTGTTCTTATATCGTCGCTTTTTTCACTGATTTGAATCCATCCCATCTCTAGCAACAAGCAGCTCAGCAGGTCGTATTCCCTTCTGTTTGTATCTCTCCGATGAGCTGACAACGTGATTTCTGTAGGTTCTAACTCAATTTCAAGAACACCCAGACGCTTGGACACGAGTACCAGCGATTCTTGAGCAGTCTACATTTCCCCAAGCGAAGGTAGCCCTTTCTCTGCTACCGCGTTCAGCGACTGACGTGTGTATGAAAGTATATCGGTCTCCAGATTCTTGAAAAGCTCATAACTACGCGGTGGAAGACGCTGCCGGACGGTCAGAGGCAAGGTGCGTATTCGATTTCCGCCTATGATCAGCTCTCCAACATGGTTCCCAGGTATCAGAAACTTCATTGTTGGGGTCACAGTGAAGGTAGCCTCCGATGAGGCTACCATGCGGAAAGAAAAGACCTTCATCGATAAACTCGATCTGACTCTTGTTCAGGTGCGTTTTGGCGCTATATTATATGCTGTATCCAATTCTTCCCAGATTCTGAAACAAGAATGGCCTCACAATTGGCCAAATTTCATCAGTGAGCTCGTGGAGTCCTCCAAGACCAATCTCAGTTTGTGCGAAAACAACATGGTTATCCTCAAGCTTCTCTCGGAGGAAATCTTCGACTTCTCTGCCGAGCAGATGACACAGACCAAGATCAAAAACTTGAAGAACCAGATGTGCGGCGAATTTTCCGAAATATTCAAACTTTGCTCGGAAGTGCTGGAAGAGGCCCAGAAGACGTCCTTGATCAAAGCAACATTAGAGACGTTACTGCGATTTCTCAATTGGATCCCCCTCGGATACATATTCGAAACCATGGTCATCGACCTGCTACTGAACCGAGTTCGTCTTCCTGTCCTTCACTCGCAACTACAAGTAATTGAGATCCGACGCAGTTCCTCGAGACCCCAGACTTCCGGAATGTCACCTTGAAATGCTTGGCAGAAATTGCAGCGTTGAATGTTGGGCCAGAATACGATCCCAAATTCGTCATCCTGTTCCAAATGGTTATGACTTCAGTCAACCGGATGATTCCCCCGAGTACCAACATCGCACAGGCGTATACAAATGCCGGAGACGCGGGTCAAGAGCTTGTGCTCAACCTTTCTCTATTCCTTGCCAACTTCCTCTCGACTCATCTTCGAGCGGTCGAGTCGGAAGCCAATCGCGACGTCCTTCTCAACGCGCATCTCTACATGGTCAAAGTCTCTCAGGTGGACGAACGAGAAATTTTCAAGATTTGTCTGGAGTACTGGCTAAAACTCGTGGCTGAGCTATACGAGGAGCTGCAAAGTCTCCCCATTGGAGATTCTGGGTTGCTGATGAACCTGAACCTCGGTAACGGTGGTCCTCAGACGATGCTCGGAAGTATGTCGTTGCGGAAGAACGTCTATACCGACATCTTGTCCAATTTGCGGCTCGTGGTCATAGAGAGAATGGTGAAACCGGAAGAGGTGTGCCAGTGATATTCCTAGCTTTGAGCATCTCTGATTAATTTTGCTGCAGGTACTGATTGTGGAGAATGAAGATGGCGAAATTGTTCGTGAATTCATGAAGGAGAGCGATACCATTGTCTTGTACAAATCCATGAGGGAGCTTCTGGTGTATCTCACGCATCTGGACGTGTCGGATACGGAAACTATACTGACGGAGAAACTTGCGAAACAAGTAGACGGATCAGAGTGGTCATGGAACAACCTCAATACGCTGTGTTGGGCCATCGGTTCGATATCCGGCGCCATGCGTGGGTGCCTTTGACTTTGTTTCTCGAACGCACTAATCCAAAATTTAGATGAGGATACTGAAAAGCGATTCCTGGTCACGGTCATCAAGGATCTCTTGGGTCTGTGCGAGATCAAACGCGGAAAGGACAACAAAGCCGTAGTGGCGTCGGATATCATGTATATCGTTGGACAATACCCCCGCTTCTTGAAAGCGCATTGGAAATTTCTCAAGACTGTGGTAAACAAGTTGTTCGAGTTCATGCACGAGACACACGAAGGTGCGTCCTCCATCAACCGCCGATTCGTTGTTCTCCAATCGCATTTCAGGTGTCCAGGACATGGCTTGCGACACATTCATCAAGATTGCCCAAAAATGTCGGCGCCATTTCGTCATGCTGCAGTCTGGCGAGACCGAACCCTTCGTGGACGAGATTCTTCGACTTTTACACAGAATTACCGTGGATCTGTCACCTCAACAAGTATGTGTCTGTCTTCGCTACGCGTTGCACACTACTTATTTGATACTATTAGGTACATACATTCTATGAGGCCGTCGGTTGGATGATTTCCGCTCAACCTAATAAGCCCCAACAAGAGAAACTGATTGCGAAACTCATGGAACTCCCTAACAACGCTGTGAGTACTTTATATCTTCGGCTCTGTATGTGGCTTATTCCTTCAGTGGGATTCACTGATGGGACAAGCGGCTCAAAGCATGGACGTTTTGGCGAACATCGAGAATATTAAAATTCTTTCAAACGTTCTGAAAACCAACGTCTCTGCCTGTACCTCCATTGGGAGTTTCTACCTCCCACAGATCGGTCGCATATTCCTAGATATGCTTGGGTTGTATAAGGCGGTCAGTGGTATCATCAGCGAAACCATTGCTAAGGAAGGTAAGCCAATTGCATTGCTTTCCCCCTGCGTTACCTTTCCTTATATTCGCTACAGGGGCGTTTGCGACGAAGACGCCGAAGATCAGACAACTGCGAACGGTGAAGAAAGAGATTCTCAAACTCATGGAGACATACATCAAAAAAGCCGAAGACCTTGAGGCCGTCAATGCCAACTTCATACCGCCATTACTTGACGCCATCCTTGGTGACTACAACCGTAATGTCGCTGCTGCGCGCGATGCGGAAGTTCTCAATGTGATGGCGACTATAACGGGGCGGCTTCGCGTAGGTTTCAGTGCCACTTCCTCAGATCACACATTCATTCATCGGCGCTGCAGCATCTGCTGACTCCTCAGGTACCAGCCATTCTAGATGCGGTCTTCGAACCGACCTTGGATATGATCAACAAAGATTTCGTTGAGTACCCGGAACATAGGGGAGGACTCTATAAGCTCTTGCGAGCCATGAATCTGCACTGTTTCCCTGGTCAGTACCCCTCATACTCCTTTTTTCTGCGTCTCACCAAGACCTAGCGCTCCTCACGATGACTCCTGCGCAATTCAAACTCTTTATGGATAGTATTGTTTGGTCCATCAAGCACACGATGCGAGATATCGCTGACATTGGTCTCAATCGTAAGTTTGCTTTGCTGCAACATTCTCTCCTCTCTAACGGTTCTTCCCGTCCAGTGTGCCTCGAAGTCATCAACAACTTCGCAGAGGCGGAGCCCACCGTCTCCGGGGCTTTCTTCCAACAATATTTCCTCAGTATAGTCCAGGATATCTTCTTCGTTCTCACCGACACGGACCACAAGAGCGGTTTCAAGCTGCAAAGTGTTGTCCTTGCCCGGATGTTCCAACTCGTGGAAACCAATATAATCCAAACTCCCATCTTCGACCCTGCGCAGATATCTGACCCCAATATGACCAATGCGCTGTTCTTACGGCAGTATTGTGCCGATTTGCTGCACAACGCTTTCTCTCATGTTCAGAAGTATGGCAGTCTGACCATCTCTGTTTTTCTTATCTCTAATATTTCACCAGAGCACAAGTGGAAGCATTTGTCGTTGGTCTCGGAGAGCACAACAACGACATCAACCACTTCAAACTCACCTTGCGAGATTTCTTGATCCAACTCAAAGAATTCTCAGGCGACAATGCTGAGCTCTTCTTGGAAGAGAAGGAGGCTGAGAGTCAACGGAAAGTTGATGAAGAGCGGCAGGCCGCTATGCGGATTCCCGGAATGCTAAAACCATCTCAGCTGGAGGACCAGGACGAAGACATATGACCCGTCCTGACAGACATTTTCGTTTCTTGCCTACCCTTTTTTAATTGCTGTTTTCTACGCTATCGCCTGTCAATACCGCTCTGTATGTATAACTAACACGAACGACCAAAGCATTAATAGAACCTGTGTACAATTTACGCGTATTTGACTAGTCACACCACCGTGTCGTCACCTCTCTTCTACCTCCGCCATGTTCAAAAAGTATTTCCGTCGCGACCTTGCTTTGGCCTGATTGTCATGAACCGACAGATTTGCACCATCGACAGACATCGCTGGGCACACACCTATCAAAACCTCTGTTCAACGCTCCATTCGAGCGAATGTCCTATCACAATGGAAAATTGAACCAGAGACCTTGGAAGCGATCTGGCCTAAGAAAGAGGGACTGGTCCACGTTAAATGGTCTGCATGCACCGTTTTCGTGCAATCTGCACGCCCTCATCGCCGGTCAACACTAGCAGAGAACACGTCTCCATTTATACAGTTCACGGGGAGCCTCTCATCTTTCAGCATTTCGATGGCCCGTTTTATCCGACTCTGAGATTGCTGCACAAATGTAAGCTAGGTCGCGCTCCTGGGCTGGAGTTCCATTCCCTGATAACGCGTCGAGATCCGTTCATCCTCCCTATGGTCAAGGTTGACCGCGGAGCCATTCGGTTCCTACTTGCAGGCGCACACATGATGTGTCCTGGCCTCACGTCTGCTGGCGGTTATCTCCCACCAGCGGATGCCGCTTTGCCTGCAGGTACTCCCGTTGCAATCCATGCAGAAGGCAAGGAGCATGCTGTCGGAGTCGGGATTACGAAGCTTTCGACGGAAGAAATACGCGCTGTAAATAAGGGTGTTGGAGTGGAAACTGTCACGTATCTCGGCGATGACTTATGGGCACTGCAAACATTGTAATTTTGGAGGTAAGATCCATTCTACGTTTGCGTGAGTGCTCTGATTCGATTCGGGTGAAGGGAATACAATGATACAAGCTCTGTACTTACGCCCGACTGAATCCAAACTGAATCACAACAAGCAGAACGTTGGGCATTGGCCGATGGCGAACAATAGGGAGCATTGAAATTTCATTCCCTCTGGTCCGACCCTGTGCAAGGCTCACGAGCAATCGGCTAAAACGAGCCAGCTATTCTCCCGAACGTGGTGGATTTTTTCCATTGGTTCTGGGACAACTTGGACCACCAATGATATTGTTGCCGCGCCGCTCGCTGCGGAGTCCTGTTGAGTCTGAATCTGTTCTTCCCGGACTGATAGTATTGTTACCTGCCCCTTGCGTAAACATGATACAGACAAAATGCGGAAACCTCATTGTGATGTAACGCGCAAGTTGGTCGCGCGACCACCAAATGTTTCGCCGCGGCCCCTAAGGAGGACGGTGTGAAATGGCATGTTTGAGCTGGTATGGCGAAAAGTGGCGACAGTATTATTCAGTCATGGTAGGTATGTACTGTTGTCCATGCACTGTGAGTGTGGTCCTTGATTTGAGCGCTCTATCGGACATTGCGAAACCTCCTCACATTCCGGAGTGCAGTCGGCCGAAAACGGTCGGCCGAGATATCAATTGCATCAAATGATTGTAGATAACGCCACAAGCCAGAAACCAAAAAGCAATGGACAGCAGAACATGGGGGACAGATAGATCTAGCACTCTGGATATTCGACAGGGGAGGGGAAGGGCAGGGGATCAAATGGGTAGAAATACTCCTCATCTTCAGTGTCTGTATATATATATGGAGAGGTGGCATGTCGCAAACGGCTGTGCTCAGCAGGGAGAGGTATGGAGGCAGGGTCGAGAGACAACGATGACAGTGACTGTCCCGGCGTCGGAGGGGTGTCTGACTCGTCGTCAGAGGTATCCTCGATGGCGTCCGGCACCGGAGGGAAGTCGTCTGTGTCGTCCGATTCACAATAAGAATACGGGAGAGGGTCAACATAGGGTGGGAGGGGGGAAGACGAAGCTATAGGACCAATGAGGTTGTAGGGTAAGAGGGCAGGTGAGGGAAATGGTGGATAAGGGACAAGGTAGGGGTAGTATGATTGGTTGGTGAGGTCGTCTGACGATGAGTTGGGACTGATGGGTGGGCTTTGGGAGAAATCTTCATCGTCGTCTACTGGTAACACAGAGACGTTAACGTCAGGGTCGCCACTGAGGTAGTCGTCTTCGTCCTCGCCGAGCCTCTCTAATAGAGAGTCGAGCCACGCGGCCTCAGAATCGTTGACTGCGGAAGAGGGCCGCTCCACGAGCTTGCCGGCGTCAGGGAACATAAATGAGTCTACTTCGGCCTCGTCTTCTACTTCGTCCTCATCTGCGGGGCTGCTGATAGCCGGGGAGGTGGAGGCGGTTGAGACAAGAGGGAGAGACTGAATTATGGAATTTTTGAGTAGAACCCAGCGATGCAAGCTGAACCTGTCCTTGGTCTCGTTGGACAGATTCAGCTTGGAACGCGCGAGGGAAGATAGGGAGGAAGAAGGTGAGGATGACATAGGTGGAGCACAGGACAAGGAGACGGCTCGAAAGACTAGACGAGGACGTTAAAGAGGATAGCATTGAGGTTATAAAGATACTGACGGAGGGGTACGGGGGACTAGGAAGATGTCAGCGGTGTATACGTTCTACGATTTCTGGTTCAAAGAGCAAGGAGCCGTGTGTTGTGCAACGGGCAAGTTTATTGACCATGCTGTGACTATGTGCGCCCGGTAGTCAGGAGATGACTCGGGGGAGATAGCAGCAAAAGTGAGGAGACGACCAGGACGCGACTATGCGAGCATGGTGGAGGAGGAGGTGGTGGTAGTGATGAAGAGGAGGACCAACCCAGCCACCCTCTCTTTATACATCACGCGTCACTTTTTGATTGACTCACACCCACAACCGAACCTGAACGGTCCTCAAACCCCGGATATACGCCCCAAAATTTGTCGCCCCACACGCATTTGTCGCTCATTATCTCTATTTTGTAACATACACTACAAGGCGCAAAGTAAGCTACCCTTCGTCCATTCGATCGTCCCCCACTTCATCTTTCACCGTGTCCAGCAGTTTCTTGATCTTCGAGGCGCTTTTAGGCGAAATATCGCGTGCGAAGGCAAGGAATTGCGCCGATTTTACCTCATCTCCGAGTAAGCGGTACACCTTCGCCAGTTGGAAGATGACATTCGACTCCTCGGGTGAGGTGCTCCGCAACGTCTCCAAGTCTTCCACGGCGGCCTGCAAAGATAACATATGAAACACCGGATACAGATAAGCTCTCGATCAATCTACTCACTTCGTACTTCTTCATCGAAATGAGAATCTTGGACCTCCGATATCGGACAAGCGCGTTCTCAGGTGACAGCTTGATGGCTTCGTCAAATAGCACCAATGCCGCATCGCGATCCCCACGGCGCTCAACAGCCTATGACAAGATAAGCCTCTTTTGTTTTGGACCAAGAACAGGCACATACCATTCCAACACAGCCAAGTAGCACCGCGTTGTGTGGGTGAATCTCTACCGACTTGCGATAGTGATATTCGGCGAGTCGGACCTTGCTCATCCTAAGGTAACAAGTACCTAGTCCATACCTATAAAGAATAGATTGATTGATTATGTGAGGCACCAATACTTTCCGTCCACACCTACCAGGCATTGTAATGGCGAGGGTCAGCTCGCAAGGCTGATTGGAAAAACGTGATCGCTTTCTCAAGGTCTTCATCTATTGACTCGTGGCCGCTAAGTGTGTACGCGTAAGCGCAAGAAGGATCCAGCTGAGCAGCACGGCGAAAGCATGTTAGGGCCTGAACTCGTTCTTTTTGCAAGGAAAACAAATTTCCAACCGCAATCCAAGCTTGGGAAGAACGCGGGTCAATGCTGAGTAGTTCTTGAGCCAGAAAAGACAACTCGACGTTGCGCTGAAGGTGCCAAAGAAGTGTCGAATAAACTTCCATGTCTAGTAAGCGGTACGGTTGGAGTGATCGCAGGGTCTTGAAAGCACGTTCGGCCTGCACGAAACAAACTTATGTCAGAGAAAGAGAGATAACTGAGGAAGATTCAGACATTAGCATACTCCAACTGCTCATAATGAGCTCTGCCGATCATGGCCAGCACCCAGGGTGTTGTTTGATGGACGTAAGGAAGTCGCTCCAGTTCCGCAAGGCAGGCCGGCGAGTCGTAACGCGACATTGCCCTCGTTGCGGTTGCAAAGCGTCGTACAAGATCATACAGATAATTTTCGGCAAGATCCCATTCGTAAGCCTCTTGTGCAGCCTGTTCGTGACTTGAGGTCCAATTGCTAGGTGATGGGGAGGTTTCGGATCGCGGAGAGTGAGCAACGGGTGGAGGGGACGGCGAATAAGCAGCTTGTGCTTGATAGTCTTCATCCATATCTGATTCCATAGAGCGAGAGCGTAGATGCTGAGTAGGCTGCCGCCGTCGATCTCTTGTGGAAGAATGCTATAACAAAAGCAAATTTGAAAGCTCATTAAGATCGTGAATGGAAGCTCTTCCTACCTTGGAACCATAAGGCAGTTTGGTTCCGATGCCGCTATTGAGCCTTGTGCTCCGTCTCGTACCGGTACCGCTCCCAGAGTTGTTGCTCTTTCCTGCGCCACTAACAGGCCGCGAAGGTAACGGAGGCTGAGAAGAACGACCCGACGATGAGAAGAGGTTAGAAAGCTTCAAGACCGAGCGTTCGCGTGCCTTTTTCAAAGGATCATCCACAGTCAACAACTTGAGGGGTTTTGAAGGTCTGAGGCCCTCTGTTTGAGGCGCGGTAGATCGCAATTTCTTGGCAATGGGGCCAGCTTCGTCTGCGGATGAGAGGGGGCGGGATATTGGAGGCTGACTCGGCCCTGCCTGAGGTCGAGCGGGTGGGTGGGAATGCTGAAATGTGATGTCTGGGGGATAGAAGGATGTATCGCTGGATGCTCTAACAGACGGACAATCAGCCAAACCAAGCAAGTGCGAGTCTTATCGTCAACCAACATTGAATCGCTGGGTCCGGCACCCATTCGAAATGGCAGAGGGTGTGTGGGTCGAAAGAGATTTCCGGCGCTGCCAGTGTCCGGTGTAAAAAAGCCTGCACCCGATGCCACAGGAATTATAGGCTTTGGTTGTGTGTCTTCTGGAGGTAGTCGCTTGTTGGGAGGAGGGCGTGGCGGAAAAATCTCGTCGATTTCGGGGACTGAACCTGGCAGAGAATCAACGCCGGGTAAACACGAATGGGGGGACGATATGAACCCGTCGCACAAAGGCCTTCAAAGGCCTCCCAAATGAGTGGGTTGAGGGTCAAAGCCTGGCGAAAGCTCGCTGACGCGTCCTCCGGCAGGTTTCCTTTCAAAGACATGTTTCCCGAACGACATCGAAGGGCGGCTTCATCAGGAAATACTCGAGCAGGCCGACTCGGTGTAGCGGCTAAGAAGACGATGTTACGTTAATAGTGCGTCGCGCATATGTATATATTACCAGAAGGTGCGCACCTGAAGACGCGAGATGAGGGTCTCGCAAACTCTCCTCCAAAGCTTCTTTTGCCTGCCGGTGGCGGCCAAGGGCAGTACAACACTTGGCTTTGAGTTCGAGACATCCCACACACTGTTGTTCACGAGGTACTTTGACGAGTGTCAATGCTGAATGAGGCTGCCCCTGGCGGAGAAGAGCGATAGCGTATAGATGCCTAGATTCATGGCTCTGTGGCTCCATGGCAAAATATCGTTCGGCGTAGAAGACGGCCGTCTTTGTGAGGTCGGAGTCGAGACATGACCAGATTAAAGCTTGGAAACGCTGAGAGAGATACGGCTGAAAGGATGGAGCGTTCTCTGCCATGCCCAGCGCATTCAAAGAGAACCAATAAAGCAAGCTGAAGGAGGTTCAGCTGGTCACGTGACCATGTTCGTTCTCCCAGTTCTGAGTTCCCTTGGTTTCGCTTCCAAGTTCCAACACTCCCAAATCGAATTATAAATCTATCTTGTAGATGAGAACTACAGACATGCAGTACATATAATCAATGGCCGTGAGGATCAGGATCTTCCTTTTTTTCTGCGGGTGAATGTAGTCAGTTGAAAAAGTTGGATCGAAATATTATCAGCACGTACCCGGTACACACTGAATTGCATCGTCGATCCGCAGAAGAGATACCGCGGCCTCATATGCAGACTTCAGACTTTTCACCTTGCTCATCGTTGGCTCTAAGACGCCGGCCGTAACATTGTCCCGAACATCTCCGTTCATCAAATCCAATCCATAGCGTAGCAAGGCCTTTTTGGGGTCCCCCGCTGGCGCATTCTGAGCCGCGTTGTGGTATGACCGGAGCTTGGCAACAAGCTCTGTCGAATCCTTGGCTGCATTCACGGCCAGGGTTTTCGGGATCGACAACAGTGCACTCGCAAACTCCGCTATGGCGAGTTGTTCCCGGGAGCCCTGATACATGTTGATTAGCACCGACCTGGAGACAATTAGATAGAGATATACCAGCGTAGTTGCGAAATTTTCCAGGTATATACTTAGCGCTGACTCGACAGCACCGCCGCCGGGGACGACCGCTCCGCTCTCAAGAGTACGCTTTATGACTGACAGAGTGTCATGCAAAGCGCGTTCCATTTCATCGAGCATGTAATCATTGGCGCCCCGTAGTACGATCGACGCTGAGTTGACAACTTTGGTGCCCTTGATGAGGATCAGTTCGTCGTCCGAGATGCGCTCCTGTACGACTTCCTCTGCGGTCCCGAGGTAGCTGGCCTCATAGGTCTCCTCCCCTTCCAGATTAGCAAGACTGGAAATGAGTTGACCACCTGTAGCCTTTGCAATTCGGCGCAGATCCTCTTTTTTACACCTCCGAACAGCCATGGCGCCAGCTTCTACGAATTCTTTGAGACAAAGGTCGTCGATGCCCTTCGTCGTCAAAACCACATTAGCTCCAGCACCCAGAATCTTCCGTATGCGCTCTAAAGTAATTTCCGACTCCCTGAAAAAGCATGAATACATACATCAAACGGAAACAAACGGCGCGAAGTACCGTTTCCTAATCTCTTCTAATTGGTTGGGATCGTCAACAAGGATCTGCACACCGAGCTGCATGCGTTGTTTTTGTAGGTTGATATCGAGGCAAGCAATCTTGGCATTTGTTATCCGCTTCTTCATTGCTAAACACGCCTCTTGAGCGGATTAAAGGGCAGAGAAGGGAATCGACGCACCCTGACTCGCGACTGTGCAATTTAGAGCATATCCCTGCACGAACAAAGACTCTCGCGCGCTCCGCCCGTGCGCTTTGAGCACATTAACGGCCTTGACAGGATACTTGATATCACCCCGCAAATTTATCGTCTTCACGGCCTGCATGGCGTCTACGGCCATCGGGGCGAAAAGATCATCGTCACTGGCGTCGAATTTATTCAAGAGCCCGAAAACAGAAGAGGTAAAATCGAATCTTACTTGCCAATGATTTTACTCGACATGCTCGTTTTCGCAGCATTGATCAGAGCATCCCTTCCTAGAACATCTACCTTGACGCTGAGTTGATCTTGCATGAACTTCACTGCCTCTCTGCATGCAAGTCGATAGCCCGTGATGATGGTTGTAGGGTGTATTTTGGCTTTCACAAGTTCATTTGCTCGCCGCAGAAGCTCTGCAGCGATGATCACGACCGAGGTAGTTCCATCGCCGACCTCTTTATCTTGTTTTTGGGCAAGATCCACAAAGATGCGTCCTGCGGGGTGCTCGACCGAAAGCAGGGAAAGGATAGTTGCGCCATCGTTAGAAATAGTGACTTCCTATTCCCAGTTAGAACTTAGAGGACACCAATGGGCACAGTGACACACTCCGATGTTGTCTACAAGCATCTTATCGAGACCCAGAGGACCGAGAGAACTTTTGACGATGTTCGCGATGGACAATGCGGCGATGACTGTGAAACAGCATATTTCGAGGGTGGCCAATGAGTAGAAAGTGTACGCACCATTCTGATCCCGGATGTCCTGCCCAGAAACACGGTCTCCTCCGAGAAATGCACCAGCCCTGGGGTCGCGTTGGAACATGGTGATTCGTGCAAGACGCGTCAAACTCGTTGATCTTATTTGCCAGAGGGCGTGAGAAAGTCAATTTCCAGTTCCGACTCGGAACATATTCCAGTTATTGTGAACGACTTCCGGAAGTGATAAATATTGGAAACGACCGAGATGAACTGGGCTACGACTACCTAGAGCGCTGGCGCAGAACACCGGTAAGCACGAACAAGAATGGAAAAACTATGGAGGGGAAGGTTTGTCGGCAAGTACTCTTTAGTGAGATACTACTCGAAGCGTCCGTGCAGTCATGTACATCGAAGAGATTTATACAACCGGCAAGCAGTCGTGGATGTGGTGATATTGAACATATGAGATGCGATGAGATGATTGAGATGTATATATCATGGAACGAATATTGTGTTGGGGCATGCTTGGTGTGAGTTAGAAACGTCGAGGATGAGCGACGAGGTGCATAAAGAGCGTGGCGAACAGCGATTGGCGTCCGCGGAAGGTATGGAATCTTCAATGTCATAGATAGGCATGGGCGGAAAGCATTGCCGATTTACGATGCATGTCATGGGCACGGTCCACGAAGTAGAATTTAGAATATAGTTCGTGTCGGTCCATAGGTTTCAGCACGAACGAGAGGGCGTCCAAGCTTCTTGCCACCCTTAGGCGGAGGCGGGCAGGGACTATCGCCAAGCTCCTCATCTGTTTCCTCTGCGTCAGCCGTTACGTTGCCGTCTTCAGCAAGAGTGGTCAACGCGCTCCCGCGACGAGTACGAGCAGCCGTAGCAGCAGCAAAAATGGAGCCCGGTCCCGCTGGCACAGTATTCCGCTTGGGTTGCTGCGCGAGGGCAGAGGCTTTGGAGATCGCGCTGGCGTCGCCATAGGTATATGATTTGTGGCGGCCGAACTTGGTTTTTCGTAGCTGGTCGAGACCACCATCGCGTGAGGCAGTGTGGGTCGGATCGTCCATCGTCACGTATGCCTGTGGTTCGCAGCGAACGGAAGAGGCCTGGAAGTACTGAGAATAACCGCCTTCAAGGATGTAGATTTCAGGGTAATGGATTCTAGGATAGACGTGATTGTTCAGGGCACGATCCTTTGCTCGTAGATGTTTGGCGCTATGAATTTACAGTCAGCAGATAGAGACAGAACAGCACTCTTTTGACTCACAAAGTTGGTGCTCGCTTGGCACTAAATTCGCAGTGGAAAACCAAAATGTGTTTTCGGCCGGGATCACCACTAACAGATGGTTTGGGCTTCTTCAAGTTGGCTCGAAGAAAGTGTTCTTCTAGCATAGCTGTCTGGTTGATATTGTGGGCTCCCCTGATATGCCCTCCATAGAACTCGTAGTCGAATCGACAGTCTATGATCTCGTAATCGGCTTGCTCGCGGTAGTGGCCGTCAAGAAGATTATTGAGCTGGAAGAACGGTGAGTACAGCTATGAGAAGGGGAATCAGAGCATATTCACCGTTTGTGGGTTGATTCTCATTAATCCGTCGTCTGTGACACGATGGCAAGGAAGGAGCTTCCCCGCCGACTCGTTATCACCAAACCCAGGGATTCCTGCAGAAAGGAATTTTGCTGACGGGCTTTCGTTGAGTGCCAAGGCGGTAGCACCGGTCAGAGGTCGGAAGTCGTCCGTTCCATCGCAACGACGAATAGTCTTGACCTGTTGACGTCTGGCATAGGCCTGGGCCGGCGACGACATGCCTTCAAAGGAGGACTCATCCGAAGACTGTTCGGCAATTTTGGCATCCAGTGGTGAGCCCGAGATCACAGCAGAGAATGCTCTCCTGGTTGGGGGTAAAAGATTCTCGGCGGGAGAAGGGAAGCGTCCGGACTCTCCGTCCAAAGTTGGGTAGGCGGTTTGAGCTGCTGTAGAAAAGGCAGGGCGGCGAGGTCGCTTTAAGCCACTGGGCGCCCCCAAACCTTCTACTCGGGGTTTCTCGACAGCAGGAAACAAGGGGCCGGTGACGAGACGTTCAAGTTTAGATTGGGATGGAGAGGAGTCCAAGCCAGGGGAAGACAACTCCAGTTGTTCTTTTCTGCGTATTTGATCTGGCGATGAGGAACGACGTTTCTTGGGCTGGGGTGCAGCAGGTGACATGGTCTCATAGAAGAGGGCGTCGAATCCTGTCACGGTAGGAGCAGCAGACTGAGGGGCGGCGACCGTAAGTGAGGGGACTTCAAAAGACGTGTCTACATCCATGGCATCATCGGACGGATAACCTGCTTCCTTCAGTGGCTGACAAGCAGACTCGAGTCAGCCACCAGCTTGGAGTGCAAAGATAAATTGAGACGCACAGCGGAAAGAGTAGCCTGGGGCTCGTCCGGGGTACGAGCTGCGGTGGTGAACCACTGCGAAGGTAACGCGCTCCGTTGTATCCGTTTGCCACTCGAGTGAGTAGATTCCGGCTTGAGTGAACCAATGGATCCACTTTGTATAGATTCGTTACTGCGATCCTGTCCAAACATTCGAGGGCCGCTCGTGAAAGCGCGTGGTCGCGTGAAGGACTTGAGAGGGGGGGCGGGCGATATATCCATAGGCTTGGGGTATTCGCTCTCGGGCGTGAGGGCGAGGTGATCCCGTGGCGGGGAATTCAAGGAAACATTGGAAGCAAATGATAGCTCGAGGTCGGATGAGAGGTCGTCAACATCGTGGCTTACTTGAAGCCGGTCGTGGCGCCGAGTGGTTGGCACCGGAGCGTCGAGGTGCTGTGTGGGTCGTGTTGTGAAAAGAGGCATGTCAGAGGAGATGCGCCGTCTTTTGTTTGAGAAGTTGGTAAGCCGGTCTACGAGGGACATGGTCAGGACGGGGGCAAGACAGACATCAACAAGACGAACCAGGTTAAGTACGAGAGGCTAGGAGACAATGGCCATAAGTCACGGTACCGAAACAGAAGAAAGAAAAGCCATTGTCCGCCCAACTTGGACGAACAGGTGATGGGAGAAAGAAAAGCGGGGGAAGGGGCAAAGTGAGGGACACGAACCTAGTTGCGTAAGGAATGTGATGACGGAGGAGGCCGCGCCTGAGAGAGCGGAAGGCAGGGGGTCAGCAGCAAGTCGAGGTACGAAACCAAAGAGCTGTAGGCTTCTCACGAACAAAGGAATCCAACCAATTGTGGACGTTTGTGGGTCCGGCACGTCTCCGGCCTGACAAAACAAAGCGAGTGGTGAAGATTTGAGGGGCGAAACAAGACAGAGAACGTACGAAAATGCGTAGACAGAGATATAGAAGACAGCGGAGCGGGTGCTGCGTGTCGCGGCGGTGGCGAGGTTGGCGGGGGTGGAGGTTCCGGTGACGAGCACTCTGGGTTTGGCCCGACGTTCAACTTGCACGTGAGCGTGACATCCTCAAAACGTCATTGCCATCATCTATTACGTAATTACATATATAAGTTCTGGAACAGGCAGTTCTGTTCTGTGTCTTGTTCTGTGTTCAGTTCTGCCAAGCCACCTCCGTCCATCTGCAAAGAGAAAACTATCAGTCGCTGTTATGTCCCACTCGTTCTACGTACGCGGGGAACACATATTGAAGACGGTCAAAATGCAGCTCGGGATGGTGCTCTCTGATCGCGTTCACAAGCTCTACATACACAATCTCAAATGTCTCAGCTAGTCGACACTCGAAGCAAAACTCTGAATCTCACCGTGTACCCATCTCGGTTGAGATGAAGACCATCTGACAGATAGCGAGACAGCGCCTGCTCCTTCTCTCCTGCTTTTTTCCATATCGCAGTCCACACATCCACCACCTCAACTTTCGACACCGCTGCCGCCTCCTTCACCCCCTTTGCGTATCCTTTTGTTCTCTCAAACTCACGATCCAATGCCATCGCCGGTTCTCTGCTTCCCAAGTCGGCTGCCCGTTGATATGTATTGACTGGTGGAGGCGTAACCAGAAGGATCTTCGTGGTCGGAGAGTAATACGGTGACTCTGCGGAATGGACAAGGTTCACCATATATTTGAGATTCTCGATAAACTTTGGCAACGGCACATGTTGAGAACCCGTCTCGAGTACTGCGTCGTTGGCACCAAACCACACCACAAGTAGCCTGACTTTTGGAAGAAGTTCCGAGCCATCTCGGGGCGCAAGGCACTATCCGCAAACATTGTGCTTTCATGACAGACGACGGTTTGCGACCCGCACCTGCTTCAAAACGGGTATCGCCCAATCGGTGTTATAGCCGGCAAGGCCTCTATTGAGTACATCGAGCTTGCGGGAATACGCATCTGTGCCAGATGTCGTCTTATGTTCGTCTACATCGACATTACAACGCACTGGCAAGACGGGCCCCGAATCCGTCCTCTGTCCAACCTCCCTACACCTAAAAGTAGGAGAACTTTGGGACTGTACTGAGATAAAAGAGAAACCTGTGTTATAGAATCCCCGAACAATATGATCGCGTCTTGCACCGTTGCTGCCATGCTGCACGGAAAGGTTCGTTGTACCGGTGAATGCTGGTGAATGCTATCAGTCGTCGCGATAACAAAGTTTGCGTGCGTTACACCTTGTCACACCACTCAGAACTTGTTCAATTCCACCATGAGCAATGATCCTCCAATACACCTCCGCGTCGCCAACAAAAAAGCCTTCGTCTGGGATGTCGAAGGTTGGAAATGCTATCGCACTCTCCGTCTATTCACAGGCCGCTTCACCCAGATATCGCAACTCTACGCTCGAAACATCGTATTTGTGGTGTGCTGACAGGCACCCTTCCTCATCTGAGCCAACAAAACCTTTTTCTTGGTGTTCCTCTTGTCTTGCTACCCGAAGAAGTCGTTCTTCTCGTCGAAAATGGTATGCTTGGGCTGTTGCATTGGACTCTGTTATGACTCGATCCCCAACATCAAGAAATAGCTGTTCTTCTTGATGACCCCAAGGCTCATATCCAACCATCTGTCATCGAATTACAAAAGTGGAGAGTGAAGGAGAAAGAACTGCAACAGCTTCAACTTTCTAAAGTCACAACTGCGCTCGGGACTTCCCCAATGATGATGAGCGAAGAGGCTATCAGAAAACGAAAAGAGCGTGAAGCGAAGAAGAAAGCCGCCGCAGCTGCAGCCGCTGCAGCTCAGTTGGAAATTTTGCTTTCTGTTCCATCGAAAGATCCTGCTTCTGCTACGTCTGCAGACACGCAGGTTACCGTCATTATACCCGCATCCTCAAGGTCGTTTGACTGGTATAACGACAGTGCGTCTATATATCGCACTATCGACTCTGCCAAAGCTGCCGAAATCTGGGAATATCCCTCCACTCTGCATGAGCGGGCAAAATGCGGTGTATTCAGAGGTTTGTGGGAACAAGGAATGTACATGGGTGGTGGTATAAAATTCGGAGGCGATTACTTGGTATATCCAGGTTGGTTTCTTGTGATTTTCTAGACGTGATATTCAATTCTCGCTAGGTGATCCTCTGCGGTATCACGCACATTTCTCGGCCACCGTTTTAGAATCTCCCACTTCGTCCCTGACGCCCATGGAAATTGTAGCCCATGGACGGCTGGGGACCGTCACCAAAAAGTCACATCTCTTGTGCGGATGGGACGACACGAAGAAGGAAGCATCTTTCCTCTCCATCGAATGGGCGGGTTTTGGTTGATGTGTATAGAGTCAGACCAACACTTGTAATGCAAATGTGAAAGAAATCTCGTTCAATTCAATCTAGTCTATTTTTCGTCGCCCAAGCCCGATATTGATACGGTCCCGAGCTGGCCTCGACGAAACAGGCGCGAATTCACCTCGGACACCCTCCTCCATGCTTTCAGCTCCGTCACTAAAAGCTCTGTTCCGCTTGAATGTGCGGGGCGCTGCATTTCTCCCGCTGCCCACGGTAACAGCTTTGACAATCAAGTCGTTGAGCCACATCACCAACGCAAAGATGGGCAGGCGGATGGGAATAAAAGGCGAGGGATGGCGAATTGAATCGCTCCCACTGTAACTAGAACCTTGTGGAAATGAGCCATATGGATCTTGGGGTACAGGTTGTGCATGCATCGCCATGATGGTATACTGTAGATAGCACCCCATGAGCATTCCAATAGCAGTTTGCAGCAGTCAGGACAACCGACCAGAGGGAATATCAGCGCGAAAATGGCAGCATTACTCAGTGGGCTGCCCCAGATGCAAATTGAAGCAGATGGCAAGCCTGCAAATCGTCAGAGTCATATGGCGTTGAATTGAGTAGAACAGGAAAAATCACCGAAAGCCAAGTAGTAAGCCCAACGCTCCTCGAGATGGCGGACTCTCGAGGAAAGCGACATTCCACGCGCTATCCAGACAAATCTGGCGCACGTAAGATTCCTTAAGTAATGTGACGAGAGTCAAAAGCTCACTCGAAAAAATAGAAACTGAGGCGCGATTATTTAGTTCATCCAAATCCTTTCCATGTTCTCTCGACTCACGCGTCAATCCAGCATAGGAATACAAAGCTTGCGATGGGACCCACTCGAGGCACTGCACGAAGAGCAAAATCGAGTCCAACGGAAGTGGCCACCATGACGAGCCGGTACGCGGACGTAGCGATTGCGGTCAATACACCAGTATATGTCGCGGGTTGTTGCACAACCGTACGGTTTGCGTGTTGCGTTGAATATGCTCGCTTCGCAATGACGGAGCACCATGAACTCTGGAAAACTTCAAGATTCAGAAGCACTACATAGTGAGGGTAGAAGTAGAGTCTGTCAAGGGCGACTCACGTTCAGGTAGAGCAATATGCTAAGCAAAGGAAGCATCCAAAACAATTGGTAGATCCAGCTGAGAGTCGTTCGAGCCCGTTGTTCAGGATAGACGAAGTTGAGCACGAATAGGCACAGTAATGTCGAACAGTTTAGGAGTAACGACTTGAACACAGTGGCCCGGATTTCAATGTCACTAGGGATCTAAATTGGATGAACTCGACGGTCTCTGGTTAGTGGCGGACCCCATGACTGCCGTCGCCACCGCAGTCCAACGAAAAGCATCGAAGAAACCACGACCGGCGTAAGTGAATTGAAGCAGTAACGAGTCCTGTATTGGCAGAAACAAGGGATAGCTGCTTGAGGCATGTGAGTGCGGCGGATACCTTGACGCCATGCAAGCCGGTCTGAGAACAGACTTGTTTCGGACGAGACGACGTGAGTGCACGCGCGAAACGTGCCGAATCGCATAATTTGGGTCGACCAAATCCGGGGCATATATTCTGAGCATATACATACAATGCCCGCAGGGACACTAGGGCGGTGAAGAGGAACATACATGCTTGGGCAATAATTTATGATACATAAAAAAATGAAATAGGCAGGGTAAATGCGAACAATGCTGAAAAGTGCTGCGAGGAGAGGACAAGAAAAGACCAGGGAGGATGAGGCGGAATTTAGCCACGCTTGGTGGGCTGAGGGCAAGCGTGAGATGCAAAGTTGCCATGAAAAAGAAGGACGTACCGATTTTCTAGGGGCGCTCTTTTTGGCAGGGGCGGCAGCAGGTTTGGAGGTGGCTGCTTTCTTCTTCTTGGGCGCAGCGGCAGATGCTTTTGCCTTGGAAGTCGCCGTCGTGCCTGTCACCGCCTGCGTAGAACCCTGGGTCAGGACGAGGTTCGAAGGTGGAATGCTGATAAATGACCTTTTTGGCCGGGGCGCGTTTGGACGGGGCGGCAGTCTTCTTGGTTGTAGTGCTCTTCGCTGTCGGCTT
This sequence comes from Favolaschia claudopus, assembly GCA_037176885.1. Lineage (NCBI taxonomy): Eukaryota > Fungi > Basidiomycota > Agaricomycetes > Agaricales > Mycenaceae > Favolaschia > Favolaschia claudopus. The sequence continues at coordinate 581,570 of JAWWNJ010000055.1, read as the reverse complement.
CTTCGCAGTGGTTTTCTTGGGGGCAGCTTTGGGTTTGGCGGTCGCGGCAGGTTTCTTCACACCGGTCTTGGGTTTAGCAGCGGCGGTTGCTGATTTGGTGGTGGTCGATTTGGAGGTGGTCGATTTGGCGGTAGTCGACTTGACGGGTGCCTTCTTAGGGGCAGCTTTCGTGCTAGCCTTGGCCTTTGGTTTCGGTTTCGCCGGCTTGTTCTTGTATTAGATATAAAAACGCGTGTCAAAGCTGCAAACCATGAGCGGAACGCACCTCCTTCGTGGATGCATCAGCTGGCTTAGATTTAGGTGCGAGTTTGACTCTGCCTGACGGCCCTGCGATGTTGTGTCGTTCAGAGTCTGTGGTCAACTCAACAAGGACGAAGTAAACCTTTGGGCAAAACGAAAACGTTCTTCTCGCTCCCAGAAGCGATAGCCTTCGACAGTTGGACATTCTGTGCCGCGCCAATTACGAGTTTGTATTCAGTTTCAACAAACCTAGGTATAGGTCAGATATTGAGATAGCTAGCACTCTGGGACCGGACTTTTTGATCTGGGGCCGCGATACGCCGTGACGAGCATCCTCTGGATTGGCGGTGATACATTCCTGCGAAAAACACACGTTAGTTGACTGCGGCAGGGGCTGGCGACGGTACAGAGGATAGATCGGTGCACGGCAGGTAGATAGAGCGCGCAAGATGTAGAAGAAGAGTCGGGAAAGTGAAAGGGGCTGAACAACAGCGCGAAGAAGATAAAAACCTTGATCATGTCGACCCATGTGGGATGGGCTGGTGTAGCCTTGGACTTTGTGGCTTTCTTGGGTACCTTGGAGGGTGACGGAGCTTTCTTGGCGGCAGCCATTGTTGAAGGGCGAGTTTGGATAGATGGTGTCCGGTTAAACAACGTTTGTTTACGCACAAACAAACCAGTCGCGTCAAACGGAAATCGCGTTCATCACGTGTTGATGTCACATCTAGCGTGACATCCCTCTTCATGACCATCACCCACGAACTGCGGGCTGCTGCGCGCTCTGCTTATCGACAACTTTTCAGAGCCTCCTCATCTACATTCGCTGGTGATGAACGGGTACTCGAAGGTCCGCTTTCTCTGTTCTCTGTCCCTGACGTGTGCTAAAACGTGGAATATTCTAGCCTTTCGCCTCAAAATAAGGCAAGACGCGGTTGCAGCGCAGAATATATCGGATCCCATTGCGTACGAGGAAAAGAATACTCTGGGACGGGAAATTGCGAGTGTTGTTCGGAAAAATCTCGTTCAGGCAACCCGAAAGTCGGACGACGCTGATACTTGGAGTGCGCTTGCTTTTCCCGATAGCTGCTTATAGCAAACCCTCAATACGCCTAGGAATACGTATGACCCACGAGACCGAACTGGGTGTTAACGACACTATAAAGAATCCATTGCCTATGGACACAAGTCGTCGTTCTCGGCGAAACGAGAATGAATCTCAAGCGTGCGTTTGTTCAAGTTTTCTCCGGCACTCCTGATTTCTTAGTGCTCCAGAAGTCCTTGCGCCTGCTCGTGATTCGCCTCCGATGTTCTATTCCGCCCTCAAAAAGGCACACAAAAATCGTACTGTGCCTGAGTTGAGCGAGAACGACATTGAAGAAGCTTTTGTTCGAGGGAGTGGGCCGGTATGTTCTCGGGTCGAAGTCATTGCGTACACCCGGATACATATATTCATTGTTCTCAGGGAGGGCAGTCGGTTAACAAAACTGAAAATAATGTCCAACTGCTTCATCGACCGACTGGTATCCGAGTGAGCTGTCACCAAACACGTTCTCTGGCGTTGAACAGAGAGCTTGCACGACGTCAGTTAATTGAGAAGGCGTGTTTCTGCCGAGCATCCCACTTGATGTCTGATTGACCGCCTGAGCAGCTCGATAAGCTCCAAAATCCGGGATTGTCCAAAGGAGAATTGCAACAGGCGAAACAACGCGAACGGGAGCGCCGCCGTTTGAAAAAAGCCAGAAAGAAACGCAAAGCCAAGGATTTAGAGTCAGAATGAATTTCGAGTTTTCCTCTCTTCGTGTTAGTTCGTACTTAGATGTAGCACAATATGTCTCTTCTCAATGAAGTCAACGCAGACAAGTTTGCTTAGTAAGCGAGTGCCATCAAACGCTGTTAGACTTTCCGCAGACCAAATCTCAGTTGCAACAAATGTCGGGCGGTTTACACTCCTTAGCCACGATAATCAAGCGGTGAGTGAATGGGCAGACCCTATTTCTACCCCTCTTATTCTCAAACCATGGGTCTCAGCCTCGAGGCCGCTACATCCCGCATAGAAGACTTCGCGCTAGCACAGAGTCAGAACGCGCCTAGTCCTCCGAAAGATGCTTCCCAGTACGCTGCAGCCCCGCCCCCACCCCCACCTCCTCCGCCTCCCCCTGCTGCACCTACGGCACAGGAAGTCCCCCCCAGCGTTGTTGCGTTCGATGAACTAGTCATTGACGGGAAATTGAAACCTTTTCTGCAATTAACCCGCAGTTTCGCTGGGCAGTCCGTCATCGAGATCGTAATGCATCATTATCTTTAAAAATATTGGCTCTGAATGCCTCCAGGTTGCCATCCTCGAAAAGCAATTCCAGGGATTGCGTTCTTTCCTCCTTCTAAGTGGTTCATGTCAACAACCCGACAAAGATGGCCTCGAGAAACTTCTGGTCCCCATACAGGCCGATATTGAGGCTATAACGCGCTGCAAAGACGCTGGTCGGAAAGACAGGGAGTGGTTTACACACATCACCATTGTTGGCGACGGTGGCTTGGGCGTTGCATGGATCGTTAACGTACGTTCATCGAAGGCTACTGTCATCTTCACAACATCCAACACAACACATTGCAGCCCAAGCCAGGACCATATTTGGCAGAAATCAAGGAAAGCGTGCTTTACAACGGAAACAAGGTTATCAAGGAATTCAAGGAGAAGTATGAGGTTGCTTTTCGTGAACTGGCGTTCTGTCTGAAGACGTTTCAGGGATCAAAAGCATGTTGAATGGGTGAGATCATTTATCGCGATACTGGAAGCCATGCGCTTGTACGTTGTCGAACACCATACAACTGGCTTGGCTTGGAATAAACGGGTTGGTGCATCGTTCTGATACATCCATATCCACCCAAATTTCTTCCAGGGAATTACCGTTGCAGAATATAATTCTTCGCGAGGAGCAGGCGGTCCTCCCCCGCCTCCGCCTCCACCTCCTCCCGTTACCGCGCCGGCAGCGAGTTCGGCTGGGGGAGCTGCAGCCGTGTTCGCAGAATTGAATCGAGGGGAAGAAGTAACTAAGGGGTTGCGTAAAGTCGACAAGAGTGAAATGACGCACAAGAACCCGGCTTTGCGAGCAGGCGGTTCTGTTCCGAGTTCTTCTGGTTCAGCTGGTGAGACTCTACACTGGCAAACACATACGTGGTATTCAAAATTTTCCCATAGCTCCTCCGAAGAAACCCGTCAAACCCTCCAAGCCATCCTCCCTGAGCGGCAAGAAACCTCCCAAATTCGCTCTGGAAGGCAAGAACTGGGCAATTGTAAGGATCCCGACCGTCGTCTAACTTCATAAAGTCACTGAGAAAATATGCTAGGAATACCAGGAACATGAGCGTGGCCTCACTTTGGAGGATGTTCAGCTAAATCAAGCGGTCAACCTCTTTGGATGTAAAGAGTCTACCATTGTGATCAAGGGGAAAGTGAACGCCGTGACGCTGGGTAAGTGGTCAAGAGGTGCAAGGCGTAATTGCGACTCAATTTCATTGCAGTAAACTGCGTCAAAACCCAGGTTTTGGTTGACTCTGTGGTTTCCTCCATATCTGTCACCAATTCTCCGTCGTTCACACTACAAATCACGGGCTCCGCGCCCATGATACAACTGGATACCACTGATTCAGGCCAGATCTATTTGTCGAAAGGGAGCTTGAATGCCGAGATCACGTCTGCTAAGTGCAGCGCGATCAATGTCAGCCTACCAGTTGAAGGGGAAGAAGATGGGGTGTTTGAGGAGCAGGCAGTTCCAGAGATGTTGAGGACGGTCGTGAAAAACGGGAAACTGGTCACTACTGTGGTGGAACATGTAGGATAATATCGTATCCTACATTTACAGAGTGTAACGCGGAGTTTTTATAATCGCTTCGTGACGTTTCGAAGACAAATCATTGACTGTTTATGACAAGCTGCGTACGCCCAGCCGCCCCGGTGCTCTGAGAGTGGCTCGGTATTACGCCTCGTTTGCGCCGTCCGCGGAACGGTCCAAATGCGTCATGGAACTGTTCGAGTCTGTTGGCCAGCGTACGCTTAGACTGGTCCGCCATTGAATCGGCCTAGAATTTTTGATCCATCAACATTGTTCATACACGCTTTTCTTCCCTTTCACCATCCTTGCTTCGCGTCCTTGCCCGGTGGTGCTATTTCGCGTCTTTACTTTCACCAACAACCAGGGTGCATAGCCCTCTCTTGCTTCCATGGATAATCCAGGCTGGAAAGCAGGCCGACGCGCTCAACACGAGAGTGAATATTATGCCGCTGGCCATGCCCCCGTCGAACTCATCAACCCGATGGACGAGAGTTTCATTGGTGGTTTCCATCCACACATTCGACCGTCAGAGAGCTTCGCCCGCTCTCGGCCTGCCACTCCTACGACTCCTGGTCCTCCGCCTCCACCAAAGGATGCACAATATGCACGCGGATATCAGTTTGGAAGCGTAACTAGAGATTCAGTAACTTCCAGTAACCTGACTGCCATGTCGGCCGTTGAGAGGTCCCAATTCCTAAGAGTGCCGCGAATGGAGCCTCACCTGCAGGTGTGTCTCGCAGGGTATTGTGAGGCGGCCATATTGAAAGAATTTTTAGTTCATGGTTGGACCGCTTCTGCGTTATGACACCGTTGTAGACGGAGTCTGGTACGGGGCCGTCATGATCGTCAGTGCGTACAGCGTTCTTTGCATCTGTCCGTGTTTGATCTGGCTCTAGCTGCTGATGCGGGTTCTCTTTACGAGCCTAATCCTACTCTGCAACTGGAATGGGACCCGGACCAGCCCAGGGCACGACCTCGGTCCAAGACTCACAGGGCGCATCTTCCGTCGTTCGATCTTGGCCCTCATCCTGCAGACCCGCATCCAAAGAATACGCTGAATGGTCTTCCTTCTGGCAGTAATGGACACATACCTGCTCCCAGTATGAACGCTAGGAAAGAACATGTACCGGGCCACGAGATTTGGGTATACGCGGGGCATAATGGGTAAGTTTAAGCTACTTCCCTACCGACGTCCGGTTTGATCAACTGGCAGAACCTCCACTTTCTGGCGTTTCGCGCTCGAAATACCTGCACGTTTAATACTTTCTCGTTCAGTGGCCGTCATTGATTCTGGTGCAGCTTGGACCGAATGAAATGGCCATCACGTACAGAATCAACAACGGACAGCCGATAACATTCTACGTTCCAGGTGCGAATCAGAACATGAGATGGGCCGCCTATTCTGTAATTTTTATTTTCTTTGTCCCTTTTCCATATTCACCAGATTTTCAGTGCAATGGATTTTCTGCCGGAATCAACCCTGACGACTTTAGAGGGCCAGGGTACAACAGTGGGTATGATCCAGTGTGGATAGATCTGCTCAGCAAACATGTACATTCTTTCTCTCATAAATTTCAACTGAGGTGCTGATCTGTGGGCTAGGCGGAGGAACCGTTTCACGCCTTGGTCGGCGGAGGGGACCAAATATACTGCGACAGGTGAGACCGTCGATCTCTTTCTGGAATTTGAATGACCTCCACCAGCATCACTCGGGAGCCGGAACTGCAAGAGTGGATCAACAGCAAGCCCAACGAACGAAAGCAATGTGCGATGACGGACGAAATCAGTTCCGCCATAGATCGTTTCTACTTCAATCACTACTGTGCCCAGTGGCGGAGCGGAGCGTATGCAAGGGCAAATAGTACCATGTAGGTATATATAGTCCTGACCCTTCGCTCGACAACTCATAGTCCGCCAAGACCGATGATGAATATGGCTGGTTCGTCAATTATGTGACGCAGCTCTAAACTTGACTCATTCACTTTGCAGATGATCATGGTGAGAGCAATGTCTGTCTGCATTGATTTCCATTCTAACTGACCACGAATTCCTCAAGACCTTGTACGTCGAATTCATACATAATGATTGACAATTGAATATCCCGAACTAGATTGACGGGTTTGGAAGCTGTAAGAGTTCCCTCTTCTCCTGCAGTGTTTTGCTCACGCCGTGGCAGATCCAGACGATATGCAACTGGCTCCAATCTTCCGAACGTAACCATCATTTTATTCTCCCCTTACACCCCGTTCACTTCCTTGAAATCCTAGAATTGGGAGTCGTGGATATTTTTTCTTTCTTCTCTTTCAGTGCTTCATTAATGGTGCGCCCCTTGCTGTTTCGTACCTTCGGTCCCAAAACCTCGTTGTAGTCGATGTCGACGGCGTCGACGACCGACCCGGCCAACACTTGAACCGATCAGTCATCATTGGCGCCTCGAACGGCCCTTACATTCCTTTCCCTAGTCACTCTTTTCTGGGCTATATGGGACCTCAAACATATATCCTCCTTTTAGATTGTCGGTAAGTTAATTCTCCGAAGTTGATCTGACATGTGCTCTATTCTATGTTCCAGCGCTGAACGGAAGAAAGATCAAGTGTGCAGTCAAGCACAATACCAGAAGATTTTTGAGCGATTGACTCAATTGCCCCCAAATGTGGAACATCTGTGTGTACAGATCGGCATCCCCATCGCTTATCCGAGATTGGTGTTCCTGGAGTCGGCACTGGAATCGAAGTTCAATCCTCTTACCGCTCTCGCCAAGACGGGTTCTCTAGGATTGACTTCCTTCGTCAATAAATTCAACGCTGATCCGGAGTTGCTTGATGATTTGGTGTGTGTCGACACATCGTGGCCATCTATTGTCAATTTATCTCAACGAAGAACGACCACTGGACCGCCCGCTCGCACAAGGTCTGCCGAGATATCTTCTATAGCTGGTCTCAACTTGATTAAATGGTGAAACAGAAAGAGCGAAATTGGTTCGTCGAGCAGCTTCAAAAGTTTGCGAAGATCCATCGGATCCGAATCTCTTTCCTCTCCGGAGATGTGCACTGCGCAGCCGTCGGTGTTTTCAAAACATTGAAAGTTGCCAAACAAGCAGAAATCCCCCCGCCAGAGGATCACCGCTACATGATCAACGTAGTAACCTCAGCTATTGTCAATACTCCTCCGTATGCTTTATTCACCTGTCACCGCGCCATACTGATGGATCTGAAGGCCCAATGCTGTGATAACAATGGTGTCCTCTTTGGCTTCGAAAAATCATAAAACAATGCATGCGGTCTCAACTGACGAGAGCATGGTGAATGCATTCTTCATTTGGATGCAGACGTTTGACGTTGACCTCCTCAACAGATTCCCATTTTTGCGACCGAGCCTAATGGCCGACCTCGTAAACAAAAATTCATCATGGGCCGCCGTAACTGGTGCCAGGTTGACTACGAGAACGACGAGTGGGTGTTTGAGATTCGCGTGGAAAAGGAAAAAGGCTTGGGTGAAACAGCTGGCTATACTGTCCGAACTCCCCCGCCAAGATGGGTGCCTACTACTCAATATCATTGAATTGTCAAATCTATATACCCATTCTTTGTAATAACTTCGGGATCTGTGTACACTAGTGCTACTTACTAATTACATTATTTGGCCATGGAAGGTACGCTCGACGGAAGTGATTGCTCAACGGATCCAGGTTCGTCCGTAGTGTTGTGAGCATTATAACCATAAACAGCAGCCATTCTCGGACTACTCGGCTGTCCAGGTCCTGCCAATAACTTAGGCCGATGCAATTCTTCTGCTGAACTGGTAGTGGGACGCTTCACGGGAGGGGTGTAAGGAATCCACCCTTCTCCGGGTTGTCCTGGTCCTAACAGTGCTGCGTGACTGCGCGGTTCTGGTCGAATGTCGTCCATAGCAGACGGCAGATCCGGGGAGTAAGCGTACGTGTGAGGTGTATCTGGTCTGGAAGTGGCTTCACTAGGGCTTTCGCTTGGGACTTGGCGAGACGCCTCAAAACCTGTCGTCAGTCTCTGAGGATGCACTCTATCGAGTGCGGAGATAGGGGAGCTGTAAGAGGGATCATCCGAACGCGGGGCAGGTTCAGGTGTGTGGGGTATGTAGGCAGTGCCGTGCCTCAATGGACTGGGTTGACCCGGACCAGAGGCGACAGAGCCCATACGGTCATCATCGATTGTCGACGTTGTTTCTAATGCAATTTTGGCACGCTTGCGAGCTTCCGTTTGTTGGCGCCTCTTGTTCTTCTGAGCCTTTTTCTCGGCCTGTGCTTTCTCCAATGCTGCGTGTCTGACAGCTTCTGCGGAGGCTTCCTCCTCTTCTACTGCGTCCAGTGCCCACTGTTCGGCCATGAATTCCGCATAACGTTCACAGATGGGGCGCCACGTCTGTTGTTCAGACTCTGCAGTATCGAAAAGCAGCGCTTCTATGTCGCGTGGGGGAGGGAAGTCGAAATTAGGCCCAGGATTAAGCCTCACACAGGCTTCGTTAAATAAGGATATGAATGGGTAATAACCGAGAGTTCCGTCGTCGAACGGATTTTCAGTGTGTTCCTTCACTCCCTCGCGCGTTCGCTTACGGTCTTTTGCCTTTCGAGAAGTGTCAGTCTGCCGCAGCTGCAGATAGTCATACAAGTCTTGAAACGCAATTCCCTGGCACTCTCCGTTGACAAAAAAGGCGATATGTGAATCGTGGAGGACGGGAAGAGGCCGAAGGTTTGCAGCATTGGCTTTGGGAGCGTTGGAGGGACCACGTTCTGGCAGTTTTCCGCTAGCCACTTTCTTGGAGGACGGGATGGATGCAGACGTCGAAGACTTTCCTGAATAGTCCATCAGGGCGGCCATCTCTTTGGACTGTGTGTATTCTAGGATTTCAAAAACTTCCTGGCCTTTCAAGTCGATCGCGATGCGTTCGCGCTTGGTACGCGCAGGGTCATGGGAATCTTTGGGGTTGGCCTTCCGCTTTGACGGAAGAGAAATGTACATGCCAATGACATCCCCAGTCGAAAATGATCGTCCGTACGGCCGTGGTCGGGAGAGGGTTACTTTCTGACCGGTCGCGTCCCTCATCGCGTAGCTGTATCCGTCCAGACCAACAGGCCCATTGAGGGGGGCTTCCCGCCTCCCCCAACCAACCCTAACATGGCTTCCCTCGCGCTTTCCGTCTTCATGGAAATGCTCTCCACCTCCACGGACAATCTTCACCTCCATATACCAACGGCCCTCCCGTACAGGCGCATTACATCGCGCACTTCTGAAGCCGCTGCTCCCGAGTAGTCCCAATCCATCCTTGGTCACGGCGACAAAAGAACTACGATCTTCCCAACTAATTCTGTAAGAAGTTGGATTGCTTTCGATAGTTCGGCAGGGCAGGAAATGGCCAGGGGGGTTTATTCCGGCAGGTGTGTATCGATATCCAATGCGATTGACGCCGGTAAGTTCAGTTTTGAAGAACTCGGACCCTTCTGCGGTGGGCAGGAAATGCGGACCACGGGAAATAGACAGTCGGGGACGTGCAGAGAGGTCCGCGCGCGAAGAAAGAACTCTTCATGAAGCAATTTAGTTACAAGTCATTGTCTGTGGCCGAATGGGACACACTCTGGAGCAGGAGTGCTCGCCGCCCCTGGCTCGGAAGGAGCAGGAGATGGAGCAGCGGCAGGAGCGCGTTTCCTCTTACGACTTTGAGCGGGCGCTGAGGGTGTTGCTGCAGAAGCAGGTACTGGAGCAGAAGGGAGAGCGGGGGCAGGAGAAGGCGTTGGTGAAGATGGAACCTGGTCCAGAAATGCAGTGGACATCAAGGATATTGAATTTGTGTCACAAAATGTGACAGGTGTGTACCTCATCCTGACTTTCATGACTGCTCTCCGGTGAGTGTCCAATCCGACCGCGCTTCTAGTCGTCAGTCTAATCTGCAGCCAGCCGTATTCAAAAGGTATTCAGATCTCCAAAATTTGGGCCGTAATTCATCGCTCTACAGGAATTAGCAGACATCAACAAGAAACCAATAGAGGTCAGTGGCTCTCTCTCTTTATTTTGCTCCGTCCGATTCCAAGAGGATTTAGGGAATATCTGTTGAGACTAAAGACGACAGCTTGTTCGAATGGAAATGTGCCATTAAAGCAGCTGTGGGTTACAAAGCGATCGCGATCTCGCTCTGGACGTTTACTATCTTCCAGTCAGATTCGCCATACAAGAATGGCACATTTCACTTCACGATGTCTCTGCCGCAGAATTTTCCATTTAAGGCACCGACAGTAACTATTCGACGCCTGCTGCACTGTGCGCTTCTCTAAAGGTAACAAAGGTTACATTTACGACCAAGATCTATCACCCCGGAATAAATGAAGAAGGCAGCATCTGCGTTCCTGTACTTCGCGACGAGGCAAGTCTATCCGGTTCTCCCTGCAGAAACGACCACTTACTTGAAGCTAGTGGAAGCCTTCGGTCACATTGTCATCTGGTGGGTTTTTCTTGACGAAACTGGATGGCTGCATTGACTCCATTAGCTAACACGTAGATCGCTTCTAGTGCTCATCATAATACAAGAGAAGGTCAACAATCCGGACCCGGATGACCCTTTCGAGCCCCAGATCGCGGCGGTGGGTTGTCTCTTTGACCCAAATGAATTTGTGACGACAGTTTCGCTTTACAGCTGCTGAAGAACGATAAGGCAAAGTTCCTCGCAACGGCGAAGGAGTGGACGAAGAAGTGAGTGAGAGTTACTAATTGAGGCGATAATTTGACCGTGGCCAGACACGCAATGTGAGTAGAGGAAGGTAGATAATGTACGAATTGTCATTGTATAATAATACATATGTCGGCTTGTTTTCATGACGTTTGTGTGAACGCCGCAACAAGGCCACAAATTACTTTGGATCTTGCCTCAACCCACGACCAGCGCCCTCGTCGGGCTGCAGGCTGTCTCTCCTTATTCTCTTGCTTTGCCTCTCTCGCTTTGCCTTGCATCTTCCTGTTTCAATTTGCTGTCCAGTAATTGCTCTTTTTCACACCTTTCCTCATGTATAACACGTTGTTTTAGCCCCGCTTAAATCCAGTATACGTTAAATAACCTGCCTCAATGCATCGTTTTCGGTACGTCTATCGGGCCATTCTCTCAAGTCGTCTTAACTTTCGCTCCCTAGCAAAAAGTCTGACGCGAAGCGTCCAACTACCCTTCAGCCGGTGTCTGCACCGGCCCAAACCGACCACCACGAGTTGTTCCCTTCAGAACCGCCTCCGGATTCACTCCCCGAACTCCCTCTCGCCAGTGATTTCCGCACATCCCTCATATTGACCGAGTAAGTTCGAGCCTTGAGTTGCGTTGCCTATCTCATCACCAATTGGGAACTTAGTCTTTCCCGTCGCTTCACTTTACTTGGGGCCTCTCCCAGCGACACGGTGGCTGTCGACGCCTTGCGGTCAAGGTTGGCTGAGCAGAGGGCAAGGGGTGCAGCAAATCAGATATCAGAAGAGGAAGAGGACATGATCATTGAGACGTTGGGGTTGCGGCAAACAGTCAAACCAGACGCCGAAGATGAGTACCCTTCGTCCGTGTCCTCTCGATCTGCGGTGTCTGCGGGTTCTTCATCCAGCACTGGGACGTTCAGTAAGCGCTACAGCAATAACCTATTTGGATCAAATCGGTTTCGTGACTACACATACCTGCGCAGTGTGGCCCAAGCAAAGTCGCGCGCGAGCGATTCCTCACGGACACAAACTACGTCGTATGCTGAGAGCGCGAGATCGACCACGCCCGACTCGAGTGCACTCCCGTCTTCCTCGTCTGGTGTGGAACCGCTGACCGTCCGGTCGGCGCCGTTAATTCCACCTGCTCCCTATGGCGGTCAACCATTGTCCGTCGCAGAATATCGTCTGTCTAAAACTCTGGGACCTTCTGCCCTTCGTCGCGCATCCATGGCTCTGGAAGATGCAATAAAGGCAATAGAGGAAGAAGCTGAGGACGAAATTCTTTTGCCTCGATCCGCACCCATTCCCCGCGGCAGTTTTGACAGCCAACGATCCAAAGAAGTGGTGCGTAGCTCTCTCAACAAGCATACTGATTTTGCCTCTCAACAATTTTCAGCGCGAAACTGATTTCTTCCAGACATCCACAGGTTACGAAGCTCCGATTGCAATTTCTTCAGACAAACATACCAGTCTTGACCCCGAATCGCCTCGCGCTTCTCCCATACCTTTCAGGACAGTTCCCGGATATGTCCCAGGGATGCCGCGACCAATGACGCCCAGAGATACAATGGAATTGGATGATCAGCGGTCATACTCGACGACACCTCGTGCCACGTCTCCTACGCATCCCACCCTCATCTCCCCTTCTCCAATTCTGCCTTCCGCCCTTTCGTCAGGTATGGTGAGACGTGATTCTACCTCTTCACCCTCGCGGAATTCTCCGCGACCCATTTCTCCAAACGTGGTTTCCCCCATGTTCCTCCAGCGGACTCCCAACGGGCGATACACACCTGAAGAATCACAAAGAGTTGCCGAGTCCTCCACGTCTAGAGACTTTGAATTGTCGCACACTTCCTCTGTTCTTGGTCGCCGTCGGCCTGCCTCGCCACTCTCTGGCAATGCTTTTCAACCCTTGGCGGTCCCCCCTCGCCCTGTAACACCGTCCAATGTAACATGGACAGCTACTTCCAATGGGAATTCCAAACAACCAGGGCATAACAGGGATGCTAGCTGGATAAGTGATTCAAGTGGAGAACAATCCCCTACGCGTTCACTTCGGTCGCCTGCTTTACCGGATTCTCCTCTGATTGGACCTGGTCATGCTACGGTGCATTCGTTCAGTTCCGGCTTCTCCAGCACGTCTTCGTTTGAATCGCCCCGACCCATGTCCTCCATCTCCGGTGTCGATATTGGCTCCCCTGTGATGGGTACTAGTCGAGTTTTGAGGTCTCCCACTCCAACTCAGGTCACTGGACGCTCGCCTACCGGCGGATCGTTATCGAACTTCGAGCTATCTTCTCGGAATGGCAGTAGAAGGTCATCTAAGCAAAATACGCCATCAACACCCTTCACTCTCGGTCCTTTCCAGCCGATCGTCTTTTCTCCAATAGCCAACTCCTCGCGGTCTTCTCTGGAGTCCGCTGGCTCGAGCTATCACTCTTGGGATGGAGAACATAAAGATCGCACTGCCGCGCTATTCAGCGATGCTGATCCCCAACGACCCGTTTGGCACGAAATTCCATCCACCAGTCAACTCAATTACGAAACCCCCAATAGCTCGCCGGGTGATTGGGAGGCTGAGGATGTCATTATGAGATACGCTGGATTGAAGCAAGACGACTTCGTCGCTATCCAAGACAAGCTCGTTGGAGCTGCGAATGCCAAGACGACGACTCCCGATGTCCACCACCGGGCGCCTTCGCTTCGCAGACGAAGGCCATCCACTTCACAGTCAAACTACTCCCTGAGCAGTCGCGTGAGTGAATGATTTTGATACAGCCCCAGTTTTCTAATAAACTCTCAAGCTTGGAAGCCCTCCCCAATCGCCCACGACATCTGGACCTATTGCTGATCAGTACTCTGCGTTTTTCAACTCAGTCGGCGACAGCCTGCAATCTTCCTCGACTCGTATTCCCGCTTCGATTGATACCACTAATAATCTTACCTCGGACGATGACATATCCCCCACTACTAGGAGGAATAGAGACTTGGCCCAGGTCTTGTTTGGGCAAGGAGCAGAGGAGGATAAATCCCCGCCTCTGAACCTAACTTTGACTTTCCCAGGAAATGCCGACAACAGTCACGCTTCGGCTTCCGCCACTCCAGACTCCTCCTTCTTCGCAAACTCCCCTCCTTCTGCAACGTCAGCCACCTGGCCGTATCAGACATCCCGTAATCCCTCCACTCCAAAGCTCCCCCAGTCTGCTGAGGAGCACGCCGAGCTCGCTAGAGAGGTACAACGCAAGACTGACGCTGCAATGGTCATGCTGCAGAAACAGCCGTCTTCTTCCAATCTCACTCTTCCACCCAAAGCGCCCCCCACGCGCAGGCGTATCAGTCCCAATCAAATTTCCACTCCACAGCTTGTCTCTGCTTCGACCAGCGTCGACACTATCCCTCTACCATCACCGTCAACGACCAGTGGACAATCCAAAATAGGGTCACGTCTGAAGCGGCTACGAGGGTCTCTTCGAACCAAACCCACCCTCCCCACAGCAGAAGATATAACACCATTCCCACTGGATCTTCGCTCTCCTCCTCCCGTTCAGACTGTGAGATATGATCCCGAAAAACTCAGGGCTCCGGGTGGACCAGTCGCAGCTAGTGCGACGGAACCGGAGGGGTTCAAAGTACCAATTCCCAGTCCGCCGGCCTCTGCTGGGCCTGGCTTGAAAGGCTTCATGGCTCGATTCCGCGGGAAACAGCGTGCAAGTGAGACGCAAAGCGAGTTCGACTATCAACGCTCTCTAGGGCGTACTCAATACCTGTCCCCTCCGGCTTCCGAGCATTTGATACCTGAATCAACGAGCTGGCCGACTTCACAAGGTTCTGTCAGTCGTTCTCCTCCGAGTATAGCATCGACTTCACCTGCTGTCGTTGATCTGTCCTCGCATCGCCCTCCATCCACTTCTGATTCTGCTTTCACACCTGCCCCTTCCCATCAAACTCATACGCTGCCGCCAACGTTACCCACAATAACACCGCTGTATGGCTCGCGGCCACAACAAGGTATTCAAAACCCTGCCGCCACAGAAACAGCCGACGCCAGCGATGCTATCAAGCAACTGTTTGATGCCGCCTCCAATCTTGGTCTTGATCAAGGTGCTCTGAATGACCTTCTGGTTCGTTCAGGATCGACTTCATCGAAGTCGACGGATTGGACTCGGAATAATACACGCGCTGCCTCGCGTTCATCCGTTCCTGTGGAGGTTGTTTCGAGTGGTGAGACCAGTCGTTCCAACAGCCAGCGAACCAAGTCGACGATCCCTCCTCTTCCAGAGGGTGTCCCGCAGGCCCCCGAACACACACGGCGCGCAAGAGACGGTGCATTTGACAAAAGTGCTGTAGTCCGACGGACCATCATCTTTCCTTCCGAGTCTCGGTCTTCCACGATAGACCTAAGTGTGCTGATGAGAAAACAGTCCACCAAAAGTCGCCGGAGGGTGAGCGCTACCTCGGTATCCAGCCGCTCTGTACACGACCGTGTACCGACACCGCCCCCTGCACGACAAAACTCCAGCCGACGGTTTTCAACTGACAACGGATCCCCACCTGTTCCGCACCTACCACACTCATTTCCATCACAAGCGGATCGTCTTGTTCCACCCACTCTCACTGTAGGCCCGGGAGCAGCGTCTGGGTTTGCTTATGATTCTTTGTTAGCGTCTTTCACTGCGCTGCATTCGTATGTTCATAGATGTTCACAGATACGATATGTATTCGGGAGATAGGGCCACTGGCTCGTCCGCTCCAGAAACGGTTTCGAATGGCCCAGTTTTAGACACAACACCCGCTGTGGAAGTCATTGAATTGGCTAACGGTGAAACGATATGGTAATTTCATTCCAATTATCTTCGTGCCGCTGCTCATACACGTTCGGAAAAGGTCGATTGTTAACGGGCTTCGTGACGAAGACGACGACCTCGATAGCTATGCAAATCGCGCGAGTTTTGCGTCCGAATATTCTGTTCGGGAAGGCTCGGGTGATGGTGTGCAAGTATTTTTCAAGGAACATGGGAGAAAAGGAAGTGGCGGCGGCGGCGGCTCATCCTTCCTTCCGCGCAGGAAGACACTCATCAGCAAATCTCGCCCAGAGACCAAGGTATGTGCCATTCGAGTCCAGTGAATTTCAGAATTTATGTTGCGCAGGTGTTCTACAGTTCCTCCGCTCAAATTGGCCGCCTCATAGAGAACATGTCGCAAGGGATGGAAGCGGGCTCATTCAACATCCTACCAACTCTACCGACTCGTCCGTTGGGTCACTCTACGACGTCATCCTTGTCAGAGACGACTGACAATAATTGGACCGTCGAAGAAAGACTTGAACACATGCTTCATGGTCTGCGGTAGGGGTTTTCTACGGGTTTTCTATCTTGAGCTTTATTCGGATCTCTGGTAATATAATTGAAAGTCATTATAACGGACCAAACACATATTATGTCGTATCACTTGTACCCGTTTTTACACTGCATACATATCGATCCATCGATTGAGAGACAAAGTGACAAGAGTATACAAGAGTAGCCCATCTTGCGCGAAGGTATATTGTAGAAGACCTATCGAATATGGTTCTAATTCAAAACGTGGATGAGGAGGGCGACGAAATGAACCTACCTCGAGCCCTTCCTGCCGCGGTTTCCTCCGAACATCGTCGAAATGCCGCAACTCGAACAACGGGAGGATTTAAAGCATATAACTGCGAAACATTATGAGAGGGAAGACAGTCACACCAACAACACATACGTCGTAACCTGCAAGATTCGCACATTTTCGCCATTCATATTTCCTTCCATCTGCAGCGAAGAAACATCGGGCACTGAGAGCTGTAAGGCTGATGCAAGACTAGCGAGTGGGCGAAATTCTTCTTAACTTGTGATTGGAACCAGGCAGGAGCAGATCAGCCATAGCAACGGTGCGGAATTCGGGATGAGTGCGAGTGCCCCCTAGTGTTACGCTCCCAAGCTGGTTTCCAGGCTGAAAGACCAGAGTGGCTACTTTGTTGGTATTATTTGCAGAGACCTATGCCTATTATGCGACTATCGCGGTGGTGAGCAGTGAACCTCACAGTTGTCTTTACGCCTTGGATTTGCGATTGACGGTCTGGGGTCTCAAAGCAGAAAAAGCGGGGCATGACATCCTCTCCAATAATGACGCAGGATAGCGGGTCGTCCTTGCCAGTGAAGAACAAGTTGAATGTTGCCATGAAAGCTGACCTATGCGGGGGATTCTCGTGATTAGTGTGCGCATGGGAAGATTCCATCGATGGCGGCGGAAAGACCAGCGCATGGCCAATTTACAACCCCAAAAATCCGTGTAACATTGGTCGACCTAAACGCGTCTGACACAACGAGGACGAATGGCAAGACATGGGTAAGAAATAGACCCAGCTTTTTGACGTTTCCTGTTCAACGTCAATTTTGACACTTCGGAGAGCGGCAACCATCGGCAACGCTCGGCATCAACAATTATTATTTTACATCCTACAAGCTACGAATTCACTTTCCACAGCGGACGCTTTCGTACTTTCCTGGTGATGTGGATCGCACTCCCACCAAAATTGCTCAGCACCACCGTTTCTTCTGCTCCACGGGCAATCCCCCGTCTGCGTAACTCAATCGCATCCTTGGCAAATTTGAATCGCGTTTGGTCAGAGCCTGGTACATAGTCGTCGAATTCAAAAAGAGCAACGTAGGATTAAGCAAACACGAACCAATCTCGAAAGCCTGAGATTCGACGGCGGTTTTGAAAAGGTCAAACGGAACGCGAGAGAATATTTGCAGAAGCATATCGCGTCCATGTACACCTGATTGCAGTGGAGAGTCCGAGTGAATGTCCAAGGTTCGAGGCAGCTGTACAACGAGAAAGTTGAATACATCGTCCCTTAACCGTTGCCCATATGGTCCGAATATGGATGTTTGTGCCAGGTCCGGTGTGGTCGAGCCGTCAGAAGGAGAGGGAATGTTGTCCAGGAATTGCAGCCATTCGCCGATGCTGTCGATGGAGATCGAGCGTCGGCATGCATCGTACGAATACGAGCAAAGTTCGTCCATACCGCCGAGTAGATGGGCGGAGGCCAGTACTGCGCGGCAGTTTTTTTCGTCTATTAATGCAAGCGATGCTTTATCGAAACGTCAAAAAATAGCGAAAGTGAAGGTTGAAAGACACCCTCACCTGAAGAATATAAATAGCCGAGAGCGGCAGCGAAGCCCTAAACTTCTTGAGAACCACAGCACAAAAAATAAATTGAAAGGGATCACTTCATGGGTCACTTCAGGGTCTCGCTCCAGGTTCAGATGAAAGACAGTCCCATTGCCCGGAGGAGAGGTCGACATCAAATGTGCCAGAAAGGGAGATCGGGATAATATAATAGCGTGTAGTCGATAGGTGACAAGATGACCTTGGTGGACATGCTAAAAAAAAGAATTATTGAGGGTGAAGGAGCCCAATCAGATTAAAGAGAAGCGAGCTTACAAGAACTACATCTGCGTAGTTCTGGGGCTTGCGTCAGTAACGAGCTTTCATGTCAAAGGACACCCACGCCAGTCTGAAAACCAGATTGATACAGGTGGTTTACAATGTCTGCGTCATGACGTTCGCTGACAGAAGAGTTGAGCCAAGAGTAGAGAAGTATACAGGCTAGCTGAAGCTGGGATTTCGCGTACAATATGAAGCCGTTCGTATGCGCAGATTGAGAACCAAAGTTAGTAGGGTCGTAGAAGCCAGGTTGCGGGCTGAAGCTATCTGATTGAGTTACTCCGTTGTGACCATTCGCGCCGTTGACAGAGGATGATGAGGACGGTATCGACATTGGATGAAAAGGTCGCGTCGGTGTTCTGGCACAGATTTTCGGATCGGTGTCACACTCGTCACCGTGACGCCTCTCAGCCACAACTTGAAGCACTCTTGAAGCTTGAAGCTTGAAGGTTTACTGGCATGTACATTACGTGGAGCACGCTTCGACTGCATTCAACGTCTGCATCGGTATTCCAACCCTGATTTTATTCTAGCTGCTCATACGCCTCATCGCCCGCAAATCGTGCACCTCCCCAAAGGTTTCTTCGGAAGGGGACATCGACACAAAGCTTCGCATCAGGTTACTCGCTACCGTGGCCTTTTCCCCTCTGATAGGAGGATGAAGAGGTGGTGGTGAACGGTATACACCGGCAGCAGCCTGTTTTGTGTTACATTCGGTTTCGTCGATCAACTGCAGAAAGAAGCAATGCAATATTGCTCAGATCCCATGGCACGAAAAAAAACAAAAATCACCATATGAGAGCGATCGGACGCGAAATGTTCGAGGAAGGTGGTTCCTGGAACAACTCTAAATAAACTGGACATCGTATCTTTCAGTATTCGCGGAATGCGAAAGCTCCGATCTGAAACCTTTGGTATTTTGCTGGTACATCGTCTCGGAAGGTATGCATCAGGTACTCTGTGCTCTTTGTGATGGGTTGTCTGTAGGGATTCGAGCACTCTATACCTTCGGCAAGACACGGAAGCGATAAGCGAGTGTCAAAGTCGTAAATCCAGCAATGTTGTTCCTGTGAGCGCAACAAGAGCACGACATGGTAATCCCATATCACGACTGTGTCGAGTTTCTGGTTCCACAGAGCGACCTAAAATTGAAGGATGCAGCGCGATCCGGCCGGAAAAAAACTAAGCTGTTACAGTTTTCTCCTCATTAGAAATGAAGACCGCTAAGACGTCATATCCTTGCAAAAGGAACGCGGCGCAGAGGAGGTAGACATTCTCTTCGCAGTACGAAAAGGTATAAGCGGTTTGCGGAGGCGAAGGAGCCCGAAGCATTGTGCGTTTCAATTTTGAGGGAGAAAGGAAGGTTGACCAACTTGTATCAAACGTAGTTGATATGCAAGCTTTGGCTAAAATAGCCTCCGGCCATGTAATCGAATCAGATATGATCATTCATCTAAAGCAAATATCACTGTGCATCCCGGCGCTTCATACAGAGCACATGAGGCATGCAGCGCTGCCTAGCTGTCTTCGAACGTCATGGAAGTCCACATCGTGTGCTGAGAAAGAGCGATGAGCCAGTAAAAAAGCCGTAGTTGGTTTACCCACTGTCTTCAACCTCACCCCACCGCTGTATTTGACTTGCGACTTCGACCTGTGCCGCCAAAGCCGCTTGCTCGACGGAAAGATGTTTTTTGACAAGCGCAAGGGCGATGATAAACGACTTTGTGCTGTATGTTGCACGTTCCATTGCTAATCCCCATTGCTAGTAAGTACAGGTTGCTGACCATGACAGTAGCCGTACCAGCCATTTCCCATTGATCGAAGGTGGATAGGATTTCGTTCATCCTGCTTTTTGTTTTGTCTGGCTGAGAATTGGAGAGTAAAGAGTTAAACATATGTAGTTCAACGTCAAACGTGGATCGAGCCCATGACAGTAAGGGATCCCAGTGTTGAGCTTGAAGGTCAACAAGTTGTGGTGGGTAGTCTTCGTGGAAGCTACAGAAGGTAAGTGAAAGCGACCTGAGGAGCTACAGGTAATAATGACCAAATTGTGTCGGTATCCAGATATTCAAGAAGCGCTTGGCTGACTTGAGAACGGTTAGTTTCGTCTACCATTGCGTCAATTGCCCTTGAAGCTAGGGCTGTCTAAGAGCGGTCAGTGTTGGCAATGACTGGACAAATAATCTCAATCTCATACCATGGGAAGGGCATGATGTTTTAAGAGTGTCTCCTGGTTTTCCCACTCAGCTGCAACGAGAGTTGCTACAAGGGACTTTTGCGGAGGTAAGACTAATATGTTTCCGGCGGGTGTTTTGAGAGGACGGTTATCGAGGAGAACGGTCCAAGAGCCATTTCTCTTGTCGACTGTGGCAGATTTCCAGAATCGTTTCATGGTCGCCTCTGTCCCTGAAGGAAAGTGAGCAAGGGCACTGACAACTCCAGTATCTTGTTTTTTTTTCACGGTTTGTTTCGGTAACGGGTGGACCGTCATGGGACATGGACTGCCAGCGTTTCATCCCTAAATTTGGGGAAATTCTCGCAGACGGCTTGATCAAGAAACATGGACGAATGGCTGCGCGACTTGACACGGAATGTGTGAGATGGTGTAACATTTTTCGAGTCTGCGATGTCACGTTCGGTCACTTCACATGTGCCGTGACCGACGTGTCATCGTCTCACTTACACGCATGTCTGCCACTGGCCATTCTTCCTCGTCCAGTCCTATTCGACAATCCAAAATCTCAACATATTTCAGTCAGCCTGGTAGTAAAAGGCGTGCGACTCCCATTGACCTTACTGGGGATTCCGAAACCGAACCTCCTCACAAAAAACAAAAACCCTCGGCCACGAATTCTGGCACGTCAGGGGCAGGCTCATCTCGAGAGAGGACCGACAAATGGCGGTTCCAACCGTCTGCTTCTCAGCAAGATGGTTTTCGCGACACAATTGACGATGGGCGCTCAAGGGAGGCTCTCAGAAAGAAAATATGCTCAGGCCTGTTTGTCCGCAATGGCACAATGGACCATATCTCGATAGAGCGAGACCGTGATACCGAAGCTTCGAATTCTGGCAATGATTCTGATCCTGCCTTTGAGAAATTGTCCGAAATGTTTTCAGCGAAGGGCAAGAAGAAAGCAACCAAAAAACCGGTTGAAGAAATCGGCCCTAGTGGCGAGACGTACACCCCTCTCGAGAATCAGGTATCATATTTAAACAAAGTTATTCCCCACCAAACCAACCCAGTGCCTAAGGTTCGACAATTGAAGAAGGAAAATCCTGGCGCTGTACTGATGATTGAAGTTGGCTACAAATATAAGGTGAGCCCATCATTCCAATGCATTTAATTCATGTAACCATGTCTCCCAAGTTTTTTGGCGATGATGCTAAGGTAGCAACAAACAAGTATATCACCTGTGTCTGAGTTGCAAATGTCAGGTCGCAGCCAAGGAGCTCGGAATGGTCTGTTTCCAAGACCGCAACTTCCTTGTAGCATCAATACCGGCGCATCGCAGAGAGATTCATCTCAAAAAGTCGGCTACATTTTTTATGGAGGGACCTTTCATTTTCAACTCGGACCTAGGTTACTGAGTCAAGGATACCGCGTCGGCATCGTCCAGCAAGTCGAAACGGCGGCTCTCAAGAAAGCGGGCGACAACCGAAATGCGCCTTTTGAGCGTAGATTAGTGCATTTATTCACAGCAGCCACGTTGGTAGTTTTCATGCATGATATGCACTGACTGATCGCTGCATAGATATGTGGACGGGTTAGACTCCACCGACGACTTGGATAAATATGCTGCCCCACAATTGATATGCCTGATTGAGGAGCCTAGTGGAAAGCCTACCGCGACCGGCACCGATGTCCGGTTCGGTATGATTTCAGTCAGCCCAAGCGTCGGAGACGTCGTCTGGGATTCATTCGAAGGTATATCCGAATCTGAAACACCTTTTTTTTCTCACTTTCAATACTTTGTTTAGATAGCGCCATGCGAATCGAGCTCGAAGTAAGCATTCCAGTCGTTCCCAGGTCCTGTCCATGACCAGCGTTGCAGACAAGATTAGTGCATTGTCAACCGACGGAACTACTCATCGAGCAAAACGGCCTATCCAAATCGACCGATAAGATGCTCAAACATTTTAACCAGTAATCCCTCTTCTCAACCTCATCCTTCACATCTCAGTTTTCTCTTTTCAGATCATCAACAATGAGGGCCAGAATGCGCACCGAATACTTCGATGACTTGTTACCATTCAGTGACGCTTTCGAATACGTATCTGAATTTTACTCTTCGACCAGCCGTAGGCAACTGGGTGAGAAAGGCACTGACCAACATCGTTTGCCTGTGTTAGCAGTGATCACGGCATTACCCAAAACTGTTATTGTGGCTTTGGCTTGCACTATCCGCCATCTCGCGGCCTTCGACATCGCGGCGACATTGTCTCAAGCAAATTTCTTCACACAGTTTACCCAGCAGTCTGAAATGAATCTGGCTGGAAATACCGTTGCCAACCTTGAGATTTTCCAGAATGAAACCGATCATACAACCCGGGGCTCTTTGGTGTAATTACCCTTCCGATTTAACGTTCTCAGTTAATCATGGCGGCGATAGCTGGATTCTCGACAAGACTGTGACCAATTTCGGAGCCAGGTCCGTCTCTTTCTTGGACCTCATCTGCACGCTTTAACCATCGAGTTAGGATGCTTAGATCTTGGGTTGGCAAGCCCCTAGTTTCCAAAAGGTGAACAAATCGTTGTTCTATGTATCTCTTGTGTTGATAGTTGGTCAGCGAGTTGGAACTGCGCACAGAGGCTATCGACGAAATCTTAGAAAGCTCGTCAGATAGACTTGTTAGTTTGCGCCAGACTTTGAAAAGACTGCCGGACTTGGCGAAAGGGCTCTGTCGCATTCAATACAAACAGGTCGGCTCGGACCGTTTTGCGCCAATTGTGCACTTACATATTTACAGTGTACACCACAAGAGCTTGTTGTGCTTCTCAACGCATTTCTTAAGATTGGCAAAGCTTTTGCAACCGTCCAAACGCCCAACGATGTCGGGTTGAACTCTCCCTTACTCCGAGATATCATCTTGTCTTTCCCGCCCTTAGAAAAGCCGATCCAGGATCTTTTGGACGCCATCAATGTCAAGCAGGCGGCGGAAGGTATGAAGGAGACAATGTGGCGGGACTCGAGCAAGTATCCGCTTGTGGAAGACAATATATTGGTAAAACATACTTCTTTGTATAGTAAACAGCTAACTCGACTTTCAGGCGTTGAATCAAGTCGAGGTAGAACTCGACCAAGAATTGAAAAACAGTATAGGTTCAAATTTCAGTCGCAATCCTCGACCTCATCGTCCTTCCTTAGTCAGAAAAACGCTGAAAATGCCCTCCTTGAAATGGTGTTCTGTCGCTGGAGAAGAAGTGTGACACATCGTTGTCCTTCTGTCAGACTTATCTCAAACTTTGTTAGTACTTGGTCGAGGTTAAAAAGGCGGACAAGCGACCCATACCTGACTCGTATCTTCCCGCAGTATCTAAGTATGTTGTTCTTGTCGTGCACTCCATCCAGCCACTCACCAAACAATACGTACAGGACAAAATATGTAGAACGTTACCGGTCACCCGAGGTGAAGCAAAAACTCCAGGAAAGGGCCCGATGGAAAGAGTCACTTGAAGTCTGTTTGGTTCTTCCCTCCCTTGTCGGCTCAAAGAGCAGGCGTCATTCTCAATTTCTGATCGCTTCTTTGCTATAGATCGAAGCTAAAAAGGCCTTCTTGGAGTTTTTGGCCGAAGTGTGTGCTCACTATGCTATCATGCGAAGCGCAGTCAACAAGTTGGCCGTAGCGGACTGTGTTAGATGTTTCATCGCGTGGTTTATCGCTCGAGACACTCACTTATTCTTGTAGCTCTTGAGCTTAGCACAAGTGGCGCTACAGGAGAACTACGTGAAGCCGCAATTCGTCGACGATGATACCTTTGAAATTGTGCAAGGTCGTCATCCTATGGGTTGAGTCTCCCGTTTCAACAGCCTTCACTTACTTGACCAGTTCAATCAGTGGAGGCACTCCGATCTGACCCCTTTGTTCCAAATTCTATCAGCTTTTCCAAAGAAGGCAGAAGCAAAGTGATTACCGGACCAAACATGGGAGGGTGAGGCATAGTTTGGAGTTTTTGGTATCACATTGATTCTCTATAGAAAGAGTTCATGCGTTCGAATGATAGCACTCATCGCCATCATGGCCCAGATAGGGAGCTACGTCCCTGCAAAATCCGTGAAGCTCGGTATGAGTAGAACGCTGTAGTACTCTGTTGTTTCGCTGAGCTTGTTTCGCAGGGATGATCTCTTCAATACTCACGCGAATGGGGGCCTACGACGACCTCGCTCGAGGCAGGTCGACCTTCATGGTTGAGATGACCGAGACGAGCGATATTCTTCGTGCTGCCACTTCCAAAAGTCTGGTAATTCTCGACGAGTTGGGGTGAATCTTTGCATTCAAGTTTCTTGTGGCTGGTTCTAACTGCAGTGCAGGAGAGGAACTTCGACGTTCGACGGAGTACATTGTTTCGTTTGCCTGCGACAATTATTGACTCGCTGTTAGATGGCGATCGCTTACGCAGTTCTAAACGAGCTACTGGCTACAACACAGTGCAGAACTCTCTTCATTACACACTACCCTTCGGTCGCCGCTGAATTAGCGGAAAAGTTCTCGGATCGTTTACAAAACGTCCACGTAGGATACAACACAGGAACGAGAGGGATCGACGGCAGAAGGGACGTGACTTTTTTGTACCTTCTAAAAGATGGTATCGCTCCAGGTGAGCTCACAGTCAGATACCAGTAAGAAGTAATGAACATCAATCAATCCTCGTGTAGAATCATTTGGAGTGGAATGCGCCCGTCTGGCGGGTTTGCCAGAGTCGATTTTGGTGGGTTTTGCGCCGCTGACCTATGCTCGTGTCAACGATTCTCATCAGGACAATGCCACGAAAGAGTCTTCAAAGATGGAGGTTCAGGTCGTTGCTCGGGCCAAGCGTAACATGTCGATGAAAGCACTTCATCTTTTGAAAGAGTCCATTCGAAGCTCGAGTTCAGAAAAGCAGACACAGGCCCTTGACACCCTCCGCTCCTTAGTTTCAACCAAGCACTTGATGCCCACAGCACAACGATAGCGTCGATATAGATGTTTGATTACTGCACTGCGCCGATGATGTATATCTATGAGTAGAAAGTCAGACCAATCGTAATATAAGGACGCTAGGTGACGGTTTTCTTCTTTTTCTTCGACTGTGATATGTCGCCACTCGTGTCAGCCTTACGCTTCGAGCTGGGGGTTGCCACTTGGGAGGTCGCCAGCTTTTGACACGTTTTTCGCAGTCCGATAGAGGACTTGAAACGTTCAGAATCACCTAGTTTCCGCCCCATCACCTCCCAAGCATCGAAATCCCAAGCTGTCCGCATCTCCGCCGCCGATGCGATCCGCTGCGTGAAATTGACGCCGAATGAAGCAAGCCTGAGCAAGTCTTTGACTTGGGCCGCCGTGAGGGAATTCTTGCCCTCTGATGCATCGGTCAAGGATTGAATCAAAGCTTGGCGGAGGGACAACATGAAATCAATTATCTCCTTTCCATTTTCCTAGTATCGTTTCGGTAAGTCACGATGTGTTCAACGCGAAACTTGACTCACCGTTGGAGAAGTGTGGGTAACGAGGGGTTGAAGGAGTTGAAGACATTGAGATTTTCGATAACCATTGACCGCCGCACCCGAAAGCGAAAGAATGTCGTTCCTCAACGCCCAAATCGTTGAGGGATGACGCCGAATTGCATCAAGGAAAAAATTATTGTTGAGCGCAGAATTTTTCCGCGTCATAAAATCTTGTAACGAGTCTCTATAAGCAGTCGCTACTGCGTCCTGCGCACCCGACTCGATGAGTATTCTAGCAACATAGAGACTGCACTGGCTCAATGTTGCGAGTAGTTCAGACGAGTGCAGTTTGCGTGCCCGAGTGTGTAGTTCTGTTAATGCTAACTTGACTTCTTCTACGTCAGGGTTAGAAGGGATATCTTTCGACTTCGCTATTCGTTTGAGTACTCCTTTGGCTTTATCTGCTAGCTGCCGTTCATCAGCATTGGAGATACTGGATAGTTCGACCAAGGGCAGTAAGACTCGAATGACGAGAGCGCTGCTGGGTTGATTTTTCAAGAAAGTGTCCACCAAGTCCAAAACGCGGTTCTTGAAGTGGGTAGCTTCGCGTTGGGTATCGACGTCTGAAAAGGGATAAACGACATGAACAGGGAGAAACGAAAGGGTACTGACTTCTGCTCTTGCTTGCGTTTTCACGCATTCGGAAAATTTGAGCAAGTTGATCGTCAACAGCGAGCATCTGTTCGTCGTCCATCAGTTCCTCCTCGCTAGCGTCGTCGTCGCCGTCTTCATCTTGACTCGCCGCATCAGCACCATTGACTCGTAAAGCCTCCGCTATTTTTCGTCGCAATTCAGGATCAACTTCGCCATCGCTGCTACCGTCGTCGAGGTTTTCTGAGCTATCTGAATCGCTGTCACTATGGGAGCCATCTTCATCTCCATAGTCCTCCTCTTCCGAGTCATCATTGTCTTGTGCAAGTTCGGCTGGGTCACGCCGCTCTAGTTGCTGAAGAAAGATCAAAATAAGCCATAAACCGAAATCTGGACGTGAAAGACGAACAGTTAGAACGAGATCCACGGTTGAAGCTTGCACAGAGCTGGATAGCAAGAAAAACACTTGATTCCCCAGATTCCTCATGTAGCTAGTTGACTTCTCCAAGAAACCGATGATAGTATCCACCATAATGTCAATCGGTTCGGGTGGAGGATCGGTAGAGTCTTCTGCCGCCTTTTGAGATTTTTTCCCCTTCTTCTTGGTAGAAAAGAACATGCGTATCGACGCATCCACACAATCCTCGAAGGGGATGAGAATGCTGTCGTTCAAAACACCATACGGAACTCACTTCTAGCGTGCTAGTATCTATGTCCGACTCTGGCGCTGCATAATATTGGAGTAACATCCCTGATACAAGCAATTCGGCACCCTTCGCTGCTTCCCGTTGAGGGCCGGAGATCTGAATGTATGGGAGATGAGCTCGACGATATACAGCTTTGGCTGCCATACTTGTCTGAGTTTTGCCACGGTCTCGTTTACTTTCGCTTGTAAGGAAGAGTCAACCTCATCCGCCTCAACGAGTAAAGCTACCCGCTTGGTATCCTCTTTCAATCGTTCGACGCTGCCAATGACTTTAGAAATCCAAAATTCGTCATCGGATGCGATTCCTGGGCATTTTATGGTGCGGTCTTCGTCTGCAACCCAGATATCAGAAGCTGGCAACAGATAAGGTGTGAAGAACAAACCCAAAGTTAAGGAGCGGGTCTGATGGGTAAGTTCCGCGAGACAGCTAAGCAGTCGATTGCGGCATTGGTCACGGAGGATATCTGAAAATGGCGGGGTAGATATTTTGCGTAACTATGACTTGTTAAGATCGGGCGAAGATGCGTTAGGGTCAGAAACTCACACCAATGAAAGGGCTTTTTTCTGATTTTTTCTTGACAACGAAGAGGCCATTGAGAACCAACCAGTCGAGAATGGACATGACCCAGTCGTCAGCCTTGGGGATACCAACGTTACGGATTAAAGCAGAGAGCTGATCAATGACCCAGGCTCTTCGAGAGTTGATCGCTTGCATATCCGGTCTGCAGAAACCATCGGATTACGAGCATGGTAAGTTGGCATGAACACTGACTCTTCCGATTCAGTGAGTGGATTGATAAGACTAACGAGGTGTGTGATGTAAGCCTTGATACCCTCGGGATTCATTGACGCAAGAATTGCTTCGATGGTCTTAGATTTGGTCAATTGATCAAATTGCTGGCTGCCGTGGACACCCGTAAGCTGTAAAATTAAGGCAAATCCAATCTGAGGCCGAGTCTGCGCCAGATCTTGGATATCGGTCGCCTTCAGAATGTACACGTGAGAGTATGTACGACAAGGTAGGTAGCAAATTAAGCGCACCACTTGTCGAGCGACCTTGTGTAGATACCGATCGTTATGAGACAAATGGTTTATCCACGATCGCATGAAATTTTTTGTGAACAACATCGGGAGGTTGTCTTCTGTTACACGAGGGAGCGCCTTTTGAAAAACTTGGAAGCCCGAATATTTTCGTTCTTGGGACGATGTTGAAGAGAACAACGTTTCTGACAAAAGGTGAGCAGACAAATTCGCACCGTGATACCACATACCGTCTATGACAACTCTGAAGAACTCCTGAAAGGAACCCTTGGTGAAAACAGGAACCCCGGGAGCCGGAAGAAGCTGATCCAGGATGATACCCCATACAAAGTGTAGTTGAGGTTTCCATGAACCGGCCGCCAATTTCGGTAGACCGTTCTCTGCATCGTCCTCAGTAGCATTTTCCTGTCAATGGACTCGAGGTTAGCGAAACAGAGAGAAAGTTGGCAACAATAACCTTCAATATTCTGCCCAATATCTGAAGATTCGCGTTGGCAAGTAAATCTGAACTCTTGAACGCCGGACTGAGCAGCTTTCGCCATTCTTGATCTGGTAACATATTTTGAAGTTTGAGAGTGATTGCAACTTTTTCAGGCGACCATGGAATGTTTTCGTTGAATATGCATTGAATGGTAGCGTCGAATGCTGGGACTTTCCACTGAACATCGGAAGTGTTCAATGCGTCTATGGCAAGACTAAGACTCCACCAGGCACTTTCGCGTAGCCATGATTTTTTCTCCCCCAACGCGACAAGAGTAGTTATGGCTTCTTGAAAGTTGGCCAGGGATGACGCGGATGTTTCGGAAGATGCTGAGAAGGGCAGTGGTTTCGTGCGGACAATCAGGCCCGACTGAATTATGGCCGTCAAACCGAAAAGTCGCGCAAACAGTACGTCCCGCTCTTCTTGCCCGGTCATAGACCCTTGCGATTTTGTTGCATCGTTGACTAGCGCCATTATCTGTGAGCAATTCACGGTATCGAGTCTTGAAAGCAACTACAAAAAAATGAGGTCTTGCGTAAACTTTTGCGAAACACTTTACCTCAGTCAATGCAACGGCAAATCCCAAACGACTACTTTCCCTGGGGCTTGCTAAACCTCTTATGAGTCGCCGGATCGAGTAGGAAACATCTTGGACGTTAAATTTGTCGATTGAATCAACAGGCATATCATCGTCCTCCCCCTCGTCTTCAGACCTCTCATCCTTCGGGACAAACTGCGCTTGAAACTGCTCCAAGGCGCCAATGAGCTTGACGGAAGCATCTATGCGCTGCTTCTTTGAGACAGAGGAGAGGTCCCAGAACAGAGGGAGAGTCGTCGACATAATTTTTTGAAGAGAATTGTTCGGACAAATCGGAATGCTTTCCATCAATTAGGATCTGAAGCCAACGGCATCAGGCAGATACAAAATTATAATAAATCGTAAATTTAGTCCAGATGCACCCAATGTCCTTTCACTCCCAGCCTACACTTTTCGCAATTCGCCCTTGGACCCATCATGAACCGATGCTTTCGACTTGCCGGGGAACCGGGGACAGCAAAGGAGTTGGTAGGGGAAATATTCATGGTCGATGAATGATCACGGTCAGAGTTAACGGGTGTCGACGGACGCGTACGCGAAAGCAATTCCGGTGTGGCGGGTAAGACGTTGATGGCGGGGAGGCTTAGGGAATTGGAGCCACCCGATGGCGTAGTAATATAAGTTGCAGAGGGACGAGATGTTGGGGGCTGCTGTGCTGGAGCGGGTACGGGAGATTGCATGAGCGTATCAGATTCGGTGTGTAATGGCGGGAGGTAAGGACGGCGCGAGATCACTCCCATGTGCACCTCCTCATCGACGACCTGCAATACATTTTTCAGATGAAAGGCAGGATAAGAGCAGCCTCGCAAAACACACCATGCCTTCGTCCACGGAAGAATCGACTCCCTGAACGTATGAATTTACTGAAGGGAAGAGCGGGCTGTCAATAGACAAGCCGTTTGCTTGCCGTACCCAATCCTCCGATGAGTGGCGACTTGTACTGGCCGAACTAGGAGGACCGGTGGCAAAGTAGTGAAAGCTATGTTCAGCAGCGCTAAGAGGACTATCAATCGCGAGCGAAAGGCGTTTCTACCCGAAGGTCAGGGTAGTATAGATTCAAAGTAAAATACAAACAGCAGGACGCTCAGAGACATTGTCCGGCGAGCGAGCGCGTTTGGCAGAGGCAGAGCGGGTGGTCCGAAACGACGGGGAGTGCATTTCTACTTCTAACATGGGGGTTGGAGATTCTGTGAATTGAGAGCGAGGAGAGATATAAGTAAGGTGGCAAATTGGGTGGAAGGATTCAAGGAAGAGGGCAAGTCACGCTCACGTGCTTTTAGCGAAATTGGCGCGTTGTGTCACATCACCGAACATGTAACTACATGTAATGATCGCGGCGCTTACATTCATTCTACATTTACAACAAGATTCTACATCTACACGATTGATCTATCTATCCCTGGAGGTTCAGGGGCGTGCGGGGCAATCTAGGTTCGTCCTTTGCATACGGCTCATTCGTCTCAGCACGCAGCATGTCGTTCAGCCAAGCACCCTGTTCTCCAAGTCAGCAGTTGACGCGTCGCCCTTGAAAAAAACTCACATTGGGACGCAGTTTGACTCCGCGAGTGTACATGACTGCCAGGTATAACCACGCCGCCGCGTTTCCAACAGTCCCAACCTCGTCAGAAACGTGGGTCTTGGCATATTGGCTCATCTTGCGATAGAGATCCTCGTCGGTGAAGAGTTCTAGTAGGTACTTGGCCACAGCTTCATTACCGGCTTCTCCGGGGGTGGTAAGGAACCCGGATTTGCCATGCTCAACTTGAAGGGGGATACCACCCGTGTGAGCGGCAATGATGGGGATTCCAGCGTGGACTAAACAGTACACAGTGTCAGGAGAGACCTGGAAATAGATGAAGAGTCGTACTGGCTTCGGACACCTTGACTTCAAAGCCCTCGCGGGTAGAGAGCTGCAGCGCAATCCGGGCGTTGGCCATTAGAGCATTGAGCACTATTTTCACCAGACTCAGACGAGACAGACCAAGAAGGCAATAACGTACACTGATCGCTCGGGGGCAAGCGCATAACAACAATGTCCTTCGCAAACTCGCGGTAGGCCTCTGAATGTATCAACTGTATAACCTGGTCGTAGATAATGCTCGCCTATTGCCGCAAAATTCAGCCAAGGTGGGAGAAAGTGTGGAGGTTCACATACATCCGGATCGTCCACCGCACCATGGCCGCAGATCAACAACTGCGGGTGTTCCGCATCGCTCAAATCCGATTGCGAAGATTTAAGCAGGCGACGGAACCTCGCATAAGAGTCAATTACGTTCGGAATCCCTTTGGCAGGGTCGAAGCGGGCAACCTATGTAGAACTGAGCAGCGCGTCACACAGATGGTAAAATTCTCACCTGTACGATGTAGTCGCGAACTGGCCATTGGAGCT
The DNA here is from genome assembly GCA_037176885.1 of Favolaschia claudopus. Taxonomy (NCBI): domain Eukaryota; kingdom Fungi; phylum Basidiomycota; class Agaricomycetes; order Agaricales; family Mycenaceae; genus Favolaschia; species Favolaschia claudopus. The sequence continues at coordinate 549,823 of JAWWNJ010000055.1, read as the reverse complement.
CGTTCATCTTTTCTTTCACACACAGATTGCGGAACTCTCCCATGTAGTAAGAGGAATCCCAAGGATCCAAGTCCTTGTTCAAGCCATCGAGCCTATACAGCAGCCGAGTTGGTTGGAGACACGGTCCTTGTGAAGAAAGCTCCGGAAACTCACCAGTCGGTGGCAGCACCCAAAAGAGCCAATTTATCGATCGGCACATCGCTGGGGACGAATTTGTTGACAGGGTGACCTGATTAAAGGGGATGAGCGCTGTATTCTATGCCTCCGCAGACAAACCGCCTACTGATAAACAAGTCGGCCAATTGAATGTTGTTCCAGAGATACTGGAAACCGATGAGCAGCTAGTTAATATGGAAGCAGCTGAACAATGAACCTTCCAAACTTCCTCTTGCGGCGAACCTGCGACATGGACCAGGTCGCTCCGAATTTCGATGTGCGAACGGTAGATGATGGGCAAGTCGGGGCGAACTTTCTTGATGAGAGGAATCAAACCCGGCATTTGCGGATCGTCCTGTGGCTCTCACGTCAGTCTAAATGAACAAACGGCGGAGATGTGTCCACTCAACGATGAAAGCAATATCAACGCCGCCCTTTGCTAATGGACCGCCTTCCGCAGTCCAGCGGAGACCGTTTTTGAGGATCCATTCATCGAATCTTGTTGCCGTGTCAGTGAATCGCAGTTTGGAAGAGTGCACGGTACAAACCGATCCTTGTTTTCTTGGGTCAGGCGGAGGTCGGGTTGAGCTACGCCTTGGAGAATATTGTGGTTGTTCTTGGTTGTCCGGAAAACCGTGGGGGACGGGTTCGGTACATACCTGGAGCAAAATTGGATTCGATTTACGTTATATGGAAGAAACCCTACCACGCCGCGTCGACATCTAACAAAGTCAAGAATCGGATAAGTGCATGCCTCATGAGCGCGACACCACCTGGATATTGGTCAAGATAGGCATTGGATCTGTCCGGGAAGACCTACCGCCCTGCGGTGTGGATGAAAAGAATCCAATTTTAACATTCTTCTCACGTAATTCGTCTGCGAGTTTGACGACGGCGTTCCATGTTCTGCATCAGGTTAATTCAAACTCTAAAAGATCGGATTACCACTCACCCGGTTCCAACGGTTTTTTGGTATTCAGCGAGATCATCCAGAAGGTGAATTTTTCCTCCAGCATCGACGGCAACCTGGTTACGAGGGCCGATGGTGAGACGGGGGTTGTTATTGGGACCAAAGTACATCAAGCATTTGCGGGCAGCCGAGTCAGCCTGCTCATCCAAAGTGCGGGGGATAGGAAGACGACCGCCATGGCCTGCGGCGGCAGATAGCTGATCGGGACTGAGATGCGCCTGGTCGACGAAAACCGTGGGGGTCTGCTCTCCGGAAGGGACGTAACTGCCGGTGGTCGATGAAATCCGATGCTTGATATTCGGTCGCGTCACGGAGTCTGTGTGGAACTGCTTGATGTTGAACACGATGGGGACTATGTCCAGATCCAACCAAAGATGAGTAGCGAGGTTGGGCGCCTCCTTCAGCAAACCAACGGTAACGCCAGCACCTTGGGAAGCACGTCACAAACGAGAGTTCACATAGAGAAAGCTATTCACCCAAAAATTTGCAGAGATGCTCCGAGGAGAATTTGCGAATGGTTTGGATGATAAACGCCTCAATATCCTACCAAAATGTAAGACGGGCGTACACCTCGTCAAAGGGGGTGGAACACTCAACAAACCTTAGCTTTGTCCTTGCCGTACGTGATCGTTGCGGATGTGAAATCGGTAGAGTAGACCGAGTCGTGCACAGACAAGGCTACCTCGAATTGATTGCCTCCGAAGCTCTGTCCCGCAATCCCGACCCACATCGGCTGTACAACTGGTTAACGAATGAGGATCTTTGTAGATGGTCGAACTTACGGTGAGACTGGAAAACGGGGCAGCAACATTCGGCTTTTCTTGCTGGACAACACTGCTGAGCCTGCGGCGAACAGCAGCGGAGGGGACGGATTCGAACTGATGCTGAGTGTGAGGCATGAAGGGGAGGAGGAAGGATAAAATTACCCCAAAGATAGATTTATATACTGACGTGCGCCGAGTGACCGAATGGAGCGAGTGTGGGGTAGAGAAGCGAGGTCGTGAATTGCCGCTGTTACATGCCTTGTACAACTGTACATACTCGTGTCTTATCACCGCGAAAACGAGGTAGTAAAATCCGATTGCCTGTGGTTGACCTGTACCCCTGGACTGGGTCGTGCGATGTGAGGGCCAAATTCCAAGGAAAGTGGCCAGGCACAGTGGGGGCGGCGACACTTTGAACTGTCAGTCGGACTCAGTCCTGCGAAGTGGAATCCGCGTTCGGCCGACGGAGCCGGCGACACGTGTCCTTGCATCTCTCATTTCTAGTTCGCCTATTGCCTCGTTTTGCCTAATGTCTGTGGTCTCCTGAAGTCCCGGCCCTTCCACAGAAACATCAGATCTTCTAATGCCAGCCCCATGCAAGTTCTGCGGCTCCCCTACTGTTGTCGATGATGCTGGCATAGTCTGTACAAACTGTGCAGAGCTGGCGGAGCCTTCTCTTGTAGTCCTTGCCTCCGATACAGACTATCTTGCTCCAACTACCTACGATGGCTGGATTCCAGTCGCCACAAAGGCTCTCAAGACCGGACGCAACAGGTATCTCTCAGGTCAAGGTAAAGAAGCCAGGGATGGCAAGAATCTCGTACGTATTACCCCTCCTCATGCTTTCCGTCTCTTGCTCATCCTCGCCTCCCAGGATGAAATGCATTGGTTCATCAAGAATCTTGCACGAGCCGTCTTGGTTTCCGGCGTCACCGAAAGGGCCTACAACTTGTTCGAGAAGGCCATGAAGTCGGGCCAGTATCGGTGGGGTCGCGCCGCCAAGCTTGTAGCTGCGGCATCTATCTCCATAGCTCTGCGCCAGAGCAATCGTCCCGACATGTTTCCGCAGCTTGCTCGCTGCCTCGAACAGAATGTCACCTCTCTCACTCGTGCCTTCTCATCCGTCATTTCCGTATTGAAGATTCAACCTCGAGATTTGCCTTCGTCTGGGCCTAAATCCCACGTCTCTATTCTACACTCCCATTTCAGTGCCATTCTTCAAGGCTCCGCCGACTTCCAACTACCCGCATATATCATCACAGAAATTAAACCCAAAGCGCCAGCAATCCTGGATACCGCCGCATCTCTCTCAGACCTTCTCGCCTCATCTATTCCGCCTAGTACCGTTGCGCATCTCCCAGTGTCAGCCACCGCGTGCGCAATTTACATGTGGGCTATTGAGGCCGAGCTGCGCGATATTCTACCCCAACTTGGAGATCTCGCGGGCTTTCTTGGCAGTAAATGTAATGTCAAGAGACCCCTTGTCATGAGCCGCTACAAACTTATCCAAGACGAACTCATCCAACGCATCGACAGAATCGTTTGGTTAGATCATTACGCGCCCAACACTGGTAAAAATGGTCGGGCCAAGGTTTCGCGCCGGGTGGTAGCTGCGCGTGGAGTCAAAGAAGTCATTGAAAGTGAACGCCAACACCGGATGCAGTCGTTGGACCTCGGTAAGCGTGCTCTGCGTCCTGAAGGTGAAGAGAGCGATTCGGATGCCGATGGTCAACCTTCACGTCCTCGAAAACGTCGGAAGGTGCATGCGCTCCAGGACGCGACACGTTTTTTACTCAATCCGCTTTGCGGTCCACTCCCCACGTCTTTCCTTTCTCCCTCGCCCTCTGCCCTTCCGCTAACGACATACCTTCTAACATCCCCCTTGTCCTTGCGACGTGACAAGATGCCCACTCGGCTTCAACTCCTCTCTGTCGCACGCGGTGGCGTGGGACCGGAGGAAATAGCGGATGATGAACTGTTCGACGATGGGGAGCTTGATAAGCTTATGCGAACTGATGTGCGCGAAATTGCGGATTTACGCAGCATTCTTGGATGGCCGGCGGGTGAAGAAAATGACGAGAAACCACCTGCACAGTCGACCATTCCTTATGTTCGCAAACCCCGCAAACGAGCTGGCTCGTCAAAGGATCCATCCGAGCCAACGACCTCTGCACGGCTTAACCCTGCCGCTGTGGCACTCTTTTTCGCGGATGAAAAGTCTGACGATTATGACGGGCTGTTGCGGCTGGATGACGCCGACATGGACGACTCAAAAGAACCCGAGTTGATCGTCATAAATGACGGGGACGACACGGCCGCGTTTGCGGGTCTCCAGAGGACACTGGTGGAGAGTTTCGCATCGGAGGATGACGATGACCTATGCTTTCCTTGCGAAGATCGGTACGCGCAGGAGATTTAACGCCTTAATGCCTTAGATGTACTACAATTGTCAGCGCAGTCCTTCCTTATACTTCACGCAATGTATATTATTCCATAGCCCAACATGTATCATGAATATACCGATTCACATTGAACCGAAGCTACACAGATTCCATAGGAATTCCATTATCACGAGGCCGTAGCGCTGTCGTTTCCTCTTCGTGGCTCTCGTGATCCCTCCAGACCTCACGTAGGGGCCCGGGACCGTCCCTTAGCACGGTGCCCTCCAACGGCCCACTGTCAACAATATCTTCGTTCGTCGGGTGATCGTCTCTATACCCCGTGCGTGTCACGGAGTGTCTGTGGTGGCCAACATGATCGTCGGCTCGCGCGATGCGGGGAGAATATGGCCGGTGCGAAACCTCAGACATGAGGCTGGGATAATATTGCCTGTAGCAGAAAAACGAGACAACTGTACCCAGTATGGAACCGACGAGGACGTCCTGCCAATGGTCTCAATTTTCGATTGGATTAGTAGAGGCAACCGCGAAAAAGAGTGAAACCTCTCACGTCGGTTATCCATAGTGCGCGATATCGCCACCAGGGCCGCCCCAACAAAAGGTAAGAGCGAGGCCCAAGCCTTGGCCTACATAAAACGTTAGACAGAGTTTGCAGTCCTCACAGTATTCATACCGCGTATCCCCTCTCGTCGAAAAGATGTAATTTGCCTGCCGAAACTTCTTAAAAAAACACACGGGCCTTTGGTACGAAACTACCTGCTAGATAGAAGGCGAGGAAGCCGAGACCAGCAAATGATAGCGACTGTGAACGTGAATGACAGTAAGAATAACCGGTGGGAGATGCAAAACGAAGGGTCGCACGGAATGGCCAGATGGGAACGAACGAAAACCGTCAATCAATTTAGAGGAATTGCTCGCAAGCGTGCAAATGGATGAATTGGAGAGTCCATATATTGGATCCACGGACCCAGAAATAGGCTGACATCGGTCGAGCATGTCTATTTCAGCTGAGATCAGGCTCCTGAAAGATTGTAAAGTAAGACAAACCAGGCCGCGGTCGTCCCACTGTGATCTTCACGATATTGGTTACAGAACCAGTAATAGAGAGACCGAGAATCACTGGGTTGAACTTAATGCGAGAAAAGCCTCGAGTAAATTGATTACCGACATCCGAGCAAACCTGAAACAGAGTAAGCAACTGAAAACACATGAACACCGTCCCACTGATTACTGTTATGCAAGTCCCACCAACTGCGGATGGTTAGAACGTTAATTGCTGCTTGAAGCACTACAGGTGCCACAATTGCGATGAGGTATAAAGCTATTACAATAGCGTCAAATGAATAAGATTTGGGAACAGCCAAAAACGTACCATAATCCTGTTCATAATTATACTAAGAGCGGAAAGATGGTACAGAATGACTGACCGGGACGCGCTCATGCACGGCAAAGCTGGAACACGTTAAATTAGGCAGTCAGAGAGCAGCGAGAGATACATACGTATGGCGAATACTTGCATACGAAGAAAGCATCAGAGACGAGCGACAACTTACTCCTAGGAAGCATACGAGGTGTCGTCAACGGAAAACTGCCTGCGAAAGCCGCGCACATGTCCTAAAGCAAAGAAAGCAGCTCTGCGGAGAGGATGGTTGGGGTGCTGATAGCGCAACGACAAGATGACGCGTACGCAAGGACGAGAGTAATGATCCTGGCAGTTATTTGAGGAGCTGCAGCAGGAGAGGTATACAGCCACTGGCAGCGTACCAGTCAGGAGCATAGGACAAGACGAGTTTGCGTCGACTGGCGGAAGTAAGTGGACTTCTGATGGCAGGCATGGACGTGAGAGGAGGGGAGTGAGGGAGTTGTATGCTGGGCAACTGCAAGATGCTGGGCATAAATGCAGTGTCAAACGGTGAGAGAAGCCCCGGACTAATCATAAATGACAGAAAAACATACGCGTGACACTTGTCACGTCAGTGTTACTGTTCGCGTCACCACCACTTGCCCTCAACTCCCACCTTCAATGTCCTACATCTGGCAGGCAGAACATCAACAGATTCTCGAGCATACCGCCTCAACCGATATACTCAAGTCCTCCCGCCGTTCTACTTTGCTCCGATCGCCCCTCATCTGTTTCTCCAGCTCTGAATGGCCTTTACTTCGTGATATAATCAAGCACAAGATTAGCCAAGTCGTCTGCGTCTCTACTCGCTTCGTCGTCTGCTGATTCAATCCAGAACAGAATATCGAGCTATTTCTCTCTGGGCCTGGGCGGCCAGCTCCTCCACCCCATTTCCAACCTACGGCAACAGCTTCTGGAGGATTAAAATTGGCACCATTTCCTCCACGTAAATCCCTCACCCCAGCACCGGTCAATTACATGACCGGGGAAGAGTCTACTCAAATGAAAGATTCGGTGTTCATGCTATTAGACCAATTCGACTTGTGCGTCAGGAACTACCATCAGTGGTTCTGACATTCATCCAGCATAGAAATCCCCCGTTTACAATACAGCGCGTCTGCGAGCTCTGTCTTCATCCCAAACAGAACTATAACTCTGTTGGAAAATATTTGCGTGCCGTGGAAAAGGCTCTCCTCGTAACCTCGTCGCATGACAGTTTCCCTCCACTAACAGAAAGCGAGAAAGATACGACGATTCGCAACATGGTGGTCTCAATTGGTGCTCCAGCTGTCCCATCTACTCCCCTCTTTTCACCCATCCCTTTCCTACACGACGATGCCCGACGTTCAAAGTCACGTAGTCCGCCGCCATCTCCGCTCATTCTTGCCAATACCGGGGAAGCACACGCAGATCCTCTTGAAACAAAGGCTCTGGGTTTGGTAGACGAGCTAGACGATCCGGCTCCAGGCCACATGAGCGAACGTCCCGTCGCTCTGACGGCTGTCACGACGTCAGATGGAGACCAGGTCGTCGATAGTTTAGAATCGCGATTCGTGCGCGCGCAGGAGGAGGAGATCTCCGTTGACGAGAATAAAGAGAACACCAAAACGTAACTATAGTCATCATGTAAAATCCCGTTTTATCGTTTCGAGCAGTACGCCCATCCGTAGCTTCATATTCGGCTGGCCGCGACCCCTCGCGCCTGGCTTTCCTCCGCGCGGCTTGCCAGAGGAATTGGAGCGATAAGTGTGAAGGGTTGCCGGTGAATAAGCCTCTCGGGCGCGGTCGCGCAAGGAAGGGGCCTGGGCTGACTCTGACTCCGGGGGGTGACTACGTCCGGGTGCACGTTTTTTCCGAGTCGGGGGTGAGGGTTGCGACGGTATCGGAGCGGATATGGAGGGTGCTTGATCGTCGCCCTCGGTGTCGGATTCATCGACCGCAGCATCCTCTGCTTGCTTTGTCGCCCGAGCCGCTTCCTTGCGTTTCTCCAGCTTCCATTTAGTCTTGATTTTCTGGTTCTGAACCCAAGTTTGCTTCAGTTTTTTGGCTGAATCTTCTGTGAATTCTGGGGTTATTCGGGATACCACATTCACGTACCTCGGTTGATAGGGAGGTGCTGGAAACTGGGCGGATGCTTTCTTTTTTCCGGTAAAGCCATTATTGGAAGAGTCAAGCTGGGAGGATTACATAACAGCGGCTGTGACTCCGAGTCTGTTGACGCTATTCGGCCTCTCTCTCTCTTTCCTTTCTCTCTGTATCAAAGCACCACCGCTCAGTCCCTGTATTTCTCTGGTTATCGCATGAGCGTTCAGAATCTCAATTCTTTCGGTCCGTTCCCACAACCTTATCGATCCAAGGTCCACGCTGATTCGGCGTGCTCCTCTCGATAGATCCCTTTGCAGACGAGGGAGATCCCCTCGAAGATAGCCAGAACGTCGGTTCGCAGGCCAATTACATCCATATCCGTATTCAGCAGCGGAACGGTCGCAAGACCCTGACCACCCTGCAAGGCCTCCCCAAGCGTAAGCCTCCCCATACTTGCTAGTGCTTCGGCTAGTTCTCATACTCCTCACAGAATACGATGCTAAGAAGCTGCTGAAAGCCTTCAAGAAGGTGTGTACTACCGCATCAAACGTCCGGATTCATTTTTTTATACAATCCATTCGGCAGGAATTCGCTTGCAATGGCACGCTCGTTGACGACGAGGAGATGGGCCGAGTCATCCAGTTGCAGGGTGACCAGCGTTCCAAGATCTCGACGTTTCTCATTGAACATCAAGTCGACAAGTCCACCATTAAAGTGCACGGGTTCTGAGCGTTGGTGGGCTTCGCAGGCATCTATACATGACATTTCTTCCTCCACTTTCCGCCTTTCCCTCAGTGTATAGCAGACGAACGATTTATATTTGAATGAAGATAGACACAAACATCTAAAGCTCGAGGAAAGGGCAGTGTGAACAATAAACCGGCGATGTGAAGCCAACTTATCTTCACTTGATCTTGTCCAGCGGTCTGCCAAGTGATTTCAGCACAATTTACACGGAGAATAACTCTCAGGAACCTGTTGAAACCGCCGCGTCTGTCGAGGCAAAGGTTGAACTCGAGTCAGAATCACAAAATGTGGCGCACCTGTTCATGTATTGTCGCCATGTTCTTTGTTTCTTGACGCTGGCTGCACCCTCCTGGTTACCTTCGATATGCCTGCCCTGAAGCACAAAATTAATGAGCTTCGACGAAGGCTCCAACATTTTGCACCGACTTTAGTAGTACCAAACCCGCTCATCCCCATCATAGCCATCATGCTTGCTTCGTCGTCTTCCATGTCCACCTCCTCGCCCTCTTCATTCGAATTATCAGGGGCGTCAGGGTCGAGGTTTAAACGCTTCTGGGGACCGGAGGCTTATACTAGAGTTGGCTTGATTCTCGTAGAGGTCAGTTTACGAACCTGCACGAGCTGCATCTCTATCAGGCATCGGTTTGTCAGGATCCCGTGAAGGACCAGGGCTCCTTGGCCTTGGACTATTGCGCTCTTCATCTCTTCGGGACCGGGATCGCCCCTGGTCGTGATCGCGGTCGTCTCTCCTCCGTCGGTCACTGTCTTTTCTATCATCGTATCTGTGGTCCCTACGGTCTGTGTGGGTCATAAGCAGTAGCAGACGCAGATATCATAAAAGACTTGTACCCGAAACCCGCCTATCCCTGTCACCTCTTCGAGGACTACGCGAACGACTCGAACGGCGTCGCGGCTCGTCACGATAACTAGTTCCGCCGCGACTTGAGCGTGAAGGGCGGTCCCTGTCCCGGTCACGGTCGCGCCCATCCCTATCTTCTCTCTCCCAACTACGGTCGCGTCGCTCCCGACGTGCAGACATTGAGATGAACGCGTAAAAGTCAAGAAGATGTGTCACGCGTGACCCCCTCGCTTAATGGCTTCCAGTTCTCTTCGACGTCAACTGCGTCGAATACCGGATGGTACTCCCTTTCCTCTCGCGGGAATTGCTCTTTGAATACCTTGATAGCTCTCCAACGCGCCACGCAAATAGAGCTTTCGAATGTGCCTCGAACGGCCACACCTGCCGATATACGCCGACTCGTTTTTCGTGCACAAGTGCAAGGCGTCGACGATGGTAGAAATTTCCGCAATTCTTGTGAAACATCTAATTTGTCTGAAAACTACCAGTCTCAATTGACTATTATCACTTGAACCCTACTGGCCGCGCATACCTCAAACTCACGCATTCGGATTTTTTACTGCCCGCTCTCGATGCGCTGGAAAAAATTACCATCTCCGGCGTGCATCCCACCGCGGAGCCAAGTGACCGCCCTTCTTATGCTACCGAATATGCCTGGACAGAAGGGAATGGGCTCAGCTCGGAAATTAAAAGCTATGGCAAAGCTGTCGCAGTCTGGGGTTACCCAAAATCTTTCACCCCAGAGGCGCTTGATAGATCGTTGGCTGGTCGCTTCACGTTCCCGCAGAACGAAGCCTACATTTTCAAATTGCCTGGGTACGTCGCTTATTCAATCGGGTTTCTGCCAGTTTGACAATCCACATTCAGTCGCGAGACCGACGCGTCAAAACCCTTCACTTTGTACAGTCGATTCTTCGTACGGCTTGATTCCGTCTCGGAGGCCCACCGCTTCGTACGGGAGCTCCATCTAACGTATCATGCGCCTTTACAACACCAGGCAAAATATTCTTTACACGCTCATGTCATTCATTGAATCAATTCTACATTCTCTCGCCCTCAATATCCTCCTCAAGACGCGACCTCTGACCCTGAAAGCTATATCAGAACAAAGGTCGGAAGACGGGCAAGGGGAGGGCTCACCAGTCGCGTATCACCTTCGTCCTCAGGCGATCGTCCACGTTTCAAGCGCGACTCGTTACCAGATCCCTCCGTTTCTTTCCAATCACCACCTCCCCCTGCGACAGCACCAGGACCGTCTTGCGCGTCCTGGTATCGTTCTTCTACTTCTCTTCGGCGTTCAATCTCCAACCGTTGTGCTTGAGCACCCCATCCACCGCGACCGGGATCATAATCCTGCCTATGCTCATCTCGAACCTGGCCTCCGCTTTTGCCTCTCCCGAACTGCCGACCTTCTTTATACCCCAAGTCCAAATCGCAACGAATGATGCGTTCGTCCAGCTTGGTGCCGCTAACGTATCGCATGCTGGCTAAAGCTTCAGCATGCGTATAATACTCGACAAAACAAAATCCGCAAGGAGTTCTGTACCAAAAATGAGATGTGTTAGAATGAAGCAAAATTGGGAGACCGCGACGTGCCTGGTATTCCTATCAAGACCCATGATGATTCGCTTAATGCCTCCCCCGTCTTCTGGGCTGGCACATTTTGTGAATAGCTCGTATATTTGCTCTTCGGTCGTGTAGAAACTCAAATTACCAATCTAGTAGCAATGATATCAAGTTTGAAAAGGATGAAGATGGAAAAGTTACATAGAGTGTTGACGACTTTGCAAGCATGTCATTTTGCGCTTGCCTATTGACATGAGCCTGAGAGTCCTTGTAGTTGGAAGGCTGATCCAAGGGAGAGACTACATGCGCCATGAAGACTTTTGAAAACTTTGAATTCGGTCGTTGGCGTTGACGCAAACCTGCAGGTAGCCGATGATTCCCACAATTGTCACATGTGATTCTGGGGCTTCTCTATGCCGCCTTGACCTCCAACTAAGACCTACTCTCCTTCACTCAGCTCAGCGTCCTCATGTCGGCGGGTTTCCGTATCTCCTCTGCTCTGTGGGATCGCATCCACCACTTTGCGTCTTTCCCTCAAACCGGTGGTAAGGGAGTCGTCAAAAGCTCTGACTGAATCTCACAACACTCGGACAGTTTCTCTCCAGCAGATGGTGCTCTTTGGACAGAATCCTAGTCAAGGGACCCTGTTGAAGGCGAGCCAATTTCTCGCAGGTTAGAGTCCTTCCAAATTCCATGTAGCATAGTATGTCTGAACCAATTGGTTCTCAGAGGAGCTACCCGTCCGCCTTGCGCATCGGGTCAAGGAGCTAGACGAACTACCGCACAACTTGAGCGCGATGCCTTCTATCAACAAAGTGAAGAATTGGTATGCACAATCGTTCGAGGTGCGCGAGTGGTTAGTGCTCGTGTGACATGGCTTTGACGATTATTTGGTTCAGGAGTTGATCTCTTTCCCTCCAATTACGCTGCCGCCAGACATCCGGCAAGCACTCATGATGCGGTCGGACGAAGTGGCGCTTCCCGAGTCAATTCCCAACCCTTCGTTGACCGGTGCTGTCTTCAAGAACGGAAACAGCGCGAATGGGAATGGATTCAATAAATTAAAGTTGCGGGTGCCAATGGAGCGACGGTTAGTGTGCGTTTTAAACCTGCCGCTCATTATTCCGATGTGCCACAGGTATTATGCCAATACTCAGGACGTAAATTTTCCGCCTGAGGTCCAACACTACAATACGCGATTTACCAAGACGCTAGAGACTATCAAGAGTCGGCACGATCCCACTGTTACCACCGTAGCGCAAGGTGTCTTGGAGTGGAAGAAGAGTCAAAAGACCAGTACTATCGGTCTAGACATCCAGGCGTGGCTGGATCGATTCTACCTCTCCCGGATAGGAATCCGTTTCCTCATCGGACAGCGTACGCACATCTCCCGCTGGATCTACCCATAGTCAACGACGCCGTTTCAGATATTGCGCTAAACACACAACAAGCCCACCCAGATTATGTGGGGATAATTTGTACTAAGGCGGTACGAACTTGTTCTGTTTCCTTTCATTTTGCGGGTTTTGATGTATCCCCCATGCAGAACGTTCACGATATTGTTGAAGAGGCCATTGAAAATGCCCGCTTCGTGTGCGAAGAGCACTACGCAATGTTCAAATGCCCGCCGGTACAGCTCATCTGCCCGAAAGATCTCACTTTCCCTTACGTCCCTGGTCATCTTTCGCATATCTGCTTCGAGCTGCTGAAAAATTCTCTACGTGCGGTCGTTGAGAGGTTCGGCGTGGAGAATGAGGATGCTTTCCCACCAATCAAGGTCGTTGTTGTTGAGGGTAAGGAGGACATAACCATCAAGATCTCGGACGAGGGCGGAGGCATTCCGCGCAGCGCCATCCCACTCATTTGGACGTATATGTATACGACCATGGAGGGACAAGGGATTGACCAGGACTTCCACGCCAGTGATTTCAAGGCGCCAATGGCTGGTTTTGGTTACGGTCTTCCGCTCTCCCGTCTATATGCACGGTATTTCGGAGGAGACCTGCGATTGATAGCGATGGAGGGATACGGTACAGACGTCTATATTCATTTGAATCGGTTATCTAGTAGTAGAGAACCTTTACCTTAAGCAAACGTGTATTTTTTTTATCAGACAGAAGAGTTTCCTTGCACTGTTACAGCGAGTACATGTTTGGGTTGAACGCCGCGGCAAAACCACGTGCTCGCGACGCGTCAAGCCGCGTCAGCTGAGCTCTTTGAATTTCCCAAATTCTTTCTCGACCACCATGGATGAAATAGGCATCGAAATTCAGAAACATGTCAGTCCTACCCGCCCAGCATCTATGGTCTGACGATGTGCCGCTACCCAGGAACCCACCTTCGAGTCTGTACTCACTGAAAAGGCCGCTCTCTACCAAGAGCTGCAAGAGGAAGACCTCTATATAAAGTACAAGAAACTTGCCCGGCACCTCGAGATGCTCGAGATACAGGAGAGCTACATTAAGGATGAGCAAGCGAATCTCAAGCGCGAGCTCATTCGTGCCCAGGAGGAAGTCAAACGCATCCAATCCGTTCCCCTTGTCATTGGCCAATTTCTCGAACCCATAGACCAGCACACGGGAATCGTTGGCTCGACAACGGGCTCAAATTACGTCGTTCGCATTCTATCAACGCTCGATCGCGAATTGCTCAAGCCTTCTTCGTCTGTGGCTTTACACCGCCATTCCAACGCGCTCGTCGACATCCTCCCCCCAGAAGCCGACTCTTCCATTTCTATGCTGGGCAAGGAGGAGAAGCCCGACGTTAGCTATACGGACGTTGGTGGCATGGATTCTCAGAAGCAGGAGATCAGAGAGGCTGTAGAGCTGCCTTTGACGCATTTCGACCTGTACAAGAAAATTGGTATTGACCCGCCCCGGGGTGTTCTCCTCTACGGACCACCAGGTGCGCCACATTCACTGGCTACTAGTCCATACTAAAATGAAAACCTAGGTACCGGGAAAACCATGCTCGTCAAGGCAGTCGCGCACCACACCACCGCCTCCTTCATCCGGGTAGTCGGAAGTGAATTTGTACAGAAATATCTTGGTGAAGGCCCCCGTATGGTCCGCGACGTATTCCGTCTTGCTCGAGAAAATGCTCCTGCTATTATCTTCATCGACGAGATTGACGCCATCGCCACGAAACGATTCGACGCGCAGACGGGCGCTGACCGCGAGGTTCAGCGTATCTTGTTGGAGCTGCTCAATCAAATGGATGGCTTCGACCAGGGTAGCAATGTGAAGGTATTAATGATTTTCAGGTTCACGGTAGTATGTTCTCAGTGGTCTGCATAGGTTATCATGGCCACAAATCGTGCCGACACATTGGACCCCGCGCTCCTGCGTCCTGGACGGCTGGACCGGAAGATCGAGTTCCCTCTGCCTTCGCGCCGCGAGAAGCGTCTCATCTTCCAAACAGTCACAAGCAAGATGAACCTCGGGCCAGACGTCGACTTGGAAGATTGTAAATATGCTCCCCCTTCTTCACTTTTTGTTTTTGAATTACTTTCTAGACGTGTCTCGACCCGACCGACTATCTTCCGCCGAAATTGCATCCATTGTTCAGGCGGCTGGTCTGCAAGGTTCGTTCGCTTGCAATCCTCTTCTTGCATTCGTTGAACTCGCTATGTGCAGCTGTACGGAAGAATCGTTACGTAATATTACCCGTGGACTTCGAGGAAGCGTGGAAAGTGTGTTGTTTGGTCTTTGTTGTGGCTCGGCTAAAATCGTCCCTTCTTTTCTTCTTCCACCACAGCAAACCGTCAAGAGGGGCGATGAGACACACGAGTTTTGTGAGTAACCCTCCCATATGCACTCCTTCCTGTCTAATATTCTTCCTCTTCTAGACAGATGATCTCTGTCTAATAGGTTGTTCATCGTGAGTCGCGTGCCCGACGCCAGCAACGACGCGTGGCTGACCTCTCATCCCAGTCATATTGTGTTCCTTATAATATCATTCCACAATCACAACGAATCCCCGTCCTTGAAGGTCCTTGAGTTGTCTTTTTTTTTTTGGCGCGCAATCCTTGCCACGTCATCCCTGCTCTATCACTTGGCATCCTTCTACACACCCATGAAGTGGCGCCCATTCAGAAGAGCGATATGAATTGCAAATTCTCGTGTTTATAGTCCAGGTCGCATTGTATTGGGTGTGCGTCCTGGCTCCCATGCGAGACACATTTTTCTCCTTTTCTTCATCCATTAGTCGAGTTGATTGTTAGTTCGCAGGATAATACAACAGTTTTTCTTCTCGAAGAGGTTCTCTTTTCTCCTTCCTCGCTCTTCAACACTCTGGGCGGCGTTTCACATCCACACGCACGTCCTCATTTTATGGGAGCAATATCGAGTCTCTCCGCGTCGAACTGGCGCGGTGTACCTACTTTGTTTACGATTCTCTTGACCAGTGGAGCGTAGTAGATGCATTAGGGTACATCTGTCAGTTGCTGAATATATTCAATCCAATGCATCTTATTTTTCTCTCCTTCTATGTGCGAAATGTGGATTACTTTTTGGCGGGTTGACCCAGCTCACTAGCCCGCTCTGTGGCAATCTGAATGGCACGCGCGATTGTTGACCGAACACGTCCATCTTCCATGGCAAGAAGGCCGGCGATGGTGCACCCGCCCGGAGCTGACGCGACTGTTGAGAGAGCAGAGTCGAGGGGTTGAAAGATAGAACATACTTGTAACAGCATCTTTGATCTGTGCGGGATGCGCACCACCTTGGAGCACCATCCGTGCTGCGCCTTGCAGCGCTAAATGTCGGGTAAGCCAATTTGGTCAGAGTAAAGTAAAAAGCCGCACTCTGTGCAGCAAGCTCCAGAGCCTCAGCACGAGGAAGCCCCATCATGACCCCGCCGTCTGCCATTGCCTCGAGAAATATGCAGGCAAATGCGGGTCCGGATCCGGAGAGCGCTGTGCATGCGTCGAAATGCTTTTCGTCGAGGAACCGACATCGGCCGATGGAGGAGAAGATTTTGAGGATGATGGCGCGGTCGAGATCTGCGGTGGGGGAGAGAGGAAGTGTAGAGACGACGGTCATGCCTTCCCGGATCTACGATTGCCATCGATGGTAAGGTAAGGTGGTTGGGCACGATGCGGGGCGTTGACACGCGCACCTTGCATGGAGTGTTGGGCATAGCGCGTATGACTTTTGTCGAGGGGAGGACCCAGGCGTTTATCTGCGCCATGGTGACACCGGCGAGAATGCTGATGAGCAGCTTGCCATCGAGCGCCTCCTTCAGACCTGGCTCGCCCAGAATCGTGTGCGCGAGTTGCGGCTTGCAACTGCATTACCTTCAAGGTTTCTCATGAACTCGCAAAAAATCAAGATTTCATGCACACCAGAGCAGAACCACGTCGGCGTTTTGTACTGCTTGGAGATTCTGTGCAGCGTGGACCTCGACTGCTGCGCCGCGGGGGCCGAGAGCTGCGAAGGTCGAGCGCAGACGGGCGGCGCTGTCTTCTCTTGAGACACACGCGATAAAACGGGCGGGAGCAGAGGCGTCTGGAGGCCCGGTTGGGGTGAGGGTGCCAGGGGTATGAGATTCCCATTTCGCGGCGTGGAAGGTGGTGGGCTGGAGACTCTCGATGACGCCAGATAGTACCGCGATGCCCATTGTGCCACAGCCTGTGCGCCAGTCAGTGTTCTAGTGTATAGTACGCGTTGTTGGTGTCGAAAAGACCTAGAACGCAAAGAGTGTACCCCATCTTTCTTTGAGATCGTCGCCCGGCGCGTCAAGGACTCGAGGAGCTCGTTGTCGTGCGGAATCAAACCAAGTCAAGTCTCACGCCGCATGCTCGCTTTTGTCACCGTCGGCACTTTCCAGTTCGACCGGCTCGTACAGACCGTGCTCTCCGACAGCGTCCTCCACGCGTTCACCAGTAGGGGATACACCGAGCTCGTCGTCCAGTGCGGCAAGTCTGAGTTTGCCCTTGCTGGTGCGATCGCCGGCGGAGAGACTTTCGTCGAGGAGCGGCGCGGCGTGCGCGTTGAGTTGTGGCGGTCCCGCGCGTCGCTCGACGCTGAATACCGCCGCGCGGACCTCGTCATCGGGCACGCCGGCGCTGGCACCATTCTCGAAGTCCTCAGACTCGGCAAGCCCCTCATTGTTGTCCCCAATCCCACTCTCCTCCACAATCACCAACTTGAGCTCGCCGGCGCCCTTGCCCGACATCTCGCCACGTCTACTGTCGAGTGCGTCGCGTCCCAGTTTGTGGATTTTGAAATGATTGTAATAATCCGGCTACTAGTGATCTTGCACAGACTATCGCGTCGTTTGACCCAGCGGTGATGGAGCCATTCCCGCCCTTTGACGGGAGCAAATTCCGCGCGTTGGTGGACCAAGAGATGGGGTTCTAGCATGTATCATTTTGTTGTAAAGCCAGCCAATATCTTCACGCCCCACCATCATCTGCCATGCCCGCAGTGACTGCCACGACAGTCTCCACCGACGCGCCTGCGACCTACGAAGAAACACACGTCCACGACGTATACGACAACATCGCCTCACATTTCTCGTCGACAAGATACAAAGTTAGTCGCTGATTACCGTACGCAACAATGCTCAATCGTGCGTCAAGCCATGGCCCATTATTGCCGCGTTTCTCGATAGCTTACAGGACGGGTGGGTGGGGCTTGATTCGGGGACGGGAAACGGCAAGTACCTTCCCCTCCCTGTTGAGCGTCCGGGACGCGTATGGACCGTCGGCCTCGATCGTAGCAGAAATTTGCTCGAGATCGCGCGAACTGCGGGTACAAACGAGGTGCGCGAGGTCGTGCATGGCGATGTACTTGGTAAAGGTTGGAGAAACGAGATTTTTGTATGTTTTGGTTCGTCTTACAGTCAATAATATTCTGATCAGTGGCAGGACTATGCCATTTCAATCGCTACGATCCATCACCTAGCCACACCTGAGCGAAGGAAAGCCGCCGTCGAGCGTCTTT
The DNA here is from genome assembly GCA_037176885.1 of Favolaschia claudopus. Lineage (NCBI taxonomy): Eukaryota > Fungi > Basidiomycota > Agaricomycetes > Agaricales > Mycenaceae > Favolaschia > Favolaschia claudopus. Next base: position 531,928 of record JAWWNJ010000055.1, on the reverse strand, counting down.
TGTCGGCGGTCTCCCCCTCACATGGGCGGATACTTATTTATGTCTGGGCGACGCGGCAGGATGAGCTTTCGAAACGCACCATCCCGAGTGACTCAACGGGGACAGGGCAAGACGTGTTCGTTCCGTGGGTTATGTCAGAGGATAAAACGCGCGTTTTCAACCGTTATTATCATATGTTCGATGATGGAGAACTGGCAGAACTTGTTGCACTTGCTGCCAAAGATCTTGCTTTAGTTGTTGGGCCCTGTCTGACTGGAGCCTTGGGAAAAGGCGTGGAAATTGTGCAAGACGGGTGGGAGCGAAGTAATCATTATGTTGAACTCAGACGTTGGTGGACCCAGTAGGTAGCATTTATTGACAGCAATGCAGCACTGATTTGAATTTTTGACAACACGAAAGAAGCTACTACTCGCTCGCAGCCATGACTGAAAAGCGAGATCAGACACCGAGCTCATGGACAGCGAGAGGTACGACATACTAGCGTTGATGAGATCTCCGCCGCTGTCTTTTAGCGCACGGACAGCTTTTGCACGAGAGCAGTTGACCTGGGCCATGACAAGATCGACGTCTTTAGGGTCAACGCCAGACTCATCGGGAGCCGCGTCGTCTTCCGGTGCCTCCAAGTCGGGGATATCGTCATCGTCATCGTCCTCCTCCTCTGCAACACCCGAGCGCTCGATGGTCTGTGCACCACCAGCGCCGTACTGCTGTTGTGCAGAGAGCTGCGCTTGAGAAGTCATATCCTCGACCTGATATCGTGGGTCAATATTATAGTGGGGAATGTAATATAATGTTTTCGTCACACCTTTGCCTCGCCAAAGACGATGTAGCAGTCGCTGTTCTGCGCCTTGTAGACATCGGGGGACGAGAGGACGAAGAGGACGTTCTTCGGCCTGCGGAGAGTGACACGGGTGATGTTGGGGACCTTTTTGAGGCCGAGACCGAGGAGAGCCTTGCGGGCTTTGCGCTCTGACCTGGACTGGATTTTGTCGAGGGCGGCGGCGGAGGTGGGGTCCTCGTGGTCCTCGTGGTCGTGGTCGTGGTCATGGTCGTGATCGTGATCGTGGTGATCATGGCCGTGCTCGTGCTCGTCGTCGGAGGGCACTTCTTCAATGTGAGCAGACATGGTGATGCTGGTCGAAAAAAATCAAGTTAGACGCGTAATCCAAATACAACCACACCCATCAAGCTCATATCAAGTTTTTCACCTCACAACATCGATTCAATCTATTCTTTCACTCAATCGAACGTCTCTTACCTTTGGTTCAAGAACTAGTCGCAGGTCTAAGCCTTAACCCCAAGTAGGATACAAAAGTTACAACTACGCGGACAGACTAAGCAATTCCTTGCGGATACAAGACTGAAAGGAATTCAACACTGGTGATCCGCATACGGTCGGGGAACATACCTAGAGCATTTGTTCTTCATCGTCCTTCGTCTTGAAATTGACCACATCGAATCCCATACCATAATGCTTATCCCAATCAAAGTCAATTTGGTGGTTTTCCGCACCAAATGCAATGACAAGGTTTTCACTCTCTTTCGCCCCATGAAGCACCGGTTGTGCCGTGTCTGCCGTCTTACTTGTCGCCCCTTGACCCCAGATTCGCGTTTGGTCTCCATTCAAGAACGTACCGATATGTCGAAACGTCAGGCTGATGCGTTCACCCAACTGAAATGTCTCAGCCTCAGACTTGTACGTGATGAAGCGATTGTCCTGCTTAATTCCGTGTAGCCATTTAGCGTTTGTTTCTGGGCCCATGACGAACATCGAGTTGTGCGGGAGTGGAATGCGTTGGGTCGTGCGCGGCGTCGGTGGTTGGCCCGGGTCGAGGTCCTCAGTTTCAGCAGACTGTGCGCGCTCCCTTTTCAACCTCAGTGTCATCACGCGCTGCGCACCGAGGCTAACGTTGACGATATTAGACCCGCGAACGACGTCGATGGTTTTATCAGAGTGTTCCGATATATAATCCGTTCCGGTGCGGTAGAACTGAATAAGGACGTGGTTTACTGGATGCTGCAGAACCCCTTGTACGTGCTGACGAATTGCTTCAACGGTGGGGGAGAATGGATGCAGGATAGGAGATTCATCCGCTGGATGTCTATAAATTGGGTAGCTCCCATCCGTAGACACCAGTCCTTCCACTGCAACTAGTCGAGGGACCTCCCCACCTTATTTTGCAGAGTCAGAGCCAGCCCAAGGGCTTGTGTTCTTGGATACATGCCTCGGTGGTGCATGACATCCCATTTGACTTGCTCTCGAAGACGGTCGAAGGCGACGGCAGCAAGATCGGGGGGGAGAACATTGAGAGTGAGATAGGAATCGCCAGTGCCCAGCGCATCGCCAACACCAAGAGTTTGAGAATGGGACATAGTGGTCTTGTAGTGGTCAAGTAATTAGAGTTGGCCGCAGTGTGTCACAGACGTCACTCTGATGTCTGTTGTCTCTCTACTGCGTTATGTTCGCGCCGTCCTCGAAGACGAGTGCGCATCCATCTCCGACTTGCCCACAGCAACCGATGAGTTCGTGTTGGAATGCTCGTCTTCACCCGAGCCAGAAGTTATCGTCTTTCAGCTCGAGGAACAACTCCACCAATTACACGACGACGTTGTAGACCACACCTCCCTTCACCACACCCAGGTTTTTCTAGCTGTGCTGCACAATCTTCTCCCGATACTTCCTCCTATATCTATAATCTCGTCTTGGTTTGACTTGGTTCTTCGCCCCGCTCTGCGAGAACCAAAATTACCTGTCGCAGCCGTCGACCACGCGAAAGAGCTTATTATCGCTGCGTTACGCAATGACGACGACCGCTATAGTGAGAAGATCGCAGAGTTTCGTTGTCGGCTCTTAGACCTGTATCTGCTGGACGCGTTCAACGAAGGCTCAAACAATGATGTGCTCGAATGGGCCGAACTTGATGTTACTGAACGCGAGCAAAAGACGCGATGGAAATCTAATCTTGAGGAAATTCTTCTCAAATACGGGCAGGAGCGTCCTCTGGTGTGTGTCTGTCTCAATGTACGTCTCGCGCGTCCAGGTTAATTTACATGGAAGGACTTCATGACCGAAATAAATACTCATTTCGCAACACCGTCTTCAAGACTGCAGTTGCTGATGCTCATTAATCTGTATACATCTGTACCGTCCTTCCAGTCTCTCGCAGCTGCATTTGCCACCCATCCACTCATGTCCAGCCTGCTCTGTTCCCTGCTCCTCGACAAATCGTCAACAGTGTGTACGATTGGCCTCACCGTCGTCGTAAAACTCTTGCCTATCTTTGCCGTCATGGCGTGCGCCGATCTCAAAATCATTCTCCCGCGACTGCTCACCATTCTTGCTCAAGTGCTATGCTGGAAAGAGCGGCTTCCACAGGCCACATCGCCGCCACCCGAGGACGCCGCTGAACTAGAGTTGGAGCAGGAGCTTGAAGAAAACGGTCCCACACTCGAGGTGCGCGAAGACCTCGGCTGGACAGTCTTGCAGCAATCCTTCGACACGGGTTCATCTGCTCTACCTTCACCACATCGATATTACACGCTGCTCTATTACCTGTTTCCCTGCAATGTGCTCCGGTTTTTGAGAGCTCCCGTGCTCTACCTCAACACTAATAACGTCGAGAGCCCGTATACGGTAGATTGGGAAACCGCCCTAGATGAGCAGAAGATTCGGAGCAAGAGCCAGGTCACTTCGTTTTCATTAAATCATATCTCGACTAATCGTTCGCCGCTTCCAGACCTTGCTTCGTTCTCATGTTTGCCACCCCCTCATTATTTTCCGTGACGCGGCCGATGAGATTGCGCGACCCGACTTTTGGGCCGAGTACGACGTATCTCGGATCGCCAGCGAGTCTATGATGCTAGACAATCGGAATAGTGTCATGGGGTACCGTGAAAGATACGAGTCAAAAGAAACGAATGCCAATGTCCGCCGGGAGCTCAGCACTCCCTCCATACATAGCAGCGATGACGGCGGCAAGACACCCATGCACACGGCAGCGCTCTCGACCAATGAACCCCATGTTTCGCTTGAGGACCTCATCGCCACGTCTGTGGCTCTCAAGTCCAGTCTGACTGACACCCGCGAGTTGGCTGTATCGCAGTGGCCGAGTTCCATCTTTGTTTCGTCTCCCGACTCGCCGGTTCGGCCACATCATTCGCTTTCTGTACCGTCAATCACCATTGGTGATGAAGCAACGCTGCCTTCTCACATTGGCCAGGCGATTTCCGGACTGCAGCGTGAGGTTCTCCTGCTCCGAAATGAACTCAATTTCGAGCTGTGGCTGTCGCGGGAGAATGTTAAGCATATAGGACGCCTTTATCAGGATCAAATGCTTTCACGGAATGCGGAGGTTGAACGGCAAGGTTTGGTATGTCTTCCTCCCTGCTCCGACTCGTGTTGTCAGAAGGATTGAACGTTGACTTGTAGTACAACAAACTCCGAAACTATCGCTTGCAAGTGGCTCAGCTTGAAACCGAGCTCCGGACACACAAGGACAACGCCTCGTCTACCAAAGAACGATACGCTGACTGGAATAATGAGCTGCAGAAGAAAGTGCAAGACTTTCGCGAGCAAAAGAAGTCCTGGACTAATGAGACAGCCGCTTTGCGCGCAGCTGAGAAAGAAGGAAAAGTATGTGCTTAGCATTGTCTGTCCCGAATCAAAATTAACGATCTTCCCCAGGCTCTATTCAACGCGCAGGGAACACTGCTCGCAGAGGCGACACAAGAAGTATTCTCGCTACAGACTCAGATGAAGGAGGTTCAGCACAAGGTTGATCGTCTTCACGACTATGAGCGCCAGATAGAGCAACACGTGAAGATTCAGCGGTTGTGGAAAGTGCAGTTCGAACATTTGCATCATAAATGACTGAATGGTATATTCATTCAGGGAAGCCGATTTTGCCAAGTTCGACGAGCGCGGTGAAGAATTGGAGCTGATGAAAGCGCAATACAAGCAAATGGAACTACATCTACAGTCGTTCACGGGAGCGCATACGGAGCTAGAAGACAGTGGCCGGTGGGTTCTGGTTCATCTCTTACTCATGAACAGACGCTCACTGCGCTCTTCCAATAGTACCTATCGTCGCCAGATCCAAGCATTAGAAGCTCAGTTAATACAAGCCAAGAACCAGGTGGTTGAGAAATCTCTGAGACGACCTGAAGAAATTGCGGCATTCGTTGCAGAGAAAAGAGCACTGTTGAATGCGAATACGCAACTGACGGAAGAAAATACCACGTTGCGCGAAGAACTTGAGGATATGATGGCTATGGTGGAGGTTCTGAAGGGGCAGGTAAGCGGGCGAAGAGGATTGGTGTCAGACCCCAGAATGAGTCCCATATTAGGCGCGGCTTGAAGCCTGTACATACATTTCACAGCTTGTATTATTAGCAGACATATAGCTTGTACAGTACTCGCAACGCACTAAACAGCCTTGTGAACGGAAAAGGAAAAGATCTAGCAAATTCCATGAGCGGCAAAGTGTGGGAACGACCTGCCCGGATTAGACGCGCACCTCGATCAAAAATTTTCATTGAAAGTTCTGGAAGGATCGTGTCTGGCCACATAAAAGGAACGAGGACGCGTCCAATTCTCTTTGCTTTTTGCTTCCATCTTTCACCTTTTCCCTCCCATCCATCTCCTCCCCCATCTCGTTCGTGTTCTATCCTCCTCATCTCTTCCTAACGCTCACTTCCCCGTAGACTCATGGCCACTGAAAGCTTTGGATTCCAGGCAGAAATCAGCCAGCTGCTGGATCTGATTATCAGTATGTTAGTTTCTTTCGTTTGCACCTTCAGTGGCTCATCCTCGACTTCCAGACACTTTCTACTCCAACAAAGAGATTTTCCTTCGTGAAATCATCTCCAACGCCTCCGATGCCCTCGACAAAATCCGCTATGCTTCCTTGACCGACTCAACTGCCCTCGATGCAGAGAAGGAGCTGTTCATCCGCATCATCCCCGACAAGGAGAACAAAATTCTGACCATCCGCGACTCTGGCGTCGGTATGACCAAGGCCGACATGGTCAACAACCTTGGTACCATCGCCAAATCTGGCACAAAAGTACGTTTGCTTTTTATTATACCATCGTGGCACTTTTGCTTAGCATGTTTCGCTAGGGCTTCATGGAGGCCCTCTCTTCTGGCGCCGATATTTCCATGATCGGTCAATTCGGTGTCGGTTTCTACTCTTCATACCTCGTCGCGGAGCGTGTGCAGGTCGTCTCCAAGCACAACGACGACGAGCAGTATATCTGGGAGTCGGCTGCCGGCGGAACCTTCACCATCACTCTCGACACTGTCAACCCTCCCCTTGGTCGTGGTTCCGAGATCCGTCTTTTCCTCAAGGAGGACCAGCTGGAGTACCTCGAGGAGAAGAAGATCAAGGAGATCGTCAAGAAGCACTCTGAGTTCATCTCCTACCCCATCCAACTTGCTGTCACGAAGGAGGTTGAGAAAGTACGCGTTTGGCATCTTTTTTTTTTTTTTTTTTTTTTGACATTTGTTGACCGTGACGTTGTGCAGGAGGTTGAGGACGACGAGGAGGAGGCTGAGGAGGGCGAGAAACCCCAGATCGAGGAGGTCGAAGACGACGACGACAAGCCCAAGGACAAGAAGAAGAAGAAGGTCAAGGAGACGGAGACGTCGAACGAGGAGCTCAACAAGACCAAGCCCATCTGGACGCGCAACCCCAACGACATCACTCCCGAAGAGTACGGCTCGTTCTACAAGAGCTTGACCAACGACTGGGAAGACCACCTCGCCGTCAAGCACTTCTCCGTCGAGGGTCAGCTCGAGTTCAAGGCTATCCTCTTCATCCCCAAACGGTAGGCGTTCATTTTTCCCCTTCCTTTGAATCGCGAGTTCATCGTGCTGCCTAGCGCTCCTTTCGACCTCTTCGAGTCGAAGAAGAAGCGCAACAACATCAAACTCTACGTTCGCCGCGTGTTCATCATGGACGACTGCGAGGACCTCATCCCCGAGTACCTCAATTTCGTCAAGGGTATCGTCGACTCCGAGGACCTCCCCCTTAACATCTCTCGTGAGACGCTCCAGCAGAACAAGATTCTGAAAGTCATTCGCAAGAACATCGTCAAGAAGTGCATGGACCTCCTCAGCGAGATTGCGGAGGACAAGGACAACTTCAACAAATTCTACGAGGCGTTCGGCAAGAACTTGAAGCTCGGTATCCACGAAGACTCGCAGAACCGCAGCAAGCTCGCTGAGTTCCTGCGCTTCTACTCGACGAAGTCGTCGGAGGAGCAAATCTCTCTTAAAGGTGTGTTTTCTTACTTGACCGTGTTGCGATATACTGATCGACGCGCAGACTACATCACCCGTATGCCTGAGGTCCAGAAATCCATCTACTACCTCACCGGCGAATCCCTCGCTGCCACCCGCGACTCACCCTTCCTCGAGGTCCTCAAGAAGAAGGGCTTCGAGGTCCTGCTCTTGGTCGACCCCATCGATGAGTATGCGATCACGCAGCTCAAGGAGTTCGACGGCAAGAAGCTCGTCTGTGTGTCGAAAGAGGGTCTTGAGCTCGAGGAGACGGACGAGGAGAAGGCCGAGCGGGAGAAGGAGGTCGCCGAGTTCGGCGAGCTTTGCACCACCGTCAAGGACGCTCTGGGTGACAAGGTCGAGAAGGTCGTCGTCTCCAACCGCATCACCGACTCGCCCTGTGTCCTCGTCACTGGCCAGTTTGGTTGGTCGTCGAACATGGTAAGTGTGCTGCTGTCGACATGATTTTCGCAAGCGCTGACGCCGTGTTGTAGGAGCGTATCATGAAGGCGCAGGCCCTGCGGGATTCGTCAATGTCGTCGTATATGGCATCGAAGAAGACGCTCGAGCTGAACCCGAGTAACCCGATCATCAAGGAGCTGAAGCGGAAGGTTGCGGAGGACAAGGGTGACAAGTCTGTGCGGGATTTGACCTACCTGCTGTTCGAGACTGCCCTTCTTACTTCTGGATTTGCCCTCGACGAGCCGACATCATTCGCCAAGCGCATCCACCGTATGATTTCGTGAGTCTTTCTTGCATTATGCGTTGCTTTGTGTTCTGACTTGTCTTTGCTTAGTTTGGGTCTGGATGTTGATGAGGACGAGGAGGATGCCCCTGCTGCTTCGGATGACGCACCCCCGCCACTCGAGAGCGCCTCGACGTCGGCGATGGAGGAGATTGACTAAATTGTTGTACGATATACTAACGTTTTACTGGCATTTTGTATCTTGCTTTCATTATCCTACCCGCAATGCAATTCTCGTTTCACAACTCTACATGATCTATTCTCAGTCACTCCGACGGGCAAAGAGTTCTCGAAAGTTCGGTGTATATGACGCCCGGACTGACGTTGGAAAGCTAAACGCGGTGGAGACTGGCTGGTCTCAGGGTGGGGCTCAGTGGCGCGGGAAGGATATTGTTGTTGAAGGAGTTAGCGCTACGGGAGAACAAAAAATGTACGGAGATTGCCTGAGGGTTCTCTTTTGTGCAGAGAAAGCGATCAAGGCGTGTCTGACTCGGTATAGTCTGACTCTTAGGTGAAGACGGTGAAAGTCATCGAGACAATGGGAGGATGTGACATTTCTCCCACAGAACGTGACATCACGCGCCGTGAGATGGCAGGACGTAAACAGGGCCAAAGCAGCAAACTTCATTGTTTCCTCCTACTATGACGACCTATTAAAGACTTACGACCCCCTGCTGTATTCTTATTGTCCCCCCACCGCGCTCCATGCTCGCACTCGCACCACAACCAATCCCATCCACCTCAGCGACTGCTATTTATTCCATCGTCAGCACCAGCCCCCCCCTCTCGCTTTTTTTTCCTGCTCATCTTGCCGTCCAGATGTCCTCCCAAGCAGTCGCGGTGCAACGACTCCAATCCCCCATCCTTCTCGACGCACGGCTGCGCTCAGTACGTGCCTTCTGGCCTTCTTGGTTCTTTCGCTCATTCCCGTATTTTTGCAGCCAATTTGCAGCCCCCATCGAAGACGAACAGCTCGTCCGCGTCGTCGACCTCACTGCGCGCGTTCAGACTGCGCCCTAGAGTCCGCCCTACATCCTTTCGACCGTTTGCCATGGATATCAGCGATGGACACGCCACCAAACGCGCTCCATATTGCGGACATAGCAGATCTCTCCCAGCTTGTCGTGGACGAGCCTCTGCAGGAGTTTGACCCACCGGCCCCTGGAACCGGGCCTATCCGAAGGCGAAAGACGTCCCTTCGCGCCAGCCCTTTGCCCCCTAAAACCCATAGCTTGCATGACACAACCCCACACACTCCCATCACCCACATTAATCACTCCCGCATCACCTTCCACAATCTCATGCCTGTGCTGTCTTGCGATCTCAGCGCACGGCCCTAATACGCGTGCGGCCTTCGCCGCGACTCACCCTACTCTCGCCCTCCCATAATCATCTCAACATCGCCACGTATTGCAACATATCACTGAACATAATCTCCTCGCATCTCTCGAGTCCACACCACGGCTTCCTTGCTCGATGTATCCCGCAATTCCCTTCATCTGCATAGTGATTTATTGCTCGAACATTCTCGGAGAAGTATATATCTGCATTAGTATCCGGTTTATTTTTTTGTTTTCTTCGTACCACCATGTTGTTGCCATCTCAGCATAAGGCTGATGTTCTGACCACCCCAAGCATATGCAACCCTTACTTTTAGCTACCTACTTTGAACTGCATTTGCTATGACGCCCTCCATTGACTCGATAACCTCGAGAAGCTTTGTATTAGATACGTACGACAAACCAAATATCGAAACTCCTGTGCTCCCACTTGGCTCCCACCACCATGTCCGATTCGCGTTTGATAAATTTTGGAGCAGGTCCCTCCGCGTTGCCAGCCTCGGTCTTGCAAGAGGCTGCTCAAGGGCTGCTCAATTTCAATGGAACTGGCATAGGAATCGCTGAGATTTCCCATCGATCAAAAGAATTCACCGCTTGCATCGCAGAGCTAGAAGCCCAAATTCGCACTCAGCTAGACGTTCCCCAAACCCACAGCATCTTGTTCACCCAGGGAGGAGGCACTGGTCAATTCTCCGCGGTCGTGCTGAATCTACTCGCGCGTTACCGCCTACTCCATCCTGACGTTCCCACTGATGAAATCGCCCTGGACTACGTTGTGACCGGTTCCTGGAGTAAAAAGGCGGCGGAAGAGGCGCGCAGACTCGGCGGTGGTCGAGTCAACGTCGCAGTAGATGCCCGCCCGTATTCCAAGGACGGCAAATCTTTCGATAACATCCCCGGGCCCGATGCCTACAGCTTTTCTTCCGACCCTGCGCTCATCTACTACTGCGAGAACGAGACTGTCGATGGCGTCGAATTCTCTCATGACCCTGCGTCGCCCGCTTCCTTCCCGTTTCACCTTCTCCCCAAAAATGCGCTGGTCCCTCTTGTAGCCGACTATTCTTCCTCATTCATGTCGAGAGCCATTCCCCGGCTCGCTGACCACGCGGTGATTTACGCTGGCGCGCAGAAGAACATTGGTCCCGCGGGCCTGACGATCCTCATCGTGCGCAACGACTGCCTCGTTGATGTCGATGCTGCAGCAAAACTCGGCGCCACTCCGGTCCCGCTGACGTTTTCCTATAAAACGATCGCGGACAGTAAGAGCCTGTACAACACGCCCTCTGTGTTGGCGATATATATTTCCGGGCTCGTGCTGAAGCGTTCGCGCGAGCTGGGTGGGGTGAAATATTACGAAGAGGTGAACAGGCGGAAAGCCGACAAGCTGTACGGCGTCATTAAGGAGGGAGAAGCGAAGGGTGTGTTCAAGGCTAAGGTCAAGGAGGGTTCAGGGAGCCTTATGAACATCGTGTTCGATGTGATTGGCGACGGCGCTGAAGCCAAGTTCATCTCTGGTGCCGAAGAGCGGGGTATGCGGTCGCTGAAGGGCCACCGGTCTGTCGTTTCTTCTTGAAAACTGATCAGCACTGACTTGAACGCCCCAGTTCTGTTGGAGGTATCCGAATTTCGCTCTACAACGCCGTCACGGAGGAGCAGACTGACGTTCTGATTGAGTATATGAAAGAATTTTTGGCGCAGTGAAGGAATATAAAGGAATCAATGGACAAAGACGAACAAGTTCTGTATACATATTGCTGTATCATGCTATGTACCGCATTCAACATGCAAGAAAAAAATACGCTCTACACGAACATTACATCGGACCGGAGAACATACTTCACACCGCGTACAACGGTCGATCCTTCGTGCAGCATGCATTCCCGCCCATGCCTGTATCTTGTTATGAATAAACCGCAAATTCTGACAGTACTTACCGATGTAACAAAGCGGTCCCGCGTACCAGCGGGGCTTTGATAACGTCCCGAGTTATATCTTTCTCGTTTTGATAGAACAAGGTCTGTCACCAGCCAGTGCAGATGAGCCAATTCTCGCGAGAGGAACATAATAGGGTGCATACTTCCCCGCCCTCGACCCCGTCTTGCACGCCTGTTAGGTATATCAACAGGGTCCATTCGGACTTGGCTCCGGTTATGGAGTCGCGACAATCGTCATCGTAATGCGGCCTGAACAGCACAGCTGAGGAGCGCCCGACACATGTAAGCGAGAATAATAGTACGGACCCGAAATATTGATCAGGCGTGTATTTGTACACGCGAATATTGGAATTGAGAGAATGAGCCTTGCGCGGGATACCGCTTCCCTTCCCCGTTTTGGCAGGGATGAAGGGAGGTAGATGCGGCGCGATCGTGGTGTGAAGGTTTTTCGCGAAATCGGGAGATGTGATCGAGAATCTATCTGGAAGAGTCAGTTTATGCGTGGCGCGTTACGCGGTGCAGGCATACGATTATGCCGCTCCGCTTCCCCGCGTTTCTTCGGTGGTGTGAGCTCCAGGGGTAGGCTGTCAATAAATTTCACGAAAGATTTACACTCTGCAGCAGAGAAGATGTCCTAGGGAAGGGAAATCATTTTAATCCATTTCTGAACTGGCGTGGGACGACGTGGAACTGCTAACATCGACGAGGATGATTTGGTTCTCTAGTAGGACGCGGCATTCTAGATCTGACTTTGCTGATATTTCGGGGAATTGAACGACGGGGTCCGAATTATGGACAGGTTTTGCATTTTTGTCTTTTTTCCCCATGAGCTGGGAGTGTGATCGACGCGGTGGGAGCGAGCGCTTGAGCGTGTACAGAGATTGTGATGAGCGCTAGCCTGAGAGACCACCTAATGACTTGACTCGGTGTCAGCCTGTGGTGGTGGAAGTCAAAGGGTATAACAATCATTTGATCGATCAAGTAGCTTAAATGGCGAGTTACGTGCGGCGCGTACCGCAACAAAAGAGTACTCTGATTCTGCGTGGACGATGCAGGACAGTTTTGCATGGATTGTATCTCAACAGAGCAATTGAGGGAGATGGTACGTTGAGTGATTCAATTCACTTCTGGGCTTCGAACGCGTCGTTACAAAGCCCTCGAAGGATGGTATTGAGTACTGAAGTTGGCGCATTCATAGAGGAGACCATAAAAGTATTCCACGTTCAACGTCGTCGCAGATGTTGTAAAGGCTGTTGTCGCCGTGTTGAACTAACGCCGTCGAACCCGAAATTGATCGCGGCACCGCTTGACGCGCTTGTACGTGGGAGAAATAGCCGGCCAATTTTGACATGGCCTTCGCCAACGACTGCTAAACGCCAGTAAACGCCCTAAACGATACCAAGACAGATACCCCAGCCTTGACGACTTACGACTGTTCCATGGCCGGCTCCAGGTGGGATCCTACTTCCGTCAAGGTTCGCCTTTTGCTGCGCTTTAAGCTTTACTGTAATTCATCTCCGGGTCGTCAGGCTCTCTTTCGTCTCACTAGCCAGCGTTTGGGTCAGCTACAAGAGAAGAAGGACAGCAAGGCGTCTATAACGCGCAGAGACATAGCCACATTATTACAACAAGGGAACGTCGGCCTTGCTCGAGCCAAGGCACAAAATCTAATACAAGAAGATGGTGTTATAACTTTATCAATATCATACTTGGGCACTCAACAATGCTATCACAGTCGCCGGAGACTTGCTGGAAATCCTGGAGATGCACATTGGCGTGCTGCTGGAACATTTCGCCGAAATAGACCAGCAGTATGTCAATAGTCCGGTCGTCCTAGAAGCTGCGTCCAGCATAATTTACGCGGGAGGAACGCAAACGGAGTCCAAAGGTTCTTAAGCCGCGCACCTACGCCAATCGCTTCTCTAATGATGCAGCTAGAACTGCAAACGGTCCGCGAAATCTTGGTTCAGAGACTGGGAGAGGATTTTGCACGGTCGGCGGTCTTGAATAGTGAGCATCACGTATCCAGTCGTGTTAGTAAACATGAGGCTTCAAGGTCGGTATATGTATGTGACTGACGGCACATCCAGGTGGTCCACGCCCTTTCCGCCCCTTCACCAAGTGCCGCCAACCTCGATATGTACCTCTTGAATATTGCGAAACTCTACGGAGTTCAATGGATGCCTGAGCCCCGGCGGCAAGACATGTGCGCCATCCTCCGACTTCACTCTCCGTAGACTCATTTCATACCAGTTTGGTTATCCTCTCAGAAATTCTCGATCCGCATGCATCTCCGGCGGTTGACTTGCCTCGACTGCGCCAACTATGTGCACGGGGTATGCGTCTATGTACAGCGCAGCAAATTCCACACTAACTTTGACATAGGTATTCCCGATGAACCACCATGGCTTCGGGGTCGTATCTGGAAGTAAGCGGATAGCAAGCTCAAAACTCCCTTTTTTGATTCATTCTTCAGGTTATTTTTCGGAACGTTACCCGTACTCAAGGAGTCATGGTCGCGTGAGGTTGGGCAACAGCGAGAGAGTTACTATGTATGTTCCTCCCTGTTCAATTCAATAGCAGCACAATGTCTCAACAATTCAACATAGGATCTTGTTCGACGATTGCTCAAACCTTTTTCTGACCTTCCACCGCCCACGAAACCCTTGGCGCACCTCGACACCTCTCTGTTACATGTTTCGAAACAGCTCTCGCGCATTCCAATGAGCCTGTTGATTGGCCTCCAAGAAGAACCAGAGCACCATTCACTTTGTCCATTGGACGAAACTGCATCGGATGACCTCAAAATATCCTACGCTGATATCCTAGACACTCGGTTGAAAGATATTCAAGACAGAGACAAGGATCCCAACTCAGCCCCCATCCCCGAGATTCGTCTCGATACGCCCGAAATATCTATCTCGGCACCAGAGCCAGAAAGTCTTGCTAGTCGACGACAGGTAATCCCACCAAAAACGCTGATTGTGTCCAATTCACACCATCCCGGTGATGCTCATCCAAGACACCTCTCCGCGTTGTTTCGCATACTCTACCTACACTCGGTTATCAATCCCGGCAACCATTCTCCTCATCTTCCAGCGTTGCTTGTACCTTTATATTCCGTTCTCAACCAAGAAGTCGAACTCGAAGACCAGTCACATATTGAAGGTATGTCAGTCTTTCTTCTGTACTGTCTACATATTAACGGTCCCCAGCTGACACGTTCTGGCTATTCGAGGCAATGATCGGCGAGTTTGCTGAGTTGGAGGACGAAGAAGGCGGGAATTTGTGGATGAGAAAACTCGGGGAGCGACTAACTTGGGCAGATCAGGAACTGGCTGAGAATTTGGTGCGCTTCGATATGTACAAATTCTTATCATGGCACGACTCATCACTTTGCAGCATGCGAAGGGTCTGGACCCTGCTCTGCCTCATTATTCTTAGTGGGACCATTGACTACATTCTTCGGATTTTCTGTACTGACGCAATACTAGTCGCTGGCTTGCCCCCCTACTCACTCAAACTCTGCCCCTACCCTCCGTCCTTGTCGTTTGGGATGCCTTATTTTCATGCCCCATGCGAGAACGGGACCGAACTCCCAAGCTCGAATATCTTCTTGACATCTGCACCGCTATGCTCATTCGGGCTCGCGCCGCACTCTTCCGGTGAGCCATATCCTACAGCCTTAGCATTCCAACGTCATGATGGTACTTTCTCAGGTTGGGGAAAAGCGGTCAAAGATCGCCCAGTCTGTGGGCGGACGACGGTGGAGGCATGCCCCCTCCCTCGCCCCTGCGTGCTTGGGAGTTCGGTGATGCCTTCGTTGAGGGAATGTCATTACTCCAACTCTATCCTACCGAGGCAGCGGGCGGTATCGATAGGCTGCTACAGACTGCGTCCGATCTCGCTCTGCGCCGACAAGAAGAGGCTAAACTCGCCAAACCAACTAATCTGACCCTAGGAGCTCGGTTGACAACCTCGATGTGGAGAGGCTTTACGAACCAAATGCCGTCTCCGGACGCTTCTCCACCCGATTCGGAACAGGAAGAAGAGGACAATGAGCAGAGTGAAGCCGACGACAAACCACAGGATATTGACGGGGGCCTGACTGCTCGCCTGACGACGACGATATGGAGAGGTATAACGAACAAGTCTGCCATGGAACCTCCTCCAACCCCCCTCACTCCCATTTCTCCTATGATGCCACCTTCCCCAATACGATCACCCTGGCCATCCAGTAAAGATGAAATGTTGGAAAGTCAACCAGACCGTGAAACGACTCCAGTGACGACTACTTTCTGGAATTATGCAGAAAAGCTGAAGGACTCCGACGCAGCCGCTACGATAGCCAAAGTGAGCAGTAACTGGCGTGCGCGCGCGTTGCTTGGCTCGTGGGGGCGGGGATCCAATCCACCCAGTGCACCTCAAAGCCCGCGGATGGACCTCGCTCCTCAGGATGCATACGTTCGTCGTCCAGATGACGGTCGTCATCAATCGCTTCCGACCATGCATCAGCCCGAACAAATGTATTCTCCCCCAGCACGTCCTGCATTCTTTCGTCCCGTGCGGGATAGCTTTATGGGTCCACCACCTTCACAGTCCCCTCGTCCCGCTTCTCCTCCCACCAGCCCGCCGTGGTCTCCGCAGTCGGAAGGGGGTTTTTTGAGTCGGAGCAGAAATCTGCAAGATTCGTTTGCGGCTTTGACTGGGGCAGCGCGCGCGCCTCCTCCTACGGCCGCGAAATCAGGGCCACGCCCGTTGCTGCTCAATTCTGGTTCCTTGATGACTACGCAGTCGCACAGCCGGCCTGGGTCGATATCAGAGGCCGCCGGTCAGTGGCAGCACGTACCTCGTGGACAAGGGCACAGTTTACATCGAGACTCGCAGTCATCGGCTTCGTCATTGTCTCCCTTGGATGTTGTTGGGGGTCGTGGATGGCGACCGAACCGGTCAGAATTGAATCCAGACATGAATATACCCAGCCGCAAGGTGGCTCTGAATCGCAGATCAGTTTCTCCAATGGCGCCGATCTCACGAATACGACCAATGTCGGCGTCGTCAACAAGCACTTCGCCAGAGCGGGGCATGATGAGTCCTCCAACCAAACTACGCGTTGTGAGTGGTGAAGAAGACAACTCCACCAATGATACAAAATTCCAAGAATCAACCAACATGCTTGGACTGTCAATCGAGCCGGACGACACGATAGGTTCGGAGGTAACAACTCCCCAACCCAGAAGCCCGGATGCACCACCTAGGAGTCCACGCATCAGGTCAAAGCGCTATGCTTCCCGACCTGCCAACATCCGGACCAGTACTGGTGACCTCGCGGCCCCAAAAATTGTGGCAGAAAGTCAACAGTCAAGTCCGAGTTCCCTGAATGTTGATTGGCCAGAACAGGCCCAGGATACCACGGCTACGACGCCAAGGGCGAGCACCTTTGACGATGCTTCTCCGGCGACTGGTGGGCGAGCGCGTAAAACATCGGTCGACCAAGCGCGGAAGATGTCGGGCGATGGTCATGTTCGCAAGGTCTCAGGAGGCCCAAGACAGCGAAAGACGTCTTCCGGAACGATCAGATCCACAGGAAAGAGCCATAGAGATAGTGCGGCTGAGGAAGGGGACGACGAAGGGGGATACGAGGATTTGTTGAGCGCCTACGAAAGTGAAGATGGCTCTCTGCGTTAATTTATATATAATACATTTAGACCCTTCGCTATCAAGGGGTTTCATCCTTCATCGTATAGTAAGGCATTTACGCTTCGATATACTTCATGAAGTATTTCGAAGTGGGGTAACAAGTTCTGAATTCTAACGTCAATGTCCGGTGCTGAGGTAGACCATGGATTTCACCTCAAATGCGACATGAACCTGGTAATCTCCAGACTCTGTGAGCCGAATGGCGGCCAGATAGTAGCGAACATTCCATCCGCTCAGTCCCTCATGAATGACAAACTCTTGGAGGGACGCGAAAGGAATGAAGCGACGCGCGATGAATAACGCAGGAAGCCCGGGAAGCCCCCGGTGCGTCTCGAGCTGGATTCCGTGAGAGGGAATGACCACCACCGACTCTTGGACGTTATATTCAGATACTTTGACAGAAGGAAGTTGAATGCCAATACCAAAGAGCAGTTGTGAAGAACCTAAGTAGAATAGATAGGCAAGAGAAGCGAATAGTCCGCTCAATGCAACATTATTGTTACGAAACTGGGTTACACTTTAGAAAAGAGACATCGCAGAGGCAAGAACGCACCCGATGCCAAAGAAGGGAGACAACAAGCGGGATGAGAGAATAATACCAGCTCCAGATCCCACTTCCGTCGCGGGCAACGCGCCGGTGTTGTACGCGGTATTCTGTGAAGCCTGGATGCGGAAGGACGCGAAATTGGGGGGACACCATTCATGGCGAGAGAGAGTTGATCAGTACAGTAACGTAATCGACGTTGCTTGTCTTCAACTCTCACTGCAGGCTCAAGCAGCTCATATACCCTTCCCCGGTTCTCGCCCACGACCTCGCTGGTTCCAGACGCCTGTTCTGCACAAATTATAACAACACGCAGTAGGCAGCGCAACTCGCCTACCTTTCCTTCATATCGCCATGCTCCCCTGCTATATCTTCGGTACTCTCATCATCTTGCGCGCCGTCTCCGGAACCTCAAACAAACATCAAACTTATACCACCTGCAACTGTGGCGACAATCTGCAGGAGCTTCCCGTCGAACCGTTTCCTCCATTTGATAAACCAACATCCACTGTTATGCGCTATAGGACGCAGCAGTCTGTAAATCTTGGCTCTTGGTTTGTACACGAAAACTGGATGACGCCGTCCTTGTTTCAAGAGGCATCCGGGCACAAGGTTTCAGAACTAGACATTGCTTCGGGCTGGAACTGTACAGATTGCGCTCGCCAAGTCCTCGAATCACACTGGGATACCTTCATCACATATTCCGATTTCTCTTACCTATCAAGTATTGGCATCAACACAGTTCGCCTTCCTATTGGATATTGGAGCTTGGGTCCTAGCTTCTGTCAAGGCAGCACACCCTTCTCATCCTACGCTGACGTTTATACCAACTCTTGGGCGTTTGTCGTCCGTGCTATCAATATGGCCGCCGAGGTTGGAATAGGTGTCCTGGTCGATTTGCATGGTGCTGTTGGAAGCCAGAATGGGCAACCTCACTCAGGCATTTCCGACGGGCACACTGGACTCTTCAATGACGAAACAAACGCGGAGAAGACTTTGGCTGTCCTCACTTTTCTTACCGAGCAACTCTCCACCGTCACGAATGTCGTCGGCATTCAAATTCTGAATGAACCCAAGAATGGACCTGAGCTCACTGGCTTCTGTGAGCACCAATCTGTTCTATCCGAGACCCGGCTCATAGAAGCAGATAGCAGAGCAATCTCTACTTTGAGACAAATCCCCGGCGCTCAGAACTTTCCTTTCTATCTTCACGACGGCTTCGATCTCGACGAGTTCAGTGACTTTGTGGCAAACAGGACCGATTTCGTTGTTCAAGATCACGTTCGTCCCCGTCTGGGCAGGCCGATACTCGCTAATGCAGTTTCCAAATAGCATTCGTACTTCGTGTTCACTCCCCAGGATGAGAAAAAGCTTGCATCAGAACACACGAAAGACATTCAATCCCGAATCGCCGACGAACTAGCCAAAGCCTCCGCCAATCAGCATCGGAACCTCGTCGTCGATGAATGGTCTTGTGCTCTCACAACGCAAAGCTTGTCTCGAGAGTCTGATCAAAAGACGGCTCGCCAGAACTTTTGCATGGCACAGCTGAATACATACTCAAACGCTACTGCAGGTTGGAGTTTCTGGGCATACAAAACAGAGAACTGCGACAACAATTTCGATTGGTGCTTCACTGCTGCTGTTGGCGACATCCTTCCGTCTGATTTCTCCGATTTCTCGGGTTGCAACTCCCAAAGCTCATCAAATGGGAAAGTCAGGGACCGAGGCTTGGACCCGTCCAGCCAGCGCGGTAGACGAGACTCGCACAATACGACCGGGGAACAGCGATCGCACGACCGAGGATATACTGACGGTTTTGCTGCCGCTGAATTCTTTTGCTACTATGGGTCGCGACTTGGGTTCATTGGTCAATACATGGACGACAGCATTCAAGGTCTTGGCCCCGAAGTCATTGCACCAGGGACCGAATCGTATTACCGGACGGCGTTTACTCGGGGTCTCGCAGATGGGGGAGCTAGCAACAGCTGAGCATAATACATCCTACTTAGAATCCACATACCATTGCAATAAGTTAGCCTTCGTATATCCTCGTTTCTTGTACCACAAATCTGCTATATCCGGGACATCGGCCCGTGCCACGTTATTCACTTTTGGATTTGACCTCTCTGTCAACGTCGGACAATGTTCAGCAGTCTCCGCCATTATGCGAGGCTCTTACTTTTCGATTCACGGTACTTCTGGTGGCTCGCGTCGTTGGCCATTTTGGGCGATTTCTTGCTCTCTCAACTCATAATTCACTTCGTTCCATGTCCGTCCACTTGTCGACTCCCAGCAACCGAAAATGAACCTTCATAGACACAGAAATTGACTGGGAGACCTACATGGTCCAGACAGAGGTTTACCTGAAGGGGGAATCTGACTATTCACGAATTACGGGACCAACAGGACCGCTGGTGTGAGTCGACAGATATGCTTTTCGTTCATTCACTCACAATACACAACACTCAGCTATCCCGCTGGTCATTTGCGCATTCACCAGCTTCTCCATACATTGACGGATGCGGGGAAGAACATTCAGTTGGCTCAGCAAATATACGGTGTTCTTTACATTACCTGTCTTACACTGACCTACACCATCTACTGGCTGGCGGGGGGTGTCCCTAACTGGATCGTCCTGCTGTTGCCTCTCAGCAAACGCCTCCACTCCATATACGTTTTAAGACTATTCAACGATTGCTGGGCCGTGATGTTCGTTCAGGCCGCTGTAGTGGCCTATCAGACTGGTTATGATGACATTGGGACGCTGCTATTCAGGTAGGCAGGCAATTTCACGACCCATAAACGCGTTGACAGTGAATATACTTATAGCGCCGCGTTGTCCGTTAAAATGTCTATCCTGCTCTATATGCCAGCTCTGCTCGTGTTTCTGTTCCGACGCCATGGACCGCTTTCTCTCTTCCGCCATCTGATCACACTGGTCGCATCCAACGCTCTTCTTGCCTTGCCGTTTCTCGAAGAAGACTACTGGGCATATTTGCGTTCCGCATTCGACCTCTCACGAGTCTTCCTGTTCAAATGGACTGTGAATTGGAGAATGCTTGGTGAAGAGATGTTCCTCAATCCGCGATGGGCGAATGGCCTGCTCCTAGGACACGTTTCTTGCTTGGCTGCGTTTGGAATTTTCGTTTGGTTCAAGATGAATAATGGAGTATGGACTGTGCTAAAACGTGCTCTGAAAAGTCCCGAACTCCCTGCCAGTTACGCACCCGTAACAGCAGATTGTGAGTATTTCTCTTCTTTCTTCAGAACTAGTTTCCCTAACTCCATGTCAGACACTGCAACAGTGTTTTTCACCGCAAACCTGATAGGCATCCTGTTTGCTCGCTCGCTTCACTACCAGTTCTACTCCTGGTACGCGCAGCAACTCCCGTTCTTAGCTTGGAGAACTCGGTACCCAGTCATTGCAAAGTGAGTGGGATTTAACATGTCTTACACTGTCTGCACTGTCTGATCTTCTCGTAGACTTGCTCTCTTGGCAGCAATCGAGTATTCGTGGAATGTCTTCCCGTCTACATCGATATCCTCCACAGTTCTTCTCGTCGCTAATTCGCTGCTTCTTGCAGGGATATGGACAGGTTATCCTAATGGAATCCGATAATTTATTAATTTAAGTTAATGTGCTGAGCTTGTACATGACTATCCCGAACCCATTCCCAGTACAAATGTGCTCCTGCCTCCGCGAGGGAGTACCAGTACCTTCTCAGCACCGTGGACCTGATACGTCTCGGTATTTGGGATGGCCATCGAACCCATCGTTACTTCCCCGGCAAGAGGCAGCGCAGTGACGGAAATCTTGGGAAGAACGAGTTCCCCATGGTGTAGCGCAATTAAAGTCAGTGGCACACTATAGGTGGCATTGTCCTGAACAAAGTCAGTCCCAGTGCTACCATCAGAAAGGGAGCAACCACCTTCGCTGCAAAATCACCCCTTTTCCTTCCGCTCACCAGCCATTCACGTACCATTTCTTCGACATCGAATCGCATCATGTAGGCACGCTGAGTATCGTTGACACTTGAACCCCAATGGAACGATGTATGCACAGTGAGAAGGGCAGGAATTGGTTGTCCCGCATAAAGTGATGGTGTGTGTTCAGACCCCATCGGGACGGGAGAAGTGGGAGGCAATAGGCGGATACCAGCTGCAGCAACAATCTGAAGCAAGGTCAAAGTCAACGAGATATGGCGACAAGATTCACCCACATTCATATATGGGACATCGACGGGAATTATGATTTCTCGCCATTTACCTTTGGGAGGATGAGGGTGTCGGTGTTCATGCAAGGACTAACGGAAGCATCAATGGCGAAATTCATTGCTTCACTAAGGGCGCGAACCTGTATCACCCGCTTTAGAGGCTCGTCAGCCTCTCCAAGCTCACCGAAGACATCGGGGACGTTGAGCTCTCCTGAGACTCCATACAGCTCTACCCATGCACTGTCTTGCTCTAACGCTTCCACAAGTTTGTTGATTAGCTCGACCCTTTCTCCTAGCACATCAGCAGACTGCGCCAAAACCTGGTCAACTGAGGTCTCAATTAAAGCCTCCACTTCTGCACAAGGATTGAGCATATTTTGGAACATTGATACAGTAATTTTACCTTCTCGCAGCATGCGATAGCTGATGCGAAATTTGAGAGACTCTCCCACTGCGTATATGTTAGAAGACATCAAGGAGGCTGATTCCACCGCCAACCTGGGCCATTCGCAGAATCCAAATAGAACAAGAAATTCGCAGGTTGTGCCGGAGTGACCGTCTGGACTCATCATTAGGGCGGAGACCTAGACCATTGAAAAGCAGACCGTACCACAACACTTCTCGCTTGGGGCGAACAGGCTACAACTTTCAAACCATCCAAACCACCGTCGGGAAACTGTAGTTGGGCATCCGAAATTCGGACATGTTGGTGACTTGTGGTGGAAACAGTGAACTTGGAGAAGAGTCTGGTATGAATGAGTCATTGCATGGAGATGATCTAGCGACACCAACCGATTGCCACGGAAAAAGTCTTGCACGTTAACGGAGATAGGCAGTGTAGTTGCCACGACTCTTGCAAGATGCAAAGTTCGGGTGATACTGGGCTCCGCGACGGTTATATAGTCCACTTCGACATCGACTTTCTGAAGAAAATCAAAATGATAAAGAAGGTCGAGAACGTACTTACTATGGCATGGAAAGCCGAAGCATCGGAGTACGGAATCAAAAACTCGAGGTGACTCGCTTCTGACAGGTTCAGAACTGAGATGGAGGAGTCATCCGCTTGGAGCGTGTCTTGGTCAGTGTTCCCTGTAAAAGTCAAGTATGAACCAGGACAGAGAAGGTTCGGAAATACCATCGGTGAGGGCGACTTGAGAGTAGCGAAATGTTACCGAGGGTACATGGAATTTGATGGACGCTTTGGCAATATTGTTCCTTCCGGTGGACACAGCCACGAGGAGAGATGACGGTCTCCCAAGCTCGACTTTGAGGCATATTCAGATGCAGAGCGAGCTATGTGACGCATAATCACTCACTCGAGTTTGGCTGCTGAAGACGAACATCCATAGCCAAGAGGTCACGAGGTATTCGCACTAACGCAACACTACTTCGACGGCTGAGAGCCTTTCGGCCAGGTACAGGCTTCTTGTGCGCCCACTGTAGAACAAGGTGCGATATTCGAGCCTCCGTGCTGTCTAGAATATATGTACCGGCCGAGGAGGTCTGTGAATGAATCAGTAAGCTATGTAAGAACGGCTTCATGTTTCGCACTGGACAGAAAAGGGTGGCCTGAGTTTTCCCGGGAGTGACGCCATCGATGTGCGCAGAAAACCTCAACCGCTCCGAATCCCGTCCTACCAGTAAGGCCACGACTTCATCGATAGGTACAACCTTGGCGTTTTGTGAGTGAACTAGACAATAAAAAGAGATAATCACGTTACACAAGGGAGGTTATTGTGGATTACGACATCAAGGAACGATCCATCCTTGTCGCCAGCGAGTTTGGCGGCTGAAGCCACTTTTATTGAAATAGCAGGGTGTTCAGGGTGGGACAAATCTGAGAATCAACGTTAGCTTGCGCTCTGCCAGCGAACTTATGTCCCACCAGATTCAAGCACGGTAGCTGAGTCCTTCATTGATTGTACTAGACGAGAAACATACTCGACCCGATCGTCCTCGTGCATCAGCAGATCCAGTCCCACAGTATCGACGAAGGTCTTCAGAAATGAAAGTAAGATGTGAATCCATTCCCTGTCCCTGGTTTTGTCCAACTCTGCGTGCGTGTCCAAAGCGAGAGACAACATCAACGACTCCAATGAAGTCCACATGTGTGGTGCATAGTGAGCAGGGAGGGACGTATAAGTCGTCAAGGCGGCCGCTAATCGTCCACGGTGTCTGCCAGTCGTTAGTCGAATTAAGAGCTTGGTATAGGGCGAGCTCCTTACACATCAAGCGCAGCCAAGCTTCCATGCAGTTTCAAGGCGAATTTCCGTCGGCCAGCTTTGGCATACATGTCAATGGCTCGATTTGTTATGCCGACGTAAATGTCGTAAAAGGCGTCGCTGGTCTGGAGGCACTGCAAAATGTCTGCACTCGATATCTTTTTGTCAGAAGTGGCAGAACCCGAAGACGACGGCGGATGGTGAGAATTGGAGAAGGGCGGACGGACAGGAAGGTGTCCTATTTTGACGCCAATAACGTCCAGCTGAGGAAACTTAGATGAGCAATTGTCAACATGATGAACATACCTGATGACGAGCCAGTTCCAGTAATTCACCCTTTCCAGCATTGAAAGTGCTGAGCATGGCGCCTTGCAAATTAAGGCCTGCAGCCCATGTATCACATTGATCGACGACACTGAGGGCTGAAGAATAGATCCATGATTCGACAAAGTATTCAGGCAGGGTCTGAGGGAATGAGCGTCGCCAATATCTAGATGGACGCGGTCAACGCACCTCGACTTCAGATAATCGGCGTCCAAACGCCCCAAGAAATGCGGCAGCTTTTTTGCTGACTTCATTGATTCGACCATCGATTTTAGCCAGGAGCGAACATTGCCGAGCGAGGAGGTATATTCGAAAATCAAACACGGATATGGTGTTGGCAAGAATCAGGTCTCGGTACGGTTTCTTGGAGATGGAGAGCAGAGGGGAAGAATCGTCGTTGGGAGTCGGAGTGATGAGGGAGCCGAACCAGGAGAGATTTTTCTCCTTGAGGACCTGATAAAACGAGGCCTCCAGCTCATCATACTGAACGAGGGCGTCTTCGAACAGATTGACCCCTTGGAAGGAGCCCGCAAGGCTTTCCTGCCGAACAGAGATGACATGACGCACGCGAACAATGACAAGAGGGCGCACCTTGAGAGTGAAGAAGGTGCAGAAATTCCAGCCGGGCATTTGCCTCTGACTTTCCGATCGCTTGACTTCGTCCTCCCTTTGTGAGATGGCAGAGTCAAACGAGCTCAATAATCCGTCCTTGAGTTTGTTAAGGAATTCTGCCCACACTGCGGGATTTTGGGATCCAGCATTCCACGCCAGTTGTACGCATCTGTTGGACTAATAAGGTGATGACGGATCGAGGAGCGTAAGACTCACCTATCTCTGCGGTCCGTGTTGAAATCACCCTTCAGCTTGTCTAACACAGAACCCTTCAACTGGAAGAAGTTTCCGCCCTGTGTTCGTGCATCTGGTCGGACAACGTGGAGAATGAGCCACTCTTGATTCTTCCGCGACGAAACGACAGCGTGCCAGTCTTTGACCTGACGCTTTATAGTGGTTTTGTAGGTCTCGAGGTCGGCATCCTGGTAGAATTAAGCTCTCTGCCATGTCTAGTGGATACACTCTATGTACCTCGCAAGTCACAAGATACATGTTGAGGAAGGGCTTTTCAAGAAGAGTAGCCGGAACCTGAGATGCGTGTTCATCGCGCAAGGATTCGAGGGGAACAAGGGAAATGTCAAGTTCTTGGATCGTTCGAATTGGTCGAGAGAACGACTTCCAGTGGATGTTGCGTAGTGGAAGTTGGGCAAGCAGTGCAGTGTGTATCTGGTCCCAGCTTCCAGAGGATAGAAATGCCTGTGCCCCGGAATAGGAAACGAGCACGCGTTGGGCAGGTGCCATTCCCTTTGTTTACGCGCCAAACAACCGATATCGGCTCAATTAGGAAGGAGGGTGCCTTGATTGATCTTCTCGCAATACATAGAAACTGTGATACAGGGTCGATGTGGTTGTCGTTGCCAGCTTATGACTGGTCGTTATTTGGGCCAGCAATCATTGTATATACGCAAATTTGGCTGCATAGAACAAAGTTGTCGCAAAAAAAATCAAAATTGTGTTACAACCGCTCATAGGTCTATCTTCGCTGTATAAGCCGGCTGCGATCTACCTCGGGACACGTTCAGTTTGGGGTTTTCATGACCCATAACCGATGTATAAAGCTAAGATATTAGTATTATCAGTAGCTTAGACTGTAACCCAAGTCCGATGTTGGTGACCAGGTGAATCTTGAACACAGAGCAGTTTGAGTTGCAAATCTGCGGAGGCGGCGCGAAGCGCCGCCGACGCTTTGATTGCGAAAAAGAAAAAAAAATGGTGGTTGCAAACGAATGCTTGCAAAAAATGGCAAAAGATATCGACACCTGTGCGATTCGAACACACGCGGGGAAACCCCAATGCCTACTCAGCTTAATAGCAGGGCATCGCCTTAACCACTCGGCCAAAGTGTCCCACCAGCAGCTTCAAGCAAACAGAGTTTACGCCGGTCATCGCCTAACCACTCGGCCAAAGTGTCACCGGGAGATGTTTGAATTTCGAAAATACCGATCGGCATTTTGGTGAGTGGTTCTGCAGGACATCGCCAACCACTCGGCCAAAGTGTCCCCGGGAGATGTTTGAATTTCGAAAATACCGATCGGCATTTTGGTGAGTGGTTCTGCAGGACATCGCCAACCACTCGGCCAAAGTGTCCCACCAGCAGCTTCAAGCAAACAGAGTTTACGCCGGTCATCGCCTAACCACTCGGCCAAAGTGTCCCCGGGAGTTGTTTGAATTTCGAAAATACCGATCGGCATTTTGGTGGGTGGTTCTGCAGAACATCGCCAACCACTCGGCCAAAGTGTCCCCGGGAGATGTTTGAATTTCGAAAATACCGATCGGCATTTTGGTGAGTGGTTCTGCAGAACATCGCCAACCACTCGGCCAAAGTGTCCCACCAGCAGCTTCAAGCAAACAGAGTTTACGCCGGTCATCGCCTAACCACTCGGCCAAAGTGTCCCCGGGAGTTGTTTGAATTTCGAAAATACCGATCGGCATTTTGGTGGGTGGTTCTGCAGAACATCGCCAACCACTCGGCCAAAGTGTCCCACCAGCAGCTTCAAGCAAACAGAGTTTACGCCGGTCATCGCCTAACCACTCGGCCAAAGTGTCCCCGGGAGTTGTTTGAATTTCGAAAATACCGATCGGCATTTTGGTGGGTGGTTCTGCAGAACATCGCCAACCACTCGGCCAAAGTGTCACACCAGCAGCTTCAAGCAAACAGAGTTTACGCCGGTCATCGCCTAACCACTCGGCCAAAGTGTCACCGGGAGATGTTTGAATTTCGAAAATACCGATCGGCATCATTTTGGTGAGTGGTTCTGCAGGACATCGCCAACCACTCGGCCAAAGTGTCACACCAGCAGCTTCAAGCAAACAGAGTTTACGCCGGTCATCGCCTAACCACTCGGCCAAAGTGTCACCGGGAGATGTTTGAATTTCGAAAATACCGATCGGCATTTTGGTGGGTGGTTCTGCAGGACATCGCCAACCACTCGGCCAAAGTGTCCCACCAGCAGCTTCAAGCAAACAGAGTTTACGCCGGTCATCGCCTAACCACTCGGCCAAAGTGTCGCCGGGAGTTGTTTGAATTTCGAAAATACCGATCGGCATCATTTTGGTGAGTGGTTCTGCAGGACATCGCCAACCACTCGGCACAACAGAGTCCGGGTGGAATCGCGCTGCTGTATACTCAGGTAAATTTTTTTCGTTCCATCCATTTGTGATGAAAAAAGAGAGCTCATTTGATTTAATTTCCAAGGACAGTCTCCCGCCAGTCGATGCGTGCGGCGCCGACGTCGACGTCAAACAGCACGGCGCTGGCGAGTAACGTGCAGCGAGAGGTGACGGGGGTTGGCAATCAAAAGCGGATCTGCGTGGCGCTAGGTCAAGATCGGGGACAGCGAAACGAGGTGTTATGGGATGAGGGTGTGAGATGAGAAGCGCGGGGAAGGGAGTTGAGCTAAAAAGACGTCGTTTGAGCTAAAAAGACGTCGTCAGAGTGGTTGACCAGGCAGCGGCGTTCGTCGCCAAGGAAGTCGCTGCCGACACATGAGGGTATGGCGGGGATGCGGGGAGAGCGAGGTTATGGGAGTCGAAGAAAAGCGGCGGGGCTTGCGCGTGCCGAAGGTGGGGGAGAAACAACGAGTCGTGATCATAGAGTGCCACGTAGTGCCTGGAGAGAGAGGTGAGAAAAGGGATGAGAGAGGGACATGGTGGTGCGATGCTTTGTCGAGGTCGAGAAAGACACTGTTGAAAGGCAAGTGGAGAAAGAGATGGAACAAAAAAAAGACACGCACCTACAGGCGTGCTTGTACGCGCTACGTCGCAGGTTCGTCTTGTCGAGCGCTATGTTTTGAGTAGCAGGGAGTGTTTACACCTTGAAAATACAGACCGGTATTTCATGTTCTCTAGTTTGTCTTGGATATACCGATCGGTATTTCTAGAGAATGAAGGGAGCCAGCCATTGAAGTCGCATATCCCGACACGTCGTCCGCCATGACAGACGTAACAGACTCCTGCCGACGGGGGACGAGGCCGGGATGGGGTCTGCCCAGATTTTGCTCATGTCGCTGTTGACTTCGTTGAGGCGCCTGGCCTCACTGACGGAGATGACCTTCCAGTCACCGACTGCTGTCTCTTTTCGCGCGCAATTCGCGCGCCATGTTGGCTGGAATTTAAGCACGAGACACTCTGAGACACTAAACCTGCCGAGCCGGGTGTCACAGAGCGTGAACGTGCCGCATCGTCCAAGGAATACTGCGACCCAGCTGAGTTCGACCAGGGTGTGGAGTAGGCACAACGGCTTGTTGCTGACGCTTATTGAGAACGACTGTCGGGAAAGTCTGGTTTACGAGACTAGCTGACGCTCACCGCTTTGAATTTTGCTCAATACCCTGTCAAGTTTTTCACGCACGCGGTCCTTGTTTCGGCCAAGAGTTCCTCCGAGCACGTCAGTTTTATCGTCGCTGTTCCGCCACTCCTCTTGTTCACCTTGCAGCGCAGTCAACGAGACACAATCACAAAAGTTCATTGCTTACTACTGATACACTGTTTTTAACGCTACAGAAAAAATGCTGGGGGAGGTTTGGACAGACTGCCAGTGCTGCTATTCGACAACTCTGATCCATGTTTACGTTGGATTTCGGGGAACAGCCCCGAAATATGTTTGCGCTGCTCTTCTGGAGGGCCGCGAGTGACACTGGAATACGATTGCGTCCGAGAATAGCTAGGCCGCATGATTGGCAAGATCGAGTCGCGTTCCATCATGGGCGGTGGACGGGAGCAACGCTTCATGGCATAAGCGAGACCGCAGGCATAGAATACCACTGCAAGAGAATTAGAAATTTCGAAAAGTTGCATCAAGAAAACGCACATAGAGTTGGAATGACCCAACTCGCGATGAGGATATACACATTGAGGAGGCGGCAGACGCCTTCCGAATCTGGGTCTACAATCGCTGAATTTAAGGTATTGGCTTCAAAACCTTACTCACTGGATGTTGGACAGCGAAACTTGGGATTCCAATACGCAAATGCAATGGCAACACCTACAAAACATGAAATTCTGACCCCGAGACAGGCAAAACAGCATACATACCAGTTTGTGCAATCATCAGAAAGAAGAAACGCGCGGCATCTAGCCACTCTCGAAAGGGTAGGACGAGCAATACAAGGAGTACGACCATGGTCATGGCATCAATGAATAGCATGAGGGCGATTATCGGGTCTGTAGAATGTGAGCAGAAGTCAATGACCTGGGGACAAACGCACGTTCAGCAGGGTCGGATAGAGTATCCCAGCCAATATACATGTAGACGGATAGCAACACGATCCAAACGAGGCATGTAAAAATAATGAGTGCTGAGTGGCTGGTTAGACGGAGCGAGATGAATTGAAGGAGACGGTGTACAGAACGCAATGGCTCGAGCCTTGAGAAAGAGCAGTGAGGAGATCATTTGAGCGTGAAGGTCGTGGCGGCCAGCGAGGTCGGAGAGTCGTCCACTCTTCCGGAGAGAGACAGAGATAATTTGGGGGCCATTGTGGCATATAAAGCAATTCGACGCATTGTTCTCTAACAAAAGCGTGCGAGGACAAAGGAACGCGGCTTCGCATCAATAGCTCCGGATCATTATGCGCTTCAACTCGACCTTGACCCTACGGCGCAGCCTTGTCTGCTTTTCTATTGCTGCGAATGCGTTCGTCGACTTTCTAGTTGCAGGGCTGGCGTCTAATGTCCGCAAAATATAGTCTCTGTGCAGGCAGCATCTTCACATTCCCTCTACTGTCCCCAGCCTTGGCCGAACATGTCAAGTTATCTCAGCCGCAGCTTACCTCCATCGTCCTGGCGTACGTGCAAGACCTACCTCTCTACTGTCTCTTATCTACGCCAGCGGGATGGCAGGTCAATATCCATGGACGCCTCTGGTCGGCAAGCTCCTCGACAACAGGGGACCGTGGTCTTGCTCACTCATTGCTTCTCTGCTTTTCCCTCTCGCATTGGGTTCTTTCTCTCACCGAGTACAAGCCATGCTAGACACATCGCATGAACCACCGCAATCAGTCTACCTGCTTATATTCCTCTTTGGTGTAGCAGGTTTTGCGACAGTCTTCTCGTATGTTGTGGCGGGGGCTTTCATGTTTCCATCTAATCGTAATCCTGAAGATACCTGTCGTCGCTCTTTTCTGCCACCAAAACCTTTCCCGAGTACCCGGGGATCGCTGCAGGCACGGTTACGACCCTCTTTGGGCTCTCTCCGCTGTTTCTCTCTTCTCTTGCGTCCGGTTTTTTCACAAATCCAGTTGACAATTCCCTTGACATTGTCGGATTTCTTGGCGCTTTGGCGATTCTGACGGGGATCGTTCATCTCATCGGGGCGTTCAATTTTCGCACTGAGTCCCTTATTCCCGCGACGGTATCTCACACTCGGGACGACGAAGTTGACGAAACTGCTCCTCTTATACAGTCCACTAGCACAGATACTTTCCAAGATTCCTCTTTGCTTTTGATACGAGACCTTCGTTTTTGGATCTTATTTTTGCTCTTGGCGGTGTTACTTGGTCCTGTGGGTCGAATTCTTCAGTCACTGGATAATGATTGAAATCCCTTACCAGTGTGAGATGATAATCGCGAACGTTGGATCCGTAGTTCTGTCCCTCCCTTCCGGCTCCAACTCCTCGGGCTCTTCCGCTTCTGCCTCACTGCAAGTGAAAATTCTCGCCATATCCAATACTGTTACGAGGTTGTTTGTCGGGCCCTTAGCGGATCTGGTTTCTCCAGTTTCGTCGTCCACCAGAAGGCATTATATCAGCCGTGTTGTTTTCCTCTTGGTACCGGCGATAGTTCTCACTCTAACGTTCCTCTGGATGGGTATTGTCGTCCACTCACAAGCAGATCTGTGGGCTCTCAGGTGCGGTTAACGATTTCATTCTCTGTGTATTCAATGTCTTGAGTCTAGCGTCGGCACGGGAATTGCATACGGAGCAACATTTACAATATTGTGCGCATCGACTGAAACCCATCCTCGTTTCAAACTAATCTTCGTTCAGGCCAAGCATAATGAGTGCGGTTTGGGGCACACGACACGCTGCCAGAAATTTCGGATTCATCGTCTATGCCCCATTAACGGGAACTGTCATCTTTTCCTATCTATACGCACTTGTCTCCAAGCGACATACTCCCGTTGGTGGATTCTGTCAAGGTTTTTCGTGTTGGCAAGCTACGTTTTGGATCTGTATGGGATTGCAAGTTGTGGCGATTTGTTGGAGTCTGATGCTCTGGCGCGGATGGAAGGGCTTGCTATAGAATGTAGTACTAGTTGTGTATTCCCGTAGACTCCCCCAGTATACTTAGGCGCAGGATATTGGGTAGTTGGAAAGAAGGGCGGCATCATCGGGCCGCCAAGTCAAAGGAGCTGACGACATACGTTCGTTCGCCGACACCCCCTCTTCTTCGATTCTACGAATTTGACCAGCTTCCACCATGGTCTCCGCGTCTAGTGTCGCGCTACACATAGCTGCAATCTCTGCCATGACCTACGGGTAAGTCGCATTCAAAACTTCCGCCGCCTAGAACTGAAGACACTCCCCAAGGTACAACGCGTAAGTTCGTCACTCAATTGTGTTGTCGAGAAAATTTCACTGTATCTTCAAGTCTACATGGTCTACCTATCAATGCCTGGATAGACACGCAATATGGCGGGCATTTCCAATTCCTCACCATTCAAGGGTACTTTTAGCTGACCACTCCTACGAACCATCCATTCATCTCTTGTCATAGGCTTGCTGTAGCATGGCTTACGATGGTATTTGGCCTCTTGGAAGATATTTTCTCTCTCAAAAGTTTGTTCAAGTGCCAAAATCTATGGCTCCAACTCATCTGAGATCCCTTTTAGCTTTCCGTGCTATCAAGCGAGGGCTGCTAATTGTCGCACTTCCAACAGGTTTGCGCTTTCAACTCAACGGTGTCTATCTTGTGTTTACCCTTACAGCCACCATCGTTTCTTCGATTTACTGGACTCTACTACTCGGCGCACCGCACCTAATTGTCCAGAAAATGCCTGTCGGCTCCGGAGAAACACCTATGATGCTGCCCCTACGGATCGATCTTGCGCTGCATGCTGTTCCCGGTCTTGCTCTTCTGTCCGACTTCATGATCTTTGAGCGTAGATACGGGAGAAACGCCATCCAATTTCTTGCTCCTGCGCTAACCTCTATATGCACACTTTGGTATGGCTGGTGGGTCGAACTTTGCGCCAGCAAAAATGGAACATGTACGTTGGATTGTACTCTGTAGACCCCCGCGCTAAACCCAATCGTCTTCCAGTTCCTTATCCCTTTTTGACGTTGAACCCTTTTGATATTCGTCTGCGTATCTATGCCGCAGCCGGGATTGTAGCCTGTCTTTCGTTCTATACCCTCAATGCTTTGCATCCAAGACCCTAACAGCAGTAATTGAGCTCTTAGAAATATTGTACGAGAAAAGTACAATAGAGTTATTTAATCAACTGTCGGGTCGCATAGTCTCCCAGAGGCAGAGTAGACCAATTCCCTTCAACCTTCGTGTTACTCAGGATATTCCTTGATCAGATAGGGATCCGTAGCTTGCGAAGGTTGGCTCACTCTCTGACTCTGCCTCTGGGAGACTAGGGTCGCATCAAACCGAGCAATCAGCCTCGCGTGATCGCGTTCAAAATTTCTGACTGTGACTCTACCGAAATGGCCAACGAACAACCAACGAAACAAAAGCTATGGGGAGGGCGATTCACGGGGAGAACGGACCCCTTGTAATCCCTTTCACTCGATGCCCACTATCACGACGCTGATACTCGGCGCGCAGGATGCACGCATTCAATCAATCTCTGAAGTATGATCAACGAATGCATGCTGAAGACATCAGAGGCTCGATCGCGTATGCTAAAAGTTTGACCTTGGTGGGGATATTGACCAAGGAGGAGGAATCAAAGATCATTGCTGGTCTAACAGCAGTCGGCAAAGAATGGCAAGACGGAGTTGTGAGTTCTTGACTTGATTCCATTTCCACACTCTGAACGAACTATTCTAGTTTGAGGTTAAGGAAGACGATGAGGACATACACACAGCAAACGAACGTCGACTGAGCGAACTCATTGGACCTCTTGGCGGGAAACTACACACAGGGCGGTCTCGAAATGATCAAGTCGCGACTGACATGCGACTGTGGCTGCTCGAACAAGTGGGAGACATCAAGCAGAGCGTCAAAGCCCTTCTTCAAGTTATCGTTGATCGTGCCGACAAAGAAAAAGACATCCTTCTGCCTGGTTACACGCACCTGCAGGTTTGTCGTGGTATTCCTTGTTGCTTCATGATTTGAACCGATCTATCTCGTAGCGGGGTCAACCTATACGATGGTCACATCTCTTGCTTTCTCATGCCACGTCCTTTCGCTACGACCTTGAACGTCTGGAGCAACTCATTCCCCGTGTTTCGGTATTGCCTTTGGGTTCTGGACCTTTGGCAGGGAATCCCTTTTCAGTCGACCGAGAATTTCTGGCCAAAGAACTTGGTTTCAGCTCCATTGCGGAAAACAGCATGTGGGGTGTCGGTGACCGAGATTTCATCGTCGAATTTCTTATGTGGTCAAGCCTCACCATGACCCACATTAGTAGAATGGCGGAGGACTTGATCATATATTCGACTGCTGAATTTGGGTTTGTTACGTTGAGCGACGCCTACAGGTCAGAGATCTCGTCTCTTGAGTTCTGTCTAGCTTTCACCATGTGTCATTGTAGCACCGGGTCGAGTGTGATGCCTCAAAAAAGAACCCGGATTCGCTAGAGCTCCTGCGAGGCAAGACTGGCCGGATTTTTGGAAACGTAGATATGAATTTTCTTCGCTAAGCCAGTGTCTGATTCGCCTCGTAGATGGCCGGGTTTGTGATGACGCTCAAGGGTCTGCCATCAACCTACAATAAAGATTTGCAAGAAGACAAGGAGCCCTTGTTCGACTCGGTTGACAATGTTTCCGCCTCTTTGAAAATTACTGAAGGCGTGATTGCCACCATGGATGTATGTCAACTCCCAAGCGTTGTGATGCATGCAAAGATTGAATTTAACAGGTTCATGCCGACAAAATGCGCAAAGCCTTAACAATGGATGTCCTTGCGACTGATCTGGCAGATTATCTCGTTCGCAAAGGGGTACGTGTTCATTCGATGTCTCTTTTCCTTTCTGATCTCATAAAATAGATGCCCTTCCGCGAGACCCATCATGTCTCGGGTAGGGCAGTTGCCCTTGCTGAGGCCCGCAAGTGCCAGCTCAACGAGCTAACATTTGCGGATTTCAAGAGTTTAAATGAAAATTTCTCCGAGGATGTGCACAGCGTCTTCGACTTTGAAGCCAGCGTAGAACGACGAAATGCTATCGGAGGGCCGAGCAAAGAGATGATTGAGCGGCAAGTGTCGGTCCTGCGTAAGGTGCTCAGCAACCATTAGCCGAGGTGACTTTGGGAGGAATGTATAGCTAATAATGTTAGAGATCGAATATGGAAGCGCTCAATTTACCGGTCTGTGCGACTGTGTGTCATGTTGGATGAGACCACTGAAATTCAGCCTCACTCCAGTAGGGCCCCAATTTTTGAACACTCTGCTTGTAAGGCAATATGTCACTCTCATTCTGAATCCTGCTGGGCGTAGCTACTGAACGGCACTGCACGATGGAAGAATGTGCGCCGTGCGGGCATTATTGTTGCGGCATCATCCATGTCTTGCGGAGATCAGTGACGGATGTGACCCGCATCTGTGACGCTCTCCACAGCCCTTCTTTCCACCTCGCCAGCCTTTAGCTTTAATACCAAACCTTCATACCCACATCTTAGTCTTTTCCTACTAATCTCACTTTCAACATGGCTAGAGACAGATTAGCGGCTATGAGGGTAAGATTTTTACCCCAACCCATACTCTGGCAATTCCAAACTCGTCTCATTATCGTCTGTTTGCCTAGGCGCAACAAGGAGGGAACAACCCCAGCTCGTATGTCGCCCAAGTCCTCCTCTTTCTTTCCCTGAATTTCTGGCGTATTGCAGCAACTCCTATCCGACGCAGGCGTCTGGAGGTGGCGGCGGCTATGGCGGCGGTTACGGTGGTGGTGGTGGTGGTGGTGGAGGCGGGGGAGGCTACCAACCTCGTGTGAGGCAGAACCCTTACGCCCAGCAAGATGACCGCACCTACGAAATGTCGGATGTCAACGTCTCCGCTCAAATGGCGCCCATGGGAGGCGGAGGCGACAGCATGTCCTCCTTCTACACTGAGGTAAGCTGTTGGCACCAGCGGCTCCTAGTCATGGCTAACGGCTATGTGACTAGATTTCTTCCCTCCAAGACAGTCTAAAAACCTTCAACGACAACGTCTCCCGTATAGGCGATCTCCACTCGCGGTCTCTCAACAACACAGACGACAATGCAGCGCAACGAAATGCCGCCCAACTTGATGAACTCGTGGAAGACACCAGCGCTCTCAGCGCAACGCTCAAACGCCGCATCAAGGCGCTGGAGAAGCAAGGGGGTTCTGGCCGTGATGGCCAAATTCGCAAACAACAGGTACGAGGTCGCAAGTCGACATTCCATTGCCCCAATCTCATGTCCTGTAGACCGCCCTGGTCAAGTCAAAGTTTGTGGAGGCAATTCAGAACTATCAGACCGTCGAACAACAGTACCGCTCGAGGTATAAACAACGAATGGAACGGCAGTTCAAGATCGGTGAGCTTTTGTCAGGAGGCCCGGTCAGTACACTGATCGTCCCCAGTCAAACCCGACGCATCACCCGAAGAGGTCCGGGCCGTGGTTAACGATGAAAACAATGGACAAATCTTTAGTCAAGCTGTTCGTGAACACACGTCCTTCCTGTCCACCCTTACTGAGAGACTTTTCGCAGCTGATGAACTCGAACCGATACGGAGAGTCAAGAGCGGCCTATCGCGAGGTCCAGGAACGCCACGAAGACATCAAGCGGATAGAGAAAACTCTCGGGGAATTGGCTCAGCTTTTCAACGACGTCAGTCCCTATTTCCTCCTGTGGTATTTGCGGTCATTCTAATTTCGCTGTCTTAGATGAGCGTTCTTGTGGAACAACAAGACGAAACAATTCAGGTCATTGAAACGCAAGCTGCAGGAGTTGAGAAAGACACCGAAGTCGGGTATGGAGTCCGATTTGTCCGCGTCACATTATACTTACGCCGCGAACAGCCTTCAATACACCGAGAAGGCAGTGGAGTCGGCACGGTCTGCGCGTAAAAAGCGATGGATCTGTTTCTTCATCTGCATTATCCTGCTCATCATTATCGCTGTTGTGGTGGTGGTCGTGATCAAGCAAAATCAAAAATGAAAGGCGAGACGCAACCTACCACTATCTACTATTTGGACTGTTCGTATTTATTCGGCAACGCATACATTTATGACTATGATACCTTGGGTTCCCTAATTTCGCGACTCTCGTTCACCCTGATTTCAATGACATACCCTCATTTCATTTCTTGGAAAGATTTAAGGACAACGGTCGCGGTGTTTGAGAAATCGGGAGAACCAGGTGGAATCTCTGACCGGGGACCGGGCCGGATTAATCCGAAAGGACGCGCGGCCTCCTGCACTGCAACTTTGTTTCTCTTCCTTCCACCACCACCTCACTCATCTACCCCCCTCGTGCGTGGCACATACCTCCACCTTCCACCAAACTCATAGCATTCCACAGTCCACCTCCATGCCTGCCAAGAAACGTTGCCAATTCCAGGCCAACACTGACGAACAGTGCAACTCTGCTGCCCTGCGCATAGTCGGGCAATGCGCTTTATGCCGGGCTCAGTTTTGCGGCGATGTAAGCCGCCCTTGTTGCTACTAGCTATATCCAAGTGGCTGACTGACTGTTCGTGTGCAGCACCGGATGCCGGAGCACCACTCGTGCAACGCTTTGGAAGATTGCAAGCAGCAGGCCTTCAATCGTTCGTCTTTTATCTCCGTTTGCGGCGTTAAAGACATGGCTCTAACTGGGCGTACTGTTTGCAGGTAACAAGACAAAGCTGGAGGCGGAGAGGACAGTAGCGAGTAAGATGGCGACCGCTTAATGCCCGTCTACGACTACGACCGACGGTTCTCTCCAACCGTTTACGACCTTCACCTTTCTCGTCTCTTGCACGCCATCCACTCCGCGTCCTCCATCCATAATTCCGCATCGCTATTTTGGCATCACTATTCCGACTCCGGACTTTACGAACCATAGTCGTACTCTGGGCTATTGTATAGACACTATATATTATAATAACATCTTCCGCTTGTGTACACGACTCGCGCCACGCGGACGCCATGAGCCTTTGTCGTGCCAGTGGAGACTCTACGGCGGTGGTGTGTGATGTAATCGTTCCTTCCGTCCCCGCATCCGAATACGGCCGAATTGTAGCATCTGATTCTCTCCAGTTTTTTTACCAGGTACGTTCTTGAACGGTTTTTGCAGGGGCCGGATACATTTTACAATCCCCTTTCTTTCCTACCTTTCCTTTCAACCCTCACCACTCTCCGCTTCCTGAATACTGTCTGATCTACATGGCCGACAGAATCAAACAACTTGC
Organism: Favolaschia claudopus; assembly: GCA_037176885.1. Classification (NCBI taxonomy): domain Eukaryota; kingdom Fungi; phylum Basidiomycota; class Agaricomycetes; order Agaricales; family Mycenaceae; genus Favolaschia; species Favolaschia claudopus. The sequence goes on along the minus strand of JAWWNJ010000055.1, from coordinate 493,984 downwards.
AAATCATATGGCTGCGACCGCAGGCAGGCTGCCTTGCAGTTCGTTTCTGTCTCTCCAGTGTATTGATTATCCGCAGAACTATGGCAGAGCGTTCCCCTCGCCCCGCCCGATAGGTGAGTTGATTTTGTGGTTGTGACTCGATCTGCAATATCGATGGCTGTGGTTCCAGCATCTTCAAGCTTACTGCGGCCTACAAAGAGGATACGTTTGAGAAGAAGATAAATCTTGGCGTTGGCGCGTATCGTGACGACAATAACAAGCCTTGGATCTTGCCCGTGGTCAAAGAGGTCTGTTCATTACCATGCTTCCAACAGAAATATATTCAACCGAACAGGCAACTCGCATCCTCTTGAGCGACGAAACTCTCGACCATGAGTACCTTCCTATCACTGGGCTCCCTGAATTTACTGTCGGCGCTGCGAAACTCATCCTCAGTCCCAATTCCCCTGCTATTACGGAGGAACGAGTAGCAAGTGTCCAGACAATCTCTGGAACCGGCGCGAACCATCTCGGCGCGTTGTTCCTATCAAAATTCTACCAATGGGGCACCAACCAGAAGAAGGTCTATGTGAGCAATCCGACTTGGGGTAAGCACCTCTCTTGAATGTGCAGAGTACAAGTCCCGATTGTTCAATAGCTAACCACCACGCCATCTTCAAAAATGTCGGTATCGAGCCCGTGGATTACCCCTACTACGATCCCAAGACCATCGGCCTCGACTTTGCTGGATTCATTGGCACGTTAAAGGCGGCGCCAGAGCGTTCAGTGTTTTTGCTTCATGCGTGCGCGCATAATCCGACGGGTGTAGACCCCACGCAAGAACAGTGGACCACCATTGCGGAGACGATGCTTGAAAAGAAGCACTACGCCTTTATCGACTGTGCGTACCAAGGCTTTGCGAGCGGAGACCTGGACAAGGATGCTTGGGCCGTGCGGTTCTTTGTGGAGAAGGGTGTGACCATGCTTGTTTGCCAGGTTGAGAGCCTCATCTCCGAGATACGTCAGTCAGAGATTAATTGCAGTTTCAGAGTTTTGCGAAGAACGCCGGACTGTACGGGGAGCGTGTCGGAGCGCTCCATGTTGTTTCGCCGAACAAGGAGACGTCTGCCAAAGTGAAAAGCCAGCTTTCGGTGCTGTCACGCAGCGAGATCAGCAACCCTCCCACGCATGGCGCTCGAATTGTGAGTACACCATCGCGAGTTCCGGGGTAAACCATGATGATGTTGTAGGTGTCAATGATCTTGAACGATCCGAGCATGTTTGAAGCATGGAAGCGGGACATTCAAACAATGGCGGGGCGCATTATTGATATGCGTAAAGAGCTGTTCCGTTTGCTGACAGAAGAGCTGCACACGCCGGGGAACTGGGATCACATTGTGAACCAAATTGGAATGTTCAGGTATGTACCAAGAACGCCGCAGTTGCTGTGATACCGGCCGGCTTATGAATATGTGCAGTTTTACTGGGATCAGTCCCGCACAAAGCAAGGCGCTGATTGACGAGGCGCACGTCTACCTGACAGGGAACGGGCGGATCTCGATGGCTGGATTAAACACGAAGAACATTCGATACTTTGCAGAGAGTCTGGACGCGGTCGTGCGCAAGTATTGAGGTTGACGGCGCCGAGCTCTAGCAACCATAAATAGAATTCATATAGAAATGACGTAGTTGTCGTTGTGCCTGGCAGTGTGTGGACCAACATAAATAATGCGAGGGCTGAGCCAGTGAAAGCCATGAAGACGATAGACGCGCAGTGAGATCGAAAGATTGAAAGAACGTTGAAAGGTGGTGGAAGGACGTCCAAGAGAAGGTTGGAAGAGATTGGAAGGTATTGTCGTCATTGGTTTGGCAGGGAAGGCAAATTGGGAGCCAAACACGAAGTTAGCCGACCACTGTTAGGTTATTCGTTGGCTTACCCAACGGTTACTCTACTTGGAAGCCAACGAGCAACTCTGTAATTCTGGCAGCTCTATCCTCTACTCGTCCACCCACTCTGGCACCATCTCTGCTCGTTGCTCCCTCTCTGCTTTCACCCCTTCCTTCGCGTTTCGCCGTCCTTGCAGGGTTCACCTCTGGATCTCCCCCTCGTTCCGCCCTCTACCGTGCCCTGCACTTTGCCACTAACCTCTGCGATTCCTGTCTTTTTTATGTCCAAGGAATTCACCCCCCTCACGGCGTCCATATCTAATCTTGCGTCATCTTGCCGCCCCGTTGGCTCGTGTTCAACAGCCCTTCAATGAAAAGTCCGTCACCATTTTCGCTTCTCTCCCATTCCAGCACTAACATGGGCGTAATAGTGTCTATTCTCTCTTCGAATCCAGAAGAGAATGCCCGCCGCTCTCAGACTACAGCACAGACTACCCAGTCTCCCCCAAATTATATCGCTCTTCCCCAAACCATATTCAATCCCTCGTCCCTGTCTTCAGCTTCCCCGTCACGCGCAATGGACGACCCATTTCTAAGCCCCATGTATTCCCCAGGACTCGAGATGTATCATACTGCACCTTCCACCCCAATCGCCTCGCCGCTGATCGAGGTCCCATCATTGGCCGCACACCAGGCAGCTGTAACTAACCTCCACATTTCCATCCCCTCGCCTGTGCCCCCGCAAATTAGTGCCAATGACTTGCCCGTCGAAGATGCTTTTCCTACGGGAGAGATACCTGTCGATCTGGTCGACGATGAAGGCCTGAGTGCCCTCGAGAAAATATATCTCTTCGCACGCAGTCAATCCGTTTTCCACAGGTTGTACATCGTTCATGCCCTTCCGTCATTTCTGCAGCAGGTCACACCACAAGAGGCTATAGAATATGTTCTTCCCCTCGTTCCCTGTCTAGCGATGGATGAAGGCAGGTTTTTTCGCTTTCCTCTCAGTTCAGCCACTTACTCTTGGATCTTCTAGACGAACGGGTCAAAGAGGCGCTTGTCGCGGAACTTGTTCCCGTCATTTGGTGGTTTTTCACAGTGGGTCGTTTTTCGCGCATGTTCCCATGTCCCTCTCGAAGTAATTTTTCAGAATTGCCAAGTCATCCCGGACGATTTGACATTAGAAGAAACCGTTTACTCGTCTTCCACAACGAGCACGATATCTGTGCAAGCATTTACACCCATTCTAGGCACTCTCCTGCTCAATAGCAATGTGGGCGGCGCTGCAAGATACGTGGTAGTGAATCTTTTGGCTCGGATCAGGAAGCTCAATGGTGGAGAGTCTGGTTTTTCCTCTACACCGTCAACGGCAGCCCGTGTTCTTAGCCCTGAAGACCGAAAGCCAGACGAAGAGGCTGTTTCAATCGGACTTTTTGGACGAGAGGAAAGACTCATGTTCGAGCATGAGCTTTTGCAACAGGTCGTTATCGGTATGGGAAGACTCGATGTCGACACTGAAGATGACGTCGATTTGTATGGGGGGCATGTGCGGCAAACGTCCGCCGAAGATAATCTGACTCGGCAACCACCCGGTGACAATCTGGTTCAACTCACCACGACTCTGGATGAGGAATCTCCTGGGGATCCTCGCGTCACCTCTCCCACCGATCCAGAGAAGCGTGACGAAATCCAGACAGTGAGCGAGAATGTGAATCCATATTTTCCGGTTCTACCATATCCCTCTGTCCCTTCACCTGGCAGCTCTAATGCTTCCACTCCCCCAATTTTGACCGACACCTCTTCATCATCGTCCTCGTCTTCTGGGTCCCCGGCAAATTCCTTGGGTAATACGAGCGCGCATTCGTCCCCTTCATCGAATCTAGCATCACCCGGGCTTCGAAGGCAATCTGGTCAACGACACACATCCCCCCGACATTCCAATGTTTCCTCCCCTCAAGTGTCCCCAAGAGCCGAAATTCCAGGTTCAACTACGTCCCGACGAAGTTTATCTCGGGCGTCTAGTGCGTCTAGTGACAACGAACACACTGGGACAGAAGGGACGGACGACTCCGAAGGCGATCAAGCCTCTGTTGGAAGACTCTCTAGCATGAGCTTGATGGCCGCAGTCACCGCTAGCGGTACGTTTTATTTATTTCTATACGGTCGCGCTCCATTTTCTGACTCAACGCAGGAGGATGCGTCGACGAGAACACTCAGCGCGCCTTCGTAAGGGAGGTTGAACGCGTCAGCCACGACCCTGTCTACTGGGTTCGGCGAGAGGCCTCTTATGCCCTCGGTGCACTCGCGAAGGTGGTTCCAGATGAGGTCGTGGTATTATCACTGGTATAGTCTCCAACGTCCCCAGGAAATGTGTATTCGGATCCACTGAGATTTGACACAGGTTCCTTTGTTTGACTCCCTGCGCCGAGATTCGCAGTCACATGTAAGGCATTCTGCCTTGTACGCCCTTCCGGGGATACTCTCGCGACTGAGTGCAACCCGACGACGAAGCCTGGCGCTCGATACCATAATACCGTTGTCCACTGACGAGTCGCAACCAGTTCGGTCCGGCGTACTGGAAGCATTGGGCGAAGTCATCTATACTTTTCACGAGGACATTGGGGGCCCCCCCGAGGAGCTCGTCCATCTGTTTCTGGGGCGAAGAGAGGATCGGCGGGTCCGAGACGGGCAACAAACCGCGCAAAATCGAGAGCAAGTCCTCGATTCGTTGTTTGGGCGGCGTCCTTTACCCCAACGGTCGGCTTCGTCTACGACAGACACTCCATTGACGTCATTCTACACTGACCCTGCCCGGCCCTTAATATGTGCGTTCAACTACCCAGCTGTGGCTCTGACGCTTGGGCGCGCGCGCTGGAGGGAACTGAGGGAGACGTATTTAGAAATCGCAGAAAACAGGGAGGTGGCCGTAAGGCGGACGCTTGCAGCTAGCTTGGGTGAACTAGCTAAAATCGTAGGCGCGGACAACGCAGAGCAGGATTTATTGGGTGTGTGGTGGGACGCGGTGAGGGCAGAAGATGACCAAATTCGGGAGAAGGCGCTCGAGTGCGTAGAGGTGTTTGTGACCACTCTCGGCCAGGAATCCCGGGTAGCAGTTGTTAGCGGACTGCTCACCATCTGGCGAGACGGTGTTTTCCGGGGTTGGAGAGAACGAAAAGGGGTCACAGATGCACTGAGTACCCTTGCAGACTTAGTGCGGCGCGACATTCCTGCTGTTGTACGGGGTTTGCTCAGGCAAGCTCTGGAGGACAATGTGGCAGCTGTACGCGAAGCTGCCATTTCAGCTGTAAGTTGGGTTCTGATCGTGTGCTCGGCGCTAATAGTGTTGTGCAGCTTCCTCGCCTCTGGAGCATGTTTGTAGACTCCCCAGTAGACCTGACAGAGCTTCGCGAAAGTATCCGGACATTGGCACAGTCCGAATTATACCGGCGAAGGATGACGTACGTTCAGTCGTGTTTTCTGCTACTGAGGACGATGTGTTGACTCCAACGCACAGGTTTGTTGCATGTTTGCAGGCGCTCGTCGTCGAGGCACTCACTGGCAAACCCTTCGTTCCATTCGAGGACGACCTCTGGTCTGCACTCTCCGAGTTGGCTGATGATGCGGTGGTCGGCGTTCGAATAGGTGTTGCTCGATTGGCCCAAATCGCCTCAGGTTCGTTGATTGTCACGCCCAGTTCCGGAAATCTCTCATTTTCCTGTACATCTTCCGCAGAGCGATTGCAAAGCTCTCGTCCACAGCCTCTGCTAGATCTCCTCCGCCATCTGTCTTTGGATGTCTCGCAAGACGTACGATCGTATGTCACGGAGTCTCTGAAAGCCGTGACGGGACTCAAGCAACCTGCCACCGCGACGACTGCGCAGCTGCCCGGAATACGCTCGCCTCGTCGTCCATCCTTCGCTACCTTTTCGCGGCCACCCGCTCATGCAGCTCCTCGTATGTTCCCCGGAGCATCACTACCCACAGACAGTTTTAACGATGAGATCAGAAGGGGATTGACGAAACTCACATCGGATGAAGGGGAAGAAATCAACTCATCGCTCGGCATAGCGAGCACGGCGGAAGAGGACAGTCTTGCCCGTCCAGCGCGGAAGAACCCCGAAGGTTCTGCGGAGCTCCTCAACGAGTCGCTTTCAAAAAAGGTGACTCCTGTTCCTGGATAGAGGGCTCAGGGCAGAGTGGAGGATATGCTGGATATACCTTAGTTGCAGCAGTGTTGCAAACGCATCTACTACATATTATTCCTGAGATTACTAGATGTGGACGGAAAGGCACGGCCGCCAAATATATCCTACTCCGAGTTCGGAACTTTAGCATCTGGAGGGTGGCAGCATGCTGTCCTGGTTCCTTACCTGAGCGCCCACACACAGTTTCGTCTGGGGTGGAACCCTCCGCCACACACATTATAACATCTGCAACATCTGCACCGTCGACCGGTACCAACGATCCTTGACGTCTCTGTGCTGCATATGAATTTCCTGGTCACTGCCCGATATCTGGTATTCGGTACGCGCCGCACCTCGTTGATTCGACCGCAGCATTGTCAGTGCTTTTCTAGCTATTTTCATTGTGTGCAACGCGGTTCTGGCCTCTGTCGCTGTTTGGAATGCTAGCCTTATACCCTCTTCCACCAGAGACGGTAAGCGAAATATTTGATCTCATGTATCGTGCTTTTGTTACTCACGTCCCGCTTGAGCTCGCATCGACACATATCTGACTGTGGTTGGGGCACTGGGTTTAGCGACTTCTTTCGGAATGTAGGCTCATCTTCCGCTGTGTCTTCTTCCAGCTCATCTGTCGAAGAATATTTGTCGAACTTCTTCGAAGAAATGCCTTTACTTCGCGTATCTGGTTTGAAATCCTATTTTTTTCGACATTTTTTGCACTGGATCTCGGTACATCCCTCTCTCTTATTCTTCTGGCCGGCGTTGATAATAATACAGGTGGTGCCGCCGTGTTATCCGCTCTGGCTTTGAATGATATGTGCAAGGCACCAACTCCAAGTGTGTTGGATCTATATACCTTTCATTTTTGGCGCTATAACTGAAGCTCATGCATTGCTTTTGAAGGCCAGCGATCACTTTCACCTGGACCTTGCCCTTCTTCTCGAGTTTTAATGGGATTTACTTGGTTGTGCGCCTTGATCCGTGAGTGAATTCTGTCATTCGTACCCTCTGAATCGGATGCAGGACTCATATCTCAAAGTGCTGATGTATCTCATCTGCGTCTTCACATTACTTATCGTCAATTGGAATAACGAAACTGTGCCCCGCATTTGGGAATGCACTGTCCACAATTTTCCACCATTGGCACCTCGACGTTCAAACGCGACGGTCTCGACTTTTTCACCGCGTTTTGCGCAGGATAAAATGGTGGATGTCGCTTCTACGGCCCCTCAACGGCCGACAACTGTCCCGTCTGCGCTGTACACTTTACGTTCACTTGGACTTAGCTCCCAATACCAGTTCGAGTACTTCCAGCCACCATCCAATCGTCGCGATTCTCTTCCTACCCAAGCACCCGCCAGTCCCACATCCCCAGGAAATTATCTTCACAGGAATCCCAGTAATTCGGGGAACGTGCAGGCTGCTGTGGCGCTCTATCCGCAGTTCATCTCCTCGGCGCACGTATCGCATCTACCGCGTGCAGCGGTGCCGCGTCCCACTACACAGACGTTTCATCCTCAACCGGTAGCTCAGTCTCCGCCTCCATTGGGAGACTGGCCAAGGGCCGATGCCCCTTTGCGTATCAAGCGCAAACGTCCTCCGCAACTCCAATTGTCACAAGAGACGGCAGTGGATCCGCCGCCACCGCGGCCGATGGGGCCTCGCACGCGGACTGTGCCGGTGAATGCGGCGGCGCGTCCGCCAGCGTTTGACTTGTCTTTGAGTTCAAGTGCGCCGAGGGATCTGAATCGCGACTGCTTCAGCTGAAGACAAGCTCTGGCTCTGGATCTGCTTCCCAACTGCAATATCGTGTATTTCTACTGTACTACTTTGTATGATATCTGGTTCAACATGTCGATTTCGGGCTATGTTTTTTGAGGATGCTCTTTTGTTACGTCACCGTCAATTCCTTTTCCGGGTGAAGACGCTATACGTAACACAGCGTTGTGTCTCTTTCGAGCAACCTTTGTTTTCTGGCTCTTCCTTCTATGCCAAAGCGTTTCCAAATTAAAGCTCGGGGGCTTCTGGCCGAAATGCGCAACTGATGCATAGTGCTCTTTGCTTTGTTGGGACGTAATAATGGCTTTGACACAACCATTGTTGTAAAAGTCTATTGTTCCCCAGCTGGGTTATAAGCGAATGCCTTTTTATCTGGTCTGCCTTCCGCTGCCACAGGTGGCACGTACTCTACACCCTCTTACTTCCCCTCTTACCCGTCGACGACCGACACAACTGCAATGCGCTCCAATCCTTACAACATCGCACGACTCATTGTATTATGTGCGTGTGCGGCGTCGCGTTCCCCAAGTCGACTCACCAACACTTGGAATTCTAGCTCTGCAAGTTCATTTACATGTTCTTGTAGTTCTTGCTGCGTCGTGGAACGTGAATGTCACGCTTGCCGCCGGGCAATCTTGTACGCTTACTTGCCATCCTCAAATTCCTAGTCCTGACGCGCGCCCCTCAGTGCCTGCTGCTGCTCTATGTCTCCTTGTTACGAGTCTCGCTTTCATTATTTCAATGTCTCTGCGCGGCCTTCTATGTTGTCTCAAGAATCCTTCCGCCTTCCTCACCTCTCTCAAATTCGAGTCAGGGTTGTTAGCTGTGCTGTTTGTTTTTCAGTTTGGTGAGTAGCGGCAAGCCATTCCCTCGTCCTTAGCTCACATTTCCCAGCCGCGACTATTGGTACGACTGTTCATGTTCTACCTGCGAAAAGTGGTCGGTTAATTTTCTATCTCAACTGTATCTTTGCTGATTGTACATCACGCAGCAGCGGTTATGTCCGCTTCGTATGCCCTTCTCGTCGCAGCTGCCTGGATGACGACGGTAATAGGTACGGTTGCATCTTGGTTCGTCGCTTTTTCTCAAAACTGACCCTTTCTCTAGCCGGGGTGTTCCTCGGCGGTCTCATTCGAGCCACCATGCTCCATAAACCTTTCTTCCCTGAAATCTGGTCAGTCCCAGCGGCGTCAGTGGACTGGTTCGTCGATCGACAGCTCGACGCTAACAGTATGCAAAATGACTCGTGGACGCGCTATATTGGGGACATAGAATCTTCTGCAATCCGGAAACAGCGATTCGGAAAACTCCAGGATTGCGAAGCGAACCTGACATCCCACTCCACACCTTTCGCTGAAAAAGCTCCCTGGGCACACGACATTCGCCGCGGTGTCGATGAGCCATTCGCATGTAAAGCGGAGTCCGATGTCACCCCGCAATCCAGTCCTTCAATGCTCAAGTTGAACGCTGCGCTGCCCCCACTCCCGCTACGTGTGGAATCGAAAGCAAAATCTGCTGGCTCGCGATTCATTGAGCGGTTTCGGGATTCCCATGTCCCCGTGCGGACTGCGCAGACGCCTTTTCCTTCTGGTGTAGCTGACCATGATATGCCCATCCCCCTACCCCGCCGGTCGGAGTGGGTACGTGCGGACGTTCACGAAACATGATACGTTAACGACCGAGTCACGACGACCTTAACGAATGGACTCGCAAATTCTTGTAGCGTTAGCAATCTTGTAACCGTGTACCTCAATCAATCAACTAATAATGTTTGCCTGTTTCCTCGAGCAATATGCTCGCAGGGTTGCACGTTTCTTCAAGGTGCTTCGCGCGTAGGTACGTTTTCCGCCTCGAGAGATATTTTACGTTAACCGTCAAAATCGGGGGGGGGGGAGCTGAAACATGAATCCGTGTCCTTGGAGGGTGAGTACACGCTTTACCTACCAAATTCCGGAATCTATGGTGCTGTCGCAGAGTTCAATGAAACTCCATGTCGCTTCTAGCACCAACTTCGTTGCCGAGGTTCTCCCACTGTCAACTTCTTCCTGTATGAATTTGAATCTGATGCTATCGCTAAAATACTTGTCTAATATCCGACCTCTGCGGGGCAAATTCCCTTGAAGATCCCATTTGCTTCCGCAGACTCACAATCTCAACCTGCTTTGAACACTGGACCACGTTCTGATGCTCTCCCAACCCATTTTCATCTCCATCGTTGGCTTCATACTCACCTGCGTTGTTGTACATCGAATCTGGTACACACGTGCTTTACCCTTACCCCCTGGGCCCCCAAGCTGGCCTATCGTCGGTGTTGCTCTTCGCCACCCGAAACTCGAATTTTGGAAGACCTACGCTGCGTGGGGAAGCCAATACGGTCTTTGCGATTCATATCTAAAACTCTAGCTTCTGTTCATGACTGTTTCCTCAGGCGCTGGTGGACTGCTTTCATTTCATATTTTTGGACGACGCTTGATAGTCCTCAACTCCGCTGTTGATGCCATAAACCTATTCAGCAAACGCAGCGCAATTTACTCTGACAGGCCCTTGGCAACGATGTCTGGTGAATTCATAGTTTCTTGGTAACGCTGTGATGCCCTCTTATCATGGCACGAAAGGCCGTCTCATGCGCCGAGAGAAGAGCATATTTTGCTGGTAAGCTGAACATCCGTAATGTATCACATATCACCTCATGCTCGACGTGTAGCTCCTATAATGACCGGCTTAGGGGGTACCGGAGGCTAATGCACCAGTCATTCAATCCTACCACTTCGCAAACATTCTGGGAAATGGAAGAAAAAGAGGCTGCAATGCTCGTGGATAGGCCAGCAGTCCTGTCTTCGACGCCTTCTCTGACTGACGGTCGATGCAGTATCGTCACGTCGCCTGAAAGACTTGTCGAGCACCTTAGAAAGTTCGTGGTGAGTTGCGTCCTGGGATGCGTTGATCGAGACAAGACAGAAACGCGGCCGCCGTCATCATGAAAATTGCCTACGGCTATCCAGTAAACCGCAACGATGACCACTTTGTGCTACTCGCGGAAGAAGGTAAAACGGTCGGTGATCTATCCAGTAAAATTGACAGACATACACAGGGATCAAAATAGCCTCTATGGCTAGCGCGCCAGGCAAGTGGCTGGTGGACTCCTTCCCTTGGCGTCAGTAATTGTTCAGTCTTGGCAAACATAACTAATTTAGTAGTACGGTTTCTTCCCAATTGGTTTCCCGGGGCCGACTTCAAAGTCAAGGCACAAAAATGGAGTTCGGCCCTCTACCAGCAATCCTTAGAACCGCATGAATGGGTGAAAGAACAAATTGTGCGTTTGTGGATCCTGAAATTTGAAATCTCAAGCATACCAAGCCGCGTCCAAAGCGGGCAAACACAGCGATTCCGTCGTTTACCTCGACCCTGCTACAGCCAGCTGACGGTCATCCAGTGGATGCAGATGAGGAGGACAAGATTCTGTGGACATCCGGAGCTTTGTACTTCGCAGGCGCTGACACGGTGGGAGTTCCTTGATCGTGTGGGTCGTACTACTAATCGACGTGATAGTCGGTGTCCGTAGTCAATAGCTTCTTTTTCACCATGATGATGAATCCTGTAGTCCAGAAGTGAGTGTCTGTTCGACTGACGGTGACGATTGACAAAATACTTCAATTCAGGACGGCACAAGACGAGGTGGACCGCTTCTTCGCATCAGAGCATCGACTTCCAACCTTACACGACCAGGCCGCCTTTCCTTATGTTGCATGCATACTCAAGGAGGTTTTGCGATGGGCACCAGCCTCACCTTTCGGATTATTCCACTGCACCTCGAAACCGGATGTGTACAAGGGCTTCTTGATCCCAGCCAATACCCCAGTGATGGGCAATATCTGGGCAATGATGCACGATGAGGCAGTTTACCCGGATCCATTCTCATTCGACCCAGCACGGTTTCTCGGCGAGAACCCCCAACAAGATCCCCGAGACTACGCCTTTGGGTTTGCAATTCCTTTTGAACATTCTACTATGGCTAAATATACGTCTAGTTTTGGGCGACGAGTCTGTCCTGGGTGAGACGACCGCTTTACTGAAATGCTATGCTTTGTATGCTGATAGGTGTCTTCAGGCAGTATCTTGCCGAGAACTCGATATGGATTCAGATGATATTATCCTTGCTCACCTTAACCATTTCGAAGGCGGTTGATGCAGAGGGTAGAGTCATTGAGCCTGAAGTTGCTTTCACTAGCGGTGTTGTATCGTAAGATTGGTTTCTTGTTCTGCTGAAGCCCGACTTGGCTGATCAATCTACTTATACTCAGACACGTAAAACCGTTCAAGTACCAAATCTCTATTCGTTCTCCGACTGCCCTTGCCCTCGTGAAAGAATCTCTTCAGACCAATTAAATTTGTTTGCAATCCATACACTGTTTCACGGACGTACTTTACCTTGCCTTGAATTTATAATTACTTGATTTGTACTTCGATCAAATCTTGATGGCAATTTCTGATTCGACTTGCTTGCAGCCAAATTCTGCTCAAACTTGCAGGGATGTCCCCGCGAACATGCGCACTTTGTGCAACTAACAAGGCAATGCTGAAACGTCCGAAAACCGGTCAGCAAATCTGTCGGGACTGCTTCTTCTACGTGTTCGAGACGGAGGTGCACAACACGATAACTCAGTCGAGTCTGTTCAAACCAGGAGATAGGGTAGCTATTGGGGCATCTGGTGGAAAAGGTCTTAATCTATGTGGTCCTTGTAACTCTCTGCTCAGTCGAATCCCCCCAGATTCAACGGTTTTGGCCTATGTGATGAAAACGCTAAATGAACGATACCAATATGGGCTCGACCTCTTTCTACTCTCGATAGATGAAGGAATCACAGGCTATAGGGATGATTCACTTGAAGTGTCCATCGAATCCTATTGCCATTCTATCCTCATCTAACTTTGCATACAATGTAGACGGTCAAACGGAATCAACAACAGTACTCGATGCCTTTAAAGATCCTATCGTACGATGAACTATACGGGTGGACGATGGATGCTATCGTTGCTCAAGTGGGCAAGAAGAACAATTGCACCTTTTGTGGGGTGTTTCGACGCCAAGCACTCGACCGAGGAGCAACCGTTCTCGGAGTGGATCATATTGTGACTGGCCACAACGCCGACGACATCGCTGAAACTGTCCTTATGAATAGCAAGTGCTTTTTCACTGTGGGGGCGTAAATTGATTGACAATTGTAGTCATGCGAGGAGATATTGCACGGCTAGGCAGATGCACTGCTATCTGCACGCAAGGGGAGGACACCATCAAGAGGTCGAAGCCTTTCAAATACGCGTACGAGAAGGAGATTGTCATGTTTGTTCTACTCATCTGTCGCAGAGATAGAAAATTGGTGCTGATTTAATGCCAACGCCAGGTACGCTTACTTCAAGAAATTGGACTATTTCTCGACCGAGTGCATCTACTCTCCGGATGCATACCGCGGACACGCGCGAGTTTTCCTCAAAGATCTGGAAGCCGCTCGTCCCAGTGCTATAATCGACATTATCCATTCAGGCGAAGCGTTTGAAGTGCGAGAAGAAGTCAAGGCGACGCAGAAAGTGCAGCGTATGATCTGTGTTTGCTTGATCTGAATTCGGACTCACTGCTCTTAGAAACATGCAAGCGTTGCGGATATATGTCCAGTAACGATCTCTGCAAGGCTTGCACGTTACTCGAAGGATTAGAGCGCGGAATGGCAAACTCAGGGATTGTATGTTCCTTTACGCCAACCGCGGTGTTCTGCTGATGAGCTTCACAGACGGACCGCGCTAGAAAGAAACTCGATGCCGAAGGTCCTGCGCCAGAGAATATCCGAACAATACCCTTCTATAATCCTCCTTCCAGCACTTTGGTCATCGCTGTCGAAGCCACAAATGACGGAAAACCCAGCACATCCTAGTGCGATTGCTTTGGGATCGAAATTGCAATTCCATATCCATGTAGCCCTAGAGATGTAGCAGTTTAAATTTGGATAATCACTGTATACCAGCGGCCTCGAGTCGGGCTCGCAAATCCGCGTTTTCCTTCTTCAAAGATTCAACCTCGTCTTGGGCTTCAGAAGCACGTATAGCGTCTTGTTCGCCGATTTCACCAACGCCAACGGAAACACCTAAAACTCACTTAGACAACTTGTGCAAGGTGCGCAATCAGAGGAGTCCGCACCGCCTACGAGCTTAACCAGTCGCCACAAACGAAGGATGACCAGTAATCCCGCGAGTTCTTTTTCCTTCCCTTTGAGCACAATCTCCAAAACGAACGTTGCGATGATAATGAGAGCATCGAATAGATGCAGCGTTGCGTGCGGGACGCCGCTCCGAGGATTGTAGAAGCCGGGACCAATGGCCCACAGGGTGAGCGGAATTTCAATGAGAAAGAACGAGGTGATTCCTATGAAGCGCATAAGCTCATAACAAGACTTTATATGCCTCTTTGACCTAAGGAGATGTGGGAGAGAATACTCAACCAGACAGGTGCATTCGAGATATCGGAGGGTGTGCAGCTCTCATGGAGAAACTCATAGCCTATGTCGGCAAGGACGCAAGAGGCATCTAGAAAGCGAGGTGGCTATAAGCACGAGCTAGCCGTTATTTGGACAGGAAACGCGCCAAATGCGATCTACAGCACGCAACATCTGAATGCAACCAGCGAGTCAAAGTGCATATATGCGAGACATACGAGGAATATAACGAATTTGTGAAGCGCAGAGCTTTCGAGAAACTCGGCAGCGCGTTCGCGATACGAAGGTCGAGCTGGCTGCTGGACGGAAGAGGGAAGCAACGGTTCGGTTTCTGACATGGTGTAACCGGCCCGGCAACTTACATCTATCCGTTGCTTTGGCCTCTCATTACGGTTTACCACATCACAACTCAACCACCATGTTCTATGTTTCTGCCAGTCGGACAAGCACCCTCTGCGGCAGAAGAATATCGAATGCCCTGTCCTCCAGTATGCTGCATACACGCCGTTTCCACTTTGCAAACTCCGCATTGGAACTGGCTAAATCGCCGCTTCACACTAGCAAGATTGCACGGTCTTCCGTTTTGAAAGCCATCGGCGCTGTAGGACTTGGCTTGAGTCTGTCTCTCTTCGCCCGACCTCCGATCCACTGTGAAGGTAACGTCGTTCTGATAGACCACAGTACTTTCTGTCAAAATGAACGAATCAACTCACAGGTTCGCGACCAGCCTCGCCTGCGCCCGCGGTGGTCCCTGCACCTGAGACTCCAGATGACGATTTGCCCCCACCACCACCTTCGGCAGTTAAGGTGTATCAACTGACGTTTGGCACTGTTGCTGGAATTTGTGCCGGAGTGTTCATCAAAAAGGGCGCCAAGATGGTCGCGTTTTTCTTGGGCGGGGTATTTGTGCTGCTCCAGGTGAGTGTCTTCAATGCCGACTCGTGTGGGGGCTTTATCGTTAACGTCAATGGAATTAGTACTTTGGGTCCTATGGGTTTCTCAAGGTCGACTGGCAGCGAGTGGGGTCAGTGTATGAACGCGTTTTCTATACCACAGACGCCAAGACTGGCAACAAAACAGCCCCGACGATTTCTTCAGCTTGGAGATGGCTGGTAGATTTCTTGACGGCTGATTTCCAACCTCGCGCATCGTTTATTGCGGGTTTAGGTGCGTGTCATATCGCGATGTTCTTTAGGATTTTGCCTCACTGCTACATATCAGCACTGGGGCTTCGCATTGGTTGAAAGGTTGTGGTACAGAGTGATGGAGGTAATAGTTCAGAGTCTCAGATAGGGGCAAGTCACCAGAAAATAGCACATGTAAATACGATCAATGATCATCAATCGCATTCAACTTTTCTTCGACCACATCAAATCTCTCTTTTGCTAGATTCTGAATCAGTATGGGTCGTCGCGCAAAAAATAAACAAGCTCCGCCAGAGCCTTTGGACAAACCTGAATATCCATCCCCGAAAAAGCTTGGAAAACGCAAGGCAGAAGTCCTCGATGAAAAACCACGTCCAGCCAAGAAAAGCAGAGACGCGACTTCCAACAAGACCAAGAATGGCGGGCGCGTTAAGTTTGCAGACCAAGAAGCGAATTCGAGTGACGGCTGGGAAGACGTTGAAGATGGAGGCCTTGTGTGCGTTTGACCACGGCTTCAATCCCGCCTCATTCATAATATTCGATTTGGCAGTGGAGACTTGGATGATCTACTAAGTGGAGACGACGAGTAAGTGCTTTCTGTCTCTGGGTGAATATTGTGTGAACAAGAGTCATTAGTGACATGCTACGAGGTCCAGTCCAGGAATTCGATTTTGGCTCGGATGCGGAAGAGGATGCACCTCAACCAGCTCTACCTCTCCGTGGTCGCAAGTCAAAACAATCTGGTCTCCCCGCGAAAATTATACCGACGGCTTCTGATGACTCGTCTGAATCCGAGTCGGAAGAGGATGAAGAAGAGCGGATCACTATTGCCAATATGGCGGCAAAATCCCGTGCTTTGGACGATGAAGCGGAAGCCGAGGCTGAACTCGACATTGCCGAACAACAAGCTGCTGCTGCTGCGAGTGACGAAGACGAAGATGTGGGCATGGAAGGGGACGAGGATGCAAATGGTGATATTGACGCGGAGCCATTCCATCTCCCAACCCCGGCAGAGAGGGAGGAGGAAAAAATAAGTGTGCCCGATGTGCACACAGTACAACGTCGCATGCGAGAATGTGTGCGAGTACTGGGCAGGTTCAAGCGATTAGCGGAGAAGGGCCGGTAAATGTTTCATGGTCTAGTCTCCCCAGCTCTGTATTAATGCTTTTTGACAGGTCTCGATCTGAGTACATTGAACAAGTGGTTATTGATATTGCAAGCTATTATGGCTATAATGAATATCTCGCCGAAAAATTATTCCACTTGTTCCCAGTGCCCGAGGTGAGTTATGATTGAATCTCATGACGCGCGCTAATGCAGTCCCTAGGCCATTGAATTTTTCGAGGCAAACGAGGTACCACGGCCAGTTACCATTCGGACGAATACTCTCCGCACTCGGCGGCGCGATCTTGCTCAGGCGCTTGTTAACCGCGGAGTCAATCTGGAGCCCATAGGCAAGTGGACGAATGTCGGACTCCAAGTTTTCGAAAGTAGCGTACCAATAGGTAAATATATTTCACAGCTTCGCCTCCTTGTTCTAAAACGATACAGGTGCGACACCGGAGTACTTGGCGGGCCACTACATGCTTCAAGCAGCGTCTTCCTTCCTGCCCGTTATCGCACTGGCACCGCAACCTAACGAACGGGTCTTGGACATGGCTTCCGCACCGGGCGGAAAAACGACGCATATCGCGGCCCTTTTGCAAAACACTGGCGTGGTATTTGCTAACGATTCCAACAAGGACCGAACCAAAAGTCTAACGGCAAATGTCCATCGCCTCGGGTGCAAGAATGTCGTAGTGTGTTCATACGACGGACGCCAATTTCCCAAAGTGATGGGTGGGTTCGATCGCGTTCTCCTTGACGCGCCGTGCAGTGGGACTGGCGTTATCAGCAAGGACGCTAGTGTCAAGACCAATAAGGTTCGCTCGCTCTCTTGTCTTGCCGACAAGCATGCGAACATTTATTTACTTGATCCTTCCGACAGACGGAGCGCGACTTCACACTGCTTTCACATCTGCAAAAACAGCTGATTTTATGCGCTATCGACAGTGTTTCGCCCGAATCTAAGACGGGTGGGTACATTGTTTATTCGACATGTTCCGTGACAGTCGAAGAGAATGAGGCTGTCGTGGATTACGCGCTGCGCAAGAGACCAAACGTGAAACTTGTCGATACAGGCCTCGAGTTCGGGCGCGAAGGGTTTACGCGGTTCCGAGGGAAGGCGTTCAACTCGAGTCTAAGTCTAACGAGGCGCTTCTACCCGCATGTGCACAATATGGATGGGTTCTATGTTGCCAAGTTCAAAGTTGAGAAGCGGTCGAAGGTGAAGAAGGGTTCGACAGATGAGGGAGAAATGGTCGAGGTTATCGGTGAAGACGGGGCCGTGGTGGAGAACAAGGAACAGCAGGCGGAAGTTGCGTTCGATTCGGATGAGGATAGGCCGTACCTCGAGGGTTTGTTTTCGCCTCTGTCACTCAAGCTGAAGCTCATGTTATTTCTTCAGAGGCGAAAAGACGCCGGATGAAGGCGAAAGGGTTGCGACCACCTCCCCGCACAAAAGCGCCCGCCGTATCAGCAACAGCCAAGGCTTCGGCTTAGTGGATATAGAATATTTCGACAATGTACTGTCGAGACCCATCAAAAGTTATATTCAATTACATGTTTCTTCTACATATATGCTACAAAACAGTTTGGCCCTGTTTTCGGGCGGAGTATGTACACGTTGGGAAAAAGCGTGGAACGTCCATGAACGTTGTGATAGCATCGTGAAATCTATTGGTAGCAATATCCGCTTCAGTACTTTTCCGCATCGGTTGTACCACTGTAATCTTGTGAATGGGGAGCAATAATACGGGTCAATGTTACTCTTACTTGTAGCGCCGTTTATTCCCGCAGCAAACTCCTGCCAAAGCCCCTACGTTGGCGATCCAGAGCAAGATGGCAGCCGTGAGAGACATCCAGACGGCATTACCCCAGTTAAGAGTGAGGATACCGTCAGATATCTGGTGGACCTTGTGTCTAACCACAGCGACGAGGATGCAGTCAACGAGGAAGACTATGGTCGTGAGGACAGCCGTAAAAATGCCGACGCCGAGCGCAATGAAGGAGGGAAGCCGCGAGGTGCCGTTAGCGCCTCGGCGAAGCATGAAAAGCGAAATTAAGAATGTGACAAAGGTGAGGGCAACGACTAGGCGCTGTGAGTATTGATCGCAATGCAAAACGACGGAAATTCGACATACCGATTGGATGTAAAGCGAGGACGCCCGTAAGGGCCTTTGAAATGTTCTTGTCCTCCAAACCGCTCACTCGGCTATAGGAATAGGCGTCAGGGCGCTAGGAGAGGAGTCAGACGGAAGCTTACAGGGCCGTCTGTACATTATCGTCAAACGTGTAGCCGAGATGACGCCTCGAGCATTCTGCAGCGGTATCGTGATTGACGCCAGCGACACTGGGACCAGGAATGAGGCGAAAGGGAGATGGAAGGGAATGAATGAAACGCATACCGGACATCGACACCCGAGGTGCAGTAGCCAAAGACACCGAAGACGACAGAGCTGCTGGCAGAGCTATTCAAGAGGCCGGAAGAGGCGGCGGCAGAAAGACGGAATAGGAAAATGTCCTTGATGATTGGAACGGAGAGAGTGACCAAGAGGAGAAGCAGGAATGCTACGAATATAAGTGGAGGGGTAAGCAAGCCGATTTGGCGGAACATGTCGTTGAGCGTGAATGGGTCGTGGGGTTGGAGTAGGATAAACGAGAGCAAAGCATTTTATAGTTGAGGACAAGGACCAAGAACAATGACAGCATTGAGTGGAGCACAATAAAAAAGATTGTTGTATGTACGCGGTTCAGAGTGATAGCCGAACGGAGATGGCGAGAATAGACAACGCCGGGGGCGCGCGCGAGTCGAGATTCGAGAAGGACGTCGCGCGAGCCGAGAAAAAATTGCACAAGGATTGGAAAAAAGAACGCGATCGGTGGGAAAAACAATAAGCTAGCGAGAAACGAGAAGCAAAAAAGACAGAAGAAAAAGTAGGTGGCAGTAACGAGGGCTCAGAGCGCAGAGAACAGCAACAAGACGTGGGAGGTGGTCTTCGGGGCTGGACAGGGTTGTGATGAGCTGGAACAGATAGGAAGTTCGGTGGGGAGGACAGGCAATTGGACGATCATGCTTCTATTTTGTGACGGTCACGGTGTTACCCGTTTAAAGGAGCGGTGACAGTTGATTGTATTTTCATCCCTTCTCTCTCTTACCCTTACCACCTCCCAGCGGGTTTACAGGCTGCGACGCGCTCTTCCTCTCTCTAACACTTAATATCTTTGATTTGTATGTCCTCTTCTCCTTCTCATCCTTCTCGTCTTCCCTTCTTGTCTTTCCCTTTGTCCTTATCCTTTTCCCAGCTCCCGTAATGTCTACCCCTGAAGTCGCTGCTGCCGCTGTCCCCGTCGAGGAGGTCAAGACCGACGCTGCTCCCGTCGCTGTCCCCGAGCCTGTCGTAGAAGTCCCCAAGGTTGAGGAGGCTGTCGCCCCTGCTCCGGTACGTCATATCTCCCTCTTTCTTTTGTCTGTGTGTTCACCTGTGTGAGCAGGTAACCGCCGTCGAGCCCAAGGTTGAGGTGCGGCTTTGAATATGTCATGTCACCTTTGTTAGTTGACTTATTTCTCTCGCTCAGGAGACCCCCGCTGCCGCTGTCGAGGCCCCTGCCGCTACCGAGCCCGCAACGGAGGCTGCCGCCGCCTCTACTGAGACCGCTCCTGCCACCGACGCCGCTGCTGAGGCGCCCAAGGAGGAGGCCGCGAAGGAGACCCCTGCTGTAAATGATTTCCCTCTGCTCTCGTGACCATCCGCTTATTCCCCACATCATAGGCCGAGACCCCCAAGAAGGAGGACAGCCCCAAGAGCCCGAGCCTGCTCGCCAAGCTCCTTGCCCCCTTCAAGAACGAGAAGAGCAAGGCTGAAAAGAAGGTCAAGACCCCCAAGAGCCCCAAGAAGGAGAAGAAGAAGGAAGAGCCCGCGGTACGGTCTTTGCCCTCTTTCTTCGCCCCTTATATTCATCCCGCCACTGCAGGCTGCCCCCGCCGCGGCTGCTGAGGAGCCTGCCAAGGAGGAGGCCGCCGCCCCTGCTGAGGCTGCTGTCGCCCCCACCGAGGAGCCCGCCAAGGTAGAGGAGACCCCCGCTGAGGCTGTCAAGGAGACCGAGACTGCTGCTCCCGCTGAGGCTGCCCCTGCGGCCGAGGCACCCAAGGAGGAGGCAAAGGAAGTCAAGGTGCGTTTCCTACCTAACCCGCTTTTTCTAGCGAAGCTGAGTATTCTTAGAAGGAGGAGAAACCCGCCGCACCGCCCAAGGCCGCCAAGGTCGGCCGCCGTCTGTCGGCGCGTGTCGGTGACCTCTTCAAGCCCAAGCCCAAGGCTGAGGTTTCCACCCAGCCCAAGGTTGACGAGCACCCACCCAAGATCGATGAGCCTGCTCCGGTTGCCCCCCTCGAGAACCCCGCCGCCGACGCCGCTGCCCCCGCTGCTGAGGTCAAGCCCACAGAGGAGACCAAGCCCGCTGAGACCGCCGCCGCCGTCGTTGAGGAGCCCAAGCCCACAGAGGAGGTTAAGCCCGCTGAGACCGCGGCCCCCGTCGTTGCTGCCACCGCATAGACACTCGCATCTCATCTAATGAACGACCTTCATGAGCACTCTCGTCACTTTCATCTCTTGAACCACTGCTACCCCACCTCACCATGATTTCGTCTCGTGGATCTCATCTCTTTCAGTACGATACAAACGGGTCAGGTTTCGTTTTACCCATTTGACGAACAGCCACGCCAACCTCATCCGCCTTGACTTAATCTTTCACTATCCTCCTGCATTGGCTTGATCGAATACCCAGTACTTTCTTTTCGGATACTTCCATGTCACTTTTTTGTAATCGTTTTATTGCAAAATGATTCTTCCGATCTTTTCATGAATTCTGCTGTGAAACATATTGAAGGCCGCACCCGCGCCGTGTGTCGGTCGTGACTCGAATCTCTCGGATTCGGAATCGACGGCTCAATTCAGTGAGATCACGTGCTTTGAAACTTTCCCCCGCCCCATCATGTCCTCGACCGCGCCTGAAAATAATCCATACCTGGCGCACAAGTACCCCGCCCAGCAACGCGGGCCTTCTGGCTCGAATTCGGCCCCGTTAGGCGTCAAAGAGCCTCTATACGGATTTCTACCACGCAAAGTCAATGGAGAACAAGTTCGCAAAGCATTGGTATATATGCATAAGAAATATGCCTTTGTCTTGTCCAACCCACTTGCAGGAAAATGATCTGAATCCATTCACCAAGCAGGCGCACTCGGCGCAGTACAAGAAAATTCTAGAGGCGCGCAAAAAGCTCCCCGTATACGCCCAGATGGACGACTTCTATAAAATGGTGAGTGTTGCGCGCGCGAATGAAGGCGGGGTTGAGAGATGCTTGCTGTCTCTAGGTACACGCTGGCCGACCTCGCTTTCCCTCCTCTTCTCTGCGGCCGCTGCTCCCTGTTTGGTTTGAGCTGATGATCGAATTTCGCCTAGTTTTCCGATAACCAGATTATCGTTATGGTTGGAGAAACGGGTTCAGGGAAAACAACTCAGTGCGTTTTTGCTCTGTGCAGGTTCGCTGGGTCGATTGACGCCTGTTCTTTTGCATTCAGGATCCCGCAATTCGTTGCTTATTCGGATTTACCCCACACCAAGGGCAAACTGGTAGCCTGCACCCAACCTCGACGTGTCGCGGCAATGTCGGTTGCAAAACGTGTTGCAGACGAGATGGATGGTACGTGTTTCTTTTAATAATCTCTAATTATTCGATTTGACGCAGCCAAAACTTCCCAGTCCAGCTTGGCCGTCAAGTTGGTTACTCGATTCGATTTGAAGACATGACGGAGCCCGGAACGACGTTTCTCAAATACATGACCGACGGTATGCTTCTCCGCGAAGCCATGAACGACCCGAACCTAGATCGCTACTCTACAATCATTCTGGACGAGGCGCATGAACGCACACTCGCCACAGATATCTTGATGGGTCTCCTGAAAAATCTAGCCAAAAAGAGGGCAGATTTGAAGATTATCATCATGTCCGCCACACTAGACGCATTGAAATTTCAAAAGTACTTCAGCGTCAGGTCGAATGAAGCCGCGCCGCTGTTCAAAGTACCAGGCAGGACATTCCCTGTCGAGGTGGGTCGGAGTTTGTTTCTGTATGAACACCAAACAGAGAATCCTCACGCACCACTAGGTCTTTTACACCCAAGAGCCGGAACCTGACTATGTGGAGGCCGCGATCCGCACCGTGTTGATGATCCACCGCGCCGAAGACCCCGGAGACGTTCTGCTTTTCCTCACGGGAGAGGAAGAAATTGAAGACGCTTGCCGAAAAATCAAGCTGGAAACTGATGATTTAGTCAACCAAGACCCCGACTCGGTCGGCCCTGTAACTTGTATACCACTGTATTCGTCCCTCCCGCCGCAGCAACAACAACGCATATTCGATCCCGCACCTTCACCGCGGACAACTGGCGGTCCACCTGGTCGTAAAATCGTTGTCTCAACAAATATCGCGGAGACTTCGCTGACGATAGACGGGATTGTCTACGTCGTTGACCCCGGGTTCTCGAAGCAGAAGGTGTACAACCCTCGTATTCGTGTGGAGAGTCTTTTGGTTAGTCCGATATCGAAGGCTTCAGCGCAGCAGCGGGCGGGACGTGCTGGACGGACACGGCCTGGGAAATGCTTCCGGTTGTATACTGAAAAGGACTTCATGAACGAGCTGGAGGAGCAGACACATCCAGAGATTCTCAGGAGCAATCTGAGTAACGTCGTGCTCGAGTTGGTCAAGTTGGGGATCAGGGTAATGCTTGCGTTTAGTATGTCTCTCTTTTCAGTCATACTTACCGCTTTATGCAGGATCTCGTTCGTTTCGACTACGTGGATGCCCCTGCTCCCGAAACTCTGATGAGAGCTCTTGAGCTGTTAAATTATCTCGCGGCCCTTGACGATGAGGGCAATCTCACAGCCCTTGGTGCTATCATGGCCGAGTTCCCTCTCGATCCTCAGGTGATGAAGAGTCATATAAGATTTTACTCTTTGCTCATACCAGTTTCAGATGGCCAAAATGCTCATTGTGAGCCCCGAGTTCAAGTGCAGTAACGAAATTCTCACTATAACCGCCATGCTGTCTGGTAAGTTCAACGGCCAATATCATGATTACACTTTTCATTTTTGTTAGTCCCAAATGTATGGTTAAGACCTAACAATGCACGGAGAGAAGCAGACGCTGCCAAGGCCATGCTGACTGTCCCCGATGGCGACCATTTGACCATGCTCAACGTTTATAATGAATACATGAATAGTATGCGTGTCAATTATGTGATGGAAACCTGGCTGACTTGCCGTTGTAGACCAGTACGACAAGAACTGGACTTGGTCACACTACTTGTCAGCGCGTGCACTCGCACAAGCAGAAAATGTCCGCAAGCAACTTGAGCGGACGATGGAGCGGTTTGAAGTGGAGCTCGTCAGCCATAGCGATCAGACCAAGCTATACCAAAACGTTCGGCAAGCCCTTGTCTGTGGATTCTTCATGCAAATCGCGCACAAAGAAGGAGAGAAGGGTAATTATCTGACCGTGAAGGACAACCAGGTTTGAATTCCCTTGGCGCGCTTTGTGAATCTAGTCTTACGTCCTCCTAGGTAGTGGCCCTCCACCCGTCGTGTGGTTTGGATACACAGCCTGAGTGGGTAATATTCAACGAGTTTGTCTTGACAACACGACCGTACATTCGTACGGTGTCCGAAGTCAGAGCAGAATGGTTTGTTTCCGATGGTTCTTGTCTGGCTCTCCCCACTCATTCTTTCCTCAGGCTCCTGGATTTTGCGCAAACCTACTTCGATCTATCTTCGTTCCCCGATGGTGAGACGAAGCGGGCGCTGGATAGAGTGGTGAAGAAGAGGGCTGGGAAAGCCAACAGAGATGGGGGCGACGATAATCGTGCGACGAAAAAGCATAAAAAGAACAAATAAACTATGTACAGAGGCTGCCGTCTTGGATAGAGGGAAGAAACTACACTATTCTCTGGTTTAATCGATTGAGTGCGATTATGTAACCCATTCGAGTCATATTTTGAACACAAGAAGCTACTGCAATGGCGCCCAAAGCTGCAAGCGGGAAAGAAAAACTAATCGACGAAGAGGACGAGGTTCGGACTGAGTGCATGTGTGCCTTGTATCTTGCCGCCGACGGACATGCGCATCTGCCGCTTTTCAGGTCCTCCAAGCCGTCATCTTAGCCGATAGCTTCGATAAACGATTCCGTCCTCTGACCACTCGTACTCCTCGAGTACGCCTCTGCTCTTCGCCTCTTGCGTTCCGTGCTTGATTCTATGCTGCTGCTAGTGTCTTCTTCCCGTCTGTAACGCCTCACTACTCGATTGGACATTCGAAAGTCTTGCACTTGCCGGCGTCCAGGAAATTTTTGTGATATGCCGTTCGCACGCAGGGCAGGTGAAGAAAGCCATAAGGTGGGACATAGGACACCTCGGTCTCTGCTACGTTTCTTAATTTCTATGTATCGTGTTACAGCGAATCCAAATGGTCGCGCCCCGGTTCAGGCATCAAGATCGTGCCCATCATGACGGCGAAGGAGACCTTCTCAGCTGGGGACGCCATGCGCGATGTGTACACGCGTGGATTGGTTACGAGCGATTTTGTGCTCGTTATGGGGGATCTGGTGAGTAATATCAGGATCGACGAGGTTGTGCGCGTGCACAAGGAGCGACGGAAAACGAACAAAGACGCGATCATGACCATGGTGGTGAAGGAGAGCGGCGTCGCGCATCGCACACGGTGAGTGCTCGTGGGCACAATATTGAGCGTTGTCCTTGATGAACTTTTATCAGTCCGCAAGGTGATTCCGCCGTCTTTGTATTGGACGCAGAGACGTCCGAATGTTTACACTATGAGCCGGTCTCTGCGTATCCTCGAACCTCCATGACCCGCATTCCTCGCGAAGTGCTAGAAAATCATCCCGAGATCGAGATTCGGAACGACCTCATCGATTGTTCAATAGATGTCTGCTCAGTTGAGGTATGCACAGAAGTTGGTTTGGGAATGAGGTACTCATATCACCTAGGTTCCATCACTGTTTCAAGACAACTTTGACTACGAGGATCTCCGAAGAGATTTTTTGCATGGCGTTCTGACATCCGATTTGCTCATGAAAAATATTCATTGTTACGTCGCGAAAGAGGGCTACGCTGCGCGCGTCAAAGATACCAAGAGCTACGATTCTGTGAGGTATAACACCCTATTCAATGAGCGACCAAGGAAGAGGCTGAATTTTTCTCCCACTTCCTCAGCAAAGACATCCTCTCGCGATGGACGTTTCCACTCGTACCCGACGATAACCACCCAGGTGGACACGTCTATCAGCATTCACGCGGCAACAAGTACATCGCGTCTGACAATTCCGTCTCATTAGCACGGTGCGTCGTCTTTTCCAAACACCTTCATCTACAAAATAGACTGAACATTTCATTAGAACATGCAAAGTTGGGAACAACACGCTCATCGGCGCGTCAACGAAGATCCACGAAAACGCGCAGATTTCGGGTTCCGTCATTGGACGCGACTGTGTCATTGGGGCGGGGTGTATCATTGAGGGATCCTATATCTTCGAAGGCACAGTCATTGGCCCGCAGTGCGTTGTTAGACGGAGCATCATTGGCGCTGGTGTCATAATCAAGGAAAAGACTAGAATAGAGAAAGGGTGCTTGGTTGGGGACGATGTGGTTGTTGGACCCCTGGCGATGCTTGATTCGTTTGAGCGCTTGTCGAAGAAGCGGGGTGAAGATGACAGTGACGACGATGAAGATGAGGATGAAGAGGATGGAGAAGAAGGCGAGGATGGCGAGGACGACGATGAGGACGAAGACGGCGACGATGAAGAAGATGAGGACGAGGACGAGGATGATGAGGACGAAGAGGACGAAGATGAGGATGGGGAAGACTCGGAACTCGAGGAATTAGAAGCCAGTACGAGCCTTTTTTTTCTAATCGAATGCTCTCATTTATAGTTGTGTAGATCCAGTCAAAACTATTTCAGTTTTGGGCAAAGACTCAAATGCCGTTGTATGGCCACGAGGTCCTCCTCCTCAGGATGAAGACGAGGATGGCATCACTGCGTACAAGAATCAGCTCATCCGAAGATTGGGTCTGTCGCATTTTCTTGCCATTTTCTTCGTGTCTCACATGGTACTCTTAGGTAACGACGGCTCAGACCTCGAATTGCAATCCGAAGACTCTGACTCCTCCAACGAAGAAAGCTCAGACGACAGCTCGGACTACGACTCCGACACTGAATTTCAGATATCTGGCGAAGGTTCCGGATCCTCCCCGCTCACGACGCCCTCACTGGACGCGTTCATGCCCTCCGGCCAAATGCAAGAATCCGAATTCAGGATTGAGGTGGCGCAATCGCTCGAACGTGCGTTTGCCGAAGGGCATTCGGTTGATAATGCCGCAGTCGAGCTTAAGACGCTGCGGATGGCGAGCAACGTTCCGCTCTCGCGGGTCCGAGAGGCGGTGGTATCTGCAATCGTGGAGGATATCAAGATTGTGGAGGGTGCGATGCCACAGCGAAAAGAGATTAGTCGTGTGGTCGGACGCTGGGGCGAATTGATCAACAAGATTGGAGGGGTGGACCCGGTTGAGACCATCTCGGCGCTGCAGGTTTGTTTTCTTCGTGCGCCTATACGTTCGCAACCCAATGACGAATTACAGATGCACTGCGCGTCGTCCGAGCGGTTTCCGCTTTTCGGACAGATATTGGCCGAGTTGTATCAGACGGATGTGGTGGAGGAGGATGATATCCGGGCATGGCACAAAACTCCGGAGGCCAAGGGAGCAGGGCTTGTCGGTGGACCGACGGCAGAGAATGTGAAGCGCTGTTGGGCAATTGGGTCAAAGATGATTGAGCAGTTTGATGAGCAGGAGAGCGGCAGTGAAAGTGGAGAGGAGGAGGAGGGTGACAAAGCGGAAGAGGGTGACAAACAAGGGGAAAGTGAGGAGGAAAGCGACAGCGAAAGCGGGAGTGGAAGTGGGGAGGAGGAGCGTGACAAACAAGGGGAAAGTGAGGAGGAAAGCGACGGCGAAAGCGGGAGTGGAAGCGGAAGTGGAAGCGGAAGTGCGAGCGGGAGTGGAAGCGGGAGTGGGGACAGCGAGGGCGACAGTGAGGAAGAACAAGAAAGTGAGAAGGAATAGATTATTAAATATACAAGTAGGTGTACATGTGTACGAATGCTACAGCTCAGAATTTGAGGATAATGTAGAACGCTGCGATAGGTCAGTGATAGACTTTCAGGAAAATCGGAGTGATTACCGTGAATGACGCCTGGGCTGAATTTCCCAAGTCAGCCAAAAATATGGATAAAAAAGGCATCTACGAACATGAAACCGAGAAAGGTGAGCAGTACATTGATGAGGAGATCAGGGCCGCATCCTGGAAATTGAATTCGCCTCAGTTGTGTGTTCGTGAAGACAAGGAGAAGGAGAATATGGGACGAACCGCGTTCTAGAAAGACGCCAAGCGGTGGGAGGACAATTGCTGCAACAATCTTGAGGACGTCGGAGGCAGTTACGGCCTGTGTAGACGTTAAGAACGAGCAGGCAACAAGAGGGAAGTAAATACCATTGCAATGAGATGGTGCTGGTAGTGGTGGAAGGAGCGTGGTCAGGCATACGCGGGTGCTCCAAAATAGAGGTATGACATCGTTGTGTTGGTTTGCTCCCGGACTTGTATTGCGTATTGGCCACGAGGTTCGCTAGAGGTTATTGCAGCCGCCAAGGAAATTGATGAGATTGAGCAAATCGACAAGTACGCCGCAGGAGAGTAAAATCGCGACGAGTAGGGCATGAGCAAGTTGAACCCTGTTAGGCCAGACCGAGTTCGTACTTGTGAGGCGGGCCGAGTTGTATGTCAGCGCAAACACTGAGCGGTCCTTACTTGTTTGCAATTACTGCAAAGGACCGGTCGCAGCCCTAGCCGACGGGGCGAGTTCTTGACGAATGAAAGAGTAAGAGTGTTGGCCGGAACGTGTCTGGCGCGTGCCGGTCGAAGACACGGAGATCTGTCCCAGAATCTTGGGTTGAGAGGTCGATTGCCGAGGTCATGCAGCCAATGTGGTACTCCGTCGGTGCGTCGGGTGTCAGATATGACTCTGAGCGCATCCACGAACGCGGATGATCAGAGTGCACGTTGAGCCAAGCGGTTGATTTTCTTTTTTTTTTTTGCTTCGAATGGTGGGATAGGGGTCGCAAAAACAATAGTTCAAGTTCTCCAGAGGACGGGTAGACAAAGGTGATCCAGAGATTCTCTGGACAAGGTCCGCGACCACAGTCACAACTGACGCGGTGGAGATATTCGTGAAATGTATAAATAGACGAAACGAGACGATGACATGGTTTCGAAATCATTGAGGCGGGCTAGACGATTTTGTGTGCAGAGCGCCAGTACAGTAGTTGGGTGAAGTGAGGCAGAAGCAGAGAGATACTTAGCCGAGCGAGACCGAGAACGTTAAGTAATGAAAGCGGTACTTATGTACAAGGCGGCGAAGGCCAGGCTGCGGATTTAGGCGCCAAGTGGAAGGGAGTGAACCGGAATATGACGTCATCGGCCGAGAATCGCCTTATAAGCCAACGCTAGCCCTTCCTTTTCCCTCTCAACACACACCCCACAATGGTCCGCAATGTTTTTCTAACTAACTCGCTGTCCTCCTCACTTTCTTTCAGGCATTCACCGCTTCTGATATCTGCAAGATCATCTTTGCTGTCGTTCTCCCGCCATTGGGCGTATTTTTAGAGCGAGGTCAGTACACTTCTCTCGTCCAGTCAACGTCCAGTTCCCAAGTCTGTGACACTCACCCTCCCCAGGATGCGGCGCTGACCTCCTCATCAACATCTTGCTCACAATTCTCGGTTACATTCCCGGTAATTTTCATCCCGCTTTTGCTTCTACTCGATACTCATTCTGCATTCCAGGAATCATCCATGGTTCGTCTCGCCCCACACGTCTTTTCCCCAACTAACTGCTCTCTAGCTCTGTATATTATTCTCAAATACTGAGGACACTTTGACCCAGTACAACGGACAATCATGACCTGCGCGATGTATATACATACCCAACAATACAATTCTTAATGCTACACAGGGAGGTCGAATTTTTGAACGAGAGTGGTTTTCTCCGGGTTTGGGCGAAATTCAAAATAAAGTGAAGCCCCGCCGAAGAAGGTGCAGGGGTGTCGAGGTTTATCCGCTGGGTGACGCACCAAGTGTAAAATGATTTGTGCCAGGTTTATTGTTCGAGTTTGAGCGAGGTGTATTCTCAGCTGACATAAGGCTTCTGGACTGTTCTCGCCCTGGATTGTTCCGTTTCGGAAACGGTTCCGAAACACCCTGCTCCCCGCTCGCTCGGCTCACCCCCGCTCCCTGGTCCCCAACGGTTGAAATGCCAGAATATATATGCTATATATCTATCAAATACATTCACACCGTGCACGAGTCAACCCCGGATTGAGACTACATCCTCTCCGCCTCAATTTCACCCAGTCTCCGAATGACGATGCTACGAGGTGCAATAAGTGTGGTGAAGAGCTGGCGAACATGAAACATACCGTCCTCCAGTCCCCACACACCCATCCAAGCCCTCCGTTTGCAACCTTGACGTCTACGTTGCAGCAACCCGAGACCCGACACTTGAAAGACGCAGCTCCAGAGAAGTCAGCTTGAGCCTTGCTCTTTGAGGACTTGGGTGCAGACTTGATAGCAGCTCGAAGGACTTGAAGGGCTTGAGTGAAGACTTGAAGTACAAGGGACCTTGAGTCTTGAGACTTGAAGGTAGCTACATGCATGCTTGAGTCTGGAACTTGAAACGACGAGGAAAATCTGCGGGCTTGAGGTCCGCACGGGAGACGACTTGCGAGCTTGCGGAAGAGCTTGACGCCTTAACCAGGAGACGGGGAAGCTTGGCGGTGTCCTGAGCTTTGACGATTCGCTGGTCTCAGAGGGAAGGGGAGAAGGCAGAAGGCAAGAGAGGCAATATCAACTTCGTCAAAATACGACCACAGCAAGCAATGATGGCATCGATCCCGGGCCTCCAGACTTCCTCCGAACCGCTATAAGACTTGAAATTTTCGACCAACGCAGACAATGACCGAGGTACAGTGAAAATCGATGAACGGGAGTCAAGTAAGGAAAAAGATGAGCGTGGTTTGTATTCGATTTAGTCCTGCGCAAATTTGAAATATTTTGAATCCAGTTCAATCAAAAGCGTGCGCAGTGCAAACTCCGGATCAACTCTCGTTTGATTTCTCAGTAACGCGCCCTGTACATCCGAAGGTCTGGCTGTGTACTATGAGCGGCACGCCCCGTATGACTCCGTGAGTGCACAACACTTGATTGCTTGAACGTTCAATCGGAGCCGCATAAGTCTTCTAATGTAAGGATGACTCGTATTCCATCTATTTAGCTGTGTATTCTCCCGACATCCACAATCTCCCTTTGCCATGAACCACATCCTTGATATCCAGTACAGTCTGAATCCTCCCCTCTGCTTTGATCTGCATGTCCCTCACGCCGTCGCACCGGCTGCCCCGATGATAATCTTCGTTCACGGCGGTGCATGGCGCGCGTGAGCCCATTTTTTACTACTTGGCTTTTTCCGATCAACAGTCTTCTTCAGCGAAGACAAGTCCCATTGGCACTCACTCGGTCAACGACTTGCTTCGGCTGCAGCATGCCCCGTTCTTGTTCCAAACTATCGTCTCACTCCCTCAAATCCTACTCCAGACAACCAGTTCCAGCACCCTGGCCACGCAGAGGACATTCTCCAGTTTCTCAACTTTGTCACCTCTGGTACCTGGTCCGGAATTGACTCAGAGTCCACCAAGTTCGACCCAACGGGGCGAGGGTTGTATCTGCTAGGCCACAGCGCCGGGGCCCACATCCTCTCCTCCATTTTCCTTGACTCGTCCAACGTGACACCCAGCCTCACTCCGCCGGCTGCCCTCCTGCGCTTGACGAAAGGCTTTGCCCTTTCGGAAGGGATCTATGACATCGACCAGCTCCTAAACCGCTTCCCCTCGTATCGCGGTTGGTTCATCGCCGCCGCCTTCGGGGATCGCGTGTCCTATGAGGATGTGTCGACGACGCGGATGGTACTGAGGCAACGCGATGCGGCGGTCGGAGAAGGGCTTCGTTGGCTCATTATTCACTCGAAAGGCGATACGCTGGTGGATCAGGCGCAGAGCGACGGGATGTATGAGCATCTGGGTGCGCTCTATGGCGAGGAGAAGGACAAATATGTTTAGCGCAGTGTGGACGTGCTCGATGTGGAACATAATGATGTGCTTGCGGCTGAGGCGTATATCGATCTCATTCGTGCCTTTGTTACAGAGTAATATTTCTATCCAAGTGTATTCTCGACCTCAATATATCTTCCAACTTGCTTCTAACCTTTGCTTCTAACCTTTGCTTATGGAGCTGTGGGATAGTTTGGGAAATCTGGTCATGGCCACCGCGATAACGCTCACTTTTTCGCTTCTATCTTCTTTCTTTCTCTCGTTTACTCTATTTTGTTGGTTCTTTCTTGTACGGTACGAAATGCAAGTACTAGTAACCATAAGCAATGTACAGGATTTTCGTCTCGTCAGCTTTGCGGAGTAAGAAAGCGTCATCGCGCGGTCCGGCGGCGGGCCGCGATAGCTTGGCACTGCATGTGATTTTGCCGCAACTCGTTCTGCTCAGCGCCTGCATCTCTCGCCAAACATCTCGTCCATTTTCTTGAACAGTGCCCATGATGGGTCTCCGCTCTACCGTCGTCGTCTGTACCACGAGCTTTCTACTGGGTTAGTCGCGTCTTCTCTTCAACTTTCAAACCCCCCACTGCTCAGCTCACATACTCCCTCACCAATCAAGGCAGTCTCTTCACCCACTGGATCGCCGACTCGTTAACGCTATGGAAGTCTCCCGTTACAGACGAACGACTCTGGACAGCGGCACTCTACTATTCTATCCTCGCCAAGGTGCCTGCTACTATATTCTATTTCCTCGCTGGCGTCGTCACACTCGGAGGAACAACCATTCTATGGAGTCTTGGGGATGGGGAGGCGGGGAATCTCATGTTCGATGGTGGAAGTATCTGTGAGTCTTCATTCGCGCGTTTACTGTAGGGATTTTTGGTTTCTCATTCGGACGCGCAGTCTTGTTTGGAACAACTGTAGTCCTCTATCTCTATTCCGTCATTCCTAGTGAGTTCGCCGCTTTCTCTAGGCTGTGACAAGGAAACTCATCATTCAACTGTACTGTCCATCAGTCATTGTAGCGAAATTCTCCACACTACCCGCCCATCGCGTTAAGGATCCCTTCCCGGACTCGCTGCGCTCAGCCGCGCTCGACCTCGCATCCAACCACCTCATGTGCAGCGTCGCGTTGACAGGCGTTCTCGTTCTCCAAGCAGGCCGCTGGTGGGCGGAGCGCTCCGACCAAGAAGATGTAGCCGAATTGCGGCGCGAATTGAAAGGCCGCATGTCGCGTGCCAAAACTCCAGACGCCAAATCTTGAGAGAAAGGGAGGGAAGGAGCGGGGAACAGATCTAGTTTCTATATGTATGATATATAATATCCGAGTATCTCACAGTGCATCGTCCGCTGCAGGCAAAGTAAGCTACATAGGATTGAGGATGGTACAGCTCTATGATTCCTCGTCTTTTACGATTCCTCGTCTTTTACAATATCTTCCTTCCGCGGTTTCACGTCCTTCAGTTCTCGTCCTTGACCGAGAAGAGACTGTGCCTCATCGTCCATGAGAATGCCTATTAAAAACGATCAGCTGCAGGTCATTACTGCGGATGAAAAGGTCCGTTACCCAATCCCTCCTCTTGCACCAATCCTAGTACGTGCTCGAGCTCCACCTAAGGAATAATTCAGTCCCAGTAATTCGGTCGGAACAATGGTAACTGACAAAGCCATCCTTATCCACGTCTAATTTCTTAATGACCGCCTGGCCCACTTCCTCGTCCGGCTTGTGCTTACAAACAGCCAACGCCTTTTCCAGATCCTGCACAGATATCCGGCCTTGTGCGTCGGCAGAGATCAACTGCAGCGAACTTCCAACGCGCGCTTCGTAGGCCTCCACTTGTGAGTCGATTTTGGTGAGCATGGTACGAATGCGCTTGGTCAGAGCGCCAGAGGGCGATTTGGGGTCCTGGGGTGTTTTGGTCAGCATAATGGAAGTAAAACAAATCTGTGATGATACCTCTTCCGCGAGCAAGTTTTCTTCCATGAGAGCTCTCAGTTCGCGTCGTTCCTTGAGCACGCTAGATTTGGCGGAAAGAATTGACATGGCTTCGCCGAGTTCCTTGAGTTGCTCGGTGGTCATCCGCGCCTTGTCTTCTTCGACGGCCTCAGAAACAAGCTGGAAGGTAGGCATTAGCGAGCAATTCAGGCGTTCAGACTCTTCGTATACCTCAGAGTCAGGAAGGAGAGACTGCGCCGTACGGGCTTCCTGTTCGTCCGCCTCCCTCTTGGCGCGTCGGGCGTCCTCTTCCTTCTGCTCTTGCTCCTCTTCGTCCTCGATGAGTTCCTCTTGTTGTTGAAGCACTTCAAGCTTCTGCTTGTAGCTGGCTTTGTCCGAGTCGACTTCAAGTTCAGCTTCGTTGAGCTAAATGAAGTATGAGGAGATGTATCTGTGTATGATGCTCATTTCACTGACCAGGTTGTCAGGCAGACCACTCAGCACACTCTCCAAGCTTTGGATAACAGCCGTTTTTCCATCCTCAGAGTCACCGGGTTTCTTGTCAAAGTGGAAAGCACGCCCGAGAACCAACAAGACACCAGAAACCCGATTATGGAGATGTAACTGAATCCAAGTGGCCAACTCCTCGCGCAGGCGCGCAGGAGATACACCACCGGTGCGAATTCCGCGCGATTGGCAGGCACCCTGAAGCTCCGACGTCGAAAGATCATTGATACCCTCTGAATCGATCGCTTGGTCGTCCCGCCGCAGGGTTAGAAGCCGCGAACGGATCTGGCCTCGCAAAAAGTTGTCCGTCCCGAACGCGTTGAGGCCCATGTAGCGGCACATGGAGACCAACTGCGGCCGCGAAAGATTGTCCAGAGTCAGGTCGTCATCGAATAATTTAGCCACATTGATGATGTCCGTCGCTGAGGGGGACTCTCCAGTAGAGCGAAGCTTGCGGAAGAATTCCTTGAACGCGTCGCTTCCAACTATATGGGCATTGGCTTTGAGCGGAGACTCGCGTAATGTTTCTTGTAAGAATTTGGCCATGTCGAGACGTACTCGAAGAAGTTTGCGCTGTTTTTCATCCTGTTTAAAGTCCAGAGTTCGGCGTTACGCATGGCATCATTGGAAGCGAGACTCACAGCAGCGTATTTATCTTCGAAGGTGGACGGAAGCATATTAGGGAATAATTTGAGCGCAACGGGCAGAAGTAATTCCATGAAGGGTACAATGATGAATACGGCGAATGGTACCAGACGCAACAGGTCTGTTGTTGTGCGTTTTAACTGAAGCATATACAGACTTCTGAGCTGAACAATAATTGGGAAACTAATCGCGTACCTGCCGTCTCTCTCGTCGTGTGAGCGCCTCGCCATGCAGAATCTTCCACTGAAGACGGGAAGAGATGCGAACTTCAGAGACTAAAAGCTTGGAGCCGTGCCAGTAGTGCTGGGCCTCATGCTTGACTTTTTTCCAGATCCGAGGTAGCAGAGGCTCTTTTGGCGCATCTTTAGGTGCTGGCGGGCCCGGCTTTCCGTCAGACAATGCGTCATGGTCTGTGGTAGCCGAGGAAGATGTTGCTGGCGGTGTAGACTTTGAGCTCTGGTAACGGCGCGAGCGGAGGAAAGCGGAGGTCGATTGCGGAACGAGAGGACGTAAAATAAGGTGAGAAATTAGGTGGGGTGGGAGACGGGACTTAGAGGAGCGGGCGAGTAGGGCCGGGGAGGGACGAGGGAGCCATAGAGACATAAGATATGGTGCCCAGAAATTATTCGAGATTCGAGTACTGGGATTTTTGGAATGACATGTGCGCTCGGCAAAACAGCCGCTGGTTGCCGCGGCGCTGTTTGCTCTTGTCTTTAGCGTTCATGGCTGCACTCGACCTTCACGATCCAACAAGTCCTGCCTACAAAAAGGTACACTACTAGCTCGCTATCCTCAAGCTCAACCGCTGCACAGGCAAAACGGCAATATTTGAATTCAACTCGCAAACGAAACAACGCACTTGAATTGGATTGGACGCCTTTCAGAGCGGCAGAGAAACGATTCAAGGTAATCATATCCTGCACGTAGCGGAACAGATGTGCCTATGTGCATAACTAGGCTAGATTCCCGCCTCCAGACCTCTCCGATGTGCTGGATCTTGCGCTGCTGGATGATACACGGTCGGCCGAAATCCAAACAGGCGTTTGGAAGGGAAGCACCGATGTACTAGATTACCAAAAACTTGCGTCCAACGACTCCTCCAATATAAAAGCTTTCACTACGCCTCGCATCCCAGGTGCTCGGTCTCCTCGTGCAAGATAGCCTCCGTATTCATGTCATCTCAGGACTCGTTCTACTGCCTGCATTTTTGTCGCAGGAACAGCAGAGAGAACTTGTTCGGTGGTCACTGGTAGACCACGCGCGGCATCCAAATGAAACGAATCTTGATATCCACTATCTCCTTCCTGAGGAAGGTCTTTGGTCGGTTTGTGAGTGTGCGAAACGCGACCCCAGCCAAGACGTCTGCGTGCAGCCTCGCGCGTCTACTTCCGAACTGCCACTATCGGCCGTCATAGAAGCCCCTGGGCCGCGCCAACTCATCAACAACACGCCCGCAACACCCAATAACTTTGTTGAGCTGCAGACGACCCCGAAACCCCCCTCTGCACCTTCCACGTCGGTACAACCCACTCTTGCGTCCGTGTTGCTCCCAAAACTTCGATGGGCAAACATCGGATGGGTACTGAGTTTGTATTCCGTCTTCGTTTCATCAATTGACATACTCGTAGTATTATCACTGGGGCACGAAACAGTATGATTTCAACAAAGGAAAGGGCAAAATAGACCCTGTGCTTGCGGATGTATGTCGAGCTGCGGTGAACGCAGTGGATTGGGGTCAAGTGTATGGCTCTTCAGATACATCAGACTGGGGCGAATCTGGTCCTGAGTGGAAAACATGGATGCAAGACTATGGTACATTTTCGATGGGGTTCACATTACATGTCTAACCGTTCACAGAGCCAGATGCTGGTATAGTCAACTTCTATCAAACAAAGGTGAGTCTGTCTCTGGTTGTAAAGGGCACATTGACAAGTTAATTCCTAGGACACACTCATGGCGCACGTCGACCGCTCGGAAGTTTGCGCGACTTCCCCGCTAGTTTCTATATCGTAAATCGCCTTTCCTTCTTTTCTGCACTGTCTCATCTTCTGCAGACTAGGCAACGCTGCCATCTTCCTCATCGGTGGATTGACACGCGATATTGAGCCTGTCCCCATTCTCCTTCGCTCTGGAGACGTTGTCATCATGTCTGGTCCAGCATGCCGGCGGGCGTTCCATGGTTTGTTTCCACTTCTTTCGCTTCATACTCCTTGACTCAGTACCATTATCAGGAGTTCCCCGGATACTTGAAAACACGCTTCCGAGGCATCTAACAGCGCAGTCCGATGAATCAGACTGGGCATCTTTCGCCGAATACATGGCCTCAACTCGCATAAACATTAATGTTAGACAGGTGTTTCCGAAAGGATTCGACCCAACACTTGTTACTAGTAAATCTACTCTGTGATGTGTATATTAATTCAATTATTAGCCAGAAATATTGCGCAGGCATCGACGCGTCTGTCACGTTGTGACCGATGACGCGAACAGCAGCCGTGTCATCGTCGACGTTGCCGAAGTTGGTCGAGATTAGTGGCAATTACTGTGCTTTCTCGTTGTGGACCGCCGCAGCTGTCTTGCGCAGCCTATAAGATGGCCGATTCTGATCACGAAGAGTTCCAGTCCTCCTCCTTTGAAAGCGCCCTCTCCACCCTCTCAGTGCGTACCCTCCACTCCACCAACATCCTCACTTAGGAGTGCTGTTAGTCCGGCTCGATGGTTGAGATTAAGCGCACCGATGACCTCCCTGCACCTATGGCTGGTTTGAACCTGGAAGATACTAAGTATCGTTTGGTCTATACAAGGTCCAAAGTCTACGTCAATCCCACTGCTTATGCACGCGACAACATTCCGGGGTTTGTAGCGCTCGTTAAACGCGTATGTCTCGGCCGGTTATCAAGGAAAGTCCTGCGCTCAGCCTGCATTGTAGGAGGCCGCAACTCCCACATATCTGTTAGCGTGGATACCTGAAACCTTGCTCAACGAGAAAGGGTCGACAGAATGGGATAAGTTCAACAAAGTCGAGGGGAGCAGCGCCGGATCAGAAGACGAAGACGACGGTGTGTGCTTGCTCATCTCTTCTAACACATAACTATTGCTGAAGAGTCATCCAGACGTCGTTCTAATTGACCTACCGACTCAACGCCCAGAGTCGTATGCATTTTCCGTCCCCGTAACCTCCGTGTATTCTCTCATTGTTCATGCTCCAACGCTTTCTTCTTGGTGTATGTGTTCATTACTTTCCGGTTGGCTTTGCTAAATTCTTTTACAGATGGATCTGTTGGTATAAACCTCATTAACGGCGACACATTGCCTACACTACACTTTCATGACGATGAATCGATGTCTCGCTCTTTCACACTACCGACGCCACCAGTCAAGCGTAATAGTGGCGTCACGACATATCCTCCTCCGCCATCTACCTCTCCAGCAGCGCCTAGCCCGCGTCCTAGTAATTCCTGGGGCGGAGAGAGGCTGTTAGCCCGTCTTCGGTCGTACTGTCACCTTCTTCGCTCCACTCTACAACCCTCACTCTATCTCGTTGGTGAGTCCATGGCGTTCGTCTCTTTTTTATGTGCATTTAAACTATTCATCTTGAACCGTAGATCCTTCCCGTGCTGACGTTGAAGCTCACTCGACCCAGCTCTTCGCCGACGATGCTGTTGATGATATACTGGCCCAGTCGTCATATGCAAATTCGCATTCTCCCGTACCCACACACCGACGACCACGGCCACTGTCGACTTCAGCGGCATCTTTGGCTCCGAATCCGTACTCATATCGTTCATCTGTTCTCCATCGCTCCCTCGCGTCACCAGCGTCAAACGCTGCTTCCTCTTCGCAAGCTCGGACTGCTTTGTTGCAGTCGTTTTCGAATATTACGAGGGCCACGCGGCATGCCGCACAGAATATTCTGTCGCATCCTCTCGCCAAACCCATTATCCCGCACCTGCCAGATCCGGTCAAGAGTCTGGTGAATGCAAATGGCGAGTGGGAATGGGGAAGCTGGGTTGACAAGAGCGGTGTCGGGGAATTTGAGAGCGCCAGAGTGTATCTTGCTCGTTGGGCGCGTATCGTTGCTGAGGAAGGCGAGCGGGCGCGGAGACGAGAAGCTCAGGCGTTGCCATCTTCATCTACAACCGAGGAAACCTCATCCCTGGGAGTCTTTGAATTATTACATTCGACAGCCAATCTCCCCACTCCTAGAACTTCTCGAGACCCAGAGCACCCCATAGACGAGAAAATATGGGGTGGGTGGTTCGGGGAGGAAGGAAGACCAACTGTGCGTTTCGAGCACATGAAGCGGGAGGTGTTCAGGCGTGGTATAGAAACAAAGGGTACCCTGCGGCAGCGAATATGGCCCTTTGTACTGGAGGTGTTCGAGTGGGACGCTACTGACACAGAGAGAGCCCAGAGGTGGGAAGAGAAGAGGTAATAATTTCGAACACAATTGGTTGATGTCCTGCTGATACAAGCTGCTCAGAAAAACGTATCAAATCATCAAAGACGAGTGGTGTGGCGTTCCGGAAGTCTTCGACCGCGCGGATACTCTAGAGGTGCTCAACAATTTGGTCCTTTTCTTATTCCGTTTATATATCGCTTCTTTTCTGCAGGAACGACATCGTATCGATGTTGATTGCCGTAGAACCGATAGAAACCAGCCTCTATTCGCAACCCCTCAACCAACGCCGTCTGAAGCCAAAACTGCTGAGATGAACGACGAGAAACAGAGGGCCAGGCGGTACTCTACTATTTCTCCAGAGATGGCCGACATTGGCGCACAATCTCCTACTAATGAACATATCGACCGTCTGGCTGGAATTTTACTAACATACAATTTTTACGAGAAAGAACTCGGTGTGTACTATTTGTCAATAACTCACCGTTGACCTGACATGATGAAGGATATGTACAAGGAATGTCGGACATGTGTGCTCCGATCTATGTCGTTATGGCCGCGGACGAGGAACTGACGTTCTGGTGTTTTGTGGAATTCATGAACCGGATGGTAGGCATTTGAGGATTCTATCTGTTTTCAAATCTGATTATCTGATTATGCTTGTATCAAACAGAAACAGAACTTCCTCCGTGATCAAAGCGGAATGAAGAAGCAATTGTTGACGCTTCAACAACTCATTGAAGTCATGGATCCCGAGCTATACCGCCATTTAGGTTTGTTCTTTCCAGATAACGCTTGCGATGATCTCACTTGGGAATGATTAGAAAAAACTGATGGGCTTAATCTATTCTTCTGCTTTCGGTGGGTTGATTGATTCATCCTTGGTGCATGTATTGTTGTTGACCCAAGTGTACAGTTGGGTACTCATCGCGTTCAAGCGAGAATTTCCGTTCGACGATGTTCTCCGCTTATGGGAAGTGTTATGGACGGATTACTACAGCAACGACTTCGTACTTTTTGTTGCGCTAGCTGTTCTGGAATCCCATCGGGATGTCATCCTGCGTTACCTGGTTGAGGTATGTTCGCTGTTTCAATTTTCGTTCACCATCAGCTAACCTGCCGCAGTTTGATGAGATTTTAAAGGTCGAGTTCCGTGTTGCATTTACGGTCATAAATTAACACATCTACAGTACTGCAACGAATTGAGCATGACGATTGAGCTTGACAGCACGCTTGCTCAGGCCGAAGTCCTGTTCCTTTCCTTCGCTCAACTGGTGGCGGACATTGACCGTCGCAGAGCTGAGGAACAGAGGCCTTCCACGGAAGGCCTACGACGTCGCGGTTCACAGAAGGGAACTCCCAACACAGAAACAACGACTCTTAGCATGCCACTACTTTCAGATAATCTACGGGACCTTTTGAAGACAGGACGGAATTAGGACCTCATACCAAGCAGAAATTCATTCTCATCTTGTTGTATGTACACGCATTTGTAACGATTAGCCACATATAATGCACACACGTCTTCTCAATACACTAGACTTCGTCAAGTTTCATTATTCTAGACGTTACGGTCGTGCGGATGAGGTATTGTCGTGCAATGGCAGCGCGTAAGTGGGTATAACAGAACGAATTCTACGCCCCAGTGTCCATGGCATTGACAGACCTGCAAGAGGTGAAGTCTCAGAAAGAGAGGAAAAAAACATCGGGAGGTCGCGCTACTCACGACTGCAGGTCGTTAGATGTGCCATCAGCGACCTCTTCAGTCCTCGTTGCGACAAGCCTCAGCATGCGATCAAAGCCATGATTAGACTGGAAATCCATTCAATGAATTGCTGGACACGAAGTAGAAACCCAACCATACCAAGTCCCGCCACGTCTCCTCTTCATCGTTTTCCGTTTGCAGTTGGTATATCTGCAGGAAGCCTTTGAAGCTGAAAGTGAATTTTGGTGGGAACCACGCGAACGGCGTATTGATTGACCACGCACGTTAGCTCGCCAGCATCGGTAACATCGAGAAATTCGATAAGCTCCTCCTTCGTCTCTTCCTGAACATGAGGAGAAAAGGATTGATTGCACTGTCCTTCTCAGGATTTGGCGAACGTACGGAGAAAGGGGCACCGTTCGTGTCGCGCGCCCATGAGTCGAGTCCTTCTTTGGTGAGGAAAGCCCCCTCGGGTGGCACGAGCAAAACACGCTTATCCGAGGCAAGAGGAGTAGGTGCAGGCGGATAGCAATATTTGCCTAAGGGATCCCTCAAGTTAGAACAAAGTCGATATTTGCTGAGAAGAATATTTGCCAAATATATGTTTAAGACAGACTTCGAGCTGTCGGACGTTCACAAGCCGGAATGGCAGAGGAAACACGAGCGGCCAACCTGATCTGAGATAGCGCCTTCATTGTCGAGAAGTTGGACCCCCGTGTTGTTCCTCCGACCTTGCACACGGCTTGGCTCTGGGGTCTCGGATCGAGACATGAAGACAAAGGGTCTAGATAGGCGGGTGGGTCAC
Organism: Favolaschia claudopus; assembly: GCA_037176885.1. NCBI lineage: Eukaryota > Fungi > Basidiomycota > Agaricomycetes > Agaricales > Mycenaceae > Favolaschia > Favolaschia claudopus. The sequence continues at coordinate 452,153 of JAWWNJ010000055.1, read as the reverse complement.
CCGCAAAGATGGTCCTGAGCTCGAGAAATGACGGCGAAGGCAGCCAAGACCGTGAAAATTAGAGTGGGTAGAATACCCGTAAAGAGTACAACGGCAACAAGTGCGCGAATGTCACCGTCACAACTGTGACCACATCTCTCCCAACCGTCATGGCGGCTGCTCGTTCAGAGCCGCTTTCCATCGAGTCGCTGCTGCAAAAGCAGAAGGCCGAGAAGGAAGCTGCGTCCAAGGTATCTATGTTTTTTCGTGTTTTCAATTCCGTGTTCAAGTGACTCACAGCCCAAATTCCTTTCCAAAGAGGAGCGCGCAAAAATCGCTATTGCCAAACGCGCACAGGAAATTCGCGAGCAGAAGGAGAAGGACGAATTATCAAAGAAGGACCGAGAGGCGCTCGAGCGCGATGCAGACGAACTCAGAATGAAGGAGCGCAACCAATCTAGTCGCTATGGTCGAAGTCAGTTCCTTCATTCTTTCGAAGCTTGTGTGACAAACAAATTACTTGTATTTCACAGATGACGATAGGTATGCTCATCCAGAGCGCGACAGCCGTCATGGGCGCGGTCGCGACAATCGTCGTGGTCCCCCTCCTCCCGCTCCCTCTTCGACGGCTTCTCGTGACGGCTACCAGAACGTCCCCACTGGCCCACGCGCTGACCGCGGCAAGCCGGGTTCCGTATCCTCTATGCCTCCACCCCCTGTCCCCGCACACGCCAATGGCGGCGGTGCAAACGGTACCCTACCCGAACCCTCAACACCATACGAACCTCCGATGACCGACACAGACCGCGCTGCCATCAGGTCGCGCTATTTGGGAGTAGACAAGAAGAAGCGCAAAATGCGCAAGATCAATGACCGCAAATTTGTGTTTGATTGGGACACACAAGACGACACGATGGCAGAGGATTCGCCTGCTGCAGTGGGGGCGCAGCGCCAAGGCGCGCAGATGATGTTTGGGCGTGGGCGGCTTGCGGGCATGGACGAAGGGGGCGGCACTGGACCCCGCAAGGGTAATGGCGCTGCTGATACTAGTCACCTCGCTGATGCCATGGAACGCAGGAAGGCGGCCAAGGCGGGGTTGGACGAAAGACATTGGACAGAGAAGCCGTTAATAGAGATGAAGGAGCGGGACTGGCGTATCTTCCGAGAGGATTTCAGTATTTCTGCACGAGGTTCGTGTCATGTTCTCGGCGACTTGGGTTGTTCTCCGTTTCTGAGTCATAGTTTAGGTGGACAAATCCCGCATCCATTGCGGTCTTGGGCAGAATCTGACATCCCGAAGACTATATTGGAGTGCATTGACGAGATCGGATACAAAGAACCGTCGCCTATTCAACGGCAAGCAATTCCTATCGGACTTCAAAACCGCGATATTATTGGTATTGCTGAAACAGGTATGCCTGCTAATCTGCAAACCTGTTGAACGCCAGTAACTCAATCTTGATCAGGTTCCGGCAAAACGGCAGCGTTTGTGATACCGATGTTGGCGTTCATCGAGGGTCTCGCTCCATTCACGGATGATAATCGTCATCTGGGCCCTTACGCACTAATTTTGGCACCGACGCGCGAATTGGCTCAGCAAATCGAATCCGAGGCGCGTAAGTTTGCGACGCCGCTAGGCTTCAAGTGCGTGTCGATCGTGGGTGGACGTGCAGTCGAGGAACAGCAGTTCAATCTGCGTGAGGGTGCGGAAATCATCATTGCGACGCCGGGACGGCTGAAGGACGTGATCGAGCGCCGGGTGCTCGTATTGTCGCAGTGCCGATACGTAGTGATGGACGAGGCAGACCGGATGGTACATCTGGGATTTGAGGCGGATCTGACGTTCATTCTTGACGCTTTGCCATCGGAGACGATGCAAGGTGAGGATCAGGGAGAGCAGATGGACGTCGATGGGGAGACGATGGTGAAGCGGGGGCGGACGCGAGTGACGACGCTGTTCTCTGCGACGATGCCGCCAGCGGTTGAACGGCTCGCGCGCAAGTATCTGAAGAAGCCCGCCGTAATTACGATCGGTGAGGCTGGGCGTGCGGTTGACACGGTGGAACAGAAGGTGGAGTTTGTCAACGGAGACGAGAAGAAGAAGTGAGTGTGCCTGTGCCTGTTCCTTCTGTCTTGGCTGACGTTCGTGAATTTTTAGGCTAAGGGCGCTGGAGATTCTGAACAGCGGAGTGTATGCATCGCCGATCATTGTATTTGTGAATCAAAAGAAGACGGCGGATATGGTCGCAAAGGACCTTGGACGGGCTGGTGTAAGTGCCAAAATACTTGGGTGGAAATTTGTGTGCTGAAGGACATTATAGTGGAGTGCGGCGACGCTGCACTCTGGCAAGAACCAAGAACAACGTGAAGCAGCGCTACAATCGCTAAGAAACGGAGACTGCGATATCCTGGTGGCTACGGATTTGGCGGGACGGGGTATTGATGTGCAGGATGTGAGCCTTGTGATCAATTTCCAGATGGCGTCGAGCATCGAGGCATACGTGCACCGAATCGGTAAGTCGGACCGTTGTCTTGGTTTGAGTTGGATTTTGAAATTTGGACGCTAGGACGAACGGGACGAGCGGGTAAACAGGGAGTTGCGATAACGTTCCTGACGAACGACGACGACGAAGTGATGTGGGTGATTCCAGTTTTGGAAGCATATGGTTTACTGATTTCTTGTGCTGCAGGTACGATCTCAAGAATGGTAAGGCTTGGTTTTGCTTGTTTTGTTTTGATGAGATAGCTGATGTGATTGATGTGTACAGAGATTGCGAAGAGTCCTGTGAGCAAGGTTCCGATGGAATTGGCGAAACACGAATCAGCGCAGCATCGGGTTACGCGCGATATGAAGCGCAAGCGGGAGACCGAAGACCAGGGCTGAGCGGGAGCGCGGAAGGTGCAAGGTTGTATGAAGTTGTGCGTGATGTCATAATGCAAATCCAAGCGAGGTTATGGGTGCCGTTGTTATATTTTAAGTTGCAATGTGTGGGTTCTGCCGCGGGTATCCGCCCGCCAAGGCGTACGGCAATGTACCGCACGAATACGGCCGTGCAACAGCAGACAACTGGGCAGAAAATATGTGCGAAGGAGGGAGAAGAATAGTTGGTGACCGGAGCTTACAGTGAGCAAGAAGACTTGGGAGTTGGGCACGTTTCAACGCACACATGGGCTTGGACGAGAACATATGGGAAAAGAGCGAATGGGACTAGTCGGCGAGTGCGGTGCGGAGTGTGGTCAATAACCCCGCGCTTCACGAGCGTCACATCGCGATGCGGGGTGTGGAAAAATGATGAATTCCCCAATTAGGCGTTCGGCTGTGAATCGGCTTGGATTCCTGCTGGTTTCCGGGTCGAGTGGAATCGTTTGTAAAGTCGGAGAGAGGGTTTCCTGGAACATAGGACTTGGGTCATTGCATTACCTAGCATTGTCCGACAGGATCTATTATGGGGGCGAAGCGGATAGTTTATTGCGATTGGACAGGCGGCCGTGTCGGCATTGTAAGCGCAACTTATTCACTCGGTAAAATGGGGTCGGCAGCGTCATATAAATTTGTGGAACGAGAGGGAGGCTATGGTGGACAATGGTGCTATAGAATGTGGATAATGCCAGTGGTTGGGTGAGAGTATTGGCAGAATTATGGACTTTTGGCTTGTGCGAGGGAAACGCACCGGATTTCAGGATACGGATGTGTCAATATAAGTAGTCGGGGATAGTGGTGATTATCAACTCACTCATTTGTTTGGTCTGTTTGCCGCCCTCGCGCTTCCAGTCTCTTGACTTCCACCTCCACCATGCCCGCCGTCCAACTAGACAAACCCCAAGCCGTATGAATCTTTTGCCCGTTCCCCCCCGTTTGACCCGTTAACTCTACCCCAGCATCTCACCCTTCCCCTTCCCCCAAACCCCGTCCTCCTCACTCCACCAGAGGACCCTTCTCCTACTTCCCGCTCTCGTTTCCGTTTCTCTACCTCACGCAAGAATTCAGTCGGCCAATCCTCCGCCGTCGTTACCCCATCCCCCGCCCCGTCGCCCTCCGTCATGCCACCCGCGGGCTCGTCCAAGCACGGTCCGTTGCATGACCTCAAGCGTTTTCTAAACAACCACATTCCCCATTCCCCGGGCCACCACCAGCACACCCTTTCCTCTTCGGATCCTTCCCCACATCCTAATCCTGATCCACCCAATACCTACTTCGAGTCTACTCGTTCTCCGGGCGGGTCCCCCAAACCAGCACCCACCGCAAAGTCAAAGCCACCTGAACCAAAGGAAAAGGATCCTTCCAAGCGCGACGCTAAGCTTTCCTTCATGCGCAAGGATAAGCCTGCTGCACAAACTCCCATCAAGCAGAGCAAGGACAGGACTCCTCCGTCTCCCGTTCCTTCTGCTCACCCCAGCGACAAGCGGTCTTCGCGCTCTCCCACTGCCACTACCCTCTCTGTCGACCCACCCAGTCATACCCCCAGTCATACCAGCATCGTACATTCCCGTTCTAGTACGACACATCACAACTTTGCTTCGTTACAAGACGCGACCCACGCTCACCTCTCCAAGAAGTACGGCAAGTGGGGTCGTGTGCTTGGCAGCGGAGCTGGAGGTACTGTTCGCTTAATAAAGGGCAGCACAAAGTCCGGTGGATCCATTTTTGCTGTAAAGCAGTTCCGCCCCAAACGTGCCGGGGAAAGCGAGAAGGAGTATCAGAAAAAGGTCACCGCCGAATTTTGTGTCGGTTCGACTCTCAAGCACGCGAACATCATTGCTACCGTCGATATTGTCTCGGACCACGGCCATTATTACGAGGTCCGCTTTCTTATCCTCGTAATTATTCGCTCTTGGCGCTAACTTGGCTTCAGGTAATGGAGTATGCGCCTTACGACCTCTTCAGTGTCGTCATGTCTGGCAAGATGTGTCGCCCGGAGATCTACTGCGTTTTCCGCCAGGTCTGCGAAGGTGTCGAATATCTCCACGAGATGGGACTCGCACATCGCGATCTCAAGCTCGACAACTGCGTCATGACCACTGACAATGTTGTCAAGCTGATCGATTTCGGCACTGCGACCGTTTTCCACTATCCTGGCAAGGTGCTCACGACCGCAACGGGTATCGTAGGCAGCGATCCGTATCTAGCTCCCGAAGTTCTCAGCGGCGAGCCATACGACCCCCGGAAGACGGACGTTTGGAGTGTGGGAATCATGTTTATGTGCATGGTCCTCCGTCGTTTCCCTTGGACCATCCCCAATCCCAAGACGGATCCGAGCTTCAAGGCATTTGTTAATGCTCATCCCGACCTCTCCGTTAAACCTCCACCACGCATACGCAAGGCTGAGCCAAAACCGAAACGCGGCATCACGATGCCCTCGACCTCCGCTCTTGACGCCCCACGGCCGCTCATGCGTGAGCGCGCGAGCAGTACCAGCTCTCCGCACCTCGATCCACCGAGCACTTGCAACTCCTCAGAGACGACGTCGATTCTCAGCACAGATCGTGGTTCGGCTTCCACTGGCATCACTGACCCTCCATCGCGCATGACGACGCACAGTGACAAGTCTTCCTCAATACTGCTTGCTGCAGACGAGTTGGGTAGCCCGCGGAGGTTACAGCTCCAGAATGCGCAGCCGGTGTTCAAGAGTACCGTCACACTTCCTGCCGTCATGGGAGGACTGATGACAAGCGACAGTCCTATTGAGGTCGAGATGGACCCCAGCGTGCTGACTTTTGCGCGGCCTGGCAACTCAACCGAGTCTCTGCCACTGAGCCCCCGCGACCCATACGATTTAGCCTTCCCTTCGACGCCGACGAGCCAGATAGACGAGCTGCCGACACCGAGGGTGGGAACGATGCCCCTTGCGGTACCGTCGTCACCGACGCGAGCCCGCGCTGCTACGTTCAATGCGTTCCACACCTTGCAGATGCAGGCTGCCGACGTTGCTACTTCTGTTGTTGGTACTTCAATTTTTCCAGCATCGCAACAACATACCGCCGAATCGTCAATATCGATAACCTCATCGTCTGCCGATTCGCCCACACCAACACCTGCAGAGCCGTCTACAAGCAAGCCGGCTCCGAAGAAGCGTGTGCGTTCGGATAGCGTCACGACGTTTCACGGCGGCGGGTCCGAGTCGATCTTCCGCTTGCTGCCACGGGAGACACGGCCTGCTTTACGGCGGATGTTGTTCGTTGAGCCTTCGGCGCGTTGCACGCTAACGGACTTGCTCAAGGGTCGCGGCAAGAGCAGTAGCTTGCTGTGTGGGTGCCACATGCACGTGGACGGCGAAGGATTGGAGACCACTGATGATGTGATGTGTGCAGACCACGATTGTGAACCAGAGGAGGAGGATGATGGGGATGAGTGGTTGAAGAGCATTGAACCGTGCTCGCGCGAGGGCGTTGTACCGAAGCATGTGCACATTAAGGTTGCTATCCAAGAGAAGCAGAGCAAGAGACGTTTCTTTTAGCATCCGTGGCTCTCTACGCTGCTCTCTGGCTTTATTACACGCTCACGAATGCACCCACGACCATCATTATAGTCGGGTTACTCTTGCTCTGGAATGGAATGGACGCTGCAACGTAGTCTGGAATGGAACTGGAACGGACGCGACCGTCTTGGAATCTCCTACTTTACGACCCTCTTCTCGGTTTGCATCTGTTCGTTACCCGCGCCGCTACCGGTTCCGTCCTCACCGCCGCCTTCTATATCCTCATTCACGCCTCGCTCTTTACCATCCACGCCCGCCCACGCCGCATCGTTTTTGTTTCGGTTTTATTTTTCATTCTATTATACACATACATGCGTACCGCCATCTTTCTCTTCGCGTGATGTGTCCTACATCCTACTACCCCACTACCTTATACCGACTCAGTCTCGTGGCGTGTCTGCCGCGATGATTCTTTCCGAGTTATGCTTGGACCCGCCCAAAAGTTTACCCGTACATACCTTCATCTTCTTTCGCTTCCTTTTTTCATATCTATTTTTTAGACACAGTGCTCTTCGCCCCTGTAATCTCATGTAGTACGTATGGTATCAACGACACAGTAAAATATAACGAACTCTTGCAATCTATCTTTCGAATCGTATCTTTCGGGTCGTATCGGTCCGGAACGACTGAGAACACCAAGGGCTTTCCACAGTCGCTTTGCCGCTGCCTCGCGAAGAATAAGCGCACAGCACCCGCCTTTCCCGCCAGATGAGCCACCATCAGGTTGTGTAAAAAATACATACGACAATCAAACAGGCTGTCTACAAGAGGTCGTCGACCTCGCGGCGCCCGTCAGCTGCATCATTCGCATCTGGCTTCCCATCCCCATTACCCTTCTTCTTCGCGTCGTCTTTGTTTTTGTCGGATGGTGGCTTACTATCCGCTTTGACATTCCAATTAGCTTCACGCAGAATGGCTGCGATTCGATCCCGCGCCGCCGCCTCGGCGGCTTGTGGGTTCGCAGCCTCATCGACGCCATCGACTGGGATTTCGTCCACGAATTGAATGACAATATTACCGTCGCCATCGTCGATCATCTCCATCTCGCCGGACTTCCCCCATTGCATTTCCTTGATCGCGTCAAGAGCTTTGCGCAAGACTTCACTGTAACCACCGCTGCTCTTCTGGGACGATTGCCCTCCCGCGCCACCTTTGCTCCCTCCCGTATCTTTGGGCGCGGCGGGCGGAGGTAGCGGCAATACGGGCTTGCGGCGAGGGCGCTGCAGAGGATGGTCCGCGTCCGGGAGAAACACAGCGCCGGATCGGTCAGGTAATTGACCGGCTATAATCTCGCGACAGGAGATGGATGCCTGCTCGCCAACACCCTTGGCCATAAAGCCTGGCTCGCCGCACAGCCGTGGTGTATGTACAACCATAACGTACGAACATGTCTTGCTCTCTTTAACAAAGGCAATGGTATCGGTCGTTGCCATAGAGCAATGGAACTACAGAGATGTCAGCGTAAGTGTATAGCGGTATGGGGCCCTGTGGGCGCTCTTACTTGCACTTCAACTTCACGGGGTTTTCTGTGTTGGGAAAAAATTAGCATGACAAACGGAGAATGCGAACCTCGGCCGAGGATATCTCGAGGACTTACCCATTCTTGTCGCAAAGCGTGCCGTCACCCCAGCGCTGGACCAGATAGCGGGATCCTGCATTACGCGCGAGTTCAAGGTTGTGTGCAAGGGCGTCTTGCTGAGCGATAGTGAGGTCTGCACCAGGCGCTGGTGGTGCGCGTCCCAGCGTGTAGGCTTCCCACTGCAAACACACACCAATGAATTTTCATGCAGAAAAAAAACATGAAACAAAAAAAATTACATCAGGATCTTCCTCGGGGCGATGGGTACCTGCGAAGAAGTTGAGACCACGCGAAAGCATTCACACGAATTGCGAAATATATTCTTACCGGCAGATGGACGTGCCTGGATCAATTCGCGGAACTGACGAATTTCTCCATCGCGGCCGTGGCAATACGAATACGTGAACCAAGCTTGCCGGTGCTTCGACATTAATGAAATCAGTCAGAGCAGGAGTACGCATCGTTCCGTGCATACATAAAGACAGGTTCCCTCGAGTGGTAAGAGTAAAGACCAGCTATGAGCGGGGGTTGGTTCATCCTCGTCTTCGTCGAGTTCGGCATCAGGGGAAGGCTGCTCGAGAGGCTTAGGAATGAGACAGAGATATTGGTCGGGGCCCATTTTGAGATGCTCGAGTGAATAGTCATTATTTGGCGCGTGCCCGTCGGGGGTCTGCACGCTCATGAATAAAGTTTAAATTTGACTGAGAAGGGCGGACCGAGGCGAGGGAGACGTCTTCATGTGCAACGCCGAAGGAGACTTGGTCGTCGTCTTGACCGTCGCCGAGGGCAGGAGGGTGCCAGGAGTCGTCCCAAGGCTGGTCTAGAAATTCACGAATACCGCCACGTAGGCCGTGTGTGAGCCATTGCTGAGCAGTCTCATTTGCAAGAGGAAGATGGTTGAGGAACTGAACGTTGTACTTGGGAAACGCGGCGGGGTCGTCAGGCACGGCGTGGATGATGCGGGAGACGACGAGAGGAGGGAGGAGGAGGAAGAGAGAGAGCATTGCCATTTGCCGCGGGGATGGAAAGCGCGAACGTGACAATCACGTTGTGCGACAGCGTGACGCATGCAAATCCGTGAATATCCCCGAATTGCGACCGCGCATAAAATGTTGCATGTGCTTATATCACGGCCAGTATCAGAATCGTTGTGTTGATATTTGCCCTGTTTTCGCTCTCTTCTCTTCTGTTACGTGAACTACGCCCCCAATATCTCGTCAAAAATCGATTTAAACCGATTTAAACGACACTTAATCGGCGGAATTCTCTGAATTCCAGAGGAATTCTTCTAAATTCGGCACTCTGAGCGTTGATTAAAGCCGGCCAGCCTTCTTCTCTCCCTTCGTCCCTCGCCTTCCATCTCATGGCCTCTGCCGACCCCGTCCCAGATAACGACGACCTCACCAAGGACGTTGACGACGGAAAGGAGGACGACGCTCAGGCTGAGCCAGACCCTTGTCCGTATTTTCTAGCCTTTTTTTCCCAACGTCCTTCAACGCGCTCATCGCGCTCTTTTCTCCCCTCAGCCGTTCAGGTCGACACCCCAGCCAAGCGTGGACGCGGTCGTCCCAAGGGCAGCAAGAACAAAAAGGCCGCACCGAGCGCCGCCGAAGGGTCGACCACCCCACGGAAGCGCGGCCGTCCGCCCAAGGTACCCGCGCGCCAGGTCACGCGTCGTCTCGCACGCTCATCCCATTGTCACAGGTCCCGAAGGACGACGATGACAAGGACGCAGATGAGGACGCTGATGGCGAGGACGAGCCCGCGCCTAAGCGCAAGCGCGGTCGCCCCCCTAAACCAACCGTCCCAGCCGACCCCAACGCACCCCCCAAGAAGCGTGGTAGGCCTCCCAAGAAACCTGCCGAAGTTCCACAGACCGAGGACGCCTAGTTCGCCTCTTCTACCATATCCGATTTTCTCGTCCGATTACAATCCTCGCTTTCGATCGTCTTACCGCGCGCTGCCCCCCGTACTTGCCTTATGACCCGCACGAAACGCCAGACACAGTGGACTTTTCTACCCCCCCTTCCCCCGCCGTTTTTGCTAGCTACACGCCGTGCCACCCGCCTCTCGTTTATTCATGTGTTCATTCATCCGACCTATTTAAGAGGACATGTACACATCCAATATATCGTCTCGTCCTGACTATGTGAAAATACCAAGTACACATGTTGAAAAAAAGAAGCAGCATTTATCCATCCCAACTGTCCAACAAGATTTATGATTTACCCCAATTCACGTTCCTCAGGGAATATCCTACATTTCATAATTTCTCCGAGACTGATCTACGTGCCCACGTCTTGTATTCTACATGCAAGGCAAATTCCCCAAAGCAATAGACGACCTTACATTCATTGTTTCCGTATTTGGCGTGAGAAGGTCCGCCACAAAAGACCCATCACGCCCACCCCTACCGCACCGAATAACCCCGTACCTGCCCACCCTAGCCCAGTCAGTATTCGTGACTGCCGCTCCGCCCTCTTCATGGCCGTCGAGTAACTCACATCGGGTCGGAACGTTACCATCGTGTAAAGCGGGAGCCATCCCGAAATAACTGACGCGAACGTTGCCCGAGACAACAGCGGCAGCATCGAGGGCAAGGAAATTTTCTGCCGTGCCGTGACAGAGTACAGAAACGCATCCACGGTCTTGCGAAAGATGTAGGCTGGCGTAGTCACAGAATGCCGCATTTCCACACTGTAACATGAAGAAAGAGTTAATATTAAAACTTTGATTCGCGGGTGTGAGCACAAACTAATTAGCCATGGCCAGATCGCAGATGGCGACGAGGTCGTCATGCCGGGTTTCAGAGTACCGTGCAAGAGCCCCAGCCAAGTTTTGGTCGACGTGGCCAGGGGTGACAGTTTCCGATGTTGTCGCGGCTACTTTGGCTTCCTCCAACAACGCGTCCAGCACTCGGACATCTTCCAACCCGCAGTTCAAACCTTGGCCGTAGAAAGGCGCCATCGAATGCGCGCTGTCTCCCAAGAGAATGGCACGATCCAAGTAATGATAAGGATTCGACTGTGATTTTTTGGCTCAGCAAAATTGGGGCGTGGACGCAATTAATAAACTTGATGTATTACCTTGGTGCAAATTAACGGGCTTCTTGGATTCTGCGCCCAGTCTCTGGAGAGGTTATCTTGCCCGATAAGCTCCAGTGCGTCCGGAAAATGTTTTTTGAACCACGTCAAGAAAGTGTCGCGATCGGCCAGGGGCACCAGAACAGCGGTCGGTGCAAAGAGCGTGCATGTAAAGGATCTGTCCTGGGAGAAGACCGGCCTTGAGAAAAAACAAAGAAAGGTGTAAAAAGAGCTCCTGGTGACGTGAGCTTACTTTGTTTGGTAGGGCAATAAACATGAATGAATGGCGAGGCCAAATGTGAAGATGGTCCGGATCAAGTACGAAAACTGGGTCTCCATTACTATCTCGGCCGGCCGGCATTCTGAACTCGACATATTCATCTCTCAAATATTCTTGCTGGAAATCCATTCTGATACGTGAAGCAGAATGAGCGAAATTTATCAGCGTGGGTGAAGAATCTCATAGAAAATCCGTTTTGTACATGCCTGACCACCTTCATCATCTGGCGCCGAATCACAGAATAGCTGCCATCTGCGCCGACGCAGAGATCAAAGTCCACAGTTCGCGTCGCGCCACCGTCTAAAACAGTCATGGTTTTCTTGTCAAAGTCGACAAACTGCACTTTGTGTTGGAAGAACAACCGAATATTCGGCGATGATGCAGCGTTATCCAGTAGACTCTCATTGAGCAGGGCGCGGTCAATTGAATTTATGCACTATTTGAGCCAAAAAAAATAATTGGAAAAACGGTATTAGTTCCGCGTTACGATCCCGTAGAGAAAAGAAACATGGAACTCCGACCTGTCCATCTCTGTCGTATAATTGGCTGTCCAGGGAGCAGTCTGGATGATGTATCATGCGGCCTTTCATGGGAATGACGGTTTGCAGGAACCGCTGCGCCGCAAGGGGGTCAATAACTTGAATAGCAGCAAGTCCACGGTGCGAGATGGCAAGATTTATTGATCGGAGTTGGCCCTTCCTCGATGAGGGGGCACGCAGGTCTAGAAGAAGCGATTGTTGAGCCATTTGCGGAATTGCTTCTGGGCCGTCTTGAGACTTCTGCAAGTCCACCAACTTACCGGACCGTCCTTCGAAGACAGTGACCTCCCAGCCACGACGGGCGAGAGAAATTGCAGCTAGACAGCCTACTGGCCCGGCACCGACAACCACAGCTTTCCGGGTACGTTGTTTCGAGTAGATGGAAGAGAATGAGGGGAAACGGCCGAGGTCTATCTGTTCACCTTCTGAGGGTGGGTTGCGGGCGTGTTCTTCGGGAAACGCCTGCGTCGACATCGTAGCCCGAAAGGGAGGTAAGGCAAAGACTGCTTCCCCGATATGGAAATGGCAGGACACTTACTAAGAACAGCCACAGGCGATCGCCGATCACCAAGTTCGCCGCTTATTGCAGTTCAACCATGTCTTCACCTCTATCCGGCCAGTTCGTGATCCCTACAAACAGAGAGATCGGCGCTTCCAGCCATTCTGAACCAGGTTCGTTCGCATCGTCGACCTGCAACCGTCGGTAAGCACCCAAACCGGATTTAGACAACGCTTGTACATACCTTTGCGGCAATTCGCTCGGTCCCATGTCAAAGCGCTCGAAAGCTCTTGTGGAAGAGGAGCTCAAGGTGTGGGCAACCTGGTAATAATTCTTAGTTTGGCGTGTTACTGTGTCCGTAACAACTGCCATTGTCCACAGCGCAGTCACCGGCCATTTCACCTCTCATCCACACGGACGTGGTTGGGCTGATTTCTGTGATCACATAACGCCACCGCTGGCCGAATTGGTAGGAAAGTTACCCATGTTGATTTTCTTCGCGTCCACCCATGAATCGTTCTCATAGGCGCTAAAGAGAAGGAAGTAGCTTGCATGGGAACCTTGACGGCGAATCTGCATCTTATGATGGACTCCTTCTACAAACCTACTCCTCAACGGTACAAGATTTTATGTGAAGCTCACGCCTTCCCCTCGGATCAGGCTAGTTCAGCCTTGGGCAGCTCTTGCTCGGCGTGTGGTTAATATCGATCTTGCAGTATGCTTTCGCTTCACAAGCCCTTGCCCATGGCTTCGATCCCGCGAACGCCGTTCTAGAGATGTCTCCTCGCTCGGGTGAATACACCCTTCGAGAAGAGGACATCTTAACCATGATTGAACGCGAAGGATCCTCTATCGCCCTCGTCATCTTCGCGGGAGTCCAATATTACACAGGCCAATGGTTCCCCATGCAGTCCATCACTCGCGCCGCACAAGCTCAGGTATCCCGCTCTACTATTTGCTTTGTGATATTCCTGACGCTCTATAACTGATGAATGCCAAGTAGGGTTGCATATGCGGCTGGGACCTTGCCCACGCTGTAGGGAATGTTCCCCTCTCCCTCCACGATTGGGGCATTGATTTCGCTGTCTGGTGCACTTACAAATATATGAACGCCGGTCCGGGTTCAATTGCTGGACTTTTTGTTCATGAAAAATGGAAGGAGACTGAGCTACCCAAGCAAGTTTATCTTGATTCGTTGAACGTGATTCTCAAGTGAAGCTAGATTCGCGGGATGGTGGGGTCACGATCCGGCCACCAGGTTCGCCATGCCTCCTAAATTTTCACCCATCGAAGGGGCGCAAGGGTTTCAGCAATCCAACCCTGGAATTCTGGTTGCGGCTTCACTGCTAGGCTCTCTTCAAGTTTTCAAGGAAGTAGGAATGATGCAACCGCTCCGCGAGCGATCGTTACAGCTTACTGGCGCATTGGAAAGCCTTCTGAAGAAATCTCAATATTTTGTACCCGTCGAGGAGGCTTCCACAAGACAATCTACCAAACCCGCGTTCACAATTATCACTCCGGATGACCCGAGCGGTCGCGGCGCACAATTGTCACTTTTATTCCTTCCTAGCGGAGTGATGAACAAAGTTCACGATGCGCTGAACAAACGAGGCGTCATTGGCGACGAACGCAGGCCCGACGTTATACGTCTTGCCCCTGCTCCCTTGTTCAATACCCTCAAGGATTGCGAACAGGGTGCGATGATTTTGGAAAGTGTTTTCGATGAATTTATCTAGAGTCTGCTTGGAATCCGTGTGGTCGACTATGTATGCTCTGTCTACAAATACATTGCTGCAAGATTAGACAAACCGTCGCAAACGACATGTCATTGCCTCGGGTGTGAATTGGCGAACACTGATGAGGAAGTCCCACCGAAAACCAAGTACGTATAGATCAGTCGGAGATGAACTGAAATTCAAGTCCCGAATAGGTGAGAAAAAATCGGCTGCCAAACAACTTGCCTCGCAAGAGACCTTTGCACAGCTCTGCAACATTCGGCAACGGAACCGGACTCTACTAACGGATCCATTTATTGGCGGAACAGCGTCTCAATTTTCCCGTGTGGCGTTAGACAGATTGTGTCAGAGAGGGAAGCATCTTTCGTTGGCTCGAGAACGGAATATCGGTATGCCAGCTTCGTTTGGGGTGCGGGAAGTCAAGCGGCCCACTACCTTGCAGTCAAAGCTTTCCAGCGGTGCTCCCGCACAAGATCTACTCACCCGCACCCAGACGAGCTGTACGCGGCGATTTTGCAACAAAAACAAGCTTTCTTCTGCGCTCGGCAGCTGTTTTAGGAGCGAAATCCATAATAATGTCAATGCAGCAGGCGCAAAGCATCGATTTCTCTTTCACGCACTGGCAGGCCCTCGACATGATCATCCGCTCAAGAACGGGCTGTCTTGGTCTCGACTCACCCGCGTGGGCACTGTGGTTTGAGTTGATTGGAGCGCTTAGAAATGGGCATGGAGACTATGTGCTGCACAAAGAGCTACAGAGAGCCGTCCAAGTTGCCAGAGCCTTGTGACCTATGAGCCTGAGGAACTCCCTGCTTGCAGTCTGCTTGCTTGTTTACATTTTCACCGCGAAAGTCAAGCAATATAGTCATGCGCCGGTGCTGGAAATTGTCTTGAATTGAAATCTCTGAAAATACTGTAGTCTGCAGCGCTGTCGGCTTTGGTCCAAGTTTGATTCGCGTCTGAGAGACTCACAAACTGTATTGAGAGGAGTTCGTTCAAACGCGTGACGTCACGCTCGCGTTTTCTTTCCCAACCACCATTCCTAATAACTTGAACGGCTATTGTAACTGTGTTTCAAAGCACACCTGTTTCTTTACGTCCTCTCTTGTTCGAAAAGGCAACTTGTTGCTCAGATCTGGTCGTTTCCTGGACGGGGAATCGGGATGCTTGAATTTGTTTTCAGTTCACCATTCGCGCTCTCGATATGATCCGCAGAGTTTTCTAATGCTCAAGGTTGGACCGGCTAAAGCGCTCGCTCGCCAACAGGCACCGTTGCACGTACTCGGCGACCCGAAACAACACGACTGAGCATTACAGGATGATTGCAGGTCGGGAAATCTCCGAAGCAAGATTGAACACACCTGTCTGATTGTCCCATATCGAGAAACGCTGCCTCCAAATTTCAGAGTACGGGAGCAACCGCTCTTACCACACGGAATGAAATTCTTGACGCGTTTTATGCGCATTCGGCCGAATGTCCGACTTCGAGGAGCTTCGAGGAAGAACATCCTCGGGAGTGACCTGGGGTAGTTGATGCTAGCAAACTAGGACACGGTCGTCGACGACTATGCTCGGAAAATCTCTTCGACGAACCTTGTGGCCCGTACGATCCTCTCAGTCTTCGGGACCCACCAGGAAAATCGTGTCTGTAAGCTCAATCAAGGCTGAAAACACCAAGGTATCACAATTCGACCCGAATCTCTTTCGTGTTAGCCCGAATTCTGCTAGCCTTGGACCTCACCTCAATACTCGCTCATCGAACATGAATACGACGCCCTTGTTGTGTGGGTTATATGTTGCGGTCTGTGCTTTGTCGACTCTTACTGTCAATAGCGGCGCCGGTGGTGCTGGCTTGCGAGCTTCATTTGGTTTATCTCAAGCCGGTTTCAAGACCGCCTGTATCTCAAAGCTGTTTCCTACCCGGAGCCACACTGTGGCTGCTCAGGTGTCTGCCACGTACTGTACAACATTGTAAACCGCTGAGCGTGGTTTAGGGTGGTATCAACGCGGCGCTGGGGGTAAGCCGTCTCGCCTGAATCTCAACCTTAGGATTTCCCTGTCCTTTAGAACATCACCGAGGATGACTGGCGGTGGCACATGTATGATACTGTGAGCCAGGAATTTCATCTTTCGATCTGGACTTGATGTCTTGAAGGTCAAGGGTTCCGACTGGCTAGGTGATCAGGATGCGATTCATTATATGTGCCGCGAAGCGCCACGCACAGTTATCGAGGTGTGATGTACTCATTCCTCGCAGTGTAAGTTGAAACTTCCCTTCTACAGCTGGAGCATTTTGGCGTGCCATTTTCTCGTACAAAGGAAGGCAAAATATATCAACGAGCGCTAGGGGGTCAATCGTTGGAATACGGCAAAGGTGGTCTGGCATATAGATGCGCCGCTGTCGCGGATCGTACTGGCCATGCGCTTCTGCACACCCTCTATGGCCAGTCTCTGCGCCACAACACGAACTTTTTCATCGAATATTTTGCTCTGGATTTAATTATGCAAGACGGTGCATGTGTAGGTGTCATTGCTCTCAACATGGAGGATGGGACTCTCCACCGATTCCGAGCGCACAAGACGGTGTTGGCTACTGGCGGCTACGGGCGGGCTTACTTCAGCTGCACAAGTGCCCATACTTGCTCTGGAGACGGCAACGCTATGGTCGCTCGTGCCGGACTTCCCTTGCAAGATCTGGAGTTTGTGCAATTCCACCCGACTGGCATCCACGGCTCCGGTTGCCTAATCTCCGAAGGTTCTGCTATTCCTTCTAGAACCGTATTACAGAATCTAAATCTAACTACTGGGTAGGCTGCCGCGGCGAGGGAGGCTACCTTCTCAACTCTCATGGAGAACGGTTCATGGAGCGCTATGCTCCGACAGCCAAAGACCTGGCTTCCCGCGATGTAGTATCTCGGAGTATGACGGTCGAAATTCGGGAAGGTCGCGGTGCTGGGCCCGACAAAGACCACATCTACTTGCAACTCAGCCATTTGCCTCCCGAGGTTCTCCACGAACGCCTGCCAGGAATTTCAGAAACTGCTTCCATTTTCTCTGGCGTTGATGTTACCAAAGAGCCCATTCCTGTCTTGCCCACGGTTCACTACAACAGTACGTCTTCGCCGTCTCTAGTCACAATAAGTTTGCTCACCCTTTCGTAGTGGGCGGTATCCCCACAAAATACACTGGAGAGGTTCTCACAGTTGATGCCCAAGGAAAGGACAAGGTGGTCCCTGGTCTCTATGCTGCAGGCGAAGCTGCTTGTGTTTCTGTTCACGGCGCCAATCGTCTCGGTGCCAACTCGCTGCTGGATATTGTCGTATTCGGGCGTGCCTGCGCAAACCATATCAAGGAGACCCTCACCCCCGGGCAACCCCACAAGGCCATTCCTGAGGAGGCTGGGATTAACAGCATTGAATTCATGGACAAGATCAGGTACTCGCGAGACCGATTTCAAACCTTCTATAAATTCGCTGAACAATTATAGACAGTCGGATGGACCGGAGTCTTCTACTGCAATCAGACTCGGTATGCAGAGGGCTATGCAAGCCAATGCAGCTGTGTTCCGGTCCGTGTGTCCCTACTAATTTTCTACGGCGAGTTTGGGAAAAACAGGCAGAACACAGTCCTCTTTGGATGAAGGTGTCCATGACCTACGTGCCATCTACGCAAGATTCGACAGTATTGGCATCAAGGATAGAAGCATGATATGGAATTCGTCAGTGTTTTTTGAGCACTTTGAAGCATATTCCAAAGACATGGATCTCTAGGAACCTCATTGAAACGCTCGAACTCCGAAATCTTCTGCAATGTGCCGTCCAAACGGTCGTAGCTGCGGCTGCTCGACGGGAGTCGCGTGGAGCTCATGCGCGTGAAGACATCCCCGCCGTGCGTTCTTCCCGTTCTCGTCTTTTCTTCCCCTTTGAAGACATTTCAAGCGTGATGATGTGAACTGGATGAAACATACCTTGACATATCAACCTGATTCATTCAAGCCTGATGTTGAGCTACGATATCGGGATGTAGTTGGAACCACGCTCGATGAGAAGGAGTGCAAGGCCGTTCCTCCGATTAAGCGTGTATACTAGGAATACTATAGATTGGACAGTTGCCAGTCTCGGTAAAGTAGTACCGCGTGTAGGAATATGTAATTGATTTAGGGAGACCTGTATTCTTTCTCCACTTCCAGTGTGAATTGTGCGCGAGTCGCGAGACGCGCTCGAAAAGGAGAAAGTCGCGTGATCGTGATTTCTCCACTTTTTCAATTCTCTCATGTTCTGCAGGCGGCGTTTGCTTTCTACGGTTCCATGGTTCGTTGACCCCGTCCAACCTGCACGAGCACCTCAATTCGTTCGACGGCTACCTCCCCATCTGCCTACGACAGAACCCCCTCCACTACCCCACGATGCCCCGCAACCGCTGAAGGACCTCCATGCCCAGCTCGTCCAATCGCCCCTCCTGGACCCCACCACGCTTCTCGTTTCGCAACCCCAAAGTCTTCCCGAAGGTCCCGCGCTGCCTCATCGCGAGCCGCAGGGCCGCCGGAAGAGGGGCGGGACGTATTATGGCGAATCTAGTTTTGAGATCCCTGGGAGTTTATGGAGCTGGATCGTCATGGCTCAGGTTATTATTCGCATTGGACGCTTGGAGGTGCTGTAATCCCGTCTCATTGCTTCGCAGGTTAAAGAGGGTACGGAGAACAAGGGGGCGATAGAGTCTGTTGTGCGTGTTGTTCGAAAGACGGTTCGTAGCTCTGGTATATCAATTGGTTGGTACCTTGACTGACATATGCTTCCTCCCTCTTTCTAGCTGCTGGGTGTCCGCCCTCCGTTGCCGATTCCACCGAATGCTAAACAACGCGTGCATAATGGGTGGGCGATGATAGATGCGGGGCCATTTGCTGTTCATATACTCAGCAAGCAAGCCAAGGATCGGTATTTTCCGTCAGATAGGTATGACCGTAATAGGTGGTAGTGTGCTCAGAAAAAGTACATATATCCTGATTGTAATTTTCTACTGTGTTATCGCATTCGCTCAGAATGATAACAAGACTATCATCTCTCCGAGCCGCCGGAGTCGGCGACTGGTTTCGAAGTGGATACTCCGCAAACCAGCTCCAACCTGAGAGAAAAGATAAGAGAGAGCCATGACGCAGATTGCGTACAACATGAGTAGTAGATATCCGAGAAGAGGATAAAAAGTCGAGATGTAGATGTGAAGCCCCCATTGAAACCATCTGCTTACTATTATAATGGCTGTGAACGATAGAAACCTACCTACCGGTCCCCAGGTGGTCGGCGTATGGCCAGGTCAAGACACACTATGATGATTATATTTTGGCGTTGAACTAAACGTCTTGCACAGGTGTCGCGAATCCTACATCGTCCTCGAACGCGTCGGATCCAATGGCAACTAACTTTGTTCGTGTGCTTTCACTTCGGGTTGAACGCGGCTAACAATGGTAACAGGTCACTGACCCGACGACCTCTGAGCGCGGGGCTGGCGCAGGACCCAATTTCGAGGGAGACAAACAAGCGCAACGGACTCTGAAGGAGCAAGCTGGTGTGGTTGAGGCGCGGCCAGGCATCATTGAGTCGACGAATGTTCATCCGCTGCGCCCGGATTCGAACGACGGTGGGTCTCGATTCCAGGGAAACCTTGGGCATAGCTGATAGATTACATTACTAGAGGATGGTTGGGCACATGCAACGACGAAAGCAGGGAGTCAGAAGACGAGCGAGCTTCCTGCAGCAGGAGTGGGTGAACAGGCGTTGAACATGGCGACAGGGGGCGCGAAGATGGCGTATGGATATGCTGCTGGGAACGAGGAGGTGAAACGAGAGGGAAGTGAGCAGCTGTATGGAAAGAAAGAGTAGAGTAGATCCACCAAACTAAACTTGTACAAATATACGTCTTTTATTCTCTACTGCCATGACTTCGCGAGCTGGTGGCCTGTACGGTGGTCTCACCTTTTCCACCGGCGCAACTGTTCCTTCAGCTCCCTCCGCTGCCTTGCCCTCCTCATCCACCCCCGACCCCGCACCCGTTCAACCTCCTCCTGCGCCACCACAACTCGTAACCGCAGAAGAGCAGCCTCCACAAGAAAATGTCGGTGGCGATCCAGCACCCGCCTCTGCAAAGGCCCCAGCCGGTACTTTCTGTTGCGCATATGCGGATCGAGAATTCGTTTATTAAAAAAACTCTTCGTGTCGCTCCGAAGGATGGTCCGCAGCCCTCGCCTTTGCTCCTGTAAGGCGCACTGCTGCCCAGAAAACAAAGCCTGTCGCTGTTAGACTCCCTGTCGGCGCAGCACTCACCTCCGCGACCTCATCCGCCGTCGTTTCCTCCACCGCTGTCGTGTTTGCCCCACCAGTCCTCGCAGAAGCTACCCATGAGCCGGCAGAAACCTCCGGGTGGGGAAAGAAAGTTAAGCCACCGTCGATGGTGCTGGACGAGGATGTCAACGGATACAAAGCCTCCCACAACAAAAAGAAGGGAGCTGGCGGCAAGGGCAAGGGCCGCAGGGTGCGTGGCGTTTAGCCGTTCTTGTCCGCTCCCCATCTCTATCCTACTAGAACAAGAACAATAATGCCCCTTCATTGTCCGTATGGGACCCCATGGAACTGTATGACCCTCTACGCCCCAACGATTACAACGAATTCAAGGTCTGGAAGCAAAAAGACCGCATCGACCGACGCGAACGACTGGCCGAAGAGCGCCGACGCGAAGACCGCAAACGCGGCAGACGCAGTGGTGGCTACTCCGACAGTGATGGCACCCCCTCCGACGACGATGAGCGACCCAAGAAATCTAGTTGGTTCATTCCGTTGGATGCATCTCTACAAACTCTCACCGTCTTACAGGCCGGTACGAAGATACCGATCGTTGGACAAGAACGGACGAGGAGCGACGCGAAGTTGAAGAGAGGCTTGGACTCGGGGCTTCGGCTGCTCCCCCTGCTGCCCCGCCTCCAGCCAGTCTGACTGGTGATGAGGCCTATCAACGCCGCCTAGCAATGTCGGAAGGAAAACGACCACCTTCACCCCCTCCGCCCGCTTCGACCGGCGATGTAGCTGAACAGGACCAGGATGTCATTCCTGGATTACTAATGAACACACCTAACGTCGCACCTCCGCGTGAAGAAACAGGCGAGGAAGCATACCTCCGACGCGCCGCTATGGCTTCTGTTGCCCGCCCCGCGCCCCCTCCTCTCACTCGCTCGCCCTCTCCGCCGTCGTTGGCGTACAATCCCTTCGCACCGCCCTCGATGCCGCCACCACCTCCTGGTCCACCACCTGCGGTAACGGCTGCTTTGGATGCACGCGTCAAGGCTGCAGCTGCCATCGCCTCACGTTTGGGTGCCCTTGCTCAAGGCGCTCCCGAACCCGCTGGTGAAGACAAATCTGTGTCTAAAAAGTACGGCTCTCCCCCTGTCTTCACTAATCACTCATCCCTTCGCAGACCTGATCCTCATGGCTTCGCTCAGCGCCTCATGGCCAAGTGGGGACACAAAGAAGGTAGTTCGCCATTGTCTTGCTGTTGGCATCTCAGAAATTGATTCTCGTCTAGGGCAGGGCTTGGGCGCCGATGGCTCAGGGATCGTGAATGCTCTCACTGTAGAACAAGTTTCGCAGGGGAAAAGCAGCAAACACAAACCCCAAAGTGGCGGCCCTTCGGCAGGCAAAGGTATCGGTATCGGCTCGAAGATGGGGAAGATCATCAACAATAATGAGGACGCCAAAACGAGGGAAGACCGTGAGCGATTCGGCGAGCCCAGTCGTGTCGTGGTTCTTACCAACATGGTGGGACCGGAAGACGTTGATGATGACTTGAGCGAGGAAATTGGTTCGATTGTCGCCTCTTTGGTTGCTGGGCTGTTCTCACTCTCGTTATACGCTTAGGTGACGAATGCTCGAAGAACGGCGTTGTTGAGCGCGTGGTCGTTCATTTCGTGAGTCCGCCCCCATCGAATCCAGAGGACGCCGTTCGAATCTTTGTCGTCTTTGGCGGTCCTGTCGGTGCATGGAAAACTGTTCGCGAGCTCGATGGTAGATTCTTTGGCGGACGATCAACCAGAGCTCGATACTTCCCCGAAACTCTCTTCACTCAGCATATTCTCGATGTAGCGTTGTCTTGAATTAACATGTAACAAACCTCTGAATGGTTATCGGCGCCATAATTTATTACTTAGAATTGCAAGGATACAGGTTTCTAGTACACGCGTTTGAAAGGAGGGACTGCCTTGCACTCATTTTCGTCGAGAGTTGTGCCGATGACAGCGCGGTACTGGAGTTCAACGTCCGGTGACGAGGAATCGCGTTGGAATGACAAAGTGTGTTTCATCCAGTTGGCATCATCACGCTGTAATGGACAAGTCAGCATGCAAAACGGAACCAACGAAAAAATGAAAGCAGACCTCGGGGAAGTCTTCGCGAGCGTGGGCACCGCGAGATTCCTTGCGAGCAGCAGCCGCAGTGACGGTTTGAACAGCACATTGCAAGATGTTGCGAAGCTCAAGGGTTTCAACGAGGTCACTGTTCATTGATTCGGTCAAAGAACATGTAAGATGTTTCTAAGAGCACTTACGAATTCCAAATCATACTCCGGTCTTTGATTCCAACATTGTCGTAGCTCTTGTAGATGGAGCGAAGCTTCTGCACACCTTCGTCCAGGGTGTCCTGGGTGCTACACTTATTTCAGCAACGACCAATTGCGCCTCAAAACGTTACAGACGACGAACCGGAATACAGCGGCGTCTGCCTGCATGGCTTTCTGCATGTCAAGCCGGATTTTGGCGGTGGGCTCTGGTCCATCTGAGGTTCTACAGGCGAGGAGTTAGTTACAGTGCGTTGAACACGGTGATCCAGGTTACCTGATCTTGTCCATGAATTCAATGCTGTCAATCCCAGCCTCCTCAGGAACGGCCTTGTGAGGTTTGCCGGGAGTAAGGGTCTCCTTGATATGATTTGCGCAGGCACGCCCGAATACGACAATATCCAGCAGCGAATTAGCACCGAGACGATTTGCGCCGTGAACAGAAACGCAAGCAGCTTCGCCTGCAGCATAGAGACCGGGGACCACCTGGTCCTTTCCTTGGGCATCAACTGTGAGGACTTCTCCGGTGTATTTTGTGGGGATACCGCCCACTACATTAGTGTGAGCAGACTGAATGCGACCGGAGACGACGAAGACGTACTGTTGTAATGAACTGTGGGCAGTACAGGAATGGGCTCTTTGGTAACATCGACGCCAGAGAAAATGGAAGCAGTTTCTGAAATTCCTGGCAGACGTTCGTGGAGAACTTCAGGAGGCAGATGGCTGAGTTGCAAGTAGATGTGGTCTTTATCAGGCCCAACACCGCGACCTTCACGAATCTCAATCGTCATACTACGGGAAACAACATCGCGTGAAGCCAGATCTTTTGCTGTAGGAGCATAGCGCTCCATGAATCGCTCTCCTTCAGAATTGAGAAGATACCCTCCCTCTCCACGAGACCCTGATCAAGGCGTTAGAATGTGTTATATGAACAAGGCGAACCCCACCTTCGGTAATCAAGCATCCAGAGCCATAAATACCAGTCGGGTGGAACTGCACGAACTCCAGATCCTGCAAGGGAAGTCCGGCACGAGCGACCATAGCGTTGCCGTCTCCAGAGCAAGTATGGGCACTTGTGCAGCTGAAGTAAGCCCGCCCATAGCCTCCAGTAGCCAACACCGTCTTGTGCGCTCGGAATCGGTGAAGAGTCCCATCCTCCATGTTGAGAGCAATGACACCGACACATTCACCGTCCTGCATGATCAAATCCAGAGCAAAATATTCGATGAAGAAGTTCGTGTTGTGGCGCAAAGACTGGCCGTAGAGGGTGTGCAGAAGGGCATGGCCAGTACGGTCAGCAGCAGCAGCGCAGCGGTAGGCCTGACCGCCCTTGCCGAACTTCAAAGATTGACCCCCAAATGCTCTCTGGTATATTCTGCCTTCTTTCGTACGGGAAAATGGTAACCCGAAGTGTTCGAGCTATTCGATGATCAGCATCATACCATTACCACGAGTTGAAACGCACCTCGATAACCGTACGCGGGGCTTCACGGCACATGTAATGGATAGCGTCCTGGTCTCCAAGCCAGTCAGAACCTTTGACCTGCAAAGAGTCAGAGCATGGTATACGCGCGGAAATTGCGGCGTACAGTATCGTACATGTGCCATCTCCAGTCGTCCTCAGTGATATTCTATGCGCCAAAAACATGTGAGTAAATGCAAGCAGGAACATTACAGAACTTGTTCACCCCAAGAGCAGCGTTAATTCCACCCTATAAGGCTTTAGCGACTTTAAACAGAACTATGATTGAATTATACCTGGGCTGCCACGGTATGACTTCGCGTAGGGAAAAGCTTCGTGATGCATGCAGTGTTAAAGCCCGCCTCTGCCAATCCAAATGCCGCTCGAAGCCCCGCGCCGCCAGCACCGCTGTGAATGGTAAGAATTGGTACAACCACGCAACGAGTGACTTACACTACAATGGCATCGTACTCATGTTCTATCAGTGGGTACTTGCCTGAAGCCCATGACTGGAGAATTTCAAGCTTCAGGTCGGCACAGCGGTTGAATGAACGGTTCAAAAGTAATTACCTTAACCTCTTCAGCTTTAACTGGGTTTGTAGCGACAACCTTTCTGGCAGGAGCAGAAGATTGGAAAGAGCGTGCTTGCAAAACAGCTCGCGGCACGCTTTTTCTGAGCATCGTTGACGGTGATGAGCAAAAGCTGGGACTGGGCCAGACTCGTCAATCCGGTCCGTATTCGTCCCCCAATCACATGCCTGGGATTTGCCTCCGATTGGTTCCTCTCGGCTTTCTTCGGTCAACTCAAAATACCGCAGGAAATTTTTGGCCAACTCCCAACGCTTGTATGCTTATTGTACAGATTATACGTCTACATCTACATAAACTACTTATATCATGTGGGTCGAGAAGGAGTGGCTCGTTCAAAGAACGCCGAGTGGATCATGCTCCGTGCTACTCTGAGCCCGTCTTGGTGGCGCCGGCCGTGAAGCTCGAGGCTCACGACTCAAGCTGGCTTCCGGCGGTCGCCGAATGGTCGAAGAAGTTGGAGGGGGTACACGAGGGAGGGATGCAGAAGGAAGGTTGCTGGCGACGAAATTTGATCGCGTATAGTGCCATGGCGCAATGGATGGCGATGTCGGCGACCGGGCGGCAGTCGGAGAAGTCGGGGGCGAAGAAAAACTATTCAACAAAGGCGGTGGCGTGTCGGCCGACACCCTAGATCGCAATGATTCAACAACAGTCACAGGGGTGGGGGCCTTAGGTTGGGCCACAGGAATAATGGAACTCCCAGAGGAGCTCGTTTTGTGGTGAGCGCCTCTTCTTTTCGCAAGTTCTTCCTCTCCAAACAGTCGGTCCTCCTCAATCCTTAGGAGGTTGGCCGTAAGAACGTCCCTGACGTACGAGATGGCTTCTACCGCCTCTCCTTTCGACTTTTGCAGCTGGGGCCGATCCTTGACTTCGGTCTCGTCTTGCAACAGCAGGTCCACTGCCCAACTCAAGGACTCGCCTAACCGTTTGTTGTTGGACTTGAGAAGTGCAAGTTCACGTTCCATCTCCAAACGAGACTTGGGCTCCCATGGAGGTCTTTCTTCCGGAAGTCGCTCGTCCTCCATGGGAAAAGATGGGGTCGTCGGTGAGCGTACAAAGGAGGCAGCCAATTCGGAGAGGTTACGCTAGGTCGGATGAATTCATGTATTTTGGACACCAAGACTAGGACTTACTCTCAACTCAGGAACAGCACTCATGATGGTTTTGTTGATACCAAAACTTTCACTCTTCTCTAATAGACCTCGCGCGAAGGTCTCCAAACCCATCTGTTGACCGGGTTGTGCCCTTGTATCACTGGGTTTAGCGCTCGTAGCGGAGACCTTCTCTCGACCGCTTCTGGGTGCTCTTCTTTGAGGCGGTGGAGGCGGCGAGGGAACTTCGGTTGGGATGTTCAGGCGATTACGATTTTCGAGGACCAGCGAATGTCCTGTTGCCTCGCTGGGCGACATCTGCAACGCCAAAGCCTGCCTCAAAAGGACGCTAGTATGATGTGGTCCGTCACCAGACGGTTGAGACGGGTATCGCAGTAAGCTCGTTAGCTGTCCACTGTAATCCGAAGGAATCACTGAACAAAATTCGATCAGGATGTGGGCGTGAATTGAATATGAAGGGAGACTCACACTCATTCCGTATCCGAATCAGCATAGCTGTACAGATCCAGGGAGCCAACTCAAAAGTTGGATCGCATGCAAACAAACCATCCCATAACTTCATGGCTGAACTCATCTCGAATTCACGTGTGAAGAGAAGTCTGAGCCACCGAATCCCGTATATTTGAGGTTCGATGCCGACGGCCTGCATGTGTTTCCATAAAAGAGGATCCACCGATCGAAGAAGGACAGACTGAATACGATTGCAATCCTCGACAACAGGTGTTATATATGGTTTGATTTCAACCGGTCCAGCAGGGATGTTGACGTGAGTAGCGAACGGCGAAGATGGTGGTGGCCGCGATGCAGCAGCGGATTCTTGCCATTCATACCATTTCGACGCGCCGCGCATGACAGCCTCGAATAAGGCCCATGCATCGGCGGCGACCCCCGTCCTTGAACAGGCCTCTTGCAGTGCTGGTTCATTCACTTGTTCATCGGCGTCGTCCACCGAATCGTAGTCAACAGCGTAATAAAGAGGTGCTAATAATTCGTGCATGCCTGCAATCAGAGGGAGAGGTCAACATCTTTAATCTGAACAGGTGCAGCAGAATCGACCTTGGCGGTATCCGGTCGCCGGATTGGTCACAGTTGAATAAATGAATAGGATATTTGTGAGTTGAACTTGGACCTGACGATAGCTCGAGTTCAATATACTCGGCTTGCAACTAAGAGAATGAACAAACCTCGGGTTCCCTAAAGAACGCGATCTCAGGAAACGTTCTCTCAACATCCTGTAAGATTGTCTTGCGCAATTCCACTGATGCGAACCATTCCTTCCAAGGATTCTAACCTCCAATGAACACAGCATAAGGAATCTCTACACAAAAGCATACCTCTTTGTGAAGACTCAAGGGATTGTTCGTTTCCAGGTCACCCGCGGATGCTCGTCGCTCAGATGCCAATAACGAGTCGGGAACGACGCCCTCTTCATAGCTTCCGTCGGGAGCGCGCATGTGTTCCGACAGCAGTTGTTTCCATTTCTTTCTTGCTACCCTGAGCGAAGATAGAGGCGGGGTTGCGACAGAGTCGGCCAAGGGTTGTAAAGGCTCATCGGGAAGGAGAAAGAGCTATAAGAGAATAACGGTTGAAGAACTAGCGAAAGGTGTTATGCTGGTAGCACCTTCCATGCCAAACTGCGACCGGGAATCTCCAAAGTGTCGGATGTGAAGAGTCGATCAGCTAGAGCTGCATCTCGGATGCGAGAGCTGGAGGTTGCTGAAGAAAATAGTTTCGCATAAGCTTGCCTGCCAGATACATTTAGGACCAAGATCGAGAGGCTGCAGCAAAACAAACTTGAGCGGCTGCGACGGAGCCCTGGAGCTGCTCGCCTCCATCGAGTGGTAGGCAATTGTAACGGTTCGCCGTCATTACGTAAAAAGATTCATGATCATGCTCTCAAAGTCCTGGTATACGATATACTGTACCATACACAAAGCCAGGAGCAAAAATTATAGGAAATCACTAGTTGAGCTATTCCAACTCGAAAATTCTGAGTGGTGTTGACCCTCATTTACTGCCCGTATGAAATTATTTAGCGAAAGGTCCATGCCTGGATCTCCCGCCCGTTGGTGTACAGAGAAATCGTCCGAGCCGTCGGATGGATGTGGAGAGACGCCGTCTACGTTGGTAATATCCGGCCAAGAATACGTGTATGGAGGTGTCTCTGTGCGATCGAGCCCAAACTGGGGATAAAACTTGGGATCGTCGGTGGGAGGTGAGTCGTCCCGCGAGGGAAATACGTTGTACTTTTCCAAAAGAGAGGAAAGAAACCGAGCATATAGGGCAGGAGTGTGTCTGCCATCCAGAGCAACATTATCTGATCTTAAGACTTTGATAAGTTCGCTGACAAGGAGGACAATATCTTGCTGAGTGTCCTCGTTCACAAGAGGCAAAAATCTTGGGCGAAGAAGCTGCATAGAAAAAACTGCTTCAGTCATCTCGAATTTTTCCCAAGATCAGAAAATACATACATTCACCAGAAAGGCTGACGCGAAAGAGATGTACAGCCAATTTGCTTCCATAGCAAATCTCAGATGGCCGGTAGGATACAGTCTATTGAGTGCGATGTGGATAACGGCGCGCGCTGCATCAATAGAAAGCCGCAAGATGTCGGAATCGCGAGAAAGGTCTTCCCTTGTAATGCGCTGAAACCCGTCCGCGAGGACGACCAACCGCAAATAAGCCGTGATCATTCGCGTAGTGTTACCGCGATAGACACATATTGGCAGGGCTTTGAGGAGATATTAGCTGGGAATTATCGGAGAAAGAGAGGTTGCGCACGATGCCTGGCATTGTCTTGGTCAAATCGTGCCACCCAATCAGCCAATTCATGGGTCAACTCTTCTTGTGCTTGAATGGCCAGCGTTACGGAATCCATCTTCTGTAATTGAGATCAGCTACATGTCCAACCCCCTGGGACAGACGTGCTTACAACGTTGGCGTGAACGCTCCGTCTCCACTCCGCCATGAGCAGAATGATATGAACGTATGCACATAAATGCACATCAAAGGGGCCATTGAGAGCGGATGAACGGTACCAGTCACGCGAAGTTCGGGCAATGAAATCATCGAGTTTGAGCATTGGCATTTTGCCAAATTGGATCGCATGTGATGCGTCAACACAAAAGCAGTTCAACCAAGTCCTCATTCTGTTGAGACTTTCTCGTTCATCGCAATGAGGAGGTGGAGGTTGGTCCAGACCTAGCTCCATGGCCATCCTGGTACATGGTTGAACGTGAACTTACCACTGAGTCACCATTACATACCTAATGGCCACACCCATAAACAACCAACTCCGATCATCCGCAAATTTCGAGCGCTTCTGCTTCGGCATGGGATATACAGCGAGAATGAGGTATGCTTGGCACACATCCACGCCGATGGATGCATCTATTAATGCTCTAGCCGCAGCTTCGCGGGCGAAAGCATGTGCTTGATGATACAGGTTTGGTCTTAGTGTATAGAAACGCGCCGCTGTAGCACAGACTAGGCTTCATTCAGGAATTATGAGCCTAGAAGCAGTAGAATTTGGCTTACTGACGGTGAAGAGAAAAGGCGAGTCCCATATCACGTCTGCCGGGTCGCGGTGTAGCTCCGAATCCAAGATAGAAAAATATGGCTGGATGCGCGTCAACCAAAGTAATGAGTATGCAGAATCAATTTGAAGTACGCACATCGACTCTTTCGAAATAGATAGCGAACAGATCGATGATTTCGGCAGGATAGAGACAGCAATATTTGACGATCGGTGGAGCAGATGGACGAGGAGAAATGTGGCCTGGACGCATCGTTTAATGCTGCTGACGAACTCGCGCATATAAATTACCTCGCCCAAAGTACGAGACCGCCGCCAACTCAGCAGTCGAGTTGGTTCTGTAATTGTTGATATTCCTCAGGCCTGCGGTTGTTGTTGAAGTGTTTAGGGATTGAAAACGAAGTGGAGTAAGTACCATCGTCGCGGCCTTCACCTATCAGTTGTTGCATTTTAGATTTGGTTCTCAGCCGGTCCATCTGTGCGAGTATATTTTCTATCTGACGGTCTTGCTCCTGAGCTTTCTCTTGCAGATCTTCGTGCGTACTTGACAATGGTACAGAATTAGACTATAGATGTATCGTAGGAGATGAGCGTAGGACCTACGGAGCTGGTTTACGCTTCTTTCTGTTACGCGCGAGACATTCGTGATTCCCGTCTCGACTATTGCATGGGTTGGAAATTAGAACTCGATAGCCGCAATATGACCAGAGTGGAATGCATTCACCAGCGTTGGCAAACCGTCTCTCCGAGACTGAATTCACAACGAACCTGTGAAAATGAGATTAAGCCGGTTCTCAGATACACTTCGTTGAACAACTGACTTTGAGTGACTTGCAGTGAACGCATGCCCCGGACCTGTCGTTGTACATTGTGAAAGTGGAACAGTTATTTCTGGCACTACGTACGATTTAGTCTTGCGTGCCCGTGAAGGCCGTTTGGTATTAATAGTTCCGCCATCGAAACTATCGCTGTCGTCTGAGACACTCGACAATCTGTCGGTGGGCATGTACGGTCTGCGTATCGAACACACGCTGCTTGAGCATCAAGATATGCTGCAGAAAACAAGATCTCTCACGGGGCTGCGGGCCGATACGCGTTCCCGTTGTGGGCCGTTGAACCTGCAAGCTCAGGCTGGACGGCGGTTGACTTCTGATTTGATACACGTGAATGCGGGGAACAGTTGAGCCACCGCGAGCAGCCAACAGCGATATCGATATGTCCTTGGCGGAGCGGAAGGGACAGTCAAGAATGTGGAATGACCGAGCTCTTATGTATGTGGGGATGACGGATTCGGAGATCCATGCTGACTCCATAATATGGCCGATGTGGTACGCAACGGCCAAGGTTCGGTACGCCCAAGCCCAGAAAGGTAGAAGAGCCTGGTCCGTGTCTGTCGGAATTCTGAGCGTGAATCTCTCGCTAGAGCGCTAAACGGTGATCAGCAGTGTCAAATGCAAATCACTGCTTACATTGTACAATTGGGTTCCGGCGGGTAGATTACACTGCTTATCTGTTATAGACTGAACTAGGAGCCCATTTTGTGGGAGAAATTGACCTGAGAGTGGATCAAGGGAGCTATTTTCTTTCTGCTAAAAACTTACAAGATGTGCGCAGTCTTGCACAGGGATAACAGTTCCTCTACGTCCATATACCACGGAGCTGACGAGAACCATTGTCAATATCAGACAGGACATCACGATGAACGGAAAAAGAACACAAATACACGGAAAAGGTTGGGTGAAGTAATTGCAGTACGTGCTGCCAGAGCCCGGTCCCAGTTCGGCCAATCAAGGCAGCACCACGATGGCCGCCGGGGTTGCAGCTCCGCTTGAGTGCAACCTGATTTATGTCGAGCAACGTCGTGGATACGTGTCTACATTTTCATGGCCAACCCTTCAGAGTCCGTGGCCAGACGATTTGGAAAGAAACTGGGTGATTATTTCGGTCGGCTTTGAACACAAAGGCGTATGTTGCCGTCGTGGAAACAAGGGATTGGGGATGACGCCCAGGTTAACTTCTTTCGGGTTTGAGTTGAAGCTGACCAGGATATGAGAAGGACGACGCCGGTGACTATGCATGAGCTGGTCGGGCGATTCCGAGCGGCATTCCAACAAATACGATGGTCGGGACGTGAGCTGTATTTTGGGAAAGCGATACTCTGCTTTGGCAACGGCAGAAGTTAGCCTTTTGATCCGATGTCAGCAAGCTGATCGTATCGTCCTCGGGCTTTCTTCTTGACACCAGTGTATCTACTCTGTATTGTGGGTCCTTCCATTCCCAGCGTGTTCGTTGAATATCGCCCTTTCTTTGGAATCCTCCAGGCAGCTTCCATTTGTTTTGTTCAGTCTCCATCCACGGCGCATCTCCTTCAACCAGTCAGTATAGCATCGCGCATTGGACAAACATATCGAGTCCGAGTGTATGTACTTTGTGGAAACTCTCTTCCCTGGGCTACTGCCCAGTGGATATCTTGAACCGTTCCTGCTGTTGTTGGGAAATCGACGGAATTCTTGACCGGCTCTCTAATGACGCTTTCTACCTGGCTTCACTCTGCGATCTTCTTGTGCTCAGTATCTTGCTCTTACTGGATACATTCCACGTGCGCGCGTCCGAGAGCGTCTTGACTTCGGTTCGAAGTCTCCTCAGCCTATGCTTTTGACTGCGAGGATTACAACTCTCGAACGATAGACTGATATAGACGGTTGGTGACAGCATGAACAGACTCGGACTGGTCACTTTGATGGTGGCAAGAACAGTACTACAGCTCAATATTCACCGCCTTCGATCTGCGGTGAAAATTACCGCCAAATGCATTGCTACGTGGGGTCTTCACCCTGCCAACTCTTCAAAGCCCTGGAACGCGACACATCTTTGTTCACTCATGCCATTCCGATTCAATTGGTTCGAACCCACGAACGTGCCATTGACATAATGCTTTGACGTCGAAGCGACGTTGAGCGTTTTTAAGCGTTCACTTATGAGCTGGTTTTTCGGGCTATCTATACATCCTTCATCTACAGTCATGCTGTTTCTCGGGAGCTTGCTGTTCACTCTTTCAGTCGGTGCAACCGCCGTCTTCGACCGAAATCTCGCATATAGTTCCCCGTACGCCGAACACCCCCAGGCAAGTATACGACATGTCCGCCCTGCTCCGGACTTCATCGACGCGTTGTAGCTGTCGCACGATACCAAGCAGCTGCAAGCGCGCCATGTTCAACACATCCGAAGGCAAACCATGGATGCTTCGCCCTTCAATGACAAGCACTATCCCACATTCTACGGGTCTGATTTCAGCAACGTATGTATTCTCTCTTTCTGCGCTGGCAGCCGAACCCATAGCCGATTTAGAGTCCGTTTGTTTGGAACGGAGGAATCAATTTCACGCACTCAGGTGAGTAAGCCTGTTAGCTGTACTTCTAAACAGCGTGCCAAGATGCTTTGATACTCTAGTTGCAAGCGTAAGAGAATGTGTTCAAAGGAAAGCTGATTAAAATAGCTGGCCCAGGGAGACCCGCTAGACAGCTCTGTTCTCATCTGGACTCGAGCTGTCCCCCTTGGCTCCGGTCCTGACCAGAGTGTTCCCGTCTGCGTCCAGTACCAAGTCTTTGGATCACCAGCGCTTGGAGGGAAGCCCATTGACAGCGCGCAAGCTTTCACGAGCTGGGATGTCGAGTACGCCTTCGTTCAGCACCTGCAGTCTTAGACTGACATTGTTG
This sequence comes from Favolaschia claudopus, assembly GCA_037176885.1. Classification (NCBI taxonomy): domain Eukaryota; kingdom Fungi; phylum Basidiomycota; class Agaricomycetes; order Agaricales; family Mycenaceae; genus Favolaschia; species Favolaschia claudopus. Next base: position 418,971 of record JAWWNJ010000055.1, on the reverse strand, counting down.
AAAGCTTCACCGTCAAATTCGAAGTTTCAAACCTGCAACCAGATACTCAATATTTTTATTTTTTCACTGATTGCACGAACCCGAACACAAGAAGTCCCGTAGGAAAAACCCGGACTCTGCCTTCACCAGACAGTGCGTGCTAAGTACCAGTCAATCTTCATGCAGATTCAATTATCACGCATAGCTCCTGCTCACTTGGTCAACGGCGGAAAGCCTCTCACACTTGCTGTATTCTCATGCTCCCAGTTCCAGACAGGTAGATTTTGATGCTGTCACCCTTTCCAGTTCCAAAATACATACAGGCTGGTTCAATGCATATGGAGTGGCGGCACACAACACGAGTGCCGAGATTTTTGTCCATCTCGGAGACTATGTGCGTTGGCATTGCGTCACGGGTTGGCCTTGCTAAACGCGAACAGATATATGAGAACGTCGACGGCAGGTGAGTGTATCGTCTTCTCTCTTGTTGGAAAAAATTGACTCCGCCTGGAAGTCTACCAATCGGTCGCAATGTGTATGTTTCAAGGTCTGTTTTCCTTGATAGAACCCTCAACCTGCTGCAGCGATGGAAGAGAACTTGCAACGATACACGACTATCGCCAACGTTTTGCTCAATATAGAACCGACACCTCTCTCCTTTTCGCTCATCAGAATGCACCGTGGATCACAGTCTGGTAAAAACTCTTCTACTTCGCAGGCACCGTACTTACTCGTATTTATGCACTCAGGGTACGTGCTGCCGGTTCATTTCCCTGTTCACCGCAGATTGGTTAAGTGCAGGACGACCACGAGGTAGTCGCTTTGTTAGCGTCCATACATTACGAAGCTGAATCGGATGACCCAGGTCGCAGATAATTCGTGGAAAGCCGGAACAACGAATTCGAACGACACAGCTGCCGGTTGTTCGTTTTCACCGTCCGGTGCTTGTTTCAGTGAGGATGGAGTATCTTACAGATCGAGCACATCTAAATTGCCATTTAGCGGACCGCAAACTTGCTGCTGTTCGAGCGTACCACGAGTGGCTCCCTGTGCGACAGGTAACGCAATTCGACCTTCTCAGAATTTGGAGGAACTTTCAAGTCGGCAAATTACTGGATTTAACTATGCTCGATACCCGTAAATATTGTTTCAACCTCTTAATTCGTCGGTCAACTCTCGGTATGCAGGCAACTACGACAGAGATGTGACTGATGTGAGTTTTCGAGTGGTTCGTAGAATTAGGCTGATTTTGTTCTCTAGGTCAATTACAATCACGGTATTTAACGCTCTTTTAGTCTCGATATTCGCCGAGTTCTTTTCCCAGAGTGTGAGTCTTCCAAAGATAATTTATGAACGTGCTCGATCGAAGTTCAAGTCGTTGGATCCATTGCTACCTTTGCCAATCGTTCTTTGATGGGAGCCGCTCAAGAGAAATGTAAGCAGCTCACAGACCGAATAAGACGGCGCACTGAGGCCCAGGGGGATTACCTTAATAGGGTTCGCGGAGACGTTGGTACAGTCTCAAGAACGAGGTGCAGTATGGAGAATTGTCGGGTGAGTCCCATCCGTCTCTTGTTTCCACGGACGTTCAACTAGATGCAGTCAACAAATAGTCTTTACGCAGCTGCGTTTGGCTGGAGCTTACGGTATGTCTGCCGCATTATGTTCGCCCATATGCTGAAGTTTCGATCCACAGTGGACTTTGTAAGAGGTTTATCCAACCAGTGGAGTGTGGTACTGATAGGTCAAGGACGATTGGGACGGCTATAGAGCGAACCGCCAACGCGTCCTAGATCATCTCTATCGCAACAACATAAGCAACACCATTATATTGTCGGGCGACAGCCACGCAAACTGGGTATCAGATCTCGCTCGTGAGTCCAATCTTGCGCAAGTCTTGCCGACGCTGAACACGTACACGGCAGACCCCAATGATACCACCACGTAGGTCGCCCTTTCGGCTCGCCATACTGGATTCGACCCCCAACCTTTTCCAGGTACAACCCCCTCACTGGAGAAGGAGGTATTGGGGTCGAGCTGGCTGGGACTGCAGTGACCAGTCCCTCTGCATTTGGAGTCAATGCTCCGCCTGCATTGACGGATCCAGTCAGTGCTCTCTTCGTCACCGGAAATCCTGACCTTCAATGGTCGGAAGGTATGCCAGAACGCCTTCGCCAAAGAGAGACTTACATTCACGCAGGCTCGTTCCGCGGGTTTTTCACGCTGACCATCGACTCCAAAGAAGTCAACGCTACCTACTATGCCATGAAAGATATCAGTTAGTCAACTCGTGGTTCCTACCGCACTTGTTTCGAGCCTCATTTCGTTTCAGGCACTCCAAACCTGGACAGCTTTGTCAGTGCCATATTCAATGTCCAGGTCGGTAACAATAAACTTTCACGTCCGGTTGCGGGAGGCGAAGTAGCTGCCGGTGTCTTGAAGCCATTGGGTCTCTGAGGTCGGATTGCAAGAACTATTAGAACGGAACTGCAGTAGTATCTCATAGTTATTAGTCGACAATCTGTATGTACTGCGGCAGAAATCTGACTTTAATCACACCAATTGAGAGGCTAAAATACAGAAAGATGCAAATTCTAAACAATGCTATACAAATATCGTGTCATTATCGTATGTTTAGTCATGTCCACCGCAAGAGAGAAGGGAACCAAGAAGGGCCGCCGTTTAGTCGACTTCCTCGACGCTGGGGCCATCTTCTGAAGCGCCACCAGGGAAGCCACCGGGAGCACCGCCGGCGCCAGGGAAGCCCTCTGGCATACCTCCACCGCCAGGCATGCCACCAGCACCGTACAGTTTCTGCATGATGGGGTTGGCGATGCTCTCGAGCTCCTTCTGCTTCTCCTCGTACTCCTCCTTCGAACCCTCCTGCGAAGCATCAAGCCATTTGATCGTGTCGTTGACGGCGCTCTCGAGTTTCGACTTGTCGGCGGGGTCGAACTTGTCGGCGAGCTTCTCGTCGGTGAGCGAGTTGCGGAGGTTGTAGGCGTAGGACTCGAGGCCGTTCTTGGCGGTGATGCGAGCGGCGGCAGCTTCGTCCTCAGCTGAAGTGCAAGTCAGTGAACTGAACCAGACAGAAAGAGTAGTCAAACACACCTTTGTATTTCTCGGCCTCGTCAACCATGCGGTCGATCTCCTCCTTCGACAGACGGCCCTTGTCGTTGGTGATGGTGATACGGTTTGACTTGCCGGTCGTCTTGTCGGAGGCGGAGACGTTGAGGATACCGTTGGCGTCGATGTCGAAGGTAACTTCGACCTGAGGAACACCACGGGGAGCGGGGGGGATGCCGGAGAGCTCGAATTTGCCCAGGAGGTTGTTGTCCTTCGTGCGCGCACGCTCACCCTCGTAGACCTGGATGAGCACACCGGGCTGGTTGTCGGAGTAGGTGGAGAAGGTCTCCGACTTTTTCGTAGGGACGGTAGTGTTACGCTTGATGAGCGCGGTCATGACACCACCAGCGGTCTCGATACCGAGGGAGAGGGGAGCGACGTCGAGAAGGAGGAGATCCTGGGTCTTCTCGGACGTGTCGCCGGAGAGGATGGCGGCCTGGACGGCGGCACCATAGGCGACGGCCTCATCGGGGTTGATGCTCTTGTTGGGCTCCTTGCCGTTGAAGAAGTCCGACACGAGCTTGACGATACGGGGGATACGGGTGGAGCCACCGACGAGAACGATTTCGTGGACGTTGGCCTTGTCGATCTTGGAATCCCTCAGAACCTTCTCGACGGGCTCAAGGGTGCTGCGGAAAAGATCCTGGCACAACTCCTCGAAACGGGCACGGGTTAGAGAGGTGTAGAAGTCGATACCCTCAAACAGAGAGTCGATTTCGATGGAGGTTTGTGCGGCGGAAGAGAGGGTACGCTTGGCACGCTCGCAAGCGGTACGCAGGCGACGCAGAGCGCGAAGGTTAGAGGAGAGATCTGAAGGAATCCAATCAGGATGTGGTGGAAAAAGTATAGAACAAAATGCATACCCTTCTTGTTCTTACGCTTGAACTCCTGCGCGAAGTGATTGACGAGGCGGTTGTCGAAGTCCTCACCACCCAAGTGAGTGTCACCAGCGGTGGCCTTGACCTCGAAGATACCCTCTTCAATCGTCAACAGGGAGACATCGAAGGTTCCTCCACCGAGATCGAAGATGAGGACATTCCGCTCGCCAGTGACCTTCTTGTCGAGACCGTAGGCGATGGCGGCAGCGGTAGGTTCGTTGATGATTCGGAGGACGTTCATACCGGAAATGGTACCGGCGTCCTTGGTAGCCTGACGCTGAGAGTCGTTGAAGTAGGCGGGGACGGTGACGACGGCGTTGTTGACCGTCGTGCCGAGGTACGATTCGGCAGTCTCTTTCATTTTTAGCAGGACCATGGACGAGATTTCTTCGGGCGACTGAAAAAAAGAAAATCGTCAGCACATCGCGATCTCAAGTAGAAGGAGAAGGAAGAAAAAAACGTACGAATTCCTTCGACTCGCCACGATACTCGACCCGGATGTAGGGCTTACCGCCCTTGCTGAACACGGTGAAGGGGAAGTGCTTCATGTCGGCCTGCACCTCGGCATCGTCGAACTTTCGCCCAATGAGTCGCTTGGCGTCGAACACCCTGGAGAGAATGTTAGCATGATACCCAGGAAGTAAGAAAAAAAAATGAACGTACGTGTTTGTCGGGTTCATTGCGACTTGATTTTTTGCGGCATCGCCGATGAGACGCTCGTTGTCTGAGAAGGAGACATACGAGGGGGTGGTGCGGTTACCCTGGTCGTTAGCGATGATCTCTACACGATCGTTTTGCCAGACACCGACGCAGCTGAATTGAAAGTGAGTAAAAGTGAGGATGCAGAGATGGAGAGAACATACGAGTAGGTTGTTCCCAGATCGATTCCAATAGCTTTTGAGGAAGACATTGTGTTGGGAGGGATGTGAGTGGGCGGAAGGTGAAAATTAATCAACCGATTCCTTTGATCCTCTCAACTTTTATAATCTTTCAATCGAAAAATCCAGCACATTCCATAAAGTTCCATCCTATCACGTGATATCCTGACATCATCCCAGAAATTCCACAATCTTCACTCTGCTTCCAGAAACCTCTCCCCAAATCATGTATTTGCTCTGGAATAAAACACAGCTGTACAGTATTCGAATCAGAAAAATGGGTCACAAATGGTCGTGCATGGCGTCAACGACGAACGGAGTATGATACAATTTCCTCAACACGACGGGAGAAAAAAAAAACATATAGAACGGCGAATACGCTTTACAAACCAATCCAGTCCAGCTCCGTCTTCAACAGACCACTCGCTCACCCTGTCGTATTCCGCACTCCACAGCCTACGACAGCCCGTTGTCTAGACTGCGGTGCGCCTGCAGATCGCGCATAACCGTCGGGTCCACTGCGATGATTCATTCAACCATCAGAAATCAGACAACATGACACAGAAATTTGGCGCGTACCCGGCAACACCGACTTTCTTCGCATATGCACACCAGCGCCCGTGCCTGGTGCTTCGGAGGCGTGCAAGTCGGGGATAGACCGCTGTGGAAAACAGCCTCAGAATTCGATTCGTAGACTCTTAGGATATAACGGCAGTAAACGCTCAACGTACGTCTAAGCCCGGGTCCGCCATCGGCACTCGCTCTATCCCATGCTCGTCCAAATCGCCCGCCACGTCTTCAATCGAAGCCGCATTCAGCTCCATCGACAGGTCCAGAATGTCTGTATCGTCTGCCAACGGCGGTGGCGGCGGGGGGGGATGTAGTACTTCGTGGAAGCCTGCTGGCAGTTGACCATTAGGTGCGTTTTGCAGTGCAACTTCCCGCATTTTCTGCCACGCATTGTACCGATGTACAGCATGCTCCTGATCCCTATACACCGGCATTCAGTTGGTCGGTCGAAGATGAACTAGTAAAAAACAAACTCTATCTTCCTTTGCTTGTATTGGTGCATCGAGTCGTCGAAAAGATCCGGATTGATTTCCATGAACAATTTTAGCGCATTGTAAACCATGCCGTGTATAGTCCTAGATACAAAACATTCAGGCAAAAGGAGATAGACGGAACAAGTGTCTGTGCTGACCTATTCCAGTGCGACTTGGAATTGGTGTACAGAGCAGGAAACACAATGGGCAGAACGACGGCGAGGTTATCACTCATCAGATTGACAACATACTCGTTGTTCCAGTATAGTAGTGCCCGCTCAGCAACTTGGAAGTGCTGGCTGTTGATGCATCGCGCAAGCTGTTGGAACAGAGGCACCTGTATCTTCTGGAATTCGACAGGATCCGTGACATCCAAAACCTCCTCAACCTCGTTGAGAAACATGACCTCCTTCGGTGAATTGACTTTGGGCCAAAACTTGAGAAGCCCCATCATCACATCCTCGGCCAAGGCGGGATCTTTCTCCAAGAACTGCACTACACAGTAGGCCAGTTGTGGGTGGTAGAGGGAGAGGCTCTTGGCCTTGTGTAAGGGGATCAGGACGCGCGTAAGGAATATCTTGTGCTCCTCTTTGAGTGGTAGCGCAAAGCCGTTGATGATAGACCCCAAGATCTCCAACAGCTCCGCAATGCCGTTGTGGCGCTCCGTCTCATACACAAAGTGGAAAAAGACGTTGTTGATGGACCGCCGGATAAACGCGCGTAGATTCAGAAATTTGCCGTATATGCGATGCAAGGTGGTCTTGAGAAAATCGCGCTCCCGCGGATCCTCCGAGTCAAAAAGCTCGAGGAGGTTGAGAACGAAGGGTTGGTCGATGTAGCGTTTGGCGAGGTTGGTGTTGAAATCGGGACTTTCTACGAAGCGCAAGAAGAATTCGTACACGATTTGAAGATGAGGCCAAGCGAGTTCGAGCACGGGGTCGTCCTCTTCTGGATCGAAAGCATCGCCAGTCGGGTTGACGGGCGGGGGTATGGAACGGAAGAGGTTGGTGGCAAACTACGAGCCAATGGATGAACACAAACGAGTCAAATGGAGAAGGTCAAAACCCACCATGCCAACGACCTCTGGGTATACACTCTCAGTGATAACACCACGTTGGGTGGTAATATAATCGAGCATCTCGTGGAGAGCCTGGGCTTTGACCTGCTTGCCCTTGAGCTCCGCACTGGCATCATTAAAGTCGAAAAGGACGCGGCATTGATGGAGTTTCTTAATAAACAACTGGGGACGCTCGCTTGGCGGGGTCTCTGCAGTAGTGTGAGATCGCACGTGAGAAAGAGCGCGAACAGAGGTAACTAACCCATGAATGGAGGAAGCCGCTCGATGTCGACCTTCTCTGTGATAACAAAACGGCTGCTGCGCTGCTTTCGAGGGGGTTTGCCGACGATAGGTATGGTGTCCTTGGCGTTAGCGCGAAGACGAGACATATTGGAAAGGCTAGCGCGTGGAGGACCGGGAAGATCGAGAGCACCAGCGGGAGGCCTCTCTGGGGTGGAAGGCTGGCTGTTGGAGCGATATGAGGGGTCAGATGGAGGGTCAGAGCTGACGACGACTATAGGTGGGGGCGGTGTGCCGTTTGTGTCCGGAGCATGTCTGCGATCGGGGGTGGCTGGCTGAGTCTGCTGGGAGGATGGCACAGATCCATTGATAGCATTCCCCGGAGGAGGGAGAGGTTTCTGGGTGTTGGGCGGGGGCGGCGGGGGGGTTGAGGAGGAGGAGGAAGTGGATGAGGCGGACTTTGTTTCTTTTGAGTCCTTCTTGGAGGAACTTGTCCTGTTAAGCTGATAAGGTTGGATGAGTGGAGCACATCGAGAACAGCGGCGACCACTCACAAGGTTCAGGTTTTTTTTGAACCCCTTCATCGACGACGACAGCAACCAACTTTCTACAGATGGTCACACATCAGTCACATGTCGCACTCTCCACCTCTTTCCTATTGACCACCACCATCCCATCCAACGTCCGGGGGCTCGATTCTGCGACGTTCTCCGTCCCCGACCTTCTCAGCGGTTCTGCGGACCAGAATTTCTTATATATTTATTCGTCTGCGTTACAGCTCCGTTGCCAGGGCTCCATATTTGGGCAATTCCGACGCTCTTCGTCGTACATAGTCCTTCGATCTTCATAGGATTTCCTGGGTGTCTGACAAGACTATGGCCGCGATTTATAGCGTCTTTCAAAGTCCTCAACATCCCGCTATACCGAATCATCTCCCCACTCTCATAGTCACTCCGCATGGACAACCTTCGAATATTCTCTATTCTTACCTTCACACAAATTTTGTAAGTTTGCCTTTTTTGATGCTTTTGGAACTCTTCCTCTTATCCTGCTGCAGAATGCAGAGAACTATCTCTTGACTCCTTCCCCGCAAGGCGATCTCTGTGTTGCAAAGCTTTTCCCGCCTCGGCCAAAGGATCCCGCGACGAAAGGCTCCGCTTCCGATCCAGGACACTCGTCCTCATCTTCTCGAGTCGTTCGCTGCGAGGCTTCCCGCAACCTAAAGTGGTCAATCGCCAACACGGGTGTCATTTCTCCCATATACAAACTTTCTCTCCCTTCTCCAGATTCTCCGGACCTTCCGCTTTTCCAGGTCTCTAAGCCTAATCCAAATGCTGCGTTTTGGAGCATGTTCTATTTCGCTTACGCCGGACACAACATCCCCCCGAAGCGCATCGAGTTTGGCAAGATACAGAAGAACCCCCCTGGCCCTAACAGCGGAGGCACTCGCATCACCATCACCGGCAAAACCCCCGAGGAGAAAGCTGTTTGGCAGACTCTTGGCGAGGGAAACGAGGACTGCGTCGAATGGGTTGTCCTCTGCGCTGCCCTGAATCTACTCGAGTCAGTCATTCCATCTACTTGTTCCCTCACAGTCTAATTTTATCCTCTTTGCTATAAATATCTTAGCGACGAAATCATGAAGGCTGCAGACAAGAACATCGGCGGACCCCCACCCTCTGGCCCCGTTCCCGTCACCTTGCGTGATCCAGGTCCAGGATCTCCCGCCCCCCGTCCCAATGGTGGCCCTATGCCGCGCCCCGGACCTCCCCAACAACAACCCAATCCCAACGCGCGTCCTCCCCCCGGTCCTGGTGGTGCTCCCATGCCGATGCAGCGTCCACCCCCGGGTCCTGGCGGTCCTCCTCAAATGCAACAAGGTCCGCCTCCGATGCAGCAGGTACAAGGTGGCCCTCGCCCTCCGCCCGGCTTCGCTCCTGGTCAACGGCCGCCTCCAGGTCCTGGCGGAATGCCCATGCAGCAGCAGCACCGCCCACCGCCTGGACCCGGAGGGCAGCCGATGCCTATGCGCAACGGCACCATGCCGCCTCAAGGACCGCCCCCACCACAAGGATACGGTCCAGGTCCTCGAGGTCCGCCACCGCAAGGTTATGGACCCCCGCAGCCTGGGTTTGGCCCCGGACCCGGTCAAGCGCCCATGCGGCAAGGGACACCGCAGGGTGGTCCGATGATGCCTCCGATGAGAAGTGGAACAGCCCCCCCTCAAGGCGGGCCGCTCCCGCAAGGATACGGCCCTGGTCCTGGTGCCCGTGGACCCCCACCACAAATGCAAGGCCCCCCACCGCAGCAGATGCAACAGCAGCAAATACAGCCTGGGCGGCGATTTTAAATGAGGTCGGAATCACTCGGTCGTTGTATTATCCATATGATACCATTTCTCCCTGGGACAAACAGACAGATGTATTTTAATTCTTCTTCATTTTTGTCTTAACTACCCTCGTTGCCGGTTTGGTCCTCATTCCGTCGCTTGGGCTGCACAGTCGTTGAATCGTTGTACTAAATATTAGCAGAATACCCAGTTTGCATTTATTTTGTTTCTCTACACATGAATGGTATGGCGGCATGCTGGCCGTCCACGATAATCATTTGATGAGCTTCTCCAGAGCGTCCATCGAGAGGGCTATTCAAGCGGAATTGGCAAAAGGTTGAAATTCAGACCAGACGACTTACATTTGGGCCGCTCAATGGGCAAACCAAGAGCTATGAAAAAATATGAACAAGCTGCCATCTGACACTTGACTGAGCACCAACCTCGAGACCATACGAGCTGCGTGAGAGCACCCAACGCTGAGTGCCATCGTGAGTTGAGCAATTTTTTTTCATAGTGAAGATGTAAAAATACCTCGTGATACGCCGAATATAACAGTGTAGTACTTCAAAGAAGTCAGTCACCAATGAACTCAAACGCAACACGACGCACCTTGAATTCTTGAAGGCCATAGTGATGCAATACGCAGCCTTGGCGCCAGTTCAGTGCGTGAGTTCTGCGGGAATCTATGAAAACTTGCCGGATGTTGCGTCCACGTTGGGATATGGGTTCTTGGTCTTGAGAACGGGGAGTAAATAGCTGAACATTCCATGAAGAGCGGCACCTTACCTTCCCGTGCTCTTTCAAAACGTCAGGGGCAACTTCATAAGTCTGTGGGTCATGGGTTCAATGTGAACTGGTCGGAAGCTGCAAGAAAGGTACCTTCTTGACAAGCCTGATGATTGAGCTCTCCTGCAACTCAGGTCGTGCGTCGCAGAATTCCTGCAGCGCAATGAAGCGTGGATCTGGGTTGCGCAATACTCCGTGGCCGTAGCTAAAGCGAAAGAATCAAAGAGGGATGCGGCAGAGTGCACAAAACGCACCCGGGGACGACTTGTCCGCTCTTCAGAGTCTTCCAGAGATACGCTTTGATCTGCTCATGGGAAACATCACTGCCGATCTCAGCCTGCATAGCAAGCTGCCAGCGCAGAACTTCTTGATTTGCAAGCCTACATCCGGATGAAGTGGTGAACGAGTTGACAAAGAAATACTTACCCGTGCAGAGGTCCGGCGAGGGCGAACAATGCCGCAGAGTATGAGAGGTAGGGGTCAGAAAGTGTGGATCCCACCAAATCTAGCGAGGGGTGCGCTGGGTTTGGCCGAACAGGACATGATCATGCACGTACGAGCGGTGTGTGCGGACGCATTTCCACCTTCGTGGTCTCCGTGGAGGGCAATATACAAACGTAGGTACTCGGTTAAGTTGTGATTATCACCGAATCCGAGCATGGTCGAGTAATTGCCTGTCTTCTGTTGGAGCGTTGCAAGGGAATAGCATAGCGCGACGCACCAACGAGATCGAGGTCTTTGTTGATCGCTGGCAAAGGTGTTCCAGGCTTATAAACATTGCGATAAATACGCGCTGCCAGTGCCGGAAGGCGAGCAATCAAGTTGATGCAGTCATCGAGTGTGTAGCTCCAGTACTCAGATTTCTTTATGCCTTTCTCGTATGCTGCCTGGAAGACACTGTCATGATTTAGTGCGGCGACGCCCATACCGAGCTGGGTCATCGGGTGCAGGGTGGATGGGAACCTGATGGTATAGGTATTTGAATCCACGGAAGAGGAAAAGAGGGGTCTTACGAATCTATGAGCTTCTCGACAAAGGACGGGAGGTCTCCCTTCTCAGCTAATTCCCGAGAAAGTTGCCGAGTCTGAGCCTCCGACGGAACTTGTCCTGTCAGCAATAGCCACAGCATGCTCTCCGCAATTATTTCCTTGCCTCCGGGAGCAGCAGGCAGAACTTTTTGGCAGTCTGGAATGCTGAGGCCATGGAAGCGAATGCCCTAGAAATACATCAACTCGACGAGCTGACCTATACACTCCTGGAATGCTTGACCTCATTGGGGTCCAGTACAGACGCTTCCCAAAGCATAGCCTTGATCCCCCGCATGCCTCCGATTACATTCTCGACCTTTGAGAATTCTATTGACATTGGAGATTGAAATGGTGAGTCGACTATTAACCTTAACATCTCCGACCACGGTTTGTGCGTGTTCAGTTTTCTGAACGAAATTCAAACCGACGGAATGTTCGAAAAACTTTTGAGTTACCAATTTCTTGAGTTGTTCCTGCTTGCCAGGTATAACTTCTTGCAAAGTCTCTCGAAGAGACTGTTCAAGAATTTAGTGATGGTTGGGTTGAGAGTTGACGAAAGCACCTTTGTCGACGCGAACCGTTTGGACGCGCCAACACGAGAGACGGAACCGAGCAGACGTGTGCGAGAAAGCATGAACGGAGCAGAGAGTGAGGTGCGGGCAAGCTGGTTAGCGGAAGACCCGAAAACTGCCTAAATTGGTTCCGAAATCACATGTTCGTTCTGGGTCTGCCACGTTTTAGTCTTTCTTTCTTTTTTGTCGTCTGCGGTCGTCTCGACATTCTCAATGGCTTCAGTTTGGGTGCCTGTGCTATATATGTTCATTGTCTTTGGTGGTTTGGCCGTATTCAGTTACATCTACCGACGCAATGCTCGCAGTACGCCGTATTGTCAATGAATTCACATTTCAAATCTCTGACCAACGCGTCAATTAGCGAAATCTCTGCCCCCATATTTCCCCTCGCACGCTGAGCGCAATGCCTACGTTACTCTCCTTGGGAAAACCGACCCACCTGCATCTGACGCGTTGCTCAAATCCGCGCTGGTCCGACGAGCAATGGCAGACGTACACCGTGTCCTCCGCTTGCGGGAAGATAAAATGGCGCTCCAGGCTTTGCTACAGAAGGGATCCATTGGGGATGATCTCTGGAACAGTTTTCTTGCAGCCGAGAAGGAAATCGAGGCTGAAATTATGGAGGTCGTTGCGGAAGCCAACACTTTTGTAGAGGGATGGGGGCAGGTCATTTTCCCAACTGCCAATGAGATGATTGCGAACGAGAAGATGCGGAGTTTGTTTGAGAGCGTTGAAGAGACGAAGCAGACACTTGGTGTGTTGTATGCGTAGTCTGTTCGTCGTCAAAGCTTGATTTATACGGCTTAGCGTTGAAATATGGAATACCACCGAGCGGTGGACTGCCTGCTCTCACGCTCGCACCTCCTGCACCACAGACACCCAGTAAGCATTCGGACGGCGATGCTTCGAGTGACGGTGAATCCGCCACCTCGCCGCGTACGCCTTCCAAATCATCCGTAGGTCACGTCCAGCTCTCCACCAAACCCTGTTCAACTCACTTTCGTTGCAGGCAAAGAAGGGCAAAAAGCGAAAATAAATCATTCTTTACATCCTCTTGTTTTTGATTTCGCATTGTTTCAGTTTCCTCCGAAATAACCATGATACATCTATCGAGCTGGGGAGAAATATGCTGCAATAGGAAAGAGTACAGTGTGCGCGACAAATGAAGTGAAAATGAGACGAGGGTGAATGTACCCGGACATAATGTTAGTTTAGCCTCGGATCGTGAGACCTGCTCCTCCAGCTCCAATCCGCGTCTTCCCTGACTTGTCAGCATGGTCTAAACCCAGGACGTCCTCAGGCGCGAATTGATGGTCGTATATTGTGTCGTCTGTTTCAATCGGTCAGAGAGGCTCACTCATATAAAGTGACATATTTTACCATCTTCGATGTACGACGGCTGTTTGAAAGTCGAGACTTGGATGATTGCGAAACGCATCTTAGCCAAGTCTTTGTCGGAGGCACCAATCCGCGCCTGTAGTCGCTTCTTGGTGTCATGGAATTTTTCACCCTGCAAACATCGTCGTTGGCAGTGCAATGAATAAGGAAAAAAAGTAGACTAACACGCTTGACCACGAATTTGAACGGTACGCCGTGGGTTCGTGATAAGTCTTTGGTAAAATGAAAGACGCCGATGACCTTGTCTAGATCATCTGCTTCAAGCTCTTCCAACGGAATTTCCTGTGAAAGGATAAGAAACGAGAGCCAAATAGACATTTGTTTGAGCTTACCTCTGCGTAGAGCTCGACAGGCTCGGGGATGTTCCCAATCATCTCATTCCCAGTGAATTCCTTCTGTGTCTTGCCATCTTTCGATATTTCAAAGACACGGATTTTCTGGGATCCTGTCGGCGTTAGAGTCACCAGTTTGGAGAGATGGTCCGTAAGGTCGTTGACGATGCTGGTTTTCGGGAGAAGGAACGGGTGCGTTGCCTCCTCCTTGTTATGGATACCAGTCCAAACAACTTTGAGACTCCGCTTCGTCTCCAATTCCACAATGCTAACATCCAGTTTCTCATAAAGGATGATAGTTGTCGTCGGGTTGATGTAATTGGGCGCCATAATTTCAGCGATGCTTTGGTTAAGTGATCGCTTGAGAACAGCTTTGGGCGAACCGTTCGTGGCATGCGTTGTCGTGAATCGGAGCTTAATGGGATCATGGCGCAGATACTCTCCTGCTTTGTGGGACATCTGAACAGCGTCAGTTTCACAGCGAGGACAACCAGTGCAAAAACTCACTATATCATAATTCTGCTTCTTGCTTAGCACGAGGCTAAACTCGGGATGATCGTTGTCCAGTTCATCCAGTTTAGGCCGAAAGACGATCATGACACGATTCTGCAAGAAGTCGTAGTAGTGAACTGGATTTGAGTGGTAACCCTGGCTCTCAATGTCATGTGCCCTAGACGGCGTTAGATTTTCGCGAAGAGATATTTGTTAACAGACGCACTCCTTCTCACTGAGATCGACCTGAAAACAGATGACATCGCCGTCCTGAATCTCGCTTTGGGCAAATGACAGCTTGGGCTTCATGAGCTCGATCATGCCTGGTTTGATTTCCTTGACAGAACACTGTTAGCACAAGATATTGGTACAGCTGTGAGGAACTTGCCTCATATAACTTCAGCGGGGTGCCTGGCGTCCATCGCATCCGCTCGTTGATGACATGCGTGAGCTCGCTGACCTTGCTCGTCCGTGACATATAGACTTTGCCAGCACCCAAGAGTGATTGTTTCGATGTGTCAAAATGTTTGAGGAAGATCATTATAGATTGTGCTGGAGGATCGGGCTATAGAAGAGGTTAACAATGTCTAACGCTAACTAATGAAATTCGAATATACTTTGGACGGATCAGGTATTATGTCGAGGTATAGCCGTAAATCATTTTGTCGTGCGGCCATGTTATTCCGAATAACTTCGACAGCTGAGAGTAAAGCATGTGAGTGCAGGAAGTAATCAAAATATGAACCAGAGCTCACTCAGTGTTGGCTCATTCTCTGGGATGGGGGTGTCCGGTCTTACGGTCTTGTTTTGCCGATTGACAAGAACCCACAAGCGAATTTGGCTTTCCGGATAACTGAAGTGCTGCGCGACGCGGCTCTTGAACGTGCTGTAAGGTTCTTGCTTCAAAACACGGAAACTTGGCAGTTCTGATGGGGGCCAATTTTTCTCATCAAACGTAGCCAAATCGAATCCTTCATGACGGGAGAACGTTTCATCTGTAATGACCTGTGGGGCACGTTGACACGAGAGTATACAAGAAGCCTGGCCCACGCACCTTGGCGGTCAAGAAGAGGTGCTGTTCTTCTCGTTCCCGTTTCTTTGCTTCGAGTTGCAATCGCTCCTCATCCAGTCTCTGCTCTGATTCCGATATGTATAAGTGTAAGGTACGAGAGGCACAAGAATCAACTTACTCAAATGAGGAGGAGTGTCCTCATCCGTAAAGGGAGCAAGGACCTCGTCGATGGCGGATTCTCGGATATAGACCAGCATGTAAGCGTTGGTAAAGCGCTTCATGGCGCGAACCTGGTTTCGCTGGGCAGTAGGCGGTAGCCCATTGTACGCAGCTTCGCCACCATAATTCTCTTCGAGAACTTCCTTATCAGTTACCGGCGTTACTCGATCATCGTCGAATTTCAGCCATCGCGTTTCCCGGTCAGGTTTGATGAGAGCAAAATAATGGCCACCATGTAGATCGCCGGAATGAACCAGAACTCCGTGTAACTTGTATATCCACGGTTTCGACCGATCCGCAGTCGAGTTCAAAAATTCGCCCAGATCGAGTTCGAAAGGGAATTCGTGCCGATCGTTCACTTTGACCATGGCATCCCGCTGCATGTCATACTCAAATCGCTTGAGCTGCAAGTGCAAGACGGGCGGAAAAGACTCGAAGATGATTCCTTTCTTCGCATCCTGTAGACCGAACCCTTCTGCTTGGTATTTGTTTTCGCCGTCGAGCATTTCCACCGCAACATAGTCCCGGAAGGATTCTTGCAAATTCTTCATGCCCTTAACGTTGAGCTGGATATCTGCTCGGAATTAGAACATATAGTCACGTTAACGGGCTAGAGACACACCGTTGAATTCCTCTATTCGTGACGACTCATAATCCACGTTGACACACTTGATGTAGCTCTTCATTTTGCCTACAAAGAGCTTGTTGATGGCTCCTTCGGCTTTGGTACCCTGCATAGATGTTAGTATCGCCTTGGCTTGAGTGGGCAGGGTTTGCCTTCATCTTAGACTCTAACTTGTCCACAAGAACACGATTAAATTCCTGGACATCGTGTTGGAGAAATGAATCAAGGGACTTCCAGCCGAAGGATTTTGTCAACTCGGTTGTGCCTGCCACGGCATGAGCGGTACGCGCGAACAAAGGATTGTGAGCACGCACCAACAGGCTGATCCGAAGTTTGTAGGTGATAAAACACTCGCTGCAGAGCCAGAGAGACACTCTCCGTCGGTATATCGTCTTCGGTTGGTATTTGATAGACCGCCTATTGCATACGTTGGACGACGGTGGGAAATTTAACTAGATTACGCACCCTTCGAAAATAGCGCGTGCAATACAGCGATTGCAATAACGAGTTCATGTAGCAAGTGGCACCCTGATTCTTCAAGCCCACATAGCCGGTCTCCTTCTTTGAGTCATAGCTGATACATAGTTAGTCGCAACGCAGCCGTAAGATTCGGATGTGCTTACTTGACGAAGTTGTGCCACAGCACACCGGTGGGATCCTCGAGCACACGAACATAGACAGTGATATCTGCGGAATCCTCCTCGATGGTCGGCCTTGAGTGGCCTTCCTGGGGATGAAATAGTTTCCGTAGTTCGCTGAAACGCGTGAAACCCCAATCCGACTCCTCAGCAATAAACCGATGTTGGGCGTCTAAAATCGAGCGAGACTTAGCGGCAGAAAAAGAGCATGCACGTATCCAGAAGAAACGCACGGCTGACGGTGAATATCGTGGGATCGTGGATGTTAGAGATCACAAGAGCGAACTGAGCGCAAGCATGCCATCCCTCCGGAGCTTTCTTGGGTTCGGCATAATCCAAATAAACGGAGACAGTGTCGTTTGGAGGTGCATTGGAGTTTCCGAACGGAAAGAGTAATATACGCCTGAGAACTAAGAAATGGGACCGGTCGATAAACGCGGATAACTCACCATTTGTGGCCGCCACACTCAAATTCGTCACTAGTAAGCTTCTTGTCCAACTTCTTCCAGTTTGTCAACTTCCATGAAAAGACTTGAAAGTCTTTGACGTCGTGCCCGAGCTCGGGCATGTGCTTGGCTGCGAACGCTTCATCTGTGAGGACGATGACGACACTCGGTGAGTGTCCACCGAAACGAGAAGTAAACGAGGAAACTGACGATCCCGAACGGAGACAACCTCGTCAATTTCCATCGGCGGGGCACCGTTTGGCTTCTCGTCCAGAACATCCATGGTACCGGTCTGAACAAGTACAAAAGATTGGTGAGGGCGGAGAGAGAACGGGAAAAGAGGCGTACCATAGCCGATATAAGATTAGGTGGCTGAGCCAGTAAAGGATAGTATTAGAGGAAGTTAGAAGCGATGGAAGAGCAAACGGCGAAAGTAATGTTGTCGTGCCTCGCAATCAAGAGTGAAGCCGGTTAGTCAAGCTGCCTTTGCCTCTGTTTGCCATCACCCTCCAGTACGCGATCACGCGATCTCGAGTTCTGGTTGAACTTTCACTACCTCGCTCACTACATTATGCTCGCTGTCGCCACTACTGAACAGCTCTTGCTCGTCGACCCCCAGACCTTGAAGCGCCCACCGTCATCGCTGCCCTCGTGTCTGTCCCTTTTGACTCCTTGTATCGCCAGTACATGGTCTCCGGACAACACCTATCTCTACCTGGCGTCCGCCAATGCCATCCACCAGTACAATCCCACTCTCAATACCTTGACCGACATATACACGTCTGATGGGGTTATCACCCATCTTGTATGCAAAACGACATCGTCGCTTGTTTTTGCCACTGCAACCAGCATACATATCCTTGAGGCGGGCAGTATCACACGCACCATCGTGTGCGACAACGCGCCGACTTCCCTCACACTGTCCAACGACCTAATTGCATGGACTTCTTCCGAAACGGCGCACGTCTATAACCTCCTCTCAGGCTCTCAAACGGTCCTTCGGGGACTCAGCCCTGAAAGCCGACGCATAACTACAAGTACATTCCATCCCCATTCTCGATCCAAATTACTGCTTGGAATGGGCAAATGCCTTACGGTTTACGACACCACACGCCCCTCCGGTCCTTTGAAGACGATTCCAATGAATGACGCGAGCACGGGGGACATCATCTCCGTGGCATGTAGCCCATTCTCCAAGACACTCGTGGCTGTCGCCACTGGAACTGGGAGCGTTGGTTTGGTGGATCTGGATAAAGAGAAGGGGTATGAAACTGTCTTTCTCTGCTAACCCCAGTACTGATCTTTGGGCATTCAAAGACTCTTTCGGACTCTCAACCTCAAAGTCCGTTTGACCTCCATTGCATTCTCCCCATCCGGGGAGTCAATCTATCTTGGAACCGATGGGAAATTGCTCATTTTGGATCTTCGAGTCTTGGATAAACCACCCAAAGCCGTCGTCATGGGCAGTGGCAGCCGCGTCCAGACCATAGCAGCACAGGTGAGTATGTCGTGTGCTTCTTCCCAAGCCATGAATAATAAATTTCAAGAAAAAAAACAAGGCAGCCACGGAGCCCGACACTAAACCGCCTCTAACAAATCAAGTGGCTGCCGTTGTGGGATCGACTGCGCGGACAACGTCCACGTCTGTCACTCCTGCAGCCAACGCAAATAAACCGCTGGTTGAGCTAGGGGCGCGCCGTGTTTCAGCGACAGTCCCAGCGGCTGCAAACCCCACTAAACCTGCTACCGTAAAAGTCAAGCCATCACCCTCCAAGCCGCAAATCAATGCCAAAATCTCGCCAGCTCGTCGGCCATCCGCAGCGGCCACAGCTTCACCCAGAGTCACTAGTGCCATGAAGCCCAAAATTCTTTCGCCTGTTCGTGATCCTCGAAGCAATTCCACTACTGAGGGTACGCCGTTAGTTACTTCTATGAAAGTTCAGATACCGAATTCCAGCTAGTTCTATCAAACATCAAGGGAGGAGGGAGACGAGACCCAACAGTAACTCCTGGAGAGGCAGTCAAGAGTGCTAGAACCACCACAAGGTCATTGATATCTGCGCGAGACCGCGAGAGCGCTCCACAGCTCCCCGCTGCTTCTCGAACCCGCAAGATGTCTGCAACCGAGTCTGCCTCAGCACGCCCTCGAGTGGTCGCCTCGTCGGTTCGTATGGGCGCGGAATCTCTCTCTGCCAAGTCTGGCCGCTTGCGATCAGAATCGTCAGCTTCTCGCCCTAGTTCGTCGGCGTCCCAGCGGGCAGTCCCATCGGTTCAATCGTTGCCTGCAGATGTTGAAGCGCCCGTCACATTGCCTCAGAGTCGAACCCCATCTCCTGAATTGCCGAGTGTAACCGCGTATCCTGGGACCCCTTTGCCAAAAAGCAGAAAGACCGTAGAATTGACAACTCCTGACGCTAAGCGTTGGATGGAAGACGACGAGAACCGGTTAAAAGGGAAAGGGAAAGCAAAGACAGTTGTTTTTCGCGAAAGCAACGACGAGAATTTGCCTGAAGACGAAATCAAGGAACGCGAACGCAGTCTTTCGATGCAGATATCTCCCATGCGACCTTCATCAGCCGGGCTGGGTCATTCTGCGTCATGGGCGCCGTCTCCGTTGAGAAACGCCCTGCCGTCATCTCCGCTAGGTGGCAGTTCGACGGCACACGACCTTCTACGAACGATAGTGCGAGATACACTGGTGGACTTTCAGCAAGAGCAACGGTCTGAGATGATTGGATTGCATCTTGACCTACTGAGGATGGGCCGGGGGTGGAAGAAAGAGCTTCGAGAGCTGATGGACGAGTATGTGGGAGATCTGAGGGAGCTGCGAGAAGAGAACAAACGGCTGAGAGAGGATAACGAGATGTTGCGGCGAGGATATTAAGACGCGGGAGTAACTTGTAGACAACAATGGATCCATATTTAAGCACGGCAGTCGAGAAGGCTGAGTTGTTTCGGAATCAAGTTAGATTGATATACATATACGGCAAAAGCGCCCATTGACCCTCCGCTTGGGCCTCATGTCGACAGCCTGCTGGCTTTGTCTTTCAGCAGACTGTCTCCATTGTACAGCGATCCCTGCGCCCGAGTCGTCTCTGCATGAGGAATTTCTTCCAACGTAAACCGGAGTCACAGCCTACAGCAGTTTGGCTTCCACCACAGGACCCATCTAGACAACCTGTTCCTCCGGCTCCATGGCTCCCCAATCAACCACAGACCACCGCCCGCAGAGCCCCAGAGACCCGACGTAGCGCGTCTGCCGCACCTACCTCCACCACCTATAAATTTGCAACCCTGCCGAATGACACAGGCTATCACTATCCCGCCAGTCCTTTCCCTTTGCCCCAGCCTACGCCCGTTCAACCGTACTCTTCACAATACTACGCTGCCCCGCAGCCCATACCGCCCGAGCGGCCTGATTCACGGCTTGGTCATGTCCCGTATCCAAACCCTCAATACCCTCCCGCCCCTCCGCCCTCCCAAGCCACTGTATCGAAGCGACGGGAAGAAAAGACGCGTGATGTGAACGGTCGTAGCACGACCCCTACAGTCGCTAAGCCGTACTCGTCGTCCTCCAAAAATGACGACGCAAATCGGATGCCGCGCCGCTCCTCGTCTTCTTCAATGAGGGAACAGACAAGTGTCGAGCCGAGGAAGACTAAACACAGGTCCAAAGATCGTCCCGAATCTCGGAAAGAGGAAAGTCAGGTCAAACCTGTATATGCGGAGAAGCGCCGTGACAGGAGCAGTCGCAAAGAGGCTGCGCGCGATGGCAAGTCAAGGCGCGACTCGCGATACGAGGAAGGCGACAGTTCGGATAGCTCAATTCAACGACCTGCCACATCCAAAGGCCTGCGATCAAGAGTGGAAGGGGGAAAATCATCGTCGATGGTGCGTTAACCGTCTCTCATTTACAATCATCGTGCACTCATAGAGATCGTGCGGCAGGGTCCGGCACTTCGAACTGGGATTCCCATACAGCCTACTTCTACATCAAGTTCGAGTGGGAGGCACACCCCTCAGATAGCCCGCCTGCCAGTTTACCTTCCTGCAAACCAAGCACGCTCCCATCGGCTCAATGAAGACCTACCTGGGCCTTCAGGAAGCGACACAGATCACGGCACACTTGTGGGTCGTTATCGCGAGTCTATACCGTCTAACTGAACCTGTCTTTTCGAGAACCGAGCAAGAAACCAATCACAAGGCTCTACGCAGCCCAAATTCAAACAAACAGGGAAATCCTCTGGGGAGTCTTCGACTTTTCCGCTGTTCAGCAAGAGAAGCAAGGATGTGAAAGAGGTGAAAGAGGTCAGTCAAGTCCTCGGGTGATATTGTTCCAGCGAAACGATAAAACTGCAGTCCACGAGCTTCTGGCCATTTTCGCGATCCAGGTCGTCTCAAAAATTACCGCAACATAGCTCTACTATGCACAATATTTCCGCGAAAAAAATCAGAGCAGACCCCACACTCTCACGATTCGTCGGTGTCGTAAATGTCGAATTCTTTCATATACATACTAATATGCCTCGCAGCCCGTTGACGACCGGACACCCGAGCGTCCTGAATATCGCCGTCATGCCAGTGACACCGCCATTAGCAGTCGTCCTGAACCACCTGCCCGGCGTCCAACCGTGCCTCTGGAATCTCGGCCGCAAACCGATGTCCCATCGTCCTCGTCTCGGCCTCTAATATTTGCGACCCAGACGACTGAGTCTTCTTCCCGGGTGGCTCAGCCACTGCAGCACCCTTCTCTCGAGCCTCGTTCTCATTCTGCATCAGCCCCACCCGCTGCAGTCGCTGGGATACAGGCATCACAGCCTACATCCGCATCTCGTCAAGATCCTCCGTCACAGCCAACCGTTCAAGGCCCCGGTCTTCCGGCCGCCATGATGATGCGACAAGAAACGCGTAATACAGCCTCTTTGCCTCCATTATATGGGCCACCTATCTCTCGACCGCCGGATTATCCGCGAGGTCCCGATCGTTCGCCAAGGGTCTCTCAGCTAGTCGCCGGGTTCGAAGCCCGTGCAGCAGAAACACAAACACAGGTGCCCAGCAAATCTCAGCCAACCCCATCCCGGCGAGAGGTCACCCAGCAGCCCTCCATTCCCCCCATCTACGCCACACCTCAGCAAACGAATCAGAGTCACAGAAACGGACAAGCTTCTGCATCTACTCGGCAAAATCTCGTTGCATCGCAACCACCTCCTCGAGTGCGCACCACTTCAGATGCGTCTGTCCGTCCCCTCGCCGACACTAGCAATGTCCAAACCAGGCCAATTATCAACGAGCCGAATGTGCTCAAGTCGGCCCTTCGTGATTTACTTTCTGACAAGCCTACTGTCTCACGAAGTGAGGAGCGACCCAGAAAGCCTTCGGAACCACGTCAGAATCAGACGTCTTTTCCTGCGCCTGTTTATCCGATTCAAGTCCCGTCACAGTCGCAATCTTCGTCGCAACCCCCAGTACAAGTTGCCGTACCCACTTCTTCCTCCCGACCGAAATCTTCATCCAAAGGTGATGCACCGCCTGAAGTCGTGTCAGCGAGGAGGGCAGACGCCTCTCAGTCAGAGTCGCGATCGGGTGCAAACCGAGTGAGGGATGAACCTCGCGATAGTACCAACCATCGTTCTTCCCGTCCTAAGAGGGAAAAGGACGTTATTGCTGTCATGAAAACGCCCTCCAAAGACTCTTCCAGGCATACGTCCACTCCATCTCCAGTTGTTACCCATCAATCCCGCTCAAATGACAGGTCGTCGCCTTCGCAGCCATCTCCTTCGCGGTCGCAGCCTCAGCCAGAACTTCAAGTTGCTGGAAAGCAGGTTCCCAGCCTTGTTCCGTCGAACGTACCCCCGTCCTCATCTCATGTTCACGTTGAAACGCAGTCACAAAGGGACGCTAGACCGCCTGCGACTAAATATCATTACAGTCGGGATATTTCCGCGAATGCGAGCGCCCATGCTCCCCCGTCTTCCAGTGCTGAACAGTCTCAGCTTCCAGCTTCCATGCCCAATGTTCGGCATCCTCCTCCCGCCGCCCCTTCTCCAAACGCAGTTCCACCACCTGGTCCTGGTGGCTCTCAGTTCGCACGTTCTCATACCCCCTCAAGCAACCGCCCTCCCGACTCCAGTGATAGACGACGACGCTCTATGAACCAGGCATCGTCTGAAGAGTCCATTCTCAAGACTCCGTCCTCCCTTGCGCATTCCATCCTGCCCCCCCTCCAGCCTTCTGTTTCCCGTACTTCTGTCCCGGCATCGACCTCTTCAGAGACACGAAAGAAGGGTCTCTTTGGCATTTTTCGTTCCAGAGAAGGACCCCAACCGGGACACGACTTTCCGTTGGAACGCGTGTATCCGAGCTCAGACAATGAAGCTCACCTTTTGTCGACCCCACAACGCAAGCTCAAATCCAAGATTCCTCCTCCCATTGCAGTTCCAAATCCGGCTATACCGATCGCCGACCGCAAAAGCCCCAATTCGCGAGTTTTCACTCCGTTCCGGTATTTATCGAACAAAAGGAATCGTCGTGTATCAACTGCATCCATGGATGCTGTCGACGGAACCGCCGTAAGCACTTGTCTTTTTGTGTCTGCCTCGATTTTGACCACAAGCGCAGGCCAATACGGTGATGGGATCTCCGACAGCGTCAATGCAAAGTAGTCAGATACCGCCTCATTCACCGCCAAGGAGAGATCCACGGCTCGCAACGCAGGACTGGCGAAATCAAGAAGAGACTCACACTCTCGCTCGTGCTCAGGCTGCCCGGGGTGGCAAAGTCCGCCGAGTGCGACCTGGTGTCGTCTTCGACGTTGCAGAGGATCCTGCAGAAGAAACACGACGCTCGAAACTCACGCGTTCCAAGAAACCCCGCCCCCGAACCGAAAACGACCAAACTCCAGCGACTGACTCCAGTGACGCCTGATAAAATTGCTTATTCGATATGCTTTCTTATTGCTCTCAAAATGCTGTGTATTAGTCCAATAATTCCTTAGACTGCGTAGATAATGTTCAATGTACTCGGATGGATTCAACGGAAATTTCTGAACGTATTCATGTCTAGACGATTTGACATGTCGGCACTGTCACTCACGATACGGTGTGATGCACTGTGACGCTACGCGTTTGACAGTCACAACCTTGCTCTTTCTCGTCCGTCATGTTCAAGATTGAAGAGCGATCATCCTATGGCGAGAGCAGTGGAACACATGTCGAGCTTCATCAGAGCGCAAACTATCCCCACCGACTCAATTTGTGCGTTGCAAGACCAGTTAAGAGGACCATCCAACTGACTACGCGTCAAGTTATGATAAACCGCCTCTTTATGATGTGACTATCGAGGAGTTTGAGACAGCTGCATTGGACCGACTGCGAATACTTGCCGAAATCGAATCATCTGCCGCCCGCAATCGTAGTTGGGATGAAACCAAGACTATCACTTCAACCCAGTGCGAAAAGTATCTTCCCTTGAAATCCAACAACGCAGTCAGTGTGGACAAGGAGGGTCAACGGCGTACGGATCAACTTGGCCATTTTGTGCTCAGATTAGCGTTTTGTCGAACGTGAGCCGAACATGTATACATGTGGAGGACGATATATTGACTGGACCAGCGAGGAACTCAGACGGAGATTCGTCAAGGCCGAAACAACTCTATTCAAGGTTCGGTATGAAACGGATGACAGTACTGAACGTGAATCTTTCTTGAATACACGGGACTTTAACTGGATCGCGGTAGGTCATGCATTTTCTGCCAAAACTGGCTAACTCAGCAACTTTCAGGTCGACAAAGCAGAAAAGGAACAATATAAGCAGCAACTCCTCACTTATCAAAGTCGAGCGGATGCGTTTGAAGCCGACAAATATTACAAAGTGAGCAAAATGTTGTCAAACATGAATGGAATGTCAAACCTGATATTTAGGTTCGATGGACGCGCGTTCCCGATCTTGTTGATAGACGGAAGGTCTTTCTCAAAGGCGGGTGGGCGTATGTGCCAAGCCGGGAACAGTCCAGTATTGTATACCAGGAATTCGAAACTCAACTGGAACGCAATTTGATTGTAGGGCGTATAACCACTTCATTGATCAGATATTGAGGGGGGTCACAGGCTACCTCAAGATACATGCCACGCCTTGACGAGGACACACGACTTGGTGGGATTCTTGATAATTTATCGCAAGGGTTCCTCGCAGGAGGCGGGTCAGAATGGAATTCCGCCCCTGCGGACCTGAATAGCGGCTCAATCACAGCCGACATGGTGGACGACCTTGCACCGAAACATTTCCCGATGTGTATGCGGAATTCACACCAGAAGCTGAGGGCGGACCGTCGGCTGAACCACTTTGGAAGGCTGGAGTACGGTCTGTTTTTGAAGGCAAGTGGTAGCGAATGGTGACAATTGCCTCATTTAACGAATGAGTAATCAGGTACTCGGCCTTTCGATCGAAGAAGCCATCGTATTTTGGAGAAAGTCGTTCGATAGAATCAACGACGATACCTTCAACAAGATGTACAAGTACAATATTCGACATGCATTCGGTTTGGAAGGCAAAAGGGCGAATTATCCCGCTAAAAAGTCCGCGCTCTCAGGCCTAGAAATTCTGGAGGCTGACCGACATTTGTAGTTGCCAACAAATTTTGACCTCAGGCGGGGATCCAGGCTGCCCATACCGACATTTTTCGCCAGAGAACTTGCGGTCTGCGTTGTTATCGACATACGGACCGCAAGGCGTGACATCGAACGATTTGCATGAGATTATGAACACGGTCAAGGCTGGCCATTTCCATGTGGCATGCACGCGAGTGTTCGAAATAACGCATTCGTCGAGCGGAGTGAAGAAGGGAGAAGGGATAGGTGGAGGGGAGAGCGTCACTCATCCCAACCAATACGCAGCCAAGAGCATGGAGCTTGCGAAAGCGCAAGAGGAAAAGGCGATGATGGTGCTCAGCTAGTGACGTAACTTGTGATTCTTGTGATGTTTGATCCCCCTCCTCTCTTGCTTCCAACATTCGACGTTAGCAAAGTACTTTGTGCCAAATCCTTTCGCGATGAGTCGCAGACGTAACAGTGTATCCGACAAAGCTGAAGCTCTACACGACAAAGCTGAAGCTCTTCAACAATATCAGGATACAGATGGTCATTTCACCCTCGTGAGGTCTACAATTCCGCCGCTAGTCGTGTCGCGGTCTAGTCTTAACCCCTTCCTCTGCTTAGAAACTTTCGGCTCGCTGACCTTGTCACCATCATGAATGGCGTCTGCGGCTCCCTATCCATATTCTCTTCCGCTCATTACTTGTTAAATAACGACATTGACTACTTGTGGTCGGCCCTTGCCTTTCCCCTGGCCGGACTTATGTTCGATTTCTTCGACGGAAAAGTCGCGCGCTGGAGAAAGTCGACTAGTATGCTAGGTCAGGAACTTGATAGTCTGGCGGACTTGGTACGGTACCTTGCTGTCATGCCTGCCCGCTTTCTCATTGTTAGCATAGGTTTCATTTGGCGTTGCTCCAGCTCTTCTCGCCTTCGTTATCGGATTGCGGACGTATCTCGACACCGTTATACTGACCGCATTCATCTGCTGTGGCCTTGCTCGTCTCGCTCGTTTCAATGCGACGGTTGCCCTTGTACCCAAAGACGGCACTGGAAAGGCAAAATATTTTGAAGGACTACCAATACCCTCCTCACTGTGCCTTGTCGGTGTACTCGCGTATTGGACAAAACAAGGATGGATCGAAGGAAAAGCAGGAGTTCCTTGGGGAACTCTCACCCTGTGGGGAACGGCTGGTGGTCGGGGAGAAGTCCACGTCGTTAGCATCGTCTTCGCCTCTTGGGCGGCTGCTATGGTTAGCGGGACGCTGCGTGTTCCCAAACTCTAAGCCCGCAAGGCAGATAGACGTCCTACTTACGCGTTACGTAACCTGCAATGATTCATGTCTTTCTATTCAGCGTTTTGGGGATCTTTTTGGGACCATATATATCACTATATGCTGGTGAGAGACAGTATAGAGCGAGCGAACTGGCCGAATTTGTTCAGCACTGTCACACTTTCTTTCGGCACCGTGACGGACGCGTTACGCGTCGCGATCCCTAATTTGTCTTGTCCTCTCATCTCTCCTGAAAGACAATGAGTACAGTTAACGCGAAAGACGTTCAACGCCTCTTCCTCCAAGCTGTTCTGTCGCGTGGCGTGCTTTCCGGAAAGCTAGCCCAGGCACTGTGGGCAAAGGCCAAGGATGCAGTGATGGGTACCACGAATTCTGACCTGCAACGTTCTCTAACAGATATGCAGCTGTGGATAACAACCTCGATATATCTCACTCTGGAACCCGTGAAGAATGGGAAGCCTTCGTGATCAAGGTGAATCAAGCGCTCGATCCACTCGACCTCGAATTTCGGCATCTGCAAGAAGAGACCACTGGTCGCGAAATGTACGCGATTGTAGGTGTCTTTTCATCCCAATCATCCTCTGCCTAAAATAGAGCCAGGTCAACCGCAAGGGCGACGAAGTTGCCCAGATGGCCACCGACTATACGCCCACTGAAATTGCGTTCTTCAAAGCCTTAGTACGCCTTACTATGTTTTTTTAGTCCTTTCTCCGTTTAATGCCACAAATCAGGTCGACCAAATCATGTCGGCACCTCGTGAATCGTTTTCGTTATCTTCCCTCGCCGCTTTACGGGAAGTCAGCGTCTTGAAAAAGTCTAACATGACCAAAACACAAGCTGAAGTAGTGCTGTCAAGTTTTGTGGCTAAAGGTTGGCTACAAAAAAGCAAGCAAGTATTCATGGTATCTCCCATCCGAAGCCGACTCTAAGACTTGTCCAGACGCGGGCGATATTCTCTCTCGACTCGGGCTCTGCTCGAACTCCAACCTTATCTCAAATCCACCTTTCCAGATGAGGTGATCGAATGTGTGATCTGCTTCGAGGTTAGAGTAGGACAAATTCCCCTTTCCAGCCGCATTGCTCACAACAAGCCATTAAGATCATGACCAAAGGTATTGCCTGTACTGGTCCAAATTGCCAGGTTCGAATGCATTACCACTGTTTCACCAAATACACGGCCCGCAACCGCAAATGCCCAACGTGCAATTGTGACTGGCCAGGGAACGACCCTCACACTATGACACCTGTCGGCGAAAGTGCAGCTCGAGATGGCGACGACGGTAGACGACGCATTCGAAAGAGCGTCGAGAACAGCGACGACGAGGAAGAGGAAGATGAGCAAGCTGATGAGCCTTCTCAGCCCCGTACCCAACAGAGCCGTAAAAACAAAACAAAGGCGGCTCAGACTCAGAGCATGGATGTGGATGAAGATGAAAGTGAAGGAGAAGAATCTGACACCCCTGCCAAAACGCAGGGCACGCGTCGAAGCTCTCGACGCGGCTGATTTTCTCCCATTATCGTGCCATTCATTAATAGTCTATGTATTAGTTTCTATCGTATGTCATTGTTCGTCGGAACGACACGGCCGTCCTCCTTGCCGTTCGTTCGTTCTGTGAAGCCAAAAAGCCCTTTACCCCACACTTGCTGGCGTTTCCGGCTACTTTTCCCTTCACCAAATTCGTCGTTCCATTTTTTGAGGTCCGCGAGGGACCCCAAAGATTCGGAAGAAGATGGGGAAATCTCCTTCAGAGCTTTTGTGAAATGGCGAAGATGAAGTACCCGCGGCGCCACTGCGGGCGCGGGAACTTCGTCCCCAGTGTCGGAAGATGCGGGCGGCTCGGTTTCGGGGGACACTGGCAGCGTGACCGTCGCAGAGTTTACGCCTACCTCAGTGGCGAGAGCACCACCGGAGGAGTTGGGCACTGTGGATGACCACGGTGTCACGACTTTCTCCTTCACAGCATCGAGAGCCGCCGATACACAGAGATCTGTAGAATTATCAGCACATGAAGAAAGCACGATAGCCCACACGTACGCTTGAGATCTGATCCCGAAAAAGTTTCGGTTTTTTTCGCAATACTCGCAGGATCAACATCGGGACCCAAAGTCTCATCGCGCAGCAAGATCTTGAGAATCTCTGTTGATAATATAGTCAATGAATAGACACGGAATATCGAGAGTCAATGAATGCACAAACCTTCGCGTTCTCGTTCCCCAGGCAAATCGATCAACAACCGCCGAGGTAAGCGTCGCAGAACCGCGTCATCCAGATCAAAAGGTCGATTAGTGGCACCAATAACAATGACATTGTCGTCTTTGCTGGTTCTGAGACCGTCCATTTCTTGCATGAACTCCGTAAGGACACCCCGGTGTGAAAACGTGCTCGCACGATCACGAGCCGATATCCGAGCGCCGAAAAGAGCGTCAATTTCATCTAAGAACACCACACAGGGGGCAATTTTGCGGGCCAGCGTGAAGACGGCCTTGACTAGTTTTTCACCTTCTCCGACATACTTTCAAAGCGATCAGGCGTCATCTAAAGAGAGGGAAGGAACGAACCATGTCCATTATGTCTGAAGGAGAGATCGCTAGCATACGGCAGCCGGCGTCACGAGCAAGGGCTCGGACGACAAGCGTCTTACCAGTTCCCTAGACTCTGTCGATCAGAACCATATTTTGAGAACCGTTGCTTCCCTCTACGCACCGGTGGCCCAAACAGAAGGCAACCTGTCATGGCATGCTCTTTCAATATACCCTGCTGAAAAGCCTGTGGATGTAAAAGGGGAAGCGACACAATTGTCCGAATGGAATCTATGGTGTGAGGCGGCAGATGAACTTGACTAAACGAGGTGGGCATAGTAGCTGTGCAATTTGTAAGAACACTCGTGAGAAGAGCGAAAGAGCATATACCTGTATTGACAATACAACCCAGTAGTCGTTGCTCGTACGGGTCCAGGTCTTCATCGTTTCTCAGGCGTTCTACCACTTCGTCAACCTCCTCTTCCTCAGGTTCAATCTCCTCCTCATCATCCTCGTATTCATCTTGCTCTCGAACAGATTTTGAAGCTTCCTTCATCCAGGCCCGCCGCACGCTGCGCCTGGTATGGTGCGTTGCCCAAGCTTTGTCGATGGCGGACCAATCGACAGGGGTTGCGGCTAGTGACCGTTTTGAGCCATCCACTGAACGAGTAGCCACAGTATGTCCCACTGCGCGATCAGCGACAGCGCGAACGACCGGCCATATCTATTCAACAGAATTCCATGAGCGGAGCCGGACCATTACGCGGAACCATACTTCGATTCTATTCCCCCAATCCTCCCACATACTCCTCGTCTTCGGTGCTGCTTCGTCTGAAGTACCTTCCCCTTCTTCTGTTTTGGCAGGGTCTCGAATAGAACTCCAAGCAGCAGCAGTCGTTTTCTCTACCAGACCTCCAACAGCACCAACCCCCATACGCATGGTTAGTTCATTGATTTCCCGTCGTCGTGAAACTCGGCACGCTTTTTCTTCCGTAGAAGAACGGGCGCTTGGAACAAGAACTGACGTTCGGAAAAACACAGAGTCCGTATCGAGGTTCGGGTCGCGATTGCCAGACTCGCCAAACGCATTTGGCTGCTGTGCTAGCATGGCAGCCGGCCCCCCAATGATAACAAATCCAGGACCAGAATCACTGCTGCCTTCTGCATCTGCAGTGGAGAATTTGGGTAATTGGTCATGGAGGGTGTCCCCTGTTGCCCATCGGCGCAGACGGTCACGGAGGCGACGCTCTCGGGCTCTCTCGCTGACCTCATCTTCGCCCCATTCAGTTTCACCATGCCTAGAATGTAGGGCGAGACGTGGTGAAGACTGGGTCATCATCCGAGCACGCGGATAAGGAGGGGCTGAGCGACCACTCAATCCAGTTGATTTAGGCATCAGAGGTGCGGTCATTCCAAATACGATAGTCACAGGGTGGGTTATAGGTGATGTGGATCGAGGTATACCTCGTCGTCGGCGAGAGCGAACGGATGACAACAGAGGTGGGTACCAGGCAGAAGAAGAGGGTGCCAGGGTCGGAAAGTCTCAGAGAAAACTTGAGCAATGCAGATAGAATCAAAGGACGGTAAAATCACCTCGAATATAAATCAGGCGAGGACGTGGCTTTTGATCAGGGTCATCGGGAAGCTGAGTGTTGATGACGGTTTCGAAGAACACCTGAATTTTGCTGGGGGACACATTGCGTCGAGATGGGGAAGCTAG
The DNA here is from genome assembly GCA_037176885.1 of Favolaschia claudopus. NCBI lineage: Eukaryota > Fungi > Basidiomycota > Agaricomycetes > Agaricales > Mycenaceae > Favolaschia > Favolaschia claudopus. The sequence continues at coordinate 387,767 of JAWWNJ010000055.1, read as the reverse complement.
CACAGACCTGCCAGATTGAGCGGCATTACTGAGGACAGTTAACGTCATCTGAGTCGGAGTGAATGGTGCAGATGTCTGGTCAGTTTCATCCTCCTCCTCATCAGGAAACGGCCGGGAATTCGAAGCCGGAGAAGCCCTAAAATGAAGAGGATTTCGAGACAGTTGAAGTGCATTGGCGGCTGTTGCGGAAGTTAGATTTGTTCTTATAAATGCGTTCAAACATACGCTTGCCAAACACCCCCCATTCTCCTGCAGCAAGATGGACGGCATCCAATACAAGAACCTCTGCATCTGTTCTCCTGGCCAGTTCTTTAACGGTGGCGTCTATCACATATTCGCCGCCCTCTGATGTATGTTATGAATAGACTCAGAAAGAAGTAACGGGCGGACCTATCGGGCAGTAGAGGGCCAATGTTGGTTCTACAATTGGACCAAGTGACGACGCATCTGGATGATAGAATTCTCAATGGAGGTCAAATAAAATATGCAGGGCCGCGCACATGTTGCCCTGTGTTGAGTCTGTGGATGGAGCGTTATGTGCAAATTGTGAAGGGCCTCCTCGAAGATCTCAGGCGGGGGCAAGGCATGATTTGATGGCCCAGGCTCAGAGTCCGGTCGCCAAAGAATCTCTGTAACAAGTCCCTCAGGCAACTCGAGCGGAATCTCTATCTCTTTAGGCTTGAGCCTTCGCTTAGTTTTCTCCGGTTCCTCTGATGAGTCCGTAGGACTGGTGAATTCGGCAGGAGGATCCGGGGGTGCGACATCACTGGGGGGTTCTAGTGGAGGAGGGTCGCTGGCGGGAGTACCAGTAGAAGAAAGCCGCTTGGTGTGGAGAGTAGGTGTTAGAAACTGTTTTCTAGCTGGACGCGAGGACAGATGAAGCGGAGAGCGAGAATAAGAGACAGTAAGACTCTTATTCAGCAGAAGGGACCTGAACGTCGAAGAAGAGCCTGCGAGCGCATTCAACGAGCGGCGCGTCGCAGAGATCGTCCGTGAAAAGTCGGTACACGTGAGTGATGGCATGATGCTGACCAATTGACTGAACTCTAGTGTGAAGTAAAATAAAATTATGTATATGTACTGTTAGTAGCAGGCAATGTCATGCCCGCTTTAATGCCTTCTTCTTTCTCTCCGCAATGTCCACCCCAACCAATATTTTGGACGCCTTCCACAATTGCACAATATTGATGATATTCTTCAGCGAACAAACCGGCAAAGTGCACAGTGCGAAGAACTGCGCATAGGTTAGACCGACGAACCACGGAACAGCTTCCAGTAATGTGAAAGGTTTCGAAGTCCACTTCATCAGATAAAGCGAAACGAAAAATAGCTCATTGGCGGCGCAAACCACGAAAAGAGTGACCTACACCGCGCTCAGTTTACTGGATACGTTTTTGACGAGACAGACACGCACCTTGTCCGTATAGTACCATCGCAGAATTCGACTGACATCATTATTTATATCTTTGTGACTGCTAGACCCAGTGACGAGAGAGCTGCGGCAGAACAAATACAACATAAGGGACGATTTGGTGATAGGCATGGATGCGCACCTATACATATGCATATAGTGACTGCTGAAGTCGAGAACAATGAGGAATTGGAAGGCTAGGGCATAGTCTGGATAGGCAGAGGACAGGTAACACAGCAAACAAGAGGTTGTGCATCTGAGACCAATTGTGATGAAGTCGCGTTAACATGAAATACTGCCACACCTATCAGTGACCATATCGAGGACAGCACCAAACTTGGACTCTTGGTGGAATTTCCGAGCGGCCCACCCGTCGAAGGCATCAAGAAGACAGGATACACAATATGCAATTGTACCTTGCCAAAGTGAACAGAGGTCGGAAGGATGCGGGTGGCCTTACAATAGACAGGATGATAGCTCATGAAGTGCAGGGACGCAGCGGCGAGAAGAATGCGAGAGTAGCCTGGTAAGAAGAGGTCGAGCGGATAATATGTCGAGAACGCGCGTCAACATACCGATTAGATTGGGGATGAACAAAAAGACATTTTCTGACTGAGCGGTGGCGAGTCCAAGAGCCTCCTCTGCGTCGACATCCACGGGTGCGTTGCGTCTACGAGGCGGCATGGAAGATTCGGAGAAACAGCAAAAGATTCAAGCGGTGACCCCAGCGGGCCGAAATGAGCTTGCAAATGAGCTAAGCATAAATACGTGTGTCATCACTTTCCTTATCGGTCAACGTCGGCCGACAGATAATCTTATCTTGAAATTTCATTGACCGTATCTATCTCTGCTACTTGACTCACTCTCTTTCGTCCACGTCGACATCCATGTGTGGAATATTCGCGGTTCACGGCGTAGAAAAGCCAGCAACTGACAGAGCTCGTTTCATCGCCTGCTCAAAGCGTTTGCGCCATCGAGGTCCCGACTGGTCAGGTTGTTTTGTCGGCAAGGATGGCATTCTCGTCCACGAGCGTCTCGCCATCGTTGGTGTTGGTTAGTCACTGATGACTAGAGTACAACAAACCCATTCAATTCTTCTTCAAAGATACTGGTGCCCAGCCGCTTGTTAGCCAGGATGGAAAGATCATCCTCACTGTCAACGGAGAAATTTACAACCATATTGCTTTGCGCGAAACTCTTGGGTCAGAGATCAAATTCAAGACCCACTCCGATTGCGAAGTTATTCTTCCCTTGGTATTTCTTTTGCTTCCCCTCCGATTGTGTGCATGTTGTTAACGTTGTCCTAGTACCTCAAGTATGATACAGAATTATGCGGTATGCTAGATGGCATGTTCTCCTTCGTCCTCCTCGACGAGTCTGTATCTCCATCACGAATCATTGCTGCTCGCGATCCCATCGGTATTACTACTCTATACCAGGGATGGGATTCCAAACGCCCCGGCGCCGTGTTCTTCGCCTCAGAACTCAAAGCCTTGGTTGATGAATGCGACAAGATAATTTCCTTTCCCCCTGGCCACGTTTATGACAGCAAAACTGGCGCCACTACACGATATTACAAACCCTCCTGGTGGAACGGTGATGCGGATGGGCCAGAAGCAACTATACCGACGTCTCCCGCAGATTTAACACTCTTGCGTGAAACCCTCGAAGCTGCCGTCCGCAAAAGACTGATGTCAGAAGTTCCGTATGGTGTACTCCTCAGCGGCGGGCTTGACAGTAGCTTGATTGCGGCCGTAGCTGCCCGAGAAACCGAGAAGGCTGCTCAAGCACAATACGAGATCAGGAAAAGGAAAGCTCAGACTGCTATCAGTGGCAACACAACACCTACCGGGCTTATTGATGAGCAAGGTACATGTTTTGTTACTTGCACATGAACCCCTCAGCATTAATACGTCGTAAGCCACACTCGCGGCGTGGCCGCAGCTTCACTCGTTCTCGATTGGCCTTGAAAACTCCCCCGATCTCTTAGCCGCCAGAAAAGCTGCTCATTATCTGGGAACTGTTCATCATGAATACACTTTCACGGTACAAGAGGGTTTGGATGCCATTCCAGAAGTGATATACCACCTTGAAACCTACGACGTTACGACTGTTAGAGCTAGTACTCCAATGTACCTTCTCAGCCGCAAAATCAAAGCGATGGGTGTGAAAATGGTTCTCAGTGGAGAAGGCAGCGACGAGATTCTAGGAGGTATGCGTCCTTTTGTCCGATGCCGAATGGACTGCCAGATTCTGTACAGGTTATCTGTATTTCCATGCCGCTCCAGACAGCAACTCCTTCCACCAGGAGACGGTTAAGCGTGTCAAAAATCTCCATACCTCAGATTGTCTCCGAGCGAACAAGTAAGAATCCTTCGCAGGACAAAACATGATTGCTGAATTTCCCCAGATCAACGATGGCATGGGGTCTGGAAGCACGCGTCCCTTTCCTCGACAAGGCTTTTCTTGAAGTAGCGATGAACGTCGACCCTCGCGAGAAGATGTTCAGCAAGGGCGCAAACCAGCAAGTCGACGAAGATGGCCGTCCGAGGATGGAGAAGGTGGTCCGCAATTTTGTTGACAGAATCTCCATTCATACGTCTGGAGTTCGTAGTACATTCTTCGCAAAGCTTTCGACGTCTCGTTAGACGGGAAGGTATGGAGTCCTGTCTTTCTTTGTGCAGCTTTTCTGATGTCGACATTCACGCAGCCCTATCTTCCAACTTCCATTCTCTGGCGGCAGAAGGAACAATTTTCTGATGGTGTCGGATACTCGTGGATTGATGGGTGCGCTGTAATGCACGCCCACCCTCGCAAGTTGCTGATCTAAAACCAGGATAAAAGATCACGCGGAATCAGTCGTCTCCGATGAACAACTCGCCAAAGCAGGAGAGCGGTGGGCCGACGCTGACACACCCACGACAAAGGAGGCGTATATGATTCGCCAAACATTCGACGGTAATTGGATTGGCATTGATTCGGGTCTTGGTACTGAGAGTCCCCTCGCAGAATTTTTCCCTTCCAAAGCGGCTGCAAGTACCGCAGTTCGGTGAGTGTCTTGTCGGCTCACCTTCCTCAACCCTCATCTCGTTCTGTAGCTGGATACCTCGAGGGGACTGGGGCTGTTCCTCAGATCCTTCAGGTCGAAGTGTCAGCATCCACAATGCAGCATATGAAACAACTTGATTGTGAAATCCAAAATGAGCGAGACGCATGTTGATACTTACAGCTATATCTAGAAAGTAAATACGTAGTTGGATGGAGTAACGAACGAGGGTTTTCATCATAAATCGTGAACGCCGTAAGTATTATAAAGGAAGGTGGTATTGTGTCTTGACTTAGAGAGAGAAACTATGCAAAGCAGGTAGAAAGTACTGAGAAGAAGCATGAATACTGACCAATAATAAAGTAAGCGATATCGTGAGGTCCAGGTATATGTTAAAGCAAAGCAAATTTCGTCACTTCATGTAGAATTATTTAGAGACGGATCCTTGGCAAGCATTTGACGGTATAGGCCTACCCCGGAATCTTCCGATGGAGCAGGCGATGCGAGCCCTTTCGCATTGGCAAGTCTTGTCGAGCTCACCGCAGCACTGGTTTGCGAGATATTACGTGGGCGAGGCTTCACAGCTGTCGCCCCTGGAACGGGGGACCGAGTGTTGTTATTCCACTCCGGGCGGGCAGGTGTGATGGTCGACTTCGCATAGTTGCTATTGCTGTCGTCCGTAGCGGTGGGGCGACGGGAAGTAGGTGTGCCGGCTGTTCGACGACTGGCGGGTCGAGGAGTAGGGGACGAATCACCAGATACGAGACGAGTGCCGAATTTGGCGTTGGCAGACGACTCCCGTCCGTAGGAAGAACCAGCCCCACCTCGCCGAGGCGCAGGGCCAGTCCGAGTCTTGATGACAGGCTTCTGAACAGTGATTTTGTCGGCGCCCCAGTAGGAAAAGCTCATCTTGCTCTTTCGATCCGAGTCATCCGAGTCCATTTCGCGCTCCTCATCGTCATCGGGCATCGGAACAATTCTTGGCTGATGAACCTGAGCTCGAGAACGTGCAACACTGCATGGGATGAGTCCAAATTCCTGGAAAGTAACGATCCACGTACTCTTCCATCGAAACAAGTCCTTCTCTTGGCTGTACAACATCACCGATCGCCCAAGTCTCAATCTACCAGTGCATCAGTATGCGAACTAGAACAGAACAATTCATCCAACCTTAAGAAACTTGTATAAATTACGAGGCTTGGTATGCGAGTTCCTGCGGCCAGTGGTAGCGTATTTTGTTCGGCCTTGAAGCTCAGGTAGAGAGTTTGTTCGGGAGTACGTAGCAGCGACCAGGGGCAGCGACGTGGTGCCTGTACGCTGGCACTGTAACACTACGTCGTTGAAAACCACCAACCACAGATCTTTCTTGCCTCCGATACTTGATCCGGTATGCAATACGTCGCTGAGGCGTTTGAACGACGACTTCCCTCTAACGCCCTTGCTGTTATTCATGGCAGGTGGTGGCGAGGAGGATTTTGGGGGCGAGCTCAGACCACTGCCGCCTGGTGGGGTATATTGGCGTTCTTCTATAAGAACCCGCGAAGGTTTAGGCAATGCCAGCTGCCTGACTTTGTCCAGCCCCTCAATTCGTGCGAAAACATCTCGCGTCTTATCGCGCTCTTCCTTCTGAATCTTCTCGTCCTCAATACTTCGCACAATCGTTTCTACCTCGGCAACCATCTGCAACGTGCTTTCGTACTCGAAAGTACTCGGATCGGTGTGGAAGAGCAGATTTTGAAACAGAAGGGGGTATTTCAAGAGACGCTGGAACGGCTTCGAAAGGGTGATAGCCAGACCCGTTTCGCCCTTTTCGCTGGCATTTTCTTCAAGTTTTTGAAGGACCTTGCACACTTTTTGCCACTCGCCAACATCCTGCTTTTTCGGCTTTTTGTTCGAGACGTTTGAAAGAGCATCATCGACCTGCTCCAGGGCGCGTTCCAAATGAAGCACGTATGTCGCGTAGCCCTGGAAGATATCGGACTTGTGGGAAACAAAGTCAGCAACGTTGTCAACGGATCAATATAAGACGGATTTACATTGGACACGAAAACGTCGGCCAGTGAACGAACCAGAGGGAACTGGTCATCATACCGCTTCTTCAGAGCCTCCGAAAGTCGCCGGTGACCATCGAACACTCCACTATCGACTACTTCCAAGCATATTCGCAGGTCATCGGGTAATTGATGAGGCGCGACGGCAACACCGAGTATGTTATCACTGGTCGTTTGACTCTTCTTGAACTTGCGCAGCATACCGGGCTTGGGGGTACTGCCCTTTCTATCAACGACCGGAGTTTGCCCCTGGCTGTAGTTCCGCTCTCGCTCAACAACAGAAGACTGTCGACCGAGGGAATGGGTGGATCCATTGAGCTGGGCATTGCGAGGCGGAGGCGGTAAGGAATGGTGCGACCGGCTAGGGAATGGAACTGATTTGCCTCCAGGCTTGGTCACAGTTGAGCGATATGGTGACCGAGGATGATTTTGCTTCGCAAGTTGGCCCTGACGGCCAGCCCCGTAGCCTTTTCCCATTTGGTCTCCACCCTCATCTTCCTCGTCCGTGTCGAGTGACTCCCCATCGATGTTGGGCGTAGTATCTTTGTGCGAACTCGGAGGAGTATCGGGCGGAGGGATAGTTGGACTGGGTGACATAAATCGAGCTGCGATCGGCGGTAAGTGGTCATTGGATTCCGCAGGCGACTCTGCGCGATAGTAATCGAAATCGAGATTGGGAGTGGAAGATAGTTGGGGTGTGGGAGCAGAATACGGATGCAGGAGTGGGTCGATGAAAGTATCTTTCATTTTAATAAGCTCTTGAACGTATCTTGAGCAATGTTTGAGCTTCGTCAAAAACGGGTCTGTTGATTCACATACCTCTCTTCGCTTGATATGATTTCAAACAAAACCTCTTGTCGCGTGCGTTCTCGCGATCCAAGGTTGGATACAAGGTCTTCCTCTGTGACCTCACTCCACGACTGGGCAGCCAGTATACGGCTGCCGCTGGTGTTATTGGACATTGAGGAGTAAGGCGTTCCGGATCGTAGAGATTGGCTGGAACCAGCCTCGCCGACCTTTTGGAGGTAGGGGGATGTGGTGCGGGTGGAAGTCGACTTGACTGCCGTTTTGCCTGCCGAAGAGGCAACGTCCGTTCTGGAGGAAGACGCGCCCGTTGAAGTAGAACCACGAGGTTCCTTGCCGTGAACAGCCTGAAAACGTGTTACGGAAGTTTTCAAAGGCACGCCCGAGGCTGTAGTGCTTCCAGGCGCCTCAGGCAAGGTGCGATCGAGATTTGACGGTGTTGGTGGAGGAGATCTAAAAGCAACCTTTTTCTGGACGTCACTGGCAGTGGCGGTAGCCACACTTGTGTTTGTTTTCCGCGAACTCCTGCCGGCCGAGTCGGGCTCTGCGCGGGGAGAATTTGAACGAGCAGGAAGCGGAGAAGCAGCACCATTGCGAGCGGGTGAAGGAGAAGCGGCGCCATCAGTGCGGGAGGGAGTGGGTGTTGGGGAAGAATAGGGTGGTGTTGGTGTGGATGTGGAAGATGATGAATGATCGTCCTGGGTCTTTGAGGTGTAAGTAGGTACAAGCTCTGGAAGAGGTTTGAAGGGGGTGGAAGTGAAGGAGGTGGGTGTGGAGGTCGAGCGCTGGACGGACTCTGGAGGCGGCCATTGGCGTAAAGGCGGAAACTTTTCCTTCTGGAGAATGGGACTTTCGCGGTCCTTTTCCTTTGTGCTGCTGCCGATGTGGAGGCGGGAGAAGAAGGCCTTCATGGGGAATAGTACACCTTGGTATACCCTCGTTGGGTCAGGACGAGATAGACGACGACGACGACGACGGGCGGCAACAACGCACGCGCCAACCGGAGACCCTTGTACTATCTGGTGGCTGTGCGTACTGTATGTCAATGTTATGTTGCCACTCTTGTGATCTGAACGATTATTGAAACGAGCCTAAATATGTTACCAGCTTCTTCAACGAAGGATTCAAAGGTCCTCCCTTGTCCCCTTGCTACCTCTCTTTTCCATCTCGCCCAGTCCGATGACGGGCATTCAAATGGCACCGCTCTTTGGCTCGGCGCTCAGTGTCTTTCTGCCTACCTCACCCATTTCGCCGTCCCCAAGCCAGGTGAACGGCTTCATCTCTCTCCGCTAGTTCTCTTGCGAGCCCTCTCACAACTCAGGAATGCATGCCATCGAGCTAGGCAGCGGAATCGGTCTCACGGCGTTGGCTATCGCGCGCTTGGGCTGTAATGTCACCGCAACCGACTTACCTTGGGTCATCTCTCGCTGTCTTGAAAAAAATATCGAGAACAATATCTCACAGCTACCCCCGGGTTCCGGCAACATTCTCGTACGCGAACTGGACTGGACAGTTTCTCCGAATTCTTGGTTGTGGGATCACGAAACCATCATTGCCTCTCCCACCCTTACCCCTCCGGCCTCTACAAGCTCAAGGCTGCCGCAACTCGATCAAGGGCTGGACCTCATCGTAACAGCGGACACAATCTATTCCTCCGAGCTTGTCACCCCGTTCTTACAGTAGGACGGTCCCCGTAACCCATCGAAATTGTTTACCCATTCATTTCAAAGGACACTCCATGCTCTTTGCATATTCTCGCTCTCCGCGTCCTCATATCCCCGTTCACCTACGATATTCATCTGCCTCGAGCGGCGGGATCCCGCTCTGACTGATCGGACATTGGAGGAAGCCAAAAGCAAATGGAGATTCGTGGTACAACGCATACCCCAACACAAGGTCTCCAAGGCCCTGAGTAAAATTGGATTCAAATGGACAAAGGATGACTGGGATGCAGTTGAGCTATGGAAACTAACATACCGAGGTTGATACAGCCGAGTCTTCGTGTGATGTACCTTCTATAGACGTACAGTAACTGCCTGTTTTCAACACAGGGGGCGGCTGTGACCCGAATCGTTACTTTCCTTCGACCATGGCGTTGACGGTCTTACGGACATATGCTACAACGAATCCCGCGAAAATCCCGCCTTCCATCCTATTCTCCCATAGCCAGACGTCTCTGACCATTTACGACGCGTTTCCCAAAGGTACCAGATAGAACAAATGAGACGCGTACGCGTATTATTTCTCAACCTCCCAAAGCGATCTTCCACTTCCTCATCCTCCCGCGCGTCCAAGAGCCATATACCGTATCCGAGCTCTCCGACCTCCGCACACTGCTCGGCGACAAAGCGCGCGCCAAACAGGTAATCACTGCACTCCACGAGGAGGCGAAATGCCTCCACAAAGAAATCGAGGAGGAGATGATGAACCGCTACGGGTTCAAGTGGGGTATCTGGACAGGCTTTCACGGTGCACCGTCCATGACGTATCTTGAGTTCAGCCATATCGTCGTTGACATTGGACTCATCGACATTAGGCACCTCCATCTACATGTTCTCTCGGACGATCTTTTGTCAGACCGCATGAAGAACAAAAAACACTACAACTCTTTTCATCCCAAACTCGGCTTCTTTCTGGATATCGACGAGGTATTATCGTGGTTTGACGCCGAAGACTCGTATTACAAGTCGGTATGTCGTTGTTGTACCCTCCTTTCACTTTCATTGCCCGGAACGTTCTCGATTCCAATTCTCGTGTCTGGCTATAGATGGCCAAACTTGACCCCAAGCATTACGAGCCCATGCTCAAGGGGGATTTGGCTTGTTGGCGCTGCAATACCGGCATGAAGAACATTCCGGCGCTGAAATCTCATCTCGAAGAAGAATGGCATGCGCAGGCCAAACGCGAGAAAGACAAAATTGAGAGACGGCGAAAGCTTGAAGAGAGAAGCGGCAACAAGGAATGATTTGCTTGCAGTCATTCGTTGTCAAATCATTCGTTTCTATCTAGTGATACACTTTGTATGTTTTTGTGGTCGAGTCGTCGTGCACATCTAAGCTCCCCCTGCTGCAGCTTCCCTCTGAGCCTTACCGGCTTCGTTACTGGCCTTGAGCTTGGCAGCCCGCGAACGCTCTGTTGCTTCACGAATAGCCCATGTGAGCTCATAGGTTCTAACAGCGTCTGAAATAGGATCTGCGCGTTAGAGCAGTTCTGTCTTACATGAAAAAAAAAACGTACCATCGTACGTGCTCAGAATTTGAGCTGCTTCCGGATCCTCTTCGATGTCCTCGATAATATCAATCAAGTTCGAAACCTCAGAGAAGAAAGGGTCGTCGTCAGGGAATGTGAGCATCTGCTCGTGGTCATCCCCAGGCTTGCGCATGTAGAGGGTGGGTTGGACATAGGGATTCACCAGTCTGCATAGCGTGAATTTTACCATTTAAGCAGGATGATGTAGATATGCACTTGAGAGAATAACCATCCGCATAGACTTCTAGCTCGCAGCTGTAGTTGGTTCCTTGCAAAGCGACAACATGAGTAAAGCTGCCAACTGCTCCGCTTTCATATTTCCTGAGCAGATTTCAGCGTGACCCAAGGCGATGACTGGGGTATTACCATGTAGCAGAAGTCACACGAGGAATCCTATTCTCTGGAGTAATCTTGGTTTCATCAACGGTCATCTTCGACAGCTGTCCGGCGTTCTCGTCCCACTCCAGTGAATGTGCGTTGACAGTGGAGATATCAACTTCACCCCCGAAATACCGAGACAAGTCGCAGAAATGTGTTCCCTGCTCGATGACAGGTCCAGCACTGCAATGGATAGGTGAGCAAAGTCAATAGAAGGCGGATAGCCGTTAGAAAAACCTTTTCGACTTATCCCACCAATCGGGTTTTGCGATTGCCTCGTACGCACAAGCATAGCGAGCGATAGTGGCCATAACGGTCAAGTTATTTTCTTCGATGATATGCTTCATCATCTGAACTGCCTTTAGATAGCGCAGCATGTACCTGCCATGAAGTGGGTATTCCACTCAAGATCAAAGCATGAAAGCGAACCCGACAGAGCAGATGGTCTTGGAGTCGTAGATGGCTTTGGCGATCGTGAAGCCATCCTCCATCTCGTGGTGTGGGCCCGTAGCAATGGGCTTCTCGATGAACATGGCCACACCGGGAAAGAACTTGAGGATCTGCATCTCAATATCGCGCCCAGGGATGAGTGTGCCGCGGAACATAGGCGGGCTGCCGACGATAACGGCACGAGGGCGGTCCTTGGGAGACATATTCTTGACGAAGTCCTCAAGAGTTTTGAATACGCGGGTATCCTGATATGCGGACACGACGAAGGAGTCGCATTTTTTCTGCAAGACCGCGGTTGCGCGCTCGATCGCGGGGTCAATGAGAGCAACAACCTTCAGACGGCGGCCGAGTTTGCTTCAATCGATGTGAGATCGTGTTATCGGTGTAACGTCCTACACCTACTGTTCGAAACGGAACGAATGGTTCCAAGGGCCTTCATCGGAACCTGTGCGAAAGAGTTAGATACGGTCTAACAAGTAAATAAAACGTGCTAAACAGACCGAACATTATGTTCCCGGCACCGACAAAAAGGACATTGAAATCATCAGAGCCGCTGATATGGCTAGCTCTGCAAGGGATATGGTCAAGGCCGAATATCGATGAGGTCGATGATGAGTGTACTTGTCCATCGGGATAAGACGCCATGGGTCAATCGACGGGCGACGCGAGGACATGCCAGAGCCTCTGCGGTCTGAAGAAAGGCGCCGCTCACTGGGTCTACGATTGGCCATGGTGGATGAGTTGAAGATTCTCGGGTGGAGACACGGACTTTAAAGCAGCCGTTACGTCATTTCCCATTTGTACTCAAAGTCCGCGTATAATTATCGATTGCATATCCGCCCTCGAAATTCAACAGACTCGGATGCAAGACTATGCATGTATTCCTCAAGTCTTCAGCTTGAAAGCCATAAACATCGGTGGTTATCCGTTCCACAATTGTTTCATCCAGGTCGGTGAAGGGGTATAAAACATCAAAATAATACACTTAGTTTACTGCTCGTTCGCTTCAATTAGATGGTGGTTCCACTACCTGTTGTTGTTTCCTTGCAAGCTGTTCTCTCCGAGCTTCAGCCTTCTCCAACCTCTCTTGCATTGCCTTGTGAAAGTTAGTCACTGATTGCTTAAAGCGTGATAATTGAGACAGTACCCTGAGCTCCTCCTTCAGCTTTTCATTCTCTTGCGAAAGCTTCAGCACATTGCTCGCACGTTTCTTGACCCTCTCAGAGCTGAACAACATTAAAGTCATAGAGCCAACGGAACAAAAACACTTACTCTGGGTCGGGTTTCGTCTTGAGAATCGAGTCTAGGTCAAATTCGAGATCCCCCCCTGGTATCTCTGGAAGATCTAAAACGGGCGAAGAGGAGCGGGCTTCTGACCGTCTGCAATAAATCGGAGTCAAGTTTAGGTTCGAGAAACGGCCGACGGATACAAACCCGGCCGCTTCTTGAGGGGGTTCGACGGAGGAATCAGCAGCGTACTGCTGAGCTGTAGGTCTGTCATCGTCCGGGCGTTGTTCGCGTTGTTCGTTGGGTGTTGGATCCATGGGCGCTTCCGACATAGTGGTCGTACCGGCCAAGTCCAATATTGGTGTCACATTCAAGTCACATTCCCGGATGTCACATCCTCACCTTCCAGCAACCACAGCAAATGGACTCAGAGTCCGTTGTGTTGCTCCTGTTTCTGTTGCTGTTCTGCGTTGCAAGCTATGCTATTCTCTTTAGCGCCTTTTTGCCTCTGACTGGCATTTTTGTGCGGCCGTTTAGCCTCAGCTGTAAATTCATCACTCATCCACAAATTCGTTCAGATTCTGGACGTGCTTGCCCTGGATACGCACTACAAGTACGTTGGGATTTTTCTCATCCCAACAACAGCCTATTTCGTCATTGCGAACTGGGTGGGATGGCAATATTACCGCAACTCATGACCACTGGTTCAATCCCTTGGGATTGAGCTACTTATCTTGGGGTACACTTGCGACGACAACAGATGCATGATGCATAACATACAATGGCAATAAAATAAGCAATAAATACGGCGGAATGCATGACATATGTTAAGGCGGTTCTGTTCTGCGTGAGTGTTCTGACGGACTTTTTGGTCTCCGTTGAAGCTGACGAAACTCGCGCAATAGGCTGCTGGGTTTGACCTCTGCTGTGACGGAGCTTGCAGGTCGCGTGGGGGTAACTGTCGAATCCCGGCTCGGGCGCAACCCAAATGTCGAACGGGCAGGGCTAGACGCGCGGGTGCCAGGGATCGAAAATCTCGACTGTGACCGTCGCGGGGGGCTCTCAGAGCGAAAACTCTTTGGACCCGCAGGATTCCCCCGACGCCAACTCGGCCCCGGTTTCGGTTCCTCTTCGTCTTCGCTCGTCTGTTCCTGCGCTTTAACTACTCTCCGAGGGAACAAACTCCGGGATGTTATCGGTGTCGCGGCATGGACCTTTGAGTTGGGAGTTGACCGGACCGGAGGCGGAGGAAGACGCAGATATCTTGCACGACTGCCACGATTTATCAGTATTCGAAAGACAGGGACCTCGTATATTTAGGCTTACGCAACAGCTTTGAGCGCTACTTTGGTACGATGAGCTTGAAGCCACTTGTCAAAGAACTTCGCTGTACTGTATGTCAGATTTCTGAGCTCTCGTTAGAAGACGTCGCCTACTGAGGACAATCATTTTCTCCATTTCTCGTGCGGTCTTTATTTGTAATGCACGAGGCAGAGCTTCTCGCCAAATTTTCCAGCAACGGTTCTGAACTCGTTTGATCCGGGAAGCATTGAAGCGGATCGCAGGCAAAGACTGCGGCAGTAAGTAGGCATATATATTTCAAGAACGACCTATGAGTCCCACCTTGGTTTTGGAATACCATAATCTAAACGTCCGAGTGAGCATATTTTTGTGGGTTTGCAGGATAACGTCGTATTCCTAAGAACGTCAGTTGGTTTCATTCGCATTGTTGGATTGACAACGTACAATGGGCTGCAATCGTTGTTCCCTGAAGCGCTCTCTCCACTTGTCCCAGGCTACAGAGAGGTAGCCAAACTCCATTTCGGATTCCTTCCGGTCCAGGGTCAGACGCCGATGGCGAGCCGTCCTTGTCGCGGAAAGCCATCGATGGAAAGTCTTTTTCAGTAGATCTAACGGACTTGAGAGATATGGTCAAGGGCTTTACGAAGAGAGTGCATACCTTCTCGCTTGACTAATGTATAACTCTCCATTAGACCATCAACGAAGGCATGGTGAGCGTGGGCAAGCCTCCATTTCTTGAATGCAAATTTGATCAAACGAGTATCGAGATCTATCGTGGCCTGCAATTCTCGATTTTTCACTTCAATGGTGCGATTTGTCCACCTTGCCAACGAGAAGGCCAGGATCCGCTGTGCATGCATTGTAAGAAGTCGGTACAGATCGCAGTTGTAGCACTGACCTGTCTAAGGTTGGCCTGAATACGGCGCTCTGCAAACCTCTGCGCCCTTCGCCGACTAGCACGCTCGAACCACTCTGTTTGAAAATGAAAAAGAAGATGCAACGAAAGCAAATGGCCATACCACAGAATATATTGCGCATCCTGCGTAACTCGAGTGCTTTCAGAGCATGCTCTCGCCTTCGCTCCGCAAATTTTGCCCGCAGCTGATTCCAGGCAGAGCGCGTCACCAAAAAATTGTCTACGGCTCGCGCCTTGCTCATTGAGTTGTGTTTATTGTGTAGCGTGATCCGCCACGCCAGCGAGGCCCTGCGCAGCAAAGATTTAGAGTAGTGAAATACAGCTACCGTGTCCAGATTTTTGTGAACCGAATAAGCTTGGCGCCATCTTTGAAGGGCTGCTTTAGCCAATGGGGAGTCCGTTCGCAGAGAAAACGAAAGAGCGGTTTCTTTCCGAGGAGATCAAAAGAGAGTCAAGGCCGAAAAGAGTTGCAAGTTCACCTCCAAGATTTCTTTGCTGCTTCATCCGTGTCTTCCATATTGCCCAGGCCTCTTTCAAACGTCCAGAATCGGCGATGGCTTCGAGCCTCCGCTTCTGATAACGAGCCCTCATGATCATATATATGACATGCAATAAACGACGGTCTTGAAGACGTTCATGTGCAGCGGCACGGTTTTCCAGGGACTAGGAAGAAGTCAACCATAGAACAGTTAATGATAAGAAAGATCGTACTCGTATCCGGTCTCGAGCAGTTTTCCAAGACCGGATTATTCGTTTTTTCAACACAATATCATAGTAAGCGTCAGCTTGATGATTGTCTCGCCTGCTTCCATGTCAGGTCAAAGTCTGAAATAGCAGATCGACGTCCGTACATCTGCTTCATCCACACATCCATTACTTCTGTCTTGATTCGTAGACCAATGTTGTCGGTCACAACTTTGTACACAAGTTGAAGCCGGGAAGCATGCTTCCAGTGATTCCAAGATTTTTCGAGAGAGGCGCCGTCAGCGGCTCGCAAGACGCGGTCGGCGACATCATCAAGTTGGTCCAGATGAGTTAGCCGTTTCCGCCAGTGCTCATAGCATTTGATGACGAGGGATCTGGAGTACTGTCGATCCGCTAAATATATTTGGAAGGCCCGTCTCCACTGGGCGAGGGCGTCTCTCATGAGTTTAAACTCTCGTTTGTCGCGAACGATCTTCATCTTTGAGCGCAGAGAGGCCCTCCACTTCGCCAGCTTCCTATCTTTGGTTTTCTCTCTCCACATTCTGAAAGTAGCCTGGACTCGGCGGAGCTTTTCCTGATTAGCGACCCATTCAAATCGGTCTTTGGCATCAGCTGTGCGTATTCGCCATCGATGGATTGCTTGTCGAAGAATGAGATTTTCACGTGCTTCGCCAATTTGTCGGTGAGTGGTCTGTGTGAGGTTATGAATATGGTATGTCAACTACATAGAAACAAGCAAAGAAACACACAGTAATCCATTGGGAGCCCCTCTTCCAAACATCCCAACATCGCTCGACGAGTTTGTCCCGCCTAAATGCATCGGCTTCCTTTTCATATTGGATCATCTTGATTTTTTTCCAGGCATCCTCTTCATTTACGACGCTTCCCTTGCGCTCTCTCGCCTGCGCTACAACCTGACGTGCTGTTGCAAGAGACGAAGAGCTGGGACGTTTCGGCGGTGACGAAGATGTGGGAGGATTGATTCCTTTCCTAACTGGAGGATGGTCGCGTGCGGCCGTACGGTGCAACGAAGGGGCAATAATGGAGGGGGCGCCAGGATCCTCGGTGGCATTTGGCGTGTCTGTTTCTGGCATCTGAAGCCTCGGTGGAGGCGTGAGCCGGGGACGGATATTGGATGAAGGCAGGGGTCGAGTTCGAACATCCAAGCTAGCAGAAGTGGCTTCAGAATAGATGGGAGAAGCGGGGCGTAACGTAGCAGGTCGCTTCAACAAATGGTACTGTGGAACATCGACGCTGACGCTCTCAGTTTCTGAAGCGAGATCTGTGCCATCTTCTTCACGCGAAAATAGAGTAGGCGAATCGGTGGGCCGAAAAATTTTCGACTGCGGGCGTGTTAGACGCGTAGGTACATTTCTTGTGGGGTTGAGAACAGCACCAGTAGTTTGACGAGAGGACTGGGGGGGGTTGCTATATCCCTGCTGTACCTTGACCATTCTCCACTTCTCTCCCCAGTTTCCACCCTTCAAAGTGCCCAACTTGAGAAGCTTTCCATAGAAGACGACCTCTGAAGAATCCAAGCCACGTTCCTTCAATACGGCGTTATACGCGGCAAAGACGGCGGGGAAGGTAGTCGCTGAAGAGCCAGCGCGCACAAGAATAGCATCTAGCAGCTCGACCTCTTCAGATGTCAGGCCGACTAATTCCTTGATTGAGACGGAGGAAGAGCGAGAGAGATCGGTCGAGAGGGTGGAATTGAGAAGAGAATCCGTTAAACTCGTCAGCTTGGATGGCGGGGAGGTCCGCGTCGGTCTGAAGCCTGACATGGACAACTGCAAAATGACAGCGAGGTCATAGAGCGTGTCAAGACGCGGTCGCGTCGCGTGCGAACTTCGAAGCACTTCAACATCGTTACAAATACACATTCACGTAATGTACAGAATACAAAGATGCTACACAATAATTTGTAAATCGAGGTGGCAAGCACCAGTCAGTCAAAAGTACACCCGTAGAGCAGAATTATGTGTCGATTCGGCAGGACAGTATGGACATTTAACCCGTCTGTCCGTGGGGTCATAACTGCAATCATGAATGATAGGCAACGTAGAACACCAAGCAGCTCACCTCCCAGGTTTACTTAGCTTTTGGAGGCTATCCTTGGTTATAACATGGCCACAACCCAACATCATAGGCGGATTAGTTTCGGTGGATTGCTCCTTCGAAACAGGACAAGAGAATATGGAATGATAACGATTTTCCGGTGGCAATGGTATTTCAATCTAATACCGTTCAGCAGTCGAGTAAGAGGGTGAAGATGCGAACGCACCGGTAACTCATCCGCCTGACTCCATTCGCTCTTCCGCTCGCGCATAACCTTGCGTCCTTTCTCAATCCTTGATAAAGCGCCGCCGCCACCGATGTCCCCAACGACCCGCAAAGGTACCTGACGGCTCATACCAAGGCTGGCGCAGTATTCCTTGGCAAAGAGAGGTTCCAGATCAAAATGCAATGAAGGAGAAGCCAAGTCCGCATAGGGAGAAGTTTGCAATTTGGACAAAGGGAGGAAGAGGATGCAACCGGTAAGACGCTTGCATTCATCCTCATTCTCCGCATAGAAGGGCGACATGTGTTCTTTAGCATACGCGAGGGCGAGCATCACGTTGGGAGGGTGAGTGCTGAGGAGAAGGCGGATGTACTGTGAACGATGAAGATGAAACTCGAGCGGAGAACCCCGATCCCGCAGAAAATTCTGATTCTTGGCTACCCATCTGAGCAGAAATGAGACGGATCAACAGTACAAGTCACGAAAGTCGAAAGCATACCCTAGAGCAGGGCCAATATCTTGATTTCTCAGGGCCTGAAGGATACGGTGTAGATCTATAAACTGCGCTCGAAGTTCGGCTGGGATATCGAGACCTGCTTCCTGAAGGAGAGTGAATGCGATTCACAGACGACTGGTTCGGAACGAACCTGAAGAAATACTTCGGCTGTATTGAATTGGCCAGTTCTCAGAAAGTGAAGCGCGATAGTGCGCTCAAGGGCGGTGACTGAAGTATGGGATGTGAAGACGTCCGGATAAGATGGAAGGCTTGCTGTGAATTTCTAGATGTCGGATACTGTTACCGAGAGTCGTTCGAATGCTGAGATGCAAGAACCTTATCCAACGCCTTTCCCAAGCGGGACATGGCGTTATAGACATCCTTTTGCCGGTCATCTACTTCCTTCTTCTTGGAATCCACTGTCCGTGAAAGTTGAAGGAGGAGTTCGGAGGGCTCGGCTCCAGGTTGGATGGCTGCTTTGGCATCGTGCAAGGATTGAAGCAAAGAGTCTAATGAATCGGATATTGTACCCTTGCCCTTTCCAGGCGACGCTGTTGTCAGCTTCTCGAGTTTCGTCAGCTCCTTGAGAGGCCCATCCATGGTGAGCAGAACAGAAAGAGTTACGAGTGAGTGGTCGTTCGGCGTTACATCCGAACATCGTCGCATGTCTGATCTATGTCCGACGCAAGTCCGACGCCAGTATTTTTTTCTGCTCACCGACCAGATCGAGTGAAAGTCTGTGTAAAGCTACGATGCCTCGGTTCATAACTGGCGACCAGCTAGGAAATCTCAAGTCCCTCCAAGTCTCAACCGCGGATGGCCCCTCTGAGTTGACTCAACTTCATTCCGCCAAATCTTCAGTTGCTGCACTTTCCATACCTTCTGTCGCATCGACCTCAAAATTGGTTAGTGCGTCTCTTAAATAGAAGAGTGCCGTCTTATGAAGCAAAGGCAGCCGTTGCTTATGCCGACGGGTCTTTGTCTGCCTTCACAATACACGACAACGATCTTCAAATCGCAAAACAGTGGAAAGAAAATCGACTAAAGCCAGACCAAATCTTTGTTGGACTGCAGAGCGCGGACAGGTATGAAGGGTATCTTGAAACAATTCCAGTCCGCTAAGTATGATTCAGGGGAATTTATTCTTGCACCTCCAATGGTGCTCTACGATTAGTTCCCTCTGACGCTGAAGACAGTCAACCTCTTCTTGGCTCTCTTCCAACGCGTCTCAACGCTTGGAGACTCGACTCCGAGCAGGCGACGTTCATCTACGCGGGAGACGAGGTTGAACCATCCATGTGGAACACCGAGCTAGCGTTCAAGCAGACAGAGTCTTCCACCGCCAAAAGAAAACGTGATGCTCTTTTCCCCGGCGAAATATGGCGCGCCAAGAATGTGCAGAACGACGGTCTGGGATTAAGGCAGCCGGTTAAAATAACTTCATTGACCTTTCTTTCGAGCCCGACAACTTTACTCGCTGGCACTCAATTTGGCGACGTTCGCCGGTACGACACACGTGCAGCTCGTCGCCCAGTATCGAATTGGAAAGATGTTGGCAAAGCAGGCGGGATCAAAGTAGAGAAAGGGCTAGCCAACCAGTAAGCAAGGCTTCGTTGCGTTAATTTTTTTTGCCCACTCATTCCATTCTCCAGCGAAGTCTTCGTCAGTGACCATGGCTCCAACCTATTCGCATTGGATACACGCAACGGACGGATTGTCTACTCTTACAAAGGTTTGCCGGATTGTCTGATTTTGAATAAAATAGTATGAACACAGAATCTGATCCAGGTCTATCTGGAGCCGTTACCTCCATGGCGCCTTCTCCGTCTCTGTTAGTCTCAGCGGCTCTTGACCGTTATTGTCGAATGCATACTTCTTTCGCTCCTCCTCTCGAAGCCGGAAAAAATCAAGAACACAAGGGAGAAGTCATTGAAAAGGTTTTCATGACAAGCGTCCCCTCAGTTGTTGCATGGGATTGTGTCGAGGCGGAAACACCAGCTCCACAACCTGAAGCTGAGGACGACGATGTCTGGGACGGTATGGAAAATGTTAAGGACAGCGACGACGAATCGAGAGGCAAGAAAAGACGTCGAAACGCTGCGTAACTTGTCGTAGATCATCTCCGTATCGCATCATGGGTGTCTGGTGTACAACAAACGTATATATGTAGCCTAGAGACCATCCCAAAGCCTGCGAAGCAAGGGCTGCGGCCCTCTGGCTTTCTCCTCTTCAATATAGCGCTGCTCAGCCTCGTCAATGACTTTGAGGCCAGTGACCAGATCGACCTTGTCCGCAGGGATCTGACGTGTGCGGAAGATGACCTTGTAGACCACGAAAAGAACCACGAAGATGGGGAGGCCAATGTAGTTCCTGTGCGTAGGGTAGTGAGAGTTGTGAATTCTCTGATCAAAGTGAACCAACGTTAAGAATTTATCCACTTGGAAGGGCATGAACGCATCAAAGCCTTTGAAAAAGACAATGATGCCGGTAGAGATGAGCGCTAGCCAACTTCCATAAGGTTGGAATGGGGCTTTGTAGGGAAGAGTATCCCGCGATTTGCCTTGAGCTTTGAGAGCACGCATGAAAGAGCTAAATAACCTGTAAGAAAGCATCGATCGACACATCCAAAGAAGCGCTGACATGTGCGAGTATGCGATGCACATCCAAGTAATTGCACCGAATGTTGACACTAGATTTACGAACCTTCAACGCCAAAAGAAGTGTTGAGCCTTCATTTCGCTGCGAAAAATATGGGCTAACCATCCGAAAACCCTGGCACTTGAAGAAGATACGTTCAAGAAAACAAGTGAGCAGAACGCAGTGCACAAGGCCAGCGATACGTATGGAACACCTCTGCCATTGACGCGACTGAAAATTCGGGGAGCCTTGCCCTCAACGGCCAAGCCTAGAAGCACAGTTCATCGCTGTGCAAGATAGGAATCGTGAAAAAATATCACCATATAGCGTCCGGGAACCGATGTACAAGTCTGAGTTAGCGGCACTCAGAACGCATATCAAAATCACAGAGTTTATAACGTGGTTCAACGTCTTGATGCCGACCAGGGTAGTAGCTGAAGATGATTTCAGTTCGAGAGCAGCAGGGAGGGAAACACAAGCATACCAACGACAAAGGGAGAGGCAGCAGCTGCCAAACAAATCAAGACAAGCTCTCATTGTGATTCCTCACCCACCTCCAACCTTCGCCTTATTGGCTGTGAACAAACTGTCGTCTGTACTTGGTACTAAAAGCCCTATAACGAAAACGCCTCCTACGTAGAACACCTAGCGCAAAAAAATAGCAACCGAGTTGCAGATAGACAAAAAGAGATAAATTTACCAGAATACGGTAGAACGTGCGGCGAATGGCAATCGGTATATTCTTTCGTGGATTTTCGGCCTTCGAAGTATGTTAGTTACGGCCTTGCTAGCAAATAAAACTAGTTACTTCGCCCACAGTGACCTATAAAAGCGAAATGAAAGTAAGAAATAGGAAATTTCAGGTTGGCTAGCAGACACGCAGACTTACCCCGACCAATTCAGTACCCTAATGACGCAGCAGCATGTTAGACGAAGACATTGAGGGCAAAACAAAGAACACTCAAGATGTAAGCAAACAAAGCGTTGGTGAGAGTTGCCCAAAATCCCAAAAATATGGAGAGATGCTCGTCTTTGACTCTATCAAGCAGATAGTGTCCCATCGGACCTTTGGGATGCTGCCAGTTTCTGAATCCAATTCGGTCGTGGTGCGGATTACCGCCTTTGCGATATGGCATGAATAGAAACGTTGACATCGAGGGCAGAAGTAACTCACCCAAGTCGATTATGATACCCATGAGCAACAACCCAATCAACGCAATCACTACACTCGGGTTGGTAATGAGTGAGCGGCGGTTAGAGCCAAGACTGTACCTTTGATACTGGAAAACCAGAATTCCATCTCTCCGAATACCCGAACCCCAAGAAGGTTGACCAAGGCAACTGTTGAATATTCGAGACTTACTTGAAGAGACGGAGAAATCAAATACGCACTGAAAACGATGAAAATGACTATAATGAAGTCGCATGGTCAGGAAAGCTTGCGTGCCAACTTGAACTTGCTTACCCAACCAGGCTTCCAAGGGTACGCGACGACCTCCGGACCAGTATGACACCACGACTTGTCCTACACCTGTTCTGGACGTCAAAGAAAGTTCTGGGATAGAAATTGAGACAAAATTCCCGATATTATTTGGGGTGACGATAAGCTTAGAAAGTGTTAGAAAAGGTTCGAAGCGATGTAGGAACACATACATACGTATTTCATCAGATAGTTCCAGCCCAGAGCAAATCCTAAGGAACTTGTAAATTCAACGACGAGTTATTTGGAAGGAGCACAACCCATTGCAGGATCCACAAATCTCGTAGCATAGCCAGCAAAACCCTTGGAATGAGGCAGATAAGCCGCCATTTCCCCAAGTCCCACCATAACCAAGTAGCAAATAAACCCGACGAATCTTGAGATTGAAATGATAACTCTTGATAAACTGCAACAATTTCAAGGGTAGGTACGCTTACGCATATCCAAGGAACAGACCCAGAGGACCACCTCTTGCAAGAGCGGTACCTGTGAAAGTGTCGATTGCATCGTCCAATAAAAAAAATCGGCAACCGCACCTGAGCCAACTATGAGCCCGGTGCCTACGGCGCCACCCAACGCGATCATGGAAATCTGTCTGGCCTTGAGCCCTCGATGCAGACTGTTGTTCGCAGCAGAAGGATCATTGAGCTCCTGAACATCCTGATAGTACGTCTCAGAAGCGAAGGAGGTCCTTTTTTCGTCGTCCATGGCGGTTATGGGTCAGCTGTGTGTCGCAGTCGACAGCCTTTTAAAGACTCGGAGCTCAACTATACTTGGCAGATAAGCCGGTGATTGTTTATCATCACCAGAAGCGCGCGCGAAGCACGCGATCGAAATTTTGATCAGCGCGTTCTGACGCGTGACGTCACGCGTTCGAGACTGTCACTGCGAAAAGGAGTCTCTGTTGCGCATTCAGGAGTCAGAACACAATAAGGAGCCTAACCTCTGCCTAACCTTGTCCAAAGGCGTCAACGCCGCCAAGCAGCGGGCGGAGCCAAGATGGAGTGAGACTGATGCCCCTTGAATATGGCGCCTGGGAGTTGATGGACCGAAGACTTGGCAAAGTATCGCAAGGACGGATGGAACGGTTTAAAGATTAAAAAAGTACACAATTGTCCCTACATGTAACAAATAGAGGAGCTCCCGCTGAAGGAATGTCTACAGCTTGTGCTTGATTTCTGCATCGTCGCCAAGTTACTTGACTAACTGCACTTTTCCGCTTGAACGTTGCGCACCTTTGTTTGCGATCCGCATGAATTGCTTCCTTGGAATGCCACTACATATAACTGGTCAATTCTGCGTTTCTTCGATGACACGGTGATATATACCTAGAAAATCTCTCTGCTTGTGCTGAGAGGCCAAGGTGCGGTCAGCGCAAAAGCGGAGATGAAGGGGAAGTATACCGTAGCTTTCACGCAGATTCACAGCGTGAGGATTGTTCTTCTCATCCAACCCGGCCCGAATGAGTTGCTTGCCAACCAGGAGCGCAGTTGGGTCGAGCCCCCGGAGGTCTTCAATCACAATTTCTCGCACTGCAACGTTGAAACTGTCGGCCGACTGCAAGGGTAATATCTTGCTGCAGCACAGAGTCAAAAAGGGCCGTTCAAGTCAACAAGCTGATTCACTTGACGAAACCACATTCGTGCAGCTCTTCCGCAGTCTTCTTCTTACCCCAGATGAGTACCTCGTTGGCCTTCGCCAAACCCACTACCAAAATGAATAAAGACAGTTCCCAAATGTTGCAGTCGATGAAGACCTACTGCGATTGACAAAAGTCACACTAGATCCTCCCTCGGCGACGATACCTATATCAAGTTTGAGAACCCCTCTGGGGATCCGAGAATAGCGCGCGTATGAACCTAGGAAGGAGAATGGAACAGAAAGCCAGGCATTTTTCATGCAGTAAATAAAGTCGAAGTGACCCAAAAGCGCTGGAGTTCGTGAGTGTCATGGTTTGACTTGATATTTTTGGCGCAACCTGCAGCTATTCCTGAAAGTATTTATTTATGAGCTCTCAACAGTGTGACACTGCAAGCTCAATACCCCTGTGAACAGCTGAGTACCAGCAGAGATTGCGGGAAACGCATACTTACATGACGGGCCCGTTCAACGCAGCTACAAGTATCTTTCGATGGCTATAAAGCTAGGATTCAAGTTCTCAGCGCCTGAACCAGTTATGCGAGGATTAGGCTAGACACTAACTGCTTGACCACAGTCGGTGGTGGTTTGTACTACGCGTCGAAGAAGGTTGTCTCGGAGGTCGGAGGTGCCCTCCTCCACCGGGCCAGAAGCTCGAACGTCTGTTCCACTATCAGATATAGAGCAAGTTCGGACAATTCAGACAATAAACGCGGAGAACAAGAGATATAACTTGCGCGCAAAACCATCTTCCCGTAGCTGCAATGCGTCCGTGAGCAACAAAACTGGTTATGTTTATGGAACCAACCTTGCCATATAGTAACAAGTACGTCGTCTCGCTTGTCTATAGCTCTGAGAGCATTGGCAAACGCTGTGTAATCTAATGAAAATTTCGGTTCAAAGAGTCCATGGTGTATGTAACCAGTCCAACTGTCCAAAGCGAACCTTGTGAGGTCAACGCATTTAGAGTGCCAGGACGGCGAAGGGTTATTGTCGCGATACTGAACAGGGTTCAGTTCGAAAATATCCCGGGATCGCTAGCCTACCTATCGACGACATCGACAGTGATAGTTGAAGGTTCCATTGGACGTCAGGGCCGTCCTTCGAGCTGCCTTTCGACGAATTGAGCGTTTAAGTTGTTGATTTAGACATGGACCGGCAGAAATACCCGGGATAGCCGGAAGTTAGTCTGCCCCAACTTAGAATTTTCCGTAAAGAGAAGAAAAGCAAATCCAGACAAAAACCACTGACCGTACATACAAAAATCTACGTACAAGCTCAAAGTACCCAAACACCTCACGCCCACAAATCGAGGAGTTTTTTGGTGGCTTTCACCAACATCTCCTGATCTCCCTTATTCGCCGCACTCTGCAAATTTTCCGACACACTTTCGACGACTGGTCGCACACTATCTTTTACCCTATCCAATTCCGACCCCGAAGTGTGTCGCGTCAACTGCGCAAAGAATGAACAGACATTGACCCGAACTTCCATCTGAAAATTCGCGGGATTATCCACATTCCTCAACACGGCAATGAGCATGTCCAGAGTGTTGTGCGGAATGGGCATCCGTCCACGCGTCGATGGGGTCGTAACGACAGGAGAACTGACGTCGCTGCCAGAAGTAAGGTCACCGCTTGTAGAAGGGGTGGCCGACACTGGCTCTGCTAAAGGGGCGTCAATCGGTATGGGAGTGAGGATTGCGGTGAGCGCAAGAGGACCTGCGACTGAAATCAGCTCTTGGTCGAAGAAGCAGCAAACACGACCTACCGCCAGCCTTAATGGTGCTCATCAGACTCAGCGCGACGACACCTTCATTGACAAGTAAAGGATATTTTGCACTGCGGCACACTAGACTGGCGAGAGCCAGGGCGCAATCGGGTGTTAGCACAGCTTGCATCGAATCTTGTCGCTTCTTTTGTTTTTCGGCAAGGACATCGGCGCTATTGATCCCTTGTAGAGTTGCAGTCGCGGCAGCGTCTGCTGGGCTGGCGGCCGGGTCGTTAGACCACAATGATTTAATGACGTTCACCAACACCCGGGTTCCTTCGCTCCTGACGGGCGTTGACTTCGTTCTCTTAACAAGAGCCATGATCAAAGACATCCCGGTAGGGAGCACCGGATCTTCGCCTTCCGTAGGGAGCACCAAAGCGAATGTGTTTTCGACTTTGTATCCGGATGTTAATGACCATTCAGTACAGGGTATCCAAAGCTCACCATTTGCATTACACATATACTTGACGATGCCGATGGCACCAACTTGCACAATATCCGCCATCTCGTCCGTCTTTTCATCCCAAACTCCACTCCTGGAAACGTGTTTGACCACCTCTGCATGTAGAAGAGCGTCGTGGATAGTAGGTGACTGAGCGCACGACTGCGCTAGATGTTTCAGCAGCCCAATAACCCCATGCTTCACTTTGATGTCGGTGGTTGGCGAAAGAAGATGCCGAGAAGCCAGGAGAGGTGCGAGGGAATGGGGAGGTGACAAGAGGACCGTGGAAGTTTTCTCTGAAGCCGCGTTAAAACGAAGAGAGGAAAAGAAGTTTCGACTGTACCTCTTCTGGCGAGATTTCCAAGCGAAAGGCTGGCACAAATAACAAGATCGTCTCTTCCCGTTAGAGAGTTCGCGGCAGGCGAAGTCTCAGAAGTTGATGAGTCCATGTCAGAGATGTATTTTTTGATCCAGTGGATCATTTTGCACACAAATTCGCCACCAGGATTGTCGGCTTCAGAGTCATCCCACAGCACATCTTCATTGCGTTCTTCGCCGGCAACTTCGACGACCGATTTGATCAGAGCGGCTTTACAATTGGAGAATACTCGCTCGCGTCTCTTCTTGTCTGGTTCTGAAAAGGCAGTTGCCCAAGATGGAGGGCAATCGCCTGTCTCGATGAAGTCGAGGATAGTGCAAAGACAGGGAACGCCGCCGTGTTCGGCTGGGAAATTGAGTCCTCGCGCCAGAGAGAGTCGAACATCTTCGACATCAAGCGAGAGAGACTCGATCAAAGTACACGACTCTTCAAGAACCTCAAAATCCGCCTGAACCAAGGTACTGAACATATCCGAGTCTTCCCTAAACAATATGGAGCTTGAAGCGAATGGTGGGCAGAAGGCGGCGAGTGCGGGCGTGAGCAGTGGTAGCACATCGGGATTGAATATTTGGAGGGCTAGAAGCGGTGGTCGAATGTTGGTGAAAGTGGTGGTAAACAAAACTCACTTTCGTCTTTGACTTCTTTGAGATTGACGATGGTCTTCCAAGCCCAGCTAGATATTGTACTTCGCAAAGACCAGGATTCTTCTTGGGCTTCTGGCATATTCTCTTCCGAGCTTGAAGGGGCAGCGGTGAGCCAGGATGCAGGAGGGTATATGGTGGTGCATAGTTTCATGATAGTCAAGCCGGAATCTAAAGATCGCAGTCGTGAAATAACAGGGTCTACGGTGATACATACGTTTAGTTTTATTTCGTGCTATTATCGACAATGGACCCACCATAGTTGAGACTAACATTCAACAGAACACCGATCGCAGTGCGGACTACTTTCAGATGGGGTATAGTGAGCGGCAGGGGGGTAGAAGTAGGAGGGTTGGGTATAGATTCAGCGTATCCTTCAAGCAGCGACACGATGGCCTGCGGAAGACCGACTTCTAGCAATTGCCCACGATTTTCGTCTTCGTTAGATAGCACGATGAGTTCAGGGCCGTTCTAGGGTAGGAGTGACTTGCCATGATCCATACAAAGATTGGCAGATACTCTGAGCAGCTCAAAGACAGCGGGAATGTAGGGTAATGAGGGAATTGCTGCGCCATGCAAAGCAGATGCAAAGAGGGTTGCTAGGGCTTGAGGCAGAGTAGTTTGACCGAGGGCGGTATGGTTGTCGACTTTGAGAGATTAATGAGGACTGTGGGCGGCGAGCGCCAGTATCTTACCTGCGCCATCCCGGACGCGCAGACCATTAGCCAACGCGTGGGCTGTCGATTCGACGTCTTTCCAGGTATCCGACGCGTCCGAGGCAGAGAGTTGGGCTGATAAGTCTGTTAGTCGGCGGCCTAGAGGCGTCAGGTCGTCGGATAAGGCCATCATCTAATCGGCTTTGTCGCAAACGAGTCGTCCTCGCTTATATCTCATCGATGGCTGTGCCAAATTCGTCCTTTCTACTCAACAGCAATGTACAGTATTTTACAGCTCTACATCCAACATGCCTTCCTCCTGATGCAGTCTGACTTGTGAATTCAACGCCAATAGGTGCTGGCCGTCCTTTGGCTCATCTCCCATGCTTCATCCAGTGCTGCTACCACTGCATCTGGAAGAGGGCCTATGCACAACTTCAGAAAAACGATTTATCAAACGGGGAAAAAATCAATACCTTTGGCGCTATCCTCGCAGTTCTGTTTCAATTGTTCAGCACTACTCGCTCCAAGAATCACTCCGTCCTCTGGTCCTGCAATTTCGTCAACCCAAGATCATCGGCGAACAAGCAACGGTGAACTACCCAGTACGGAGTGATGCTGGCACCAGCGCAAAGCAATCTCTGTCAGTCGCAAGTCATGTTCAACCTAGCAAATTTTAGAACACGCGGCGCGTCGAGGCCCTCACTCACTGCAACTGATTTCAAGTGATTCAATGCATCAAAATTTCCGTTTTTAAGGTAACGATCCCGATACATTTTTCCCGATGCGGTCGTAGTGTTGAACCGCCCTGCAGTGGGGGCGTCTGCTACGGAAGTCACCTTCCCCGCAAATAGGCCACCGCTGGAAATGAATGAGTGATACGATAGATCAAAGGTGAGCAACCAACTTACGCGAGCGGGTTGTATACGACGATCCGCAGGCCGAGTTTCCTGCAACAGGGCACAAGCTCTGGCTCGATTGCGCGAGTGATGGCGTTATACATCCTGAGTCGATTTTAAGATCGAATGAGATGGAGGGCGCCAATGCATACGCTTGATAAATCTTAGGTCGGACCCAACCTTTCGCTTTACAAATGCCCACGACTTCAGCTACCTGCGCAAGTGGAGTGTTATCAAGACCCAACTCCGCGAGAGTAACTCACTTCCCAGGACGCGAAATTGCTGAGCCCAAAGATTTCACTGGCGTCATTTAGCAAGCGTATGTGCAGGAGGACCTTGCAGCTACATACAATGATCCTTCGCTGTGTAACTTGTTCATTTCTTCGAGCGTCTCTTCAAACGGGACACTAATGAAGTGAACAAGATCCAGACATTTGGCACCAAATCTTCATACCTTCGATCCGGGGCATGGACTAGAGATACCTCAAGATAACGGACACAGACAAAGAACGAACGCACGCACGATATAGGACACGGACTTTCTTTCGTTTTAGGGCTTCGAGAGAGGCAAAGAATGTTGCTCGCAGCGCCGATGGGGCATGATCTCCGGGATTGACAGGATAAACCCTGCTACCATTGAATGGTATCTCGTCGACGAGGCAAACTCATGCGTACTTTGTGTCAATCGAGCAGTCCCCAAGATCGAGTTCGGACAGCCACTAATGGGAATCATTGAATGACGCCTGGCACAAGAGCCAAACAAGATATTCCTCACATGCTCTGTGGACCCATTTCCGTACATTCTTGCGGTGTCTAATTCCTTGTGTCCATTACTCTTGAACACGGAGATGATTTCACCGCACTGCGTTCAAACGATCTCAGAGAAAAGGAATGGGTAACGGTTTTCGCAACAGACCTCGGTAAGATCGGAGTTGCGCACAGCACCAACGCCAGCCTGGCCGATGGTCATAGTCCCAAAAATCAGAGGAACGCGGGTTGGGGACATTGTGGGTGGCGGGAAAGCTGCGAAGCCCAGGTCGCATAGATAACATGACACGGTCCGTCGGGAAATCAGCGGACCGTGTCGCGTGACGTCACCAGCACTGTGCACCTTCGCCAATCGCCAATCGATTCGATTCAATAATGGGCAAAAAAAGCAAGTTAAAGAAAGCGCTCAATGTGCTCCCTGACCCTCCACCGCCAGACGATGATGATGGCCTTGTCGACGATCTGCTTGCTCAACTGGATTCCCGCGATCAAGTGGTTGCTCAAGAGAGTGCGACTGTCCTCAACGAAATGCAGCTAAATCAGCAGGCGGAGCAACTTGAGACTTCATCCAAGCAGGATGCAAAAAGCCGCTTCAATGCCCGTCAGGCAGGTTGACCATTTCTCGGTTGTAGAATGCGCGTAACCGGTAGCGCGATTTAGGCGCGCAAGGCAGCGGCATTGGCCGAGAATTATGCTGCTGACGACCCCGCAGCAGAAGCCAGGCTCGAGAAGGAGGCAAAAGACGAAGAGAGAGACATCAAACGGATTTGCGATGAGTTGAACGTCGAGATACACGAGGTGAATGTTGCGGACAGTTTCAACCTGACGGCTCTCTGACATTCAACGTAGATAAACCCCGACGGTCACTGTCTCTATTCTGCTGTGGCTGATCAGCTCCGACTACTGTCTATGTTACCGCCTGCACAAGCCACGTACCATGCTACGCGTGAAGTGGCGGCCACATACATTTACAATCATCCAGACGACTTTCTTCCTTTCCTTCCCTCTGCAGCCGGCGAAGATGGCGTCGGTGCCCAAGACCCAGGGTTCATGTCACCGGAAGAGTTTCGCACATATTGTGATTCCGTACGGCGGACTGCTGTATGGGGCGGCGAGCCCGAGATTCTAGCTCTGAGTCGTGCATACAAAGTCCCAATCCATGTCGTGCAGGCTGGTCGACCGCCAGTCGTGGTTCACAGTCCCAACGGTCCATCGGATGATGCCCAGCTCACGGACAAACTAGTCGTCCGGATCAGTTACCATCGCAGGATGTATGGCCTTGGAGAGGTCAGTTTCTTGCCCTCTCGGCAGCGCGTCAATACCCATGACTTCTGCAGCATTACAACTCCTTGCGACCGAGGAAGACACTTTCTCATCTATCCAATACGCTACAGAACATACTTGCATGACCTTTTTGACCCTGTTGTATTCGCAGATATATGTACAATAAATAAATCCTGGGTATCAGAACAACAAATCTTCAAGGTCATCTCCTTGTCGCCCTCCTGCCCCCATCGGTCGTGGTTCGTCCGTCGTGTAATTCCCGAATGCACCATCCAGGTTGGAATAAGGATCATTGTTCGGCCGTCCTTTGGGCTCATCGTCATCATCGTCACCCTCTCCAGTTTCCCCCGCGGCTGCTTCCGGCGGTATGGGCGGTGTGGGTTTAGATGGTGAGACCGGTGAAGGGGCGGCGTCGGGAAGAGGAGGGGCCGGCGCTGCATCGCCGTGCGACTCTATAGGTCCCGGTCCAGCCACGGCCACAGAGCCTGAAGGAAGCTGGGTACGAGCGACAGGCACCAGGACGGCGCGCGAGTGCGCATTCAAAGCAGGGCTGTCCTTCAGTGACTTTCCGGTAGCATTCCTAATAAAAGTCTGGGGAAAGAAAGTGTCAATTCTAAGTGTGCAAGTCAATCCGCATTTCATACCTCGGGGTTCTGTAGGAGAATAGAGTCAGGTACAGGAACGACTGGCTAGCACAACACTTGCCTTGTGGTATATACTTCCGAGGGTTCCGGTGTGCAGCAAGAGCTGGTCAAGAGCACCTCTGTCCATTCTGTCGGAATCGGTTGTGATAGCGGGCTTTTCTGCTAGTACGATTTCACCAGCTACAGTTGGGTTGATCGCGAGTAGCCGCCAATACATGAATCCTCGATCTCGTAGATCAGGGTTATCGACGTCCTCTGTAGCCCATTTGAGCACTTTGAAAACAAGTTCCTTTGTCTTGTCCGACTTTGACTTATATATGAAGAGTTTGACCGCAGCGGTCAACAACGCCAGTTGCACCTGGCGAAGTTTTAGTTGCATCGCAAGACAGTGAATCAAGAGATACTACCTCAACACTCTCTTCCAAAAATGTATACAAGAGATCATCAAGGAGTTCGTCGGCGTTGTCGATTTTGTTGGAAAACTGGCCCAATATCCATACCATCGCGGCTTTGGCTTCAGGTTCGTCCAACGCATCAATGTTCTCGCATAGCGTTGGAATTACGCCCTCGTATTTTCCAGGATACCGCCGGAAGATGTCCTTGATGACAATAATCGCTTCCTGTACAACGTATGAAACTTTCGTTTCGATGAGGTTCAAGAGCGCTTGTATACAAGCATCTGCAGCGTCTTCTACTTTGATCGCCAACCGGCCCACAGAACGAACAGCTTTCCGCACGAAATCAATGTCAACCTCTGAGGCGTATCTAAGTCCAATCAGTCGCAATTTCCTGGCTAGACAATGCATAGGTTGCAGACTTACTCCTGCAGCTCAGCAAGCACCTCGTTCGCGTTCTCAGAGCGCGCAAGTCGATACATGATCTCGAGTTTCGCCAATTTAACATATATCGGATCGTTGTACTTGCAGAAGAAAACCTTGACATCATTTTTCAGGACTGCAGGCCGTCGTTGAATGATCAGTAATATGTTTCGTAGAGCCACATATTGAACTTCCGGTCCTGACGAAAGAAGGGTGACTTTACAGGGGTCAGAGACGATACTCAACCTGGAAATTTGGGTGTACCCAGAGGAGGACCCATCTTCTTGCATATGTAGTCAATGAGCCGTCGATTTTCCATATAATTCATCAAGTACAGGAGAGCCTTGATGGTGGTGAGCACAACAGCGGAGTTGGCATGCTGGAGCTGAACGATTATACGCTCAGCCATAACTTCAGCATCGCCGTGTCGCTCGGGGACGTAGCGTAATAGCGAATCGAGAATATAAATCTGACCCCATCTGAGAACGAAGTCAGCGAAGCAAGGGACAAAATCTGCAAACACTCACTCGGAGCTTTCACCAAGAGCGGCGAGAAGCTTATTCGCGGTAGCCAAGTTGAGCTTGAATATAACACCGTCCTGCCGGTCCCCAATTTCGGACAATGCCGCCACCGCGTTCGCCACGACAGTAGCATTACTATCGAGCATGAGATCCCGAAGCATCTCTACGAATCCGCCCTTCTCAGCTCTACGCGGATCGGCGGCGTATAGTTTTGCCACGCAAATGGCCGCTGTTTTTCGGACATAAGGATCACGGTCCTTGAGACAGTGCCGCAGGTTCTCGTTCAAGGCATCGGTGACGATGGGAATGGGAATGTACGACATTGTTCGGATAGCCAGTGCGCGTATGAGAGGATTGTGGTCATTGCAATCCTGTTACTGGTTGTTAGAGAACTTGTTCCAAGGGTCAAGAGGATCCCTGAGCGTACTTGAAGAAAGTTTGGAATGACAAGGTGTATTTGATCTGGTTTGGATCGTCCGTAACTGACAAGAAATAGATAGACCACTGCGGAGAAGATGAGTCGCCGGATATCAGAGGAAACCGAACATACTCTTCTTGATTTCAAGAAGGGGAGTACCCAGACACTGTACGACGTCGGTGAACAAGGGCGACACTGGAACCGGAATTCGTGAGCCCTACACCGCGGCTCACGGTTCAAAGGAGAGGTATACCGACTGTCGTTGCCCATAGTAATGTTAGCCACGATCTTCTTGAGCACAGTCTTGCGCTTTAGAAATTTCTTGTCCTTGGTTTCGGCAGCATGAAGTTCAGCGCGGAATTCCTGGAAGACAGTCCAGAGGTGTCGAGTCGGAATATAGCTCCACAAACCTCTATCTTGCCCCGCTGGAAGAATTTGGCGTCTTGCCCTGGTGCCGCCATCGTCGTTCGAAGACGACCAGAGTGATGACGTAAGCGGGTTCAGTTCTTCCAGGTGCTACTAGTACTTACTACTACTAGCTCATGCGTCGAAATCGCCAGCCTCCGCCCTTGTCGCGCTCGCTAAAAACTTCCTTGAACGCGACAATACACTCGCAGATCGACACTTGCCTGAAGCAACTAAAATCGTGCTCTCGCAGTCTTCAGCCCGTACTCTCCATGTTCTCCGACGAGCTCCAGATATTACACAGAATCTACTACAAAGGGAACAACCAACACCGCCCCGCGCTATTCTGGAGACGCGTAACTGAAATGCGAAAATACGGAGATCGCGTCGAAGAACTCTCTCTGGCGAC
The DNA here is from genome assembly GCA_037176885.1 of Favolaschia claudopus. NCBI lineage: Eukaryota > Fungi > Basidiomycota > Agaricomycetes > Agaricales > Mycenaceae > Favolaschia > Favolaschia claudopus. Next base: position 353,639 of record JAWWNJ010000055.1, on the reverse strand, counting down.
TCTAGTTAATTCTCTGCGCTACTCTTTCTTCGCTGAAGAGTCTCAACAAAAGTGAGAAAAGGGCCCCTGTCGTGCCGGACCCATCTGCTAAGTTTATTGCTGTTCCTGGGAAGTTCCAAGCTACTGAAGGGCTCTTGGACGCACTACCCAGACCCTTCATCAGCGAGCTATGTCTATGAGCGAATCACGGCGTCCATTACTTTGGTCCACAAGGTAACCAACCAGATATACCCTGGGTTCATTCACTGATTCTCATCCCAATATCACAGATGCAGGATCGTTTGACGCATGCCTACCAGTGAGCGTGGTGTTGAATAAAATTAGACACTGGCAAATCCGTCTATTCATAGTTCATTCTCACTTGCCATGCAAACTGGGGCGTTCATTCAACTAATTCTAACGTTGGCTGGCATCGCATCCCGGTTGAATAGTCTGGTTTCAGAGTTGGCTGCCATTCTCAACCAGGTTCAAGACGCCATTCGCTCCATTCAACTGACGCTAGATGTGAGCCGCCGAAAATATGTTTCCCCGAATGCACGTTCATCATGTTTCATTCAATTTAGCCAGCAGCACCGACGTCTAATTCTGGCAGTGGTAGTTGCCCGCTGCCAGATCAGACAGAGTTCTCATCAGTCCAAGTAGCTAGTGACGTTCACGGAGAAGACACGGGCGTTTCAATTGGCCGAGAAGAGCCACAACGAGCGCCCAACAACACCGCGACATCGGTTCAAACTGATTGGTTCAAACTTTCTGCCCGACCAACGAGTTCAGTGGAAGTCGTCACCAGGACAGTGAAGCGCTCGGAAACGAGGATTGTATCATCGAGGCCGAAAAAGACAAGAAAGAGAGATGAAATAGACGACATCTTTGGCTAGCCTACAGTGCAACAATGTTTTATCTAGGGTGTCAAAAGAATTGCATTCGGACTCTTCGACTACCTAACAGCACCAGGAGAAGGAGTCTCAAAGTGCGACGCTAATAGAGTAAAGGAGATCGTAATCGCGAAAGGTAAGTAAGTCAGTCCAGACGGTATATAGTTAATTCTACGTAAGTGTCCCATAAACAGCACGGCCCAACAACATTCATTAAGTACAGCAAAGCTTTTGTCCATACGACGACGAACCATCAACGGTGTTCAACTCTTTACAGAGCGAAGATGGTAGCAAGGACGACACCGGCGGCGACGAGCAGTCGCGGGGAAGCGATGGAGCTGGCACCGTTCTTCGCGGGCTCCGAGGATTGGGGAGCACCAGCGGGGTCAGATGCAGCAGCGCCAGCGGGGGTGGCGTTGTTGTTGGAGTCATCGGCAGGGGGCTGGGGAGCAGACGAGGCATCGAGAGGAGCCTGGATGTCGGTGGGCACCATGAGAGGGGTCTTAGCGACGGAGCTGAGGTCGATGGAGTTGTCACCCTTGAGGACGTCGGGGTTCATGCCAAGGACGGCACGAGTGAAGAGGACGTTGGTGGCGAAGAGGCTGCGCGACCAGTCGGGCATGCTGGACATGTCCATGTTTCCACCCCAGGCAGATGCGGCATCGTTGCTGGCAGTGATGTTGTTGCTGTACGCGGCGTAGGCAGCAAGGTTGGAGTCCTACATAACCATCAGTAAGCGACACCGAATTCATATATGAGAAATAAAACGTACAGTGGCAGCCATCGACTGCATCATGCCAGAGAGCGACGAGGGAGAGCCAGGAGCAGCCATTGCCGGGTTGCTAAGATGGGGTGAGAACGATGGGGTGAGAACTAATATCGAAACGAGGCCGCGTCACTTACATGATACCGAACATGCCCTTCTCACAGTGACCGGGAGTAGCGCAGAAGTAGAACAGCGGGTTCGTGTCGTTGACGACCTGGGTGACTGAGGATCGAAGTCAATAGGATGTAAGTGTTGGAATATCGTAGACCACTCACAGACGAAGCTCTCGTTGCGCGTGCCAGTTGCGAAGACGGGGTCCTGGGAGCTCTTGTTGCAAGGAAGGAGGGAAGACGACTTGGTGACGGTGTGACCATCAGCCCCCCAGTGGAACTCGAGGGTGTCGCCGACAGAGGCGTTGGTAGCGAAGGGGACCATACGGAAGACACCCTTGTGGGGAGCGACGATGATGGTGTGGGTCGCACCGTTACCCTTGGAGCCGTAGCTGCCATCAGAGGTGGCGGTAGCTTGGTAAGACCCGCCGTTGTCACCACCACCACCGGTGCTACCGAAGTCAGCAATGCACTCTAGAAGGCGCTGAGACGAGGTTCACAAGGGAAATTAAGGAAGAAACGAACTGTTGACACAATCCTCGTAACCGCTGCCGCCCCAGTAGCCGGAACCGTAGCTGGGGGTGGAGTAGGTGTTCATGGAGGTGGTGGTGGAAGTGCTCTCGACCGTACTGGTCGATTTCTCCTCCATCATGGTGGTGGTCGACTTCTCCTCCATCATGGTGGTGGTCTTCTTCTCCTCCATCATCGTGGTAGTCTTCTTCTCCTCCATCATGGTGGTGGTGTCCTTCATCATGGTGGTGGTCTTGTCCATCATCTTGGTGGTCTTGTCCTCCATCATCATGGAGGTGGTCGAGGTCTCGTACTTGTTGTTGTCCCCACCACCGTAGTTGTTGTTGTTGCTACCGCCGCCATAGTTGTTATTGTTGTTGTCGCCGCCGTAGTTGTTGTTGGAGCTGCCGCCGTAGTTGTTGTTGTTGGAGCTGCCCCCGTAGTTGTTGTTGTTGTTCTCGGACGCTCCGTAGTTGGAGGAGCCAGAGTCGTAGCTGTTTGTGGGGAGACCGGCAGCAAGGCCGGAGAAGAAGACAGCGGCGCCGAGGAGGGGGGCGATAAGGACCATCGTGAAAATTAACTAGTAGACCGTAGAGGTGTGGGTGTCGAAGGACTGAAAACTATAACCTCCCAGGAGGAATGCGAATGTGGTCTCTATCGAAGAGGAGGATCTGGTAGAAAATGGATCAGTGGGGGGAGGGGAGGAGGAGGGGGGGGAAATACTTGCCTCGAAGAACGAAAGTGGCGGCGAGAGTCAACTCGACTGGGAGAGAAAAGAAGAAACGTGGAAAGAGAGAGAGAGAGAAATGGGGCGTCGTTGTTTTCGGCAACACCCTTTTATTGGCCATCGGACATGCGGTGATTCCTAATCTCATGGAAACAGCATCACATCAACCCAACTCTCTGGTCCTCCCTCTCGTTGCCGCGTTAGGCCGACATATCCGTTTCACCGATGTGATTGGCCCCCTACCCGCTGGCAGTCTGATTGGCCCCATCGACGGTCTGGGCCGCAAGTCCATAGTCTCCGCAACCTTTTTTTGCCGTCCAGTCCTCAAAATTGTTTCCAGAATAGCATTAAGTATACCAATAAAAAAACATACACAAGTCATCAAATGCGTCGAGAAACAGGGCCCGACGGCAGACCAACACGTCGGCGCGCGGGAGGAGCGGGCTCGGGCTCCGCTCGTGGAGCATCGCGCACTGGTTCCTCGTCTCTCCAAGAAGAATTGACAGCCCCTCGTTTCGCATCGCGAATTGCCTTGAGTCGATCAGTAGCCTTGGAGGGCTGTGGACTGTCATCTGCATAGCTACGTGCCCCTCGGGTTGATCGGGTCGCTGCAGTCGATGATGGTGAGCTTGATGCCGCTGCGGCCTCATAAATGTCTCGCAATCCCCGCGACGGCGGCGGCTCAGCCCGTTTCTTCTCAACCACCTCATAATCGTCGTCGTCGTCCCTACGGCGTCGCGACCGACTCGGTTCCGGCTCGGGTCGTCGTCTCTCCTTCTCGTCAAACAGCCAAGCAGGAAGATCTGACGGATCGCGAGCCTTTTCCAGATGATATGCTTTCATGGCACGCGTCAGCCGAGACTCTTGGCCTGGGGGAGTTTCTGGGCTTGGTATAAGTAACAAGTACTGTTTTTGGACAACAAAAATAAAGACTACCTTCGCCTGCAAATGTTGTTATGTTGGTCGCCCAAGCCTTTGAGACGTTCACTGTAAGAGAGCTCGCAGTCGTAGCTATCCTGCTCCACAAAGTATCGCCTGTCTCATTATCTGCCAAGAGAAAAGTGTCAGCGTGAACTTGACTTGCGTTAAGCAGTACGAGACAGTTCGTGCCTGGAGGAGGTGAATCTTCTCTTATTGAAGGACGGCTCCTTGCGGACCGAGCTGAGGGCTTATAATCGGGTTCGTCGTCCTCGAAACTAGTTCGCGAAGAAGCGTAGCCGGCGGTCTGTTTCATGCGGTCGAGCAAGGAAGAGCCAGACGATGTTGTTGAAGTGTCGCTGCTTCGGTTTGTTCCAGAGTCTGAGCGCGTATCATAGGCGGGGCGGCGAGAGCGGGAGGAGGGCATCGGTGGGCGAGGATCAGTGCGAGTGTGGTTCATGGAAGTCATAGACTTCTGGGGACGGATTTGGCGCGCTGAAGAGCGGGAAGGGGCGGGAGCGTCGCTATCTTCCTCGTAGCGACCGCGATCTGAATTTTCCCTTGTTCTTGCGACAGAACGAGAGCGGGGACCTGGTCCGCTCGGCAGACCGCCAGCGCGTGAACGGCTCGACATGGAAGACTGAAGAGAAGGAAGTCGGGCAGTCCAGCGCAGCTGGTAGTAGAGGTAGAGAAGAAAAGCAATAATTAGTGGAACCACACGACCACTACACCTGATCAACCGGTTGAACCGGTTTGATGGAGTAAAGTTATTACACTCCCACCTCGCTCTCCCCTCTTGCCCTCAACTCTGACTCTTCTTGTAACCCCGTCTTCTGCGTCTCACCTTCACGCGTTCATCGGATTGTTACATACTCTCTCGGCCTTCCTTGTATACAAAACTCATTCGGAATCCGCGAATTCGGAATTCCCGACTTGGTGCAATCCGAATTCCTGCCTTTAGCGACACCAACCATCTATCGTCCGGGAGATCTCGGAGGCTCTCAGGAATCATATAAAGACCACACCACGCCGTTCTCTGAGTTCCCAAGAGTTGAACATGTTCTCTGTCCCCGTCGCAAGATTTGCCCGCCACGGCCATCTCGGCGCGCGTCTAGCCAGTTCGGCTACATCTGACACAAATAAGGTCAAGGTCCTTGTCATTGGTGGAGGTGCGGTAGTCGCGGAGACAAACGATTCTCGCCTTTACACCCAAACTCTTGCCAGGAAGCGCTGGTCTGTCAGTCGCAAATCAGATATATAATCGTTTCAAGTCTGCTGGCAAGGCCCTCAACCCGGGCGATGTTGGAATCATTGACCCAGCAGACAATCACTACTATCAGGTTCTTGGTTTGTTACGCGTCATAGGTCGCTCTTAATAAATTTTTCTTGCAGCCAGGATGGTAGATAAACGCGTTTTCCGCCGTTATCCAAATTGACCCTCATTCACTCGGATAGGACACTGGTTGGTGCAGGTTTGAAGAAGAAAACCGACTTTGTCAAGCCTTTGGCGCCACTTGTCCCGAGCCACATCACCTTCATTTCAGACCGCGTTCACAAATTTTCCCCAACCTCTTCCTCCATCACCACTTCTTCAGGACGCGATATCTCTTATGATTCACTCGTCGTCGCCGCCGGATTAAAGATCAACTGGGATGGTATCGATGGGCTACCCCAGGCGCTCATGAATTCTTCGTCCGGAGTGTCTTCCATCTATTCATACGAAACATGCGATAAAGTCTGGTCCGACATCGACGCTCTGCGCTCCGGCAACGCGATATTCACACAGCCCGCAGGCGTGATCAAGTGTGCAGGAGGTATACTTTCAGCCAAAATGCTGAGTACGTCTTTTTCACTCCTCGCCAGCTCCTCAAAAAATCATGTGGATGGCTTGGGACCACTACCGAAAGACCAACCGCAGTAGCAAAATTCACGTCGATTTTTACACCGGCATGCCGACCATGTTCAGCGTCAAGAAATACTCTGATGCTTTGAACGAGCTCCGCATCGGGCGCGGTGTCGGTGGGTTCTTCGGCCACAACTTGATCTCCATCGATAGTGCCAATCACAAGGCGACGTTCAAAAAGAGCGACGAATCGACCGTGGTTGTCGACTACACAGTTCTGCACGTCACCCCACCAATGGGCCCTCTCGATTTTATCAAGGGGTCTCCCATCGCGGATAATGTGGGCTGGGTGAGCGTGGACCCTGCCACGCTTCGACACACAGAGTTCGACAATGTCTGGGCCATCGGCGACTGTTCCTCGCTGCCAACATCCAAAACCGCAGCCGCGATCACAGCGCAGGCCCCGGTACTCAGCGAGAACCTCTTTTCGGTCGTGGACACGGGCAAACTCAGCTCGGCCACTTACGACGGGTACACCAGTTGCCCGGTGAGTCTCAACACGTCTCCATAATACGTTGATCGCTGATGGTGCGATAGCTGTTAACTGGATACAACGAGCTTATGCTCGCAGAGTTCAAATACGGGTTAGAGCCGAAAGAGACGTTCAGCAACCAGTTTAACCAGGCTAAGAGCAACAGGTATTTTCGTTTCACGAACTGAAAAAGGCAATTCACTGAGATGCGTTAGGCTGTTTTATCATTTCAAAAAGGTACTATTGTATACCCCTCAGGTTCGTTCTCAAACCTAATCTCTGCAGGACTTGTTCCCCTGGGCATACTGGAATTATATGGTGACGCCCATCTTGCTAGCCAATCTTGGCCAATATTCATCGAATTTGAACAGGTCAAAGGGCAGTGGTACGGCACGAAAGGTCCGTTCCGACCAAAGTACGCTTGATTCAATAAATACCTGTGTCGGTGTGATCGATGTGGCGTTGAACAATAAAAAAAACGGTGCTTTTGGCGAAGTAGATGCAATGTCCGAGTCGGTCGGAGAGCTAGCTTTGGGTTGTTTGGCAAGAGTCTCTGGCCGAGTCACCGAATTCACGGTTGGTCTGTACAATTATGTCTGAACCATTATTCGACCCATCCCTCAAGAAGCGCAAGAAGAAGCAAGTCCAGTTCACCGTCGATCCTCTCGGCGCGGATGCAGACCCCACCGCCCCCGCTCCCGACACCATCGACTCCACCACAGCCGATGGCACCACTGTCGATATGGGGTCTAGCACCGCGCACGAGCAAATGAAGCTCAACGGAGACACCGAGGCGCCCAAGCCTGCTGCTGCTGCTGAGGAGGAGGATGAGATGAAGGCGATGTTCGGTGACCTGAAGAAGAAGAAAAAGAAAAAGGTGCCGATGGATCTGGTATGTAGCAGCTACTCCCTGTTGTTGTCCTCCTACACGTCGTCTGATATATGGACTTATCCAGGGAGAGGACTCGGGCTCATCAACCCCCGTTGCCGCCGGCGCGAGCACACCCGACGTCGGTGCTGCTGCAGGCGAGGCGGTCGAGGACACGGACTTTTCAGATCTGAAGAAGAAAAAGAAATCCAAGAAAAAGGCCAACTTCGATTTGGAGGCGTTTGAGAAGGAGCTTCAGTCCTCTGCGGGGGGCGCGGATGCGGCGGATGGAGATGATGATGTGCAACCCACGCCTGCGGTTGATCTGGACGACGATGCAGACCTAGGCGACGATCCCTTTGCCCAGCCCTCGGCTGGTGAAGTTCTAGCAAGCGTCAGTTCTGGGAACGAAGCCTGGCTCACCAGCGACCGCGATTATACGTATCCAGAGGTTTGCGACCGTTTCGGAAATCTTGAGGATAAACGCTGACTCGACTCAACAGCTGCTGGGACGCTTCTACGAATCACTCCATATTGCCAATCCTTCTCTCCTTTCCGCGTCAGGTGGTAAAAGATACACGATTGCTCCGCCGTCCATCCATCGTGAAGGAACGAAGAAGAGTATCTTTGCCAATGTATCCGACATCTGCAAGAAGATGCACAGACAGGTAAGCTGCTTTACTCATGCACGTTTTATAGCTAATCCCTCCTGCTGCAACAGCCCGAACACGTTATCGCATTCCTGTTCTCCGAATTGGGTACTAACGGTTCCGTTGATGGCGCGGGTCAGCTCGTTATCAAGGGTCGATTCCAGCAAAAACAAATCGAAAATGTTTTGCGACGGTATATTGGTACGACTACAGTTTTCTTGTTGCAATATCTTGCAACTGATTGTGCCTGCACAGTGGAGTACGTAACCTGCAAAACGTGCAAATCGCCAGACACTCTCTTAACAAAAGAGAATCGTATATTCTTTATGGCTTGCGAGTCTTGCGGAAGTCGGCGCAGTGTGAACGCTATTAAGAGCGGATTCGTGGCGCAAGTTGGTAAGAGAAGTAGAAACAAGACGGGCTAGAATCCCGACGTGTTGTATTTGCTATGGATTCAATTTACATTTGCTCGATCTGTATGTGTACATGGCTGGATTCGCCAACCGTTTTTCAAATACATTCGTGTATACTTCTCATTTACATCTGTCCACCGCTTCACTTACAACGCACCGGAGCACACTCCTTCGATCCATTCAACATCACTTTTCACTTTGGTCAAATTCTCCATCCCATCTGCAGTGATGTGCACTACATCTTCGATGCGTACTCCGCCGACACTTTCATAGCGTTTTAGCACCTCGTGGTCAATGAGTGCAGACTCGCGTATGGAAGCAAGGAGATGCGGGGAGAAGTAGATGCCTGGTTCGACAGTCTGAACGTACGAAATCAGAGACAGAATGGAGCATAGGAACAATTGAACATACAACAACCATGCCGGGTTCAAGTTTCACCCTCAGCCTAAGATACTGATAAAAGCTAGAGTGACCCAGCTCTACAGCATTGTTGTTGATGCTCGGATTAACAGCTGGCTTGCTCGCACTGGGTACGTCGTGTACGTCCATGCCTAAACTGTGACCCAAACCGTGGGGATAGAATGCACTGCGCAATCTTGTTTAGAAAACTTCATATGGTGATTGAATGAGCAACGGACGTGCTTTGACCACTGGCAAGAATCGCCTCCTCGGACGCCCAAGAACCCGAGTTGGGGCTATTGGGAGACTTGAAGATCCCGAGGCGTTGGAAGCCGCGTACGAGGACGCGGTGAGAGAGGAGATGTGCGGCATCCCAGTGCAAGCCGGGTTTGAGGATGTCCATGCAGGCCTGAAAGCTGAGTTGTCGGAAAGAAAGGTGGCAGAAAAGAATCAGAGACCTTTTGCATCTCGAGCACAAGCTCGTAGATGGCTTTCGCCTCTGGGGTGAACTTACCGCCGTTGCCGACGGGCATAGTCCTTGTAATGTCGCTTGCATAGCAAGTCCATTCGCAGCCAGCATCGATCAGTAAAACTTGAGGTTTGAGCTGCCTCCCTGAAGATAACGAATTGTTGTTTTGGTGGTCGTGTGCACCTATTGGGCCCCATGCAAATTCTTTATCATTACCACCATTGCAGCAGTAATGCAATGTTGATGCGCGTGTGGAAGCTGCGACAATAGGGAGATATGCTTGATGAACAGCACTATGGACAGTCAAGAACGAAGAAGTGCGGGGGAAAGTAAACGGACCCTTCACGTCGAGTGGAGGCGACAAAGATTGCTTCTGCCTCAGCTTCCTTCTGGATGAGCCATTCGCTTGGCAGAAGGGGTCGGTCGACACCAGCACCGGCAGCTGGGACGATGCCGCCTTTGACTGCTGCACCGAGCACACGCATCACAGTCTCGTGCGCTCGCGAGCTGATATCGCAAGCCTTGCGGATGAGCGAAATCTCATGCTCATCTTTGATAAGACGTGCGCGATGCAATGCGGGGAGGAGATAGAAATCCGTCACTGCGCCGCCCTCGTGAGCCAGAATAGGCGCCAAATATTCCTCAGAGAGAGTGGGGAATAGCGGGGAGGAGCGTGGGAGGACATGGAAAAGGGCGGTAGGAAAGGCTTTGACGTGTTTCTCGATTGCAGCGAGCAGCGCGTTCAAGTTTTCGACGGAAGTGACGTCATGGGTTTCTTGTGCTGCTGCAATAGACGGCGGCGGGACGCTCCACATCATGTCGGCGAGGCTTTGTTCTGGGATGAATAGCTCGACAGATGGGTGTTGATCGAGAGAGGTTCCAGGCTGGTACGCAATGCAGACGTACGACGAAGCGATATCACATCCAGTGAGGTAGTGGAAATTTGATTCCTGTCTTAGTGCCAGCTCTCTGTCAGTATCGTTCCTATACTCGACTGCACAATCATCCAGTGATCTGAGACAGATCGCAAGTTTCCTCACCTACACCACCTGCGAGTAGCAGAACTTGGGGTTTCGTTCGTTCAGACTCTGGAAGCAAAGCACAGAGATGCTCGCAAACGCTGAGAACATGTTTGGTAGCTATCAGCGGCGAGATAGACGAAGTATCAGCATCAAGGAGCGCTATATGGCCACAGAACTCGCCTTGGTACATTTTGGAAGTAAGTAAAGTAGAAATGTCACGCACTGTGACGTGTGATCGTGACAACCTACTCAACTTGAACTTACTCCGCATCCTCGCCATGTCGCGGCTCACCAGCGCACAGATTATCGCGCAAGGGGACTATCTCAGCCCGTCCTTTAACGCCTCTACTTTGACCGTCTCCCAGCTGCTTGGTGTCCTCGGCTACCACAACATAGTTTATCCAACTCCATACTCCAAGCCCAAACTCGTCGCCCTTTTCGACGCAGAAATCAAACCCAGAGCCAGTAAATTCATCAAAGAGCGCCTCAAAGCAGAATCCAGTATTGCAAGTGATGAGGGCATTACGGATGGTCATACTGGTGAGCCACTCGCGGCGGCGCGTAAGGTGTGCCCAGTTTCGATTGGATTCGGGTCCGACGTTAAAGTTAACTCATTGTGGCAGCCTCCGCCCGTACGTCGCTCATCTAGACGACTTTCGCGTGCGCCGTCGGAAGACTTGGAAGAAGAGCCTCCGCGACCTGATCCTGTCTGTCCTTTGTTTATTACGCGTGTTTGACACGCATCACTCACGCACTGTAGCTCAAACGCAGGCGATCCTCTGCTCAGCCCAATCTCGGCGGCCCGTCGCGTAGAATCGAACCGGTGGAACCTGTCGTTGTAGAAGAAAGTGAACCCGAAGACGAAGAGGAGGAACCCCCGATTCGCAAGATAGGAAGGAGCAAGAAGACGGTAAGGTTCTCATTATGACTCGTTGATGATAATGAATCGTGAAATTTAGGCACAAGCCGCCGGGGAGAAAGCCCGACGCGTCTCGCATGCTGTGAGTGAACCTCTCGTTCGTATCACGTCTCTCCTTCATGAATTTTTACAGGAAGATAGTGGCTGGGAAGATAACAACGTATTTCAGTCCGGTGCCGAATCATCTTCACCTGCTCGCCCTCGACCGAGCAAGTCAGCCCGCAGGAGCACTGGTTCACGCAAGACGCGTAAATCAGTGTCTGCGCCTCCTGAAATGCTTCCATCGTCCTCGCCTCTCCGTCCGAAAGACGAGAGCACGTTTTCCCCACCCCAATCGAGATTCGAGCCACAACTCCCTTCAAACGTTATGCGCGAGACCCGACTTCTCGCTCCGAAATTTAATCAACCGGTTTTCTCCCCGCCCTCCCCTCCCAAGCAAGAAATAAATGATTCGTTTGACGTTCAGGAAACTGATTTCGCCGATGATGGACCAACAGAAGACTATGGAGACGAGGCTCTGGAGGAGGAGGAGGACGAGGAAATAGACGAAGCAGATCAACATAATACGCTCATCTCACAGCGCATTGCCGAGGGCGGTGGCCAACTTGTCCGCCAACCTTCCGAGAAATTGGGTGCCGCCGGGATATTCATGCGCCTCTTGATCTTGCTGCTTGCTGTTGCCTCGTCAGGCGTCGCTGTGAACTACAAGATGGAGTCTGCGCCGATCGGATACTGTGCACTCGGCAGCGATACAAATCCTACCTTGGAGTCACTTCGTGCTCGAAGATCAGCCGTTGAGGCGTGCAATGCCGAAAACCTAACTCTACTTCCTGACGGCACTCCCTGCCCACCACCTGCGCTTGGCCTTCCCCAAGCTGACTCCTGCACGCCATGTCCTACGCACGCGACTTGCAATCAACTCAGCATCAAGGGTTGCGATACAGGATACCTCCTCCACTCGCATCCTCTCTTGTTCTTCCTTCCCCCGCGGGAGGAGTGCACCCCAGGCAGCATTACCGAACAGGTATGGCGTGTCGTGGGTGACTTGACGGACGGGTTACCTGGGCTGGGAAGCGTCGGACTGCCGCCGAGGTGCGTGGAGGACCCGAAGCGAAAGCAAAGGATTGGTGCCCTAGGAAAGGCAGTTGAGAGGCAGCTGGGTGAGATGCGTGGACGGCGCGAGTGCGCATCGCGACAACCCAGTCCTTTCCCAGAAAATGAAGGGGGCGAGGCGCGGCAATACGGCATCGACACAGATAGCTTGGCGGAGAAGATGTACGGGATGGGCAAGCATCTGAAGAAACAAGTAAGATAATCTTTCGTGCTGTTCAGCCGAATTTCTGACTTGCAACTTAGGATAACCTTCTTACCTCTTTTTCACACGAATTTGACGAGGCCATCCAGCAGTTGAGTGAATGGGGAGGTGTGGTGATCGGCGAAGATGCCCGGAGGTCGGTCACTTTCCTTTCGTTCGGTGTTCATACCGTTCTTTCTTCAAGTCACCGACTATGTTTTTTCATAGCGGAAACCGATATATCGCGCTTCGGACGGCACATCTTAGTTGGGACTGTGTTATTATCATGCAGCTCCGGGAAATTTGGAGACGGTGGCAGAGCACGGTGTTCGGTAAGTAATAAAAGTACTAGTCAAGCTCCGGTGTCTTGGCTGTTTTATTCATGGTTATTCTTTAGGCATGGTTGCGCTGCTAATGAGCGGCTTGTATGGCACTCGGCGCCGCGCGCAAGGCCGTATTGAGGGTGCGCGGGTTGCGGAGCTAGTGCAGGAAGCCCTTGATACGCTGCGGGCACAAGACTACGCGTACCATACGGACCCGCTCAGCGCATCTGCACCATACCTCTCATCGTTGCAACTTCGCGACGTTGTGTTGGCCGAGGAACATTCGGTTCCTGCGCGGGCACGACTGTGGGCTAAGGTTGAAAGAATTGTCGAGGGAAACGCTAATGTACGGGCCAACCTCGAGGAGGTCGAAGGCGGCGATGAGATGCGTGTTTGGAGATGGGTTGGAGCCCCTTCGCCCACGAAGGCCGGGAGAGATGATTAATAAACGGGTGGACGGAGAATTTAGGCGTCGGTCGTATTTTGGTACTGTATCTACTATGTATACCTTGTGTATGTCCACTCCAAGTTTCGGTTCCTCTAGCAGTCGTGTATCCGTACAGACGTGTTCCATAGTCGTGTCTTCACCGGTTGTCGTATAATGTCCTCACACTCGTGGAACTATAGCGATGACATCCTAGCTCCGGGCCGTCTGAGGCGCGAGAGGCAGTGGAAGGAAGCCTTGCCCGAAAAGGCGATTCCGTCGTCGAAGGGATGATGATCGAGTGTAACGAGATCTCCCTTGCCGTTGACAGGAAAACAAAAGGACAGCCAAAATTGGATGACTTCTCAGACAAAGCGGCGGGACACAGGTCCGAAGGGAGGGTGACGATATTATTAGTACCCGAGCTGGCCCATTGGGATGCCCGTAGAGATCTTTTCGATCAGGGCGCGTTTCATGAATTGCTCCTCGGCGAGCAGTCGAGTGGTCTGAAGATTCAAATTGCACGAAATTAGTTTAGTGCTCAAAGAATATTCATGGAGAAACATACACGAAGGAATCGTTCGAGGTCGATCCGGCCGCTGTTGAGTGCCTTGAACAGATGGAAAATGGTGTCGTCTATGGTGTTGTCCTCTGCAACAAGGTTGATGAGCCTTCAGATGGTGCAAGTAGAGTTAGTGCTTGACGGGGGAAGAATAAAAGAAACAGACTGGTTGTGAACGATGGTGGTACTGCACACGAGCTCATCCACCTCGGGCTCAGGCTTGGCTTTGAGCTCTGCGACGTTGCGCTCCGCAGCCTCAACGGCGCCTCGCATACGGCCTGCAGCAGTGCGGCATACATCCCTTACAGCCTCAAGCCGAGCCATTTCGTCTCGTAACGCAGGGTCGCCAGCCAGCAGGTCCGCTTGGTGCGCGCGGAGGCGTTCAGCGTCGAGTGCGAGAGCATGGTTCAGAGAGGCGAGCTCGGAGTTCAGTTTCGAGTGTACAGCGGCGTGGAGCCGCAGAAGCTCGGGATTAGGTGGACGGGGCGGAGCGGGCCCAGCATTTTGCGTGGGGGATGGTCCTGAGGGCTCCGGGGTGCGGGGAGCATCTCCATCCATTAGATTTGGAGGAGGCGCAGGCGAGAGATGTTGCGCAGAGGTAAAAGTGGTCGGCTGCGCTTGAATGGGGACAGGCACATGAAGTGGAAGTTGTGGTGGATGCTGGGGGGGAGCGGGGGACCACTGAGGTTCACGTGAAGGGGGAGGGGGAGAGGGGCCCCATGCTGATTGAGCGAGGACGGTCGGCGGAGGCTGGTAGTGTGGTGGCGAAGGTCCGTATTGCGGGAGCGTATTATCCACACGGGGAAGTGGCGGAGGAGGACGAGCACCGAGCGGTATTGTAACATTCGGCGGAGATGGAGATTGGATTTGAGATGGGTGAAAGTGGGAATTGTAGTGGGGCTGACCCTGGTTCTGAACTTGTGGCGTCTGAGGCGTTTGAGGTTTTGGAGGCAAGTTCGGCGGCTGACCAGGTCGAGTGGGTATCGGAGGCGGTGACTGCTGCTGCTGCTGAGGTGGGTGTTGTGCAGGCGATTGCTGCTGCTGTCTGGGTGATTGTACATCCTTCGGCTTTGAATAGACGGGTGGGAGACGGGAAAATTCAGCCTGCATGGCATCAATGAGACCAGTCAAGCTACAGCCTTCACTCTTGCGAGACCAGTTGAGAACATAATCGATACTGGAGCGACCGCTGACATCGAGATGAGGCCCGGGTTTGACGAGCATATCAGCGGTGGGGACAACATATGGAAGCGGAGACTCGCGAGGGTAGCCCCGAGGGATCCAGATCGCCACGGGAATGTTATAGGATTGAGCGCGGAATGATATGGGGAGCAGGCCATGGACACATAGCAGGAGTTGAGTGCGGCCATCGTCATACGCTGTGGATGGGGTTCAAGGGCTGTTATGGAATAACACAACGCACGGACTGTACACATCGGACTTTGGGCGCAAGGAAGGGAGTTTGAGTAGAGCACTGTCGACGTCAGCGTAGACGCGTTCGGCGGCGTCGTAGGAGACGACGTTCTCGCGCAGCCATTTCTGCGTCAGTGCGCGTTGATCCATGGCGGGTCACACTTTGTCACGCGAGCGTCGAAGTTGAGCGTCACCTCCGCCGATGGATGAATATCGATGAATGAATGGTTCGGTCGCATTATTCTAGCTGATAAACTGTTCCTCCTGAGTTCTGAATATGCTATTCTGTCAGTCGTAGATGTATTCTCGAAATCGACCACAGCAGCCATTGAACTGTAAATATTAGACCGACAACCGGTACCGACATCCGGCGCCTGAAAAAGATAGCCCAGGAAAGTTGGAATAAGGGTCCGCGGTGGTAGACAAATTAGTGGACAAAAGAGAGAGAAGTGGGGCAGGATTTGGAGAGCTGCGGGGATATATTGAAGACGGGAAGCCGGTGTTTTGGATTGGTCCTTCCGTTTTGTGCGGTCCAATCGTGATTTGATAATGATTTTGGTTCCGTGTCTTGGCTGTATGGAGATAACCGGCAGATTGGCGGCTGTCCATATATGGGAAGCTGAAGGGCCGGGCCGAGTTGCGGAGGGTTGTGAGCCAGAACTGGGGCGCTGTTTTGCCTGTTTTCGTTTGTTGTCAATCGTCGGCTGGATCTTTGAGTCTAAAAGCTGGCTGCTCCCCAGTCTCACTTTCTTCTCCCCCCTACCACCACCATGGACGACTCACAACCAACAAAGTCCCTCACTCCAAACCGCAAGCACAGAAAACTACTCAAAGACGGCTCCGGCACCCCCGTCTGGCCTGAGTCAATCGAGCTTCTCTTTGTTCAAGGTAAGTATACCTCTCGCTTACTTTCAATTCCAATTTCCCCCCACTCACAAAATATATCCCAGGTCTCCGCGAATACTGGGACTCTCCATGGGCCACGTACTCACGCGGTCGCAGTCGATGGCGCAATCAGTTCCTCGTCGATTACCTCCAAAACCTCGGCATCACTCGCACAAAGAAACAGGTAGCCTCGCATATCCAGGTCTTGAGAAATATGTGGAAGGGCGAACCAGGTTTGCTTTTTCAATTGCTTCCGCGGTCCATGATCATCTCATTTGTCTTCGACTCCTAGAGTATCATCTCGTGGCTGGCGGAGAGGAGCTCTTTGACGGTCCTGTCAAACTCGAGTCTCCAGATACACCCCACAACTTGCTCTCTATCGAAGACCACGACGATGACTTGTCTTCTCCCGACAATTCCCCTCCCGAGCTTTTGCACGCTGAACTACTGCATGACTTCCCACCATCCCCGGCCCCCGGCCTCTCCTACTCCCCGAGCAGCCCGTTGTCCTCCCTTTCTGACATCGATTCGCCTCCCCATACCTTCTCCAATCTAACAGGGCCTTATTCGTACGCCCCAAACCAAAAGGCCTTGGCCGCCGCGGGTTACACCGCTTTCGCTCACCAACAGCATGCCCCAAACCCATCACCCCTGCGCTACCCAAATCGAACAGCTAGTATCACACTCTTAGCTGAGGGTATGACCGCTTTCACTATCAACCTCGATAAGCTGTCGGCCCCCGTTTCCCTCCCTTCCCGCACACCCCCACTCACCCTTCATATCCGTCTCTCGATCCCTCCTGTCAATGACTCGCGTGCCCCACCTAACCTCCACGGCTTCTATGGCAATCTGCGTCTTGCCGCCGTCTGGTCGGCCCAAGCCAAAGTATTCACCCGTGTATACGACTCTTCCACAGGCCGCTGCCTCACTCACGAGGAGGACGCTCTGCATGCAAGCAGCGTCGAGCTCGGGGCGGTGGTCGCCGACCTCCCCGAGTCTTCCCTCAGCCGTGCACGGTGGCTCGACCCGGTCCTACAAACAATCATCACACAGCAGGTTATTGTCGACAACGCAACCTTGCTCTTCGTGGTATACGATCTGGACAGGCGGACGAGTCCCAGCAGCGCGCTGCCCTCGGCCGAGCTTGTCAAATTCGAGCATTATACGAGTGGAAATAAGCCTCCTTCCACCTGGGCACCGCAGCAGCCGACGAATTACACCACGGCTGCCGGCGCTATGTACCCTGCACCATTATCCACGCAGACTTACACGTCAAATGGGTACTTCACTCCTCCACAACCAGCGAGTATAACGTACGGTCATGCGCACCCGCCGCCGACGACGACCACGCCCTACACACCGTCGCTTTCGTCAGCGCTCACCCCTGTACGCTCGTCATGAGCTGTTTGTCGGCGTCTCGATGTCTTCGCCTTTCTACCCTACTCCATATTATTGCTATGTACTGATCGCGCTGGCCGAGCTTAATACTCCGTCCTCGGCTGGCTCGTCTTGCGGCTTAAAGGCTATTCGCCTGTACCCCTACTCTGCCCCTCCGTCATTCGATTTCTCTCCGCCCTTCCTGCATCGCCCTACTCTTACACCCCCGCTTTGTTCAAGCCATTACCCCCTTACCCTTAACGCCACGACGCCTCCTGGGATTATATTTTGTATTATTGTGCGGATTGCATCATTCAACGAACCCTTCGAGCAGCCCAGGGACTGTATTACGATTAACACCACCGCTGTAGATATGTAGCGTATACATACGTAGCTCGTCTCACCTTGATAAGATTTGGAATCACTTTTTAGAAAAACGTCATAAGAAAAAAAAACTGCGGGTAACGCGTCGAGGTAGTGTCGAGGTACGCGGGAAGACGCGTGGGATACGCGCGAGCCCATGGGCGTAAATGTTTCGACAAAATAAAATGACCCGACCCCACATCGGCTTTGACGTGAATGCCGTTGTTGCGTTAATGGACGTGGGAGACGGCTGTTCGCGTGTCCAGGGACTCAATTGTATGTGTCGAAGAAAAAGAGAAATGGCAGAGGTACCGCCGGAGGCATCTCACACGCAGATTGTAGCGAAATTTGAATCGTTGACGAACAGTTGTAGTACCACCATCACCAACAGCCAGTGATCATCTGAAGTACCGAGGAGCAGCGCCCATCCCCGGGTCTTATGTTGTTTCAAATCGGGCGAAGAAAATTGAAATGCCGTTCCAGAGTCCACATCCCCTTTGTGAGCTCCTTGTCACGTTTAGCGGGAAAGTGAATCTGGAACCAAGACGCGTCCGGGGGAGGCGGCATGCTTGTGTATGCGGAGGGTCGGGATGCCGAATTTCCGACGCGTTCACGTGTAAGTCGAGGGTGTTTCCCCCGGGCTTGACAAGAAGATGAACGTCAACTTGGATGTCTTGTGGTACACTAGACACAAGGGTTGCTGTGGAGTGGAAAGATCGGAAAACTCAAGTTCTTTGACCGAAAGTCACCGAATGCTTATCGGAGAGGATAAATCTCCTTGTGGATAGTATTCCGAGCAAATCTTCACGACCCCGGTATTGGGATCCACGACGCGTCGAACGCGAGACGCGACACAACAGCGAAGGTTCCCGCAACCGAAGCGACAATGGCAGCTGATTTTGGTCAAGCGACGTCGCGGCTGCCGGGAGATCTACGCGACGTTTGAGTTCCGCGGGAAATGCCGTCTATGAGTTCATAGGCCGTCGTTAGATCACCGGAAACGTAAGAACAATCACTACGTAAATCATCTTACTCTCGCGCAGACACGATCACCTTTTGCGCCTCCGCCCTCACCCGTGGATCCCAGTGTTGCGCCCCAAGGGCAACGAGCTCCCATAAACATGTTCCGAGCGGGTTGCACAACTGCGGGTCATCCACGTCCGGGCGGTAAGTCCCATCTAACGCGCGCTCCTCTGTCGAGAGTAACGCTGAGAGCTTGGGATCTTTCGCAAGTAGGCCATTGACGAACTCCACCGAGCGCAGTGCTGCCGCGGAAGGCCAGTGTAAAGACGCTGTCAGCAGTCGTTTCGCAAACGCTGCTGCACGCCAAGGAGGTGCAGCCGCCCCAAAAGTACGTGGGGAAAAAACGATATCGAGCGCTCGAAAAAGCATGTCGGTGAGCCGCGTCCCAAGGGTGATGAGACTCAATGGTAGGATCAAGGCATATAATGCAGTGCCAAAGTCACTCAGATCGATATTGAGCGCTTCGCCTATGAGATGTTGAGAATCGTCAACCATGAGAAACGACGGAGCACACCTTGACCGGAGAGCAATTCGAAGGCCGTTACTATACACTGTAGACGCTGTTCAACATCCGTGGAAACGGCATCAGATTCGGCATCTCCATTGTATTCCGAGTCCCGCGTTACAAGCTCCTTGAGTACCTTTAAGAGATCTTTGAAAAAGTCGATGTTGACAAGGTGAGCATATTTGGAAATCCCGTGTAGAGCGGCAGAGAGCAAAGGAGTTGGATGTGGATTTTTGATGATCTTGAAGTATAGCACGAACAAAAGCTTCAGGGTCTCTGTATGCTACACAGGACGAGATCAGGGAGTTTCGCTCGCAACAGAGAACATGACGTACTGTGGCGGCACGCTGCTCTTTATCAACCTCAGCCTCCGCTTCACGAAATTCACGATCAATCTCCTGCTTCTCCTTGAGTGCTTTGCGCGCCTTCTTGCTCAAATGTGGCTGAGCAGTTGGTTTGCCCTTCGCTCTCCGCGCTGCATCCTTCGCATAGGAGTTCTTCTTTACGGGCTCTAATTTATCCGTGTGCGACTCGGACGCACGTACGCCAAGTTCCGTCTTCAACCTCAAGCGGAGGAGGCAGGATAATACCGTTGGATGAACGTTAAACCGCCGCTCTTTTATCATCCTGTTTAGCAGGCGTACAATCTCCAGCGACGCTTCTCCCGTTAAATCTGCGCGAAAGACCTTGTTGATTGCGTCGAGACATTGGTCGGAGGTCTGAAAGATGAGGTTACATTGACATGTTTGGTGAAGAAAATGAAACTAGCCTTGTCCCAAGACTTTCTGCTCAGACGAGCAATGATACAGCTCATGAGATTCACGCGGAAATTGAAGTGAGTCTGTTCGACCAGCAAGGTGCACATTGCATTGAGTGCAATGCTGGCTAGTTCACTCTTCGCTAGTTGCACGTTCAGCCAATGCCATATTAGAGACACAAAAATTGCCAAACCTTTCAACTCCCCTTCGAGGGAACGAAGATAAGTCTGATACACCGCCACGAGCCCCTGCTCCCAATCTCGAGTGCGGGCAACCATTTGACTAACCTTCTCGGACTGCTCCTTCTCTGTAAGAGAACGAATACGATAGCCCGGAATGATATCCTTGAAAACCGCGAGTTGGGAAAGAATTGCTAGTTTTCGGATAATCACGTCGTTTTCCACTGGCTCGGGATGCGTCGGAGTAGATATTTCGGCAAGGGAAAAGGTGTGAAGGCGTCGTAGAAGTCCGAGCTAAACAACTGAATTCAAAGTGCTGTAGAAAATGCAAGGAACGGAACGAACACTGTTTTCTGGGTCAGCCACGATCTCCTGGCAGATACCAGCAATCTGGTCTTTGGCGGCTTGTATCCGCGTTGCTCGGGACTTGGAGCTGACAACGTCGACAACGGCAGGACGACCGAACCGCGCACCCGTGGAGACGTCTTCTCTGGCCGGCAGTTCAGGTGCTTCGTCTTTGTCGCTGTCGTCGCTTGGGTCGTCCGTGTCTTCACTGGTAGGTGAAGGCTTTAACTTGACACCAGTTTTTTGGATTCGACCATCGGGAAGTTTGATTGGGAGCTTTTCTATGCTCTGTTCTGTTGGTGACTCCCAGGAAGGTCGATGATTTCTTGGTACAATCTCATAGGGCATTTCTGCGTCGGAATCTAGATCACTGGATTGAAAGGCGAGGTCGGAACCTTCATCTGAAAAGTCGTCGTCGTCAGACGGAAGGTCAGAGCTCCAATCGTCTTCTTCCTCGTCGTGAGAGTCGAGAGACGGTAGATCATCCTTTTCTGGCGCTTTTCTAGTAGGTTTGTTCAGTTGTCGGAGTCGTTCGGTTTCTTTTTTGCTCCTGCACAGTGAATGAATACAGAAGCTTCGGTTCTATGGTCTCGAAAGGATGTCCACCTTGAAATTGCCGTTTGGTCGAGTGAGCCCAGGAAGGACGCGGCTCCACCATATTCTTGGAGGACCTCAAGATCTTGGTCCGAAAGTTCTAAATCTTCATCAAACACTGGGATTGGAATAGTTCCGCGATCAGCCGCTTTTTCCTTGCCCTTTTCCTTGGGCTTTATGGTGTATTTTTTGGATGCACTCGCAGTTTTGTCTTTTTGAGGAGGCGCCAATTTACGTTTCTTCGACGGGGCCTGGACAGCGTGAAGGACAGACAGATGACCGGATATGTCTTCAACACCTACGAGTGAGGGAGGTGCGCTCCGCTTCGTGCCCGTTTTGGGGGCCATTTGAGTTGACGACTCGGAAAATTCAATCGCAGTGAATTGATGGCGGCTGCCAAACTGGGTTCGGAGCCGAAGTCCGAAAAGCTTTGGACGTTCACTTGGAAAACCAACGAGAGGTAATGCTAGATTTCGTGTTGTACAGGTAAAGTACATATCTCGACTAATTGTGGTATTCTGTAGCAAGGTATAATATATACAGGTGCGGAAAGTGTCATTGATTCAGTGATGTCCGTGGGCCAGAAGATCCATTACTTTGAGTACTGGATCGGTACTGGAAAAGATTATGCAGTCTTGAAAGTTTGTCTTGATTGTTGCCATTGCTTTCAGGACGGCTTGCTTGTCGCGGTGACTGTGGCTGTTCCGCAGCAGCAGAGGCGGTAGGAGAAGATGGCCGATGGTTTGACTCTAGCTCTGCGATCCAGTTCAGCGTGTAGAGAAAAGAGAACAGACGAGCAACCTACTCGAAAGTGTGTCAGCAACGGCAACCTCTCGTTCTTGGTCCTCCGCAGCTCTGCTCGCAAGGGCACGAGTGATATATTTCTTGAAAGCCGCGCCTGTCGACTCCAACATTTTCTCAACACGGGGTCGTTTATGCGGGTGCGCCTTTAAGAAATGATGTAGCTCCGTGATGCCCTCCTTGTGTAATGCGCCGGTAGTCTCACTCGAGATATGACCAATGATGACGAGCAACTGAGCGTCTGGATCGGGTTCCTCGACGGGTGGTGCAAGAATACCATTTTCCTGGTGACTGGCGCGGCCTGAAGAACTGGGGCTAGCTGTGCGACGAGAAGGAGACCCTCGTTTGTGACCAGCGGATGTCGCAGGAGCCGATTCTTGTGGAGATATGGGCCGACTGGAGGATGGGGAAACCGGGGTAGCGGGCATGTGCTCACCGCTACCGTTGCGGGTGGCTGGATCCTGCACAGGTCGCGAGTTCGAATTGAGGATTCGGTACACATAGGGATATACAATGGTCGCGGAAGGGTCATCAAACGACGCAGAGAGCAAATCATACACGTCATCACCGTAGAAAGCTGCAAGACTGTTAGAAAATCTACAACTGAAAGGATGTACACTAACCAACAACGTGTTGGATGATGACTTTAATGGTCCGTAACGGCATGTCTCCACAAGGAACCTTGTTTGTCGCTCGCGCTCGCCACTCATTCGGAGGCACAGACTGGAGGAAATGTTCTATCGCGGGAAACAGTTCGACAGGATCAAGACGTTCTTCGGTCAAGTCCTGTGGGATGTTTCTTGCCAGCTTCCACACACATTTCAAGACAAGTTCTGCAACCTTTGCTTCTTTAGCATCTGGCGGCGTTCCATTGCCAGGGAATGGCTTCACGATCTGCAAAAGCAAGGCGAAAAGCGCTCTGATCCAAACTGTGTAAGGAGGAGAGGAACGACGGCGAGCGCTTTGCACATACCGAAAGATGGACATTCTTCGCCCAGTCGCAAATAACCGTAAAACAATCATATTGATGAAGCGGGAAAGGTCTTTGACCTTTTTTATGGAGCTGTCATCTGTTTCGAGCAGTCGCAGAGTTAGCTCCTCCAGCAGGGACGTCAATATATCGACTGTGAGAGACTCGGCAAGAAAGGCGTGATCACAGAATGTGTTAAGTGTTTGTATCAAGTGTTTTGCCAGCCGAAAATTTTCATCGGGGATCAGATCATCGGGCCTATCGAAAACGTGGGCCATTTGCAGAGTTATGGTCTCGATTAAACCTTCGGTATGTTCCGCCAGCTCGCGGTATTGGGGAGAAGAGGGCCCTGCGTCCGGACCAACAGCCAAAATTTTTTGGATTTTCTTCAAAGCATCGACGCTGCGCGTTGGATCACTGCTAAGAATACTTGAGATGGTAATTGTGATGTTGTCTGAGCCTTCAGAGGGATTCGGCTCGTGCGTTTCTTCTTCTTCCGGCTCTGGAGGCGGAGGGGAAGGCTGACGAGTTTCTGGTGCGGCCGTAGGTGTGGGCATCTTTGGCCGTGCGAAGCCTAACCGCGAGGGTCCGGGCAGCATACTCTTGGGCCGTCCAACGCCTGTGGTAGGAGACGGAGGAACAGCACCGTTTGATAAAGGGACGCGCGATGTCCGCACAGGTGAAGCCGCCCGAGGTAAGCCGGAAGGAGCCGGGGAAGCGGAACGACCCGGCTTCATGCCAGCCGGACTGGCAGGGCGAGGAATGCCGACATTCCGAGAAGACGCGGCAGGGGAAGCGGGACGTGGAATGCCTGCGGCCAGACGACTTACTTGGGCGGGGTGCGCTGGCGCGTCAGTGCTTGGGCCAGGTACTCGTCGTAAGCGTTCTTCTAATTGCGTCTTGTCTTTGGGAGGAAGTGGACCAACCAACGACCAGACCTTATCCCCGACAAGAGTGTAGCCCTCGCTGTTCAAATGATCAGGATGCTGATTGCAGAGCAGAAAAAGTTTGACCTCAATGCACCCAACGCAGATTTCCGAACTGAAGCATCCTTATCAGAGATCATGCCGGCCATTGTGGGGAACGCTTTGGGAGGATCGCAAGCACCCATGCCCGATTTCCTAAGAATATGGGCCATTTCGTCCAGGGCCCCTTGACGGGTCTTGGCAACTTTCGATTTCAGGCCATGGTCGAGCAAGATTTGAAACAACCGGCTGTAAGCGTAAACCTTGGGGAGTTCCTGTATAATCTGTTGTATTCGAACACGGACAAGTTCGCGAGGTTCACCAAGCTTTCATATGCGCAATGTGAGCGATGAATGAGTGAAAAGAAATCAAGTCGATACCTTGTAGACAACCGTGGGAATGAAACACAATCCCTCGTTGTCAGTCAACTGGTAATTGACACCACGCAGAAAGGCAAGTACAGTTTCGACAACTTCCAGACATTTCGAAATCAAATTTGGTTGAGGTTCGTGTAGTTTGATGGACGCGTATCGGAGTGGCAGATCGAAATTGGCGAGACATACTGCTTCCACACTGGGATCGCCACTCTGAGCACTGCTGTAAAGCTCGCAAAGCGTAGCTAAGCCTGTGATATGATCATTAACGGCGTTATGGTCATGGCTGAACAGACGAGCAACGAGTTCCTTGGCTGCGTGTGGCTCCATTTGGGTTTGTAGTAGATCAGCCAAATCTTTGCGCGTGGGACCACCTTCATTGATCCACTTGCTGGCGTCTTTTCCCAAACGCGACTTTCTAGCATCCAGATTTGTACCGGAAAGGGGAATGGCAAGGGAAGGCGGCGGGGTTGACGGTGCCGATGATTTAGCGGAACTCGCACCCGGCCGACGCAGACCTGCGAGCGGAGGCTTACCGAGTCGCGAAGGTGGAGCATCTACAGGCGTTTCGGCGCGAGATTCCGGGCGGCTGCTGCCTGGAGGGAGTTTCCTGCGCACACCCGCAAGCTTGCTCGCCGGTTTGGGAACAGATGTTGTCGGAGATTCTGGAGGTGGGCTGTCCGAAGTTGCGGCAACAGAGACCGGAGCGGAAGCCGTTTTCGCTGGCACAGGAGGAGCGGGTGCGTCGGCACGGGCTGCTTGTATCAATGGAATTGCACTATTGCGCGAAGCCGGTTTCAAACTGTTCGTTTGGTGCATGACATGATCAAATCCGGCTGAGGCGATTAGATTTGGCAGAAGCGCCTGTGCTCCCTTGCGTACATCAGGATTGCGATCATCGAGAGACGAGACGATAGAAGCAGTCCAGCTAGTCAGATCCAAAACAGAAGATGGCTGGTGTTCTTTGAACCAATCTGCGATCCAATGCAATAAGCTGCCTTTCTGCAGGGGATTGGAGGTTTCCAATGCTGTGTGCAGACCGGGAACCATCGAGTCTAGTCCCTCGCAGGCCGTAGCGATGCTAGTCAGGGTTTGAATGGCAGCTGCGCGAATGGGCGCTTTTTGGTCGGAGAGAACAGTTGCGACCGGCAAAACAAACAAGCGACTGTGTTTTTCGAACGGCTTCCCCATACCAGTGGCGATTCGAGCGACGATGTCAAGAGCAAGAGTTTGAACAGCCTTGTTCGTATCCGTAACCCTTGCCTTCAAAACCTGCCCAATATCACCTAATGACTGTAGCTTAGAAAGAGGAGTACAAGACATAGATGAAAATATACCCATAGCAGGTTTGAGTCGCTTGTTGCTTCCTTGATCCAAAATCGCCTGAAATGCTTCTAACCCTTCCTTTTTTGTCTTCCACGAATCACTCTTGGCATCTGCGAGGACCGTGGTGCCTTTTAGAAGACCATCGACCTCGACGCGAGGGAACAGATCATCCAAAGGATCGCCACCCGCCGCAGCGCCTGCGGACGCAGAGGAAGAAGCCACCATGGTCGCCAGATCCGCCTGAGTTCTACTAGGCTGAGGTATATCATGACCCTCAACTTTGTCAAACTCAGAGGTGATGGTGTTCAATAGCTGCTGGTTCAAATCTTCTAGAAAATCCTTTATACCTGATAGCCTAGTGAGCTGACAATAAGGTACCGTGATAGGGAACGCACTAGATCCGGCAAATAACTTGACAGTCACGAGTGTTTTGGTAGCACTGGTCCGAACTGCAGCATTCGAGTTCTGCAGCGCTGTTTTGAGGAACTCGATTAGACTCCTGAGGGAGACACCCGCAATGCCGAATTCCGACACGGCGGTGTTGATCCAGGTCAGAGCGTCTGCGAGGACCTTAGGAGCCTTTTGCTTTGAAAGCGGCTCATAGGCTGTGGACCGTTGAGAGAGAGAGTCAACCAAATGAAGATATCGTACCTTGATTCAAGATGAATTGCAGAGAGGTCTTCTCCGCGAACACAAAGAGTGTATCTCCGGCAGGTTTCTTCAATTTTAGATCCCCAAGCTTTTCAGACACATGACCCACGCATAGAGCTGCACAAGACCTTCCGAAAGAGGGACACTGGTCTGCTAGAAGGCTACACACCGCATAGATTTTGGCTGAGACCTGGAAAGCGATCAGCGAACATTCGAATGAATGCGGGATGCAAACCTGGAAATTCTTTTCTGACCATCCTTTCTTTGCAAGAGCACGGACCACGACCTCAGCATCAATATCATTGATGGCTCCTTCTACCCATGCGGTCATCTCGTCCAGAGCAGCAAGCCTCGTCTTCCAATTGGCATCGCCCAGATCCTTCATGATCGGCGCCGGTATCAAATCCGCAGCGAGGGCTTCTGCATCTTCTGGCGTGTGCCTGTACTTGAAGGTGTCGAGACCACCTGGCGCAGCTGATGCAGGTGCTTTAGATGGTTTGGACGACGAAGGGGCGGGCGCCTTTTTCGCTACCGCGGGTGCTGCAGCGGCTGGGGCTGGTTTTTTCACCTATAAGAGGCTCGATGGGCGAAGAATGAAATAATTGAATGACGTACTGGGGGCTTAGCAGCTGCAGGCTTACTCGCTGGCTTCTTGGGTGGTTCTTCGTCCTCGACCATTGCAGGTTTCGGTGCCGGAGCTTTTTTCTTAGGCACAGGCGCAGCGGCTGGCGGTGGAGCCTTTGGTGCGGCGGATGCTCCGACTTTGCATTTGATCGTTGCTTTCTCAAAAGCTTCCTTGACTTTAGCCTTGCGCACATCGGCAAGACCCTCCATGACGGGATTGAGGGGTCGCTCGCCGACCATTTTCATCAACGTTCCTAAACATGTTGCAGCCTCGTTTCTGGCACCTTCGAAGCTGTCTTCAAGTAGAATAGCCAAAGTCTCAGCAAGACTCTTTATCTGGGCGGATTGGATCGGAGTCAAAGCGGTTGAAAGGCATCGGCCAAGAAACTTCAAAGTGCCCTCCTTAACTTGTGGGTTCTTTGAGCCGAGAGCAGATCCAAGATCAGGGATGATATCGGGCAAAGTAGTCTGAGAACAATATGAAACCAGAGTTAACGGAATGCATTGGCAAATACGCACACAGGAAAACACCGCGTCCAGAGCGTCTCCAATGGCATCTGTTACATTGGCCTTTCTCTCCTTCAAGCGTTCAAGCATGGGAGCAACAACAGATTCCCTATATCTAGCAAAGGACCCTTTCATAGCTTTTGCCAGTGTCTCCATACATGTAGCAGCCGTCATGACACAATTCACGTTGGCATCGCTCTGGATGCGCAACGCGAGAGCTTTTGACAACTCCCCGATTTCAGGACCGTCTTTGATACGCGGTGTTGAATTCAGTGTAGTGAGAAGATCATCCAGAGCTTCCTTCCGCTCCTTCCACTTCGACGAGGTCAGATTGCTGTGCAGTGACGGGGGGAGCTTAACATCAACGGGATCCACAAAAGCAAGAGGATCAAGGGGAGCTTAACGCGAATTTGAGACGAATTCCAGGAATCAAAAAAAGAGGACGCGCTCACCCGCTTCTTCTTCAACGACTTCCGCTTCGCCATCCGGGCCTTCCCCGGCTGCCTCGACCTCCCGTGCGTGCGCGCGCGTCAGGCGCTCAGGTTTGATCGATCCCTTGCCGGTTCCACCGGTTTCCATTGCGTCAAACGCTTCTTTCAGTTCCTTGACCTGAACAGGTTTAAGATCGGCGAGCCAGGGTTCAATGCCGGGACCAAGATATTGATACAACACATGAGTGAGAAGTGTGCCTTCAGCACGCACACCTTTGTCACTGTGGGCAAAAATTTTGGGCAAGGCCTTAAGGATTGGAGGGGGGGCTGTGACTTGAATCCCGAACAGACTGGGGGAACCATGAGCTCATTCTCGTCGAGATATATGGAATGCGGGCGTACCGAACAACTTCTTTCAAGGCGAGTACGCAGCCAGCAACTGCCTTCGGCTGTTTGGCAGCCAAGCCGGGAAGGAGGTCGTTCTGAGGTAATTTGTGAGGAACTGTAGACATTCGGAACACTTGAAGAGCACAAAACACGAACCACGACACCGGCAGCCCCATTCTCAACTTCAACATACTGCAATGCAAGTTCTATTGCTTGAGTCTTCGTTCCTGCTCTCGTAGAGCCAAAACATTTATCGACCAACGCCGGAACAACGGAGTCACGCGTCTTAGCCGCAGATTCTCCAGCGTATTTCACGAGCGCGACGAGGCATTCGACGCCTTTCTCCTGTGCCACAGCATTCGAATCGGTCGCAATCTTCTTCAGTGAATCGGGGTTATTGATGTATGGCCGGAAAGCAGGATCTGTATCGGACGCAGTTGCCTGGAAGATTTTGACCAAAGCTTCGTAGCCGTTGACGCGTGCTTTCCAGTTCTTATGCGAAAGCCGTTCGGAAACGGGTAATGTGGAAAAGTCCTCCTCGACGGGAGGGGGACCGTCCATGGTGGAAGGATTGAAGCAAGTTGAGTTTGTCCCAATTAGGCTTCGGACGGTCAACAGAATTCAGACAAGTCACGGTCATCCCGTCATCATTCGTGATCAGTCTTTGCCACCCGCAACATGAAGCACTGAGGTATCGAGTGTCTAGTACAACATTATTATTGCGAGCGAAGCGAGCAATCCTTCCCTAAAGCGCTTCAAAAGAGCACTAAACAAGTACAAATTGTGGACAGCAGGCCAGATATTCGGAATTTCTCTTGCATTTTCAAGCACATCCAAATGTGCCCCGTTCCACGAGATTTCTGGAAATGTTCCTCAGGTAGCTTATGTCTATCCCCTCCTTTAATGATATAGCCCCACACTCTATTTTGCGTCAGTTTGTGGGCGACCAGCGATTGCCACTACCGCAAGTCACGTGTATGTCTTTCCAAAGCGTTTCGGACCTTTCGGACTTCGCTAGCGAGCATACTCGGCGCGGACGCGCGAGATACGTTGATATAGACAAGACATGGCCTATCGCCCAGACCGAAGAGCTAATGCAGCGCCAACCATTCTTACTATTTCCAAAACTCGAGTAATTCCCTCGTCCGACGTCTCCACTTCTTTCCGCAACTCTTGTGTGGCAAAATGGCGTTTGGCTGCCTCGTCGCGTTCCTGTTGGCGGCCGAGATTGTGGTAAACAACAGACAAGAAATATTGAACATCCATCACAGCACGATGCATCTGCAACGTTCCATACTCCTGCTCAGATTTGAGAAGGTATGGGAGGGCTTCTTGAAGTGCATCGACTGCGCAAGCGTTCAATGAAGTCGTCTTGGCCAGCGTAGGAGGAGCATACCTGTGGATTCCCCGGCTACAATCATACACCGCGCCAAAGTGAAGCACGCAAGAGCGCGCTGTTCTAAGTCCTGTCCGGCGATTATCTACTTGACTAGTTTATCTTTTTGCGCCTTCAGTATGATGAGACTGACCTGAGGCATGATCTCTTCCAATATGCGCCGAGATCGCTTCGACATTCCGTACTCAAGACCTACATCGGCCAAGAGGATAATTGCAGTCCTATACAGATTCAAGCGGCCAAGAAATTCAGAATGCCACAGTGAAGTCAAGAGACCATCTATGGCGCTTGCAGCTTGGTCACAGTGCTTTTGTCGACGTCAAGACAAATTGGGCAACCAAGTATGTTGCTTTTACCTGCATCTGTATGAAATCCCAGAGGGGATCATGAATTTTGGAAACCTTGGATCCTTCTTGATGGAGGGAATAAACTCGCTGTTTGAACTCCCCCGGAGGTCGTCGCGGTAATAAGATCTCTCGATATGCCTTATTCTGTCCGCTGAAAACAAAATATGAGCCAAACCGAGACAGAATATAAAGAGCGTACCGTCGAGTAGCTTGTAGCACCAGGATGTGCCAAACCTCATGCGCCCATAAATTGTAGTCTACCAAGGTTAAACCGCCCCAAACACTTGGCCGAAGAAGAGCAGCAATACTCTTCTCATATTTGCCCTGCCTTGCTGCCTCCAGCAATTATCAACGTTTTGAAACCAAATTATTTGCGTGACTTCTTACTCGATATGCTTGATTTAGGATGGTCGTGAGTCGATTGTTGTCTTCTCCGCCTACATCCGTAAACGAAATCACCAGGTTCTCTTCGAGGATAGACAGTCTGTCGCATCCTGGAAAAATCAGCCAGTACATTGACGCAGTCATTCAGTACGCACCTGCTGCGCTCCAGACAACCGATTGGACAGCATGCTGTGCCCATTGCTCACCATCGGGGGCACCTTCTTTCTCAAACCACTGGTCATAAAGACCCATGCCTTGGGCAATCTTTTCAAACGATGCAATCAAGGGTTGCCCCTACTATGCGTGTTTAGCAATGGAACAGTCAATGCCTAGAAACAAAATGACAGAACATTTTCTTCGTCCATCAGTTTGTGAACGTCGAACAGGACTTCAAGAGGATGTAGGTGTTGTTGTATTTCGGTGAGCATAGGTCGCCGTCGTTCGATCGTTGGCGGTAATCGATGGAGCATGCTTTTTTGTTGTTAGAAAAAGACTTGAGGGCTGCAAAGTGAAACAAACCTTATGCAGTGTTGCAGAGTTACACTGTCATTGCTAATGCGAGAAATCCCGATCGCCTCCGAGAGCAGCTGCGGGGAGTCATTAAGCCCGGATGGCGGCAGAACAATGAACGAACCTTTCTAGCGGCAACATACTCTTGACGAACATAGTGCATTCGGACAAGGTTGAGCAATGCGTGCTGTCGAAAACCACTTGGAAAAAATTACGGACACGAGGCACGCCACGGCTCTGAGATACGCACGAATCGTTGCTCTCATGAAAATGTTGCTCAAAGTATTTGCGCAAGTTATCGATAGCAATACTTTCATCGCCTGTTGCCAACGCTGTTTCCCACCTACAGAACATGTTCAACGAAAATACCAACAATCACACACGCGTATACACACGTTTTGTAGGGACCTGGTTGAGCCCATTCAGTTTTATCGGCGGCCGTCCTGAAGATGTGCGCATCGCCTGTATCGCTCGCGTCAATGAAAGCAGAGTCGGGTATGATTCACTAACTGTGCAACTGGTCCTTGATTGCGGGAAACTCATTGACTGGCGCAACGGCGTCTGTACACCAAGCAGCATATTCTTTCTGCAATTTGCCTACGCCATAGAAGGAGAGCTTGAGAAAACTGACGAAACATCGGCGGCAGAAATAGCCAAAGATAGATCGGCGCATCTATGCAGCTAGCATTAAAGAACAGATCTTTCCTGTGGCAGATGCTCCATACCAAAGTGGGTAGTACGTCCTAGGATATGGGTCAAAACGATGGGTGGTAAAAATGGACTATTGCACCTACTTCTTCACCTTCAACCTTCTCCATGAACAGAGATGGTAAGCCTATGTACGACTGAGAAAATGGGTAGTATTTAGTATTCAACTGGCGGCCAACCCGCAAAGAAGTTTGTCATTTCTTCGGCCGAGGACAAGCCAGCAGGCTGCAGCAGAATATCAACTCCACGAAACAAAATGATTTTGCCGTTGCCTACACAAGCCTGGAAACTTTCGATCAGAGGTCTGGCATGTTCCTCTTCTGACTTGGGGCCAGCCTGGAGGTCCTGTACGAGTTCTTTGTATCGCTTGGGAGGTGCCACCTGATACAAGTAAGGCTTTGTTTGAACATTGCAAAGAAGGGCGTGCTTCGGCAACTTCATTGAGCAGAACACGGTATATGTGTAAAAGGAATGTGGAAGGTAGTTTTCCTTCGTATTCCTTGAAAGTGAGGATGAATAGAGTGAGAAGGCCGACATGGTGAGGTCGAAGAGTATGATCTGTTGGAGGGGCGATAGGCTCCGATGGAGGCATCGCGCTGACAATGCGCGGATGGCGAGACGCGTCAAACGCGTTTCGGACTTTCGCTCCGATATCCGACTTGCCTGGACGTCATCACAAAATTGGCCTGCTCCTGGCCAGACTGTCTGGCCAGTATATCTTTCCTCTTTCCTCGTCTTGTCGCGCCGGCACTTGCGCCGTTACTCGCTGGCGAATAAGCATGGAACACAGAACCAACCTCCACCACTCGTATAAATCCAATCTACTATACGATCTCGCCCTGTTTTTCTGGAGAGTTGTAACCCAAATATTCTTTCGCGAGATCCGCCCCAGAGGCGCTTTCCATGTCCCTCGAGATGGACCAGTTATTTTTGTCGGCGCTCCACACAACAATCAGGTGCGTTAATGCATGACTTGGACGATAGAATGCATTGCTGAACGGGGGTTAGTTCCTAGACCCTTTATTATTGGCTCTAGAAGTGAAGCGGGAGACGGGCAGGCAGGTTCAATTCTTGACTGCGGCGAAGAGCATGGTACGCTTTGGGTCGTGTTTGCCTGGAGTGGAGACTCATCTTACATATGTTCCAAAATATTTTACAGGAGAGAAAAGTGGTTGGTTTCTTCGCGCGGTTGATGAAGAGCATTCCAGTCTCTCGCGCGGCAGATAGTGCGACTGCTGGTACAGGTTCTATAAGGCTTTCATCAGAAGACCCCTGCATCGTTCTGGGTTCTGGAACTAAATTCACCTCCGAGTTTACGCCCCGAATGCAAATCATGCTCTCAAAATCTATGAATTCCCTCGTCGCAGAAGTGGTCGAAATCGTATCGGATACAGAAATCAAGATTAAAAAAGAATTTGGTGGTGAAAAGGGGACGCAGCGAATTCGCGAGAAAGCAAAGGAACTTCAAGAAGCTGGTCAACATGGTCTAGACTTCAAGAAACTCCCGTTCTTGGACCAACAAGAGATGTATCAGCATGTCTACAACTCGCTGAACCAGGGCGGCAGCATTGGTATCTTCCCTGAAGGCATGTCGATGTTTTTATTCCGTGGTCTGGCTGAAACGGAAATTAGGTGGCAGTCATGATCGAACAGACCTCTTACCGCTCAAGGCCGGAGTGGCGATAATGGCCCTTGGCGCCATGGCTAATAACCCTGACGTCCGGGTGAAGATCGCTCCCGTAGGCCTGGCCTATTTCCATGCTCATCGCTTCCGTTCGAGAGCAGTCGTCGAATTTGGAAAGGCGATTGGTGTGCCTCCGGAGTATGTTGAAATGTTCAAACAAGGGGGTGCACAGAAGAGGGAAGCTGTTTCGAAATTTCTTGACTTGATTTACGATGCTCTGAAGACTGTTACTGGTGAATTTCCAGGCCAAGCATCCGTCTTCCACATACTCATTCCTCTATTCAGTGCGAGCACCAGATTATGACACTTTAATGGTAAATTTTTCAAGACAGCCATTCCTTCTTGTACGCACTGAATTCTCTGTTTAGCTCATTCAGGCCGCCCGCAGATTGTATAAGACGCCAGGACAACACTTGACCCTAGGGCAGACTGTCGAGCTTAACAGACGATTACTCGAAGGTTATATACACTTCAAAGACGAGCCTCAAGTGCAGAAAGTCGGAAAAGATGTGCTCAAGTACAACCGTCTCCTCCGAGACTTGGGTCTCAGAGATCATCAGGTTCGTTACCCACCAGATTTGGCGCACAATTTTAATCCTTCCGTCAGGTGCCTAGAGCGCAAAAGGCCAGATGGAAGACGCTAGGTCTTCTCACTTACCGTGTTTCTTTGTTGACCGTGTGGACGGCGTTCGCAATTCCGGGTACCGCACTGAACGCGCCCGTGTTCCTTCTAGCGGCTATCATTTCTCGCAGAAAAGCCAAAGGTCTGAATGTTCCAATAACGTCAGCATCAACTGAATATCTGTTACAGAGGCCCTAGCGGCATCTACTGTGAAAATAGCGGGCCGGGATGTATTGGCAACCTGGAAGATCTTGATTGCTCTTGCGGTATCCCCAATTCTGTACATCCTCTACGCGTTCCTCGCCACGTTGATGCTCGCACGCGCAGGAGCCTCGCTCAAGCTGAAATTAGTCACTCCGTTGCTCGTCCTGGTCGCTGTTCCTGTCATGAGTCTGGCTGCGCTCAAGTTTGGCGAAGCCGGTCGAGATGTTCTCTTTTCCCTTCGCCCTCTCATTTTTGCGCTGCTTCCGGCACGAACTTTGCAAGGCCAAACTCTGAACCGGCTCAAAACCATGCGGGAACAACTTGCAAATGAGGTTGTAGGACTCATAAACACTTTTGGACCCAAGGTGTATGAAGATTTTGACCAGGTTCGTTCATTCCGTGCCCCGGTAGCCTGGTGCCCTGACATTCAGTCTCCAGTGGCGTATCCTTGTTCCCTCAGCAAGTGTTCCGCCATCTTCGGGCAAACCTGGACTCTGGAGGAGAAAGAGTGGAAACGGAGGGGTTGATGCACAAGGCTTTGGTCTCAACCACCCGATGACTTGGCTCGACGAACGTCTGTTTGGATGGTCACGCAGTTCAACCCGCGGAACTAGTGCCTGGGGAGGAACACCCTTGGCTTCTCGCGGAGGCACCCCCAACGAAAGCGAGGACGAGGACGCAGGAGACTACGACAACGTTATCGCTTTCTTGCCGAATTCATCTGCCTCCTTAGCAGCAAGTAAACCCCGAAGCCGGCAGAGCTCATATGCGGACTTGCAGCGGCTTCGCATGACAGGAATCTCGCCATCCAGCAGCCAGACTTCGCCCGTCTCACCCACCGACAACCGATCGCCTCGCCAACGAAAAGCCAGTCTCTCTGACGGCGTTCCAGTGCAACGCATCGCAGCCGTGGAGCCGACGGAGCAATTTGACGAGGCCACTCAAGGGCTCAACGACGAAATTCTAATCAGGAAAAGAACGAAGAAAGCGCCCACTTGATCTTGCTGTGTGATACGTCGTAGCTCTGTATCCAAAATGTCTATAAGCTCAATCGCTACTAGGGCGCCGCAGTCAGTATTTCTACGCCCGTCTCTGTGATTCTACCATATTGGGTTAATGACGCCTGTATGTGAAACTCACAAAAGTACACGTACAGTAAAGTTTCTTCGAATTGCGCACTTCTTCTCGCTTGTTGTGAGTACAAATCGTTCGAAGAGGAGAGCCAAACAGCGTCGTACCTTCTACCATCCACAGTCGTCGCAGTCCAATTGTCTGGCCAGTGAACGGCGTCCCAACTAGGACCAAGATTGATCATCTGAGAGTTCGTCATGAGTATATTGCAGCGGGAGTTGGTTTCAATTTTCTTACCGGTTCGATTGTGAACACCTACATGCGATGTTGAGATGATCAGTTTTGAAAGACTGACTTCTAACTCACCATTCCAGCCTTCATTGTCCCAACCGCCTTATTCTACATAGCAAAAGGTCAGGTCAATGAATTAGTGCCTGAAAGAGCATCTGCTCATGCCTTGGCGTAATGCGGGACGTTGGGCGGACAGTGAAAATGATTGTTGATTCCATGTCCAGTGTAGGTCCGGACTGTAGCACAACCATTCGAACGAGCTATGGGTTCGCTGTAATATCATGAGAAGGACGGAGAATGGTGGTCGGAGAAAACTTGCATGACTTTTCCGACATCGCGGAACAGCGCGCCGGGTTTACAAATCTCGATCGACTTGTCCAGACACTGGCGAGAGGTGCGGATGAGTTTTGCGGATTCTTCGTCGACTTGGCCGACCGGGTATGTCCCATTGACATCCCCGTGGAAACCTACCCGTTGATGAGGTGCACTTTCAATTTGCCAGGAATGATAGCAAGTCACCTTGGTAGTATACACTGACATCTATACTATGGTCAGATTTAACCACTGTTGTAGGTATACACTCGCCTAGGTTGATGATATCTCCTTCTTTGAGCCTTCTCTGGTCTGGTATGCCGTGACAGATAACTTCGTTAACCGATCTGAGTTGACAAGGGCCGCTGAACAACATGGACACTGAGGCAACGAGAGACTAACGTGCAAACGGATTTCGGAAATTCACGATAGTTTAAAGGCGAGGGATAAGCATTTCGTTCTATCGTGGCGTTGTGCACAATCTCGTCTATTTCATCGGTGGTGATTCCTGGCCTCACAGCAGCAGCAGCAAGATCAAGAATTTCGCGAGACATCTGCGGAAATTTGCCATCTTCGTGAGACGCAGCCAGTCGGAGCAAAAGAAGTTGCACGCACTCGACAGACAGTTCTCATTTTCTCAATCTCCTCTGGATTCAATATGCGCGGGGCTTGCCCCGATACTCGCATCTCGGCCCTCGGAACGCCTAATGAGCGCGGATGACGCTCAGATGCGGCACAGCAGGTGCGAGGAACAGAAGAATGCTTTACCGTCTTCTACATATTCGGGGAGTGGAATGTGCGGGGGAATGGTACGGCGGGCGGAGAGCGGGTAGACCGGTCTGAGGGCGCCGGTATACTTGAAGTTCGGCCAGGGATTGACCGTTCCATCTGCGGGGTAAGTGGTAGTGAGCTAACAAACTCAGCGGCTAGGGAACGATATACCCTGGCCGATCCCGTTAGGATCCAGCTTTACAATATTGTGAAGGATTTTGTGGTTTTTCTAGAGTGGGTGGTCAAGAGTGAAGGAACGAAACTTGGGAGGAAGACATGCCCCTGGTCGAGTATCAAACGAGTGTCCCAATTTCATTCCGCAAGCGACTTACATCCTGACTTGAAGCATTCCTGACCGCAGAAAAAAGATCCCCGTATTCCGATTCTGAAGATTGAAGCTGTTCAAGGCGAGGAGCGTACCGACGGAGGACTCACTTGTTGCAGGTTGGACATTCGAGACGAGAGGGAGGGTTGCCATTAGGGCACTCTGCGTTTTGGCAAGTCGTCATTTCAATTTGATAGGAAAGAGCCAATTGGGAGCTAAGGCAAGCCGAACTTGCGAGGCGACCTAAGTGGACGCGTCGAATTCACGATGATCGAGGGAGAGCAAGAGCTCAGAGGTGGCTATACAAGTAGCCCCATGTGGGCTATGATGATCGAATATTGGCCCGAGACGGCCAAACCCTCCACACACAACTTGCACACAACCACAAAGTCTTGCGTGAATATCTTATATGCACTGGAATCTCAAATACAAGGTAAATTGGATTTGAGATTCGCCTCCCCGATCCCTCTAGAATATCACCACAGCTCGATCCAGTTTAAATGGTAGAGCCACTCGGGCTGCTCAACTGATTTATTTGTATTCTGCTCAACTAGGTAGCAAGTTTTGTAGCGACTATATCAAGAATAACGTAGCGTCGAGTATCGTACTTAATATCTATCGTGAACGGGTGCTGCTGTAAATACATGAAGGGTTTGGATGCTCTGTTTGCGATGGATTAAGTTAATTATGTATGTGCGTGGAACAAAAAATGTGCGGAATGCAAAGTGGGATGCGATATGTATGCGGGGGATGCAAGAAATGTGGAAAGATCAAAGCAATGCAGATTATGGGAACATACGGTAGTTGGAACACAAATCAGAAACGCCTCGAGGCAGGACGCTTCCTCTTTAGTTCCACGACGATCAACGATGGTACGGAACGACCTCTAGCTTGAACGCTGTTGCATGGTCGCTGCTGGCTTTGCGAAGAGCTCTGTCGCTCGATATCAGCAACGGATGATACCAAAGACTCGCGTGCCATACCTGAAGTGAGGCACACCGAAAATCTCGACCAGCATCTGCTCGTTCGCGTTGATCCAAGAAACGGGGGGCAAGCCACGCGTCGTGCGGTAAATGCCTTGCGGGAGATTCTCCTCGAAGACGAGGGTCACGATGCCGGTAAGCAAACATTGCACCAGGTTTAGAATGTCGTTGATCGGGGGACTTATTTTGCGGACAGACTCGAAAATGTCGCTAAAGAAAAATGTGTGTGAGCAAGTGCGGCCCAGAATTCAATTGAACGTGACGTGCCTGTGGAAAACCATCTGCCATTGGATTCGACGTTCAGGGCTAAAGAAAGAGCTTGCATGCACCGGCAACTGCAGCCGCAGTGGTGGACCGGCGGGCAGACCGACCGAGGAACGCCATATGGAAGAAGTTTCGAGGGAGAAGAGGAGGCGAGGGTCGGAGGATGGGGATTCAGTCCAACGATATTGGTGGATTAAACTGGACTTGAGGGCATGAAGCCAACGATGAGATCGCGCATAGGTGACTCCGAGAGCCTCGGCGGTTGTGAGAGGGATGCGGGTGCGTTTTGCCCACTCGTCCATGTTCCTAATGTCACTGGAGAACACGACCTCGGCCCGCGCAGGTTTGCCTTGCATGGAAAAAAGGAAGAGGTGGAGGGAATATCCTGAAGAACGCGGAACATTGAGGGCGATAATGGAAGATAAATGAGAGGGACATACTGGAAAGATATTGGAGGAGGGCGGGGAGCGGGGGAGGCGAACAAAAATGGACAAGGCGTCCGAACGGACAAGGGCCTCTCTTATAGCCCCGACCCGCGTGCGCTCAATGGATTTCGCGCGAATCGCGACTATACCCACCACGTTTTTCGTCGTCCACAATTCACCAAATCTTTCCTTTTTTCACCCAATACCATCCCCATATATGGCTCTTGCGCCGAATTTCGCCCCGATTCTTGTCCATATGCGTTCAACATCCCCGTCCCATTTCTTATGCAGATGCCGAAATCTTTATTGAAACGCGACTCACGCGAATCGCCGCCCGGCAATCTGAGATTCGATCGCGCCCGGCCTCAAAAAACAAAGAGAAAAACCAGGCCCAAGCAGGCCTAAGCAGAGCTTTGGCAGGGAAGCTTACTGCTATTAGAGTTTGACGCGCTTCTACCTTTTCTCCCGAATTATTGTGTCAAGCTTGTGCTTTGAATGCCTAAGCGCCCTCTTAGGCGCCCAAGCCCTGAACCAAGCGCATGCGCGTCCTTCGCGACCATTTATTGAATTTTGCAATTCGTCATCGCGATGTGCAACCGAGCAATGGAGAGGAAAAAAATAGCCGACGGTGTCAATCGCAAGTCACCGGAAAGAGTCAAAGAGTCAACCCGCGATCGCGACTTTGCCACATAAAAATTCTACGCCATGGTATTCGGCTCAGCCAAATGGGTCCACACTGAGCGCTGAGCAACCATCCCCTCTCTACACGACTCAGCGAAAAAGAGCGAAAAAAAAGTGACCAGGAAATTCAAAACGCCGCCATAACGTTGAGACCTCCATCTGGAACCGCGTCCGAACAAATCCGAAATGTACGTTGCGAGGCCCACAAGGTGCTCGAAATATGCTTGAAAATCGGACTAAGCAATGACAAGGTTGAACTTGACTTGAAGCGCCAGAAAATGCAATGAAAAATGCAGAAGCATTCATCACAACATTAATGGTCGTTTGTGCCACTGGTGGTGTCACTGGTTCAAGTCATGAGTTTCCCGATTGGGACAGGTTTGCGATCGGAACGACCCGAGTGTGAACCGATTCTTTGCCATCGTTACTTATGTATGTACGTAGTACTTACGTATGTAGTTACCTCCTTGCCCTCTCCGCCCTTGTAACGCGATTTTTGACCCTGCTCCAACCCTGCCCTCAGCGCCGCCGGCACATTCCTCTTGCCACGGCGGCGTGTCGTCTGCTCTATACTCGCTCGCAGCGCTGACCCTATGGATTCGCCATTCAAAAGTATCTCAAAGGGTTTTAAAAGTCACTACCCTGGGTTTCCTACACCTCACAGGAGGCCTAGTTTTCACCCGCTTTTTTTTGCAAACAACACAGACAGTTGTGTTCTCATAATTCCTTTCATACTTGGCCTGCCAAAATTTTATCGGCACCCGTCTCAATGCCAGCAACCTCATAATTTTCAGTCCAGGGCCAGTGTGGAAGTGGTGGGTTTTGATCCCCGAACACTCGAGTCCTATCTCCGGACTGGCCGCCGTCTTGGATTCGTAGACCATGGTATAAATACTGTTTTGCAACCCGCTGTTCGCTGTCTCGTAATAGCGCGTAAAACATTTCCGCGAAACGAACGATTTTCAAACGCTACCCTGGGCGATGTACTCCTGATGAACCATTCTTCATGTGCGTTGTAAATTCCTTTTCTTGTTATCTCAATGTTGGGTGGATTTTCTACCCTCGATACCGGCCGTCAATTGCTGTTCTGGAGGGGAAGTACTGAGAGGCTTTTGTGGTCTGGAATTCCGTGAACATGTCAGCCATTCTGGGACGGCGCGACATGCTTGCACCCCCGAAAAATGGCCAGACCTAGGAAACCAGCCAGGAGGCTCGACCTGGACTTTGAAAATCTCGTCCAAGGAAACTGGACCTCGTTGAGAACAGTAAAAATCCAACGAGGCGGCAACATATTGGATCGAGTCGACATTTGATCCACAAGTATACAGTGATGTGACTTGGCGGAAAGGTGAATCGCGAGTGTGCGCAATATTTTCACAGAAGACACAAGCAGTACCCTATTTCATGAGAGCAGTCGACATTCCCACTAC
Organism: Favolaschia claudopus; assembly: GCA_037176885.1. Taxonomy (NCBI): domain Eukaryota; kingdom Fungi; phylum Basidiomycota; class Agaricomycetes; order Agaricales; family Mycenaceae; genus Favolaschia; species Favolaschia claudopus. Next base: position 313,132 of record JAWWNJ010000055.1, on the reverse strand, counting down.
GAACTGCGAGTTTTGAAATTAAAAAAACTAGGTGGAAACACACACACCCGATCCGAGAAGGCGCTCTGCAACAAATCGGAGGTATTGAAGCGCCCTTCGTTCGGGAGTAGTAACAATCGTGGAGTTGAAATCTTTGATCGCCGACCACGCCGAAAGCAGTGTCCTCTTCACTTGACTCGACCAACGATGGACATCTGTACAACATATCGACACAAGCTGCGAGACGAACAGGTGAATAGTGCCCCACACCTACGATCTACCACTCTCATAGCAACGCTTGAGATATCTCCCCCACTCGCCGCAATTCTTGCCCTGTCGGAATTATGTGCAACAAGCGATGGTACGCGACGCGTCAGTCAACGATAATGAATCCCTCCAACGCGAACATCTTCAGCGGGGACTATGTTTGAGCTGGTAAAAGCCTTGAATGAGGTTTGATTGGATCGCCAATGCCTTGCAAACGCCTTTCCAATTGAAAACATGCTCATCATAGGGAGCCAACTCGTTACGCCGAAACTCTTCCAACCCGATCAGCCTGAACGCGGGTTGCGAACTTTTCATCGCTTTTGTGACTCTATTCCCCCACGACTCGGTGCCTTCCGCTGTAAGGGCCGACCCCCACTGCGAATTCGAAGCCATCATTGAGTTTGCGTGTGTATCCGCATTTCTAGAGTTTCTCCGACCTAAGAATGGAACTCGTCAAACAGGGAGAAAATTATGTTCGCCAGGCACGTCTGCGGTTTCTTTTGATTCGCTCAGATCGTTAATGACAGCCCACATCGCCAGGCTTTGACCTATCGCACTAAAATCGCCGAGTTGAGTGTTGATTTCATCAAAGACGACTCTGTCGTAAGTAAATTCGCGCTCTTGTTTATTCTTGAACATGCATGAACTCGCCACCTAGATCTTGACGCACTCATATTCGAGAGTGGTCATGGAGAGCTTGTTATTGGCCCATCGAAGAAGCAAACGAATATCAGGTTAGACGTTTCTACCTCGCATTCCGCCGCTGGATGTGGAGCTAACGCCCAGTAGTATTCGTTACTGAAGCTCGTCCTCGTGGTCTTGGGTTTGTATTTCTCCGAAACAGCTCGACAACTGCAGAGTTCTGACGAATTGCAGCTTGAAAACGGCAGAAGCCCTCACCGCGGCAGGTATTCCATGTACCGTAATCCTGGACTCTGCGGTAGCATATGCAATGGAAAAAGTGGATTTTGTACTCGTTGGGTCCGAGGCCGTCGTTGAAAGCGGTGGCCTAATTAACGCTATTGGTTCCCTCAACATTGCTATTATAGCGAAAGCAGCCAATAAACCTTTCTACGCTCTCGCCGAAAGGTGGGTGACTCGACAGCTTGTCTCCCGAGCTTGTGTCTCCTTACTATCTTTGCGACCTAGTTATAAATTCCATCGCTTGTTTCCGCTATCGCAATATGATTTACCCAGTCACAATCCTGGGATTTTGTCGTTCCCCAGTCCCGTCGAGACAGACCGCGCTGCGGAGAAAGCTTCTTCCTCCGCCTCCTCCGAATCCCGGTCCGCACCAGGCGCCCCCTTATCCTCGTCCATAACGCAGGAACAGATTGCCCAAAATAATCCCGACGTCGATTACACCAGGTGCGCAGAAGCTACAGGCCTCGACCTCCATAATTGACGGGGCTTGTAGGCCGGATCTCATCTCCTTGGTCTTCTCGGATGTTGGAAGTTTGACTCCTTCTGGTGAGTTTTGAGCGTGCGGTGTAGTACACCTCCGTCCGCCCCTCTTTCATTAAACCATCTCTCCACATCTTTTCAGGAGTCAGCCAGTATCTCGTGGGGATGTTCCACTAGCCCATGCACTGGCAACCTCCGCCGAAACAGTTCGTGCTTGGGGCATTTCACGCTAGATGCCTTGAAACCGTTGCTTCTTCATGAGAGAGTTGGCCGGTTAGTGTATCTTTGGCATCGGTGGATCGACTGCCGTCATTTCATCTGATGTTCTTCACCGATTTATCGATGCCAAATTGTAGGCAGAACTATGAGGAAGCCCCAAAGAGGCAACTTCTTTATATGGACGCGTACGACGTGCATCTTGCCGACTGGTTCAGTCGGGGGAAATATATAGTCATCTGCCTCCTGCAACGATGTTGACCGGCTCTCTGGCATCCATTAACAAGGCGTGCGCTCTCAGCCGCCCAATGAAAAGGTAGTCACCTGTGTAGGTTTGAGGTTTTCGCTTTTATGAAGAACATGACGGAAAATTTGATTCCGCGGAAGCAAAAACGCGTATTACTCACGGTAACGATCAAGGGACAGCCGTACAAACGGAACTCGGTCTCCGGTAGACTTTTTAGAATTTTAACTATAGGCAGCATCGTAGAATGAAAGCCAATCTGATGAGGGCGATTCTCATACAAATCACACAAGACGAATCATTCATTGGAGCCAAGCACCTGGAACTTGATTAACATTCCAAGCGCTACGAGGCAGACGAGCAAAAAGCGCGATGCTTCCAACGGAGGTACTTGAGATATCGCGATCAAGCAAGCGTGTTCTTTGTGTTCTAGATACTACCGTGTGGTTCTCAAACATATAAATGCTCGCAAGACAAGACGCATACATCCAGCGTTGTGCCTCTCGTCTTATTCAAAGCCCTCTTCCCCTCGAAAGCAACTTGAAACATCACCAGGATGTGCAAATGGCGACAGTAGGGATTCCATCCTTTCCATTTCGACGAATTTTCACAGTTCTCAGAGTTAAACACAACTACACTGCGTGCGGTCACATCTGGGAGCTTGTGGGCGCATTTTCTTCGAACGCGACCGCGTACAATGCTGACAGATGATCATCTAATAGCCCCAAGAAGAGGTGCGACTTCCACTATTGTTCTAACCATTTCCGCTTAGATCAGGCCCGTAGATCAAGTGCGAGAGCACTCAATGCATCTTCAGTGACTATCATCCGAGAAATTGTGGACCACGATGCAGAGACAGTGAGCGAAAACATTCCATGTTTCGTACCGGTACAAATATTTAAAATCATTTCTAGCGTGCTGGCAATAGTGAGTTTCCTCGTGCTTAGGCCAATTGAAAGATGTGTGGTGTTGACCTTTTGAATCACCTCTCCAGCCACCAATTTCCCGAACAGCACGGTATGTAGTATCCGTTTCTTCGCACAAACCCATCACTCAAACGCAAGGGATAAGTTCGTACTATTGCATCAAGATGCCCGAGTTGCAGCCAGGGGCGCTGATGTCGAATTCGAGAGAACTTGGAGAGCGCTGAGAGGTGGAACAATCTTGGATTTTGTCGACCTATGAACTCGCAATGTTTTTTGTCTTCCCTCAATTGTAATTGTAACTCTTGCAGCACTTCAGGGCGAGTCTGGTTCAGTGACAATATTTTGAAATTAAAGTCTCAAGGTAACAGAAGGGCTCGGGCGCTCGGGACCCGGATGGAGCGCTTCTAAAATATGACAACGACGTCGACGGTGCCAAAGGGAAAAAAGCGAGTGGAGAGCTGATTATCGATGGCGGACAGCGGCTTGGCATATGATTTTCTGTTGCGCTGGGGTGATTTACAGGAGTTGAGGTCGAAACCGGCCGCATGATGTGACCCACAATCAGACTGTCCGGAAAATGACGCGTCGCGGTAACGAAGTGGGAACAGGGAAGCAGACGCGCTACGTCACAAGTGTGACTCACACGCACTGAACAGTGAGAACAACTTGAAGACTGCCTGCACTCTCGCTATGCAGGAACCACAAAACCAATGGCTTTTCCCGCTGTCTGCTCTGCACGCGACCCCGTCTAATTGGCCCCTCGAAAAAGAGCTCTACGACCGAGCCAGGGGTGTCGAATTTCTATATCGCTTAGGCTGTTCTCTGGTTTTGTCAGTACCTATTCATCGAGCCGACTTTAACTCTGAGTCCTCTTCAAGACCTACTGCGGCCATTATGACTGCTGCTTGTTGGTTTCACAGATTCTATATGCGCTTCTCTATGGAAGACTATCACCGCCAGGTCGGTTCTTTGGGCGGAGTCGAATTCCACTTTGACTGGCCACATAGGATGTTGCTGCGGCATGTATATTTCTCGCCACAAAAACTGAAGAATGTGGCCGCAAGCTCCGTGATGTAGCACGAATTTGCCAGCTCAAAATAACTAACCGGGAGTATGCGCCTGATAGCAAGGTATGCCCGTCCTTTCCCAACCAACAGCTAACGGAGCCAATTATGATAAACAGGAGGTCGAACAATGTCAAGCCTCTATCCTGCTTACAGAGGAAGTATTGCTTGAAGCGCTTTGCTTCGACTATGTCGTAGAAAGTCCCCACAGTAAGTTGGTGGATTTATTCGACGGTCACGATGAGGATACGTTGGTGCAAGAATGTGCTTGGAGCTTTGCACACGATTCGTGAGTGCCTACGTTTCTTTTGATTCCCCACTTATTTGCTCGTTGAGATATCGAACCATCCTTTGCCTCATCTACCCGCCCCAGATAATCGCGACCGCATGCTACGTCTTAGCACAACGAGCTGTTGACGGGCCGAACTCCTTTTCTCTGGATGCACGAATATCCTCATCGGCTCCGACAGCTTCTCTGCCCACCCCTCCATCTCATAAACCGCCATCCCCCGACGCGACTCGATTCGCCATCGAACATTTCTCCTTCGACAATTCGGAACTTGTCTCTGTTGCAGGTAGAACGTTCTGTCTAGCGCCCTTTTATGCTAAAGTAGATTCTTATGCAGAGGCGTTGAGCATTCTTCTCGAGTTCTACAAAGCCCAGGACGCCGAGAGTACTCACACGCATCTACAACCCGTTGTTGCTGTTCGTCGTTGCGTTGTTTCTCGAATAAACTATTAAACATCCTTTCTATAGATCCCTCCTCCTACGACACCGCCACGTATGAAACTGTATGTCCCCGTCTCTCAACTACCTACAGGGATTGCGCCGACGCCAACGGACGACAATCCTGCCGGGCGCACCCCAAATTCATCTCATGGTGGGCGCACTCCCGCAAACAGAGAACCAAATTCTTTGGAGGCTGCTGCCGAATGACTCAAACCAGCCAATCACCATGGCGCGTGAGGGTTTGCTCGAAGATGTCATTTCTTGCAGGAGACTGGGCTCTTGATGGAATATCCGGCGCCGCACCATTAGAGTCAACCTTCTTTTGCATCCATTCCTGGACGATTTGGTGTATCGGTCGGATTTCGAGGCCAGGCAGTCCACCGTCTGTGAAGACGGGAGACATAGAGCGAGCGTGCGCTGACGTAGCAGCGTCTAGAGTATTGAATTAATTCATCTCGAGCGCCACAATGTAATCAAGGAATACCTTGACTTTTCCCCTCCCAATTGGACTCCGAGTTGGCTGGAGTCGCAAAATTAGCGTTGTGGATGGCAGGTATTAAGACAGGACCCAGCGACACTGGCTCCGGGACCTACGCGAAAATTGAGACAAACTCTTCACCATTTTATAGCGCACAAAGAGCAAGAGCGAAATCGGGGTCTCCCACCGAAACCACGTCATATATCGTGCAAGGCATTTCGTTTGAATGGTACGGCGGCTCGTCACAAACCTTGGGAATTGACCGCCATCCTCTGAGGCGCATTGCAGAAGCGACCCAAAACGTGAGCCACTCCAGTACGGTGGGGCAGACTGCGTCGAATGCGTAAACAGGGGTCACAAAAGCGGCTGTCCATCCTGGTTCCAGATAACAATTGTGAATCAGTTTGTGCCGTCGACAAGCCAAATTCCCTTACCTTCCGAAAACGCCCCAAATACCCATTTGTTATAAGAGGTCAACACAAACCATGGTGTATTCTTGGCGACGCAAGCGTCCCATATCTGAAAGTCCATGAGAAACGAATGTAAGTGGAAGGTTTTCAGCTTCGACCTTTCCCCATAGACGTTCCCTGCTCTCCAACGGTGTCGGAAACGCATTACCTGGCACTCGGAAAGGAGGAAACTGAAGAACAATGAGATTTCTGCTGGAGAGGTGCTATAGAAACACAAACCGATCGACATTCCGAGAATTCCTTGATATCCTGGTCTGAGAGAATCCACGGGGGCTGAAAGGCGATCAAGATGGACTTGGGCCCAATTTCGGCCAGCGTTTCCGGATCCATCTCATCTGGAGGGAGCAGGAGAGACCACATGAAGTATTGGAGTAAATTTCTGTCATTGTTGCTCTCGTCGCAGTAAAAGAACCCCCAACGGCGAGTGGCAGGATACAAAAGGTGAACCACACGTTGCACGGTCATCAGAGGAAGATTGTCGAGCCAAGGAATCAAGCTGTTGGCAATGAGAACTGTAACGGTGAGTAAGACGAAATGGCAGATTACCGTATGATATCGGAAGGCCGTCTCTCTTTCTGATACGGTATGTCGAATATTGCGGGACCAGGTACAGCGAGTCTCTCCCCAGTAACAGGATCTTCATCCTCCACGCCTAGCGACGTCTCAGGAATGTGCGCGTCTATCCCTGCCCACGGTGTTGGTCCACAGTCAACTGGAGAACGTGGAAACGCACAAGACGACACTATGATTGCCATAGATTTGTCCTCGAAAGAGAATATGTTTTCAAGCCTTCTCCAGGACTGGGGCCGGACTTTAAGATGGTTTTGATGACTTTTGTGACCCGCAGGAGGCATTTGCGGCGCGTTTGGGTCGTTTGCCATGGGTGGAAGGGTTGCTTCCCGAAGATAGCACCTTAGATTATCTGTTCCACGAGAAGCCATAGGGAAAGGGCGAAATTGCGAATTTGAAGAAGAGCCATGGCCAATATATAGTAGCGGTCAAACAGCGGTGAAGACGAAGAACAAGAGCGAGAGAGAACAAGAGAGCCCTGTTTGGTAACAAGGCAACAAGTTACAACAGTGACTACTTATGGAAGTTGTGCCAAAGTCGTGCAGAAAATTACAATCAGCTGATGCACGAGTCGGGTGACCCTTGTATTCGGTGAGTATGATACATATTCGTGTCTAGTGAAGTGGGGAGTCATGGCGTCTGGAATAAATACACAAGAAGTAATATGTGCAGGCAGACGCTAACGATAACATCTGGCCATCTGTCTACAAGATGGGCACTGCGTGGGACTCTCTCGGATAGGATTGAACGTAGGAGGAGCTAATCTGGCCATGAGATGGAAAACCGACTGAATCAACACTGACGCACACATTAATCTAACACATGAGCTAGATCTACATTGACCTGAACGACAATAAGGGCGGTAACTTGAACGAAGGCTGAACGGAGACGCACCGACGTTGTGTACATGCTAAGAGACTTCATGCATTAACGCTAGCGATCCAAACAGGAACAGACAAATACCTGTCTGCTGAAGAGGCAATCCGGGCGCCCACAATCGTGCCTTCGAGTGGCTAGAGCGACAAAATGTCCGCAAGATTTGTGGCTTCGACCGTCAATGACCTAGAACACAATGAATGGACGTCACGGACGATTAAATATCGGACGTTATAGCACATTCCGCCAGTCGGGGTTTGTGTCAATGGGTGTTCAGGCGAGGTTGCCTATGGCGCGTCCAATTTATGGGCATTGAGAGCTGCATGCCAGCCTCGTTCTCGAGGACTCCGCCTGAATCAAGAAGGCGAGGCTATCGGAACATGCCTCAAGGAGACTTCTAGATCCCAACCTCGATCCTCGTACCAAACTTCAAGAGCCCGCTGTCGTGCGTCCCAGAGAGTAAAAAATATCGCGCTGAGCTCCAGTTTGGTGCTTGTTTTGAACTTGAGCCTTATTTACCACTCAATTCCCGTCGGCGAGGAGGTGTGAGCCAATGGTGAAGCTCGCGTGACTGGTCTAACGGCGCGGACACAGTATCTCGTCGTGGTGGCCATGAGGCAGCGGTGAATTATCGAGGAGTTTCGATATAATGCAAGATAAGGTCAAATAAAAAGAGAGAAACAGGCACCGATCGACCAAATCATTTATTTTCCACCAGATATTGCGCAAGGTCTTCGACACGGCTTTGTCGCGGGCGAAGCAGTCACAAGGTAGAGCTCGGAGATTAAGCAAGTCCTATTGAGGGATAATCGTAATCGCCGACACAACATGTGTTCACCCATCGACGGCTTGCAGCTCACAGTCGACGCCTACACCGGCAGAGTGCGTGCCCGCAAGGCGGCAGCGGCACTCGGCACTTTTATGCACCCCTCCGCCTGATTTTATGGACAAGCTGGACGTTCTTCCGAACCTATAACCGCGGGTTAACGGTAATTTGGGCACCTAGGATCCGTGCACGCGCCTGGTTGGCAAAATGCTTGCGCCATTGTTCACTTCGTATCCGCCGGCGTTTGGGACCCTTTTTCTCGTGTCTTTCATTTGCGCGGAAAGTGGCCCGCACTCGATTGCGAAGTAGGATTCTTTCCCATTCTCTGACGGCTTCTGCAAACTTGCCCTGCTCAACCCGAACGTGTCTCCCTGAAGAACCACAGCGGTCAAGACTCGGAAACACGAGCGACGAAGTAGTAGACCTGAGTATGCGTCGGCTATGTGCTTGTGTTGTAGTTTGGAAACAGATATGCGAGAGCGGTCCTTCCAGATGGACTCGGGGGTCGATTTTTTGGAGGTCTCCCCAAGAATACCATCGGTTATTGGATGGTTTCGCCACCGTGGGGGCTGTTGTGGTTGTGAGTGTGGTTGTGGTTCGTCTAAGGAAAGGCCAGCATATGCTGAATTGGGGCGAGGATGGACAGGGTTGGTAGCGGGAGGGTTGTAGGCATTGGATAAGACAGCAGCTCTGGTAGTGAAGGATCGAGAGGAAGTAAGGCGGAGAGTGTGCTGGAAAATTGACAACATTGACTTCAAGTTGAAATTTGCGTGTGAGTATTACGTAATCGCGTCTGGTCGCTCAATATGTCTTCCGATGTGCTGCTCGAGGAATTCGAGGTTATATGTCTTGCGCGTCGCTAATGGTCTCTTACATCTCCCGTTCAGGTTCTTGAATCTATTTATCCCTCAGAACTCACAAGTTCGTCTTGCCGCAACCGTTTGGCGCTGTAATCCGGCTGAGGCTCCCAAAAGAAATATCGGACACCATCATCCAAATCGACGTAGAGCCGGAAGATACTGAGGATGGGGTTGATCCACGTACAAAGATACTGCAATATATCCATCGCCCAATCGCCTGATTATCAACAGTGAAATTAACTCTTGAGGTACAGTACCCACCAGAGTATCCAGACGTACTTCCCAATTTGTCCCTGCACGCCATCGAAGGGGAGGGAGAAATCGACGACTCTGAAAGGGACAGTCTTTTGAAAGACCTTCAAACAATGGTAGGCTCTCATATATTCTGCCACGCATACGTTTACCCTCTCGATTGAGGGAGAGGAAAATGTCGGGATAGCTATGACATTCACTCTCGTCTCGCATCTCCGAGAGCAGCTTTCAGTTCTCGTCAAAACGAGAGCCGAACTGAAACGGAAGGAGGAAATGGAGAAGGAACGACTGGCCATTGAGGTAACCTTCCATCGATTGAAGCAGCAACGACGCTCATTTTTAAACAGGCCGAAGAAGCGCGGACGCGTGGAACGCCAGTGACACCGGAGTCCTTCAGGGCTTGGAAAATTAAATTTGACCGGGAACAGGCGTTGGCTCGTAAAACTCGCGAGGAAGAGAAGCTCCGCGCTCTTACGCCCAAAGAACGAGAAGAAAACAAGAGGATAGGTGGTCGGCTGTCTGGTAACAATGCACACAATATGCTCGCCTTCGTTCTAATTACCTTCAAGGACGACAATTGTTTGAGCGCAATAAAAATCTGGAGGACGACAATTTGATGGAGGAAGACGCTGTATCTGTAGATGTCAGCCAGTACGAGCGGACCACAAGGGATGATGAAGAAGAAGAAGAGGACGGTATTACATTTAGCGACAGCGATTGAAATAGTTGTTCTATGTAGTCTAAGCACAGCAGTCTATTTTCATAATCCTTGTAAGTTTACACCCTCCCAAGAATTTGCTTGGATGATTCCTCCGCCTTCAATTTCTTTACAACCGCCATCCCTGCCCTCCTCTCTGTGAAATCCGTCTTGAACAGAGATGTTGGCGTATGAGGGCGAAGACGGATGCACCACAGCTTCACCCATGAGTGACATCCACTCCAGGACCGGAGCTTTGATCCATCGGTCAACTGAAGCTCCTGAACCACTGAACCAACCAAGATGCCCGCCTGGTCAACGTTCAGTCAGTGATCTCGGAGTGCTCTAAGTTATTCCGTTCTACCTGAAGCTGTGAGAGCCATAACGACCATGCCGTTCCCCGCTCCATCCATGGGAACTGCCTGCACAACAGGATCATCCGCCGCATTTATCGCGAGGAAAGGTACACGTATTTTGTCCACGATATTGTGACTAGATCCCCACCTGTAGTCTAGCACGAGGTAAATTAGTTTCGCAAACATGTTGAACGTCGGAAAATGTATACAGTCATGGGCAGTTGCGAAGGGAAAATCGGGAGCTGATCCACCGGCTATTCTTGTGAAAGCATTATCGAAATCGTCAAGAAGGGCACCCTTGAGATTGAGGGCAATCGGGATATAGTTGGCGATCATGGCGTCCGGAAACTTGTTTAATCCATCGAGGTTGCGTCGTACAAGGTTAATGAGATTAGTAGCCATAGCTTTGGAATAGAAGCGGCCAGTGAAACTATATCTCAAGCTGAGGGTCATGTCAGGAATTCTTGGGATGAACATGTAAATTGTTTTGGTCAGCTCACCGATCATTATTTTTGGCAAGATCCCAGGGCTATGAGTTGACCAGATTTCAGTGGCGGCGGATGACTGAGTGCACAGTGGACCTTACGCATGCCAGAGCACAGCCCGATACCAAACGACTTTTTTCACCCTCTTCAGCCAAATATCGAGTGAGAACATTGGCGCCCAGAGAAAACCCAAGACCGAGCAGTGGCGCGCGAGGATAGCGCTGCGATATGTATATGAGAGCCTGGCGTATGTCGCCAGTATACCCCGCGGAGTATAATTGAGGACTCGTGACAGGAACGCCAGCACCTGGTGGAAGGAATCAAAACGACAAGAGGGAACGACGACAATGGCCTGACATCCGCGATAATTGACGACAACAGCACGGTAGCCTAACCCACCCTCTTCAACGGGCTTCGTAGCAGGCACTACAATAGATCTCACGTAGGATTCGTACGACCCTGAATTTATTGCAGCGGAGTAGACACATGAGTAGGTTAGGGTTTACCACCAGTCAAGCCGTGCAAAATGACAATGATTGGGGCATCCGGTGGGACCTTGGAATGGTCAGCCGGAGCAAAATCCAGCCCGCTGTGGCTGTATTGAATTTGACAGCACGAGCACAGGAAATCCGCGGCTCACATCGTCCCGCCTTCTTCCAGACGTAGGAGAGTCCTGTTGTACTGAAGCTGGTCGGATTTCGAGAAGTCGCCCACTACGCAGAAAATGGTTTGCAAGTGTCCGGAAAACAACCACCATACCGGATTGAAGGGCGACCGAAGACTAGGACATCTGATAGAGAGCAGATTATTCAGGGGATATCGGCGGACACTAGGCAAAGACAAGACGTATGCCAAAGGCGAAAACATTGCGCATTGTTTCAACGCAGGATTCACTTTTGGCATGCGTTGCTCCGTGCTCTCGTGAGAGTCTAGTACCTAATTTCCACCAAGTTCTCCAAGGATTCAGTGGACACGGATCCGTCTGAAGTGTTGCGGATTCTGAGCGAAGCAGGCTTTTCGGAAAAATGAAGCAAAATTGTTGAAGACTTGCGCCAGCGTCTTCCAACACTAAACAAAGCACCCATGAAGATTGCCGCGAGAAGTTTAAGCACGGTGTCCGAGCCCATCCACTGGGCTGGCAGCAGAAAACGAAGAAAGACAGACCGATGTCGACGAAGAAACGTGAAAACTCTGAGCTCGGTAACCTTGATCTCGAGTTACCGATGATAGCCGATCATTAACCGATCAATCAATCAAGCGGTAAGGGAACTTGGTTGCCCAAAAAAGGTAAGTTTGAAGGTAACCCTGTAATAAAATGCAGAGCAGTGAGCTATGTGGGCCGAAGGGACTGCCGAGTGTTGCAAGATGTTCATGAATGTATTATAGTATATTATTATAAATTATAATATCACCGTAGTCTCAGTCTACTCCAGTTTAGAAGACAGCGGTCACAACGCGTAATAATTAGGTCACGCTGTCCAACGTTCCTCAGCCTTCTCTCTCTCTCTTTTCTTCGTCCTCAGTGCTGCTTGAATGTCCGTCACAAAAAAATACAGGTGTCGCGTGAGTATTTCTACGCTCTACACTCGTTTTACTTTCACAAAATATCCTTTCAAGTACTTTGAAGAGGATGGACGCCCAATTCACCCTACTTGCAATCAAGGCGACGCTTGCCGGTAAAGCAATCACTGTACCATTTCGTTTCCTGGTTCCTCAAGAGTATTTCACTAGTTTCGTGCATCCCAGTGACCCTCAAGTGCGCCGATTTGGTATCAGGTTTCGGCTCTGACTCCATATTTTCAGTGGCCGGGACTCAAGCCTTTCGTTGATACGCGGCTGCTAAAACAACCTCTGTCCAGCAACAAGCGAAACAAAGAAACAACAAAGGCGGGGGGTTCCACCAGCCATTTCGCTTCTTTTGAAAGCCGAGGCCCACCTCTCGAATCTCAATCTGACTTGTTCCTTCGATGCAAAGAGGAAGAAGGCGACCAATCCTTGCGCACAGACCGCGGTAGAGCCCCGCAGAAGGACTGGGATCGAGATCGCGACGGGCAGCGCGACCGCGATAGACTCCGCGGCAGCGACTCGGGCAATACTGATCGTGTTCGTAAGAACCATCCAAGGAACAGAAGTTCGAGCCCTGCGCGGCCATATGCAAACAAATACAGCAGAAACGGATCTGACGGTTCGAGAAAGTCAGACCTGGACCCCAACAGAATGAAGGTTTGCGTTCTTTCTTTGCATTTGTCGCCTCGGGCCTTAATTTGCTGTTAATGCAATAGGTCCCTGCCAAGAGCAGCGGAGAACTCACAGCCAATGATCATAAGAGAAGGTCCGAAGTATCGAACTCGATTACTGTCGATCAGGACGATTTCTCCTCGTCTGCCGCACAGACCTTAGCGAGATGGACAGGCCCCCAATCTATGGAGACTCAGAAGAAGACACAGATATCCAAGGCAAAACTATCCTCCGAGATGATGCTTCCAATGGAAGTTCCGGACGAAACAAAGCGTACCGAAAGGCTGGTGGGTTTATTTCGGAGTCTGGCAAGGTCAGAGCCAACTTCAACAGGGTCTATTTTTATTGACAACCAAATAGAATGTCGAACCAGGTCGTACAAGACAGTGCAGCTCAAGAAAGAGAAGGCCAGAAACTTCAAACTTATACTGAGATATCGACCGCGCTTTCGAAAATATCGGCGTCAGCGGCCAACTCGGTAGCGCCAACGCTTGCCGATATCATGCTCAAGCATGAACAGAGCAAGCATCGGGTTGAGCAGAGTTATAAGGCTCTCGGAGGTGTTTGGGAGCAAGTCTTTGATATCTTCGTGAAAGAAATCGTGCAAGTTATCGATTGTGGATTGCAGAACGCGATAACCACAATCCAAAGAGAGTCTGATCGCGCTGTGAAAGATGTTGCAGAAGCGGCGGCCGGATCCGTTCAAGTCAGTACCGCCGGCCAAGGACCTCTAGATCGAAAGAGAGCCAGAACTCGGGGTCCAACCGAAAAGGAAAACGAGGATTCGCGGTCCGGACGTGGAGCGTCTCGGGACAGGGACCATAAACGCCGCAGATTCGAGAGTCGCTCATCTTCACCCGACACGCGTGATCGCCGCAGTTCCAGGCATGGAGGTGACTTTGGGGTCGAAGATATTCTGACGCAGATGAAGATGAAAATCGACCAGCAAGCGCACTCCCTGCAGATATTGGCCAAAGAGAACAACGAGGTATGATTGACTTGGTTTGAATGGAGTACTTTGCCAACGTGATAGTAGTTGAAGACCACGTTGAAACAAACGATTCCAGTGGCATCCACCTCGTGCAATTCATTTTCTCTATCTTCGACTCCAAGAGACCACCCAAAGTTCAAGACATCAGGAACACAGTCCGTTGAAACTACTCCTACAAGACCACGAATGCTGACGGAGCACTTGGATTATTTCCGCGCGGCTTTGGCGGAGGGACAGTGAGAGCAACCCCGAGTTTTAGCTGTTATTGGTAGAGATGAAGTGTATTGCTTGCCGACCGCTTTCTTGCAGCATTTTCATTGTACATACATATGAGAAATCGAGCCCATTTTGAACCTGCATCGAGACTGAGAGAGTTGGGAGGGGGAAGGGACTGGGAAGGGGAAGGGGAGGGTGGGAAGCAGTGCACGTGCATGATTCTCAACTTGCCATCATACCCTCAGCGCGCGTCGTCGAGCCTCTCTTTCGCGCCGTGTTACGCGCTTCAGCCCCAATGGCTAACGTGACTCCGTCGCCAGCCATAATCCCCGACAGTGAGGCCGATGAGTCAAGGGTTTACTTTGGCGCTTTCAAATCACCAGAGAAAAAATACCTTGCCGCCGCTAGCCTCGCAGTCCCCAAACCTCAAACTCCCTCACCCTTGCGACGCTCGCCTCGACTGTCCTCTCCGATACCGGGCGCAATTTTGGATGCAGACACGCCACAGGATGCGAATTTCGATGAACAAGACACTGACCACCAAGATGGAGATTTTTCTCGCTCGCGTTCTGGCACACCAGACAATGACAGATGGCAAGGAGATGGTGAGTCATGAATTGTAACTACATGATGCACTCTGAGTTGTATCGCGTAGAACCCTCCTCAGTGCTGGCTACCAGAATTGCTCGTGCACACGACAATCCTTCGCCACCTCCTGCCCCTCATGACCAAGACTTCGACTCTGCTCCTTCTACCCCGCCTATATACCATCCACATCCTATACCATTCGTTCTACCGATCCCGGACTCACCCTCTCCGCGCTCCCGAAACGGCTCTCCATTAGTTGCGCTTCCACGCCAGAGCAACGCCCAACAGGATCTGATTTCTTTCGACTCATTTTCCACCTCTATCGACTTAACTCGAACGCAGCCAGTCGCCTCCACATCCTCCGCCCCTCATCCACAGCCTCATATTCCGTCGGTCGATGAGCTCCTAACTTCTTGGAGTCCATCAGCGCGGAACATCCCCACTCCGTCCGTTTCCCCGTGCCCGAGCGATACAGAGGGTGACGATGCCAAAGGAAAACGGCGAGCAGACGGCGACTTGACCTCGGAAGCTGCTGAGGAGCAGAGAGTTGCTGAGGCATTAATCCTACCGGCCACAGATGCAGATGTGGCCCCCTCCATCCTATCCGCCCCCAGCGACGTAATCATGATAGAGACTCATTCTGTGGATAACGACGCCGTTCGGACCACCCCCTTGCGACGGTCGACGCGTCCTCGGCGCAGTACCACGCCGCATCTTGTACCTCTGCCAAGCAGCGACGATGAGTCCCCATCTCGCCCAAATCTGACACCTCTCGCCAAGAAAAGGAAGAAGGCTCCCGAACGAAGCCCGCTGGTACCGTTGGATACGGACGGCCAAAGTCATCCAGCCCATATGACCGGCGGCTCCCCAGTGACAGAATCAGATCGCGAAATGGAGAAGCGGAGAGAAAGGGAAGAGAGAAAACAGGCGAAGGCGAAGGCCACTGGACAAACTGTCTTCCATCGTCAATTAGGCTCCCTTTCCCCGGGATCTGCTAACGTGCTTACTCAACTCCTTCCACAATCTGGACCGTCTCCGTTGCGGGAACCTGAAGAACTTCAACACCCATTTTCTTTCTCTGTCTTCTCGGCCAATCCCGCGCCAAGTGGCTCAGTTCCGACGAGTAGCCCTATACGTGCGAGCCCTGCGCGCGTTCGACCAGGGTCCCCTACTAGGGTACAATTCCAAATGCCGTCACTGGATGACCCTAACGCAACTCCTGCTCGACGGATTCCTGTAGAGCAACCCTCCGTGCTGCCCCCACTTTCGCCCCCTCAGAGAGGGAATCAACTTTTTACGCGTACTGGGGATAGCAGGGCCGGAATTTCGTCACGGACGCCGGTTTTCAACATTCCTGCCCAGGATTCTCCCGCTCGAAGAGTCAACATAAATGTTGTTCCCCCGTCCGAAAGTCAAAGTAAATACCAAGGAATGAGGTTTGGTAGTCCCACTCGTGCGATGTCGAGAGAACGTAGCGGATCTGTGGAACCCAGACCACCATGGAATACAACTGGCCCAGCAACCGCATCGTCGAGCTTGAAAGCTCCTTCATCCGCATCGCTTTCTTCTCCCTCCCGCTCCACTTCGCCACGTTTACCCTCAGCCCCTATAAGGCAAGGCAAACTTCCGTTTCCGGTGCCGCTCACGCCTTCAGGCTCTGGTACGAGCTTGAAATCGGCTGAGAAGGTCCTTTCTCCCAGCAAAGCGTCCAGTCCGCCGCCATCTCCAGCTCTGGGAGTCATCAAAATCCCAAGATCTAATTTGAAACAGCCCACCAGTCGAATACCGCGAATTGGGACTAAACCTTATGCTCGTCCTGCGGCCGCAAAATCGGCTGGAGACAAAGCCGCAAAGCTATCGGTTGCCCCTGCACCCAAGGCAGTCGTTGCCCGCGAGCCTTTGGTAAGTTTCTCGCAACGTGAACATCTCGTCTTCTGAACATTGATTACAGTCGAGAACAATCAAAGTTGCAAGGACAGGAAGTGGCAGTAGTTCTGACGATGCAAAGCCACCGACGGCGGGACCTAGCAATCTCAAACGCAAGCGAGTCGCGTCTCCTCAGTCTCAACGGCCCATCGTCCTTATACGCCAAGTGCCTTCGAAGCCTGCTCCCCCCAAAGCTCCTACGGTGCAAACGGCGCCTAGCCCACTGAAGCGACCTCCGAGTCCGGTGAAGAAACCAGTAGTGACTAAGTTTCGCATGGTAGACCTGCACGCTCGACCTCCAGAACCCGAATCAAAAATGCCAGAACCAGATGTCAACATGGCATCAGAGTCCACTTCGGAGGTTGTAACTATCGAAGCGCTGCCTTCCTCCCCCATCGCCCCTGTTGAGGAATCTCTCAACGCCCTGCAACCCCCATTGTCTTCTCCCGAGATCTCGCAAGCCGGCACTGCAGATGGGGGTTCCGTCCGTCGTACCACTCGAGTCCGAAAATCCGTGTTTCCTCAGGCTGTGGGGCCGTCCGCGCCACTGCCTTCGCGACGAAAACCCAGCTTTGAGCAGCAGCCAGTTGGTAGTGGAGTGTTCGCTGGGATGTCTGCGGTCGCCCTTAGGGCTCTTACCTCTTCGAACACGACTCGGAACCAACGATACCTGGCGGCCAAGCTAGAGACAGAAGTTATCAGGAAGGAAGGGGCGAGACCAGAGAGCCCTGCCCCGAAAATGAGAACAATCGCACAGCGGGAGCAGGACGCGAAAGGCTCAAACCGTAGAGAGCGGGCGGCAAGGCGAGCACGGCGGGTCGACGATCCGTTCAGCGAAAATGAATGGACGAGCGATCTGGATCAAAGTATGACGGATACGGATGTGGACAGCTCACCGGTTCGACGGCATAAATTAGGACCTGGCGACGAAGAGGAGTATCAAACACCAAAGGTGAACGGGACAAAGCGAGAGCGCTCCAATAGCATGGGTGAAGACGCGGTGGAGAAGAAGCGGGTCAAATGGGATCGAGGGTTGTCGACGGCTGTATACCTTGATGAAGTGGAGCCACGAACCAAAGCACGCTCGCAGGAGATTGCTATAATCAAGAAAGGTTGCCTGACTCCAGCAGCCAAGGTGCGATTCCCGACATTTCTGCATTTCTCTTTTCTGATGACTTGGCTGGTTAGGCGATTCGGCTGGATCCATTAGGCAATCATCCTAATGCCGAGTCGCCCCTCAAGGATCTTGTTGAAGAGAACGTCGTGGTGAAAAGATTTGTATATGATACCGATGAGGTGGTTGCGCCTCTGAATGTGGTGAAGAACACGCGGTCAAAGTCAAAAAAGAAGAGCTAGAGGTTTTGTATCTATACAGTTTATCGCTATCATCTGCTTCAGAGTTGGATACAATTTGTTTTCCGTTGTACATGAAGATATAATTTGATATGGACCGAGATCACTCTACTGAGGCGCCCGATACATGATAGTTGCGCTTGCCTGGTTCACGGGGAAAATGAGTTGTTCCGCAATGTTAACGTGCGGCGGCCGGCTTGCTGCCCAGACGATTTCCTCAGCAATATCCTCGCCAGTTACTGACCGTGATGGATCAGCGATGAGCCTGAAGAAACTTACAAACACGCACAAGGCTGAATGCCGGTATATACGCTCTTGGCAGCATTGGCGTCTCCCTTGAAACGAACGAGGGAGAACTCAGTCTCAACCATACCTGGGGGTCATAAGGACTTGAAAACATCTAGGCCAAAATAATAATCACCTGGTTGAATTTCCGTGACGCGAATGGGCTTTTTTGTCGTCAGCAGGAGAATCGAGGGGTTCACACTCGATCACCCACGGTATCAACCAATTCTTTCCGCATAGTCGTAGTGAATGCATTTACGGCGAATTTGGTCGCGCAATAGATGCTACCACCCACATAGGCTTCAACGCCGGCGATGGAACCTAGATTGATGATATGTCCTGATTTCTTCGCCTTGAAGTCTGGAATAAATGGAGGGTCAATGCTTCAAAGAGGGAACATGGGAAGGGGTGTACCCTTGAGAAGAAGCTGCGTCATGGCCATAAGGCCAAAAACATTGGTGGAAAACATGGAGTCGATAATAGATTCATCGATGTCTCCGACTTGATCACGGCCAATGACGAACCCAGCATTGTTGACTATCGATGAACGAGCTCGACCTAAGGCTCGAAGGTGGTAACGTCTACGTACCGAGGATATCGACGTCTCTGAGGTTACTGGGCACTTTCGACCACAGAGATGCGATAGCGGACTTATCCGCAAGGTCAAGTTGAATTGAGGCGAATTGACCGCCGTCTTTGAGGCCAGATTCCTTATGGGCGGCCAGACAAGCAGCTTCTACATTCTTCAATGCTTCTGTTCGGCGAGCAAGCAGCAGAACATTGGTTCCCGCCTGCAAGATAAGTTGCAGGGGGATCAGTGGGAAAGTTCAGAGACAGTGTACCTTTGCAAACAGGACTGCAGTAGCCTAGAAAATGACAGTAAATTGAGGGATGAAAGAAAGAGCGGGACTTGACTTACGGCTCCGATACCTGAGCTGGCGCCTGTTATGAGAACAGTTTTGCCGAGCAGACGCGACGCGTTGAAGATGGACATGTCCAAGATGGATCGCTAATGTTTCGGCCGAAGAAACCCGGCCCAAAACCGTTTGTTCACTTACCACCGTCTTTCTCGATGGACGACTTTGACTGCCTAGTCCAGTCACTGGAGTTACAAAATTTGCCAGTGAAATCACAAGAAACAGCAGCAGGGAGAGGTCTCTTTGCAGCAACCCATATTCCGCCCTCAACGCCACTATTCACCATCCCAGCATGCAATCTCGTCAACTGCAGGACGCTCCGTGGTCATTATCCAGCAGGACTCACTGCAATTCAGCTAATTTCTCTCCATCTTTGCCTCCATCGATTTTCTACCACTTCAACTGCCACTTATCCATTCGGGTCATATATTTGTACCTTGCCGCGCGAATTCGATACCCATCCACTCACCAGCCGTGTGCAGCAAAGAGACCTGAATTACCCCCCAAGTATTGCCATTGCGTTGGATCATCTTCATGCTCGCTATCTTGACGATTTGCGCTTAGTTCGTCGATACTTGGTCCGTTCTTCGCGCTACCATTGTAATCCCCATCTCATGTAGCTCAGCGAGTCCATTCCGACTCCTTGTCGCAAAAGCTGGAGCCCGATTCAATCCTAGATGCGTTTGAAACTGACTTTCTCTGGGGATGGCTCAACGGCAAGCATCGTGCAACCGTCGCGTGTACCACATCCTTATAATGAGGTGTTCAGTCAACACTCGTTGCATCTACCATCGCCTCAAAGCTACGCGGGCGGACCCAGACAACATCACTTTGTGTCCCATCCTGGATTTCGCCAACCATAGTATTCAGGGTTCTTGTATGACCCCACGTCTTTCCAACGCCGAACGTGCTAACGCGTCACCGATACCAAAACTCGGTGATCCTTTGACCCTGATGTCTCCTCCTACTTTGACGAAGGCCGGCGAAGAGTTGTATCTCACCTATGGAGCCCACTCCAACAGAACATTATACGTGGAATACGGCTTCGTA
This sequence comes from Favolaschia claudopus, assembly GCA_037176885.1. Lineage (NCBI taxonomy): Eukaryota > Fungi > Basidiomycota > Agaricomycetes > Agaricales > Mycenaceae > Favolaschia > Favolaschia claudopus. The sequence continues at coordinate 292,868 of JAWWNJ010000055.1, read as the reverse complement.
ATCCCTTGTTCGTTAGATGACCCCCGCGCCGAGGTTGATGTGCAAGATATCGTTGAATCTATTTTCAACGAGCAGGGGCTGGATGGCACAGTCAAAAAGAAAATGCTCCAAGATTCTGGATATTACGGGCAAGCCCGCGTTATTATCAAAATTCGGTTCAACCTCATCCAGTCATTAGGGAGTGGATTCTCGACGGTTCCCCGGCTGTGTCATACCGTCTCATCACTGCGTTGCGTCTGCTGCACGTTCTGCTGGATGATGCGGACGGCAGTCTGTCGCGATGGCAGGAGACGTTGACCGGAGTTCGGGATATGATATCAGACGCTAACGAGCGTGCTTGGCAAGAGACTGTCTGTAAAATCTGTTCGTGTTTAATCGAGAGGGGGGAGGGACGAAATAAGGAACAGAACTCTGGCGCTATTGGGATACTATGGGAAGAGGAGTTGTCTGTTTCGGCGCGGATATTGTGTCAATACCGCGTACCGCTCGTAGCGTAGTACGAGTATGTACTGGCTCGGAGAATCATAATTCAAGCACGGAATCGGACACATCGGTGGTTGGGGAGTACTCGGTGTAACACTGCTGCACGATTTTGGTGCAATGCTCTGTGCATTCAAATCTTGCATAGAGTTCTTGATAGACGGCAGTGATGTGGACAGCCACTGCCGCTGTCAAATGGCGGCGTCACGGTTCTCACCGCTTTCTGTTTTCTACCCTCGCCGTTCATCGAGTGTGCACGCCGTGTACGCCGCGCTCCCTCGCCTTGTACTCTACTTTCTTGTCTGATATCTCTCCCAAACTAGTGGTACCCATATCCCACCTAGGGTTTGACCCCTCAGTCACTTCCGCTTCGCATTGCTGCTTTTCCTCTCTTCAACAATGCCGGTCGAGCGACTTCTCGCAACCCGCGCTCAGCGCGTATGTTTCTGCATCTCTGAATGCTCCTGCTTGCTGACCACCGGCTCAGGCGTTCATACTCACGAGTAAGCGAGTCTTGTGCTGCGCAGCCTACCTGTCTTGATCACTCCTCTGTTTGCAGTCACAATCCGTTAGTGTCGTCCCGTCGGGATCTCAATCTGGTGTTGATTTCCATCGCAGAAGCTATCGTTGTGTTGACCATGGTCGCCATTACATTCCGCAAGGTCAAGCCCTGCACCTATCTCTTCGCCGTTTACGCATTTACGTCCAAGCTAGGTTGAAGTAAAAGTCAATTTCCACGCCCCCCAATACAAGGTCTATTCTATCAGACTGAGATCCGCCGGATATTGAGACTTCTGCTCATAGACTTTACCATGTTACCTCGCGCTATTTGCCCTTGCGGAGTAGGTATATGTTTTATTCTCCGGTTGCTGGCCTCATGCTTTCACAGGGTCTTCGAATTACTGATGGCGTTAGACGCCCTGCGGCTAAGGAATATCATTCAATTGATCGGTATCCTGCGTGCGTTAACCTTGACCTTGATCCATGTGCAGTTTTATTCACTACCAACCAGTCTTCCACATGGCCCTTATTGTGTTTGCGGCCATCCAAATTCACCAGACGGAATCTGCGCTTCTGGGCGGCAACGACTGCACCAACCATTTCAACTTAATTGTAGGGTCAATGTCGTCTGTGTCGGATTATTTTAACCCCTCCTCTCCCTCAGAACTGCCCTGGCCCGGGGAGTCTCTGGAGTTCAGTCAAACCTTTTCTTATTGTTGTTCCCGTCGTCATCGCCGCTGCCTGGTTCTTAATGATGTTCTGGATCAAAGAGCTATACTCTGAGTTCGGGTACGCTTTCCTCCCTTTCTGCTTTGCCTGCTCTCAATTTCTCTCTTAGCTGGGCTATCTTCCATGTCGTCGGTGCGAATCCCAAAATGAAGAGTAAGATATCGTATCTGCCCGTTCTTCGTCCACATCTAACTACGTTCACAGTAATGTACCAGTGGTACCAGATCATGTTATGCCTCATCAAATTCGACTTTTTCTTTTTCGTCGGTGTGACGATGCAGGCACGCCCCTTCTTTCAGTGATTTTTTTTTTTTTGACTTAGGTGAATGTAGCTTTTGATTGTCGTTTTGGCGAGGAACAGCGCCGAGTTTGGGGTGACGATCGCTGCTATTCCTGTGGTTCTTGTATTATTGGCGCTGTGCGCAACAGCTGTGCAGCGGGAAATCAAGTGGTATGACACCGCTGACTCTGCGGTCAGTGATGCTGACTCGGTCGTTCATAAAGGTTGATGACCGTTTCTTTGGTCATGATGTTGGCTGCTTCTAGCTACTGTGAGTTGTTGACCATTGGTACTGTACACTCGCTTACCCGATTTTAGTCTGTAAGACGCGTCTGCCCCGCTCTTATCGACACTGACTTCTAGCCAGTGTACAAACTGGTAAGAATTTACGAACCCGCGTCAAGAGACATGTATGTCACAACCCGGGCATCATTGACCATCTTCAGTGAGCGCTCCTGCTGTTTCACAAGTGTTCAGAGCGTGCTGACGTCGAGTAGCCATCGTCGCTTTCATTCTTTTGTTTGCGACATTCGCAGTCGGTCTACGCTGTTTCGCCGACTTCGACAGAGGTCTTCAAGCATCAAAAGTCAATGGTGGGTCCTATACACCCGTCGTCACCAAAATGGAATTATTTGGCGGTAATTAACTCTCTCTGTTATGTAGACGTCCCGACGAGACCGAAGTACTCACAGAAGGAAAATTCTGCAGGGAACATGAGTCAGACCCAAGGTGGAGCCTATACTGGTGGCTCAGCTCTCCAACCAAGAATTTCCATCGAGTGATCATGTCAGTAGTTGTCTTTCAGTGCTATCCCGTCCTTCAATGCCCCTACCTACACTGTATCAACATCGATCCACTACGATACCAGCTCTCTCACAGGACTATGAAACTTGACTTGTTAATCCCACTTCGCTCTAGGACTACACCGTTCGTTACTACAGTACATAATTTATTACAGGTGGATTCGAATTTCGTTTGGATACCAGGACAGCAGTATATGCTATGTCTACAAAGGTTGTGTTTCAACGTCATCTTTAGACTCGGTGCACGTCCATGTCGTCGAACCGAGGGTCCTGGTTATGGATTGTATTAGACAAGGTATAAAAATCAACATCGACTTTAATACATGAGTCGCTAATGAGGTTCAGTCAAACCTGGTGGTCATTGGTGTCACTGCGGTCGCAATTTTGGCGACACGTTCGGCAGCAGTTTTTTTCTGCGGGGCTGTCGGTGCAGTATCATGCTCGTTGTCGGTGAAGGTCGTCAAACTCCTTATACGGCAACCGCGACCAGTATTGGGGAGGAAGAAGACTTACGGGTGCGTAGAGCCTAGCAACATGTCATCCGCTGCCTATGCTCCTCTGCACTCCAGAATGCCATCGACGCATTCAGCATCTATCGGTTACTTTGCGACCTACGTTCTTCTAGCATCCTTCTACCTTCCCCTTCATCCCTCCATTCCTGGCGGTGAAACGGCTCGCATCGTCGTTCCCATAGTCGTATTGCCATTAGCGTCGATCGTGGCCATGTCCCGCGTGTGGTTGGGTCACCACACATGGGCGCAGGTTCGTATATGAAGTGGTCCCTCCAGCGTCTTGCTTACAAGGAACCAGATCGCCGTCGGCTGTGCGTATGGCGTCGGATGGGCATTCTTATGCTTTAGAGTATGGACAAAAGCGCTCAGTGAGCACGGACAGAAGGTCGAGCATTTCCTCGACCGACTACTCGGGTGGAGGTGATGCTGGTAGTCTGAGTTCTGTGTAATGGTGCTGGATGGTCGTGTACGGGTCGAACAAGGCAGTCTACGAACACGCAGCGCAAGAAATCTATGATTAGATAAACCCTAACCCCAGACCTGCACAGGCTTACTCAACGTTTCTTCTTCTAAATCTCAAACTAAATATGGCGAAGAAGAAAAACATCACATCGAAGGCGGCCAAGAAGGCCAAAGTTGCCCAGAAGGTGGAGCGGACCACCAAGAAGAAAGCCGGAAAGCAGAAGAAGTTGATTGACGAGGACGAAGATTCAGATGACGACCTGGAGGGCATACTGGAAAAGGTTCATGCTATGTTTGCGTCGGCGATCGTTTTACTCAAGGGGTTCAGCTTCGGATCGAATGGGAAGAGGCTCACAAAGTGACTGAAGAACTAGCTGATGGCCCTCCGTCCCGACGGGCTAACGCGACGCTCACTGCGTGCCCGGGTGGAAACCATCTATGGTGTATTGGAGGTGAATTCTTCAGTCAAGACGGAAAAGCAGTGGGTTGACACACGGACTTTCCATGTTCTACTGATCTCAGCAACATGATAGTATTTCTACTCGGACGTCTACCGATATACACCGGAAAAGGATGAATGGCGAAGATTCATTTCTCCTACATGTCCGGGTCCTCGTTCTGCACATGCCGTTGCTGCGTCGCCGGCAGGAGGTGGAAAATTGTTCCTCTTCGGTTCGTTGTTGCTACATTTCTTTGGACCGTGTGCTCAATTGTGTTGCTAGGAGGGTAAGTCAGGCTACAAGTGTTTACCTTTGTGCATCGTATCTGATTTAGATTGAAGAGAGTTTTCGTCTCTGCATCAGAACAGCTTTCACCACTACAGGCAAATATTGAATCCATTCACGAAGTCGAGTCTTACCCCGTTCATTCGATAGAGATTTTTGGTGCTTTGACATACAAACCCACTCATGGGACCGAATCGATACCAAAATACGACCTACTGCTAGGTCTGGCCATCGGTAAAAGATTTCCATCGACATGGCCTTGTTTCATCTGAACTTGGGCAGCATGGCCACATGGAAACATTTTATCCTTCTTTTTGGAGGCTTCTATGACCCAGGTGTCACAAGTGCGGTCCCCTTCTCTTCACTGTGCCCGTGTTCTCGATACTGATAGTAGGACGGTAGCTCGATACTTGAATGATCTATGGTTATTTGACCTTCAAGAATACAAATGGCGTCAAATAGAATTCAAGGAAACTGAATTGAAACCATCGTAAGTACGGGCTCTCATCAATTGCGGATCTGACCTCATTCCAGCTCACCGACCCAAGTCCCAGGAGCGGCTTTTCTTTTTTACCCACCCCGGATGGCATCATTCTGCACGGTTCGTCTTCAAGTTTCGAATCGTCGAAGACTTGAAGTTTATTTGAGATACCTTAGGCGGGTACTGCAAGGAATACACCAAGGGAAAGCGCCCAGTTGGTGTCATGCTGGAGGACACCTGGTTCTTGAAGTAAGTTGTCCTAAAAATCGAGCTGGTTCCATGTTCAGTGTCCAAAGGATGTCTCTAAATGCAGCCGATTCTCCAACCGCGAAATCCTCGGCGGATCCCTTTGTGGTGAAATGGGAGCGTCGGAAACGTCCCTCAACCGCATATGCTCCAGCGCTCCGCTCGGGATGGTGAGCAACAATCCTCCGAGTATGCGTGAACGCAAAAACTATCTCCCTAGCACCATGACGCTATGGAACGCAAAGAATACGGGTATACTCTTCGGCGGCGTCACAGATGAGGATACGGGTGAAGAGACGCTGGAAAGCGTATTCTGGAATGATCTGCAAGTGGTTTTATTGCTATGTATTCACAGATATGCTAATTTCTCCAACAGTAATGGATATCAAATAGCTGGCAAAGGTAAATGGGTATCCATGACTTTGAAGCGCCCGAAGACGAAAGGAAAGTCTGGTGGAAAGAAAAAGAACGCTGTCCCTGCCTACAAGCCAGAGGATCAGCCTAGTGACGATGACGACGAAACTGAGGTGCGCTTCAGTCGTTTATCAATCTTTTTCCTTGTACTAAATGTGGTTCCGTTCAGAGCATGGCAGCAACCGTCGTGGAAATCGATGCGGACGATCCTTTGCTAACCACCCCTCTGCCCCGCTATAACGCCATGCTGGCTGTTCTCAAAAACACTCTATACATGTTCGGTTTGAAATTCGTGGTGCAGGAAATTTCTGAGTGTGCTGACGGCCTTGGTAGCTATGGTGGGATTTTCGAGAAAGGCAAGAGAGAATACACCTTGGATGACTTCTATTCCATCCAATTGGATAAGATGGAAAGATATACATGCTTGAAAGAAAGTGGCATAGTTATTGCCGAAGAAGATGACGACAGCAGCAGCAGTGAAGAAGACGATTCAGAGGATGAAGGTAGTGACACAGAGGTTGAAGCAGAAGAAGAAGAGGGCGGGAATGACGGGAAAGTGGATCCCGACGACGAAGCCGAGTCACATGAGCCAGGCGTCTCTGAGCAAGTCACATCCCCAGCCGACGACTCAGACGAGGTGGGTACAGGTTGTCCCCTGATTCACAAGCTGACTGTGTCGCTAGTCTGACATTCGGCTCAAAGCCACTGCGTTCATGGGAGTATCAATGGAGAAATCTCCAGAAGAACTGTTGAGTACCCCTTTGCCGGGCGAAACACTGGCTATGTTTTATGCTCGGTCCCGGACATACTGGGCTCAAATGGCTCATGGGTCCACTGGGAACCAAGCCAAGCAGCTTCGTCGGGATGCATTCGGGTTAGCCGAATCCACCTATCGTAAGTGACGGCAAATTCCCAACCTGATATATACGTATGAAATATTCCTTTACAGAAACGTACAAACCAATCTTGAAGGAGGTTGAAAAAATATTGGCAGAGGCTGGTCTAGATGAGGAAGAAATGCGCCAGAGAGCGGCAGGAGGTGGGGTGAGGGCCGAGCAGAGTCGAAATCGGCGTTGACAGTCTGACACTCCGTACAAAAGACGTTCTACTGCAGGCTCCTACACAGCCGCGGTTTCGAGGCTCACAATCCTTCGGGGGTGGGGTTACAATTTGGATTTTTTGGAGGAGAATAATCGTGAGAATAAGTGTGACAAATGTGACCGAAAGTTGAGGGTGAGCCTCTCCACGGCGGCTGCCCGATAACATATACAAATAACATAGCCACAATTCTCGGATGTTGCCGGGAGGAAGCAACAAAGGGTAGTGTACCCTTGTACAAGCATTGAATAAATAGTCTGAAGTACGGAGACAGCTTATCCAATGTATATGCACCGGGGAGCACCAGTTTTTCTGTTTCTGCAACGTATTTCTGGCAAAAAACCCTGAGAGCAGCTGTTTTGGGAGTATTTCATCGGCTGTGGGGTGTATACTCAGCTGTTAACCCTGGCGTCTCTCCTATATACCTTTTGGTGCAAATCACATTTCCTCAGCTATTAAATTAGTTTTTTTGAGACGAGCACCAATGCATATGAATATTTTCTACACTTTGATCCCATTTGTGGCTATGTTATTTGTATATGTTATCGGGCAGCCGCCGTGGAGAGGCTCACCCTCAACTTTCGGTCACATTTGTCACACTTATTCTCACGATTATTCTCCTCCAAAAAATCCAAATTGTAACCCCACCCCCGAAGGATTGTGAGCCTCGAAACCGCGGCTGTGTAGGAGCCTGGTTCTACTGCTGTATATTTCGCGCATTCTGACTGCTGGAGACTTTAGGTTGAGATAATCTCGATTTTGTCCAAGTACGGCATGTTTGACATGCGGTGTGACACTGTGACGCGACGCGTCGCTGACTAAGCCTTGTAACTCTATAACTCACCACTATGGACGAACGCGAGGATCCAATAAGCCAGTTCTTTCCTGGCCAAGAGTCGGTCAACCTTTATGCTGTTTTGTCCCTCTCTGGAGATGCGAAACTAGACGATATCAAGAAAGCTTACCGGCGGCTTGCTCTCGTGCATCACCCAGATAAACAAGCTACCGCGACTGACGAACGAAAGGCTGAAGCGGCGACCAAATTCCAGCAGATTGGGTTTGCCTACGCCGTCTTAAGCGACGAAAAGCGACGGCAGAGATATGATCAGACCGGCAAGACGGACGAGGGTTTCGATTTTGGTGCAGGGGAGGATGGCTGGGACGCGTACTTTGAAGAATTATTTGACCGTGTCACCCGCGGCAAATTGGACGAAATGAAACAGGAGTACCAAGGTCTGAGCTTTTGAATTGCGTCAATTCTTTGCTTAAGCTTGAACAGGCTCGGTTGAGGAGGTCGATGACCTGAAGTCTGCATATACCGACACTGAGGGTTCCATTGGCGATATCATGACCTTCATCCCACACTCCACCTTCGACGACGAGGCTCGTTTCATTGTGATCATCTCCGATTTAATAGCCAAGGGTGCGCTTCCTATCCTCCCAATATGGGAAAAGAGTATCAAGGATGAGAAGTCAAAATTGGTACGAAAGAAGCAAGGGGAGAAGGAGGCTGCTGAGGCGGAGCAAATGGCGAAGGAGCTAGGAGTATGGGACGAATTCTACGGCAATGGAAAGCCAACTGAACGGCAAAGTCGTGCCAAAGGGAAAGGGAAAGGGAAGAAAGATGCGGAGGAGGATGCGGAGGAGGATTATTCCGCACTCCAGGCCTTGATTCTAAAGAAACAGAAGAAATCTGACGGTTTTTTCGACGGTCTTGCTGCCAAGTACGCGGAACCAGAGCCAAAATCACGGAAAGGGAAAAAACGAAGCAACGCTGATGCTGAGGACGAGTCGCCCAGGAAAAAGCAGCGCAGTGTGCCGCCGCCACCCCCTGAAATCGACGACGCTGAATTCGAGCAATTGCAACAGAAATTGTTTGGAAATAAAGCAGCTGCATCAGCTGCCCCAACGTCGAATTCGAAGGGTCGAGAGACGAAGAAGGCGAAGTAGTGTGCTTTGTTTTGGCTTTGTTGTATTTAATCTTGTAGGAATATCTTGTATTGGCTTCACATTTTCGATTCTCTGTTCCACAGCAAAAATAAAAATACAGATCTAGTGCAGATAATTTACATATAGCGAATGGAGTCGATTCCGAGCGATCTTCGCGCATGAATTATGGCTACGAGTTCCTTAATGCTTTCCTCCAAAATCACAACGTTGTCTAAAAGCTGGGAGAGTGTCACAGTTGCGGGCCGCTGACTGTCATCAGGCTTGCTGGTTGACTGCGGTTCGGAGGTACGGGGCTGGTTCGACCACACACCACCGCCAAAAACGTCTTCTTCCTCAGCCGACCATTGCGCAGACTTCGCTGGCGTCCAGGGGCCGGAAGGGGGCACAGGAGCGACGAAGGGTTCGACCGTGATGGAACCAGTCTGCTCGTAGTGGGGGGCAAAAGGGCTGGCCGAGAAATTTCTGCCTTGACTTCTGGGAGGGGTGGACGGATCGCCAGAAACGGACGGTCGAATCGGTCTGTTTTTCTTGGGCGTCAAAAACGACGTGACGTCGCTGACAAACGACGATGCAGTTGGTTTTGGTTTAGGTCGGACAGGTTGCACAGCTTCCGCAGCCGTTATCATCGAGAACGGCTCTTCAGAGATGTCCAGACTCAAAGAAAGCGCATCGGTCAAGTTCTCCGAGAACAACAACCCTTGTCGTCGTTCGAGCAGGTACTTGTCAAAATTGTCGACAAGTTGGCGATACCGTTCGAGTTGCGATACCAGCCCATGGAAGATGGTGTGCACGATGGGCCTCGAAGCCGCATCCATCCGCGACGCCGGTAGGAAGATAGTATCAGTGGCCAGTTTTTCATCGATCCTGAAGTCGACCGAACGGTCATCGCCATCCCCGTCAGGCTCATTTTCCAGTGGCGTCTCTGCGGCGTCGGGCTTTTCGTCCCAAGAATCGCCGCTGATAGCGAAAGTCAACCATCCTGCCAGAGAACGATCGGGGTGGAGCGCCAGTGTGGCAAGAACACCAGTCAAGGCGATGTTGAATTCCGGGGTATTGGAGAAAAACTTCCGTAGGGATTCGAGCACAACCGAAAGAATAGAGTCGTTAGGATTGAGTTTATGTTTCAGCTTCTGACGCGCTTCCATGTCCGCAGCCTCGGGTGTATCAAGACGGAATGCTGACTGACTTTGGATCGAGAACAAAGCGTCCCGAAGATAGTGGTCATAGCCAGTACTGAAGGCGTCGTCATTGTGTGAAGGGTCGACGCGGGAGACCAGCGTAAGATACAACCCCATCTCACGCTCGTGAGTTGAGTATGTTGTTTCAGGTTGATAGAAGACTGGGCCGCTTGGAATTTGATCGAGTTCGTCTATAGGATCTGCGCCTGGATACACAAAAGTCTCCTCGTCATCCTCCTCAGTCTCTGGTTTGGAAAAGGATGGAGGAGGGGGGATCATAGGCGGCTGAGGGAAATTTGTTGCCCGGGGGTCTGGGATAACAATCAGAAGCCGGTCGACACAAAGTTGCGAATGCTGCAAGAGCATTGACTGCAGGAGTTGCAAAGCAGAGGTCGCTGTAGCCTGCGATGAAGATCTCAGATTTGACAGCAGGAGATCCTTCAACGTGAAGCGTCCCATCGAAGTAAAATATTCCGTCTGCTTATTGGAATCAGGAGCCTCCATTTCAAGCAGTACCATCGCGCTACTTTTTCGCCTTCGCAGTTTCGCTTGCTTGTCTGCAGGCTTCGTCTGCGGCGGAGCGTCTTTACCCAGCATGAGTACGGAATGTGGACGCTGTCGCGATCGGACTTCATCGTTGTCCTCGCTCATGAGAAATTCAACGAGCAGCTCCGACAATGGTCCCTCCTGCAGCGTACGAATCATGACCTCGATATACGACATCACTGCGACGGCACTCCCATCAGCATCCGAGCATTCCAAGACCGAAGGGTACAAGACATTCTCCAAGAAGATGCGGCGAACGGCATCTAGGATGGATTGTACGATTGCAGTTCCAACCAGCGCAGAAGCGTCTATGGTTTCGTGGGCCACGTTGCGCTTGAGTACGTCTTGCAAGAATTCTAAAAGTTTGAGGAAGTGATCGAGACGGGATTTGAAATCGGGGTTTGCCGCGTCCTCGATACCCATTGCACGGGATCGATCCTTCGCGACTTCCAACAGCTCTTTTTCATCTTCCGTTTCGAGTCCCGTCGTGCCAATTATCATGCCACTTCGCGAATCCGAGGACGGAGTAGGGGGTCGAAATTCGAGTTTGGACGGAAGAAGGGAGTAAACAGCACCCAAGCCCGCGCCAAGCACTTCAGAAAAGTCTCCATCGAGAATATACTCTGCTAACGCCAGAGCAGCGTCGGTGATGGGATCTTGAGGTGCAAGGTCGGAGGAGGCAGAGGACGTATCGGTAGTGTCGGCTAGTCTGTGTATCGGCTCTCCGGGAGACATGGCCACGTCCATGAGGAATAGAAGGCCAGCGCGTGCAAAATCCCCGATTTGTCCTTCTCGGTGAACAAATCGAAGGAGGTAGTTGAAGAGAAGGAATTCGTACTCCGTCTTCTTGGTTAGAGAGGAAGCGGGGGCCGAAGTTACAGTAACTTGTGAAGGAGACGGAGACGGAGCCCTGGCCACTGGATCGGGTTCCGGTTCGCCCTCATCGCTTTCTTCTTCCTCTTCTTCCTCCTCAACCGCAAACAATGGCTCCGACCGGTACCAGTGCTTGTCGTGGAAGAATATCATGAGTAGCTCCCGATACGTGCGTATTCGGCTGCACAAGATGCAGAGCAAATTTACAACTGCACACATGAGAAGAAAGCGATTGACGGAATACGGGTCGACTCACGATCTTCCTCGTATTCCGACGGGGGGCTGCGAATAGCATTTCGGGCAGCACCCATGACTTTGTTTTTGCCATCCAATTGTTCCTGGAGATCGTCTCCGGCACAATTGCGGAGCAGGCGCAGAACGGCTCGGTGGACAGCGGAATGAACGAGAAACTGCTCGTCAAGCAGCACAACCATGTTCTGGACAGCACGCAGAACCTCGGCTTGAATACCAGACGGCCGATCCGTCTCACTTAATCGAACAAGAGTCCCGAGAACATCTACAAAGGATTTGAAAACCAGGAAATGCGGAGCCCGGTTAATGATATACCATTTTTCAGCAGATACTCGAGACAGGCACCCGTTCCACTGTTCGACGAATTATTGGGAATTGAATACGGTGTGGCAATAGCAACGGACATACCCTTCCTCCGTACGCGTCGACTCTAGAACCAAAGCGTCCACCATGGACTGGAGATGTGCTGGGACATCTGTAGACTTGATTCCGCGAGTCAGTTGGCGCTCGTCGGGATGGAGGAGGGTTGACTATTCGAACTTAGTGGAATTGAAGGATATGGGGGGAAAATGCAAACCTTGATACGATTCCAGGATCTATTGAATTCCTGAGCATGGTCGGTGGGGGGTTTTGGAGTAGGCTGGATGCCTGTCCTGAGGAACTTTGAGAAATAGTCCATCGACGGCCAAAGCTGGCCCAATGTGCACGCTCCCACGCTTGTCGAACCTCAGGTCATCGAACAATGACATCTCCGACTGAGATGTGTACTACCTAGGTCCTGACCCGTCTGCACGGCTGGCTACATGCTACCCCCAGTCCAACTTCGACTCCACAGGTTGACGCTGCTATAACTGGTCATAGATACCCTCTAATATATTAATGCAACCACCGGGCACTCAACGTTTCCGGACATAGCTCATCAGCGCCCAAGAGTCAATGCTTCATCCCACAGACGGGCGCCCGATTTATCATTTACATCTGCTTGCCCAATTGCTATCACTGAAGTTCGCTTGCGCCGCACTTGATCTTTGCTTGTCTGCGGTTATCTTTCGCTTGTCAGGTTGATACCTACTTTGTGACTTTCTCTCTTCACCCTTCATTGTACACTCTCATTTCTCTGTTCAACCGTTCCAATCCTCCGGAGATGTTCACTGCTACTTCACGCGACAATTTCAAAAAGCGTCTCTCCTTGGTGGTGAATCCGTATGACCCTCCTTCACCAATTTCTCCCCTTTTCGAATTATTAGTAAGTTCCACCACCGCTTCGCCCTGTAGAGAGCTAAGTACCCCACAACAGACCCCGTTACCCTACTCACCTTCTCCATATTCACCCGATCCTTCTTCCCCCCCGCCAGTTCAGCTGTTCCAGCAACCCTTATCCTGTTCTCCTACTTCAACGTTGGGAGCTGAAGCACCCGCTCACCCTCGCGTCCCGAAGACGCGACCTAAATCTTATGGAGGAGCTCTTACGCCCGCCACTCTTGAACTTGTTACGGATTTCGAGTCGCGTATCGCAGAGCTTGAATCACGACACACCAGAATCTCTGTTGAGCTCGAGGAGACACGGGATACTCTCAATAACGAGCGCGCGACGCGGCGAGCTAGTCACCGTTTCTCGACCCTCTCCCTATCCCACGCCCGATTCGCTTCGACTTCTTCATTCAATCTGTGTTCTGATGGTACGAGCAGCGAACAAAACGACGCTGACTATGAACGCCGTCTGAGAGACGAGTTGCAAGACACGCTCAAGAAGATTCGTGCCCAAAACGCCTCGATATCTCGTTCTCTTCGGCAGAAGGAAGACACCTGCGCCTCTTTGTCCACGGCTCTGGAGGAGGAACGGGCGGCGCGCAAGGCTGCGGACGAAGAAGTAGCGAGATTGACCGCCGCTAACTTCACCCTCTTCGAGCACAACAAGCTTCTCGTCAGCCGAGATGCAACTCTTCAAGAGGATATATCGACGCTGATTACCAAATCCCACGCCGACGAATGGATGCGCAGCGTTCTTGAAGCTGAGCTCCGTAAACGTGGACCCTCGAACTCCGACTCTGGTTTTCCGTTATCTGGATTTCAGGAGCCTGAACGCCCGACGCTGACGCTGGAGCATCAGGGCAATCTTCGAGCACAACTCGTCTCCACTCGTGACGAGCTTCACATCACAAAACTTCGCCTAGCTGCCTCCGAGAAGGAGTGCACTACTCTGACAGATCGGGTGCTCGCATTGCAGCAACAGCTAGTGATGTGCGTAGATTCCTCATCGCAGGCTCTCGAGGTGGAAAGAGACCTACGGGCGGATGTTGAGGCGCGTTCCAGGGTGCTGGTGGATGAAAACGCTGCGATGGAATGCAGGCTCACTTCGCTAGCGGAGGTATTTCCTGACGGCCATGCACCAGACGCCTGGATCAAACTAAAGCGTTCCTCCGTGACATCTTCCTCGGGCAAGGGCAGTGACACTAAACGACGACCTGTCTCAGGTCGAGTTCAGAAGAAAACGGAATCTAATTCGAAGATGGATACAACCGACCGTTTGTTGGATCGACATCGTGATGTACGGACTTCCAAGGTACTTACTGCATATTCAATCATTGATTTCGCTTCGTGGAGCGGCCACTGATTGTCTAGCAGAAATTTCGCGAACACAGGAAGCAGCGTCGTTCTACAGCGAAAGCATCCAAACGCAACTCTCTTGCCACTCCCACTCCTACATCCCAGACCTTTGGGTTCTTGTCCAATCACAAGAGTCGTCCATCCGATACGCCCATGTCCCCTGAGTCTACTTGTTCAACGAAGGTCGCTTCTCTGAGCCCGGCGCCGACTTCGATCGCAAAACACGACAAGAGAATGTCAGTCATCCTAGCGGCAACGCTCTCAAGAAACAGCACGCGCCCAGCTTGGTCAACGTTGAAAACAAATTCGAGTCTTTTCGTACGTTCTCGATTATAAGTATTCCCGCGTGGTTGCCTTTTTAATGTCTGTTAACAGGTGGATGTCAGCAGTCGTCCTGACGAGCCCATGATCCAGCTTGAAAGTATCAAAGCCCCGCCTCCCAGACAGTCGGCGAAGCAAACTCGATCACAGGGCCTTCAAACGCTCATGATGCGGCACGCTTCATCTCTATTTGTTAGTGGATTGATTCATGCACTGGATGTCATATTTACGCTGCTAACCTCAACGCTTTGTTGTGCGGTTTCTAGGTTGACTTGGCAGGCTCATACACAACGATTGAGACAGTTCGTGAATCTTCGGATGAAAATATCGTATGAGCATCTACTGTACCCATACTTAGCCGTTTAAGTTAAGCCACTCATTTATTTTCCGGCCACTGTATCATCATCCGTATCAATGTCCTGTTGAACCTCTCTGGCTCGAGGACAGTCTTCGAACTCGTGCTTCACAGATTGGCAGATCGGCAGTCGTGACCGTATGTATCAGAGAAACGTTCGCACAGCGGCGCGCGCCGCCTGCCAATGTCAAGGAGATAGAGTAGTTGCCAGTGAGCGCTGAGCAGTGACACCGTTGAACTTGGTTCCAAGTTGATTTCGATTTGTTACCACGTTCTATTGCATGACTACCTTCCACTCCCCTCTCTATGCAACTCATCAGGATGCATTCAAGTAGGACAGTCAACATTGAGTAGATCTTGTTTTGTTTAATTTGTTCCGTTTGAGGTCGGATGTTGGTGGGATGCAGATTGAAAAAAAACTCGTATATCGGGACCACAGCAATGCTGCTGTACCTGACCTGCTTTGAATCTCTGATCGCGTCCATTTATTGTTGGATTCACTGGTTCCAGCGGAAGTCTTCTAATCAGGCTGACTCATCAGCGCAAAGAATGAAAGGTCACGCGTCGCGCCTCGTCACAGCGCGTGCGGGGTGTCACGCAATCACTTTGACTTTGACCCAAAACACCACTACCGATGGCAGACTCAGCAGACTCACTTCCTTCGCAGCGTGTCAACGCGGACCTTCTGCCTCGATTCGTAGGGAAAGTCGCTAGACTCGTATGTCGACCTGTAAAGGCACGTCATTGCTCGACATCCAGGCAACAAGAGCTCTAACATCGCCCACAGCAAACGAACGAAGGTTGGATCGTTCAAACATGTGATGGTGGCCAAATCACTGTTGAGCTGCTATCAGTGAGCTGCAGACCGCGATCCAATATATCATTCCTGATATGCTCCCTCAGGGCGAGTTCAAGTCGCAGGATTTGTTCTACGAAGTTATAGGGAACGTCCCCAATGCCACCACCATGAAGGTATTCCAAGTTATAACACTCGACGCTGACCTTGGTTCGTCGCTGGTTTTTATTCCACTCATAGTTACCCATTCATGTTGCCAGATATGGAGCTGGTAAACGATACCATAAAACTGATGCACGACCAACGATTTTACACAAAACTTTTCGTGGATGCGAATTAGGAGCTGCAGATCTATTGTCTCATCTTGTAATTCATAGTTGTGTACGATACTGATGCTGCGACCACTATCTGCGAAAAGCCTTACCTGTTCTCCTACAGATTTGACCTCGACAAATCAGGTCCCACAGATATTCCGAATTTCCGCTCCATCTATATTATGGTGGTACATGAGGGATAGCAGATTGCAGTGGACCACGCGGGGCGTAAACTGTAAGGTATATAGGTGCAACGCAAATGATGGTAAATCGTTAGATATTCTTGCACACCGTGCAATTGAACGTGATGAGATCTCGGAACAGCGCAGCTATTTGAGATCAGTCAGCCACGTTATAGTACAGGGTTGTGAAGGGCAAGACGTACGCAGGACGATCAGAGCAGCTAAGAAAGCAACAACTATGACATATACGAAGGAATATTTGATGACCTGGATCGGACGGAGGGCGTGAGGAGCTGGCAGATACAGGAGCGAAGGAACACACAATCCATCTTCGCTGCCTTTTTTGCTTCATAGAGAATAGCGGCGCACGTATTTGCTTGCCAGGTCGCAGCCAAACTACGGGTCGCTTGTTAGACTCGCGTTGTTTCTCATATGAACGCACGTACGGAGCATGGTTGAATGTAAGGTGTTGGCACCTGGTAGCAGGATCGGCGGGGTGAGAATAATTAATAAGAAATGCGCGATGATGAAGTCTGAGCTCCACAACGACATTTCCACAATTTTCACGACCCACTCTCTCGCTGGTTGGGAGAAGGCCGAGTTTCCGAGGCCATTTCCGTACCATTTACCCGTCCACCAAGCACGATTGACCTCATCGTGTTTATATTCCCTGGTGAGCAAGACGGAGATGAAAATCTTTTGAACCGCGCGCTGGATAGCAATGACGGCAATCAAGCCAAGAACGGCGTGAGACGCATCCCAGAGCTCGAGGAACCACTGGAGTATGTTAGAGCAAGACCATGCAGCAACGAAAATGATGCTCACGAAGAATTCGAAGAACGCCACAATGCCCAACAAAGCGAGTCCGTGCGCCAATGCAGCCATTACCGCACCGAATTTTGCAAATGACTCCATCATCGGACCAAGGAAAAGGGAGATGAAGAACAAGGTCAGGAGAACGGTGGCGTTCCACACCATTGGACCAAGGGCAACAAGGCCAATGCGAATCAGAGGACTGGGGTTCTGCTTGCCCGTCTTGGGGTCAGGGAACGACTTGACAAACATGTAAGCCACGATGAAGATTATCGCAACACATATTGGGTAGACGACTTCCGACAAAATGACGGCGTGCCAAGAAGCACGCGGCACGTCGCTGGACAATTTCTCGGAAGGATGGCCAAGTTTCTTCTTCTTATAACCAGTGATCATGGTCCTCGAGAGACGACAATACCCATACCAGCTGCTGGCTTTAGTCCGAGAGTTGCCCCGCGACATCCAACGCAAGAACTCGCGATAATCGATCATGAAGTCGGCATACGAGAACTGATGAGGGTTGAATAGGAAGGGAGCAATGCAAAGCGAGAGAACCGAAAGCCAGAAGTAGATCAGATGAGGGATCCAGATGGACATGGTCGCATAGAGTAGCAGGAGTAGGTTCCGCATTCCCATGTATATGCTCGGACCCGCGAACCTAGAGTATAAGATGGAGAACGACATGCGTGTGGTCGCAAAGCCTCGGCCGGTAGCGATGTACCGCGCACCACCGAACGTTAGATTACTCAGGATCGACTGGGAATAAATCTGAGTGGAAAAGACTTCGAACACAGGAGACATCGACAGGAAATGCTTGCCAAGTCGAAGCAGTGCCTTTCCTGTGCCACGTTCGACCAGCTCTACAGAAAGGTAGCAAATCAGCAGAAGTCAATGTAGGGGTCAGAAAAACATACCTTGCAAAAACAAGGGTAGGAAAGCGACAAAGAACACCAAGAAGATCGAGACGATGCAGCGCCGTATCCAATCAAAGACAGGAAGGAGGTTATAGCACCCTGGAGGTCCAATCGGATTGCCTGAAGAATTGAGCTCGCAGATGGACAGCTGCTTGTTCAGAGTCCCGAGGTAAACCACTGTCGAACGGTTAGTTGGACAAGCAAGGGCGAGTAAAGCATTACGAACATGTCAGCATGAATATCTGGACGGAATAGATGACGAGGATGTTGTTGATATGGAAACCAGGGTGACCATAGTAGAATGTAAGGAAACGGTCGATGGGTAGCTGCGTTCCCAGATAGTAGTATTCACGGCTGAGCATTTGCTCTCCCATACCAGTGCCAATCTTGGTTTGGAAGTTCAGGATGGTCCCGAAACCTAGATCGCGACCTTTGCCGCACTGGTAATACTCCGAGTGCTTGATACGACCGCCACGGCCGAAGGCATTCATCCCCGCAAAGATATCCTCGTTGAGATGCAAACCCTTTTGCGCTTTCGATACCCCACCTCGTGTCGTCATGAAAGTGGCGTTCAAGAAATCGGGATGGCCATAATGCAATTTCCCCCCAATCCAAGCCAACGCGCGCGCCGTCAGAGTACCAAACGTCTGTTCCTTCCCAGCGGCAATATCACCGAGCACACCAATGTTTTCCGAAAAGATATACTCGCGAGTGCCCAAGATTGCGACGGGCGCCTTGGTAAACTCCTTGTGTCCCCACTGAGCGTACGGGCTTTGGCTAGAGACGTTGTATTCTTCAAACTCGCCGAGAATATTACGAATCTTGAGGCATTCCTCCAAGTAATTGTCTTGATTGGCGTCGATGAGTTGCAGGTATTCACCACGATAGAACACGATGGCGTGATTTTGGTTGTCAGACTTTCCGTCGCCGAGAATTGGGTTTCCAGGAAGCTCAATTCGGAACTTGGGCTTTCGTCTCCCCGTCCTTTCATCAATCTCTGAGTGTCCGTCGATGAGGGTGGAGAACAACCGAGCCTCGCCGCCTCTACTCCCAGGCTCCTCGTCCAAGTAAGCAATCTGCAGGTCGGGATACGCGCGCAACAAGAATTCAGCGTTTTCCTGTTCCTCCTTGTTGAACTTGGAGAAACGTTGCATCGAAACTGCAAACTTGAACTTGCGTCGTGCCATGCGTTCCAACTCGCGCTCCAGCCGCTCGGTATTGCCCCCAAAATTGTGCACGATGTCGGGATTCTCGACACGGTACAGAAGCTTGATTGCTTTGGAATAGTTCATCATCCCGGAAACCGTCCTGTAGAGAGTCTGTGCGCGGAGCGACGCCCAGATTCGAGTACGCAAAGTGTACTCGGGCGAAGAGGTTTTGAAACCAATGCAGTAGAACGGAAGATCGTCGACTTTCTTTTCACCAGCCTGTGAGGCAGTTCCATCCATGGTCCCTGTCTCTTCCGCCAGAATCTTGGTATCCTTGACGAAATTATCCCACTCTACGGGGTGCAGCTGCTTCAAATATTCGAGCAAGGTGACTCGGGTGTTTTGGTCCTCCTCTCGGATAATCTCGCGCAAACTCAGCAGAATTTTCTCGGAATAATGGGGCACGAGAACTGTGAAGGTAGGCATGGCGTCGACGGGGAGCGGATCAGGCAACGTCATCGTCAAGGAAGAGGCGAAGAAGGAGATACGACGTTCGGCCTCGCCTCCCGGGGGGAAAAAGGAGGATTGCGAACTGCCCGATTGGTTGGTGAAGAATGGAGGTGCGCGCAGGGTGCGACGGCCGTCCGGAGTGTCGACTTGATGATATAATAGCCGCTGGACATGGTCGATGGAAAGAAGATGCTCGCGATACATAGAGATAATGATAGCGTTCCAGATTTGGGACACAAGGACCTGACCCAGGTCAACGCGGTAAACTCAGCGACCAAGATTAGACGAACCTTTGGCTTGTACTTGACTTCCATTTCTCCTGTGGCAAGAAGTTTGGCATAAATCCTCTTGGGCAACCTCGTGAAAGTTTCGGTCCAAGGAGTCCAGATGGACAGACCCAGGGAGAACGCCCTCCCAATACTGAACACCACAACCCAGATGATGTACCACAGATATGTGTCCAAGAAGAACAATATCAAGTCCATCACATACATGATTGCGAGCGTGAACAGCACTTGGTTTGAGCACAAAGCTGTCTGGAAGAACCTGTCACTGCATCCCTGAACTTTGGTCCGGACCATCACAGCAATTGGGCTACTGAACGAAGAGGTCAAGAAAAAGTATGATTCTACGAATTTGCACGTGAAGATGAGGACCCAAAGGAAGATCGACGCGCTGCGTGGACCACGGGCTAGAGCCGGATAGGACGCTGTGAACGTCTGGGACGCCATGTACTTCCGTGCCTTTCCGGCCACCCGATCGCCAAACATTCTTCCGGATGGGATGATGCTGAATATTAATGTGACGACGACTGAGACGAAGAACTGAACAATGCCGATGATAAGAGGGATCTGAGACGTCTGATTTTCACGACCATCAACCATGGCGATGTAAAAGGTGGGGCCAGCGGTCAGCGCCAGAATGACGAGAAGAAAGATAAGACGCGTCGTAAGGTGGGAAGTGTTATTCCAGGTGGTAGGAATGTAAGAATACTCCGCGAGGGTGGCAAGGATCATGATAATGCTGGACACTGCGCCGCCAAGCGCTACGGCAGACCATGTCATCTGTGGGGAGGGGTCGAGTTTGTCGTGAGGAGCATATGCTCTGGGAGAGTGGAAGGCCGTGAAGAAGTAGTAGACTGATATGTGGAGAATCCAGATGCGGTTGAAATTGACAAGGAGATGGGACTTGGAACGCTTCTCGAAGTACGTCTTGAAGAAAACACGATTCCAGTCAATTTTACCAAATCGCATGAAGCGCTGCGAAGGTGATGCATCCACAAGACGAGACTGTATGCGGCTGAGAATCGAGATTCGTTATGATAGTGGGAAAGACTCACATTATCAGTTAGAACAATCTTTGCGAGGCCTTCAGGATACCAGAAGAGCTGGTTGATATCATCGTATCCGATGATGTCCTTGTGGTCCTTTTCTTTTCTGACAAACTTGCCATCTACAACTTCATATCCCTGGTCACGCATAAAGCGATATAGTGGCTTGATGACTGTGTTGAGGTAGAGACCCTCTGGCACTGGATCTACCCTGTTTTGACACTCGGGGCTGCGATAATAGTCGTCTGCGCATTTGAAGATGAAGCAGAGACACTCTGGAACAAAGCGCACATTGCCAGCTTCGCCCCAGCAGAGAAGGTAGAGAGCGATTTGGCGGAGACGGTCGTACTGGCTCATATTGTTCATGGCGTTGCGCCAGCGATTCAAAGCGCTGTCGAGGGATTTTGTACTTTTATTCTTGGGACCCTTGACGCTTTTCAGTCGTTGAAGCCCAGGGTTCTGAGAATTGCCGACGGCATCGTCGAGATTGAGTTGGGCAGCAAAATACCATTTGCGGTAATTAGCGTGCGGTCCGCCAATATAGTCTGCATGCACGGTGAGCAGAGCTTGGTTTGGGGTCATACGTGACGCTCTCGAGTCCAACAGTTGCATTGTGAAGTCGAACTGTGAATGGGTTCATCGGACCGTATGGACAACAAGACGGAGTGACTTGCCATGTTGCGCATCGAATCTCTCTGAAAGCCGAACTTCTGGGTGAGGTCCAGGAATATGTCTTCAATCTCCTCCGTCGACATGGGTATTTGGCGATCAGCGGACCAGGCTGGGTAAGGCTCTGACAGGCCAGCGTTTGGGTCAGCGAAAGGGGAGATACTGGGCATGCTGGAGTGGGAATCGACGGAGGGATTATAGCGACGGTTTGCTTCTGCATCCCCTGGAAACGGAGAAGTGCAAAGTAAGAAATGGGATGAAGGAGAGGAACTGAATAAGACAAACAAGCGGAACCAGCTGCAAGACGGGTGCTGCTGCTGTTCATGGAGGCGTAGTGGTCGTGGTCTGACTCTGATTCATACTGGGAGCGTTGACCGTACTGGATACCTGGTTGTTGTTGTCGTGGATCAGCGAAAGGATTTGGGGCTCGTGGGTCGCGGGGACCATAGCCCTGGGAGGCCATGGGAAGGTGAGTGGAATGAAAGGACTGTGGTAACGATTAAGTGAGGAGAGGACGCCAGCCGTCGTCGCCAGCCAGGACGGGGTTAATAATCGAAGAAGGGTGGATTGTGAGAGAGTGTGACCAATCACACAGTCACACCATCGTCGTCATCAGAAACTCCGGTGATCTCGACGCGGGGCAAAGACGCGTGCAGACGCGATCTTAGACAGTCTCGGACGCGTCGGTCTTACGCTCATCTCAGCATGTCTTCCATCCAGCTCTCCCTCCCCGTCCTCCAAAAGTCAAATGACGCGTCCGTTCAAAAATTCACCCACTCTTCTCCCTACATTCCTGGTCCCTACACACGCACACCTCCAGTCCCAAGATCTCTCCCATATGTCCCCTCGCTTGCCTGGTTTTGTCTCCAACGAATGTTACAAGTAGCTGACCAGGTTCTTTGGCCTTCTTTCTACCAACGTTGGCAAGTCAAGTTAATAATTCTTGTATCAACTAGGTCAGCGACACTATGGTTGCTCGTCTCAAATACCAGCCTCCATCCTCGGAAACAACCTATGATCTCATTCAAGCTCTCATTCCGACACTTAATACTCCAGAGTTTGACTGGGCTACGGTCGATCCACGCCTTTGGGCAGCCCTTGTTCAAATATACGATGACTTACCCGCCGACTTTCGTTCATACGAGATCCCCCTAGCTGATAGACACCTTCAGCTTCTTCAACAAATCAAATCCACCTCAACCCCGCCGTTCTCTGTAGTGACTATCCTCGAGCTGCCAGGTTGCCGAGAATTATCGGACGCCACAATAGTCAATCTCAAGCACTTGCATAGTCTGTGTGCCCTTGACGCCAGTGGGTCGCCTCTATCAGCTCAGGGGATCAAGACTCTGTCCGGAACAATCTTATGGAGTGACGAAGACCAAACCCGGAAAGGACCCTGGGGTCTGCGTATCCTTCGCCTCAGAAATTGTCGCGCCTTGAACGATCAAGTATTTCAGCACTTATCCCCTTTCCTACTTCTGTCAGTTCTCGGTGCGTCCCGGTTTCCTGATGTTGCCCTTTCAATCCTGATCTTGAGACAGATCTTCGGGGGACGCGATGCAATTCCAAGACAGTTTTCCCAACATTTCAGCCAGCACCGCCCGAAACTTACTCACTATACAATCCGCGGCCCCTTCGTCATTGTATTGACGACCTCTCCAATACCTACCAGGAATTGTTCTCATCCCCCAATGTTTTCACTCTCTATATTAATACTCTACATCATCCTATGCACGCCGAACGCCGCATCCCTCAGCCGCGTCTGGAGGATGTCACAGTGACATTCAATCCCGGGTCGAGCGATTTCGTCCTCGGCTCGACTCCGGATGAGGCGAAACCTCACAAACGTAGACGGGGGGCTGCCACAAGAATCTCATCTAATCCTGCAGAGGATGATAACTGTTCTCCCGTCATGAGGCATACTCACCCCGACATGACTCTTCACAACTACTTTGCTGCACAAGAAGTCTCCGCCCATTCAACAGCCCAGAATATGCTATCATTCTATCACTCTCCCGGCGTTCCCCAACGCCCCAAACTCTCTCGCGGGTACACATATCCCCCCGAACCTCCGTCTGTACTGTCCACCAAAGACATGAAACTCATGCTTTACCGTTCCCCACCCCTTTGGTCGGTACTAGAAGCCACCACCCCTAGCAGTCCACGGGCAAAAGCGGCTCGGTCTGAAGCATTGCCCGTGTCCGTTAAACGGAAACGGGTAGAGATGACACAATATCTTGAGGAGCTCAACGCAAAACGACAGAAGATTCAGGAGAAAGATGCTGTGAAATCTCCGCCTCCGTGCCCGGAGACAGCGCCACTATCGCGAAATCCTTTTCGGAGGAAGGTCAGTATGCCAGCCTCTGCACTGCAATCATCGAGTCCGGACGTATCAGATGTGATGAGAGGGCGGGACGAAGCACCTGAATCCTCATCGACTGCCAGTCGTTGTGAACCAACAACCTCGACTCCAACGACTGGCAGTCAAAATCGCGACGCGCCTTCGAAAGGCCGCTCAAAACCGGCGTTTGACTGGAGTCGATGGGGAAAGCAGTAAATCACAGCGATGCCCGACATCGAGTTTCAGGTTTATCCGAAGTCGACATCGTAGTCGGAAACGGCTATAGCACCATTGTTGCGCTTCTCACAGCACCACATTTTGGCGGAGATCCGTTGAAATACGGACGCTGCGCCAGTGCGCCCGGCCAGATTCAATTGTCCTTGCCGAGACAGGATCTCGTTTTGGGAAAACTACGACTACAAATTGCACTGGGGCAAATTGTAGTCTCGCATCTGACCCGGCGAATTTCCAGACGACAGGCTATTGGAACCACCATCGGTTTTAAATGTCTAAATCGATCAACATCTGGTCTGTTATGTCCCCATTACCGTATTCGTCCTCTTCTTGTTCCTCCTGCTTAGCCTCCTCCAAGGCGAGGGCGGCCTTCTGTTTGGCTTGTGCCTTCAAAACATCCTCCAGAGTCCATAGCGAGATGCCAGTGGTCTGGTTCTCTTCCGGGTTCTGGGAGATGCCCCGCATGAATAGTTTGGAGAGGTTGAGGGCCATATCCGTTGACAAATTGGCCGCCGTCTCAGTAATATACTGGTTTATCCATCGCGGAAGTTTGGCGCGTTTGTCAGCGCGAGCAAAACGCTGTGGAAAGGTAACGCAATGGATCCAACTGGATCAAATATCCGGACAGACCTTATCCGCGAATACCATGAGTCCCCAGTCAGTTTTACCTCGCAGGACACGCCCAACACATTGGGCTGCGTTGCGCATGGCATCGAAGCCGAGGAACTCTGACTCGCGTATTCGATAGGCGTCACGCAAATACTCCAGCCGAGCCTTCAAAATTCGACTTTCCGTGTATTGGTAGGGAACCCTTGACAATGTATCAGTGAGGTCAATTGCGCTGAACATGTTTTTGTCTACCCAAACATGATCACAGCCCTTCCGTAGTTGTGATCAAAATCGATGCCTTCAGACACTTTACCTCGAGCTACGGAAAGAAGAACTGCTCCTCTTCCATTATCGCATGCCTACAGGATATCAGCGGGAGGACAAACAGACATGGTTCACGCACTCTACGATAGTTTTCGAGAGCAATGCTCGTCTCGTTTGCATCGGGTGTCTCCACAAATATCAGTTTATTTTTCCAAACCTCGTTGAGAATGCCCTGCAGCACACGGTTGAGTGTCTCTCGCAACGAAGTGTGGCACCGACCATATCGTTCCACGCGGCCACAATGGATTCCATATACAGGTAGCTGGGGAAGAAGGCCACAATGCCATCCGGAACGATTTTGCTATACTCGACCAGTATACTGCCAAAATTTCGTACAACGGCTGGATCGTTTCGCACTTCGAAACGAGAGCTTATGGCAACCTGATCGCTTCCACGAGTGATGACCTTCACGGGCACATATTGAACCTTGATAGGACAAACCGAAGCTGGGCTTACCAGAGGTAAAAATGCATTGCGCGTCAAAGTCATTGGGTACGTTTCTTGTACGACAGGCGTGAACTGCAGCATTTTGGGATACATGTCCAGGGGAGATATAGTTCCAGAAGTGATGACGACGCTACTAAATCGCTCAAACACAGGTTGAATGGCAAGTGAAGGATCAAGGCAACTGTTCTTCAATATCAATCTCGAATCTGGAAAAGCGCAATCACAACTAAAGACGAACGTGAAATGGAAGACCGGATTAGGTACTGATGCATTGTCAGTTTCGAATGGCTCCAAGATGAGCAGGAAGCCTGGGACCTTTGAATCGACGCTCAAGGCAACAATGACATGACACATACCTTTCTCATATGTGGACACCAGAGTGGCGAAACTAGCGACCTTCTGCAGCGCAGAATACTCATCAAGACGATTCAGTTCTAGGGTGCGTATCAAAGACTGGAGACGCTCAGCGCAGAAACTATGTTCGTGAGAATAGACACAAAGCACAGGGCATGCACATACCGTAGAGGCCGTCGCTCGATGTAAGTGATGTCTTTGAGATGTTGCAAAAACGAAAGCGGAGTTTCAGCAACCACATGAAGCACTCGCATTCGTGTCTAACAAGAAGTCAGATCGACGAAAAATGAACTGAGAAAAGGTCACCTTCAGATACTCCACAAATCGTTTGAGAAAAGCGACAAAATGTTCAGCTTTTCTAATATTTCCCGGAACTGCTTCGTTGAGAAGATCGTCAGGTAGAACTGTAATGGCATCGAGATTGAGATGGGATTGGCGAGATTTGCAAAACGTTTTTACGGGGATTCGACATGAACGCGTCATCGTCATCGGACGGTTCCCTCAAGCCATCTACAAGTTTGGCGTATTCATCTAGGAGTTTACTTGAGTTGGTTGTTTTGATTCTACACGACGTGTCAACTGGGCTACAGCATTGGCTTGAGACTGAAAAAGTTTCGCACTCTTCGACCTTGTCCCCCAGCTTCACCACGCTTCTCCCAGCAGCGTCGAGCATTGGCCGAGTCAAGTCTATGCTGAGAGATTCGATGCACACATTGTCAATGTTGTGGGCTTCATCAAAGACCACGATGGCGTCTTTGGACAATTCTTTGGAAACTTGTTCTGCGACTTTGGGATCGAGCAGATAGTGGAAGGAATAGATAATGACATCCACAAATGGCATCTGGCACTAATTCAGGGAGATACCAAAATAGAGAGTGTACTTACCATTCTGCGTACAGTGAAGTACGGGCAAGTTCCATGATCTCGACCGTACTGGAGAACATCCGCAAGAGTCCAGATGCCGGGGGGGACGGAATTCCCAGGTTCCATATTGCCTAGGGTCTCCGGAACGATAAATTCACGACCTCGAAAGATTGGATACGACTAACTTCGTGCCAGTCACAGAGATCAACCGATCCTGGCTCGTTCCGACCCTTTTCGCAAGTGACGGCGTTTGTGAGGTCTCGACATCGCGCGTCGACAACTTTCCCTTTTTTCTCTTTTGAAACCTTTGGGATTTTGTTACATTCGCGTCAAGAGTGTGCAAATGTCCATGCCTCAGGGTGTATGCACAGGTTCTTCCTACTTGTGAGCCCAAGGCCAGTGTAATTGCGTTCCTTTTCTTTGTCTTCTGCGCTGTCTGCACATTCTACACGATAAGCCATAAGCCTCTTCAGCTCAGCCAATGCTTTCTCGATTTCGGGCACAGTCCGTGAGCAGTAGATGAGTTTTCGGCGCGTAGCATAGAACTATTGACTTGTTCAGGATCTGGAAGGAGCTGTATCCGGCTAGGGTTGTTACCTGCTGATAGGACACAATCAAAGACAGTAAAGAAACCGTTTTCCCTGTTCCTGAAGGCATTTCTAGCACACAGTGACCCTTCCCGCAGAGTTACATATGAGTCGCGTTAGAGAAGAAGGATTTACTGTCGCGTCCAAAGCGCGTTTGAGATCGCACATGTACGCATATTGCTCTGTTTGAATGATCCAGGGTGATACGAAAACGCGGTTTGGGGGCTACATACCTGGATAAATGCGGTCGTACGGAAACACAATCTGTGGTGACAAGTCGGTACCAGAGCCAACAGATGGAATAACAACAGACAGGTAGATCGTCGATGAAAAATTTCATGGTCGAGTCGTTGCGGGGTAGCGTGCAAGATGAGGTGTTACTCTAGGCAGGGAAATACATTGACATGGAGAAAAGCAGAATGTAAGCTTTGTTGACTTGAGCTCATTTCGCTCATTTCGGACGAGTCGGACCGGGATAAGTGTCGGACCCGGTTGCCTATACGTAATGGTAATCCGGGAAATAATAATTCGCAAGTTGTGCAACATAAACTAAAGTATTGGCTTGAAAAAGTCCCAAACTGTCCTTGTAAAACCACCCCTAGAACCTTAATAACGAACACGTTCAGGTGTCCGGTGCGAATTGTTGGACTGCGCCTTGAAGTGTTTGCTGGACTTGCTCTTGACTATTGATTAGAGAATTATCAGCTACAAATCACAACACAGTCCGTCAAGCTACTTACCTGACGCCTACACTGGAATAGCCGTCTGAGGGCGACAACCCGTTTTGGTCTTCGACTGGAACAAGGCCGTTCTCATTGATGATAGGGGAGATCGCGGTGCCATTGACGGCGGTGAGATTTCCTTGGCCCCACTGGACACCAATTCAATCAAGGAGAAACGGTTGGGAAGTAAAGCAACTGGACTTGATATTGTATCATCCCGGCAAGACCACTGATAATTCCTTGTTGAAGCCATTGGGCGTATGCATCATTACGCTGTTGGTCGGTTACACCAAACGGCAGAGTACCGTTGAGGGTCAGGTTCCCTACACAGTGCTGTCAGGATCTAGGATCTAAGACGGAAATTAACTCAGTTACCGATCTGGTCGTTTGCGAATGGCGCCACGGTTGAATTGAAGGGCACAAAGGACGGAGCATTTGTTTGTGTTACGAGACCAAAGCCTGCCCAAGTAGCCTCCCGTTAGCGCGCTCGGTGCAACGAAAAGCTGGCATGATTAAACCTGACCTGATAGCGTAACAGGTTTCCCAAACCTGAGAACTCAAGGTGAGGTAGATGTGGCATCATGAAAAAATCTTACATTTGCCCTGCCTCCCCGTGTCTTCGAATCCAGTCAAGTCCGGCGTTGAGTGTGTTGTTAAATTCGGGAAGGTTTGGATCGTCTGGAGCGTATTGGTTCTGATCGGGAAATAGTTGGAACGAGCCAAAGCCAATGTCTGGGATCTGGAAGTTTGTTGGTCAATGGAGCGCAGTGTAGCGGTCGTTGAAAACACGGACGTTGAGAATATCCTCGGAGTCAACACCTTGAGATCCATCACTTCGCCCAATCAACAGATTCCTCGTCTTCGAGAAGATACACTTACAATGCGGACCCTACACCAACATCATCTTGTCTTCGTGTTGCTGACGGACGATAAGGAACGGCAGCAAATCGGTCAATGGTTATGATGAAATTCACCAGTTGATACCCATTTCCCTCTCACTCTAACGCCAGAACCAGTGGACGGTGGCTCAGATCGAAGCTTTAAGGCTCTGGATGTTTTACGGGCCGCTTTTCGTTCTTCAAGGATGCGTTTCCTCGTGAGGGGCGCGATTTTGATTTGACGACTGGATACAGCTTGAGAAGGACCCGATGGCGGTGGAGCGGTCGTGCTCTGGAACTTCTTGGGGCAATCGGCACAGAAGAAACCTTGAGAACCTGATGAAATGATGTGGTTTGGATCTATCGACCTGATGTGCTGGGCCAATCGCGCATGCCAGAGCGTCACTTTGAAAGCTGGGTATTAAGCGGGCACGATATTGTTCGGTGACGGTGACTTACCGGTGGTGGTATTGCACGATGCTGTGGCCCCGATAGATGAGTTACATCTATGAGCGTTGAGTATAAACAAAGTTCGCTTGTGGTGAGAATTTATACCTGGGATCATTGGCAATCTCCCTGGCCAGATTTGAGTTCAAGATAGCCCTTCAATTTTGCGAAAACGCACCATGCTAAAACGGCAGTGCTATTTACGTAGCGGGAAACGATATTTCTCGTATAGTTCTCAAAAGCGGTAATTATTGTCTACGAAATGAGTCAGTCATACACGGTGCAATGTTCGCATGAATTCCGGCGTACTTCGTTGGTGTAAAAAGCGTCGTGCGAAGAAGCGTTGAAGGCTCGAACATATGCGTCCATTCCCCCATAGTCGTTGCTCAACGTGTTCCTCGGCACGCTGTTGTTCGTGAGAACATCCCGCCTCAGAAGTGAGTTAGAAGATGAAGTCGTATTGTCCACCGGCAGTGGGTTCCAGTTATTCGTCAGAGATAGCAATAAGTATATTCCGTGCTTTTCGGCCATGGATATGATCTAAGATGAGTTTCAGATGGTGCTGCAGAAAGGCAACCATGCAACACACCCTGTCTAGCTTAGGGATTCCCGTAGTTTCGTTGAGGTTGAGAGTAGTCGTTCCATTGGCCACAAGTTGGAACCAAGTCCCGTTTCTGAATTAAATTAGCTAGAGCCAGAAATGTAGCAAGCCGTGGATACTCAGGAATTTCGGCAACATCTATGATGTATGGGCAGTTAGATTGATAGAGGGGAAGGAGCGATTATGCCCACCATTGAAAGCCCAGGTCCTAACCACTCTTATGCCCGCGCTACTTATGTTGCCCAACACGGCGTCCACGTCCTCATCTGGGCAAATGAAGAAAGAACTCAAAAATAAATTGGGTGGACCAGAGGCGTCTAAGATCACCTGTATTGAGTGCCGACAACCAGTACACATTTGTGCCAATGAACGGAAAATCGCTGTTCAGACGGTCTGTACATCACGTAGTGTAGAAGAAACTGGCCACCCACGTATTATTGACGCGAAAATTGGTGCCATGCGTAGACACAAACTGCGACTTGTTCAATGTTGGCGTCGGGAGGTCATCAAAATCCAGGCTTGAGGTTGCAGACACCGTCAGTATACCCAACGCGGCGAGCCAGACGACAGCAAGGAACATGGCCAGCGCCTGTCTCCGGGAACAACGGCGTTTTAGAGCCTCACTTATATGTATTCCCGTTCAAGCCGCTCGGCTTTGAGAGTTCGTTTCACTCCGGCGTTTAATGCGACAGCTGGATCAGCCTGAGGTGAATGGTTATTGGGCGCACAGCGATACGAATCAAAAACGCCGCAGAAGTAGAAGATCTTCTGCGATTGTGCCTAGCTGGTGCAGCATTTTGGCACACGGGGTGGTTAATATTGAACTTGATCCAAGAATTCCGGAGAGTAAGACGCGAATATCTTAGAGGCACAGGGCACCATACTACTTGCAAGGAATGTGCGATGTACTTGAAACGACAGAAAGCTGAAAGTTGGCTCGGAAATGCCGAACGAAGATAATGGGGAAAGAGCGCCCGAACACACTGCCCACTGCCCAGTATAGACATGAGATTTGAAATATTCTGTCGGGCTGCCCACCACTGTCGTGAGTCGAGGTGAGCTGGCGGTTGCGTGCTGATCCAAGACCATTTTGACCTAGTGCAGCCTAGTGCTGGAAAGGCGTGTGGGACCAAAGTCGATTGTCACCGTCATTGTGTGTCACGGCTTGATCACCGTATATGCTCAACTTGAGGGCGTACGGGCACGATCCAAACTCTCCGCGAAACATCTCGTATCCGACATGCTTCTACGCAACGTCGACCTTTTCATCTAAACAGAGTCCAGGCGGCGCTCGGTGTATCTGCCCTCGGCGTACTCGCTGTCGGTATCTCTCTTTATTCCGGGAAGGCACCTCCTCGTTCAACAGTTTCATTCAGATCGGTCTCAGTGGGGTCCTCATCGACGCCGGAAACTCATGTATGGCTCGAGAGAGATCTACAACATTTGAAAACGACGAAGCTCGACCCAGAAACGCAGGCTTTAGAATGGGATTTGGAAGCCGATCATTGGACGGGGGACCCCAAACAAGGTGGCACGGATCCTGCCTTGACACGGCAAGGAAGAAAGGCTGTACGCGACGCTTGGTTTTCGCATCACAGCCCAGAAAAGTTCGAGTCTGTGGAAGATGAAAATGGCCCCACTAATGTGGTTGATGCGATATTTCGTAGGACGGAACTTTGCTTGCGAACGTGAGTTTTCTTGCACTTCTCCATTCCTCAAGTAGAGATCATACTACTATAGTGCGATAGCGATAGCGGAACAACCTGGAGTAGTTGACAAGCTTCACCCATTTACAATACCTGACCTTC
The DNA here is from genome assembly GCA_037176885.1 of Favolaschia claudopus. Classification (NCBI taxonomy): domain Eukaryota; kingdom Fungi; phylum Basidiomycota; class Agaricomycetes; order Agaricales; family Mycenaceae; genus Favolaschia; species Favolaschia claudopus. The sequence goes on along the minus strand of JAWWNJ010000055.1, from coordinate 261,163 downwards.
TATCTCGCCGCGCGGCCATGTTGGAGAGGCTAGGACCGGCATTCGTGCTGGAGGCAAAAGCTCAATATGACCGCGTCTTCAACTTGTTGGGTGGAGTAGGGCTTCAGGCTGCGCGTACTGCAGTAAAGCTGGGCGACTTGAATCAACGGATTGGCGAAGGATCGGATGCGTTAGCCTGGTGGTCTCGCGCGATCCAGCTGGTCTGCGATAAAAAAACAGGAAGCAGTTTGCCCTCTGTCCCCTCAACTCCCCCTTCTTCCCCATATGCCCAGCGAATATTATCTGCAGCATTGGTATCAACATCAGCATCTTACGCCATGGCACGGCAATTGAGCGCAGCCCAGAAGATTGAAGAGGGCGCGCTCACACTATTGCGATCTATACAGCCACCCGAGAGCTTTGCGTCAGCATCCGCCCCACAAGCTCTGCACTCTCTAACGTTGCTTCACCGTAAATGACGCTTTCAATTTCATTCTATCTGTGTTGAATTATAATTTTTCAGGTTCTGCAATCCTTTCACTGCATCTCGCTGAAGTTCTGTATGCGCAACATCGCCCAGTCCGTGAATGCGTGTCAAACCTTCAAACAGCAGCCGCCTCGTCGGAACGCGTCGCTTACGCACTTGTAGGGACCTCTATCCGGGACTCCCCCGACTCCCCACCTCTAGGACCGAGTGCGGAGGACCCTCTTCTAGGCAGATATCGCAAGAACCCTTACCTCGAAAAACCGGCCAGCGACCTTCTCAGAGATGCTCGAAGGAGCGCTGCAGATGCATGGAATCTCTTGGGGGAAATCACAGAGAGAACGGGATCGTCCCCGCAACTCGCTCTCGATTACTATACTCGGGCAGTTGAGTGGGCAGGGAAATTGAATAAGGAGGGACAAGTTATGGAACGTACAGATTCGACGTTGGAGGCAGATTGGAACACATTATACAGCAATTATCAGCGCATGAAGCAAACCATAGTCCTCAAATCTAGTAAGGTAGCATAGCACCCATGTTCATAGCAAGAATGAAGAAGAGTGTGTATCGACAGAGAGTGTTACGCGATCACGTAAAATGCGGGGAAATGGACTTGGCGAAGGAAGCTTGAGCAGCGTACAACTTGAGCCTGCTTCACGCGCTTCAGCACTCGAGCTCGCAATAGACGGCGACAGTGACGGCGACGGCGAACACCAGAGTCGAGCTCGGAGCATTGGAATATTGTCGCATCACGCGGTGAATGAGACTTTGGCTTCGGAATATCAAATTCTATACTCAGCCAACTCGCGCACTCACCCGACCGCTAATGGCCACGGCTTCCGCTCTCGCTCGCGAACGATTTCTCGCCGATCGTGCCCCCCCGTTGTGTAGCCTCGAAGTCAAAAAATCCTTCGACCAGCTCTCGTCGAAAGAAAAGCTCTACACCTACTGGCTCACAGAGGCCTCCTGGGGTGGTCGCTCTATTATTCAACAGCAGTGGACCACGCAGGCTACAGGTTCGGCCTCCCTTCTAGTTCACGAGTTCAACGTCAGACCTACCTGACTTCTAGATCTCTACGATCTGTTGATCCTCACCTTCTCCAATAATAGTGGAAAGCTAGCTGACCTGCAGGCGCTCCAAAACAGTGCTGGGCTGTCTGCGGACGAGTTCAACGACTTGCTTCAATATACATCCCAGGTGCGCTTCAGCGTATGAAGCCGGTAATAATGTCTAATCATACTCCAGGTTTTGAGCAATCTAGGTACGTTCCTCCTGGAAGCGAAGGCCTCATGAACAACATCTCATCTTACTCTAGTCAATTTCAAGAATTTCGGATCCACCAAGTTTGTGCCGCGCTCAGTCGAGCCGGCCAAGTTTGAAGCCGCAGTCAAGGCCTCTGCGAACTCTTCAAAGGCCGTGCCTCTGTGGGAGAGCGTAAGTCCCTGCATTCCCTAGTTCACTGCCATCTAATGCCAGGATTTAGCTCAAAGAGCATATCTACGCTGTCTCTCCAGAGTCCAGCTTGTTCATTGGCAAGCCAAACGAAGGCCACATCTCTAACTATTACCTGGGTGAAACCATACAGGATAAAGAAGTAGCGGATATCCAAGCGGCGGCCGAGAAAGAGGGCATCGACTTGCTCAACACGCGGTCTGTTTCGTGTCTGACAATCAATCCAAGTTCTCATATCACCATTGTTTGATCAGGGTAAAGAAGGAGAATGCCAACTCCTTCATTCTTTTGGTCGCATCAGCCAAGACGCAACCAGACACCACGGTTGATCTAGGCAAGGGTGCAACCCTCACCATAAAATATGGAGATATGCAGGAACCGCTTGCCAAGGTTGTTGCAAGCTTGGAAAAAGTATCTACCACGCTTTGTTGAAGTGAGCATGCTATTGATTGACTCCGAAGGCAAAAGACTACGCTCAGAACGAACACCAAACGGCCATGATCACAGGATACATCAAGTCGTCCGTCTTTGACTTATTCAACATTCGCCTTCTTTAAATATATATTTGCGTAGCTTCGAATCCGGGTCAATTCAAGACCACAAGGACGCATCTAGACACTGGGTCAAAGTTTGTACTTATCCGCATCTATGTGTAGACTGTGATTAATTGTTTTAGGATGTCGGTCCCACCGTTGAAAGCTATCTCGGTGTGAGTTTCGCTTGTGTTCTAATCACGTAGACTATCACTTATTTCATCAGTTCATCGAAACATATCTGGACCCCTACGGCGCTCGTGCAGAGTGGGAAGGTGCGGTCGATTGTCATTCGCAAACGTGAGATTTTCAATAACTTCGAATTCTACAGGTTTTACGGCCATCGTCAACAAACAATTGAGCGCGAAATATGAAAAATTGGTCAACAACGCTCCACATCTAATCAAGGCATCTTCTCTGTCCTTCTCCATTGACATTGTGTTCATTGCTTGTAGAGTTTGCCTTGGGGTGCAGATTTCGAAGTTGACACATTTCGTAAGCCGGACTTCACCGCTTTGGAAGTGCGTTGGTGTTGCTTTCCATCTTGTTTTGTTTTGAAACCTTGCCATTCAAGGTCGTGTCTTTTGCAACTGGTGGAATACCGGCCGGGATCAATGTACGTTTGTTCGATTATCTGTTGCCTGTCGATCACTTTCCGAATCATACCTCCAGATTCCCAATTATTATGAGATAAGAGAATCTGCAGGATTCAAGAATGTGAGCTTGGCAAATATCCTCGCCGCGAAAGCTCCCGGTATGTTTCGTTATTTTCCGATGAAACGCACCGATGTGACCATACGCAGGCGAAGAACTTACATTTATTCACCCTGATGACGCCGCCCTGTACAATGAGTGGGATTCCCGCGCATTCGAGCTTCAGGTTGCGAATCATGAGCTTCTCGGAGTGAGTGAACATCGTTGGTTTTTATCGTTCAATATTTGTCATGTTTACCGCGTGTGAAGCATGGGTCGGGAAAGCTGTTCCAAGAAAACGCGAGTGGAAAGAAGAACTTCTCTCCAGAGGTTAGACATTGCTGAATTCCGCGCTCCCGCCATTCTGATATTTCGTCAGATCATCAATCCATTGACCGGAAAGCCCATGTCCGTTCTGGCCCGTTGGCAACGATTTATAACTTACACCCCTTCACTTTAGATCGTCATGGTACTTACCTGGGCAAACTCCCGATTCGGTTCTCGGGGAAGTTTCCTCCTCGATGGAAGGTTTGACATCATTTTGTGTATTCTGTGCCTTGATCATTCATGTTTTGTAGAATGTAGAGCGTGAGCCTTCCTTCTATTTCTCAACCCATTTTATTCTCAGATAATTCGGTAGAGAAACCGCAGCTCTATACCGTGCGTTTCAAATCAATATGTCTGTGATTATGACTGAGATTCCCTAGTCGCTAGTAATCCCGAAATTTTGAGTATCTTCGGGGTACGATGGAACTTGATTCGAGCTACTCCGTGCCTCTCATGATTCCTAGTACACCGACAAGAAAGAAGTCGAAGACATTCAGTTTATTTCGTTTCTACTGATGGCAAGAGCTGGTGTCCGTGCTTTGGAGTTCTACGACCCGACCACCAAGAAACATGGTCAAGCACACATGCAAGCGCGGTATGTGCAATATGCATGCCCTAGGATTGGTCATCTGATTCACGACATTTAGACTTGGGATTATGCAGCACATGTTCCGTTCTGGTTTGGTCACCCTTGATGAAGTGCGCGATAAAGATGGCGCACTGGAAAATTTATTCGTTAGAGTCAGTCTGGTCACTTGTTTTCCTTATTACCACTCACTCACTGCTTAGGTGGATCGATCCCGTGTGCTGTCAGAAGGCAGAGCAGTTATGGGGAAACTCTTGATTGAATTGCAAGTCCGGAAAAGCACTGCTGACGGCGCCGGTGCGCGTCAATATTATATGGAACTAACCAATCCCACTGGCTCGTTCACTACTTCGGAAGTGCGAAACCTGGTGCTTGTAAGTATATGTTTACATCAGGCTCAATATTTTGGCTCATCGCGACACACATAGGCCAAGAAACTTGTGAGCATTGCCGTTAATGATTGGTAATGTTATTGACGTCGCTCGTGTTTTCCTAGCCTCGTAAAATATTCGTGCAGCCCACTCTTCTGTAAGTTCTCCTCAGCATTCACATATCGCCGGTTTGAAAAGTTCATCTCTTTGTAACAGCATTGACGCAAACGGGGATGTTCAGCTGAAAGAATATCCTCTCACCCCAGCCGGTGTCATCGAAAGCTGGATTGAGCGAACGGCGAAAAACTAAACAAACTAGCCGTTTCCGTAGAGTGTACCACCGCTCTACGGTTTAAATGATCTATATTTACTCCGAAAGCATTGTACTAAATAAGGGATTAAGGGGTCTCCTTGACTAGGGCGACCACGACGGTGACATCATCTACTTTCTGCAGCAGCGTTAAATTCGTCCTTTTTGTAACAAGTAGTAAAACTTACCCCTCCGCGCCATACCTGTTTTCGGTGACGCCGCGCCTCCAACTCAAAAGGGGTGATTCCCAGGCCATCCATACGTTTTTGGGCGTAATGCACTAGGCTGCGAGCGAGATTTTGTACTTTTGCCTCGTCGGGTTCAAGCCCTTGCATAACCAAAGCGCAGATTTTGAGTATATCGTCTGAGGACGATGATAAAGATGGCAGGGAGGCCGATGCAGCTAGGATCTTACCTGGGAAAACATTATCCGAAAGACCATCCGTCTAATGAGGCTAGTTAGCGAAAAGATTCTGGCAGGGGGCTGCAATACATGCATAGGCAATGATTATGTCGCCGTCTATTAGCCGCGTCGAATATTCCTGAGCAGCTCTCGGGCTATCATTTATTGAAACTATTTTATCTCCTGGATCGTTGAATTTTGACAATTGCCTGTCTAAAAATACAGCCAAATGCTTCGGAGCACTTGTCAAATCTTACCAAGGGCAATTGAAGAAGTGCGTTTGCGGAGGACTATTGTAGAACATAGCAGATGACCGCCTAGTTAGAGAGTTAGCACACCATCAGAAATAGAGTGAGAGCCAATTACACGATACAAAAGCCTGAATCGCCGAGACTGTGTGGTGGTCGGCTTGTTAGAATGTACAGCAGAGGGCATCCCACTTAGCCGATCGTAATAACCCCGAGGACGCGTTCAAAGTCAGAAGAGAAGCCGTGCTAGAGCCTTAACGAAATCAACAAAAAATTCATAGGAAAACAAGAATGCTTGCCAGCTATCACAGACTCATCGGCTAGAAGGTCCTGATATGCCAATTGCAGAGCGTTCAAAGGTGTCATTTCTACTCCTTCAGACGAAACGTTCGAAGCCGTTCGAAGCCTTGACGGGTCAATTTCAGGCTCCCCAGCCCATCCATTCTCAAAATGTTTGCGACAATAGAAAAGAAGTGTGGTGGAGAAAATAGAGCAATCTATTCCTTGGTCTATCCACCCTCCCACGCCGTCTGCGACGCCAATGGAGAGACCTGAATTGCGCTGCATCTGGGAAGATTTCGTTGTTAAGAGAGTTGAACGCGGAAATAGAGAGCCTTGCGTTTGTGCAGAGTAAAAAATCTTCGCCGGCACTTCGCGGTTGACTTTGTGAAGAGAGTCTTGCAAGTGATTTGTCCCGCCACGATCTTATAGGGCTGTTGGCAGGGAATGTGAACTTGGGCTTTGGGGCATCCTTCCACGGAGGCTTGGCTGCCCACTCTGCCGCTGAATGAAAGATGTACGGCCGCCGTATCATCGACCAGCGACAAGGAGGTAAAGTGCGCGAAGAAAGATTTTTTGGCACGTGAGCCCGTCGCGCCTGCGCCACGGGCAAACAGGAGCAAACGTCCGTGTCAAACGCTCATTACGAGCTGGAAACCCAGCTTCAACGCGTCGTAAATTCGGGATAGCTGCTATTGCTATATATATGCATAAAAATACACAATGTAAGGCAGAAACTAGAGTTGGCATGTCGGGGGCGTGGCTGGTATACGTATCTTCGTTATCGTGCACATTGGGGGCAATAACCTGGTATCTGTGATGCAGAACGAACTGCCAGTCAGCCACCTTGCCCACATTCAACGAACCTGAATTCGACAAACCTCTGATCTTATTAACCTTTCAGGCTGGCCTACGGAATTTTTCAGGACAAGACGCGAACATTATTGCACAAAGACCAACCATAATATCTGCATGGATTCGTCTGTCTTTATTCCACTCGGACGAAGAAATCAAGGACGCACCGGCGACAAGTACATCGCTGAATACAATTCGAAGGATGGGCAGATGACAGTCGGCAATATCGTGAATAACAATCCACCGTCGCATCGCCCGAATATGTCGAATGACCGCACCGGAGGGCCTTTTGAAGATCGAGAGAAGGATCCAAGTAGTATATATGGGGTTCGAAGAAACAAGCCGAAGACAAGGAAAAAAGTGGATAACACAGATGAGTTTCCGGCTGGGATGTGGTCTGTGGCTGATCACCTTTGTGAAGAACAATTGGCGATGACACATGGTGTGGCCGTGATTGAGTTTTGTGCCAATTTGGTGGAGGCAGGAGCCTCACTGCTCTCGTCGGCGGAGGTAGGGCCCAAGTCCTGCAGTGATCGCAAATCCTCCTTGTTTGACTTTTCCGCTTGTCAAAACGCAGATCAACGTTCGCCTTTGTTGGAGCGTCTTACCTTGAGCACTGTGCACCGCTGACGACGAGGGAGAAATCGAGCAGCGCAGATTGACCTTTCGAAGTCTCGAACAGGTTTTTTGACCCCCTTTTAACAGCCGTAAGGTTCCCAACCCCGAGACTTGACGGCCCGATTTTCCCTTTTCTATCCATTTTTTGGCTGAAAATCAAGAGAAATTTGCCGCCGATACAGGTACGTGATATTCTCTTTGGCTAGCATTTAGTCGGGATCTAAGATCTCTCACAATCTGCCATCAGTCCCACTTTGGCGCTTCCCCCTTACTGTCTTTTTAGATCGTCCTACATCCTTTGTGGCGTGGAAAGCATACAAAATGCCCTCCGTGAGCGCGCACCATTTCGCAATCGTTGAGCACAGTATGTTTCGCTCAAAATCTCAACCATCCTCAGACAGATATCGGGTCTCTGTCGTGTTCACCAGACTTTCTGATGGAAAACGACAGCAGAGAGAATACAGGTCACGAACACAGAGAAATGGTCCGCGCGGTCGTTCGAACGTTAACCCGCCGGAACACCAGCGATACGACACCAATTGCAACGAGGATGTGGACACACTGCGCAGATCATGACTCGTTCCCGTCTTTTTAGATTAGTACCTGCTGGTGTTTTTATCTATTCCACGAAGCATACAACGCCAGAAATTCACTCTGCATTTGGCTGCGACAGCTCTTCCTCCAGAACCTGGCTGATATTGCGTATCGGCTCTCCTTTGATGACCTTTCGTACTTCATCGGCATCTAGAGTCTCGTGTTCAACAAGCGCATGCGCCAGCTGCAAAGATTTCTCAGTGGAAGAAGCGGAAATGAAAGAGGACAAGACAAAGTACCCGATGAAGTTCCTCTATCCGAGACGTCAAAATAGTTGTCGCTCGGCCCTGGCCGCCCAAAATAAGACTGTGAATCAGACAGTTAGTCAGTCTTTCTTCAAGAAGGAATGTTCTGATGATTTGCGACCGACTTTGTTACTTCCTCCTCGATTTCATCTTTACGCCGAGAGCTCAATGTCCCATCGCGGGGGTCATAGAAAACCGGTCCAAGCTTTGAAAACCCCCAATGCTGGTCGCAGTTAAAAACAGGACATAGTGTGAAAGGGCGAGAGAACATACCGTGACCATGGCTCTCGCTGTGTCTGTAGCATGTCTGATATCCGAGCTTGCCCCACTTGTTACATTGTCTGGTCCATAAACTAATGGAAGATGTCAACAAAACAGAAGGACGAAGGAAGGATGATGTCGTCAAAGCTCACTCAGCTCCTCGGCAACCCGGCCACCCATGGAGACGTCAATCTGCGCCAGGTACTCCTTCAGACTGATAGAATTCCGGTCACCCTCGGGCAGTTGCGAAGTCTTTGTTTAGATAAGTTAAACAAGGGAATTCGCCGCAGAACAGGAAAAGCAAAACACACATAGCCCAACGCGTGACCCCGGGGGATACATGTCACTTTATGCAACGGCATTGCACCTTCAGTGTAAAGCGCCACCAGTGCGTGCCCACCCTGTTGAAAGGTTATAAGCGCTATAACAGCCTTGGTTTGGGATCCCGCGAACCTCATGATAGGCTGTAGCCAATTTATTCTTTGGATCAATGAACCGACTCTTGCCCTCCGCGCCCATGAGAATCCGATCCTATGATACAGTGTCACTGATGACCAGACCAAACAGATCTCATGGAACAAACTTTGGCCCATTCAAAATGCCTGAGGGATACTTCAGTTGCATGTTCCTTTGATGCCTGGATGGCTGCTTGACTATGGAGTAACAGAGAGAATGTGAATAGAAGAACATGAAGAACAGCTGTCACTAACTTGACCATATTCTGCAAGTCGGCGCCCGAGAAGCCTGGCGTGCCCCGGGCAAGGATTTTGGTATCCACATCTGTGAAAACTCTCAGGACGGAGAATGTATAAGGCGAAAAAGAGAGTACCTTTCCCAGTAACCACCCCCTTCATGTGGTGTTTTAATATCTGTGCGCGTCCGCGGATATCGGGCAGGGGAACAGCTATAATCCTATCAAATCGCCCAGGTCGTACCAAAGCCCTGGAAAGAAAGAGCTGAGATTGAACACGTCATGACACCCACAAGTGGCGGGACATACTGGTCAAGACTTTGCGGGAAATTGGTCGCGGCGATCACGATGATTCCTTCAGTTTGCTGGAAACCATCCATCTCGACAAGAAGCTGGTTCAACGTTTGCTTCATGTACTGTTGATCGCGGCTACTACGCTTGCCCCCAACAGCGTCCAACTCGTCGATGAAGATGATCGCACGGTCTTTTTTGCGGGCAGCCGCAAATAGTTCGCGAACACGCTTAGCTCCAACTCCAACAAACATCTCCTCAAAGTCTGAGCTGCAACAGAGATGAGTCGGTAAACGGAAGTTGCTAGTATGACGACGAACCCAGACGCGAAGAAGAACGGTACGCCGGCTTCCCCCGCGACCGCTCTAGCCAACATCGTCTTACCAGTACCAGGTGAGCTATGTTGACGTCAAAAACGGATTTTCTGCGCCTCAAAACAAATCAAACCAACCCGGTCAACAAGATTCCTTTGGTCAGCTTGCCACCAAGGGTCGCGAAAGCGGTGGGGTCTTTGAGAAACTCGACGACATCTTGTAATTCCTGTGCGAGTGAGAAGGTGTAAGGAAGAAGAGAAGTAACAGCAGTGTCGTAAACCGACCTCCTTTGCCTCATCGACGCCATGAACGTCACTGAACTTGACCGTCTTCCCTTCGGTGGGTTCGAATTGTGCCTTGGCAGGACCGGCTTTCATGAGCCCGGTGTTCTCAAAGAACACGGACAAAATGACAAGGAAAACTAGATGTTGAGCAATTCAATGAGATTCCGTCGATGTAGGGGTAGAAGAGATGGCTCACAGAAAGAACCGACAGCCAAGCTCAAGACAAACCTAATCAACGAAGACCCCCAGGATTTATCTGAGGCAGACCAGGTCAAAGGTCAGCGAGATACAAGAGTCCTCGACGAAGAAAAAACTACTTTGTTGGATAACGACTGGAATAGGATCGAGTTGAGTCCCGCCACGAGAGTCAAGTGCCGTAGAGAGGCGGTGAGAGAACGAATCGCTCGCGCCAGGACGACCGGTACTTGCAAGAACGGATTGACCGATAATCTGACTCTCGCTGAGAACGGGAGACGGCTCGGTGGTCGACGATGAGGAAGCTGGGGAGTTGGAGTCGCCAGAGTCCTTAGTATTTGTGGCCGGAGGGTTGGCAGAGGCAGGCGCGACGAGGGGGTGAGCAGCGATGAGGACATCTCGCCTCCGGACTGCAGGAAAGACGGAAGCGGACTGGCCAGTATTTGCCAAACATGTGAGATATAGACGAAACGCCTCTGCAGAATGAAGCAGAGGAGAAGCGGGGTCCTGTAACACGAATTGATGATGTGCTTGGGCAATGTGAGGTTAGGACGCACGAATTCGCACATCTTCTCCCACCGGCTTATGACAACCTCATAGGATTGCTTGAAGTTCGTGGATACCAGGGCTTGGAAGAGGGTTATTTGTTTCTGAATGTCGTGGCGGTTTACATCCGCCTCGGCCTCTAATTTTGAGATTTCGACAACAACATGGGGCGAGGGTGACGGGGAGGCTTTCTGTCTTGAAAAAATTGAACCAAGAGATAGATGGCGAGATTGGGGTAATATTAATTGAGAGGTCGGAAAGGGTCTGGGGGATGTACAGAGTCGGAGCGAGCCGCGTAAGCCGGCGGCAAAGAAGGGTGAGGTGGAGAAGAAAGAGCGGGATTGAGGTGCAGGGAACGGTATAGGACGCGCCCTGCAGGCCGCCAGGAACTGAGAAAGCGGGTTAGGCGCGTCGAATGAGTCTGTGGGTTGTTAGCACTCACCGAGGAAAGCATCAAGGTCAATTGTGTGTCCTTGTTTCACTCAATGCCTCACTCGAACCAGAAAGGTCCTCTTATCTTGCCTTTCAATTCTATTATATTATCTCTCTAACTCTCTCTCTCTTTCTCTTAGTCCTTCTCTCACTCAGACTCGTTCTCGACACCTGCAATGCTGCCCTCGACCCTGCTGCCGTCCCTCCAGAGCCTGCTTCAGAGTCGGTCCAGGTCCTCCGCAAAGACCTTGTTTCCCTCATGTCCTTGCTTTACGCCGCAACCACAAAAGTCTCCCTCGCTCTGAAACCTTCCAAACCCACTTATAGTGCTGCTCTTGCTCCGCTAAAAGATCTCTCAGATCATGTCTCGGCCCTTTTTCATTGCGCCAATCTCTTCGTTCCTCACATACAAGGCGCCACACTCGTCCGCGAGGTCCATTCCCTTGTGCGCGATGCAATCGAGTCTATCAAAGCACTCTCTCAGACATTTCTTGAGATTGAGGCTAGTGATTCGCGGCAAGGTTCTGGCCAAGCCGGCGATGAATACATGGTTCGAACTGCAACCGTGCATAGTGTCCTCGACAAGGCACGCGCACTTTCTCCTGATAATGTGGCGGCTGTGAGAAAGCAATGGAAGGAGGATGCGGCTTCCCTCGAGGACGGCTTTCGGGAGGTTGGCGACATGATTGACGAAGAAGAATCCGAGGCTGATGTTCAAGATGACGATGATTTTGACGACGGCTGGGGTGGCATTGGTATCGGTAAAAGCCAGAAAATGACCCTCGAAGAGCGCGATCGCACAAAAAAGGTGGAATAGTACGTTTGTCGTCAAATTTCACCGTCTCACCGCATATACAGATCCATGGGATACTACGACTGTCGCAACTATTGCATAAACGCATACTTCGCGACCATCTCCTTCCATCCCCTCCGCTCGATAATCCTACTCTTGACGCGCTCGCCATCTCGTCCCGTCAACTACTGTCCGCTTCTGATGACCTCGTCGCCACCCTATATACTCCCCAAGATCCGAAGCGGATGGAGACAGAGCTCGCCGCGTTCCGTAAAATCATCTCCAATTTTCAAGCATCTCTTTCTGGGGCAAATGCAACTCCCGATGCGGTTGCAACGCAGATAGCAAGTCTTTCCTTGACCAAAGCGGCCAATCAAGAGTCCTTGAAATGGTTTGATACATGTTTTGTACAATTATTCAAAGCGGTAGAGATTTTGGATGATATTCTCCGTCAAACATGATCCCGATTGCATATTCCAGCACACCCCCTTCTTGCATAAAACCCCGAATCCTTCGGTGGGCGTCTCCTCTCGTCCATTCGGCTTGCGTGGGTCTTGCGGTTTGTCGGTCCTGAGGTTGATACACGGCGTTCTCTTGAAGTATTTCCCCTTCCGGTTCGACCTTTCGGCCTGATTCGCTCAATATTAAGTGACGGGCAACAGTCGTGCAAACACAGCGGAGAGGTCGAGTTATAACAATCAGGGCACTCAGCACCAAATAGCCGCGAAACATGTAACCAATGAAGGCCTAGCCCATAAATTAGGACCCACAGTTTGCTTGTGGTTCCTATTAGTGGCGTCCCGGAAATTTCTTCGAAACCAAGCAGCTTGAGTAGAAAGTCGGCACTACATTTCTCCTTCCTCCCGTGTCCCGATGACTTCGGTATGCCCATTGAATGATCTTTTCCCCGCTAGTAGAGCCTGAAGCGCGCCTCCAATATGATTGGGGTAAACAGCAGGGCTTCTGGCATCTCGCAGCTTTTCTTCAAAACGAGCAATCTTGTCCGCCTGACCTTGCAAGTCGAACGCCGGCGCCTATTCGATTCAGGTGTTTAGCGTTGGAAACAAACGGAAATGAATATATTTTACGGCCTCGTTGATGCGTTTGTTTCGTGCCTCTTCCCGCATCCTGTCAAGCTCCTTGCGTCGTTCTTCATCTTTTTCGCGACGCGTAAACCCTGAAGGCGTGCTTGCCCCGCCCTGAGCGTTCGTTTATGAGATGGATTATATCGCATTCATTCTGGCGGGACTCACAGCTTTGAAGAGTTGAGCGTACACAGACGGGCTGGATAAATCAACATCCGTAGACACGGGGAGGGTGGCCTTGCGAGCACCACTGCCGATAGGTGGAGGTAGCTTGCTTTCCTCCGTAGGGATAGACACGACTTTGGTTGTAAGGGAGCCGCCGCCGCTTGGTCCCGAAGCCTTCGTCCCAGCGTTTGCAGCCCCTCCTGGCAGCTTGTTCTTTTTTATCTGGGGCAGCTTCTTTTTCATCGGGGCAGGAGTGGTTGCATCGTCTCGAGGCGGGGCTGGGGTTCCAGCGGCGGATGTGCCACCGTCACCCATTATATCGACTACCAAAGTCCCATCATCACCTTTTGTGATTCGAGGTCGTTTCACAGCCGGCGTTCCACTCTCCCCAGGTGCGCTCGTCGAAGTAAGATCTTGTACAGGTCTCTTCCTCTCATCCCTCGCTGTGATGATGTCCTTCACTTCGGGTTTCTTCTTCCCTTTCCCTTTGCCCGCTTTGCCTTTCCCCCGCTTAGCCGTACTTTTGGGCTCGGAAAGATAATCGTCGTCCTCCGGTTCCGGGGGCAGTTCAGGTTCCGACTCGTCAGCGTCTGCAGGGTCGAAGTCTTCGGATTCTGGGTCGGACAGGACTACCTTGGACTTCTTTTTCTTAGGCGACGATTTGTGTTTCGCGGAGCGGGAGCCAGACGCGGTGTGTCGCGCAGCCTGGCGAGAGATTTCATGCGAAGCGAGGCTTTCGCCGTCTGAGCCATCGAGACGAGCTCTCTTGAGTGGAGGGCCCGCTGTAAACGTTGTGTCGTCTTCGTCGTCAACTGGAGAGGTGATTCGTTTGGTGGCTTTGCGCCTTGGATGTGGTCTATCATTGTTCTGAGAACTATAAGCTTCAAAAGCGGGTCAAGAGTGGGACAGGGGAGACCTCGCTCGCTGCCCTCGAGCTCATGGTGGTAATGTTGAACGGGGTTCACTCTAATTGCCGGAACATTGATTGAGAATCAATTACATAAAATTTGAGCGTCTTCTTCTGCATTAGTTGTCTATTCAGTGTAGCACTTCATCAAGTCCTGCACATCCTCCTTACTCCCCAAGAATACAGGGCATCGTTCGTGGATGCCGGTGGGAACAATATCTAGAATCCGTTTTGTCCCCGTCGTCGCTATTCCTCCAGCCTACGATCTCCTTGAGCAGAGCGACTCGGACAGAATACAAAGTACACGCACCTGTTCCGTCAAAAATGCCATAGGGAAGGCTTCGTACAGCAGTCTCAGCTTGCCACTCTTGCTCTTCTTATCATCCGGATACCCAAATATCCCTCCGTAGAGCAGCGTGCGATGCACATCGGCAACCATGGACCCGATGTACCGAGCACTGTACGGTGTTTTCGGAGCGGTAGGGTATTTAATCGACTTGAGGTAGTTGATCACAGGTGGGTGGAAATACATAGAGTTGCCCTCATTGAAAGAGTAAATCTTTCCGCGGGGAGGAATCTTGATCTGCAAGTATGGATGAAAGATCAGGAGGCACACGACACTTGTAAAAATATGGAATTCACATCAGGATGGGTGAGGATGAACTCGCCGAGAGCCGCATCAAGGGTATATCCATTGACACCCTTCCCGGTAGAAAGAACTAGATTGGCCGAGGACCCATACCTTTCGCAGAGGTGTGTTCGGACGTTGGAACGGATATGGAACGACGGACGACTTACATTGTGTATCCAGCAGCAACCATCTCACTTCCTGGCCTCAGGACATCTTCGACTGTGCCTTTGGAACCATCTCGCTGCATAGTAATATTAGGACGGTTGCAGCTTGTATTATCCAGACCACACACAACGCACGATTTTATAAATCCCAAAGATGGTACCGATGTTGACACCCGCGTCAATATTACTGCTGCCGTCAAGAGGGTCGAAGACGACACAGTACTTGCCCTTGTTCTTCTCCTCAATGATAATAGCATCGTCTAGTTCTTCCGACACAAGCACGGCGGTCCTCCCGGAAGCTCGGAGCGCGTTAACCATGATATCGTTAGATAGAACGTCGAGTTTCTTCTGTTCTTCTCCTTGTACATTTGTCTCTCCGGCGAGGCCGACGCTGGCAAGATTTGGAACAAATTGCCTCCAATTCGCGAATGAAATCATACAGATTGATGAGACGGGCTTTGCGAACATTAGTCGCGATGAACTTGGACGTGACCTGGATAGCGGTAAGCAACAAGGTCAGGTCGCCAGTTGCGGCGGCGCCCAATCGCAACTGATCGTGCAGAACATGTCTTGACACGGAACATGAGGGGCGATATAAGCAGAGAGTAGGAGGGCCTACCGGGTGAGGGTGATGAGATCCGTGCTGGGTAGCTCTTCCGCCATGGATGTAGAGAACAAAAGAATTAACGGCGCGCGGAACTCGACGGGGCAGGTGGGACCCCTGTAAACTTAAATCAGCCCGATTTCACGTGCCAAGACTGTCATTTCTGAAGTTTCTCGAAAAGGAAATGGTCCTTAAAATGCCGGATACAAGATGTGTCGATATTGATGTCCACAGCAGTACAAGAAATGCTACAAAGATACAAGAGAGAGCTCAACGCTTCCTCTTCAATGCCCCTCCAATCACATCGGCCTCTTTGCCCTTTCGTCGAGGGCGTAAAGGCATAGGAAACGCGTCACTGTCCTCCTCCTCATCCGGTCCGTCCTCATCATCGGCCCGGTTTTGCCCTCCCCGGATTCCACTTGTATTGGGTCCAATCGTCTCTGGCGATTCGCTATCGTCCTCCTCCTCATCGTCGTCTTCGTACATCCGCGACTGCGCCTGTGCAATGGCCGCCGCAATCTCTGCTCCAATACTCGCCACTCGCACTTCCAGCGGTTGATCCGGGTCAACTCCTGCCCCAGCCTGGAACAAAGCCGAGATTGTCCGTACGGAATCCGCGAGTTCCTCATCCTCATCTTCTTCCGTGATTTTCCGGCGCTTTGCTTTGAAGCTATACTTTCTGAGGAAATAGTTAGATTAAATCGAAGATTTTAAGATGAGGCATAATCACTCACATATTGGGATCGGGTTCCCAGTGTGGGTCATGAGTGCGCATGTGCTGGGTGAGAGTTGTTCTTCGTGTAAATGTCTTTTCACAAGATGCGTCTTCGCATTTGTAAGGGCGCTTCCCTGTATGCGTTCTGCGATGTCGGGCAAGACTGCTCGAATCGCCAAAGGTTTTTCCACAGCCAGGATATTCACAAGAGTGGGGCTTCTCTCCGGTGTGTACGCGGAGGTGAACATGCAAAGCAGATCGCTACGTTCCAGGGTGAATTAGCGGTTATCCAAGAATGATTCACAGAGCTCCGTACCTGAATGAACGTTTTCCCACAGCCTTCGTGTTCGCATAGGAAAGGACGTTCTCCAGTGTGTATCCGCATGTGCCGAACGAGATCACTTCGACGAGTGAAAGACTTTGAGCATTGGTCATGGTCGCAAACATGCGACTCCTTTATTTTAGACACAGGAGGAAGGGCGGAGGTGGAAGCTACGGGTTGTGATACAGGAGGGCGGTTCGAGGGAGCCAAAACAGCAGAAGATGGCAAAGGATTGGCGGTGCGCAGAGGATGGGAGTTGAATGGAGAGGAGTCAGAGGTCAACGTTTGTTGTTCGGGGTCAGGATCAAATGGCCCAGAAAACTGGGTCAATATGTCGTTCATGTCAGTGAATTCGGTGGGTAGATGGGGGGACCCAGTGGAAGAAATGGCTGAGCGAGGTGGTGCGGTAGATGCGTGGGGTATGTCGTGGTCATCCTCACTATCGCCATCGTCTCCGTCTGAGTACAAGAAATCCGTGGCTTCAGGGAGCTTTCTGCTGCCATACTTTTTCATCATCTGGGGATGTGTAGACCCTTCTCCAGCGGTGAGTGAATGAAAAGCAGGCGCAGCGCGCGTTGAACTTTGGCTCTTCGCAGCCATGGTATCTCCTCGTTGCCGGGCGAACTCTGGATCATGAGCAGCCATCTCTTCGGCTACACGTTGTTGCTCGGCGGCCTGTGCATGAGCGGCCTGGAGGGCAGCAGCAATACCACCGAGATTCAAACCCAGCGAAGTATCAGTGCCAAGTGTCATGTCCCCACTGGTTGCAAGGTCGAGGGATTCCTGACGCTGCTGAGCAGCAGCACAGAGGAGGGCATTGGACGCGGCGGAGGCATTCTGGTTGAGTAAACTAGCAAGCTCTCGCTGAAGCATCTCGACAGCATATGACTCTGGACTTGTTGGAGAGGAATAGTCCAGTAACGCGGAAGCAGGACCACGAGCTGCAACAGCGGTGGGGTGAACGAGAGGATCGTCGGCGCTGTCGTCGTCGTCGTCGTCCATGGTTTCGTCGTGGACGACATCAGAGAAGTTGAGAACGGGTTCATCGTGGTCCATTGGTGGTGAGCAAAGAAATGGCCGGCGCTTGTGGTGGTGGGCGGGCAGGCGCACCTGCTACACCGCCACCTTGATCACACTCTGTTACTTACCATCACTCCCGCAGCTATTGTCATTGAGACCTACATACCCCGCCGAACAACTTCAACAACGCCGGCCACAGCTGCCGCTCTGCTGGCCTTAATCTACCATGGCAAAGAAGAGCAGAACTGACGCTCTCAAACCAAAGCGACACCATGGCTATGCTGTCCTTCTCTTCATCCTTGGTACTCTCTTTCCTCCATTAGGTTCGCATCCACCGGGTTTCCTGTTAGTTCCCTCATCCTTACTTCCGTTGCAGCTGTCGCCGCTCGCTTTGGTATTGGGAGTGATTTCTGGCTCAATCTACTGTTAACGATCGCTGGGTACATTCCCGGTGCGTCCTCATTGGCACTGCGCTTCGTGTTGTCTTCTCATTACTGTTTCCAGGGCACGGGCACAACTTTTACATTCAAGTATGTCCCAGCAACTGCCAGCCTCGCGTAAATCAAATTTGACCTTTGACCATCGACGTCTGTAGAACATCAGAAACAACAAAAACCATGCACGCACGCCCAAGTGGGCTCAACGATACGGTCTTGTGGATACATCGGAAATCAAACGCAAAGAACGCAAATCGCAGTGGCAGTCCCGCTACAACGATCGTCTACCTCGCTCTACGCTTGAAGGCGCGCCATATGCAGAGGGCCAGGACGCCGCCTCCAGTGTAGACCTCTCTTCCGATGGCCATCAGCCTGCTCCAAGAACAAACACCAACGGAGAACTCTGGAGACCGGAGGATGAGAACTATTATAACAACAACAATGACTCTTCGTCAGGCGGCGGCGGACGATGGCATTACCCTGCCAATTTCGACGACGTGGCCACGCCGAGCAAAAGCTCGAGCAAGAAGAAGAAAAAGAGCGATAAGAAGGATCGATGGGCCAGGACGGAGGATGCTCATTCTCTTTCGGAGGAGCAGACGAGGAAGAAGAGCAAGCGCAAGAAGAGCAAATCATCGATGTATTCGGATTCCAATTCCACTACAGAGTTTCCCGAGGCGGCTGAAGGCGGGCTATATGGCGAGCGCCCGGGAGTAGCTGAGACAAGACAGCCCGCAAGGCAGACGACCACCGACGATGTCTTCAGTCACGAGTTCTGACCGTCGGTATGGGCGTCTTTTTTCGTTTGTGTACTGTCGTGCTCATCGTTCGCACAGCAACTCTTCGTATATCCGCCATGGTGGTTTTATTGCGAGGGCTTTGGATTATTTAATTACATGCTTACTATATCTTATTCAACCCATGGATAATAATGAACACCGGACACCGACTCTCCTTGCCAATGTGTCATCGTTGACCTGATGTCGGCAGCAAGTTACCTCTTCTTATCTAGCCGATTCACATCGGCGGTCGATGCACACGACGCGTATGATGGAACAGGACGCAAATCCCACACGGTAGCGCTTCGAGAGCTCAGGCTCTCGCGTACATACCACCACACAGCGGGGGATATATCGGACTACTCACTGTCCTCCGCAAACCTCGCCAGCTTCGACCAAAAATGCTCCTGCAGACTCTGGGGCTCTTGTTGCTATCCGTCTTGTTTCCATGCTTTGAAGGCGTCACCGCTGTCTTGGTCGACTTCCAGGTAGCTTCGTCGAGCAAGTTCTGACCAACAATCGTTCTCAAGGATTTCATACTTCAGGTCGCCCAACCTCCTCCAGTTCCGCAGGATGCAAAGCAATGCACTATCCAGATTCTGCAGTCAGTATATCTCCGAACTGAATGGTAGCAGCTAGTAACTTTCGAGTCTGTACTAAGACGCGACTTTGCCTTCTCGTTTGGAGAGTGCGTATTTTTTTCTTGTCTTTCGTTGAGGTTCGTATTAATCGACATGCATATTACGCAGCGCGGAGGTTGTGCAATACGTGTAGGTTCTACATCGACGATATTCGAAAAAAACGGCCTTGACTTTCTCAAAATGAACATAGCCCTCCCACGGATTGCGGCCCTCCGGGCTCATGGGCTGCCGTGACTCTGAACTTCACAGTCACCAGCAATGGAACGCAGTTCGATAGGCTAGGCATTTTCACGTTCCAAAATGTCGAGATCTGGCGGACTTCTACGCCCGAACCAACTGCTGCTGGGATCATTTGGACTTACATCAAGGATGTGACTCGTTTTGTCCCCTTGTTTGCCAAACCAGGGACGTTCATTCTCCAATTGGACAATCTCATCCAGGCAAGTTATACATGGTATCATTCAATATGTATTGACAAGGCACAACAGACGGGTCTGAACGGCGTATATTCGAGTATGTATTATATATTGATTTCCACGTTCTTGGTTCGTTTACAGGCCTGTAGCAACTCTCCACGCCACTTTCTACGCATCATCCCCGGCACATCCTCCAGCTAAACAGGCAAACACGATCATCCCACTGTCGACCTTGGCCAATGATACCGGAAACGATGCTAGCGTCCCGCCAAGTTTTTCAGTCAGTCATTTGTTAAATACACCGAGGCTCTCAAAACTCAGTCAAACCCAGATCAATGTGACCCTGCCACAAAATGCCATCGAAGGCATGTCTGCGCTCTAGCTATAGATTGGGCATCTGTGCATTCTGATTGACCCGTTCTCAGTGTATGCCGAGGTTCGTTTCTCGACGTTTGCTCTCAGATGGCCAAGTTGATCTCCACAAAGTTGGTTCCTTCAGGGAATGGCAACGAAGGTGGGTGCTCGAAAGAGCTGCTGAGATTTCGCTGACGAAACATGGAACCAGAATTCTGGGTACAGTTTTATCTTCGCATTCTCTCCTCGCTCAAAAAGATTAACGCAGTATTTCAATGTGGCCAACGAATTCCTGGACGATCTCCCGGATGGGACGCTAGGTGGTTTATTTATCTCCCCGGTTCGCGTGCTTCTCATTGAGATGGATCGTAGGCCAAGGTCCCTTCCGCGAGGTTCGACTCCTAGTAGACGGTCAAGTTGCCGGTGTTGCCTTCCCATATCCGGTGAGCCAAATGTTTCTGCTTCGCTCTACAGACGCACTGATAATGCAGGTAATTTTCACTGGCGGGATTCTTCCACCGGCTTGGAGACCAGTGAGATCGCCTTTTCCCCCCCTGCTTCATAAATTCATTGACCATGTAGATAACGTCTTATGGAGCAATCGACCTACCAACTTATTTCCTGGGTTCGTTCCGCTTGATTACTTCTTTCGCAGAATTCACTCCCCCTCCTAGACCTTACACCATTTGTGCCCCAACTCACAGATAACAAACCGCACACGTTTACCATTGACGTGGCATCAGCCGAAACCGATCATGCCATCTTGCAGAACTGGTTCGTTTCTGGCTCTCTCCAGGTTATAACCGACTCTTCTCCGGAGCGCACGACGGGCAAGATCACGTCCTATAGCGCAGACCCTTTCGCTGTGACTAGCACCGCAGGCAGTGTCAGCGAAAATGGCGACATACGTATTACTGTCAAAGCCAGTCGTCAGCTCCATATCACAGCAGACATCATCAGTGGAAGCGGGAAAGTCAACCACGTATCCGTATCTCAAAATCTGGAATATGTGAATCAACAGGACTACTTGAATCAAACGCTTGTTCAGGTATGCTGAGTCCGCAAGTTGACTATTTGGAGGTTTGACCCTTCTCCAGAATGTTTTCCAGTCGTCCTCCGGCAGTGTCATGTCGACCCATAACAGCGTTGCCGCAGCCATAGACACGTTCTCTTATCCCTTGACGATCAACTTCACCTCCCTGAACGACGATGGCTCACAATTCACCACTCTCTTTGATCACTCGTATAACCGCCAGCTGTTGCCCAGTCCTTTCATTCTTGGTTCCACCATTCGCAGAAGGCAGCTCGCGGGAGGGTTCTTCACGATTGCCTCCACAGGAAATACCGGAAATGGCACAAGCAACAACACATTCAGCTACATTGATCAGGCTGGAAACACGTTCAATCGTCGGGTCAATGCAGCCTTCAACAATATCACACTCGACGAAGTGAGCGGTTCACTAAGTCGTACCTCGAAGCACATTGCATCAAGCAATAAGAATGCCGGCGCCTTTGCGGGCGCGCGGCTGCCTCCTGGACTCGGAAAAGTCGGTCATTGAATGTAATTATTGCCACCGAAATTTGTTTCTATATAGTGAATCTATCTCTCTGGTGTGCAACACCTTCATACGTGGTTCTCCACGTTTCGTGACGTGACCACCACCAGCAGCCCTCTCAGGTACGCAGACCGTGTTGAGACGGCACCAGTCGACGAATGATCAGTGATATTCGTTGAGAACACGGGCGAACAATTGCGCGCCCTTGACTTGGACCCTTTCCCTTAGAAAAGACCCTGGACAGCGCCAGTTACAGGGTCAAGTCCAACCTCCCAAAATCCGGGGCGCGTGCCGAGGCCAGGCATTGTCGCCATGTCACCGAGGATTGGGTATAGGAAGCCGGCGCCGGCGGACAGACGTACCTCCCGGATGGGAATCGTGAACCCTAGTCTATGTTAGACAAATGACTGCGACGTTATGCAAGAAAAAAACAAACCCGTCGGCACACCCTTGAGCTTGGGATCGTGCGAGAAAGAGTATTGTGTCTTGGCCATGCAAACTAAAACAAAATATTAACCAGGAAACTGGGCGGAATGAGTTTACTCACTCGTGAGATTACTGTATCCTTGTTTGGTATAGGTGTCGACCTGCGTCCTTGCGAGCGGGCTGAGCTCAATGCCATCAGCGCCATAGATCTCCCTTGAGATGATGCTGATTTTCTCCTCGATCGACAAATTGAGATCATAGAGAAACTTGAACTGTGAAGACCCTTCACAGGTGGCTACGAGAGCTTCTGCGAGGGCGCGCGCTCCAGCACCACCTTCGGCCCAGTGGTTGCTGACGACAGCTGCGTCGGCTCCTCCGGCCAGCGCCTCGTCTCGTACTAACGCGAGCTCAGCCGCAGTATCCGAGCTGTTTCAATGTTGAACGGCAGGAAACTGTCAAGAAATCGATCACGTACGAAAACTGGTTAATAGCAACCACAACTTTGATACCGAACTTGCGTGAATTCTGGATATGTTTGACCAAGTTCTTGCAACCCTCTTTCAAGATGACCAAGTCCTCTTTTGTATATGTTTCATGTAGAGGCTTGCCCGGTGTGACATCTGGTCCTCCACCGTGCATCTTCAACGCGCGCGTTGTTGCAACAATGACTACACCATCTGGCTTTAAACCGCTCACACGGCACTTGATATTGCAGAACTTCTCCATGCCCATATCGGCGCCGAAACCGCCCTCGGTGAGAACATACCCAACTCGGTCCGGAGAATCACCCTCCTCCGTGCCAGCGAGCTTCAGCGCAATTTGATCAGCGAGAATCGACGAGTTCCCGTGAGCAATGTTGGCAAAAGGTCCGGCGTGGACGAAGACAGGAGTGCCCTGTCAAATAGTTTAGTGGTCGGTTGAGGTCTGCTAGACAGCACTTGCCTGCAAGGTCTGCATGAGGTTGGGCTTGATCGCATCCTTGAGCAACACAGCAAGCGCCCCAGAAACACCAATGTCGTCCGCAGTGATGGGTTGTCCCTGCTTACTCGTAGCAACAACCATGGCACCCAACCGTGTCCGCATATCCTCCAGCCCAGTGGTCAATGCTAGAACGGCCATACATTCGCTAGCCACTGCAATGTCGAACCCGGTTTCGCGCTCGTGCCCTTGTTCTGCTGGCCCTTTCCCCACAATGATTTTGCGTAAAAAGCGGTCATTTGTGTCCATGACGCGGTTCCAAGTGATAGTGGCGGGATCGACATCCAAGCGCGCGAAGCGCGTTATTTCTTCGGGTGTCAGGTCATTTGGGTTAGTCTTGTCAATGCCGAGTTTCTGCAATCTCTTGAACATGAGAGGAGCAAATTCCCGCTTTCCTTTTTTCGTGGGGACCAACCGGGTGTATAATGCCTGCCAGCCACCCTTAGCATCTCGAGATCTTCGAGGGAGGTTGAGCTACTGACCTTGTCGGATTGAGTTGCCTCATGGAACATGCGAGCGTCCAAGGCAGCAGCTGAATAGAATTGAGATAGGAAGTAAGAAATAGCGAGTAGATATACCCAACAAATTGTTGGCGGCAGTCACGGCGTGAATATCACCAGTCAAATGGAGGTTGAACTAATGAGATAGTAAGCAATCATCCCTGGAAGCGATAGGCCATCCTACTTCATCCATAGGAATGACCTGACTGTAACCTCCTCCAGCAGCACCGCCTTTGATTCCGAAAGTAGGACCCTGACTGGGTTGCCGGACGCAAGCAAATGCTGGTCGACCCAGCTCCGCACCAAGAGCTTGAGCTAAGCCAATTGTGGTTGTCGATTTCCCTTCGCCCAAGGGTGTAGGGGTGATACTAAGAAACGGTAAGCCAGCTTCACCTAATCATGGAAAACAGTATACCCAGAAATCACGATATATTTCCCATTTTTGCGATGGGCTAATCGCTCGAGGACACTGAGCTCTACCTTGGCCTTATATTTGCCATAGCTTTCGAGCTCGTCGGGAAGCAGTCCGATTTCTAGCGCGAGGTCGGAGATACGCTTGGGAGTTTGTGCCATGGCAATTTCGATATCGCTGGGGACCTTTTCAAGAATGTTGAGCTTGAGAGGCTTGACTTTCCGTTGGCGCTGTTTTTCCCAGAGACGCTCCGCAGATTTTAATGTGTTTTCCATTAGCATGGCTACGGTCATTGGCCCGACACCTCCAGGGACGGGTGTGATATGGCTGGCGACCTCTGATGCTGAGGTAAAGTCTACATCGCCAACCAGTCTTTGCCCGGATTTTTTGGTAGAGTCTAGCGGTAGAATTGAGTAAAGACAAAGCTAGTCGACAATGAAGGGCAAACCCGGAATATAATTAATGCCAACGTCGATCACAACAGCGCCAGGTTTTAACCAGGATCCTTGGACAAATTGCGCCTTTCCGATTGCAGCGACGATGATGTCGGCATTTTTGATCTAAATGCAAGGGCAGGTTAGTAGTGCCGTTGAAGGAATGTCTCGTACGCACAATTGCCTCGATGTTCTTCGTCCGGCTATGACACTGGGTGACTGTTGCGTCGCGGTTACGGAGCATAGATGCCACGGGGCTTCCAACAATATCGCTGCGGCCGAGAACAACAGCGTTTGCGCCAGAGAGTGGGACATTAGTGGACTCGAGCAGGCGAATAACGGCGGACGGTGTGCATGGAGCAAACAACGGTTCGGAGGCGCGGGAAGACAAGTGACCTATGTTGTATGCATGGAATCTGTGTAGGGGAAGTTGCAGATTCGGACAATCAAGTGGGACATCGCGAACTTACCCATCGATGTCCTTCTCTGGGCTCACTGCCTCAGTTACAAGGCGCTCGCCCTCGGGAGTGACATGGTCACCGAGTGGGAGCTGAACGAGAATGCCGCTGACATTCTCGTTGTCATTGAGCTGTTTCACGGTCGCGATGACCTCTTCCACGGTGCTGGCAGCCGGAAGCGCGACATGATGAAATTCTATGCCGACTTCCTCTGCGGCCTTGGCCTTCATGCGAACATAAGTGGTAGAGTCTGGACGTTCCCCGGCCTGCACGATCGCGAGTTGTGGTTGAAAACGCGGATATTTCGCCTTAAATGAGCTGATTCGTGCTGCAACGTCTTCGCGCACTGACCTGAGAAGGTCAAGCGGATAAAAAATGCAGAAAAGACGTGTAGAATTGCAAGACGAACTTTGCTACGGCGGTACCATCGATGAGCTTCGCGGAGGACATGGTGCGATGCAATTGAGATATGATAGGCCTAAGCCTTGCGGCCATGTAATACGGAACTCCGGCACGGGCCAAGAGGGGTCCCATTCTTGGGCGACGAGTTAATTCTACGCGAAACAAACGAGTTTTGAAGGATTCAAACGAGTCATACAAGAAGGGACATTGAAATGGGTCATAACAAGTGTTTTTCCGTTGAAAAAATAGAACGACAAGAGAAGAACTCTCAGACTTTTCTCGCCACGGCCGAATGTGACCGACGTGACGCCGTCACTCCTCAGCCAAATTTTCTTTCACCAACCAACACTACCAACGATGAGCTCGGCGCTGGCCTCCATTGTGCGCCCATGTACGACTTCACTGTCGTGCAGGCTTCTTGCCAGCCGCTCACGCTCGTCGGCTGTGGTCCGCTATTATTCCGAGGACAGGCCTTCGTCTTCAACTCCAGCAGACCATGACCCAAAGGACGCTCCGGACGCTCCGTCTTCCTCCTCCGAGTCAGACATAAATCCAGCACTCGCAAAGGCTCAGGAAGAGGCAGCTGATCTGCTCGTATGTATTCTCTCTTTTCTCCGAAGTGTCAACCATTCATCCGGCGTTTCCTTTCCTCCAACAGGGCCGACTGCGTTACCTGCAGGCAGACTTTCTCAATCTCCAGCGGAACTCTGCTCGCGAGCGAGAAAAGACCCGCGATTTCGCCATAACGAATTTCGCCGCCGACTTGCTTGAGACTGTAGACGTCCTGTCACTGGCTCTCAAGTCTGTTCCGCAATCCGCCCTGACCGAGCCCACGCCGGTACCATCTTCTTCCGATGCACCCGCCTCGGAATCCTTACATGACACCCCGCCACCCCCGCCACGCACCAAAACCGCTGATGACTACCTCCGCGAACTCTACACCGGAGTCGAAATGACACAACGGCAGCTCTTATCGACGCTCTTCAAATACCACGTAAAACCCTTCGACCCCACCGGGGATCCCTTCGACCCAAATCGCCATGAAGCCCTTTACCAGGCTCCAATACCGGGCAAGACGTCCGGGACGGTCATCGACTGCCAGAAAACCGGATACACCATCCGGGACCGCGTATTGCGCGCTGCCCAGGTTGGCGTAGCGCAGGAGATACCTGGAGCAGCTGAGGAGGAGAGGATAGAACAGTCATCATAGTAATGATGGTCGTGTGAGTACCAATAATATTTTAGAGGGATGGCTAGAAGTAATGTAGCAGCCGTTAATCTAACGAATCTCAACTCCAAATTGTTCCTGTAGTCGGGACACGACTTGCGCCTGTACTTCGTTGGCCTCTTCATTTGATAAGGACCTGGCAGCAGCTCTAAACAAAAGGACCATACTCGAGAATTGAAAAGTATTCACCTGTCCATCGACCTATAATTTATTCTATAGCACAAACTTGTGCGGTTGGTTTTTGGATGGACGAAGTAGTCAAGCTACGGGTCGCGAAGTCGATTTCCGTAATCAAAGTCCCAAAATTGCGACTCACCTTTTTAACATCCTCAACGAGGTCGCCAGCAACGTCGCGTACGACATCACAAAAGTCATTTTCGTGCAGTGCCAAACCTTGCGCAGTCCAGAAGCTGACATCCTTGAAACAAGACGGATATTTAGAGTACGGTTGGAAGGTGTTGATCTCCTTGTCTTTGAATTGGGAAATGAAACGTTCGTCTGTGGACCAAAACAGTCGGATATCGGGGATGGAATAGAGTATCATCGCTATGCGCTCAAGCCCAAGGCCAAATGCCCAACCAATTTTGTTATGCACATCTAGTCGAGATATAATTCCAACTATTCCAGATATGACAGAGAAACGTACTGGCTGTGTCCAATGTCGCCTGGCGGACGACGCCAGAGCCCAGAATTTCGAGCCATTTTCCGCGGAAAAAAACCTCGACCTCGAAACTGGGGCTTGTAAAAGGAAAGTACGCCTCAATCCATCGTACGCGCAGAGGCGCGCCGCCGCCGGCTCCAGCTTGCCCACCAAAGAGCGTGAGCATCAGACTATTCAGCGACAGCTTCAGATTCTCCGCGACCAACATCGAATACGCGGGGTCGTGGGTCGGCTGGGACGGATTCGTCTCTGAAACATGAGGAACGTCCTCAATGACAATATTGGCCAACGCAAGCCGATGCTTCAGCCGCTCGTTATCTTCTATGACCTCCTTCATGCCCGACGCGTCGGCAGAAAAGATACGCGCGCCCTCCATCTGGTGAAAGATAGGATAATGACTGCCGTCGATCTCATCCCGTCTGTACACGTCGGCGGTGAGGAGCCATCTGTCTTCCCCGCGCCGGAAAACCTCTACTTCGTGCGCGGAGGTGTGTGTGCGCAGCATAAGGTCCTTGTTCACGTAGTAGCTGTCCGTGACGGCGCGCCCGGGGTGGTCTTGAGGGAAGGATAGCTCATCGAAATTTTTGTACGGCGAGACAAGAGGCGAGAGGGAGGACAGATGCGTAAAGTCTGAGTAGTGCGACTCAATGAGACCGCGAAGGGTGTTAAGTGGGTGCGAAGGACGCGTGTGGAGGCGCAGAGGAACTTTGGCTAGGATCGCTGGCGTTAGATTTGTTATGTTGTCAGTGGGATATGAGTCGCCGAGAATTTCAAGGTGAGTTGGGCGTCCATTTGCAAGGGCGGATATTCGACGGCGGATGCACTGGCGAGAGAAAGGCAGGCAGAGCTGCGATCGAAGCATAAACGCGCTTTGCACGCGTCAAAGTCAAAGTTATTGACTCATGTTGACGTTCTCGCAAAAATCTTTCATAGAGAGATCCGTGATGAGTGAATGCATTCAAAAAAACATTGAGACTATTCTACAACCCATGTTAAGTATTCGTTAAGTACCATAACTCGTCAGCCATTAGTATCGTAACGATCGTATGAAGGAGGAGGAGCGTAGCTCATTAACGTCAGGCGGATGAATAGAATGGGGGAAAGGGCGGTGTGAGGTAGCGCAGAGTGTACAAAAGAGGGAAATAAGTAAAGGAGGAAGAGACGTAAACAGGTCACCAGCCGCCAAACCATCCGCGCGCAGGCCGCCGTGCTGCCTTTGGTGATCGGACAACAGTGACGGTTTTTAGTCCGTCGTCGACATCTTGCTCGGTGATAATCTCGACAGCGGTCGTTCGAGGACTCTCAGCGATAGATGAGGGGTCAGCTGGCTGCGGTGAAGGGAAAGCAGCTCGCCGAGTGTTGGCTGGCGCGGGGACAGTGACGGTCTGGACTATTGTTTTCGTCTCGATAGGGAGTTCAATAGGGGGGAGTTGCGAGATCTAGAAACATGAGTCAGTTAGACGCGTAAAAGGAAAGACGACGTCCAGGAAGGTCGACCACGGCGCACGAAGAAAAAAACGTGTGCTGCACGTGGAGGTCGCGCATGATCGACGGTGACCGATCCGCGGACCCAAATCGACAAGGGGACAATGAACAAAATGAAACCGTTGTCCCCCAAGCCCGGACGAAGGAGGGGGAGGGGATGGGAGGGATACGGACAGTACAAGAAGATAAAAAGAAACATGGGTCGTCCTCCTTCGTCTCAAAGCTCGGAACGGCGCGGGAGGGGCGGCGGTACCTTGGCTTTTCGTTTTGGTTCGTACACGTACTCCTCCTCAACAGTTTCGGGGTTGTCGCTGCCCAATGCGCTGAGATGATAATCAGATCAAGAAAACAATGCCAGGAAACAATGAGGATTTACATGAGCTGCTCCATGATCCAGCTTTCGCGTCTCGACGCGTCGTGTTCGCGGCGATTAACGCTCTCTTCCCGCTTGCTGACATCGCGCTCGCGTTCGGTGATACGTAGCTCACGATCGAGAATCTCGTCAGCGCGACCACTTGTCCAACCAGGAGGTGTGAGGGAATCCTCCTTCACAATCTCTTTAATGATGGTCTGTATCGGGGGAGCGATGGTCTCGAAGACGGTCGTTGCGGCACACGGGGCGCAGAGATTGGGGGAAGCAACGCCGCCGGGAGTGCCAACGAGAAGCTCAGCCTCGCGGCGAGCAACTTCTGCCTCACGCTGAGCGACATCGCGCTCGCGCTGGATCAGAGCCTGGGTGCGCTTCGGGGAAAGATAACCAAAGACGCCCGCGGAATTTGAGCCTGTAGCTTCGGTGGCTGGGTCAGCGTTGTACTGGCGGGGCAGGGAGAGCATGACTGCGAGCCCCGCGAGGACGAGAGATAGGACGAGGAGGAGGGTTGTAGAGGAGATTGTGCGGTGGTGATGGTGTGAGCGATCTCTGTCGCTGCGGTGGTGGCGGTCACGATCGCGGTCGCGTTCGGTGCGTTCATGGTGGGTAGACGAGGGTTGGGCCATCCTGACGCTTACTGAAGAGCTGGGCGACAAGGATGTAGCAGTTGTGCGGAGGATAGACGTGATGAAAGACGCGGGGGGAACGACGAAAGGGAGGGTAGCGCGCAGAAGGGGGATAAAGGCAAAAAGCAAACAGCCAACTTGCCCAAAAGTCAACCTTTGCCTCTGTTTATAAACGTGATCTCGAATGTGACTATGTCACACTGTCACAAACACCCCTTGTCCATTGTGTTAACTTTTTCACAATGGCCCTCAGACGACGCGCAATGAACAATGCCTCGACGTCGACTTCGACGCCAGATACCCCCAGCACCCCCCAAGACGCGTCGCCCATGTCGCCTTTGCCTCCTCTTCAGTTGCCACTGACACCCCGCAACCGCGCCTCCATCTTTGTAGACCGTTCCCCAGCTGCAACTGCTTCATCCTCCTCCAATTTTCCGTTCGATTGGGATGCAGCTAGAGCTCGTAGACCTGCTCCGTACGCGACCCCACAGTCTAGCGCTAAGAATTCACGTCGCAGCTTGGCTACCCCTGGCGTCGGCACACCCCTCCGGAAGGGCGTCGTTCGCAAGAAAGGCTTCTTCGAACGGTAACTTGAGTTCTGCCTTTTGGTCTTTCTTTGAAGTATAACCGTTTTCGCAGAGTCACTGCTCTTCCTTCCCAAATTGCCTTTCACATCCACATGTTCCCAGCCAACGTCCCTCTTCCCAAACCTCAAACCTCGGCTTGGATCATCGGAGGAAGTCTCCACTTCCTGCACTTCTGTGTCCGTGTAAGCCAGATCCGTCAAGTCCCAGACTCTGACCTCGGCTGGGAAGACCTCTATCACGAGGGCGAGGGGCACTCTTGGTTTGACTGGGTTCGTCCTGTTACACAGTCGTTACACCCCGTATTCATCTATAATACAGACAGTCCCGATGACCGTGTTTCTTCTCGCGGCCGCCGTCCTCAACACAATCTACCTCTTCACCCGCATCAAACTATACCGCCTCCACCTCAGACCAGACCCTGTTTCATCGCCAAACGCAAAATTCGTTGCCGCGCAGCTCGATTTTCAACCTCTCGAACCTCCGCCCCTCACAGCGCGCCTACGCAAAGCTCTTTGGTACGGGTTCTCTGCCTCGTGGCGATTCCTCCTCGGGATGCAGCCGCCCGTGTACAACCCCGCGCCGCCACCAAAGACTGCGCGTGTGCAGCAGCTCGAAGTGTGGACGCCCAGCGAGCTCGAGCTAATGTTGTTCAATGTTTATTCACCGGCACATGCATTCCTATGGATGGCGACCGGCTCGTCGAACTGGATGATCATGATATTTATTATGGGTCTTGTCGGGGCCCAGGTATCTATTCTCTTCTGTATCTCTGTTTCGTCGACTTGTCCTCACTATTGCGAAGGCCAATGTGATGACTCACACGTACAAGATGTTGTTGAAGGACAAAGAGATCATTGCGGCGGAGGTCATGAATGAATACAACTCCGGGGTATGCATATTTTCGCTGCAACACCGTCTCTTTGTTGACGACTTTCCCAGTTCGTATACCCGCGAATAAATCCCGTCAGGAAGGATGTGGCGGTAATGACACACCAATCAGAGGTACATTTTTAGTTGACTGTCCCTGAGAATTGTCGAGAATCTGACCCTGCGCTTAGGTAGTTAATGTATGGGAAGATTGATGGGCACAATGTATAGAGACCTGCAATATACATTTTTAAACATTCCGCCTCGTGGCTTGATAGCAGAACGAAAGGAAAGCTTAAACTGCGGGGTATAAAAGCAGACGACCAAGTTCGAGCCGATCCATGGGTTTAGACCAACAAAGTCCATCGAGCACAGAAGACGCGCGGCTGCCGATTCAAAGGTACAGTTCTTGACCATCCTCGTCGGCTGTCAGCCACCATGAATATGCCTGCAGGCTCATCTCTCAAGGTGCTTGCCTAGTGCTCGCTGTGCGTGAAGGGGAAGACACCCTGTTGTCGCTGAAGAACAATGACCCCCTTGGCTACCCCTCCAGCATGGAATACATCCTACAAAAGGCTCATGTAGACAAGGCCAGAAGGGCTTTGGATAAGGTTAGCGCGCGGCTCGCTGCGCTGCCACATAGGTTTATCGCCGCCGTCGACGTGGAGGGGTCGTTGGAACCGCTGCGAACGGCGATGAAGGCACATCGTGCGGAGCTGGATGCGTTCAGGGAGTTTTGTGACGCGTATCGTCCGCCGTCGCCGCGTGAAGACGGTGAGGTACATCCGCGAGTAGACAGGCTGTTGTCTGAGGTGCAGGATGCTGAGAATCGGGTTGAGCGGTTGGCGTATAAGGTGGAACGACTGCAAGAGCGACCGGAGGCGCTTGACGTGCGTATGTCGCTCATTCTAGATTGCGTTTGATTACGAGTGAAATAGTTTCGTCGCAGGATGGAGGTGCTAGATGCGATGGATCGGGAGCACTCGGCTGCGTTTTCGAGGGCGATGAACGGTGTGGGATTTGGAGAGCTCAGTGCGGAGGGACAGCGGGTTGCGGTACAGCAGCATGTGTTGAGAGTGGTACGAGATACAGTAGATTGGATGGTCGAAGGGCGGGGGTCAGATAGGCGGGTTGATGGATTATTCTGGCTAGAGGCGCTGGGTCAATGAGTTGTGCTTTGTCCAAGTACATTGATTGTAATTCTGCAAAGAGTTG
The DNA here is from genome assembly GCA_037176885.1 of Favolaschia claudopus. Classification (NCBI taxonomy): domain Eukaryota; kingdom Fungi; phylum Basidiomycota; class Agaricomycetes; order Agaricales; family Mycenaceae; genus Favolaschia; species Favolaschia claudopus. Next base: position 228,933 of record JAWWNJ010000055.1, on the reverse strand, counting down.
TTTGAGACTTCTGATTCTGTTACTCGTGTGTGTCTAACCATCACCATGGTGGACAAGTATAATACCAGGTGCTTCGTGCGTCCCTGCCAGTCCGGTTCTTTTACGTTCAATCTCATAGCGTTGACTAGCACTTCGACAACGATACTGGCAAAAGAGTGAGCAACGGCTTCCATTCAGACGCCTGCCGCTTCGCGCATCCAGCAGACAGTAACTGGGACCAAGCCCGCCCCGCCGCCCCCTCCCGCATAAGACAACGAGACTTCACTCCTCCGCGCCGTCATTACGACTCTCAGTCTGCTGCTTACACCCATCCACGCTCGAGGTCGCGCACGAGAAGCCATCGGTACTCTCCTGAACCAAGCGCAAGGAGGGAGCGGAGGGAGCCAAGTGAAGACCGCAGGGGAAGAAGAGATCCCAGCGTAGACCGCAAAAGAGGATCAAGCATGGACCGCAAAAGAGAGCCAAGCATGGACCGAAGTAAACCGCCGCCACTGCCTGTGGTTCTGCCTCCGCCTCTGCCACGGCCGCCTCCAGTACCTGCCCCAATGGCACCACCTCCGCCACCCGCTCCGCCGCCATCATTGACGCGTCCAGACCCCCCCGCGCCAGCCTCACGAGAGCCTGAGCGGAAGGTTATGTGGGATCAAATTTTACCGTGAGTCGCCCTTCAAATCCATTCCAGTAGGCGGTACCCCTCGTGGGCCCTTGCCTTATTATTATTATTACCCTGCACAACTTTTGATGTATCCCGATCAGTCTGTTTGCCAACTGCGTCGACCTCCGCAAAGGTCTCCAAGATGCCCAGACCGATCTTTCCGACTACGAGCGCATGCTCGAAACCCCACGTTACACCTCCCTCTGCACAGACGCCGAACGCGAACGCGTCGACGCAGAGCGCGTGCGTCTCCAAACGGTTCTCGATGCCAAGAAAACGGATCTGAAAGCTGCTGTCGATGCCCTCAAAGCTACCTCTTGGTGGCCCGTAGGCCCTGAGTGGGATAATGCAGACAAGTACAACGAGCTCATCGAGTACGCCAAATCACTGAAGCAACTTACGGAGGGCGTCTACGAGACATATGTCACAAAGAAACAGAATGTTCCCAGTAATGCAGCCCCACCGCCACCCCAGGCTTCTTCGGACGCGAACGATAACCGCCCCCTCAAGCGCCGACGCGTCTCAGATGCTGCTGAAGTGTCCGCACCTCTAAACGCCATCGACGTTACCGAGTTGGAGCAGATGCGCGACCGCACGGATAAGCTCAACGACCTCATCCTCGATCTTCAAAATGACGTTGTTGCGCTCGATGACTCCACTAGACAATTGGTCGTTGACGAGGTTGAGGCGCGTATGGAGGAGCTAGCGCTTGAGGTTGGGGAGGAGGGCACACGTGGGGGCGGCAGTAAACCTGAAGAGCTACAGAAGGTCGAGCAGACGTTGAACAAGACGACGCAAGACATGGGTGTCGTGGCGGGCGAAATTGCCAACCTTATGGCCGAATCAGAAACGTTCCGTGCGCAGACTGAGGCGTTGAAGGCTGAGATGGAGCAGCAGCAGAAACAGATTGCAGCGGTAAATCTTTCGAGACTTTTCTTTGGGGAAGGGCATATTCTAATTGCCTCTCTTTCTTTCACTCAGTTAAAAGAACAATTCGAGGTCATTGAAAAAACAACTATGTTTGATCAAGAGGCCCTCGTAGCACTCATTGCGGCGTTTGACAAAATTCAGCCCCCGTCAGCCCCACAACCCAGTCCTTCCTCCGCATCCACATCCGCACCCCCACCTACCTCCGCCCTCATCCCGAGCACCTCATCACTCCCCGTTGACTTCATCATGACCACAATTGACGAGCCCATCCGCGACATCGTACAGTCAATAGTCCGCCCGCTCGTCGATGACCTTGGGCGGGATCTCAAAGAGAAGATTGCGCAACAGGAGAAGGAGACTTATGGGCAGCTTTGGGGGCAGGTTGGGCTGACGCTCAAAGTTGTCGAGGCGGTAAATAAGGCCACGATGCCAACACCTGGGTCAGACCCCGGAGCGCAAACCTCAGTGGCTCCATCTTGATTTTGTTCTGTACACGATATTCATTGTATTCATTGTTACAAGGCACACCTACATATCATTCTCAATCTCAGCGTAGTGCAAGCAATTCTGTAGCCAATATAAAATTTGGGTTTGTAAAGAGGCACACATTATTAGCTTCGTCAGTAAGTAGATTTAAAGAACCGTCACAATGAACCCATGCGTGAATGGCTGTCCAATCGTTACGTCCAGCACCTTCGTGCTCTTGTTATACGATATCGACTGTTTCTTCACCGGCAGCCCGTTAAGCAAAACGGTGAGTGGTGCCTTTCCGACGTTCAAGAACCGTACACGGGACGTATTCACACCCGTCTTGCACCCAAAGTGACCTGTCACAGTCAGCGTGTTGAACTTGTAGTTCAATGACACCTCCGTCGTGGCCTTTTGGGTCACGGATACTCCATCGTCGATGTACAGGGAGCCCGATGCCGACCCGTCTGTCCCCGGGGCGACGACAAACTCAAAATCAGTCTCGCGCAATTCTGAAGTTGTCATGGTCGATTTAGCGCGGAGAGGGAGAACCGAACCGCCTTTGATGTATACGGGGATCTCGGTGTAGGAGACGTTGTTGAGTTGCACAAACGCGCCATGCCCTTGGATGGGGGCGAGCGTGAGGAAGTCGTAGAAGATGTCTCTGGGCAGATATATAGAGACAGAGGTTCCCTCTTCGGCCACGGGTGACACCAGGACAGAGTCGCCGAACAGCCACTGGTGCTCGAGCGCGTAGGTTGCGGTGTCTTTGGGGTACTTGAACCAGAGGGGACTAACGACTGGAGTACCTTGAAGGCTGGCTTTGTGGAAGGCGGTGTAAAAGTAGTCCAGGAGACGATAGCTGGGGCAGAAGGGTCAGCGAATATCTTTTTACAGAAACATCGAGGCTTACCGAATATCGAGTGCGTTCTGGGCAGCCGTCGTAGTCAGGGCCCAGCGGAAGAATTCCTGCGAGATACTGGTATCCCCATCTGTTGATTGTTAGGCATGGATACAGAGCGCCAGAAGATGAAACGCACTGTGCTATCAGGGGGTTAGCCAGAAGTACCGGATAATAAATATACAAGACGCACATTGCGCATGAAGGGATAGAATGCTCCCAGCATAGCCCATCGCGAGCAGAGATGCTCGGTGGTATTGTCAGCTGCGAGAGGGTAGGTTCAGTCGTTTTCGTGATATAATGTGGTTGCGTCCACAAACCATAACCGCAGATATCAGCGCCGACCATGGGCACCTGGTAGATCGTCGCCATCCCGAGCATACCCGCGATAGACCTCCTGTAATGGTCCCAAGTGCTGAAGTTGTCCCCGAGCCACTTTCCGACGTGCTTGCCTGCACCAGCGAACGTCGAACGCGTGATGATTAATGTGCGAAGCCCGGGTCGACGAGCAGCCATCGCGTTGTGAGTGGCGACGGACATCATCGTCCCGTACAGATTGTGAGTATCGTATTCAGTCAGATTGTTCGCGTGGACGGTGTCGGTGTAGGCGGTCTTGCTGGAGAGATTTCCGCCTGGCGCAGCGTTGTTGATGGAGTACTCCGGCGTCAGAAGATCTCTCTTCGCGAGACTGCGGCCGCGAACGGGAGGAGTGTTCACAAAGAGGGGAGCATCGGGAGGGGGAGGGCCAGTGCTTCGGGGAGGAGGGAGTGCTTGCTTTTTAGCTTGCTCGAAGGGGTTGTCACACGGAAGGTCGCAGAACTATAGTGCGTTGAGGAGTATTGTTCGGTTAGATCAAGGCAAGAGCTTACACTAGACGGCTCATTCATGTCAATCCATGCCCCGTCAATATCCAGGCCGGCCTCCGGATTGTAGAACAGTTCGAATTCATTATTCCAGTAGCTGATGAAACAGTCAGTCAACCGGGAATGGTAGGAAACAAATTACAAACTCTTGAATTTTCGGCGAAAACCAGTCCTAATGGATAGTGGTTAGCATGTTAGCCAAATGAGGAGTTTCAGTGTTGCATACAGGGTAGACAGTCACACCTGAAAACAGGACGTTGAGAGGCTGTTTAGATGGAAAGGCAATGATTATGTACCTGGCCAAACCAATCCAAGATGGGCACTTCCATTGGCGTTCTTGAGCCAGATGTCATCCGCAGTGCCGCGGTCGTAGGGGCCGTAGTTTTCATCGGGAGTATATGCAACCGCCGGATCCGTCATAACGACTACGAGCAAGCGTCAGCATCTGGCATAATTGCGTCGAGAAAAAATGGGCTGACTAAAGCGCTGGGTTTGGCCATGGAGATATTCAACAATTTCGCGCATCTTTTTCAAGGGGAAGTAGTCGGGCTCGAGTGTGAATATGCGACGGCGGTCCATATAGTCAATGTCAGTCCACATGGTCTCCAGAGGAATCTTGGCAGCGGAGTAATTGGAAATCACATCCGCAACGTCGATGTAATCTGAGCATCGGGATTTGGGAAATTTTCGGCGATAGCAATTGCAAGACATACTGTTATATCCAAATCTACATTGGTGGAAGCCAAAGGACCAGTAAGGCACCTCGGCAGGAGTTCCAACAATCTCAGCGTATTGCTTCGCAGCTTGGGTGGGGTCCGTTTGACTTCCCGCAAGGAAGTAGAAATCGAGGATTCCTCCAATGACATTGTACTCCAACGCGCCTTTGGTGAGTTTGATGTCCATCCCATTCGAGTTCAAAAGCAATACGGCATGCGTCCCCGTTGACCTGTGCTCAAAATACACGGGATGGTTGCCATACCTTGGAAAACATCAGTTCATTCCTTCTCGACAGCGAGTGACAACTGACAAGTTGCTTCCAGTAGGGACCCCATAAGCATCCCTGGACCACAGAGTGAGTGTGGTGTTGTCGGGGTTGAGCCTGAAATCGTTGGTATGCTCTCCGAGACCATAAATGTTTGCGTTGGCTGCAAGATTGGTCTTGACGCGGAGGTATTGAGGTTCAAAGATGATGGGGTGCGAAGCGGTGGAGAACAAGACTTCGTTGTTGGACGTGCGCTGGATAGCAAAACTGAACGGAGAAGTCGTATAACTGAACTTGATCGCAGCCGTTTTAGGATTGACTGGGTGCGCGCTGGACGGGCGCGGCAAAACTGATTCTGGAACTTCATAGCGAGCAGAGCTTGCGTCCGTTATTTTGACGTGAATACGGGTCGCTGTTAGGAAACCTTGAGAAAACATTTTGGTGGTGTAGTAACAATACACTCACTCGTTTCATACACAACCTCCAAGGACAGCGATGGAATGTCGGTGCCATAGACATTGCATGCCTCGCCAGCAAGCTTGAGGGACGCGGTCAGGGTTCCTCCATTGACCTTTACGTTGCTTGCTGTATACCCCGGACAGGCGTCGAGGACTGCAGGATCAGGAGTTGTCCCTGCAAGGACGCGACCTAGGAGGAGGCTACCGAAAAGAACGCGAGCAAGCATCCCGGTTGATAGAGCCGTGCTGGGAGCTGGAGACGCGCAGAGGAGTTACAAGGGCTTTATGTATTCTGTTGCTTGACATTATTCTGGCGAGTTCAATTGTCGAAGCATCTGCTGACCGACGCTTCCATGCGACCCCACCGCGTACCATCACCGTCTTGTGCCGATCTTGATCATCCTTCGCTGGAATTTGCCATTTGGTACGCACAGTGTAGTCAAGAACTGGTCAAGACGGCGAAGCCGCAAAGGTTATGTAGTCTGAGTATAGTACTCTGGAGACTGGAGTAGACTTGGGCGCTGTTGGCAACAGCAACTAAATGCGTCACTGACAGTTCCTAAAAACACGGGCTTGGATTGCCTTGGTGCGGCTCGGCCAACGTATCCTGGGACAGCGGAATGTTTCTGAGTCTGAGTCTCCATCTCCACCACTGAATTCCATCCTTTGCTGCTTGGTTAGAATAATATGCTCGCTGTACTCGCTGCTCTTGCTTTCCTGCGTCCAGTCTCTGCACAATCGCTCTCTGCGTCTGATATTGCTGTCGTAACTCAAAATTTAGCCACAGGCGCGCAGCATAGGTCTTTTTGCTAAAACACAGTCCCCACCGTGCTGGTACTCATATATATCGCTCATAGTTGGGAACTCGGAACCCGTGCTCAAGCATTACTCAATTTGAACGTCCCAAACTTTTCCGTATTTACGACAACGGGGTTGCCGCCTCCGACCTCCGTTCCATCAAACACAACCTCTGCCATTGCCCCTGTGTTCTCTATTGCACACAATGTCGTCACAAAGTTGAACGCGTCTTCTGGCCCAACACCTCTTATTGTCGGCGATGGCGCTGCTGGGGACCCCCCATCTATCGGTGTCGCCGTCCTGCTGGCCAACTGGACAGGACAAGGATCTGGTATTCATCGTTGTCTTCATATGCTAGACACAGTCTGAATCGCTTTCAGATGGAACAGACTATGCAAAGGCAGCACTGAACCAGCTCGATTACACTCTCAATGTCGTCCCCCGAACGCCAGACGGAGCCATTTCCCACCGGGCGGCCCAGGTTCAATTATGGTGCGCGCTTCCACGGTCCTTAACTTAGACATTTGTCTCAATTCGCTGTAGGAGTGACTCGGTGTACATGGTCCCGCCATTCCTCGCGTATTATGGCCTCCTCACCGGAAACACGACCCTGATGGACGAGGCGTACAATCAAATTAAGCTGTATAGAAACTACCTGCGTGACAGCCACGCCAACAACTTGTGGCAACATATCGTGCTCGGGACTAGTGGGCAAGACACAGGCAACGATTTCGGCCATTGGTCCACGGGTGAGGCGTTTTGGTCGTCTTCTTCGTGCGCGGTGCTCAACCGCATCTACAGGAAATGGTTGGGCTGCAGCTGGAATGCTACGAGTCCTTGCCACGATGAAGAACTCTCCGTTTAGCAAGAGTTTTTCAAGCCAACAACGCGATCTGGGTAACTGGGTGAAAGAAATTCATAGCGCAATGTTTGCTCATATAGTTCGTCTTCTATCTTGAATTCTTCGAGTACATCTTGTTCACATCCCCTTCTTTTAGGATAATACGAACATCTTCACGAATTACGCTGACCAACCTATATCTACGTCGGGAATGTTTTACGACGCCGCTTCCACAGCCCTCATTGCGAGCACTGTCTATCGCGCGGCACTTTTGATTAACGACCACAGTCACCTCCCGAACGCGGAAAAATGCCGTCAAGCCCTGTTCGCGGCGCCCTCCAATTCATCATCCAACTTGGCACTCGTAGGGCGGGCTCCCGGTGACAACAGCACCTCGTCCGCCAGCCACAATTCTGCCTCTGCGTCTGCTTCCCAGAGCCATGTCAGCAGTTCTAGCTCGGCGAGCGCCACCGCGCCCGCAACGAGCCCCAGTGCTACCACTGCACCGATCAAACAACTTGCACACTTTTCAAACGATGGGTGGTTACAACCAGTTGTGAATCCTAACCAGTTCGGTGTACAAGGTTCCAACTCACCCGAAGGCCAAGCCTTTGTGTTGGAACTCCAGGCGTCCTACAATGAGTGGGTCGCCGCTGGCTCACCTGGCGCCAATGCTGCTCGGAGGACAGCCGCGACGGCGGGGTGGGCTTCGGTTGTAGGGTGCATTGGGCTTGGCAGCCTGCTGCTTTTCGTCTGATGAGCTGCCGCGTATAAACAGCAGCGTGTTTGTTTCTCCCCATTTCGTGATATGTGGACGGGACAATATGTAGTGTATAATTCTCGTGGACTGCATACCTATAATACTAGACATGGGCCGGGGAAAATATCAATTGTGATCCAAGTTAACTGTTCCTGGACGGACGATTCGACTATACACAGGACATTGTTGCGATTTTTTCCGCGAGATCTAGTGCTGCTTGAAAACATTTCTTCCCTGATTGCGAGGTGGGGGAAGAACGCCCAGATGTTATAAAAGCGTTCTAGATATTATACCGATATATACTAAGGTTGAGGAGGCATGCCCATTTCCTCTGGCGTCAAGGAAGAAGACTCTATCATGACACCCACCCCTACCTTTGCGCCGGCCTGCGAAAGCAAATACGTCAACGAATGGAAGCAAGCGACGGAAAACGAAGACCGTACCTTGAAGTGGTCAATCTCACCCGCTATCAAGAACGCAAAGGTAGGCGTAAAACGCTGTTCAAGCAGCGCCGAAACCTTGCCCGTCGAGTCCAGCTGCGCCCTGAAGGTTGCTAACCGGAGATCGTATTTTGCACCAATTGTCGTGATAGCTTCCCGCCGATTGGGCATGGCAATGAGCTGGAGGTCGGCCGCAACCTCGACCTTCTCGCTCAGTTTCTGCCAATACGTCGCCTGTAAGACGCCAAGACCCTGTGTTTGCGCAGTTGCAATCCAGTTCTTTTCGGTGCCGGTGATTTTGGCGAGGTATGAAGAGGACATTTCGGAAATGTCGGGTGTTGGTCGTTGAAATACGGTTTCGATGCCCAACGCGACGTTTTTGGTGATGGACTGGAGGTAGCTGCCTACATAGATTCCGGTGCCATCGGTGGGGGAAGGGTTCATAGCTTTGGCGTTGAGACTGTAGTCCAAGCCTTGGTAGTCGTGTTCGAGTTGTATCATGTTGTGACCAGCTTGTTGTGATAACTGGAGTAATGTTATAGGCGCGATTTTTGCGACGCGAGAAAAGCTGCCCACCTGAGCTTGCAATTTTGTAACGGCTCCCGTCGTCCAACCATAATTGAACCGACCGCTGACGTTTCCATCGTGGTCAACACCACCTTGCATGAAGACCTAACAAAGTATGAGTTGGAGGAAATGACTGTTGTCGATGGAACAGGGCTACCTGACTGCTACCAAATATTGCGCCGAAGTTATATGACGAGGGAGCAGTCTGGGAGCCTAGAGCAAACGAATGGGTGACCTGGAAGAGAGGATTCATAGAAAGGCTCTTGGTCAAGTCGGCGCGAGCTCCATCGAAGATAAAGTTGGACAAATGTGTCGCTGTAAAAGTAGAGAGAGAGAGATTAGAGTGGGGAATAGCTTAGACGCGCGAAAGACAGACTTTTCGTCTCTTTTTGGAGATTTTCGACTGTGCCTGGGGCAGGGAGGCCTAAGTCTGCTCTCCAAAAGGCAAACCTGTCGTATGCATTGAAGAGCGGGGAAATGGGACTGAAGTGAAGTAGAAGTTCAAAGGTCGAGTGATAAAATAAGCCTTAAGAAATACCTAAAGTAGGAGTGCCTGAGAGATGGATAGGTGTCGAGGAGACTCTCCTTGACCGGCAGCGGTGGTGACGACGCCATCGCCAACCGTCGTGAACAAGAAAACGCGAGCGCAAAACAGAAAGTTGAGTGTTACGTCTGTGACACAACTGTCACACTTTGCCTCCGTGCCGTGCCGAACACCAGCGAACACCTTTGGTGGGAAGGTGGCGGTGCAATTTGACACGTCAAGTGGAATGGACGGCCTGGGCGGAAAATTCTAGTCAATGAGTATTATTATTGACTTTTTCTTGCCACAAATTTGAACTACGCATAACGCGACATCTCATACTTCAATGCCCTGTCCTTTCTAATTTTTGCGGTCTCATGGAAAAACATTCCAAATCGGGAACTCAACGCCAAATCCCAAATCGGGAAGGAGGTCCCCAGTGTCAGCGGCTGATTTCGGAATGTTTTTCGAGTCACAGACTGGTTGTGAATCGAACTACTGGAACCAATGGCGCGCTTCTCGCTCCCGTGAGCTCGCAGTGAGAAGAAAGCTACCCCAAAACAGCCACGGATTCTCCAAAGTTCTACATTCCCAGTCTCAATATCATCCCGGTCTTTGGACAACCCAGTCCACTCACTGGACAACCGGAACCGGGCAAGTCGTCAACGTTAACGCGCGTCAACAGCCGCCAGATCCATCATTCACGTGCACGTGGTGATAGATTTATTTCTCCTCCGCTTGCCTCTATCTCCACTTCTCTCTGTCCTCTCGTCTCTGCCAGCGCTGCAAGGGAAGCGCTCTCGAAGCCTTGAGCAATGATGATAGCTCAACTGCGATACGTTTTCGTTGCGCTCGCTGTCCTCATCAGTTTGCACTATCTCTTGAGCTTCACAAACGAGAGCTACAACAACGCAACCTCTTTCAATAACTTCAAGGACCAGTTAACCGGTGCTGCTGGCAGCAATGTCCCGGTGAATCATGGTGCTACTGGCAACTCCCCGCCGCACGACGGGGCCAACAGTGCACCATCGCATGCCGCTCAAGGCGCTAGCAATTCACACGGGGCAGTCGGCGGCGATATACCGCTTGCGGAGGCGCCGTCCAAGGCACCTCCGCCTGAAGACTATTACGCCGAGAAAAATAAAACATCCCACTCCGCCGATGGACGCAAAGCACAGGCCGTCTTCGTGATGCTTGGTATCCCTCGTCCAATTTCGCATGCGTAGTGTCCTGACGGTGTCTGCAGCCAGAAATGGCGACGTAGAAGGTGCCGTGAGCAGCGTAAAGCAAATGGAAGATCGGTTTAATAAACGGTTTAATTACCCTTATGTGTTTCTGAATGAGGAGGAATTTTCCGAGAAATTCAAATCGCAAGTCGCTATCGTCGGCCGTTGTTCGTTCATATCAGTAATATCATTCTTTAGTCGAATCAGGGCCGTGACGAACAGCCCGGTGCAGTTTGGGTTGATTCCTCATGATCATTGGTTCCAACCAGATTGGTATGTTTTGTGCGATAATGTTCAGTGAGGTACTGAACCCGGTGATGACAGGATTGACGGTAAGTGGTACCCGTTTAGTCTAGTAGTATAGACTTCATCGAGCGTAGAGACAAGGGCTTCCGCTGCTCGAGCCGAAATGCAGAAAAACAATGTCATCTACGGAGGTACCTGTCCCGTTTCAATACTTCCTCTCACGTCTCAAAGTGCCGCTATGGATCATAGGGAGTCTTCCGTACCGCAATATGTGCCGTTTCAACAGTGGATTTTTCTATCGCCATGAATTGCTGAAGCCGTTCAAGTATTATTGGAGGTATGAAATTTCCGTCTTTTCGTTAGGCATCTCCTGATCTCCCCGTCTGCAGAGTCGAGTGAGGCAGCCTCTCAGTTTGAATAACAGGCAGTATCTCATATCTCTGTAGGCCAGACATCAACCTCTTTTGTGATTTAGGCAAGCAGCTGCTCCTCCGTGTTGTCCCCAGCCTAACCAGGTTGCTTAGACTACGACCCTTTCCTTTTCATGCAAGATCACGACAAGAAGTATGGTATGTGAAATAAATTCCGTAGCAGCTACTGGTGCTCATAGATACCGAAGCTTTCACAATTTCGCTTCCGGAGTACGAAACCACCATTCCAACGCTGTGGGCTGCCGTCAAAGGTGGGTCGCCCAATTGTTCGTTGATAAATTCTGACCTTCCGGGTAGAATTCACCAATGCAAACCCCGGCCTCGTCTCTCGCGACAACGCAATGGACTTCTTGTCAGATGATGGAGGGGAGACGTACAATAGATGCCATTGTGAGTGACTTTGGCGATTTTTATTCTCTGACCCTGCTGATGCCCCGAAGTCTGGAGTAACTTTGAGATAGCAGACCTGGACCTTTGGAGAAGTGAAGCATATGGCAAGTTCTTTAATTTCTTGGACGAGAAAGGCGTACGTAATCTATTTTCGGTTGTTTCTCACGTTGACAAATGTCTTCCAGGGATTTTATTATGAGAGGTATGTGCTCAAACTAATGTCGCGCCCTATCTGACGTCCTATATGGGTGGGGAGATGCTCCCTGTAAAAAATTCGTGTTTTTCTCTGCGTTTTCCAAGCTAACATGAACTTCGACTCGATTTTAGTGCATTCGTATGTTTTTCCGGTCATCATGCATTCTGAGGTTTCCGCTGATCGTATTTCAGCATTGGGGCTAGCCTATTCGCTCGTAAAGACCAGATTGTAGGTTCTCAAGCTTTCTCACCGTTATTTGTACTGATTCTCCGTCCTTTATAGCACTTCTTCAACGATATCGGTAAGTTGTTTGGGACCTAACGCATACCCGGAGTATAAATTCTGTAGGCTACCGGCACGAGCCGTTCCAACACTGTCCTCAAGGCGACGCCCATACGAAAGGGAAGTGCTGGTGCGACCCGGAGCAGAATTTTGGTATGTGTTTGATGGGATCACTTTTCCTTGTACAACTAAGATCCTCTCCCTCCTTCAGATTACGAGTGGTATTCATGGTCAGCTGTTCTTATACCACGATTATCTGTGTCGACGCTAAACATGGACTCAGCCTCAAGAAGTACGACGCACTATTTAAGAAATAAATGGTATGCGTGGGGTATTCGTGTATCTATACATTCGAGGGAGCGCGTTGTGTTGTACTATAATTTATCAGAACAGGTTGGCAGGGTGCTAACAAGTTTGATTCCATTGCGGATTCGGAAGCAAACCATACTGCAAAAAAAAAAAAAAAAAAAAAAAAAAAATCAACTCCATCTGACCGAAGGTTGAAGCTGGAGCGGCTGAAGCTTGTTGCCTGAAGCTGAATCTTCCATTTGCCGCCTGTTCGTAGGCTCATGACCACCCTGCGTACCTTTGCAAGGGGAACATCATCCCAGTATGCACTTGGCAAATCTGTCCCATCCAAAATTTGCATTTCGAAGGCAGACTGTTTACGAGCTTAGTCTCTTCAATCAAAACACCAAACTACTTTCAAATCTAGAACTTTTCATATTCAGAGATGCTCAAGGGCAAGACCTTGGAAGTTGGAGATCCCATCCGTTGCGCACTAACGATCTCAATTACTTATATTCGTCGTTTGTTGAAAAGTATGATATGAACCGAAACGAGGTGAGTCGGTAGTCGCGAAGGAAGGATGGAAGGCGATCTAATCCCGAGATAGCGACGCACAACAAAACTCTAACGCTGAAACCCTCAGCGAATCTCCAGTAAGTAATTGGGCACTTTGGAATACACACCTTGTAGGATTTACTCATCAAAGTCAATGGGTAAGCTAACAGAGCATTCCGGTGTAAAATTACATGCAATACAGATAGCAAGAGAGCAAGAGTGCAGTATATATATATCTATAGAATCGACTGTGAATAATATTGATACTGCGACAAAGTTCAGACCGTGAAGATGATGAGAGGAAGAGAACGCTCACCGAATCATATAACCGAGTCCAGCTAGAGCCCAAAGAACTGTCTATTAACCGGTCCACATATTCACCGACTAAAGAGTGTGTCATTGCCGGTTGTAACCTATCACGAAGGTGGCTGGCAGTTTGCTCGCCTAGCGCAGCGAAGCAAGGCAAAGTAGAATCTGGGAGCTGGACCTCAACATCTGACTCTCTTGACCGGAGAGAGAAACTAACCTTTCTGCATCAACTCTACCAAAGCTAGGATAGTTGTAAGACAAACTTGAACAGCCAGCATAAGAATGCCAAACGCACTGATAATTCTATCGCCGTGTTTTCGAGCTGCCTCAAAACCTTCCCGAAAAAGCCGTCGGAACTCCAAGTACGCGATGCCTTCAATACCTCCCATGACTTCGATATACTCCGGGAGCAGCTTGAAAGGGGCGGCTTCGAAACCTAGATTACCTGGCGACTGAGCGAGCATGAAACCGAAGTCTGTCCAGAAGAATTGCTTCCATGAAGAAACAAGGATGATCGGTCAGCGACCCACCAATATGCACGAGTCGCCCGTCCCGATCCAGAAGGATGTTCCCGTTATGTCGGTCTTTGATCTGGAGGAGGAATGTCACGACAGAGTATCCTACATGCACCGAGATAAATTTAGTGTCTTTGAGTGCCATAGAAACATACCAGCTAAGGAGGTGGCGAAATTTCGCTGAGCCCGGGCAAATTTGGCGGACGACGGGTCGCCGTACGTCTACAGCGAGGTGAGCGAAGCGTAACAAGGTCATATCGAACTGACATTTTTGAAGTGATCGAACAAGGTGACATGGCCCAGTCGACCCTCTGCCAGCCGCCTTGCATATTCCTTCTTTTTTATGGAATGAATTGAAACAGCATCGGTGATTGTTTCAACCAAACCGGATGAAGCGCCTGTTATGAGAATGCGGAAACTAAAAATTGGGTGATCAGCGTAGACACCGAGGTTCAGGCTCATGCCCATACTATCGAACCCAGCAAGCGCAGTTTTCCTCTTCCCATATTCGTTGGAACTCCTGGATCAATTGCGTGGCTAGCTGCTCTTGCCGTAGATCTGCGCCAGTTTTGACAATCACAGAGACACAGTCCCAATTTGCTGAGGGAAGTCAGAAACAGTCCAGCCAAAGAGAGAACGAAATTTACACAGATGGCCATAAGGAGAGCCCTGCCGTATTCTACTCTGCACAGTGTCAACGGCTAGATAGAGATAACTGTAGTAGACGAGCACCTTTTTCGCAGCCCAAGATTCGCTAAATACGACGGCAGACGGGTCAGCTTTATTGAGCTCTCGCCGGATGATACCCTCGTCTTCAGCAGTATTCATGCCTCCGCTGAGATCCCCTATTCGAATCACCCCGCGTTCCTCCCGATTCTCCTTCATCCGCTCCATCCGCTCCTCCTCCAAATCCATCATCTCCTTCATGATACGGTCTCGGATACTAGACGCCTCCGAATACTGTAACCGTAGACGTCCAGTAATCTGATTATCTGTCGCGCTTTGGTCAGTATGGCCAGTCAGCCAGCTGGAGCCAGGGAGCCATCTGAGCGGGACAGTGACATCCGGCAAGCCCGACGGCATTCCCGGGATGTGGCTTGGCGTGAGGTTGGCGTTGAGCTGCGCCAGCATAATAGCTGCGGTGCGCATACGCTCTGAATATTCGTCGAGCGAGAGGACGGGTACGACTCCGAGTTCCCGAGGTGATTCAGGTGATAGGTTCGTTGGCCAGCCCTGGGATACCGACCGCGATATGGAATGTCCGTTCTCGAGAGCTGGAGGTGAGGGTGGTACTGAGCGCGACCATGCGGCCATATCAAGGTCTCTATTCTTCGGTGTCGGTGGTAATACAATTGAATCTGAGAGATTGATTGGTTGAGAACGAAGAGACTGTTCCGCTCCATATAACTGTTCGACGAGATCCATTTCCTCTTCGTCAGGTGGAGAAGGATTAGTCGGAGTCGCGGGCGGCTCGATGAGAACGGCAGGTCTAAGACCGTTGTGCGGTTCGTTTACCAAATCCGCATCAGCAATGTACTCCGCTTTGATTTGACGCCCAGCAGCATTGAAGGAGATCAAATCAGCCGAAGCACCTTTCCTCTCGTGCTCTTTCAAGACGATCTTCTTCAACGCTTCTTTATTGCCGCGTTTTGCAGGGTCGAAGTCGAGGTCGTCATTGAGAATTTCGATGAGGAGAAGGTAAGGGGCGCGTTCGGCGGAGTTGAGGACTACACTCTCGCCAGGGGGGATTCGAACTATCCGGTGATGAGGTTGAGGCACACCCTGCGGCCGCGGGGTGTCTGAAGATGAACACCACATCGGCATACAGACCTTGAGATTTAATGAATGGGACACATGATAGAACATAATTGTGGACATACCTCCGCCGGTAGTTTATGATTCAGAGCGGTCAGCTCTGCTCTGAGAGCACTTACTCGAGCCGGTTTTGGTACCACTAGCAGTCGGTTGGATATATTTTCGAGGGCCAACAAAAATTGGATCTAACATAGTTCAGAGAGTGCCGAGAGGAAAAACCTAGAACAGACCTCAGATCGGCAATATTGGCTGCGAAGAAGATGAACCTGTGACGGTATATCATAGTTGCCCAGCAAGACATCGGCCATACTCATCGACCGCGTCTGCGGAGGACGAGCGGACAAAACCGAAGGCGTAGATTGGTAGGGTGTAGTAATCAACTCCGCATCTAGCTGTCCGAGAGGGTCGTCCGATTGTGTTGACCGTCTGATATTCCTAAAATGAAGAGGAAGAGCAGGTGCAGTTTGTGCTGCCTCGATCGTCCCATGCCGTCCTGAACGTGTATGCCCGTTAGAGAAAAGATTGGGGGAGGAATACGCGAAACCGCGCGGCGGAGGATGCTCTTCGAGCTCGTCTACATCCTCCTCCTCTTCATCCAATGATAATTTGCTGGAACTAGGGCTGCCATACGACGCGACTTCATCGTCCTGCGTTTCAACGCTTTTGAGCTGAGTACCTTCTTCCTCGACGCGTCCTTGTTCGACCGCGACTTGTCCCATAATCTCAGTCAGCTGAGGCAGCGCAGGTGTCCCAGCGAGTACCATGGAGATTCCAACGACCGCAGGTTCAAAGTGAGTTTTAACTTTCTTCCTAGAGAAGCGTGAATGGAAAGGTAAACTCAACGCAGAGTAAGGAGTCGGTGCAGGAGGCGGAAGGTCAGCGAATATAATTTCATGACACTTGTGGAGGACGCGTTGGCAAATGATGAACGACTGGGAACGATTCGGAGAGGAGGAGAGGTCCCTTAGCGCGGCCTGCATAAACCAGAGAGTCTACCAAAAATTCATATAGGGATTAGAAATAGGTCGGTTCATGAACGCACGATCATGGCGAGATGTGTCGAACGCTTAATTATGTCGACAACAAAACTCTCCAGTGCCCTCGATTTTGAAGGGCGCGTTATGAGAAGATGGCTTGTACCAGTCAGTACCAATGAAAACCTTTATATTGATTCATGCTCACACAATGAACCCCCAAACATCCTTCAGCTCCTGGGTGTCGAGTTCCTTGAGCCTTCGAGTAAGATAATATGTTATTCCAACATTGTCGGGATATATCGTAAGATATCTGAGGGCCGTGTGGACAGTGAAGAACTCGGGGGACAAGAACAAGCGGAGGAGTAGTGCATGGGTCGCCATGACCGGAACCAGCTTGTGATTTCGAGGGTCAATATGGTAGAATAAAAATGGTAGGCGTTATTACCGGCTCAGTGGCCGCTGGAATAGAGAGTCAATTCGACTAGACCGCCGAGGTTGTAGGGGAGAAGCAGAGTAAGACTTTCTTTCTCTTTTGGGATCGCGATCAGTCTTTCGATTCCTCCACGTCACGGTCACCACTTTCAATTGCTGCTTAACATTTACCACTTAATGCTTTGGCTGCCGCTCTTTGCCTTTCTTTCTCTCTCCCTTGTCGCTCGCGCTGCTTCCCAAGATGAGGCGCGCCAGAAACTCGTCGCCCTCGCCGCTGCAGGCAACGGTGTCATCAAGCTAGATTCAGACTCGTTCGATCTCTTGACCGCCCCAAATCGCGACTGGTCTGCCGCTATCCATTTCACCGCTCTCGACCCTCGTCGCAGATGTGCTCCATGCAAGCAAGTCTCGCGCCGCGTTTGTCTCCACCGCGTCTGACACGTACGCAGAGAATTCAATCCCTCGTGGGTTGAGGTAGCTAGGGCATGGACCAAGGCTCCTGCAGTCCATCGCAACAATCACTTCTTTGCAACAATCGACTTTGACGATGGCGGGCTCGTCTTCCAGAAACTTGGTCTCTCGTCTGCTCCAGTTGTCCACGTTTACCCAGCGGCAGAAGGTCCCCGTGCAAAGAGCAGGACTGACCCATCCAAATACGACTTTTCACAGTGAGTCCATCGTTTCCATCTTCAGGCTCCCACTCATCTTCTACAGTGGCTTTGACGCCGAGCCGCTAGCCGAACATCTTTCGATCCACACTCCGGTTCGCATTCCGTACTCGAAACCCTTTGACTGGGGCCGCTGGACTACCATAGCCGCTGGAGTGCTTGCATTCGCCGTCACGCTCCGCTTCATTTCACCTATCCTCATGAGTCGCTGGACTTGGGCAATCGTCACCATTGCTGTATCCCTTGTCATGACTTCAGGCTACATGTTCACGCGCATCCGTGGCTCTCCATTCATGGGCCATGACGGTAACTGGATCGCTGGTGGATTTCAGAATCAGTATGGCCAAGAGGTTCAGGTCATAGCCGTCGTTTGTGCGCACTTTGAAGCTTCTTTACATTCGTATCTCTGATCCATTCACCAGACGGTGTACTGGGTCTCGCATTCGTCATGCTCACGATGGTCATCCCCTACCAGACCACTGCTCAACGCCAGCGATTCCAAATCTACCTCTGGAGTGCCATCGTCATGTCGGTCTATTCCATCCTCATCGTCCTTTTCAAGGTCAAAAATAGAGGTACGCCGTTTTGCCAAGGATCTAGGTCCACTTTGCTCACAGCGTTTGTGTAGGGTATCCTTTCAGGCTACTTTTGTAGATTCCGTACTTGCCAAAAAAATGAACACATGTATCGACTTTTTCTGTGCCAGGTCATGTTCTGGAGTCAACTGTCCTTTGCCACAGAACGTCTTGCTTGGCGACCCTCTTGAAAGAAATTGTCCAAGAATTCGATATCCTACAATTGAGATCCTTCTTTACAAACACAAAAAAACATAGATAACGCCAATAAGCTACGGTGAAGCAAGACGCCGATGGTACAGAATGAAAGCGAAGGGAGAAAAGTGTCATGCAGCAACTTCAACCATCGTCGAGGGTGTAACAGTTTGACCTTTCTTGCCTGACGATGGCTTCTTGATGCTGAGCCACGAATGCTGCAACAGCTCCGCTGCCGATGGTCGTGCCTCCTGGTCGAGCTCAAACGTACGACGCAAAAAGTCCTGTGCGTCAGTCGAAATATCCGATGGAATCGTTGGCTTCGCAGAAGATCCAATCTAGACAACGTATATGAGCTTCAGGAGAAATTGTAAACGAGGAAGCTCAGCATACTTTGAAAATAGCCTGCATCTGCGTGAGCGTTGCCCAGGGGTGCTCTCCCGTCAGCATCTCAACGACGAGGCACCCAACGCTCCAAATATCTGCCTTTCGTGTGTGTCCGCTTTGCTTGACTACTTCCGGCGCCATCCAGAATACTGAGCCTTGCAGGGAGGGCCGGTGCATTCGGTTACCAGCGAGCATGCCTTGCATGTCAGGTGAGGATCAGGGTGAGGTAAAGGTTCAATGAATCGCACCATCTTCAACTTTCTTTGAGATACCAAAGTCAGAGATCTTGATGCCTCCCTTGTTGTCAACAAGAATATTGGCCCCCTTGATATCTCGGTGGATGATATCGCGTTCGTGGAGGTAGTTGAGACCCTCTAATATTTGTCGTACAAAATTTTTCACAAGCGGCTCCTCAAATGCACCGTAGTTGCGAAGGAGAGCCGTTACGGAACCACCAGGCACGTATTCCAGGAAAATATTGAGATATTCGTCATCCAGCGACGAGTCTAAACCAAGTCAGATAGCGACCTCAAACCAAAGATGGAGGAACACACAGAGGTATTGCACGATATTCTGATGCTGCAAATCCTTCAATAGCTCGATCTCGCGTTCCAATGCGCTGAGCATCGACTTTTTGCGTTCCTGATTTGGCGCAGAGCCCGTGGGAAGTTCCACTTGTTTGACGGCCATGAGGAGCCCAGTCGACGCATCCATTCCCAGATACACCTTCCCAAACGAACCAGCACCGATGAGGGCACCTTTGATCCATTTCGAAGCTGCGAGAAATAAAATGAGACAAGCATAAAGAAGTCAAAATGATCTCAACATACCTTCACGCTCCTCGCCCTTTCCAGCCTCATCATCATCATCGTCTTCGTCCGAGTTAGCGAGTGTGTCTTCACCATCATCGGCCTCCAATTCATCCTCGTCCACTTCGGGATCGTTGAGTGTACTTTCGGCAGCCTCCTCCAGACCATCCTCGCTCTCGACTTTCGTCCACTCGTCCTCCTCTTTCGAGTGGTCCGTCGCAAGATCTGCCGTGATCTCATCCACCGTGAGCAAGCTCGCCGTGTCCGTCCGGTCACGTTTACTCCGCAACTCTGTCATATAACTCATCCTCTTCGACGCAACGGACAAGCTCCTAGACAGGCGTGCGTCTGAAGAGCCCGCGATAGTATCTCCAAGAGAATCAGAGAGCGACTCGGTCGGGAAGGGAATGGGAGGGAGGAGTTGCGGGTGCTGGCTGTGCTCGGGACTTTCGATGGACCCATCGCTACTGTGTAGATCCACACTCTGCCCGTCTTCTGTCGACAGCGAAACTCTGGGGACAATGCCATCTTCCTCCGGAAGAGGCGGAGGCGGCTGCGTATGTGAAGAGAAGGATGTCCTGGCCGACCCCTGCGTGCTGGTACTGAATCTGGACTGCGACGATCCAGGTACAGGCAATGGCGGCGCAGCGGTTGAATTCCATGACGCTGTGCTGTCGCGTTTTGAACGAGTGTTGCGGAAGATCATGCTCTGCCGCGCAGTACGCGCGAGTACCTTCTTGTCCGTCATCGGGAAATATTGTGTGAGATGGTCCGTGATTAACTCGCTCGGAGGGCGCTGTCCGAAGAAATTGTGCAGCTTCCCTGGCCGCTTACCAGGAGGTGTCGGCGGCTCTGATGGTGCCGGAATTTCACCAAGATGTGTTGGAGATGGGGGATCGAGGAGCAAAGCACGCTCGGGATCGTTCACACCAAGCCCACTGAGAACGCTGATGGCGCTAGCACGCCTTGCTTTTTTAGATGTTGCCCCAGAATTTCCACCGACGTTAAGGAACTTGCTATGATCTGGGGAAGCATCGTCGCTTTCACTCGTGCGACGCGCACCGATAAATGTGCGACGCAGTGTCAGGCCATGCTCGCGTACAGGATGATTCGGCGGCGCATGGCATACACTCAGAAGCTCCGCCTCACTGAGAGGTTCACCAGGGCCGTCTTCCTGCTCTACATCCAGAAATACGCCCCAGCCATCGACACTGAGACCACCCCTCTCCGTCTCTCGTACATCGGGCCCCCCATCACCCGGGCTACGTGTGCTTCCCTTGCCAAATTTCTTGAGCACCTTTTCAAGGACCTCGATACCCCCAGCACAGTTGCCGATATCGACAGTGAAGGATAGTCCTTCCTCGGGTAGCAGGAAGCGCACAAGTTTGCGACGGAGATCGTCCAGCGAAGGTGTACCGGGATTGGTGCTGGGATTGTAAGGACCCCGACCAACAACATAGGATGGGGGAGATGGGGTCCCTGCAGGACTAGCAGATTGATTGAATGTCTCCTCGATGGGAGAAAGATTGTTGGCAAGGCCGGTGATTGGCGCCTGCAAGGCGGAGGGCTGCGAAGTCGCGTAGGGGTGGTTGCCTGTATTTGAACGAGCGGGCACCCGGGAAGACGGGCCAGCGGCAGCAGGTCCAGGCGAAGTTACGCTTCCGAGAGAGGCGCCGTGACGATGAGTAGAAGTGCGGAGGGGTCCATTGCGGCCAGGGAGCAGGGGCGATGTGGACCGGGCAGGGCCACCCTTATCAATTGGGCCTGTGTTGCCGGGGCGTGGGTTGGAAGGGAGGCCAGACCAGCTGCTGCCCGAGGAAGGGGTGAGCAGACCGCTTTGCTGGGAAGGGGCGGGGGGGTAGTGGCTGGGAAGGGGAGGAGTAAGAATCCGGGGTGGGTGTTTTGCGACCCGTAAGCTGCGAACTGGGAGTGATCATTCCCCGCGCTGTCTGGCGAGGTGGGGGAAGTGGAGGCTGGCCAGAAGGAGGTGGAGGGAGAGGAGGTAAATTTACACGCGCACTCGCGCTCTGATTGCTGCTCGACTGCGGCGGGTCGCGAGATAGCTGGGAGGGTTGAGGGAGCGGACGAACAGCATGATTATTCGAGGCACCATGCTTGTTATTACTGCTGGTGCTATTATTGCTGTAAATGCTCCTGGCGGAGTCGGGAGGATTCCCTTCCCGGACGAGACGTGGAAGGTCATTGCGACCGGAAGATTGATTGAGCTGGAGGGGAGCCGGGCGTCCGCTTTCGAGACGACGATGGCCTAGACGGGTAGTGGGTGACGCCTCTATACGTTCCTGCTTGACAGCAGTTACTTCGGGTGAGATATCGAGACGAGGAGGTCGAATATTTTCGATGACCGGTGTGGAAGGAGTTCGGGTGGCAGAACGTTGTCGAAGAGCCTTTACTGCGTTGATGATTCGCAGCCTATCGCCGATGCTGGAGACACCCATCTCGATGAGAGTGGTCTGGTCGAGCTCGAGAAGAATGTCGCCGCGTATATCATTGGCACGAAAGGCGGCAGCGTGATTTGAGCACTTGATATCAGAGAGCCAACGAGCAACGTGTGCGTCGGTCCAAGTGCGAATAAAGTCGGAATAAGCGGTGCCAGGTGGTGGGTCAAAGAATGAGCTCATTGTGGAAGTTGGAGTGGTGGGGAAGGGAGAGTTCTGGCCACGGATAGCGGAGACAAAGGAGCGAGGAGCGAAGGACGAGCTGGGGGAGATGGGGGAAGGAGGAGAGTCCAATTCCCGGAAACCATTGGCGGTCATAGCCATAGTGAGCGCTAGATTGGTGATAGCAGGAGACTAATGAGTAGCAGCACTGATACACCAGCTGCACAGCGCCAATGAACCGTCGCAGCTGCCGCGCAACAAGCAGTACTAAAGCAAGACCCACTACGCTTATGTAAGCATTGCGCCTAACAACCTGTTGATCCTTCAAATCAAAGTTTTTATATCCACTCTGTCTAAGTATTCTAAGTATCTCTACAGGCAGGCTGTCCACTGTTCAGTGCCATCTCGAACATCAATGTGTAGATCTTCTCTACGCCGTCTCGTCTCGACAGTCGACGATCCACAAGTTCGGATCAGTAGCGCAGATGCCCAGGCAAGAATCAGACTGAAGAAGATGGCCGCCGACTTGCAGAGAATGGCCCACAGGTAGTCTGTGAGACTCGGCTTAGCTGCCCTTTGAACGAGGAACAAAAGCCAATCGAAGGTTTGAATCATTGAACGATAACTTGAAACCACACGTGAAACGTTTCGGTCGGCCTTGACGAGGTGAAGGGGATAGGTTCGCAGAAAGGCCAAGTCGCCGCGCGATGGATACGCCTGAAGGTAAGCAAGAATTTATTCGGCCCACCGAATGCGCACGTCTACTATTATAGCGCATTTTTACCCCCAAACCGATAAAGTATGGTGTCAGTCATGAGCTCGGGGTGATAGCGTCCATGTAGGATGCCAATTAACGCTGGCGCAGCTTTGAAACCGTCGAGAAACATATTCAAGTAGCTTGTACTGAAGAACCTCCAATCAGAATTCAAAGTCAGAGCCATATTAGTCTCTTGTAACTGGCTATCGTGGCAGCAAGAGGACTTGGAGAGAACTGACTGGAGCCCACTCGCAGTTGTTCGTGCATATCCGGCCACGACTCGAGTCGGAAGCATTGCAGCGGCTAAGAAACGACGCAACGCAGATCTGTCAATCAATAATAACTTTGTAGTTGTTTGTCACGGCGTAATTGTCTCTCTTCAAAAACGCAACACAAACACGAAAGAACAACCAACGGCCGCCACAGCCTATAGCTACGCTTTCACTCTGTTATAGGGCCGGGTGTTCGACGACGTTCGACTCTAGGCATGGAGACTTCACCTACCGAACAAACCTAATATCATCCAGTGGGCCTCGCGACTACTCAGCTCTCCACTCTGACCAGTGATTCAACTCAATGGCTTAAAGCTTTGTTCCTTCTTCCGCAAACTCACTGCCGATACGCTATTCCCCCAAGCTCTCCTTTATTGCATAACCGCTAAAAGTCGCGACGGCCACGGTATGGTTATGCCGCAAAATACGACAACTTGAAATTATCATTTTAGTTGGCCAGTACACCCGGGCCCGAATTCCGAATCCGAACCTACTCATACCTAACTATACTCGACGACAATCGAGAGTCAATTCTCGAATCATTGCGGCCAGCTGAACCATTCTATCGTATCCTTTCGTACCAGCTTCTGAACCTTCAACGGAACGTCCAAGCCTCAGATCTATTACAGCCAAGGTCAATTGTCTCCGAACTTTTCACGGACTTGTGAGGCCGGTTATGTAAGGGGCTTGTGATGATTTTCCTCTCTTGGCCGACAACGATCAGTGATAACCTCTTCAAAAGAATTTTTTGTTGGCGCTTTATTTTTATCCTTCCGCGACTGTGCTGCGAAGTAGACTGGCCCAGAAAGAACGCAGCCATGGTCTTGTACCGGGATGCTTCTCCTCAGCAAAGCAGTTTCTTGAAGACCTTGTCGCGTGCTTCGGTGACGGAAAGCTTCCGTCCCAAGTGCCTCCAAGTAACGGCATCTCGTCATGGCAAGATTGAAAATCTTGGAATTTGGAGCCGTCGGAGGTGGTGCACCGTGCAAGGCAGGGCGAGCACATGGGAATGGGGGATCCGCAGCTCTCTGCTCAGCGGCCGCTACTCATAGCATTGACTCGATCCTCGAAGAGACATGAGTGTCGGCAAGTCCTTTTGAGGATTTGGGGAATAGCTTTGAAATTCGATCGTTCGGTGGAACTTTGCTGTACCACCGGGTTTTGCAGCCCGCGGAATAGATAGATATCCTCGTACTTATGAATAGTTGTTAAAATTATACAGACCCCTACATTTGAAGTTTCTCGAATTCGGTTCGCCCTGACGGAGCAACCCAATTGGGATTGCACGCATCACTCCTCGCGTTGCTCCTTTACACCTCTTTCCGCTTGCCGCCTCAGCGTCCTTTCTTTTCTTCCTCCACCATGCGGCTGCTGCCCGCCCTCTCCGTCCCCTTCTTTTTCTTTCTCCTCGCCGCAGCCAGTCCCTACCGCGACGACCTCGTAGACTTTAACCTCAATACAAACCAGCAGGCTGCCGACCCCTCCCAGTACTCCACCTCCAAACTCTCAAAGTATACGCCATCGCCTCCCAACTGGCGGGCTCTCCCCGTGTACACCCTCCTTCTCGATAAGTTCGCCGATGGAGAACCTTCCAACAATGACTACTTTGGCTCAATGTTCGAGAACGACTATCGGGAGACGCAACTCCGCTATGGCGGCGACCTCAAGGGTCTCGTTTCCAAGCTAGACTACATCTATGGAATGGGAGTTCGCGTCATCTTCATCTCCGGCACGCCCTTCCTCAACATGCTTTGGCAGGCAGACAGTACGTTCCTTTGTTAATCGTTCCGAGCATATCTTATGTTCTATTCTAGGCTACTCCCCGCTGGACTTGACCGTACTCGACCCCCATTGGGGCACCGTAGCGGACTGGCAAGCCGCCATTAACGAAATACACTCGCGCGGCATGTATATCATGCTCGACTTTACCGTCGGCACCATGGCCGATCTCATTGGCTTTGATGGGTATGCTACTCTCGTGTTTCCGTCGCACTGCGTACTCATTGCGTCAAACTCGCCAGCTTTTTGAACGTGAGCACGCCCTTCGATCTCTCGGAACACAACGCTGTTTGGAAGAACCCGCGCTACGTTCCGTGGAACTTCACCGAATATCGCGATTTTTCGGTAAATTGCTCGCTATCTCATTAGCTTTTCCGCCTCATCTCGGGACCCTTCCAGCTCATTAATGAACGTAACACTTCATGTGTTATGCCTGATTTTTGGAATGACGATGGGACGCGAATCGTCCTCGACACCAACGGCTGCCTTGAATCCGACTTTGACCAATACGGTGACATGGAGGCCTTCGGTGTTCATCCCGATTGGCAGCGTCAACTCGCCAAGTTCGCCTCAGTGCAAGATCGGTTACGCGAATGGAAACCTTCGGTTCTTGCTAAGCTCAAAGTTTTCTCTTGCATGTCCATCACCGCTCTTGATATCGACGCTATTCGGATCGACAAAGCCACGCAGGTTACTGTCGATGCACTTGCTGGATGGGCTTCGAGTACCCGAGCTTGTGCAGCTGCATTGGGTAAAAACAACTTCTTCATCCCTGGCGAGGTGACAGGTGGAAACACCTTCGGCTCTTTGTACATGTAGGCCATCTGTTATTTTTCTGCTCTGCTTTCTGATCCTCTCCACAGTGGTCGTGGTCGAACCCCAACCCAACTACCGCCGGGGTACAGTTCCGTTGCAAACTTGACCTCGAACCAAAATGAGTTTTTCCTCCGCGAAAAACCTCTTCAGGCGCTCGACTCTGTTGCGTTCCACTATTCAATCTACCGTGCGATGACCCGTTTCATGGGCATGGACGGTAATTTGCAGGCTGCATATGACGTCGATACCAACTTCGTTACTGCATGGCACCAGATGTTCGTCGAAAACGACCTGATTGACTCTCTGGGCAATCTCAACCCTCGCCACATGTACGGCACAAGCAATTTCGATGTCTTCCGCTGGCCCAGTCTGCAAAACGGCAACCAAATGAGCGCACTCGGCACATTCATCACCAGCCTGCTTTTGCCCGGAATGCCTTTGGTTTGTTCATCCACGCATAACGTCGACGAGTACTGATTGTTTCGACAGCTTTACTACGGCGAAGAACAAAACCTATATCTCTTCGATACAGGCGCAGCCAATTATCTCTATGGGTATGTTCCCATATTCTGCTTAACATTCGATGCTGAACTTGACTTTGTGCCATAACACAGCCGTCAAGCCATGATCGCCAATACCGCGTGGAAACGGCATGGCTGCTACGGACTCGGCTCTGAGCAGTACTTCAATTTTGCGGTTGAGAAGGCTCTTCTGGGATGCCAGGACAACTGGAATGCTCTCGACCACTTTGACCCGACTATGGATACACGGAGGATGTTCACCCGATTCCTCGCATTGCGCGCTGCCTACCCGGCCATTCAGGATGGTTTCGACCTCATTCAGCTGGGGAGTTGGACGTACAATATTTCTCGGCCAGGGTCCGATGGTGTTTTAACCGAAATGGGACTGTGGTCCGTGGCACGTGCTGCCTTACCAGGCCAGAAAGCGTTGACCGGCAACTACACGGGCCCTGTTTGGCTGCTCTACACGAATGAGAACGCTACCAGAACCTACACGAACGACTGCAAAAAGCCGAATGGGTGGATGAAGACGCCTTTCAGTACCGGGGACGTGACAACCGTACAGAACCTCTTTGCTCCATACGAAACCTATCAGCTCACCGCATCGGGCGAGTCGTTCAATAACGATGGCAAGGCTCCATTTTTCGGATGTGTGCCCAGCATCTCGATCGAGGGCTTTGGATTCAAGGCACTCGTCCCCCAGCCGAACTGGATTGCTGCTGCACCTGCCCTCACCAAGTTCCTACCAGGTCATGACGCCCGCATCCAGGTTCACGAGGGCGATACGAACGCCACCACGTTGGATATCTCCTTCCAATTCAACACCGAGATGAATTGCGACAGTATCACTGCAGCCATGAAATTCAACCTTTCGTCTTCAGGTCATGGGGGGCAGATCTCCGTATCGAAAGCCACATGCGGAGCCGTTTCGAAACCGGACCCTGCTCGCATATCTGGTTCCGATACATCCGCGTACCAGTGGTCTGCGACGTTGACGAACTTTGCTGACGGAATCCTCGCCATCACTCTTGACAATCCGTCATCTTCAAAGGGAGTCAAAACTGGGGTATGTCTTGGTGTTTGTTCGTCTCGCTCTCCATTGATTTGCCGGTGTAGGCAGTCGACAAAGTACTGGTTCGGAAAGGCCAAGCCAACAATGTCATGGTGTTCCCTGACAATGAGTATGACACGGATTCATCTTTCGGGTTTTCCAACAACCAGTACACATTTGCACACAAGGCGTATGGCGCTGATAAGTTCCGATATTCTTGGAATTTCGGTCGAAACTGGACCCAGTGGGCGAATTGGGAGGACACGACAATTATCTCCAAAGACGTCTTCCAGGACTCGGATAATTTTTGGAGCGGTAATCATATCATGGTTCAATGTCAGTCGCTCGTTTCCTCCTAACTGTAATTTGCGCGTTCTGAATGATAGTTCAGATTGGAGTGATGCCGCCCTGTCGACAACAGCCGTTGTGCACGCAGATTATGGATATTCCGGCCACAGACGTCGCGTCCCGCAATTTTTGGCTCGAGGACCGTTCAACGCCTGGGGCTTTGACTCCGGGATTCCCAGCTTGATGAAGCAGAATGACGACGGTCTCTGGGAGCTTGAGATCATGGCGGCCTGGCCTACTTATGTTCAGCTCAATGTTTGGGGTTTCGACGACTACTACTACGGCGATGCTGACGCGGATGGCATCCTTGATCGGCTTCCACCCAACACCGCAGCCCCAAACTTCCTCAACATGTCCGCACCCCCCAGCCCTCATCTTGCGTGGGCTCTTCTCGTTGACGACTCCAACATGTCATGGTCCCTCGAGCCCCGCGGCCAGTCTTCAGTCGGTGCCATCATGTACTCGCTGCTGCTGGCAATCCCACTGGTCACAGGCACTATCGCTGTACTCGTTTTCATGTGGTCGTTCTACGGGATCAAGTACAATAAGTTTGGTGTCAAGGCAAAGAGTCACAAGAACTACTTCCCCATTCTTGGCTTGGGCAACAAGTCTAAGAACGACTTGAATGATGGCGAGCACGTATCAGAGAAACTATTCGGGCACAAGCACAATACGGAGATCATTGGCTGGCCGGAGGACAAGAATAAGCGCCGCAAGGTGCTGATTGCGACCCTGGAATACGAGATCATCGACTGGAAGCTCAAAGTCAAGATCGGTGGTTTGGGTGTCATGTCCAGTCTCATGGGTAAAGCGATGACCGATGTCGATCTCATTTGGGTCGTTCCTAAAGTCAAGGACGTTGAATACCCCGCCGGTGACCCCGCCGAGCCCATCGAAGTCATCATCTTTGGCGAACCGTATCTCATCGAGGTTGAAACGCACGTACTGGATAACATCACCTATGTTATCCTGGACAGCCCAGTTTTCCGCGCGCAAACTAAAGCTGACCCATATCCCGCTCGTATGGATGACCTCAGTTCAGCTATTTTCTATTCCACCTGGAATCAAGCAATCGCGGCCACCATTCGTCGTACACCAACTATTGATATTTACCACATCAACGATTATCATGGTGCCCTCGCCGGAATCTACCTACTTCCGAAGGTCATTCCTGTTTGTCTTTCGCTCCATAATGCGGAGTTCCAGGGTCTCTGGCCACTCCGTACCAAGGAAGAGATGAAGGAGGTTTGTTCGGCCTTCAATATTAGCAAAGAACATTGCACAAAATACGTTCAATTCGGGAACACGTTCAATCTTTTGCATGCTGCCGCATCATATATCAGCGTGCACCAGAAGAGTGTCGGCGTTGCAGGTGTCTCGGACAAGTACGGAAAGCGTAGTTGGGCACGGTATCCTGCTCTCTGGACGCTCAAACACGTTGATTCACTTCCCAACCCTGATCCGACTGATATCGCAGCTCTCGACGAGACTCCCACCCGTGCCAAAGATGTCGAAATTGACCAAGTTGCTGAAGCTGCCCGCCCGGAGTTGAAACGGCAAGCGCAGGAATGGGCCGGTATTGCCCAGAATCCAGACACTGATCTGTTCGTGTTCGTCGGTCGTTGGTCCAAGCAAAAGGGTGTTGATCTTATTGCGGATATCATGCCATCTATGTGCGAGCCTTTTCTCCTTCTTTGTCCAAGTATGTCCCTCGATTGACCTCTATATGCTTCAAGGCTGGAAAAACGTCCCTCTATTCAAATCATTGCTGTCGGACCAGTCATTGACTTGTATGGTCGGTTTGCTGCGGAGAAACTGGCTAGGCTCATGGAGCTCTACCCTGACCGAGTGTACTCCAAACCGGAATTCACGGCTCTGCCACCGTATTTGTTCAGCGGTGCCGATTTTGCCCTCATCCCATCGCGCGACGAACCTTTCGGTCTAGTGGCTGTCGAGTTTGGACGCAAGGGTGCACTTGGAGTCGGAAGTCGTCTCGGAGGTCTTGGATTAATGCCCGGATGGGTGTGTATTGTACCTTGTGCTTTGCGTCTCCACTCACCATCCGCTTAGTGGTATCCTGTGGAATCCAGTTCGACCGCACACATGCTTTCGCAGTTGGCGAAAACGATCAAGATGGCTCTCAAATCAACTGAGGAAGAGCGTGCTATATTGCGTGCTCGTTCCGCTCTCCAACGCTTCCCCGTTGTTGAATGGCGCCAGCGCATGGAAGACTTCCACAAGCGCAGTATTGGTGTGAGCCGCGGAGAGGCGGGGTCTAACGCTTGGCGGGAGTCTGACTGTGATGGTGGGGGTGTTACACCCATGACGCATCCTGACGACTGGAACCCTGTGTCACAGGCGCAACCTTCCCAACCGGACTGGGACAGTCGGAGTATGCGCAGTGTTGACCCCCGCTACAGTGTGAGTCCAGGAGTGCCAGGTTCACCTGGACAATGGAGCCAGGATACGCTTACCCCTGGGCAACCCCCTCGCATCCTGCACGACAGGGACTCGACGTACAGCTCAACAGGCTCCGACGACTATTTCCGAAATAACCACAACTCCTTGAGCTCTCCAGTCTCTCCAGGAACACCGGGAACCCCGGGCACACCTGCAACCTACAATGACTTCCTCGAACGGGCGAATCGAACTTTCTCTAAAGATCAGCGACACGCACCAGATCCTTTCCTGGAGGCGCCGTCACGACCTTTTGGTTCTCATTCCCGCGTCTCATCCGTCGAATCAATTTCATCAATTGTGGATGAAAAATCCAACTCACCGCTGAACAAAGCGATAGCATCGGTAAGATCTCCAATTGTTTTTCATAGGTTCTCGAATAATTCTTCGTTTTAGTTCACTGATGCTGATGGTGGTGTTGCGAGCGAGTTCGTTCAGAAGTTGCAGCAACTCAACGCCAAGAATTCCGAACACGAATTGTCCATCGAGAAATTTTTGATGAAGAGCGAAGAGGCATTCTTTGGCAAAGTCCGGAAGGACAAGTTGTCCAGTGCCGCTAGCGTTAGATCTTCACAGCGTGACTCCGTCTGGGGGACACCGTCTCCTTCGATATACTCACGCCCTGAATCTCCGAACACTCCAGGATTCTCGACGGAGTATTACGAGGGAGCATTGCACACTGATGCTGGCCCTCCTGAAACTGTACCCATGTCCAGACTTCAGATCGCTCTCTCTCGTGAAATCGGAGGATGGCCGCTCTACACCATCATTATTGCTCTTGGACAGATGATCAGCGCAACCAGTTTCCAAATCACTTTGCTCACCGGAAGGAATTGGGAAGATGACCTTCAATTATATGTCTTAAGTGGTATCTTTCTGGCCGCATCGTTTGTCTGGTATCCTGTCTTCAGAATGATGCCTTCAGTCTACATTCTGTCCATCCCTTGGATCTTCTTCGGTCTGGCCTTCTTCCTGATTGGTCTTCCTTCTATCGCGACCGCCATTCTCCCTGCCCATCGTGCTCTAGCGAATGCCGCCACTTGGTGTTATGCTATCGCTTCAGCTGCCGCTTTCGCTTTCTTTGGTCTCAATTTCGGCGAAGAGGCGGTATGTTCGATGTTTGTTTGAATTTCTATGCATATCTTTACACAATCGTCAGGGTGCAGCAACCGAGGTATGGACGATGAGAGCGTGCATCGTCCAAGGAACACAGCAAGTCTGGGTGGCAGCCTTGTGGTATTGGGGCTATACTCTCAACGGTGTCTCGGACAGCTATGTACCTCCGTGGTACATTTGTCTTGTGGTTTGGCCTTTCTCGGCTCTGTCATTCCTCTTCGCATATCTCATGCTTTACGGTCTTCCTGGTGAGTGTTAGATTGTTCTTGAACTCGATTGAATTTCAACGGACTGCGAACAGACTACTACCGTCAAACCCCGCCGAAAGTACCTCACTTCTTGAAAACTCTGTTCCGTAGAAAATTGGTGCTGTGGTTCCTTGCATCTGAAATTTTGCGCGACTACTGGCTGAGTGGGGTAGGTTTTTCTATCTGTGTCTTGGTTCCACGTGTGACTTAACATAAACCTTGCAGCCATACGGTCGTAACTGGACTTTCTTGTGGAGCGTAAACGTTCCAAAATGGCAGATCGGGCTTCTTGTCGTCGCATTCTTCGTAGTGGTGTGGGCCATTATGCTCGTTATACTTACGCACTTCAGCAAAACTCACACTTGGCTGCTGCCCGTTTTCGCTGTCGGCCTTGGCGCCCCACGATGGTGTCAGATGCTCTGGGGCACATCGTCCCTTGCGCTGTACATCCCGTGGGCTGGGAGCGGAGGACCGTATCTCGGTGTTTCGCTCTGGTTGTGGCTGGGCGTCTTAGATGCTGTCCAAGGTGTTGGTTTGGGAATGATATTGTTGCAGGTATACCGTCTCTCAGCCTTGTACGTGAAAACGCCACATTGACCGTCTTCTCCTTTCGTAGACCCTTTCACGACTGCACGTCTGCGCCACTCTTGCCTTCTCTCAGATAATAGGCTCAGTCTGTGTCATGATTGCCAGAGCCACAGCTCCCAATCGAATAGGTCCCTCGACCGTCTTTCCGGATGCAGCCAAGTGGGACTTCTCTGACGGTTTGAAAGGGAGCCCGATGGCTGAGCCCATATTCTGGCTTGCACTCATTTCCCAACTGATCATTGTCGTTGGTTACTTCTTCTTCTATCGCAAGGAACAGCTGGGTGCGTGTTCTGTCCCAAAAACATGCTCATTTTTTCTGACAACGATATATGTGCAGCCCGTCCATGATCACGATTCATTAGATTTCATACATACGCTCCTTTTCGCATTCTTTGGCATAAACGGACAGAGGATACTGTTAGACAGCAGTTGTTACAACACATACACACCGCACGGACACTTATTGCATAGACCTATCATCCAAAATTATAGATTAATCGCATCCAATCATTGCTATCGCTATTTGGCCGTTCCAAAGCAGACTCTGAGCAGAGATTCGGAAAGTGATGGGAATCGTTGATCACCATCAAATACTTTCAAGTTTTGGACCATTCGACCACCAAGATGAATTTAGGCCTTGGAGGCTATGGAAGCGACAGCGACGGCGGAGACGCCAGCGACAATGAGCTTCCTTCTCCGCCAGTCCAACTGAAGCCCTCGCGGTCCACTGTATCCGCAGCTATCCCTCCTTCGAAACAAAAGAAGAAGGTCACCATCGGTCTGCCTACTCTCAAGCCTGTGGACGATGAGGACGACCTCCGAGACGAACGACCACCTGCTAAGAAGCCAAGGCTGGAAACCGGGGCTGGTAGATCGTCTTTATTGACTATGCTCCCAGCTCCGAAGCAGAAAAATCCCGTCTTGCCTCCTCCACAACGAGTTCTCGGAAGTGGAAGCGGCCCAGGTTTAGTCTTCAACGCCCGCCCCGCTATCCAGGAATCTTCTGTGGAAGCAGAGGATGGGCAAGAACCCTTAGATGCAACACCCTCAACATCGTCGTCGACATTATTTCGCCCGCCGTCCTTGGTGAAGGGACGTTCAAACATATCGCTGGAGGAAGGTGCTATAACTGCTCCGCCACGGACTACTCAAGCCTCTGCGGCTCCTGCTGCTGATTTTTTCTCGCTTGGTATGTGTCCACTTTTGTCATTGTCCATGCTGCGACGCCAACACATGAATGCCGTAGGTAAAACATCTTCGTCCTCAACGTCGTCGACTTTGGCTGCACCTTCATCTCAATCCATAATTTCATCTGCTCCTGTCATTCCCAAATTCGAGCCCCCAGAACCTACACCAACAGATCCATACCCCGGATACTACACGCTCCCGTCTGGTGCATGGGCAGCATACGACCCTGAATACTACGCGAAATTCACAAAGAAATGGCAGGTCGAGTACGATAAGCATGTCCGTGCACTAGAGAAGGGTCGGGTCAAGGGTTTCGAGGAAATGGACAATGCCGCAGTGGAGGAGGTGGACGCTATGAAGGAGATGGAAAAGGCAAAGTTAGAAATGCAGGAGCGAGAGTCTCGGAAAGCAGTAACGAAGGGAGCCGAGGGCGGTCCTGCCGCTCCCAACATCAAGCTGACTGTGAGTGATCTTGCATTCCAGCTTGTTTGGTTCTCAGGGTTAGCGCAGGCGTCGAAGTCGAGTGGGATTGCAAGGCAGAGACATCAACTTGCTACCATGTTACACCAGGCCTATGCAAACAGAGAGCAGCTCGAAGAAAAGATTGCAGAAGGCAGGCGAAATCGTAAAGAAGCGGGCAACAAATATGGTGCGTTACTCTTGAGTCTGGACGAGCATTGGCTAACGTCTCATGCCCACAGGCTTCTGAGCACCCAAACCTCCTATATGTATTGCTAGCATTGTACTGTCGTATGAAAAGTGCCCACTTTATTGCATTTGATCGTGGAGCGGGGTGGCAGGCAGTGGAAACGAAGGCAGGAGCAGAATGGGATACATGCACAAGATGAGTTGATTGATTGAACGACATAATGATACAAGCATACAGAGGCGTACACCGGCCATGGATAGAAGAGATAATATGCGTAAAATAGGATGCGACAGGGAGAGAGTGCAACTACTTCGTAGTCGTGGCGGACGAGAATTTGGTCACAGACTTGGTGCCTTGGGTACGAGTTAGACCAGATACATAGTTTGAACAACAGTAACACGCACCCTCGCTGATAGCATGCTTAGCGAGCTCACCGGGCAGATAAGACGGACACTGGTCTGGATTTCTCGCGACGAGATCGTCGACTTCTTCGAGTACTGTGCGAGCTCTGTGACACCGAGGGTCAAGGTGGATAAGGGGAAAGTGAAAGCCGACACACTAGATGCCTCCGACGCGATACGCTCGAAAATGTCGTTGACAAAAGAGTTGAGGATGGCCATGGCCTTGTTCGAGATACCAGTGTCGGGGTGGACCTGCTTCAGGACTATCGGATGCGTCGTCAGCCGCGCCACGCCGGTCGATGCAAGCTGCCGCAGCACGCACCCTTGTAGATGTAGGAGGAGTAGGTCTCCTTGCGAGCCTTCTTGCGCTTCTTCTTCTCGCCGTCAGCTGCGGGCGCCGCCGACTTCTTGGTCGCGGTCTTCTTGCCCGCCTTGGAACCCTCAGTCTGTAAGCAAGCGCGGTTAGTGACGCGTCGGGTTCAAATTGGCGACCAGGAGACGCGCCTTGGCGGGTGCCTTGCCAGCAGTGGAGGCAGGGGCTTTTCCGGCGGTGGAGGCAGGCTGCGATATAGGATGAGAATAGGAAGGCGCGTTGACAGACGATGCTAACTTTGGGGGCCATTTGGATGATTTACCGCGAGCTGGATCCAAGCTATTGAACACGAATAGAGTTGAATGCGAAGGATGAGCGCACTGTTTAGGGTGAGTGAAGCACTTGAGGCTTGAGCTTGAGGAGGGGCTGGTGGTGGTGGTTGGAGGCAAAGTTGAAGACGGGATTCGAGACGCGGTGGCTGCTTTTAAAGGCCACGAATTCAAACTCCGACATTCCCGTTCCCACATTCCCCTTTCGGCCAGAGCAAACAAACAACGCGTACGTGACCACACGCGACGCGACGCGCTTCGGCAATCGTGAAATTCGATGATGTGCAATACAAACGACATTCATTGGCTAAATTACTTACGACGCGCAATAACAACATTGGTCTGGTAGGGATATTCAAAAGTTCCCTCGCTCTCGTTAATCCAAACTTTCTCCTCTCCTCTTTCCACGATAGCCGCCAATTCTTTCCTCACCTTGGCCTTCTCCTCCGCGGGTAAGATGGCCATATAACTCTTGCTGGACGCACGATCCACAACGATGTCCAAGGTGGCAGGCCGCGGTTCACTCCAAGTCTGTTCCTGGGGTGGTTCGAATGCTGCTTGGTATTCCGCTGTGTCGAATGCTTTTCGCCAGAGACCAAGACGGTATTGTGGAGACCCTTGTTCATATTGCTCGATGCGGTCTCGAACCTGAGCAACCCATTTTGCGGTGTCCCTATGCAGATGATTATTCACTGGACGGTGTATGGTGACTTGGCAGACGACCAACCTATCTTCGAGGTTCCAGATAAATGCCAACACTCCGCCGGGTTTCAAGATACGCCCAAACTCGGCAGATGCCAGACCAAAGTCAGGTGCCCAGTGGAACGCCTTCAAACAAGTCAGATTCCTGCTGCATGCCTTCA
This sequence comes from Favolaschia claudopus, assembly GCA_037176885.1. Taxonomy (NCBI): domain Eukaryota; kingdom Fungi; phylum Basidiomycota; class Agaricomycetes; order Agaricales; family Mycenaceae; genus Favolaschia; species Favolaschia claudopus. Next base: position 193,137 of record JAWWNJ010000055.1, on the reverse strand, counting down.
AAGTGAAATGTCCATATACCTGAGCAACCACGACTAAATCAGCCCAACCGTCTTCGACATGGGTTTCTTGAAAAGTCCCTTCGGCGATCGAGACACGCTGATCGGAAATGCTCTTCGAGAAGACTTCACGCATGCCTTCGCTCGGTTCGATAGCTCTGAGTTGCGCAAAGGCGGATGTCCAATCTGGATGAGCGATCAAGGCGCGGGTGAAGATGCCGCTCCCAGCTCCAATTCTGCCAGAGACTCGTGAGCATGTGTGTGATGAAACGGGGGCCTATCATACTCTACAACGCGGAACGGACGCGACGCATGGACTGCTTCGAGTATGTGCGACAACGCGGAAGGCTGATAAGAGGGTCGGGCGCTTCAATGTCCAGCTAAGTTAGTCTGAATTCTGATCTGAACCGTAATGCGCACCGATCGTACAGCTCGTTTGCTGTATTGAAACCGGCCTGGGCGACAGTATGCACAGGCATGTTGAGGTTTGAGGTTGAGGATAAGGATTGCGGTTGGCTCCCCAAGAAAGGCGCCATAATTTATATCTTGAGGAGATCAGTCGGAGTTAATCGGACGAAGTAACAAGTGGATGGAGATTCCAGCTGAGTCGAAGAGAGCGGTGAATGTTGCGGTAAAGCAAAAGACATGTGGATAGCAAGACGAGTGTACAAAGGACTAAATCGCGAACACTTCGTGGTTTGCGAAGGAAAGGTAATCTGCATGATGCCAAGATCAAACTGCATCGGCCGACGCCGCGCCGAGTCAGCGTCGACTAGTCAGCTTTCCCGATAAACCCGCTTCGCGCAACTCCAGACCGCAACTCTCTGCTCAACTTGCTTACTTATGCACTTATGTCTCCCCTCGACATTGAACTGCGGGTAGCCGCGTCCAAGAAGCCACTCACTCTTAGCTATACCGATACCGAACTCAATGTCAAAAACAGTGTGTCGCGTTTGTCCAACAATAGAAGATTTTCACCCGAGCAGTGAGATAGATTCGGTCGACCGCGTTCCTCTCCGCCAGGTCATTGGTGCTTTGCACAAGGACCGCTCCCTAGAACTTTCCTTCGTTGGCCGCCGGAAGAAAACCGATCCCATGGCGTTGACAAAATTAGTTGGGACCGTGGACAATGTCGACGCTGATGTTCTTGACGCTTGGATCTCGACTCTCTTGCATCTGGCATATGAAGGTTCTTTTTAGGTTGTGTCTTATTATTCTTGCTCTCCCACTCACCTATCTTAGGTGGCCGCGTGAAGAGAGGACGCCGTTTGAAGGTCATAATCAATCCCCACGGCGGTACTGTACGTCGAAATTATCATTCGACAGTTTCTCCGTGTTGATTTAGCTCAGAGAAAAGGTGCCACAATTTTCAACAAGTCCGTCGAGCCAATTCTACGTGCAGCTGAATGTACCCTGGATATAATTCGTACGCTTTGAGGGCTCACACTCAAATCTATTTCTTCTGACGTTGTTCTACGAAGACACGGAGCGGATGGGACATGCCTACGAGATCGCCAAGTCTATAGCCCTAGATTATGATGCGATTGTCCTTGTGTCTGGGGACGGAGTCATTCACGAAACCTTCAATGGCTTCGCACATCACGAGCAACCCGTGAATGCCTTCAATATTCCATTAGCTGTTATTCCCACTGGAACGGGCAACGGTCTGTCTCTGAATATTCTCGGGATGGCTGTAGGTCTGAACATCCTAACAAATTTCCTTGCTGAACGGAATTTAGGATGGTTTCGATGTCTGCGCCGCTGCCCTAAACGTTGTTAAAGGTCAGTATATGTTTGTTATGATAGATCAATCTCGTACAGAGAGCGGGGGCTGCAGGTCTTGCAATGAAAGTCGATGTGTTTTCGTTCGTGCAAAATGGAAAGCGTACCATAAGTTTCATGTCACAAGCCCTTGGTCTTGCGGCAGATTTGGACATCGGAACCGACCATTTGCGTTGGATGGGCGAACCTCGCTTCATGTACGGGTTCCTTCGTGGCCGTATGCGTCTTCGTTTGATTTCGCGCGCCCACACTCACCTTCCCAAGTCATTCAGTTCAAGGCATGTCCCATACAACTATCGTATAAAGCTGTCGAGCTCGACAAGAACAAAATGTTTGACGATTTCCAACAATGTCGCACGAAAGCCGTGGACTGTAACGTAGCGCAGTCGGAGATACCGCCACAGTCGGCCAATGTTGAAACCGCCCTTCCTCCTCTTAAATACTCCATGACAGATGAAGAGGGATGGACAGTTCTAGATGAGCCCATACTGTATGTGTACGCGGGCACGGGACCATATGTTGGACGGTACGCACCAAGTTGAGATTCCTTTTGCCGAACCAACCCCAGTATCCAGAGATCTCATGACATTCCCTGTTTCGCTTCCCAACGATGGTCTAATCGATATCGCTGTGCAACTAGCGGTAAGAATATTCTCCATCCTAGACAATATTGGCTATAAAACGTCCAATCAGTCTTCAAGAAGCGACGTTTTGGCCGCTGCACCGGGGGGTCCGAAGGGCGAACATTTTTGGCGTCCGAATGTAATCTTCTTTCTTTCCTTCACATGCGTTATGAACTATTAGTGACCGAATTTCAGTTCAAATACATCAAAGCATACGCCTACCGCGTGAAGCCGCTGGAGCCGCACAAGTCCGTGGCTGTGGATGGTGAATTCTTTCCATTGGAGGAATTTCAGGTCGAAACCCACCAGGCTTTGGCGACCGTTCTTAGCCCTCATGGATATTATGCTGCTGAGCCTCCCCCTCGACCCTCAGAGACCACTAAAAATAGATATAACAGCCGATAATACACTCGTAATTGTACACTATACAACAAATTCAAACCCATCCATTCATCCAATCGCGTTCCCTATAATCTTTGAAAAACGAGCCAGTGATCAATGGAGTCCGGATGATAGGGTTCAGCACACGGGCAGCACCATCTGCCCAAGTCAACGGAATGTTGTATTCCCCAACCGAATCCACACCATTGTGCGTGATACTGTGCTGGTGGCTCAGATATCCTGGGTCGACGCTATTCATATAAACTTTTTTGTCCTTGAACTCCTCTGCCAGAGTTTGAGTGCACATGTTTAACGCCGCCTTTGCCATGTTAGTGTGTACATGCGCGGCGGTACGTTTGTTCCACTGTACTTCGAACATACCCTCCCGAGAGGACACATTGATAACGTGGGTGGGTTCGTCATGCAACATGAGGTTGATGCACTCGCGGATGAGAATGAAAGGGCAAACGGCGTTGATAGCCAAAACATCCAAAAGCTCTCGGTAAGAGAATTCGTTGTACCGCGCCTCCCAGCTATTTGGCACACTCCGAGTGATCAAGGCCTGGTCTATGAAGGCGAGAGCGTGAGAGTCGGCTTTTACAAGGTTTTGTTCGCCACCGATGAGTCTCTGTTGCTCCGATTCAGGGATGGGTACCGTCTGAGCTGCGTTATTGATCAGGATGTCAAGGCGGCCGTGGGCCAGCTTATGGATGGTTTCGATCGCAGTCTGAATTGAACTCGGAGACGTGAAGTCGGCTTGGATGATGTGCAGACGTGAAGACCATGCATCGAAATCTGCTTCGACATTGTAACGCCGCAGAGCATCTTCAGGGAAGCGGGTAGTCACAATCACAATGGACGCGTTGCCGCGCAGCAATGCGAGAGCCACAGAAAATCCCAAATTGATGCGGCCGCCCGTGACGAGGGCTACCTTGCCGCCAAAAATATTTGGAACCTCGACATCGGCCCGCCTGAAGGCGTTGAAACGGGAGCATTCTTCGCATAGACATGGTGCATCCGGTACAACGTTGTATTCGCGCTGCCGGCGACTGTGAAGGTACAATCATGAAAAACTATAACAGAGTTCGAATGGCAAACCAAAAAGTATACCAGATGTAGCAGCGCCCGAACATCTTCATTGGCACATTGGGCTTGTAATAACGCCCAGCACCAATGTCCTTCGCCAGGATGCGAATGCGATTTCCCTTCTCCATGGGTAAACCGCCTAATCCATTGGCCATGATTTGCTCAAGCACCCGAATAGCGGTATCTGCGTCGTCTGTCGACACGATGGGTGGGACTGGCGGTTGAGCCATTGTGAACGGGAGAAACGAAGGAGTACAGCGCGCAACGTTGACAATCTGGAGACATTTTGAGTCAGGTTGCAGCCCGTTACAGTCGGTGTCACCAGTCACAGACTTCCGAGAACGCAACTCTCATGATCCCGGCAATTCAGCAGAAGCTCTCTGGGTATCTCTCTGTCTCCCACCATGTTCTCGCCTCTGCGTAGACTAGCTATACGCCAGAATCGCTTATATTCGTCCGCGGTCTCTCTTACTCCTGCGAATATTCAAGCTCTCGACGAGTACATCGCTGCTCCCAAGAACCTCTTATTACAGGATACCTTCAATGTAGAGCGGGTCTCCGATCTGCTCATCACCCTCCCTACACGAGACGGTAGTCGCAGGCCGTATGAGACTCCCGCCATAGGGGATCCCGTGGGGCACGGATGGCATCTAGGCTTCTTTCATGCAAGGACGCCGGAAAGTCTGCTTAGTCCCGATGGAACCGACGGAGCACTAGAATTTGGTCCCCCCGAGCCTTTCGTTCGAAGAATGTGGGCCAGTGGGCGAATTTCGTGGAACGCAAAGCGCCCACTCCTGGTTGGCAAGACGGCTACATCATCCTCGACCTTTGGATCCGTTGAAAAGAAAGGCTTCGACACGGACAGTCCAATGGTTTTCGTAACTCAGAGAATCAATGTCACGATGATGGGGGAGGAGCAGCCGTCCATAACGGAAGAGAGGTCGCATGTGTACATGGGCGATTCGGTTTCGCCCAGCCCTATTCCCCGAGTCGGTGGGTATCTTTGCGTCGGCTAGACACACCACCTTTAAACTTCATACAGTGAAGGGTATACCAACCCATGCAGATTTCACTTTTAAGTTCACTCCGTCCCTAATCACACTCTTTCGTTTCTCCGCCCTTATGTTCAACGCTCACCTTATCCACCTTGACAAGGACTGGACTCAGTCGCGTCGGGGATATCCTGGTAAATTATCTTTCCCCTCTTCCATATGGACTGCGCGGTTAAATAATTCTCGGCATACAGAGAGGCTGGTTCATGGTCCGCTCACCGCCCTCATGCTTCTGGAAGCGGCAAAGTTCCACCATCCCACCGCTCAGTTCGCGTCCTTCGAATATAGGGCGCGAAATCCTGTAGTTGTGGACACTCCCATGACATTCAAGGGTGTGTGGGTGGATAAGCAGACTGTAACAGTGTGGTGTGAGGACGATACCGGCGTTGTTGGAATGACAGGTAAGATCAGTTTGCAGAAGGGATTGGAATGAGTAGCACAGACGCACAACGCTCCAATAAATCATTTAGTCCGCTGATTTACAGTCGACTAGTACTAGTAGTCTCGGTGTGCGCTGCAGCAGAAGGAATGAGTACTAGTAGAAGTCAACAGGCGCTGGCATCACGTAATTGTCATGTGACCGTGTTTGCGTATAAACAGTCGCGTTTGTTGCGCGTTGTTGACATTCACCTCTTCAACTCGAACCACCACCACCATCACAGCAACACTCAATGGCCCCCAAAGTTAGCATCGTCTACCAACGCGACTTCCTTTTCTCATCCTATCTCGCAGCCTGCCTCCACCGCCGGAAAAGCCCCTGCCTCCACTGCTGGCAAGGCACCCGCCAAGGCGCGTCTCCTGGTCGCCAATTTGAACCCGACGCGTCACTAACCGCGCTTGCTTACAGACTGAGGGTTCCAAGGCGGGCAAGAAGACCGCGACCAAGAAGTCGGCGGCGCCCGCAGCTGACGGCGAGAAGAAGAAGCGCAAGAAGGCTCGCAAGGAGACCTACTCCTCCTACATCTACAAGGGTGCGTGCTGCGGCAGCTTGCATCGACCGGCGTGGCGCGGCTGACGACGCATCCGATAGTCCTGAAGCAGGTCCACCCCGACACTGGTATCTCGAACAAGGCCATGGCCATCCTCAACTCTTTTGTCAACGACATTTTCGAGCGTATCGCGTCGGAGGCATCTAGTGTGTCGGCTTTCACTTTCCCCTTATCCACCTTGACCCTCGGTGTCACAGAGCTCGCACAGTACTCGAAGAAGTCGACGATCTCGTCGCGAGAAATCCAGACCAGTGTCCGTCTCATCCTGCCCGGTGAGCTCGCCAAGCATGCTATCAGCGAGGGTGCGTCTTTCTGTTGTTCAAGCTACGTATCTGGTCTGACCCGTACGCAAGGCACCAAGTCTGTGACCAAATTCTCGTCCGCGACGACCACCAAGTAGTTGTACTGTGTCGTCGTCTTCTCTCTCCCTGTCGCATCCTATTTTACGCATATTATCTCTTCTATCCATGGCCGGTGTACGCCTCTGTATGCTTGTATCATTATGTCGCTCAATCAATTCATCTTGTGCATGTACATGAACTACATTCTCGGCGCACCGTCGCATGCAAGTACATGGCGCCATCCTGACACTGCTCACGATTCAATGCCAAGTAATGTTGTTAGCTGCGCACGTAGATGCTGATATGTTTCCCAATGGCTTGCGATTGCGGTCGCCGTCTCCCTTGCGCCCCTCTCCCCCACAAAGAAGTAGTGGTTACCTTCGATCCGAGTCGACAGTTTGTCTGGTATTGCATCAATGTGGGCGGCAATGGTTTGCCACCGATTGCCAAAATATTCTCCACTCTTCTTTGCGTCTTCCACCATGCTCACCAACTTACTGGAAAAAATGAAGCCCCAGGTGGCCTTGTCAGAAAGTGAGTGCCGTGCGTCACTCTCGCTGTTTGGATACAGCACCGCGATCCACGGAAAACTTGCAAAAGCGCTGACTTGCGAATCCGAGATCGCAAGACCCTCGTCATCGACCAAATCTCGAACCTCGCGCCGCAGTCCGTAGCCCAGCAGGTTTACGGGAGCGTTGCCAAAATATTGATGCAAGAATGTTGTTTCAGAAATGATGTCTGTGGTATGATTCAGTGCGCTCTGTTCTTGGACCTGTTTATAAAACCGTTTGGCTAGGTTCGGAGCAGCGGCGTAGCCCGTGTTCGAGCAATGGACCATGGAAGTTCGGTTACCGAGCAGTCCCGCGAGACCTGGCGTAGCGGCCATCGAAACGAAAAGCTCCACCCGCAATTGGAAAACCTGGGCGGCGCGAACAAACGGTACAACCACACGACCGCCCATGCTCCAGGAGGCAAGAATGACTTTGGGGGAAAGCCGATGTATTTCGATAACGGTCTTCGTTACTTCCGCCGCTTGCTGACCCCAGTCCCGGATGCGAAAGTCGGGGCAGGTAGCAGGCATGATTTCTGCGGGTCCACTCTCAAGTGGATAGGATATCGCGAGGGTAGTAAAGCCGGCTCGACTGAGCCAATGACACAGGAAATCCTTAGGTTGGCAGCCATCATGGCCGCCGTACGCGATGCGAGCGAGATGGAAGCCTCCAGGGAGGAAGACAACCAATGGTTTGTCTATCGAGTCGCAAGGGGTGTATTTGTACAAGCACGGATATCCAGCCACGGTATCGAGCACTTCTCCCAGAAACAATGACGGTTGAGGCGGGACGTTCATCGTCGAGTGAGGCTACTGGTTGCAAAGTGTCATTTTTCCCGTCGTGAAAGTAGATGAGAGCCTGAGAGCACGAAAGTCACACTCAGTCACACGAATAAACGCGTCACAAAAACTTGAAGTAACTTTGAACTTGTTCTTCAAATATGGCTTCGTTCTCTCCCTCGCCAACTCCCCGCCATTCTATGCGACATAGACCGTTACAAAATTCTCCGCCTAAGCGAACCAAAGCCGCAGGTTCCCGACTGGGTACTCCACTGCGAGCAACGCCTTTCGGCAATGATTCAGTCGCGTCGGGAATGGATGTTGACTCCGTCGCTTCCGATCGTAGCTTCAGCAGCCTTCAGCGCCCAGCAGCAGAAACTATCTTTGCAAAGTCAAACGAGCTATCTGTATCTTTCTACGCCAGTCTCCCTAGAGAAGTTAAACAAATCCTCAAGAATGCAGGTCTACATTCTTTCTGTCGCGCGCACTCTAGTATCTCACTGTTATCAAGACTTTTACGCTGAAGCCTACAGCGGAGTAATCGACACGCTCACCGGCTTTGCTCTCGTCGTGTCGTCGGAGACGTGTTTTGTGTGGCAGCATGCTCAGGTGTGTGGAATTCACTCTCCGCCACGAACGGTTTCTTCAATTCTTGAATTTCGATGTGCAGGCTGTTAAAGGTACACCTACGTGCTACATATTTCGCTGCCCGGAAGACCAAGATCGCTCCAGCCCTCCCTTACACGAACTTGTTCCCTTCTCGTCCTCCCGGGAACCTGGTTTGATACTTGTCTCCCTCTCCGGAGAAATCCACTTTTGGGACAGTATTGGAATCGGTCTCGCTGGCGGACAAAGCTACTCCAGCTCAGATCTGGATCTAGCTCCCGACGAGGTCGTCACCTATTTGCTTCGAGTCGATGTGGGTCCTCTCCGGGTTTTTTCATAACTTCAGCGCTCATTGTTATCTTTATGGCCCTCAGCCTCAAACCTACGTTCTATCAACCAGTTCTGGTTCATTCTTCCGCCTCATTCTTACGTCGGCTGGCGGCAAACACCATTTAACACCTCACGCGTTCTCCCGACCATCGGGTGGTTTGTCTCTTGCTCGTCTTATACCATCATTCCTTTCCTCGGCGCCTACTGGCTCTCAAACTCTAACACCAGAGCTCGGCAATGTAAGCTCTCTGGCAATCGGCGGCGAGACACCCACAGGCGGCAGAGAATTATGGGCTTTGGTGGATACCCGGGTTCAGCGGTGGGAACTCAAGTCAGAAGGGTGGGAGGAACCACATCTGGACGAAGACCTTGCAGACATTACACGATCTGCTTTAAGAACGGCTTTCGGAGCCAAAGTAGAGGAGGACAACTCAAGGCTCGACTTGGAATTGGTTGATATTGCTGTGGATGGGTAAGCTCTGAAATATTGAGCTGTCTTTCTTCCTCCCTTTATGCATATCTTCAGGGAAGGCAAGCTCGTCGTTCTGGTTTCGTATGCCGGCCGCGAGGAACGGCCGATCATGGCAATGGATACGGGTGGTGTACGTCGAATGTACGCTCTGATTAGATTGTCCTATCTTGCAGAAATCTTCAGGGTGGACGGCGTGCGAAACATCCCCTATCAGAGTGTATGTACAGTTCCAAAAAAATCTGATAATCTTCCGCTAATACACTTGCAGACTTCGACATCTGGCGCTCCTGTCCATCCACGTATTCAGGTGCTCCTAGACGGTCAACTGGTCAGCGTCCAATTTGGAGACGCGGTTGCGTTGTGCGCGCGGGGTATGCGTATCGTATTCTCGTTGTATATCTGTCATGTAACCGCTCAGCAGACTCTGATTATGGAGACCGTATTGAACTCAAATCAGCCTCAGACAGAACACTTGGCATCGGCGTGGTTCAAAATGAGAGTGCTCTGTTGATCATGACTGCTGCCACCTTGCTCAAAGCTCAAATTGACATGGACAAAGTCCTCGTGTTCAATTCCGAGTGAGTAAGACCGTTGAATTCACCTCTTTGCGTCGTCCTTAGTTTTCAGAACTGGACGCGCCAATCTCATCAAATCGACTATGACCCAAGCCATTGTCTACGGCTCGATACCTGACGTTCGTCATGTTTTATTTACTGGTTTTTGAGCCTGATGATTCGTAGAATCCTTTGCAATTCAGCTTCCCTCCTCAGATCGACGAGGAAAGTTTGATGCAAGGAGCAGAACAGCTGAGCAAGGCCGTGCTGCAATCAGGTTTGGGTCTCTGCACTTTTGCCCCTGATAATTGCTCAAGCTCGCAATTCAGACCCTGAGCTCGTTCGCAGCAATCCGGACCTCAGCGCTCAATTGACAAATCGGAAAGAACGGCTTAGTTGGTTGATACATTTTATTAATGACAACGCTGTTCTTGGAAAAGTATGGCCATCTACTTTCACTCCCTCTCACTATTACTTATTCAATCAGATGTCTCAAAGAAGTCGGCAGCAACTGGCCACGGACGCAGAAAAGTTGTACGCTGCTTATCAGCTGTGGGCACAACACAACGAGGTGTTGACGTGAGCTCTTGGTCTTTGAGCAGAACTTGTTCTCATTATAATTAGGCCGGAGAGTGTTCTGAACGAGGTGGTCGAGTTCCATATGGACAGAGTTCGAGAAACTCAGCACGAAGACATTGTGCGCGCCTTCTTCCGGCTTCGAGTCGGGGACATAGGTCTCCTGTTGTCACAAGTAACCGAGGTAACAGCGAGACTTGCTCAATCTAGCAGCCGTGACCTAGTAGAACTTTTACCGGAAGCAGGCCGAGTCATTCTGGTACTTGCTGTCGAAGCTCTGTTTCTCTGTGCTGTGCATTGACTATACGCCGACAGACCGTTTTGACATCTGCGTTGGAATACCGGGATTACAACCTCGGTGTCTACGGGATTCTCCTGCCCATGATCGATCCTTGGACCAGCAGGCCGGCGATAATTGATGTTGTTCTCGGACTTTTCGACTCGATAACCAAGGTGTTGGATTCTGCGGCACAAGCTGGGATTGTAATTGAGCAGCTCAGCCACGCAAACAATCAATTACCTGAATTGGCGACCATACTTTTCGCCTGTGTTCAGGAGCGATTAGATTGGCTAGAAAGGTAGATTTTGGCCGTTCATGTTCTTCTAAATTTTGACGACAATTCTTAGCCCGGTAGCCGCAGACGTTCCCGGCGCCGGCCAGGAACGAAACGAACTGAAGAAAAAATTTGACTTCCTGCGTCCCGACACGCTCGAGACTCTACGTGCGTGCTGTGAGGCTACAATACTGAGTCGAGCTTATGTATTTGTGTGACAGGCAAACATGGTCATGCTGCAACTGCGTTTATGCTTGCCGAAAAGTACCGCGACTTCCGCAGCTTGGCTGCCTTGTGTCATCAAGACGAGGTTTATCCCTCGCACAAAAACCCGAATGCCCTTCGAATTCAGACGTATATCGATAGGTTTAAAGATGAATTCACTACTGAGCTGTATCGGTGGTACATCCAGCACGGTTGGTGTTCCCCCATGTACTTACTGTTTCTATGATTCCAACTTTGTTCCTCAAGGCGAACTACGCGTGATGTTTTCACAGGACGAGGTCCAAAGCGCCTACATAGACAAGTTCTTTGCAGCACACCCTGACCCTTCCATCTCCTGGATTCATGACCTTGAACAGCGGCGATATGAAGCAGCTGCTGAAGCCCTTTTGTCGGAGTCTGAGGGTGCAGTTCAGCTAACGACGAAGCATGCAAGTAGTGTCTTTTGATATCATACGCTATGGGAAGCTAATCCCTCCCTTAGCTCATGCTCAGCATCGGAAAGCTCGCGCATCTTGCACATGTACAGGAGACTGGGGAGATCCCAGACGACCATGTACTTGACAGTATGTTTCTTTTTACGTAGTAAAATCGTTGCTTACGGCGCTTGCTAGATTTCCACAATGACTTGGATTTCGTCAGCGTGCATCAAGCACTGCTAGACGAGTTCAAACCCACCCTCGATTCATTACGAGGCCGCCAGTCACTCGAAGCTCAAGTAGATGCTATAGTGCGAAGCGAGGCCACGAAAATTGCAGAGCAGCGGACTTTGACGCTAGTATGTGGAGTGTCCTTTCTTCCATTTTTGTTCGGTCATGTCCTTTCCCACAAGATCTTCAAAGAGTTGATTCGCAAGCTGCTTCAAGGCAATGCTTTATCCATGGAAGATACGGTAGATGTGTTGACGCTCAAGGACAACACGACGACTGTGGAGGATTACACGACCGCTCTCCACCTCCTCGCGCGAGTACAGGTAAGCGTTAGATATCTTATTGGGATATTGAGCTGATGATGATTTGCAGAATCTACCTGAAGCCCGGAGAACGTCGGCCTTCCGAACAGTGTGGCGGCGGATATATATCCACGATGAGTACGCCCACACGATTCATTCTTGGGCCTCTTATTGACCGAAGTTTTAGTTGGGACGCCATCCGCCGCACGGCAAACGTTTCCGACTATGAACTGAAAGAACGATTCAAAGCTACCGCACTGTATGCGACGCTGTCGATTGTGCTTGCTATGGATAGCCCACCGGAGGGCTATGATACAAGCCCGGATGTTTCCCTCGTCATTCCGACAGAGGCGGAAATCGCATCCCGGTGGCCGGGGCTGTCGAGCGAGCAGGTTGATACGCTTTTGCAGGATTATAGGCTGGAATGCGATAGGCTGGGGGAGTTGGATCTCAATGATGTGTATGAGCGGGTTCGCGAGTTGGCGGCACATGAGGTGGTATGGCGGGGCGCATAATAGGCAGTTGGTTGTGTGTCATTATTAATGTTAGGCATTATTTTTCTTGTGCGCCGTGATGTCTGAGAAACGCAGGGAGAATTTCGAGTATGCTACGCGAGCTGCGAGGATGAGGGACGCGGCGTTGCGTTGGCGCCATTCGTCGGTGTAGGCGTCGGTGTGGGGATGCTCGCGTTCGAGCCATTGTCGGTAGAATTCGGATAAGGCGCGTTCCTTGTCGAGCGCCGTAGATGCGGCGGGAAGACGCGCCAGAGCCTCTTCTTTGCCTCGTTCGAAACGAGTGTTGCTCTGGATTCCGTGTCCGTTGAGACGAGAGGAGGAAATCGGGCAGTCGGCAAACGCACCTCTAACCAGAAAGAATGGTGAAACTCGTCCAGCTGCTGTCTTTGAAGCTTCCATTGGAGTTTATATGGGCTGGTGGGCTCGGGGTCGAACTCGTGGAGAGAATAGGGATGGTTGACGGAAGAGGTGGGTGCGGGTGTGTCGGAGTTGTTTTCGTCGTATATCATGGGCCGCATGTTGGATATTGGATGGGGTGGGCCGACGCGGTCGCATATGGGGCGAGTTGAATGCAGGCAACGAGCGCAGAGGGGACGGAGAGTCGGGGATTGGAGTAGAGGTAACATCGAGGGAAGACTCGGAGCCAGTCAAAAGTGAATGATTTCAGAACAAATAAGCACATCCATGATTTCAGTAAATTATTGTATACATATGCTACTTGTAGTACAGTCGACGACGACCGTGACAGTAATTGCTACACATCCCTCAAGTTCACCTGAAGCTCTGGAGAAGGCTGGAAACGCCTGCTTTGAGTTGTTGCGCGGACGGAATACCAAGATCTTCCGAAATGTCCTGAAGGATGCCTCCCTGTCCACTGGCGCCGCGCTTTTCAGCAGGTTGCGTAGATTCCAATAGCGATGGCGGCGCGGGTGTCTCAACATGGAGGTTGTGGGAGGTAGGAGTGTCCATTTCCGAGACCACAGACAATTTTGGGAGCGCTTCTTCCTTCGGCGCCGCAAGAGTAATCTCACTCTCTTTCTTGGCAGATTCCCAGAAGTCGGGCGAATAGGGCTGCAGAAAGGTCAGGCGTCAGAAACGTATTACGGCGATACAGAGGCAGGCCCTTGTGGGGTGAACTGTGACCCCCTGATCGTTTTTTTTTCACGCACGATTTGGGGCTGAGGGACAGCCTCTTGTATGGAGACATCTGGCATTGCAAAGCTCATGAAGGTAGTGGGAGTGCGGCTGGATTGAGCGGCGGGAGGGACACCGGGAGCAACGCCTGCTGTGTTGGACATGTTCCTGGGGTTCATAGACGCGCGGCTGTAGATGGGGATATGAATTTGGCATCGATTGGAGGTAATAGAGCGCACGATATGGCGATACGCAGTCTGCTGGTTATTCTCTGCAACATCGTGGTCAAGAGGTAAAAAAGTTATAATTACGTTATGCGTTGTGTGACCTAACGCGTTCAACTTTTGCCCTTTGACCTCATCGTCGTGCACAGTGTTGAGAGTGATACCCGCGATACCCTGGGCAACAGTGGGCACTGGGCATACACTTACCAGCGCCGCGATTTATATTTCGATCAAGAAGCCGGTTATCGGGAGCCATCGACAGCTTTGCCTCGTGTTCTCGTCGTGCTTTTCAGTTGTCCTTTTTGGATTATGACTCTTGCTCTCTGACTTAATTACCCACACCTATTCGCCCATGCTTCTCTCTCCAGCGTACGCTATCCCCCTCCTGTCTCCCCCAAATCAGCCAACAAACTGCTCGCTCTCCACAACAGATCAACAAGCGCCAGCTTGCCCTCAGGCTCAAACTCCTTCTGGGGAAAGTTCAAGTCCAAGGGCAAGGACGATATGCGCGACAAGCAGGCTCAAATGGCCCTGGCTCGCCAACGTCTCCTCACTCTTTCTTATGGCGACATGGAAACTATCCGCGTGGTGCGCCGCTATTCTCTTTCTATCATCCTTGACCTCATCTCCGTTCAAGTTGCCCAACAGTTTTGTTGTACGCCTCCGACTATCACAACCACTTCAACATCTCGACTGATAATTGCCGCAGGAGCTCGACGCAGTCGCCCGGGATTGGACAAAGCCTCCCCCGGACGCAGTCTTCGGTTTACGCGTCCCCGTCGAATATGCATCTCTCCAGGCCGCTGTGAGTGTTGTACGGTCATATCAAAGCTGTTGTACTCATTCAGTGCTGGCTAGCGTTTGGTTGCGGGCCCTTATATTTACGTGGGTACCCAGTGTTCAGCTTGTTCCCTGTTAATTTCTCTACTCAGCTTACCGGCGAGGACTCGTACCAAATCGCGGTAATGGGTGTGCCAGGACTGCGCGTCGAAATAGTAAGCGACGCGCCTCCTCCACCAGATGAGCCTCCGTGAGTGTTCCGTTGCAATTGTAAAGTAATCTTCTGTGCTAGTTTTGAGCCCTCTCTACTTTTTTTATCATTGTTATCGTAAAATAGTCCTCCGTAAGCCATCGTCCCTGTCATTAACATTCTATGTATATTCTTTTTCCAGGCCACCCCCCGTCCTGGAAATGCCCGCCTCCTTCAATCTGGAACTCATGCCCGGCCAACACGTCGCCCTCGATGTCACCGTCTCCTCGGAAGAACTCGACATGGCACGCATGGAGGACGGAACCATGGTCGACGGCATGTTCTGGGGCAAACTCGACATCGTGCACTCTGGCGACACGCACAAAATGGACTTCAGCGGCACACGGCTCGCCAATGACAACTATTCGCCCGAATTTCTGTTTGATTCGCGCGTCATGACCAAGCTCGCGGTCGCCGCG
This sequence comes from Favolaschia claudopus, assembly GCA_037176885.1. NCBI lineage: Eukaryota > Fungi > Basidiomycota > Agaricomycetes > Agaricales > Mycenaceae > Favolaschia > Favolaschia claudopus. Next base: position 177,968 of record JAWWNJ010000055.1, on the reverse strand, counting down.
AAACCCACCACCGCCAAGTGCCACCTCAGCGTCCTGACGCCGACGATGCAGTATTGTGATATCATGCTCTCGTTTGCGCCGCTGTGGAAGCTCGGGACGACGTGGCCGCCGGCTGAAAATGTATCCGAAAATAAGGTGAAGTACTTTTTACGAGTGCATCCTGGAGGTGCCCTGGAGCATTTCGAGAGCGAGATGGTCTCCACGTCGATCTATTACGAAGCTATGTAAGAAGATTGTTTGTTTTTCCGTCTTCTTTTCTCACAAGTATTTGATCTCAGGCCTGATCCAACAATGGTCGACCCAAACGATTATATCGCACCACGAAATGGATTCGCCATGTCTTTCCGCGATTTTGTTCCGCATCTAATGAACGTACTCGACCAACTTGGAATGTCCCTTCACGCCCGCACGAATTTTATAAAGTACGTCTTGCGTCTTCATTCGGCGAGCTGGTACTCAAACATCTGAGGACAGTCACAACATTTCTGCCTTTGCCGCGCACAAAAACATCGCATATCGATTTCTTTCGCCCAGCCGCATTGCAGCGGCGGTGGATATTTCAGTAACTCACGACCCCTGCATTTTCACGCGACTGTTCCTCATCTTCCGGGGGCTATCGGACGACGACGTCGGCATTTTCGCCGGCGCGGGAGAAAAGGAGGCGAATGCTGCCAACTGGAGGGAGATCGTCGGTTGGTCAGAGGAGTCCAAAGACGCGACCATGTTCCGACTCCTTGAAACCTCTGTACTGGAGGTCACTTAGATTCAGACCGTGGTCTCTTTCTCGTTTCTTTTTTCTCGATTTCTACGCTTACTCACTCTCTACGAACTTTGGGGCTGGCTCTTCTCCTGGATTCGTAATAATTCTCATTTCCTCCGCTACCATCCATAGTGTACATCTACACGCAGATTTCGTCGTCACTTTGCTATCGTCGTATGTGTATACTTAGGTTTCCTTATTCCTCACATAGTGTATCCGCATGCGCATTTCATACTACCCGTCTTCGTGATACCATTGCTTTCCCCGTTCCCGATATCAGGAAACAAGTTGACCCGGTGCAACAATGTTGAATTTAGATCTACGCTACGTAGTTGCCATATCCCGCAACGGTCCCATTCAATCCTGCGTTACGGATATGGGGTGCTTCTCCCACACAATTCCATGATCCAAACCGGTCTAATTAATCGTCAGGTTACTCCTCCTCATCCTTCGTCTCCACTTCCGCATGTTTTCGCTTGCCTGGCGGCCCAGTCCCAGAGACAGCCTTGCTCCCCGGGCCCCAATTCGGCGTCGGATTTTCCTGATATCTCACAAGTTTAATCCTGGATGTATACTTGTTGATATCTGGATGCGCGGTGAAGTTTGCCTCGATTCTGGAAGGAAGGAAATGGGATGTCATTGGACGAACGTCCAGGGAAGCTGCTTTGAATGTACGCGTACTTTGGTTCCTTGGAGAGCATGGTGTGCGCAGGAGAGGTCGGAGATATATTTTCCATTTTGACTGGATGAGTTTTGACCCAAGAGCGATAGATGTCGAATATATCTGCATTGGTAGCGTTTGTTTTGATTGAGCCTGCGGAAGCATGGGAGCGCGAGATGTTGTATCCGCCGTTGAGGAGCGCGGAGCTGGAGAACAAATATATTGGCGAGGGACGGAGGGAGTTGGGCTGTACTCACCCCATGTTTTCGAAAGAGGGTGTTACACAGTGGAAGAGTTTGGAGACCTTCGAGGGGGTGAAATAGAAAGGACAATCGGGAAGTTCCTGCAAGCTGTTGACGAGCGCAAAAATTGGAGGAGGAGGATCACCTACTTCCTTCGCCACAGTTAACATCCCTTTCATACGGGTGGCCGTCCCATAGTTTGATTCATTATTTTCCAAATGATTGAGTACCTTAGCTACGAAATCTGGACTATGTATTGGCGCGGACCACATTGGGCCAGCCATCTGCAGCAGTCAGCTTATTTCAAGCCATGAAGAGAGGTTTTACATGTAAGATGCTATTGCACTCGGTACACCTGTCCGGCACTGATGGTCCTCCTGATAGCTTGAAGTTGTAGTTTATAGAACCATTCGGTTGAGGTGTTTCTGTCACTCTTGCCAGAGGTTGACCGTGAAATGATTGGCAATTTGAACATATCCAATATGTCGAAGTTTTGCTGGCATGAAAAAAGGTTTTAGAAGGGGCACAGAACGAGTGGCAGCTGAGTGATCTACGTGGCGGCCCTTTTGACTTGCATGGGGGAAGATCCAATGCGTATGAACAGACGGACATAGAAATCGATGGAGAGGGACAAAAGTGGTTCGATATACCGCCCGTACCGAGCAGCGGAGGTCGAGACGGCATTGAGCACGAGTCGCAAAGCCTGCGAATGGTTTCTAGTTATCGATAACTACACAAAGTAAATTCGTACTGCTTCGTGCGAGTATTCACTCTTAATGGGTATACCACCGTAGTTGGAGAAACTAGAGAAAACGGTCATCACACGCGCTGTTACGATTGAGTTGTTTACCATTTTTCAGGGAAATTGGCAGTCGCCAGAACAGCAAGATCGGTACAAGTGATACAAAGCAGGCCTTCATGTGAAGTCAGTGGGCATAAAATTTCTAGGGGAGGATCAGCCAACCTTCATCCCTTACACACTGAACGGCAGCGTCGATGAAGGGTGCAGCAGTGCCATAGGGGTCAATGTCGACAACGTCGACACGCTTGCTAGGCTCCCGATGGTTGTACATCAGAGTACTGGGAATTCGATGATTATGGACAAGGGAGGACGAGAAACGGCGCACCATGCGTCCCCTTCGTTTACCCTAATTTCAACAGGTTTAGTGGTATGGTTGGGGGCTTCTCCTTCTGATTTGGGGGGTGGAGGACGTGGTCCCAATCCGTTGAGTTCTATGTTGCGTTTCATAGCCGCAGTGGCAGCGGACGATAAATCGTTGGCCAATATATGGCTAAAAGAGGTTAGCCGAGAGGGAGAGACAATCGAAGGGTACGCAAACCTCACATGGGGGATCTCTTTCGCGTAACGAATCGAGCGCAACCCAGTCGCAGAAAGAGCCTCGAGAATGACAAACTTAGAGTGCGGATACTCGCGCTGCTATTTTCGCCGAACATGTACATGGATCTGAATATTATGGTGCAGAATCCTTACCTCGGTGGAAGCGGGTGCAGGTGGGATTTCCGACACATCGGCTGCACCGTCGACTGTAGCAGGGGTATTCTCAACACGGAAAGAAAATAACAAATTCAGTCAGTTGACCTTTTCGTTTCTTCTGCTTAGTTGCCCTCTTCTCTTGAGCACGGAGCCATTTAGCTTTCTTGAATTCGTGCAGTTCTTCACTCCAGACTCTGATACATGCTACGCTCAAATCTCGATTGAACTCTTGGACTGGATTCAAAAAAGCTTCATTGGAGGAAAGCAGGATATGCGAGGTGTTTTCGGTATGGAGAGTGAATCCGTCTGGAACTTCGGGGACTGTTATCTTGTTGGAAGACATGATCGCTGGGGCATAGAGAGAAGTGGGAGGGGGACAAGGGCGGGCAAAGGAGCAAAGCCTTGACCGAAGCCGAGTTAGAATCGAAGCAAGTAGAGTGCCAATTTTGAGTTTCGATCGGAGTCGATCACAGAACAAAACTCAACAAACCCTTTGAATTTTTTATTTATTTACTGTAAATTCTCTTCCGCTCCTTTCATGCCCTCTTCAAGTTCTACAACTCGCCAGCCTGCAGCGTTCAGTGCTTTTCGCGTCCGCATCGCTTCCGTCACCTCGCCTCTCCTTCGTTCCTTCAAATCTTCGGCGTCTGACCTTTCGTCGCCAACTCTCGACGCCGACCCACTTCCTCCGAGTCGTTCTGCCGTTGAAATCCCCAGGATTCTACAAGCTGGTCGGTCAATAGCGTTCTACCCGCTTCGATGCGATTATAACCCTCATTCAGCTGCAAGCGAAACACTTTCACTGAGCTCCCCTCGTCAACCAGCCTTTGACCTCCCTCGCCACGATCTCCGTCAATCCTCCTCCGATGAACGAGGCAGCGCGTCTCTAGCTGTTGATCCGAGCGCAGAGACCTCATTCTCGATGACGATCCCATTGATTCAGTTGTCCCCACCGCCACCCTCGAGTTCGACCGAAAACCTCACTTCAATGCTCAATGTCGTCAAAGAACCCCATCTTATGCAGAACTCTCGTATTGGGGAACTTGGCAGGCGGCGAGGTTTCAAAGGCGCTCCTCTATTCACGCCGGAAACCGCGAAGAAACCTCGCACATCCACTCTGTCTCCGGTTCCCAGTCCGCGAACTCCCCGTTCACCCCGTCTCTCTCCTTGCTCGCCAAGCACTCCTCGCCCTTCGACCCCGCGCACTCCTCTAGCTACGGTCACCAACCTGCTTCGCACCCCAACAATGAAATCTCCGAAGCTTCCTCCAACACCGATTGAATGTCCTGTCGCGGACGAGTTGCAGCAATTCTACGACCTTCAAGATCCATTTTCTGTTCTGGGACAGTCTTTCTACGATCCGGATACTGTCTTTACCGCTGTTCCTCTCGCTAATCTGGGAAATTTGGACGTGTACTGGCTTGCCCACTCGAAAGATGTACGGGTTACCCGTTACAAGACATTTTTCAATGCTCAAGCCGCCGCGGTCTCGAAAACAATCATCTATCCGGAAACCAATGTGTATCGCTCTGATCTCAAGAAAGAAAACATATTCAAGCAAGACTACTCTTGTCTGTCGCAGTCTGTCGTCTCCACTTCCTCCACCACAAGCAGCCTGTTGCTCGTCAACGGACAGCCTGAGGTTCGGTTGCCTCCGCATGCTCAGCAAAATTACGATCTCTCGACGTTCACCGAACTTCCCACTCCTTGCGCTGGCCCTGTTGATGTCAACTTCTGCGGCGACCTGCACACGGAGATCTTGTGGGACACGCAGACTATCGTCGTTGGAGTTCCACATAGTCGCATTGAGGCAACCCTGCTTACAGCTCGATCTCCGACAATTCCTCATCCTCGGCAGTAAATGCCGCCGTGTCGAGAGTAGCATACGTGTTGCGTCGTGTCACTTCGGGCTCCTCGCGGATTGTGGGCTATTGTGGGATGGCGAACGCAGATACATTAATAATATATTCCATACACAGTTTCAGTATTATCCAAGAAAAGCGAGATGTGCTCATGCGAGGGTTTCCCCGGAGCGAACCTAGAACAGTGGTGAACAATTCGAAACCGCGATATTATGCAGTGTAGCGGACCTCTTTGCCAGTCTTCTTGAGCTTGGTTAGAAGATCGTCATAGGGAATGCTGCCAGTAACGAGAACTTCCTGAGTCTCGAGGGAAACAGAGAATTCATCGACGCCTGAATGCGTTGAATGCGAAATTCATAGGTAGCGGATGGACAAGGCTCACCTTGTTCCTCTTTCTTCGCTTTCTCGAGCACTCTTGTAATGGCACCGGAGCAGCCGGAGCAGGTCATCTAGCCAGATCTGAGTTCGCTCCCCTCGACATTGTACAATTAGTCGGCTACCTTGACATCAAACTTGTATTTGTGAACTTCGGCCTAATCGAGGTCAACGCCAGTGAATGGATGCATCGGCCAAGCCCTCTCACCATTTCGCGATGTTATGTAGAGGATGGGGTGCTGAGTGTGCAAGATGAAGAACAAGATGCGAGTGGACGGTATTTATGCCAATCGGAACTCGGCGATGCTGATTATGTCGCCATCGAATCACTTAGCAATCATGCAACTCGAACGGGACTTTTTCGGACATGTTTACTCAGTCGTCTCGATGGAGTCCGCGTCAAGAGGGTATAGCAGGATAATTTACAGCTCTATTCTTCAACTTCATCTTCCCAGACGATTCTGGGCCATTTCTATCGGTTCGTCACCCTCAGTAGCAACAGCTTCCCAACCCTCTCCCGATGGTCGGTGGCCTCTTAACCGGCTGATGCACGGTGCGAACCAGGCTATACAAAGTCAGCAGGTTACTTCTAGAGTTGGGTATCAGTGACTTGCCCAAAAACGCAGGCAGCTCTCCTTCCGAGCGATGCGTGATGTAGTACACTGGCACGCCGACCAACACAAAGCCTGTGCAGTGTAAATAGAGAGATCGCGACAGCAATAGTGATGCAAACCTAGGACAGCAATTGCCGGAAGGGGTGCCGCAATGATAGGCATGCATAACAAGAAGAGGGCCACCTGGAATGCAACATGAGAACCGAGTAAAGAGCCAGTGGATATGAGGAGACGCGATTACGCACCGCACAAAATGTCAAAGGAGTGATGATCCATGTTTTGTCTAAAAACCTGTAGCCTGGTTGGATCCCGGACGAATGTAATACTTACAAGGTCTCTCCAGCATAGGCTCCTTGACGCGTAGAATGACCAACCCCAAGACCTACGAATCGTGTTAAACATGAGGGAGACCAGGTTGCCAGAACTTACAGTAAGGAAATAGAAAGCCCAGGACGCAACAACGGAGAAATTGATCAAGGACCGAAATCCACCACCAATCATGATGAAGGTTATTGTGATTCCCGCTTGTAAAAGAGCCGCGTTGAGTGGTGTCTTTCGTGTCTTGTGCAACCGGCCAAACAGGGATGGAAGGTAACGCTCCCGACCCGCGGCATACACCAAACGAGACGAAGTATAGAAGGAGCCTGTAGTCCGTGTCAGGCGTACAAAACGAGAACGAAAGAAAATCGACGCGCCATTCAGAGCCCCGAAACAAGATACTGCGACCATGAGTGCAAATACTGTGCCGCCGACGGGTCCAAAGAGAGCGCGTCCAAAGTCCATTGCAACAGTATTACTTAAACTGATGGTATTCTTCGTGGGGATTCAGAACAAAATTTTGGACAGAAAAAGTAAAGATGACCTTATCGAGTACGACGAAATACGCGACATTGGCCAGAAAAAATAACAGCTGGGGAGGGTAAGGAGCCAACAAAGAAGGCAGAAGAGGCACAAACCGTCACAATGGACATGCTGGAATGGATTGCTCGTGGAATATTCTTCTCTGGATTCTGAATCTCCCCTCCTACATAATTGGCTTGGTCCCACCCATCAAAAGCCCAAAGACCGGAGTAAAAGGCCAACGAATATGAACTCGGGCTCGTACTCGAGCCCTCGAATAATGGCTCTCTAAAGGAACTAGACTGTTTCCCTCTTGCGAATTGAACAATACCTAGAACGGTAATGGAAATCTGTAAACCGCCTGAGAGTGACGCGACATCCATATCATTTGACACTAACCAAAGCTGCGACCTGGACACCTTGAAAGATAAGCCGACAGTTTGCGGTGGTACAGGAAACCCACCTTAATGGTCGTGAACACGACAGCGACGCGAGTACCCAATTTACGAGCGGCCACACAAAACAATGTAACGATCACAATTGCGACAACTGCGGTGAGTTTAATGGCCCACTGGGGAATATCGTCGGGAGAGATGTCGGAACGCGTCGTGTGCCAAAAGATTCGATTCACTGGACGACAGAGATACGTTGAGGTTTCATTCGGGGAGCACGACCACAACATACAATATTCTGAACAAATGAGGGCAATGACGGCATTACCCCCTGGCTTCAATGCGATGATTGCTGTCCAGGCGAATAGAAACGAGACGAGGGGCCCGTATGCATAAGCAAGATATGCTATGGCAAGATGAAGGCAGGGTTACTGGGGAAAAGGAAATTACTTACCTTGGGCCCCGCCATTTTGGGGTATCGCAGATCCTAGTTCCGCGAAGCTGCTAGCTCCGGTCCAACCCAACAAACCGCTTGCTGCCCAAACAACAAGACTGCACGAGTTGAGTGTTGAAATTGGAGATACGAGCAGACAGACCTAGCGCCTACGCTATGGGTGTTTGTCACCATGACTCCCGGCGATGAGCTTCAAGTTCACAGTATGAGCATTGACGGAAGGATCTTATTTAATAGTATCGCAACTTGACACAACTCACAAAATGCCTGAGCCTATCTGGTACCATTTTCAACGGACAAGGAGCATATGAGCGTCAGTACATACCTGTAGGCCGACTATGAGCGCTACGCCTGAAACGCAAGGGCAAGGTGTTGGCGGCGATCTTTGCACGACAATAGACGGAACGAGATGAACGATACCATTTACTAGCCCGATGCTCTTTTCACCCGCATTTTCACCGTTAATGGCTACGTCTGGATCTGCCACGCTGGCACTCAAGGGCAAGAGGTCGAACTCGAAACCGGAGACTGAGTAAGAGCGATTACGGCCGAATCTTGGCGCTGGCGCGTCGATTGGTCCATTCGAAATTTCGAGAGCCCGCAGAGAGTCCGAGTCTGAGTCGCGTGAATGTCGTGAGGAAGGAGGAGAAGGATAGTCTTTGGGCGACCTGAGCGCTGCATAAGAGCTCATGGCAAGAGGTTAGGCCGCGGCGGGCTTGAAATCACTAACTCCGATCAACAAGCAGCAATTGATCCAAAAATTATATTTTCGCGTTTTCTAACAAAGCCTGAGCAACTACAGAATGTATCTCCGTGCATTTCTCCTGACATGTTTCCATACACTGCAAATCGTTCTATGAGTAAGATGGACGATCAAGGCACAAAAGGTTTACCCTCAACATTTCTGCGACTTTCATCTCTCCAGTTTGCCAGATGCTCGTGACTTTTTGAAGGGCAGGGATGCAAGCCAGCACGAGAGTCCCTTGGGAAAGACGTGCCTCTTGAGCTGTGGGGTCCAACCATATTTCCCTCCCCACCACGGACTAAGGAGTTGAATAAGTGAAGCAGGAGGTGTTGGGGAGTTCAGGACCCACAGCCGCGCATGACGTGACCAGACCAAGCATTTCTATTCCAGCATCAGCTAGAGCCGTGCTTGCAGCAACAGATCCTGAAGCAACGCAGGCCTCGATGCCGTCGGACTCGATTATTGTGACGAAAATGTCGATTGTAGATTTAGGGAAAAGTTCTAGCCGCACAGAAGAGACCAAGGCTTGGTGAATGGCAACACCGATTGTTCTATCTTCGGCGTCCTACGAAGCTAAGGATGGTTGAAGGTATTACCGCGAGGAGCTGGTGGATACTCACGCGCATGGGCGCGCGTCTGCGGACGCAAGAAAATGGGGTGAATTTCACCTCCACATTGAGCCTCCCCATTTCACTGTACGCTGTGTTTTTGGATTGTCTGGGCCCGTATCTGCGCGAAGCCGACGGAAATTGAGGGAAAGCGTGAGGGATAGATTTATACAACGCACACAGCACAGGCAATTTTCGTCTTTGCGGTCTCTATATAGGCAGATCCATTTGCCTGGCTGATAAGACCCGGTTGTAGGACTGAAAACGCGTTATTTGAGTTCGTTGGGCGACGAAACGATTGCAATACATATTGAACGAATTTCGGATGAAGATCTGTCTTTTCTGGGGTCTCCAACGTTCCATTGCACCAAGTCCTGATCGTATACAGGAGGAGAACTCTCCTCTGGTCCATTGATTCGTCGTCGGTCGAGGGAGAAAGCCATAGCTTGAACAGATCGTACAGTGTTGAGAAAGAGTAGAAATTGACGCCATCAAACTTCCTAATGCGGCTTGGATGAAGCTCTCATTTGCTCTTTCCAAACCCAAATCTGCGCCGGCCCCGCCCCCGACTCTCAAGCGCCCAGCGGCTTTTGCCTTTGGGGAGGACGATGATAAACTTGATGCTGCTCCCACAGCTTCCCTCGACAAAGCCGCTTCTGCCAACAAGAAACTCCTCGCACAGAATGTTCAAACCTCACGAACTACACAGAAACGTATGGAAGCTGAGAAGAACGTAGACGCGACAGTGTACGAATACGATGAAGTGTGGGACAAGATGCAAGAGTCGAAGTTGCGGCAGAAGGAGGCAAAGGAATCGGAGGCCAAAGACCGGAAGGTGGGTCATTTAGGTCGTTGTACGCGCTATGCGGCAGTTAACCATTTGCCACAGCCCAAATACATCGCAGGCCTTCTTGCCTCGGCGTCCACCCGCAGGCTTGACTATCTGCGAGCAGAGGAGAAGCTGATGCAACGAGAACGGGAGGCCGAAGGGGATGAATTTGCGGACAAGGACGCCTTCGTCACACAGGCCTACAAGGACCAGATGGCAGCTGTTCGTGCTGCGGAAGAAGAAGAAAAGAAGAGAGACGGTGAATTTTCCTCGTGCTCATCTCGACCGACTCATTTTTTTCCCTGTAATTGTCAGAACTGCTCAAGAAGCAAGGCGGCGCATCGTCGGGCATGGCTCATTTCTACCGGAAATTGCTGGAAGACTCTGAGCAGAAGCACGATGCTACTGTGGCTGCAACACAAAAACCCGTCATCGGTCCAATGCCTAACCTAACAATAACGAAACCGCCCGACTTCACGCCGAAGACTGATCTTGAGCTCGCCAGAATAGCACGAGAAGAAGGCAAGGAGGTCGAGCTTAATGACGATAACCAGATCGTTGACAAGCGAGATTTGCTTGTTGCGGGTTTGAACTTGTCAGCGCCAAACACCAGGCGTCTAGGCGAACGTTCAAAAACCCAAGCTAAACCCGGGGAAGAAGTGCAGGCTCATCGAGCTGTTGGTACGGCCGCTTCCCGTAGGGAGATCAACGAGCGGCGGGCTCGTGAGATTGAACAGCAAATGGCGGCAGAGGAGGACCGGGTTCGGAGGGAGAAAGCCAGAGCGGATGACGAGGCTATACAGAGAGTCGTTGTTAAACGAAACGACGAGGACGCCATTCAAAGTGCACGGGATCGATACCTGCAAAGAAAGCGTCAAAGGTTAGAAACGGAAGAACAAGTTGAGCCGGACTGAACAATAATGTATATTACCAACTACATGTACTGTACGAGTATTATAGATCAGTGGAAATCAGGTAACCTGTCTAAATCCCCTATGGTTGGCACCATCTCGTCGAAAGCATCCAGTACTTCTTGCGGGGAAGGTCGATCATCAGGGTTTTCATTCAGCATGGGCCGTGTGAGTTGCACAAGGGCGGGAACACAATAACCAGCCAACTAGTTCGGAAGACTGGTCAAAAGAAGATACAAAGAGCTGGGAATTGAAATCCCAACCTTGCATGCTCTGAGTATGAGTACAGCAAGAGCCCAGACATCCGCCTTGAAAGCGTCTGGGCAATCTCCACCGAAAGACGCGCATTCCGGCGGTACTTCGGTGGCGCGCAGCAAGGGAACCTGGCAGGACTCCAGGTCGTCAAACCGCCGACTTGCCTCTGTGCACCATATTAGTCGCGAGGTACTACGGGAAGCACTGTGCCCGCACACACCATAATCGATATACGCATAGCGACCTTTGTAGTCGGTCAGCAAGTTGCGAAGCGAAATGTCTAGGTGTGCAACACGATGTCTATGCATGAAAACGCAATGCTGAAAGGGGGTTAGGACATTACGTAGAAAGCGATGGAATTCGTACTTCAATACATTGACGAAGAGCGGCAAGGAATAAGCGCAGACAACAAGGCACTTCGTCGTCAATTAATTGCGAGCTCCACTTGTACTAATTTTGAGCGATTGTGGACCACAACTATTCAGGTAAACCGACCTGCTCCATGACAATGAATCCTAGATCCTCTTCCTCTACCTCTATCAAATCTAACACGGCTTCACGATGGGGCAGACGAGATCAAAACACAAGTCGGAAATAGTGCAGTCCTACTCACGTATGCAATGATTCATGGGATCGTCTCGTAACATCGGCGAAGACAGAAAGCGTATGACGGCGAACTCCCGACTGTGCAGATGCACGGCCTTGATGACCACCTTTGTCCCGTCGCGAGATTTTGTTCCCCGAAATAGATTGTCAGGCTGCCCCCGAAGCGGTAATGAATAAACCACAGCAGCGTGTCTGAGAGTCTCACCAGGCCAGCGTCGGGACATAGGTCGTCCTTGACATCGCCAGAATGCTTGAGCAGGAAAAAGTCAGGGACTGTGCCCTCTGCCGAGCAGGTATAGAATGAAATAGCGTCGGCTACGGTGTCTAAGCACCATCCTCGGAGCTTCAAGAGAGTGCGAAAGCTAGGCCAATGTGGTCGAACGCGTAGATTGAACGCTTCCTCTTCCTCGTCGTGGTCGTCGAAAGAAGAAGCGGTGGAGGCAGGAGAGGGAGGGCGGTTGTCCCACTCGGCGCTGGGCATCAGCAAAGGGAGAGCAGAAAAGAGGGAAGGAAATTCGGATTAAACCCGCATGGGAGACGGAAGTTAAAGAATGAAAGCAAGGCGGCTACAGCCCCAGATAAGGTAAGTCTCAAGTTATGGCGCAGCCAGGAAACAAAGGCTCTCGAATCTGATTCCGATGATTACTGAGTTGTACACCCGCAAAGAGCAACGCAAACAGCGCTGAGAACCGGTTTTATTCCGAACGAGGTGTTGCAGGTAACACAGAAGAGCGATACGGTGGCAGCCAGGCTTGTCATGGGTAGCTGAAAGGAGTTTATTCGACTCTTGATTCAACACTTCGTGTAAGTTTGATTCCCCATTTCGGGACCGACTATCGCGAGAATATCATACTCCTTCTTTGGCTCATGCCAACATGGACGAAGCACAGAAATCAAAAAAGACAAGCAAGAATCCTCTCTATCCAAGCCATTTATCCTATCCTAATCCTTAGCGTCTAGTCTTCGTAGGCGGTGTTGCGGAGGAGGTCGACGAGGCTGCCATTTACGACCGTTTCTCCACCTTTGGTGCGGTTCTCGTCGCCGAAACTCCCGCAAGGATACACGTAGTGATACGCAGTAACGGCAGGAGATATCATTGAAGTTCAACTGCCATCGTCGGCTACCAACCCAACTTTGCAGTCCGGTCGGTACGACTCCCCGTTCTCACTCAAAATACTCACCCATTCCACAGAAGCGAAGCATCGCGGTTTCGCGTTTGTAACCTATAGTTCGGCGGCAGATGCTCAAGACGCAATCGACAACATGGATCTCAACGAGTTCCACCAACGCGTCATCAAGGTCAATTTGGCGCGTCCAATGAAGGGACTCATGCAGCAGTCAGGCGGAAACAGAGCCAGTGCGTACTTTGCCTCAAAACGCGTGTCTATCCACTTAAAACGCGCTTTGCCAGTCTGGGAAAGTGAAGAATGGCTCAAGGCTAATGCTTTGCCGCTCTCAAAAAGCGGAGGTTCGTTGTCCACACTTGCGTTATGTTAGAAAATCTCATTGTTCATCATCTGTAGGTGTTCATGCGCGTACTGTCAAACCAGAAGGGGAGACTATCGAGGAAGAAAACACCCACAACGAGGACGCCATGGAAGAGTAATGGCATGCCCCAGCTCAAACTGTCGTCGGGATTTGGTCGGGACCGAGTGCGTTGATCGGCGAGGATAGACTTGGTGAATCTCTTCGCACGTATAAAAAATAGATTCAGCCACCATTTATGGATCCGAAGCTCGGGAAGATGGAGAGAAACAGATCGTCGGAACCACAACTAGTTCTCAAAGTCTTTGGCGTTGGGGACGTCCTCCGAGAATTGGGCGCGCGCGCGTTTAATGTCCTCCTGCATGAAAAGGAGCTCTTCCATTCGCGCCAGTTTCTTCGCATCGGCAGGTCTAGATAGAGCCCGACGGAGATCTTCGATAGTCAGTCGAGCCCGCTTCGTCTGTGCCCCTGCAGTTTGGCACTGGAAATTTGTGCATTTTAAAAAAGGCTGAGAAGTCAATGTCACAGTCCGTACGCACCACGTCTGTGATGTACTCAATAAGAATTTCCTCCATTACATGCACCGTGTCGGTGGCAGGATTTCGATCATCTCCGAAGCCATACATGAGATTCTTCACTGCAGATGTTCATGGGCATTCATTCAAAGACCCGGGCTCAGAAACATACGTTCTCTCGTAAACAAACCTCGCACACTGGGTTGCTTCCGAGAACCGCGAGTAGTAGCGCCACCGGTCGAAGCAGCTGCCACGCTTTCCCGCAACTGTGACGGTGTATACGAGGAAAATGTATTGGATCTTTGCGGAGGATTAGGGGTGGAAGTTCGGGCAGTGGCTGCCGGGGGTGTTGCCGGGGCCGGTCGTGCTTGCCCAGCTGGAAGTTGTTGACCGTATGGATACGCGTACTTCCAAGCAGTAGCGTACTGGAAAGCTCCTGGGTTCGGGTAGGTATAAGCGCCTGGTGTTTGTGCGTAGGGCGTGTGGGGAGGATACGCGGCGGCTGTATAGGCTCCGTACGGATAGGTCGTTGGCGTTGCAGGCGGAGTCTGGGTGCCCGAAGGCGTATATTGGCCGTAGGGTTGTTGCGACATTGCTCTCTATGTCATGGTCGTTCAAGTCCAAGTTCAATTGATGGTGAAATCAACAAAGACAAATAGACACCATGAGCGCAGAATAATTTGGAAATACGATATGTGTAAGACACGACAGTAAGCTATGTAAGAAGTATAGAATATGAACAGTGAATTTCAAGAAAAGTCATAGAGAGAGAGGGTCTCTGGGTGTGAATTGATATGTATGCGCCGTCAATCGGTCTTGCCTCGCTTGGTGGCTTGGTCAACGTTCTGGGCTTGATTGAGCAGAGATTCTATTTTCTGCCACTCCATCTCGACCTTGTTGCGTTTCTTGAGCCATTCAAAGATTGCGTCCTGAACAGGGTTCAATTTTCACCCACAGAAATTGAACAAAACTTACCGCATCATCCACGTCTTTGACATCGTGCTCCTTGATTGGCACAAACACATCCCGATCGTTGAAGAACCCGGAGGACTGCTTCATTTCGCGTAATTCGTCCACTTCACGAGCAATGCTGGTGAAAAGCTCATACTGTGTTGGAACGACGTTATAATGATGTGCAACGTTGTGACAGAAGCAATCATACCTCCCAGTGGCAGATTCTGTGGAAGACCTGAGTTCGTTCGGCACAGAAACGACCAACGTTGAACGCTTTATCGGAATCTGTTTTGCTGCGTTTCTTCTTCAGGAATTCGTCATCCAATTCCTGGCCGAGATGTTAGAATTCGAAAATCTTAGGCTGTATGAACATGAGATACCCCGAAGCCCTGACGGTTATAAGGGATTCCCGAGAGTTGACCAGCCTTGCAACTTCGGCCTCCTTGCTTATGACACACATCGCAGACAGGACTTGACGAACCCGGAAGATCTTGCATCTTCAATTCAGGATACTTCTCGAGAAGGTCGGTGAAAGTCGGTTTCCAACGTAGAGAAGCAAGAGAGTCTCGGATACTGGAAAATCTACGTGTGGTCGCTCTGTAAGGGACCGAAAAATATTCTTCGTCTTTGATGTATGAGTTTCGGCAACAGGTAGGAAAGCCGAGAGAAAGACCTTTGAGCATTTTGGACATGAAGGCTGGACGTTCAACTTGAGGACGAACAGCGATATGTACCTGGTCAACAAATAAATACTCAGAATATAGTTTCATGAATGCTGACCCACCATGAACTACAAGGGAAACAGCGTCTATTAGAGCTTGAAATCATCTCGAAAGAAGGCAACTATACTTGAAAGATTTTATTGAACTGCTCGGAACCACTCTCGACCATGCTGAATTCCTTGGGGAGCGGTGGCGCGGTGGCACCATCGTCATCGACAATGAAATCCGATTCGTCAAACAAACTATCCCAACTGCTTGCAGAGTCGTCGGAAGAGTCGTCGCTTGTGTCTGTGTCTGTATCAGGAGGGGGGGACTTGAGGGGCGCTAACCCTTGTCGTTTGCCTGTTGAGCGTCAAGTGAGAGATTGAAACACATTGAAATGACGAATTAGACTCGCGTTTGAGATTCTCAAGCAGAAAGTCCCGTCCTCGAGATGACTTTCCTCTTGTTCGCAGCCTGGACTTTACGATACCTTTGAAAGGAAGTTAATGATACAGGCAGGCACGGGCAGAATTGTAGTTTACGGTCGGAGTCAACTTCGTCGCCAGAGGCTTCCTCGTCGCTGGAATCAGCGCGCCGAGCTTTCTGCTTCTTCGACCTTTGCTTCCGGGGTGCTGGAGCTTCGTCTTCCGAGCTGGACGGTAGGGATTTTCTCAACTTTTTCTTGCGAGGAGGGGATGTTTCTTTGTCCTTGGGAGTGGCGGCCTTGGAGGTTTCAACTCTTTTCCGCTTCAAAGGCTTGGGAAGGACGTCCGAGCTCTCATTGTCTTTCGACGAGGATTTGACCTTTGATTTGGGTTGAGTGTAAATGACGACTTCAACGCGATTCTGGATTTTGAAAGGAGATTTCTTGGGGGGCATTTGGGAGAAGGTGAAGGTAGAGTTCAAGTGCGACTATTTTTGTAGTGTTATAATAGCATAACGGCAGATTCAAGCTTCTCTGTCGTTCTCCGTCAACCCTGTTCATGGCTTTCCGTCCTCCCAATATTCAGACCACAAGCATATATGACGACAAAGTTTCCCTCGAACCCGCGTCTCCAAGGTCGCCGCTGACCCCAACGGCGTTACCCTCCTTCCAGCTCCCCACGTCAGATCGTCCTCAGCTTTCCGAAAAGGTCCATTCCTCCAAGAACAGTAGGTCGAGTGGATTTGCTGCCCAACATATAACTTATCGTCTTGCAGAGATTCGTGATGAGTCTCGCAAACTGCTGGTATACATTTTGGACCGTCTCAAGCACCGGAGTTTACCGCCTTCAGTATACGCTGCATTGACAGCGGCGCAAGACGATGTGTCTGGTAATAGTTTCGCCGCGATTGCCCAAACTGTACGCGGTGTGGCCAAGATGCGTTCGCCGTCGACCAACCGTCCTGAATTCAATGTTACTTCTCCGTTGGAGGACGACGGTGACGAGGATGAAGATACCGGATTATTCGCAACGGACACGACGCTCGAACTGTTGACTCAATTGAGGGATGTTCTCATAATCTCCGCTGCTCAAGGATGGCAGATATTCGAGGAAGGGTCCGACAGTTGTCCATACTCTACAGCTGCATAATTAACCACTCACCGCACAGCTCCGTGCCCGATACTCGCTCAGCCAATAAATCCCCCTTCCGCATATCTCGAAACCGGAACAGTCTTCAACCGTCTTCACGCCGCTCGAGATCTCCTTCTCCAGCTGCTTCAGCGTCTTCCCCTGAGCTATTATCTCAGTGCATCTCCATTTTAGCATCCGTGATTTTGGAAGATTGCCGCTTTCAAACCCGATATCCGCGTCCTTCTCGGCCTTCAAACTCCCTACAGGCCCTTATACTCGACGTCGGCCAGGTATGTTCAATAGTTCATATTATCTTAGTCCCGTGTTTCTAAACTCCCGTTAGTTTCTATTACATACTCATCAACATGATCCCAAAGTAATCTCTGAAATCGGGCTGGCATTCATCCCTGCCTTTTCGACGTTTCCGCCCGAGATGCAAGGACATCTTTTGGCATTTTTCGAGGATGGAGTGATGAGAAGATTATTCCAACAGTTGGAGCAAGTGCGAGGATCGTCTGTTCCAAGTTCCACCACGTCGCATGGTACGGCGCCGTCCTGTGGACCACTTTCATTCTCACCCTGTTTTGCAGAGAGCGAACACACAACCGGAGGAATCTCAATCAAAGTTGATGAAGTTCAAGATGAACGGGCTACAGAGCTCCCTGGACCCTATGGCTGGGTGCCCTGGTCATCTCCTGCCACCGCTTCCTCGAGCGTGTGCTCTACCAACGCCCCCTTTCAACGGCAATCAGTGTATTATCTCTCTTCGCTGATACCCCCTCTACTCTCGGCCGTCCTGGAATTTGTTGACATCACTGAAAACGAGACGCGTCGCGATGTGACTCATCGTTTATACCGACTGGTTGAGTTGATTGTGTCTGCCAAACCTGATGCGTACTTGGATATTTTGGAGGTGGTAGCGTATCACGCTCCTGCAAAGCAGTCGGCTTTGAGGCTACTATACACATTCTGGCCCACAGCAATAGGACATCCGTCTGTGGGGAAAGCTTTAGGTGTAATCACCCCTTCCATGGCTCAATCAAGAACATTCTCCCCACAAAGACATCCCTACTCGCATCAATTCATGCCTTGGCACTTCTTCTCGCGGCACAGTCCTCTCTCGACCGGATTAGCTCGACACACATGCCAATCTTGTTCAACGCCAGTTGAAGGATTTGGCCTCATGTGCCCATTTTGCATGTGTTCAGTTCACTTTGGCTGCTACGACTATCCCGAGGGCACGCAAATGATGCCATACACCTCGAACAACAATGTCCAACGTGTGGCGACCTTACGCTTCTCCAACTTATTGTGCAGCAGATGGGACATCGAACGGGACCTGATTGCGATCCATGGACATGCGTATAGAATCATTAATCTCTTCACCCTATGCTTATGCTTCGTCTGCTGCAAACCTCTTTGGGGCTGCATCGCACAAGGCATGCGGTGCATGTCGTGCGAACAGGTTGTGCATCATGCCTGCGCCGCTCAACATCCATGCCCTGGCAGCCAACACCTGGCAGAAGCTAAAACCATCATAATCGAATGGCCCGCTTTGCGACTCTCTTGCAGCGAGCACTATAGTGATATTCTCCATCTAACCAAAGATCAGCTCGGCACCAAGAGTCATGAAGAAGTTTCCGTCTTGTCCTCTGTCTTGTGGACCCAGATTGAAATTCTGATGCACGGCGTCTCCAGCGGGTGCATAGAGATTCTACAAAATGGTGAAAGCGCCGCTCATGCGAAAGATCACCGAGTAGGCACTTTTGAGCTACACCGCGTTGCCTCGTGGTGCGACGCTCTGTTACTGTCAGGGAATCTTCGGCTTTCGATTGCCATGGGCGATTACCTCGATCTTACCAAACAGCAGCGTCCGATTCATGGGATCATGTATGACTGGTCTAATCTGGTCTACATTGCGAGCACTGTCAAGTCACCTTATCCAATTCCCATGGCATCCATGGACCTCCTGAACGTTGCTCAGCCTGACTCTCTGGATGACACCCAGACGTCTCTTTCCCATCCGTATGAAATGGTTCGGATGGCACACCTCCGCGACATACTTGGTTATGAACTTCTCATTCACTCTGACGCAGCTGCTCGCCTCCTGTTGTCCCACATCCATCATCTTGGCTTCTTCACTAGACTGGACATGAAACAAAGCTTGATCGATGAGGTTAGATTCAGCAAAGACACCATCTGTGTTTTTCCAATTCCTTTGGGGTTGGATTTGTCAACTAATGTCGAGACATTGGCCGCAGCTGTAGAGTCGTGTCTTATAGACGTCGATTTATCTGTGAACGAGACTGGATTTCTCCTTCTGACGCGGAAAATGTGGCCTAGCGGAATGGCAACTGACTACAGGTAAACAGACCATTAAATCAAGAGTCTAATAGCTTTTTGATGCATGTTCAGCTTGAAACGTCTCATGCGGTCGATAATTCATTGGATACTTGCCGAGGTATTTGCCGCCAAACGCAGTATGATCGATCTGACCGAGTTCAGGATGAAAATCTAGCTACAATTCTTCGGGACTACTTGGGGAAACAGAAAACTCTTCCCGGTGTTCGCAACCCTTCTGATCCACCGTACTGGCCATTCAATTCTTCCTCTCGACCCGTCCCCGCCAGTTCAGCGAGTAACGGAGGAGATTACGTTGCGGCGAGACGCGCGATGTTAAATAGATATGCCGTCAAGTGGCTCTCGGAGTTGCATAGCCAAGATCCTACACTATATGGCACACTATTGTACGAAATTTGCGTTGAAGCCTCTCAAGTTGGTCGGACTGTTGATTTGCTGGATATACCGACACCAAACGAACAGAAGGTACCGTGTTGGCTATTTCTACTGGCCACAAGGGCTGATCAAACTTCAGCGTCAAAGCGCAGAGTCGTCTGATACTCTCCTCAGACTCATCGCTCGATTATCACAAGCGAGCGGCGTTGCGTTCAGCGTCTTTGATACATTATTCTTCAGGTGGTTTGAACACGTCTCAATCACGGACGTGGCTTCGGAGGTAACCTTTCCCCGCTTAAAGACAGCGCCATTTCTCACTGTTCCCGTTGTAAGACGATACCGTCGTTGACTCGACTTTTCCCCAGGGAAACAGACCCTTCTCAACGATTGAGCCTGGCTTTTGACCAGACTGTCGCAGTAGAAAATGTGGAGGCACCGATAAGCCCCTGGCGCGTCGTGTTGGCCGTTGCCTCGGAATCACAGGATGGCTTTTCAAGGAGTTTACAGTGGCTATACACATGCACGCATTCGGGTGTCGACATTCCGCTATCCATCTTTGAACGATTCTCGTCCTTGGCGACGGAATTCCACGCCTCATTGTCGGATTCAAAATTATTCGTTGAGAGTCTTTTGGCATCTATCTGGCTCAAGACCACTGGCCGCCAGCAGCTACAGACTATCATCGCTTCGTTACACAAGCGCCTCATGGCCCATATTCTAGAATGTTTGCAGGCTAGTGTGCACATGCCTCTAGTGTATACCATTCCCTCCGCATCCTCCTAAATACTGACATTGATGCCCTCGCAGGTTGAGTTTCATCAGAACGTCATTCGCAGCTTGTCTTCTCTTGTATGGATCGGATAGAAATAAGATTCTCGAATCGGATCTTATAACAGAGCAAGAATCTAGGGAACTCCCTTCTCGGTTCGTCTTTCCTCATAGGTTCATTGACACGCTCTCATCCTCGTTCATTAGGAGATTGTTGAACGTCCGAGGCGAGGCCCCAGCAGATCCCATTGTCATCCACCCTGACCTGCTAATTGCTGTCGAGGGCTATGTTACCGCCAGGGTGGACGACGTGGCTTGTTTGGCGGCAAAATTCTTGAACATCTTCTTAAATGAGTCGCCGTTTCTCAAGTCTTTTGAAGTCGACAATTTTGTGCTTCGTAACGGCAGGATGCTCGCTCTTTGGTACGTTGCCACCTTTTTTGCTTTGAAGGATTTACTAATCCGCACAGTGCTTGGCATTTTTATGATGTCCAACGCCATGAAGTTTCAGCTATAAGGGCCACATTTTTCTTGCGCACAGTAGTGGTCGACTCGCAGCCCCTTCAAGAGCTACTACATGAGTGGCTGATTCCATCTAATTCCTGGGAGCTACGGTGAGCTTGGTCGTAGGGTTACCGAGTAAACCCTAACCTTAAGTTTAGACTTTTGGCTGTCATCCGGCTGTTCCGGATCGTGCTGGATGCGACCAATCCGGCTTTCAACATCGAGGATCGGCAGTGGCGGTCTAGTATCATCGAAATATTCTATCGGTATTTTTCTGCCTTGTGGGTTGACGACAAGGTCGAATTTCCTTCACTTGGGTTTTCGAGATGTATCACTAACAAAGTACAGGAGGAAATCAGAGTGATAGCTGATACCTTCGCTTCCGGTCTACTCCCCGCTCACTTTGATGCCATTTCTCTTTGCTGGACGGAATCACTGGCTACCTCACCGATAGCAGAGCGTGTCAAACTAGTCTCATTCCTTATTCAACTACGGCCACATTTTCCTGGCTGGCAAGGTGCTGCAACCCCTTCTTGAATTTGTCCATTCCAACTGAAATATAATCCTTAGTGTTAACATGGGATGTCATAATCGACACTCTCTCGGAGGATGAATACGATCAGAAGAACGGCATCGGTCTTTCTACCGCTCATCTTGTGTGTCAAACTTGATTTGAATCAAACGCCATCTCACCTCCAAGTATAGTCTTTGTACGGCCTTTCGTCCTCGAAAGATGTAGAGGGCGTGCAGTCAACCAACACTGATCCTGACATGGCTATTCTGCGAGGGTCTATCCTCTTACTTAGTCTTCAGATGCTATCTGACGGAATCGCCATTGACGCCTTTGACCTTCAGAAAATCAAAATGGCGCTCGCCAAAGCACTTGGATTTGCTGATGTCAGTGCTACCCCCTCTGCCACTGGACAATCACTTGATGTACACTTTGGGGATGCCCAACACATCCCCGAACCTTCGATACCCTGTGTCACTCAATTACTTGCCGTCCTGGATGCTCCGTACACCATCAGCCTCGAGACCACCGATTCTTCCTCTCAGACTCTTCTTGTTGGATCGACCTTTGTGGATCTCTGCCTCAACATTCTTTGCACCGGGGACCTATTGGTGCTTCCGGTTGCAACGCTCAAAAGTCTGGTGGAATCTTTGGGTGTCATCATTTACAAACATAATTTCGAGCATAGACGATTGAGACATCTCCAACCAACACTTCGTCGTGCGTTCGGCCGAGCGCTAGAGCTCATGTTGGATAACGTCAGTTACGAAGTCCAACAGCTGAGTCTATCTGTGACTCAGGCCTTCATAAAACGCTGGCCTGCCTACACGGGTTCTCTTATCTAGTATGCTCCTCCTTTTGCGTTCAAACCGTGGTCATCAATTTATGTGTGATTCTAGTTCGTCAATTGAGCAGGCTACGAAGTTGATCGAGCTTCAAAGCCATAACACTCAAGACGCCCTGGTCGCTCAAGCAAAGTCATTCATCCAAAATACTATAACGACATATGCGACGAATGGATTTGTACTGAATCTTTTCAAGGTCTATATCTCTTGAGATCGTGTTATCTTGTTCTCATCATCTTTAGCGTCGCCTCGATCGGAGTGTTTTTCTTGTACTCAAGGAAATCACAGATTCTAGTGCCAGACAAACACCAAGCTCTGCGGAGAGCCTCAGGGATACCCTCCTCCGCGATACCCTACCTCGAGCCGCTGAAAATGAGCACACTACGTTTCAGATCGTGATGAATAATCTTCATACCTATATCGAAGTAATTCACCATCAGGGCTATAGTGGTGATCTTATGACTTGTCAGTGTGATTACATTCTGTCTGCCACTTGCCTGCTGAGTATCTTGACAGTTGTCGGACAACATCTTACTGCTCTGACCCGCCGCGCTTTAGATTTGGCGGGGGAAGGTGCAAACATCGATCCCGCGCCTTTATTGATGATCCCTTCCCTTCTCATCCAACACAACAAGGCCAACAGTCGAGTAGGTTTCAATCCACAAGTTATGGCCATCCTCTCATCTGAATCAAGGACATGCTCGTTTGCATTGATACAATTTTACGAGGGCTGGTACATCGATTGAACGTGGATGTGCCCAGTCTGTCACGCCTCATTCACGTCACGGCAAGTCTGTATCGTAAAACACACCACGGGGATGGCGGATCTTCTGCGAGTCCTGTCGTTCTGGCTATTTTCGAAATGGTAGCCGACTCGTTGCGTCTGAAGACGCGTACATTGCCGAATACCTTGCGGTCCATGTTGGAGGTGTCTTTGAATTTCCTCTCGCTTATAGCCGAACACTGAGCTAGAGTTTTAGACAATTGTGACACCAATCGACCATATTGGCAGTGGCATCGCTTCCCCCGCCACCACAAATCTGAGTTCGTTCATGAATTTAGTTGACCATGGGTTTTATTATCTGCACAACCACGCGTGGGCCGACATCCACTCAGAAGACGACTTCTACGCGTCCCTCGCGGTGGCGAGGATGATTTTACAGGCGACCAGTTACAATAACAGTATCTGGGGACGATTGGCAGACAAAGCAGAGGCAAGTCTCTTTTGCATTGACAAGACCTCTATTGAGCGAGTGATGCAGCGATCGGGTAGGCCAAGCCTCGCAGTCCGATCCTGGAACGTCATCGTTCTGGCTGTTTTGTTGGACACCTCAGGCAACCAGCAAACAGTGTCGGTTATGTTTGACTTCCTGTCGGCTTTCTCCATGACGCATCACGCTGTATTACGAGCGTACACCCAAACAGCGGTGAGCATGGCAGAGTCAGCGACATCGGACATAAACCATGCGTATATTGCCATCAAGCTGTGGCTTCTTCTTGCCCATAGAAAATCCCAGACAGACGATAGTGGAAATGCGACAGCTCTAACAGTGTGGAACGAATTGTGGCCGCCATTCGAAGCTGTGATTAGCGCTTTGGAAGCGGATTTTCAGCTGGGACTGTCAATGGTATGTGTATATTCAGGACGAAAAGGCTGCTGTAGCTGACTTTCCAGACCACCCTGTCTTTGACGTGGTCAACGGTTGCCGAGCTGTTTATATTCCTGCGCTGCTCGCACACACCGTTGGCGCTGGAGACCTCTTCACAAGTCGACACACTGAACCGATTACGGTCCATTGGCGCACAGGATTCCTCCATGAACAAGGTACAACATGAGATACTGGTATAAAACCATGCCGTTGACTGACTCGGTTGGTAGATTGCGCGCGCCTTGAAAATTCTATCAGAACCTCCGCCTGACATTGGGGTGGATATTTTGGTGAACCAGGCAATCAAGGACATCGTGGCAGCCGAGAAGGTTCGAATCCTAGAGGCCAGGCGTGACGCCAGCAAGGCTACCCAGGGTCGCTAGATGGGGACTTAGAATAACAGTTAATATTACTGTAAATTTTCTTGTAAGGAATGATCAGAGACAGTCAGTTGTTGAATGGAAGCGCAGACATACTAAGCTGTTCGCAATCGTGCCTGTCGTTCCTTTTTCCTCTTCTCTTTGATGATTGTGTTGAATACGAACGCGCCAATAGCGGACACGCCAACCAAAAGTATGATAGCGGGAAGACGGACTGCCCATTCTCGGGGAGGGAAGAAATTATGAATCTCGCTCGAAGAGTCGAAGAATGGCTAAGGCAGTCGTGAAACCAGCGGAAACGCGGCGAGGAATGTGAAGAACGAACAAGTAGCATTGCCCAGGTGGTATAGTAGGTGAATACGACGGCGGCAGTGACGAGCATCGTGCCGCCGAGAAGTTTATCGCCTGCACCCTGGAGAACGGTCAAGACGGGGAGAACTGGGTCGAAATATAGCCCTACCATTTTCGTGGTCGTCGTTGCAAGTAATGGTCAGCGTGAGAATTGATTACCAGAATTGCTTTACTTGCGCTCTTACTTTTGATTTGGACTTCCGGGGCTTTGGTGGTGGCCAGGGTTGTTCATGGACACCCATGCATTCGCCTCACTGGCCCAGGTTAGAGTTCTTCTCGTCCCCGTCGGCACCATCTCCCGCTCCACCTTCAACAAATATGCAGACGAACTTCGGACGTTTGACGCTATCCGTCTAGGCGACATACCAGCAGACAACAAGGATGAGAGAGGTAATCTACATTCCACTAATGCTTCGGCTTCCAATTCATTCTCAATCCCAGCCCGATTTATGCCCAACCCTCTCTCAACTGGTTACCTCCATCTAAGTTTCCCGACACATCCTCCGCCGTTCTCTCATCTACCTCTGTCCCTCCTTCGTCCTTCCAACTTTCCTCTGGCTGTCATCGGCTTGGCTGCGTGTTCGAAAACCGACTCTCTACCTTCCGTCTTGGCCGAATTCAATGCCGCTTTGCTCGATATATTTCCTGCCGGAGGCATGTACCCGCTAGCCAAGAACTGCTTCGTCTTTGAGGAAGGAGAGGGCAATACGAATGTCAATCTCGGCGACAATTTACCTGGCCTGGTTGTCATTCCGAGCATGATGGGCAATAAAAAACTCTACATTGGAACCTTGTTGGCCGACTTGTGTTCTCATATTTTGGGAGAGTTTGGGACATTGGTGTGCTCCGCCGCTTCGTTGAGCTTGTTTCTTTTCTGAAGCTAGCTGTTAGGTACAAGGGTTGGAAAGTCCTGCAGGGAACGAGCATCTAAACTCCTCCCTGCTGCCCATGCTTCCACCGTCAGACCTTGCTCAGCCCATTGAGAATGGCCGGAAACGCGATTCTCTTCCCCCAATACCTTCTATCAACAATTCTTCGGATGCGAAGTCTCTCAACTTTGCTGCCGGATCAAATCTCAAGCGCAGCTCCACATCAGCGTCTGTAAACCGCCAATCGACGTTGGGTATACCTCCTGCAAAGAAACGACTGAGCAGCATCGGGGTAGCCTCATCTCATGGGAGGCTTTTCAAAGTTCTCGGAGATTTTTTTCTGTTGGCGGGAAGAACAGAAGATGCCGCAGTTTGGTGTGTGATATGAGATTTTTTTGGAGCCGTCTCATTTATCTCAGTCCAGGTACAACGAAGCTCTCCTCCTTTTCAGGTCGTCTTCAGACGCCGTGTGGCAAGCCGCAACATTGGAAGGCATGGCTACTGTGTCCATCATAGATGCCTGGTCTGCTGGTCAGGGTTTGGTATGTGATATTCATTCTTGTCAAAATTTCCCTAATGTTCACGCTTTCAGAACACATCGTTATCTGCCAGCCGGGAGCCATGGAGCGATGTGTTTGAAAAATTGACCCAGGCAATCGTGCTCTATCATCGGTTCCCTGGTGTCGATGGGGACCACAACTATTCTCTACTAGCCTATCTGTATTCTTGCGCTGTTCTGAGGCAAGCGTCCCTCCTGTTTGCCGTCTGGTCTGCCAAAGGCTGGGGCCCAGTGGCTTTTGGGACCATGTTGCAGCCTGGGCCAACCCCGTACCTACCCCCGACGCTTTCTCACGAAGGCCTCACAAGCTGGGCCAATTTAGAGCGATTAAGCACTCTGTCTGGCATCCCTCGCTCCTCGATTTCCAACGTCTTGGCTCAAGTCCATGGCCCATGGCTGCTCCACCTTGGTCCTCGCGAGCGGATCAGCATCTTGGAAAGCACGGCGAGCCTATATGCATGCCTTGGTTATCGACGCAAGGAGGCGTATATTTTGCGGGAAGTTCTGGGTTGTATATTGGACCTCATTGTTTGTGGTCGTGAAGAGGATGGTCTTTCGAGATTGTCTAGTGTGCCGCTTCCCCCCGGACTTGGAATTCAAGGTCACTCCTCCGGTTCTGGTCAGCGCGGCAACGTTGGTGTTCGATTCAGCGAAAATATTGACGGCAACGAGAGCGTATTGAAGCTACTCAAATACGTTTGCCGAGTCTTGGGCATCGATCTCGATGCTGTGCGCCTGATAGAAAGTTCAGACACGGTCGCCAACGACTTGAGGGACAGCATTCTACCAAGCATCGAGGACGATGTAGAGACCGAGTTCTCGGAGCCTTACGGCTGGCCCGAGCTTCAAATTGGAGTCGTCAGGGAAGCAGTCGCTGTTGCTGAAGCTTTGCCAGGTATATTCTCTGTTGCTCGCACACGCGATGCCTCATCTTCCGCAGATTATATTGCTGTGGCGCAATTTGCCTTGTCCTCACTCAAAACTCTGCAAAGTGTCCTAGCCCCAGGCGATCAATATCATCTGTATGCCACCTCCAACCGAGCTCTAATAACCGCGCATCGAAGAGGCGACACCAAGTCAGTTGAATATTGGTCTGGAAAGCCTC
The DNA here is from genome assembly GCA_037176885.1 of Favolaschia claudopus. Taxonomy (NCBI): domain Eukaryota; kingdom Fungi; phylum Basidiomycota; class Agaricomycetes; order Agaricales; family Mycenaceae; genus Favolaschia; species Favolaschia claudopus. Next base: position 150,828 of record JAWWNJ010000055.1, on the reverse strand, counting down.
TCGTAAGCATCAATCTGTCACCGTATGTTGTTAGTTGTTTGCCCTCTTTGCGCACTGACTCTTTCGAAATTGCAGTTTACCACTGGTTCGACTACCAATAGAGAAACCTCTCTCTGTTCTGCAACCCAAGTCCTCTGATATAGCACCGATTCTTACTGGGGGTACCGATCCTTTCTTGTACAACCCAAGGCGAGCGCTGGGACAGGTTGGGGACTCGTATGATTCTCATTTCAGTTTTTCTGACTTGGATCCATAGGGAAAATCGTTGGTGGTTCAAAACGAGCTATTGGAGTTTACCCTCGTGCTACGGAATCCCTATATCTTCGATCTGGAAATACAGTCTCTTTCCCTCAGGTATGTCAGTAAAATGTAACACGTCGCAAATTCTCACCCAGTTGTCTAGTACTTCCGGTGTCTCGTTTGACTCGAAGCCTGTTCGAGCTGTTCTACCTGCGACCTCACTTCATATTGTGACTCTGTCCGGAAAGGCATCCGAAACCGGGTCGCTCGTCATTCGCGGGTGTTTTGTGCAGGCGCCCGGTGGAACAAGACGAGAATTTTTGCTTCCTGTCACTACAGGGCAGGAAGACGAGCGGATTTCTAGGAAACGTGCGGCCTTGGAATGTGAAGTGGGTCGATCAAAGTATCCTGGCCTCGATTGTTTCCCCTGGGAAAAGGCCAGCAAGCGTGCCAGTGCCCAGCTCACAGTCTCCACGACAAAGGCGCCTCTTCGTTTCCTGGAGTATACAGTAGTTCCGGAGCAGCCCCTGCTGCGGATACGGCGGACATCGGTAACTCATGGTGCAGTGATGATGTATAATGGGGAGATGTGGGATTCCTTCCTTACTACAACTCGGAACAGATGCTGAATGCCTCATAGGTCCACTATTAGGATCACTCTAGAGAATGTGTCTCCACTACCCATCGATTTTCTACGTCTTGCCTTTGACGATTCCACCATTGGTCCCGCCCAGCAGGCACTTGCGAGCGGCGATCTTTCTGTTTTCGATACATACGAGACGGAGTACGCCCTCCTTCACCGTCCGGTGTTTTTCTGGAACGACGAAGACGCCAAAGACATCCCGCCTGGCCAGAAGCTCACTGTGAATGTAAATTGCTACGGTAAAGTAGGCTGGTGAGTGTGCACCGTTCGACCCAGTTTCTTGATCCCAATTTTCTGCAGCACGACCGGCACTATACATGTGTCTTATTCATACGTTCACCGCCCCACGGCCAATTCCGACCCGGGGCCTCAGGTCTTCCATACACGCCAATTGTCGTATCCTGTTATGGTGACGGTGTACCACATGCTGGAATGCCAGGGAATGGATATACTCCCATTTCCATCCGTTCCCTCAGAGCTTCTAGAGGAGGAACACACTGAATCCGACGACCATTTCCTTGGGAATGAAACGGGCTGGTGCTTGTTCTCCGTTGAAGTACGGAATACATATGGGCTGCCGTTTGAAGTTTCTTTTGAAAGGGTACAGCAAGGTCATTTCGTTGATCTCGATTGTGATTCACTATTTTAAAAGAGTGTTAGGTGGGGCACGAGGGAAAACCTCAACAACAGTTTCTCCGGGATCGACGTCTCGGTACGAGTTGACCTCGTTGTCATACGTTTATTCAACATATACAGGATGGTAATACCAATCAAGAAATTCATTCTCTCCGAGGCCCATATCTCTCAACCCATTCCCACCCTATCGGACCGTCAGTTTGTGGTGACTAAATCAAAACTGTCGGATTCGCAGGAAAGGGCTCAGAGGGAGTTGTTTTGGTATCGAGAGGAATTGTTCAAACGCCTTCGCGGTCACTGGCGGGAGGTGAGTATTCGCCACCCATCGAAGCATCAATGACTCGACAATGGTTGTTTAGGCCGGTGGAACACGATCTGGAGATCTCTCGTTGAGGCAACAAAGGATGACATTGCCGATGCTCGAGACTCTGCGCACACAAACCGCGTCGATAGCCATGTCCTTGCAGCATCACGATGGTGCAGTCAAAATACCTATAACCAATGGCAAATATCATCCACCTTCAAGCGAATTCGTATATCTGCAGACCAAAGTCACCAATTTATCGCGTACGCAGCCCTTTCAATTCCCCTTACAGCTAACTGAAGTAGCACTTCTTAATCCAGTCACATCATTGGTTTTCACTATTGACTTTGACTTTCAATCGGCGCCCGATGTTGTCTTCGAGGGCCTACTCCGTGACGTCCCCATTGGGAGATTAGAAAGCGGGGAATCACGCCAAGTCGAAACTGGCCTCTGTTTCCTTGCACACGGGCGTTTTGAAATCTCAGCCGAGGCCAAAGTCGTAGGCTCAACTGAGAGCAAGGGAACGGGTCGGCTCACAGCAATGGTCAGGGCGGAAGGGTAACACTCTGGTATGGTTTTGCCAGGTTTTCTCGCCGTCCATACGGCACAGCGGCACAGACGCCGCCGCGTCCCAACTCGACGCGCTTCAAGACAGATGTCTTGGTACCACATACTCCAAATGCGAGCTACTCTCGGAGTCCCTGCAGCGCAGCGCAAGAGTATATTTATATAATTCTTATATCGTTGTATTTGCGGTGGACTAGCGTGTATCAGACTGCTGTATTGTGTTCAAGTTGTGGGTGTACATAAAAGGGGCCGCGATCGACAGACGCTATGATGACGATTGTCTTCAAGCTTAGGCCACCACCTCAATGGCACAAGCGCCCAAGTTCAATCATTGCAAGTCTGAGGCATTCTCAAGAAACAAGACGGCCGAGCGATCTACTTCTCCAAGGTCTTACTAAAACCAGGCCCGGAGCCTGACGTACCGAGACGCATCTGTACGAGTATACGGTCCTTCCCTCACCTCGACGCGCTGTTTTTCGCCTACAACCCCATGACCCTTGCTGGACTCAACATAACGAACATACCCTTCGTTGGGACTTATCTACATATGCAAAAAGCATGGTTTTGTCCTTGGTGCCCGCCAATCAACTCGGTAATCGGATCTGGTCCCTACGGAGGAAAATCAAAACACTCAGCGTCGATCCCGACGTATTGTATTCATTTTTCTTTTTCTTTTCTTCCACGTTCTGTGTACACTATCCACGACTTTGAATGGACGACGACAACTCCACCGTACCACCCACGACTCATGACATTCCGCATCCCGACCGCCTACGCATGGTGCGCTCTATGCGCAAGCTCACCGCAGTTCTCGGCGAGACTCCCGTCGTCGAAACTGCCTCTCCCCCACCTCACCTGCTTACTCCAAAGCGTAGCTTCTTCTTTCACGCCTCGGCATCGTTGTCATCCCTTACTCTCCCGTTTCAAAAATCCGACGCCCCCGCCGCGGCCGAACCGCGTCCCTCACTCGTTGTTTGCGTTCCGCCAGCTCCGAACAAATTTACGCCCCTCCCCTCACCACTCTCTCCGACGTTTACCCCCACATTTTCGCCACCGCCATCCCCAGTCTCACCCGAGCAAGAACCAGACCGCCGCCGACTACGCCTCGCTAAAGTTTCGCGCACACTCGGCGAAACCGTACCTCCCGAACTCATATTCACTGAGCCCGTGGTCAAGCGGCGACGGCGAGCCAGTACCCTCGTGCTTCCCGAATCTGCTTTGGAACACCAGACATTTGCGTTGGCGGGTGGACTTGCGGACGGGGAATTGCGCAGTGCACGGAGACCCACCTTGAATGTAGGCGCCAATAAAGTCATCAAGCGGGCCATGTCCTTCATTTTGCCGGCGGACAGCGCAGACAATGCAGCTAACGCATCTGACCCAATGTCGCCGCTCGGCGAGGTTCACGTCCATCCTGCCATGGCGAGTTTTTCACCAGACACGGCGTCACCCCCCGAGGCCGTAGGTTGGCTTCGACGAGCTTCTCGGGCCATCCTGAATGTCGAGCAGGATCGACAGCCCGTCACGTTTGCGGATGATGCAACTTCACCCGCTGGTTTGCCGCCCACTTACGAGGAATCACACCAGCACGGTCCGACGCGCGCTGAGACTTCACCCGCATCATCATCTCAGGCGGAGGGGATGCGACGACAAGAAGTGGAGTGGACGGGGGAGTGGAGAGGAAATGTGGACAACATGGACGATGTAGTGCGGAACCTGCGTGGTCTCAAACTCAAGTAGGTCGCCAGCCAGACAGTGTGGTTGTCCACTCATGCCCATGGATATTATATGTAAGTTATCGCTCTCTTAATTCTCACTACCAACTAGCCTACATTCCTTGGTTAACTACGCTTTGAAATACATTACACGTCCAGTTATCTCGTTTAAAGAATTATGAATCGTTTTCTCACCATCCCGTTCAACAACGGCCTATCAACGGCCAGTTGCGTTCAACGGAATGATGACTGAAATGCTCGGACCTGCGTCGAGCGCAACGAAGCAACATTGATGATCTAATGCGAATCCGAGATTTATCGCGTATTGTTAGCGAGAAGTATGCACTTCATTTCGAGAGACACTTTTAGCCACGGGAGGTTGTGCGTCCGGGCTGCGGGTAAAAGCTGATACCGGATTTACGAGTCACTACTGCGCTGTTGACTTGCGACGGTCAACAGCGCAGCATAGACGGCATTGGAGGCATTGTTAGCGCGTTGTATCTTCATCGCTTGCTCCACACCAATGCAGCAAAAAAAGCCCTGCTTATGGGGCGCACTCAATAGGAACAAACGACGCACCTCGATGTGCACATATGGTTCTTATGCTCTTCTCATTGTCAACCGATGCAATCCTCATACAGTCATGAATGAATTTAAATATTCCAGATGGATTCGGCGGGCGCGTTAGTATACAGCGAAATCAATCGAATTCTGACTCTTCCTGTCGGAAAGCAGCAGAGTACGCCAGTATTGTCCCATATACAAGACTGTGATTTACGCTCGTGAGCGGCATAGGATGAGAGTTTACAAATGGACGCACCCTCCTCCGAGTATAGACATGATACACGCAGCATTGTGAATGACTTGAGCATGGGCAAGAACAACAGGTAGCGCGAACCAGAGGTGACGACCATGGCGGTAATGAATCGCCCTAAATCAACAGGTCCCGAGGCGCCGCCTTCGTAGCTTCCGGCGAACTCGTCAGATCCGCAGTGCGCGAAAAGGGCGTTGGGGAGAGGCGCGAGAACAAAAATGAGAGCTAAAGAGAACAAAAACTGAGAAATAGACGCGGTAAAAAGCAATGCAAAGTGAAACGTGCCGACGAGCAGAGGCAGCCAGTTCCCATAGAGTACACAAGACAGAATAATCATCAAAAAGCCGACGGCGAGGACCATGGCGAGGAATACAACGGCTGGAAAGCATTCAGGTGGTTGGCAGACGCCATGGACGACGACGAGGATGTATCCTCACTTCTTATGCTTGCCGCCATGGCTGCGTGAAAGTAGGAGAGTATATTACATAATCTGATGTCTAGAAATACATATCATATACAAGTCCAATGCGCCTCATCGTCGACTTCTCCGTGTTGTGTACACATTTCGCGTATCCAATAGTGGTATCACCACTGGCCGACTCCCCCCACCCGTTTTTTTGGCTACTGGTATCTGCTGTCGCGGTGGAGGGACTGCCTGAGACGACGATGCAGAAGATGCGAGGGATACCATAGCAGGCGACTCGCTGTCGACCCCAGCTTCATCAACTGGGGATCTGACAAGGTCCTCATCGACCACAATCGCATTCTCTTCCTCTTCAAGCTCCGGCAACGGTCGATGTTCCGCCAAGAAAGTGTCGCTCCCAGCCGTCGAAACCCCCGTTGTTCGCCAACTTTGCAGCAATTCCGGTCGACTTTTGGTTAATTCCCATTGGTCAACGTACTGCCACACTCGTTTCTTTGGTGTCGCGCCCGTCGAGGTCTCGGATCTGGCGCCATGCTCCGCTAATGCTTTCGTGGCATTCGTTAGCGATGTCAATTCCCCTTTGGATATCTTGTGATATGTGTCGGTAATGCTTGCAAGATTCGTGCTCTGCATCGTACGTGAGCCGCTAACAAGAATCAAAAACAACACAAACTGACCTCCGACGTGACTCGTCCAACCATACCGTCCATGTTTCGAGAGAGGGCGCCAAAGCCTCTTTGAAGCGCTTTGTACTCTCCCTGTGTTTCGGCACTCCAAGCTGTGGTGGTCTCGATGCGGGCTCTCTTTGCGCTTGCTTGCCGATCGAAACCTGCAGAAAGAGTGGGTAAATGAAGGAGAATCTGAAGGCTTTCATACCAGTACCACAGGTGGTGTTCATGGTTTGCATCTGTATCTGAACCTCTTTGAATACGAATCGATAGAGCTGGACACCATCGCTGGCAACGAGGACAGTTCGCTGCCAAGTCGTGCTTTGGAGCTACCAAGGGACTAAAACGACGTCAGATCCTATGTTATGGAGAGGAGTCGAAGGCAAACCTTGAGTGCGCCATCTCTTGTCCTCTTCGCCTCTCCATTCCGCTTCTGAATTTCTTTCACGCCCTCTTTAGCCTTCACTTCCATTGTCTCCGTGATGGCTCCATGAGCCTGTTCAAATGCCCGAATGCCCTCTTCAGCCTTGACGTTAGCCGTCTGCACGATCCCCACTGCCTCCCTCAGCCCCCGATCGCGCTCTTTTGTGAAATCGCCCAGGAGCCCGGAAACGCGTTGAAGCAATTCGTCCTTCGCCCTCTCGCCTCTCAGCCTTTCTTCGTCCAACAACTTCGTCAAAAGCTCGTTCTGATATCGCAGACGCGTGAGCTCAGCCGTGGCAGTGTCTGCAGCCAGTTCCTTTGCCTCTGCAGCTGAGCCGCGTGTCGCATCGACCATCGCACACGCTTCCTTGACCACATTCTGGATGATAGACACCATGGCATTGACCGCATTCTCCACCACCCCAAACGCTTCCATTCCGACCTCGTTCGCCTGACTGCACGCCATGTCGCAGTTCTGCCTGAGCGTACCGCTCCAAGCCGCAATGCTAAGACGGAAGTTTTCTTGTGTCTCGTTCAGCGCATGCTGCACGGCGGCCAACGCTTCTGCTTCGGCAGTGTCCTTTGCCTGGATCACCGCCATTGCTGTGCCGACACGCTTCAGTTGTTCATCGACGCGTTCCGAGTGCTTGGTGAGTATTTCGAGCTCTTTCGTTTGGAACTGATCAATCTCGGTACGCAGCTTCGTCCTGCTTTGAGACGTGGCTTCAAGGAAGCTTTCGAGCTTTCGCGACAGAGCGATGGTGGACAAGGATATTGCTTTTCCGTGCGTTAGTACTCCTTGGGTGTTGGTGCTGAGAATGTTCGACTTGCGCTCTGAACGAAATTGTCAGTAACCTAGTGTACCCCCTTACAAGACGCGAAACCTACCGAGCTTGTCGAACAGGCCTCCGACGTCCTTGATGCTGTCACGTAGTACAGTTTTGAGCCCAAGCGCAACAGTATTCAGGCGACGCTCCGTCTGTTGATGGGCCGATCTGACCACCGTCTCCTCCTCGAGTGCGCCTTGCACATGTTTCAATTCCACAGTTTTGCTGTCAAGTACTTCTTCCGTCGTCTTGAGCTGCTCGCGTGTGTCTTTGAGCTCCCCCTCTCGTTTCCTCAAGAGAGCAATACTCTGCTCAAATTCATCCCTCACGTTCCGCATCTGGCCCTCCACGATGTCGACCTGCTTGCGTGCTTCTTCGAGCTCTGTCTGACGGACTTCGTGCTCTGCGCTGAGCTGTTGCCAGGTCTCCTCGCTGAAGAAGATGCCATTTTTCTCGCGTGCAGCGAGGACGTCCGCTTTGAGTCGCTCGATCTCGGCAACATACTCTTTCAGGAGGGAGTTGCGCGTCATGCGCTGATTGAGCTCGGGTTTATTGCGGATGGATTTGGCGCGCATGGCATAGTCGAGTGTCGAAAGCGTCTCCTCCATGTTCGAGCGCGCCGGGGATACGGTTGCGATAATGCAGGTCTTCGTCCGCCCACCGAGGGAGTCTTGCAAGAGTCGCGTGAGCTTGGATTCTCGGTACGGAACGTGTTGCGCCTTGTCAACGAGCGCGTTGATGACGCGTCCGAGGGTGAGCAAGCTCTGGTTAATCATCCCCGCCTCCCGTGCGCGCTTGTTCTCTGCACCTGACCGGCCAATATTTTCTGAACCAGCCAAATCGACGAGGTTGAGTTTGCCAATTTTGAGCAGATCGTCGCTGGCGACGTGACCAGCCTCCTTGACGTGTACTGTAATGCTAAAGACAGAATGAGAGCGGGAAGAGTGGTCGTTGAATTTGGTGGCGGCGATCTGTCGGCGCTCGCTGCCCTTGGTGAGGAGTGCTAGGGCGTCAGCAGAGTCCTTTACAGCGACTTCCTCGAGGCCTTGAATGAAGACACCATTTTTGGAGGCGTCATCGAAGATCTTGAGTCCTTCGGAGGCTTTGGCAGCAGCGTTATCTTTCCCCATGCCCATAGGTTGAGCGTTTCCTGATGGAGCAGGAAGCTCGGTGGCAAGGAGGTCGCGGAGCTCCTCGTTGTACAGTTCGATATAAGAAACTTTGACGCTGTAGTCGGACCCGGAGGATTCGAGATGGTGAAAGAGACGGAATAAGACGCGCGGGATCATGCCTGCATTGGTAGATGGATTCCCGAGGGGGGTGGGGGTGAGATCGCCCTGCATTGTATAGCTGCGTTTTCGATGCAATATTAGTGCTACGGTCAACCAGAAAACAGGGAAACGCACGTTTTACCAGTCCCGGTCTGGCCATAGGCAAACAGGGTACAGTTGTAGCCCATGACCACCTCATCGAGCATGGGACTGACAACTTCATGGTATATCAACGCTTGGTCCGCTTCTGGACCAAATACGAGATCAAACGGATAGGTTCTGACGGGGGGTAGGGTGACGACGCCGAGACTAGAGTGAGGCAGAGCTGCTTCGATAGTAAGCTCTTTGCTCTTTGCGCCGTTTGCGGAAACGATGATGGGAGAATTGTCTGCTATTTCGCGGTCGGAACGCCTTCGGGTCCTTACTACGACCTGAATATTAGTTTCCGCATCGTCCTTGTTCTGTGCTAGAGCTGAGCGTGCGCGGGGCTGCGGTGGGGGAGCCTTTGCGCGTGAGGAAGGCGGTCGGCGTGTGGCCATCGCGGAAGTGAACAAAACGGATACAAGTCACGTTGGGCGCGTTTGAGTCCGTTCAACATCCAGAAAAGGCAACATTTCGGCATAGACAAGATTCGTCCGGATTCTAGCCCGATTTGGGAACTAAATCTGCCACAATATTCTTTCGACTCACTCCTCGCCCTAGTCTCGTCGACTCGCGATGGGCAAACGAAAAAAGGCAGCAAAACGACCGCAATCGCAGAGACAGAAAGAGCCTCTCGGTACGCCAAGCGAATATGTGTCAAGAGTGTGCTATATACTCAACATGCTCAGATACTGCGTTTACATGTCTATTCTGCCACCATGAGAAGTCGGTTACGGTGCGATTAGATCGAAAGGAAGGCGTAGCGCAGCTGGTGTGTCGGGTGTGTGACCAACGCTACCAGAGTAAAGTCAATCGTGAGTCGTGGATATTGCGTTGCATGGGTTGCGCCTCACGCGACGCTTTGTAGACCTCACCGAGCCCGTCGATATATATTCCGAATGGATCGATGCCGCAGATGCTGCTCAGCACGATGCCCCGGCTGCTCGTCCAGCGGCCACGTCCTCTTCACGTCCAGTGGCGGCAGCTGTGTCGGACGATGAGAGCGACCAGGATTAACACTAAAATATTGTACTTAGCAAAATTCCGCATCTGTAAAACATAATGACGTATCAATTGTTTGCCTGCTGCTATGTTACGCTAAATACCGCAAAATAAATGGACCACTAACCAGTTAAGTCCATCCTTTCAGGTCGCGACGATGGCGACCAACAATATCAAGGTCGTTTGTCGGTGCGCACCGTTCAACTCTTCTCCGCCGTTCCCCTCATCGTTGCCCCCAGCTTCCGACCACTCAATGCTACAGAACAAAGAGAGGGTCCCGACATCGTCGCCACCTTCTCCGACGACCTCACCACCGTCCACATGCGCTCCGCGGACGCGGGGCTCCGGGCCAGAGAGGATGGCTTTACCTTCGACAGGATCTTCTCAATGCAGACTAGACAGCATGAAGTCTTGACTACGGCATCAAGGAGTGCGTGCTAGTTTCTCTGCAACGCGCCGTCTCACCCTAATTCTCGGGCACACAGCATCGTCAAAGGTACCTCAGACTCTTTGTTTGCGGTTGCGCTCATGTGAATTCAGATGTTCTCGATGGCTACAATGGCACGGTTTTTGCGTACGGTCAAACCGGAAGCGGCAAGACTTTCTCTATGATGGTCCTCTCTCTCGCGTTTCTCGTCGCGAATTCTTTGTTTATATACATCTCAGGGCGACATGAACTCCGACGAACTCAAAGGCATAACTCCTCGCATAACGGAACACATATTCCAGTCGATCGTAGAAAGTGACGCTCATTTGGAATACCTCGTCAAGGTTTCCTACATGGAAATCTACCTTGAGAAGATTCGGGATCTGCTCGCGCGTGCGTATACGTAAGGTCTCACTAGTTCGTACGCTCATCTGGTCTGCCCCACGGTTTCTAGCCCAAAACGACCAATTTGCAAGTACACGAGGAGAAGAACAAGGGTGTCTATGTGAAGGGTCTTTCCGACTACTATGTGAGCAGTGCACGCGAGGTGTACGAGATCATGGAAACAGGCGGAAATGCGCGCAAGGTCTCTCATACAAGTGAGTTCGCCGTCTACTGCGATGTTGTCCTGATCTGACCAGGCTAAAGACATGAACGCCGAGTCCTCTCGCTCGCACTCCATATTCTTGATCAGTATAAATCAACGCAATACCGAGACCGGGGCTCAAAAGACCGGCAATCTGTATCTTGTTGACCTTGCTGGTTCCGAGAAAGTGGGTAAGACGGGAGCTTCCGGGCAACGCTGGAGGAGGCGAAGAAGATCAATAAGAGTCTGTCTGCACTGGGAATGGTTATCAATGCCTTGACGGACTCAAAGGTGCCATTCCCTCGCCTTACTCATCGCTCCAGTTGGCTCAATCCGCCGCTTAGGTCAAATACATCCCTTACCGAGACTCCAAGCTCACTCGTCTCTTGCAAGAATCTCTTGGAGGAAATTCGCGAACTACTCTCATCATCAACTGCTCCCCTGCCGCTTACAACGAAGTCGAAACCATTTCAACTCTTCGTTTTGGTATTCGTGCCAAAACCATCAAGAACTCGGCGCGTGTCAACGCCGAGCTCTCCCCGCTCGAGCTCAAAGGATTATTGGCGAAGGCCCAGGCTGCCAACACAACATACCAGAAACACATCGCCGCGCTCGAAGCGGAGTTGGCAATCTGGCGATCTGGCGGACGCGTTGAGGAATCCGACTGGGCTACAGATTGGCTCCGGCGCCTCAGCTGCCGCCCCCGCACCCAAGAAGGAACAACAACAACCACCCGCCTCCCCAGCTTCCGCAGGTCCAACTACACCTGTCGCCACTTCGCGTAGCCTCACGCCAGTCCACCCCTGCCGTCGAGGGTCTACGGAGCGAAGAATTGCATTTCAGTCGACCACAGACACCCGTCGGCATTCCGCTGGAGAAGGATGAGCGGGAGACTTCTTGCGCAGGGAGAACGAGCTTAGCGATGCTCTTGCGGAGAAGGAGTTAGCACTCGCAACGGCAGTGAAGCTCGTCAAGGTGAGCTACGGGAGGAGTTAGTGTTCTTGAAGGAGCGGAGGCGGGCGTCAACAAGGTTCTGACAATTCTTCGCTCAGGTATATACTTTGCTGGACTGACTGAACTGTGCAGGAAAACAAAGTCATGTCGACCCAAACTCAATGAACTGCGGCTTCAAGTCGAACGACTCAACTACGATAACAAAGGTGGGAGTTATCACCGTCGACATCCTCAAAGAGCAGAATGCTGACGCGCTTGCTGAGTTGGAGGAGGTTCGAAAGCAGATTGCGGAGCTTAAGACTGCCCAGAAAGACGCCAGCGCCGAGGACAAGGAAAGAGGAAGCAGGAGAAGAGTGGCCATGATGATGGCCAAATTTGACACGGTTTGTCGTCCGCCTATGTGGGCTGCAGAATAATCTCAAATATCTCACTTGCAGCAAGGCGCATTCTCTGAAACGGGATGAGCAGCTGCGTGCAATACTGGGAAAATTAGATTCTTTAGACTCAACCGGGGGATTATCGCAAGAGATTTGACTGCCGTTAGAAGGCAGCTGAGCGAGGGCCAGAATATGATCCGTGAGACGGTGGATAGGCTAAGGCAAAGCCAGGAAGAGAACGAGATGATCACTCGGCGGAGAGAGACGAACTGGAAACTCGTGTGGGCCGCGCTAGAGACCGAGTACGAAGAACTTCTAGGTCAGTGGCACCCAGAGGCTTTTTGAAAGACGTGTCCCTGACGACGCGCTTGAACTGCAGAGAAGACAATTCACGATGAAGAGACGAGTAATGTGGATCTTGCTGAGTCGATGACTGATTTCAAGGTTTGCATCTTGACGACGCCACAGTTCTTGCCCTCATTTGTTGTAGGTCAAATTGGAAGCGCAATATGCCGCCCGACGCGAAGCACATATCAGCGAGGTAGCGGATCTCAAGCAACAGCTGGAGATGCGCAACAATGAGTTGCGGAATGTGAATGCGTCTGCCGAAAGCCTGAAGAGCGTCAACGAGGAGCTGAAGGTAGCTTGTGGCGCCGCCCGCCGGTATTGGCCACCGTCACGGAAAGCATATCTGACTACTATTATTTCTAGCGTGCATTTGCAGTAACTTCCGCCGGCATCGAGGGCGGCAAGAATCTCGCGGAAAGTGCTCAGGACCTTGAGCGGACGCGAAAGGCTATCAATGTGCAGCTGGCGGAATTCGACGGCGTCAAGAAATCTCTCATGCGTGATCTGCAGAATCGTTGCGAGAAAGTGATTGTTGTTCAATTATTCAGTTGACGCAGTGCTCATCGGCTTTCAATTTTAGGTCGTCGAATTGGAGATACAATTAGACGAGATCAAGGAGCAGTATAACAACGTCATTCGCAACAGCAATAGCAAGGCTCAGCAGAAGAAGATGGCTTTCTTGGAGCGAAACCTGGAGCAGCTAACGTTGGTCCAGAAACAGGTTTGTTTTCGCCGACGCCTTCAATGTTCACCGACACTCATTGCTGACGATCGTGAATAGCTCGTGGACCAGAATTCGACCTTGAAAAAGGAGGCCGGCATCGCAGAGCGCAAACTGTTGGCACGCAATGAACGGATACAGAATTTGGAGGCGCTGCTGCAGGACGCGGATCGGCGGCTGTCCCTGCAGAACCAGAAGTTCGAAGCGCAATTGCAAGCTGTCAAAGAGCGCCTTGATCAGGCTCGCGGTACGTGATATACATCCGAACATACCCGTTCCGTCGCTTGAACAAGCGGTTGTAGCCCAAAAAACAGCGTCAAGTTCGCCGCTAAACTTTGGTCGAATTGCCAAGCCATTACGGGGAGGTGGGGGAATGGGTGCACCGACTTCCGTGCCCACACCGATCTCTGGCGGTGGTGGCTCCGCCAATCCCTTGACTAGGATACAGAATGAAGATGGCGGGTACGTGGCAATTTTTGGAACGCCGTCAACCCTGACTGATCACTGTTACGGCATTTTCTTCTTTTTTTCTTCCTCCGTGACGGCATTCATTCAGCGGAGGTACGCGTATCATTGAATCTTTTTTCCCTTAACCGTATTAACGCGCGTTGAATTGCAGCCAAACGTGCCTCGTGGTTCTTTAACTCGCGTTGAGGTGACTGTTTCCAACTCAAGATGAGTTGGACGCGCGTCCACGTATTTCTGCTCTGATCTGCTTTGTGGCATACCCGATTGTATATTCTCGCATACACAACATTTATTACGATTCTAATGCAATTCTCATGATGCTGGGAACCATATGCAGCGGGGGCCATGATAAGGTGATGGAAGAGCCATGGAAGAAAGAAATGGAAGGCAAGTTTGGAAAACAAATGACGGATTTTCCGTTAGGCTCTTTGATTCTGTTACGGCTTGGACATCTGGGGAAAGATTGATCTCGGGTTGACTTGAAACGCGTCGGTCATTGACTTTTTCGGGACCAACAGGTTTTACTGCCTCCGATCCTTTCTTTCTTTCATTTTCTCTTTCTTCTCTCTTACTGACCCGCCGGGATTAGACCGCCACACAGATCTATCCCGGCCCACACACTCTTTTGGTCTCCCCTCAACGAATCCCCCATACTACCTATGTGCGTCGACGCGTCTTTTTCTTGCAGTGGCACGCGTGCGCCGCCCGGGACATACACTCCTTGCTCTATTCAAGACATCATCCCCGACGCGTTTTTCAATCTCTGACTCGTTTTGTTCTAGCGTTAATATCTCATAACCATAATTCCTCCTCTCTCTCGGTGCGTACTGTCTGCCATCCATCCGGTTCGCCGCCGTAACCTAATTTTTTCAGCCATTGCCGGGTGAACTAAATGTCCGCTGACTCTTCCCGCAAACCCTCTGGCTCCTCCACCCGTTCCGGCACGCATTCACCGCCAAGTGGCACCTCCGGCAATGTGAGCCTACACCGACTATTTCAACATGTAAGTTGGCTGCGTAGCTCATGTCATGTCGGTCCCAAGGCGCGACCCCCGAGAAAACTAGCGTCGGGCGCTGCGTCTCGATATCTACGGTATTGGTGGGGGGAACGGTAGCAACCTCAAGGCCTTGAATACGGGATGGCAGGTAAGTCAACATGTTTATTTGTGTTCCTCAGCACCCACCATTATTTGGTGCTCAGGTTTGGGGATCCTCTTCGCCTTCTTCTAAACGCAACGCGTCTATGTCTTCGTTGGTTGGCGCTGGAGTCGGTGGGGACATGCAGGGAGATGCGAGTTTTCGTCCTAATGTTGGAGAACCGTGGTCCGCTGGCAGGTCTGCCAGTGGGACGTGGGACGACACCGCATTGAAAAAGGATTACTCTTCTATGGTTCGTCTGTCCATGATTCTGGTTACTGCAGATATCGATGCTTTCTTCTGCTCAGGACCTTCAATCCCAACTCAATCTTCGTTCTCGACAGCGATCGCCAAATATCAACCAATTTTCCGCACCTCGGATGGTATGTCGTGTTCCTAAGTACGAACGAATACCCAATTAGCGATGACTTTCTCAGAACGACCGTCCCTCGGGTTCCAAAAACTCGCATTCCAATGCCGGTACGTTCTCGGACGCACAACGATGTTTTACACCCTTTGATTTGTTCGGCGTAGGCGCGTATCCCGGCCAACAATCCTCTTACCCGCCCTCCACGCTCTCTTACGACACTTTGAACTCGACTGGCACAGCTACAAGCGACCTCGCACTGGCCATGCGTGGCATGGCCGTAGCAGATGACTCAAATGTTTTATCTCCCCGTCAGCCTGCACCGCCAGCCATGCCTATACCTCCTCAGGTTTCCAATGCTCAGGTCCGTGGTGGCCCGACCTTGAACCAACAACGCAATGTATACAACACTTATCCTGCGACTGAATATGGATTCTACCCCACTCCGGCACGCGACTCATTCGCTGATTACCCATATGGAGCCTACAACGGCCCAGATCCTTCGTTGTATGGCTCGAGCGCTGTGCCGATGTCTCCTGCTATCTACCCGGCCATTCCTCAGAATATGCACCCTAATACCCTGGATGTTCGCCCGCAACAACCTCCCGTGTACTTCGACTACAATGCAGCGACGCGCCCGCCATCCCAATTCTACTTCCCGCCTCCGCAGCCCATGATTTACCCTCCACAGTCGCCTCTGATGTCGCAGATGCCCGCACCCTCCGCGCCGGTAACTTTAGCAGAGAAGAAACTCGAAATGCAGGTAACTTTTTTTGTCTTGTGAATTCCTTCGTTATTTTGACCTGCTCTTCCACAGTACAACTTGCAGCAACAACTAGCCTCCCGCAACTTGATGTTCAGGACGGGTGCGTCGCCTCCCGCCTATGGCGCCGCTTTGGACTATAGTGCGCAAATGCTGAATGCGGCCAACGCGTATGGCTCCAATTTGTCTTCCGCTCTGTCTTTTGGCCAGGTCATGCACGGTGCTCGTCGCCCGGACATGCAACAAGAGTTTGTATCCCCTCGAAGTCCTATT
This sequence comes from Favolaschia claudopus, assembly GCA_037176885.1. Taxonomy (NCBI): domain Eukaryota; kingdom Fungi; phylum Basidiomycota; class Agaricomycetes; order Agaricales; family Mycenaceae; genus Favolaschia; species Favolaschia claudopus. The sequence goes on along the minus strand of JAWWNJ010000055.1, from coordinate 134,733 downwards.
TTGGACGAATTTCGGGCTAGTGGGAAGGCTCGGACATGGAAACTGAAGGTGCGTAAACCCCTGACGGTCATTTCCAGAGCTGAATCTCTTGTCAGGACATCGTCGGCTACGTAGTGGAGTTTAGCGGGGATCAACACGGGTCGCGCTTCATCCAGACAGAACTACAGACCGCCTCCAGCGAAGAGAGACAAAGTGTATTCGATGAAATTGTCCCCAACAATACATTACAACTAATGCAAGATGTATTCGGTAATTACGTGAGGGCATTCCACACATCTCACTGTTACGCGACTCACAGCACCCGATAGGTTATTCAGAAATTGTTCGAGCATGGAACACAAACGCAGAAGACGTTGCTCGCTAATATAATGGAGAAGAATGTCTTACACCTCTCATGCAACTTGTATGGATGTCGTGTAGTGCAGAAGGTGGGTCCCTGACTGGGAGCGCTCGGTCGCATGACTCACTTCTGACAGGCTATCGAGTCGATCCTTCCTGAGCAGCAGGCTAGCTTTGTGCGGGAGTTGGAGCCACATATCATGAAATGTGTCAAGGATTCGAACGGAAACCACGTACTGCGCCTGTTTCTATTCCTATCTCTACTCCATCTGACTTGTGAACAACCTACAGGTCATTCAAAAAGTGATTGAGGCGCGTCTCCCCCGAGCGTCTCGGTTTTGTATCGAGTTTCGTGGGGCAGGTCTCGGAACTGGCTTCGCATCCTTTCGGGTGCCGAGTATTTCAACGCTGTCTTGAACATCTCCCAACGTCCCTGATGCGACCATTGCTTGACGAACTTCTGGCCAACCATGTTCCACATCTGATGCAGGATCAGTTTGGCGTGCGTATTCAATTCCTCGAACTCAGAGTATTCATTGACTATGGATTCAGAACTACGTGATCCAATTTATCCTCGAACAAGGACGCTCTGAAGACAAGGCTTTGATTGTTGCGCAACTGCGCGGCCGATTACTTTTTATGGCCCGGCACAAGTTTGCCTCCAACGTTTGCGAAAAGGCCCTGCTAAATGCGAATCCGGATGCTCGCCGCGCACTTATCGACGAAATCATGGCACCTCCTTCCAAGCCCGATGCAGTCAGTCCCATCGTCATCATGATGAAAGACCAGTATGGGAGTGTGTATTATCCGACTCAGTTATGTTTGAGAAGATACTGACTGATTATCAGACTATGTCCTGCAAAAGGCATTGGGAGTAGCTGAAGGGGAACAGAAGGAAGCTTTGATCAGCACTGTTCGTCCCCAGCTGCAGAATATGCGAAGGCAGTCGACTGCTTACAGTAAACACCTCACCTCCATCGAACGGGAGCTGGAGAAGATATCACCCTCTGAACCGACCCGGTAAACTGAACCTCAAGAAGAACTAATTTTGTTTCCATAACCCTGCCATCTGTCTCATACACACTCGAACATATAGAGCACGCCGTATAATCGCAATTTCGACCATCTCGCACATCCCGCATTGTGTTCATAATCGCAATAGTTCTTCGTCCTTGAATATCTACTTTGCTGTGATCCGCTTCAGCACTTTCTTGTCCCTGGTAGAGTCGCTCGAGTACATTTAATACAGACTTTAATGTTGGCTACAATACTTAATACTATATCCACCCTTGCACACTCAAACGATTAGTCAGCACACTGACGTGAGCTGACGTGCTACTCAGTACTTTGCCGACTTTCATCCACTCGGTGTTGCTTGGTTCTCTTTTCTCTTCTCGGACTCTACCCGTCGAGTCTGAGCTTCTCCAACCTTTGTCATGACCTCAGCCGAAGCAGAGGCTGCCGCCTCTCTCTTTGGCACTGACGAGTCTGCCTCTGATCTCTTTGCTTCGCTGGGCACCGAAACTTCTTCCCAAGGCGTCTTCGACACGGCCTCTGACTCCCAGTTTTCCGACAACTCTTCTGCATTCGATGTGTTCTCTACGGAGGAACCCCATTCACGGCAGGATACTTCCTGGACGGAGTTTTCGCGGTCAACCCAACAGTCCAGCTCTTATCCGTCAAATGTGGGAGGCGGTGGAGGAATCCCCCCTCTCCCAGCTTCAAACCATTCTACGGACACTGGAGCTGAGCATCAGACCCAAACACCGCAACTCGCGTCTGTCCCTAACGGTATTTTCCCCCCTCATATGGTCGTCTGTCCCGTGCTAATTTTCTCGCAGAGGTTGAGCAGCAAAATACCACGCAGGCTTCTGCGTCTAATCCATATGCGCCTCCCATCTCGTATAATCCGCCTGCGGCGACGCCGATAACCCGCTCTACTCCGCCGAACTCTCTCGCACAACCCGTTTACAACCCTTACGCGCCAACTGCAACGGCCAACGCTTATACACAACCGCTTGTCGCGCCGCCCACCCCTTCCAAATCTTCATATAGCCCCTACACGCCGTCCACACCGTCAGCGACGTCTACACATCCCTCGCCGTACAATGGCTCAGTAGGAGGTAGTTCGTTCTCTCCTCATAAAGTCGGTGTCGTTCCTCCACCGCCTGCCCCAGCTCCGGTACTCAACCGGCCAAAACTTGCCAATGCATATGACCCTCCAATACCGGCTTCCCGCCCATCTCGGCGGGGCGTATCTGGCCCCGCACGGCCGATATCGGCCTATGGCGCATATTCGCAGCCTTCGGCTCCATCGCCCCCGCCGCCTGTTCCTGCAAGCTCGCAGTATACAGCATCTGGCTATGCTCTTCCTCCTCTCCCTCCCGCTCCTGCACCCAACAACCGTCCTGCACCTCAGAATCACTCCAGCGCGACCGGCGCAGGGCTACCTCCGCCGCCCCGACCACTTAGCTCAAATTACGCACCTCCCGTTGGCTTAGCATCCCAACCTTCACTTGAATCTGTACCGCATACAAACTACGGACATTCTCCCCCCAAGACCGCACTCGAGCGCTCGTCCTCCCCCGCCAAGTTGGAACGGTCCATGTCTCCCGCAAAGAGCTCTGGGCTGCGCTCACATTCAAATTCGCTTTCGTCGCAAACTAGTAGTTCCTCTACCGGCCCTTCGATCTTCCCTTCGCCACCCCTCCCCGACCAATCAGTATCACCAACAAATACAGCGGTCAATGCCTCACCATATACAAACGGGTCGGCGGTTCCCACAACTATCGCTCCCCCGCGCACCGCATCTCCTTCCATTCACTCCTTGGACAGAACGAAAGGTCCAACGTCTTTGACCCCTGATCCCCACGTCCCCAACGCAACCCGCAGGGCGCCTTCTCCCCTTCGGAAGTCTACATTGAGCTCGTATGATCCTCCCAAGCCTTCTGTGGTAACAAATGGATATGGGGTTGAGGTCGCTGGGCAAACTCTTTCGCCCTTGTCCAATGGCCTGCAAAGCTCGCAGAGTCAATACTTACCGGGGGCCAAACCACCATCCTTAGCTCGAAACCGTTCTGCATCCAGCGGCTCCGTGTATTCTGTTGGTTCCTCAAGTCCGGAGCAGCAGTATGGCCCCGTGCATCATGGGCATGGGACGCAGAAACGCAGCGAGACGGACTATGGGAACTACACCTCCCGGTACAATTACAATGCTCCCGGGGAAATCTCTCCGTACGATCAGCCCGCGTCACAGGAGATAGTCATGAAGCCAGTCCAAGCCACTGCATATGCTCCTTCACCGTCGCTATTGGGGGCAAATGATCCACTGGGTCGCACCTCTTCGCGCGCTCCTGTGTTCAGCTTCGGCTTTGGTGGCAAATTTCTGACCTGCTTTCATGGTGCATCGATGAATACTGGTTTCGACGTCGCTCTATCCTCGCGCAATTCGACAGGGATCACTATACGCCCACTCAACAAATTAATCCCTCACTCCGCTCTAGAGGTCTCCTCTCCATCGTTCCCGGGACCGCTTTTCTCCGACCCGGGAACACCAACAACAGGACTTGTGCGGACTACCACCGCTTCTGCCCAGTCGAAAGCAAAGAAAGCCCGACTGATCAAGTATCTCACTGACAGAGCTGAGGAAATCTCGCAGGGCATAAATTATTTGCATTCCGAAAGCACTGAAGGACGTTCGGCCGAAGGCAAACTTGTCTTGGTTAAATTGTTAAAAGTGATGGTGGAAAATGACGGTAAACTCTCTGGAACGTGAGTTCGCTACACTGAAGTAAGAAGAAAAATTTCTAACATTGGGTAGACCTCAAATCGACTCGGCAGTTCGCGCAGCTTTAGTCACGAAACTCGACGCCACAAGCAGCACTTCAGACCAATTTCAGGCTCCAGGGTTTTCCGCTGTCGCTTCTTTGGCCGAGTCTTCCGGAATCCCATATCCCACTCTAGCCGCCTCTGAACCAGATGAGGCCCCTATTGCGACCTCCACTCTGCGCCCTTCCTCTTTGGATAAGATTCGGGACTTTCTTGTACGAGGTGAACGACGAAAGGCCTATCATTACGCTCTGGACGAGAAGCTTTGGGCTCACGCTATGCTAATCGCCAGTAGTCTCGACCGGGAGGCTTGGAAAGAAGCTGTGAACGAGTTTTTACGAACCGAGCTTGGGGCCAAAACATCAGTCTCAGGTGCAGACTCCTCCCAGCCGTTGACCAACGGACGAGAAGGTCTTCGCGTCGCATATAGTCTATATTCTGGTCAAGGTTCTGCTTCTGGTGAGCTCAATTTAATTTCCTCTATACTGCAAGTACTAACCCATCTTCAGTGCAAGAGTTGGTCCCACAAAATCTGCTCTCGCGCGCGGCTGGCCGACTACAACTCCAGCCGCCCACCACCCACCTGACACCCATGACACCGAATTTTGCAGCTCCAGCGCTAGCTAATAACATTCCTGTCCAATCTTTGGCTGAATGGGCCGAGACGGCAGCCATGATGCTCTCAAGTCCGATGACTCCCGACATATCAGCCGCCCTCACAGCTTTGGGGGACCAACTGCTGTCTCACCAATGGGTTGAAGCGGCGCATGCGTGGTCAGTGGTCTGAATCACAACATTCGTTCTCAGTAACACCATCACCAGCTACCTTTTGTCCTCTCAGACTTCATCCATTGGTGGGATTGGCAACCCTTCTGCTCGCATTGTGCTGCTCGGTTCTCGGAGCCCGCAAGTCTGGCCAAGTTTTCACAAAGATTCAGACCCCGTAATTTTCACCGAGATCCTTGAATTTGCGCTGTCACTGGCTCCTCCGAACAAAGGGCAAGACCCTTTCTATGGACTACCCCATCTCCAAGCATATCGGTTCATTAGAGCTATATCACTCGCCGAGCTGGGCGAGCTGCAGCTGGCTAGCCGGTAAAAAGTTTCTAATCCACATACTCCCCAGTTCTTGACGGTTTGATAGATATTGTGAAGCCATTACGACGGCATTTGGAAGTAGAGGCTCGCCCTATTTCACAGGCTGTTTGTTGGATCAGTTGAAATCTCTCTCTGATCGTATTGTTGGATTGGATCACAGCGATAAATCTGGCTTTTGGAAGGGTACACCCAGCCTGGACACCATTGGTCGTTTTCTTGAAGGTCGATTCACGAAATTGGTCACTGGAGACGCGGATCCAGGAACGCCAACTGTCGACCACCATAAAGTCAATGATACTGCAGCGGGTCCATTTTCGCAGTACAGTACGATTTCTTCGACGACAACCTCAGCCAGTCCGTCACCTCAGCCCTCATTATACAATCTCAATTCACAGCCAATGCGAACTGGATCAGCGATGGGACAACAATCAGGGCTTAGATCACAGCCTTCGATTGATCGTGCATCATCGGCAATGGACCATGTGCGAAGGCGGCCGTCCCCTCCTTCCCATCCTCGTGTTGCGTCTGCCAACGCATCGACAACAACGTTTGCGCAAGCGCCGTCTTTTGTTCAGGCATACAACAATTACTCTCCAAATCCTTATAGCCCCAGCATGGCCACACCGAGACCCAACTCCGAGACGGTAAACAGCAACGAAGAAGAAATGGGCCAGGACGGTCAAGAAGTGTCGTGGTGGGGTTCTAGCTCATACGCCAATGATTCTGCGAACCAGACCCCAATGGCAGCGACCTTCGTGCAGGTTGACTCTGAAGTGACTTCAAGTTCAGAGGGCTTCATTTCGCTCATGGACAACGCCACGTATACCGTGAAACCGGCGGCTGCCAAGTCCCAAGCCGACCGACCAAAATCTGTTGAAGACGCTGATGAAGAAGACGACCTTGGTTTCGGCAACTCCAAGCCCAAATCCCAAACAGAAAAAGAAGGCACAGTTTCTAGTGCGGCGCCTGCCGCTACAGCTCCTCCTCCGGAACGACCTGGTATGTTTCATCGAAACGATTTCACAAAAGACCAATGTCTAAATATCCGCTCAGACGCAAAGCCCGCTCCTGCTGCGTCCTCAAGCGGTTCTTGGCTCGGGCGGTGGTGGAAGCGTTCAGAAGCTACTACGCCCGGACCAGTGAAGGCCAACCTTGGCGAAGAGACATCCTTCTATTATGACAAGGACCTGAAGCGCTGGGTCAATAAAAGGGTATGTTTCGGGTCGTCAATACGCACTTCTCACCGTTGATATCGTCCACCTAGGGCGGCGCGGAAGAGCCGACGCCTGTTGCGACACCGCCTCCTCCTCCTTCAAGGTCGCAGACAGCTTCACCAGGAATGAGCGGCCCCCGAGTTGGGACTTCGACGCCCCCTCCACCTCGATCAGCATCCGTCGCGGAAGTGGCTGGTCCTCCTCCCGGCAAATCTTCTATGCGCGTACGATCCAATTTGGCACCGACGCCGGAAACTGGTTCAGAGCCAGGATCACCTCTGCGTCAGTCCACTCTGACTCCTCCGCCGCCTCCGAGTCGGCCGAGATCCCAGGCGTCGAAACGCGTACGCAGCCGCTATGTAGATGTCTTCCAGCAGGAGGGCGGGGCTGCTTAGAATCCCCGCTTGTATACTTATATACGTAGTTATTTCGGCGTTAATCTTTATTGGAAGCATTCACAGAATTCTCCGCTTTTCTGCTGATGCACGGCCTATCATGTTCTTCTATGTAAATTGGATGAGTACTCAGTGGAGTGCGTAGTGAATGGGTAGAACTCCGTAGATCTCGGACAACCCATTTGGGAACCGAGAAACACCGGCCCGCTCTTGATCAGAGACCTCGGCCACCTCTCTTTGACGCAGCAGGTTGCGATTGAGCACCTTATTCCTGACTATAAAACTGGCTCTCCGCCATGGACGTTGCAAGTATTCTGAGGAACCTATAATTTATAGCTGAAAGTTAGAAATGAATTCTATATGTTTTCTTCAAGTCGGCGCGCGGTTATGCAAAAGTTTAGTCTGTATTTTGCCACGGGGGTGATGCACGGAGGTGGGCATAATGCCGTAATGTACGAATTGGGAAATAGTTCCCACCCGCTATTCACCGTATACCACCACTGTGCCCCCGTCAACTGCTCATATCTTGGGACATGGGGCTCAAATTAACATAGTCTAACAGGTCTATGAAGTTTGAGTAAGTGATTTCACTCACTGCGACAGGAATTAGCAATACCGCGGGTGGCCGGCGGCCAACCCACCAAATTCTAAACTCACTCAATTTGGAGCCATTTTCTTCCATTCAAGTGAGCAACATCATCAGATTGAGTCGTCAAAGGTACCCCGCACAGCAGAATAACTAAAAACACGTAGCAGAATGCACAACGACGCGATTGATTCAAATTAATTCCAATCATTACGGCATTAGCCTCACCTCCAATCACGGATGTCAGCAAGTTGACAGACTACGTACACCGCAGGTACGAGGACCATTGTATGTAGCGTCTGTTTACACTGGGGGCACGCCATCGAATGCGGGGCCTGTAAATGAAGTGGAAATAGGCCGGATATACATTATTTGCGGGTTATATTTTTTTTGTTTCCGGGCCCCGGAAATTCTCTATTTCCGGCACATTTCCGTAATGTTCCCGTAACATTTCCGGTGCCCGTAAATGTTTAATTTCCGGGCTCCGGAAATGTCACGGAAATGATGGGACCAAACAAACCTAAAAAGGAAAGAAAAACCTTCCAGACACAGTAATTCTTTCGCCGAAGGCAAGCTGAACATGGAAACACGACCATACATATGGGAAAAATGTTTCGCTTAGCAAGCACGCCGTGAATTTTGCAAAAACTGTGAGCTTGCACAGCGAATCAACAAGCCCAGTGCTGTTAGTGATTACAGTGTTTGTGAGGTGGAGCAAGGTGAAAGGGAGAGGGAGACTCGCAAGAGGGGGGAGAAGCAAGGGGGTAAAGAGAGTAGGAGAGTCAAAGAAGAGATCGAGCACAGGGATGTAAGTTCCAGGAAAAGGTAACAAGGGAACTCGAGAAAGAGAAAACACGCAAAAGAAATCTTCAAAAGAACTTGAGCGTGTTTAATGTGTTTATATTCATTCTCGCTAAGTACAGTGGTTTCGACAAAGACTTTGAATCTATAGCATTTCAATTGAGGTGCGCGAGCAGAATTCATCGATCTGAGTTGTAGGCTGAAAATCAAGTCGGAAATTGGAGTTAGCAGTCAAACAGTTGAAGTCTTCATCGAAGTACGTCCAACTTGAATGTGAATGGAAAATGCGAACTGTGCAGTCAAAAATAGAGTTTACAACGATTGAAAACTGATGAAGTGAGTACAGACCGAATTCTGTCTGGTTCGGCGCTTGATGAAAGCCTAGAGCTACATGAAGTGAGTTTGAACAGCTAGACAGCAGAAGAATTAAATATTATTAAATGCTTGAGGATAATCACTCACCTGTTTCATGCGGAAGCACCGCTCGATTGACGTTGATACGTCGTGTGTTCAGTGTCTGGAGGTTTGTTTGCTCAAGTCCAACCGCAAGAAGAGAATTGAAAAGTAGAAACTCACTTGAAACCCAGCCCGCTCGCTGATAGAATGCAATAATTGTCGGTGGGCTAGGTAAATTTTGGAGCCATAGTACAGCAAGATGTACTTGGCGTTTGTTCGTTCGAAGGATGAATTCTCTATGACGACGGGGGAATGCAAAAGTCTTGATTTCCTGAAACTTGAACAATAGTCTGCCAAACAAAGGTCGAAAAAAACTGCTGTATGGAGAGACGTGGGTTGGTTCAAGTGATCTGCAATAGAATGGTGGGAAACATACCTGGACTGCCGCTCAACGGATGCCGATGTACCGTCAAGACCTAAGCAAACCAATTTATTCAAGCTACTCGAAGTACACTGTATATAGCCCTCCTGCGACGACGTCCGCATCGTCCTTGCGTTCAACTGCGCAGTGAAAATCGGATGCATCGTTGTCGGCAATTCCTTCACCCATAACCACATTTAATACAAATTCAGTCAAATTCAAGTCGATCTAGGGGCAACTCACCATGAACGTGAAGCCTGTGACATGCTGAGTAAATAGCAATAAGCAACAGCCGGCACACGACCAAGGAGCCAAAAGAAAACACACCAAGCCCTTCACGTTTTCCTCCGTCAAACGAAGTGCCGCGACTTCATCGCATACCGAATAACTTCCAGCAACTCGGCGTCCAAAGTTTCGTCCTCCCTGACGACAGCCTGAAACAGAAAGCGCGCAAAAGCCGGCGTCGCACCCATGTCAAGCAACCGCCTCAACAGCTTTGGAGCACGTTCCTCTCCAACTCAGGCATTCCCGCGGTGCAAAACCTCCTTGGGAGCGGCTCCGCTAGACCAAAGCTGCTGAAAACGACGTGGGTGGTATTGGAGGGGTATTCGAAGAGCTTGAGGACACCGTGGCGCATGTTGACGTCGTCACGGACGCGTTGTGGAGTGAGACGGCAGAGGAGGGCCATGACGCCGGGGCGTTTGATGCCGCCGAGGCGGGACACGACTTCGCGATGGGTGGTGTTGACGTCGGCGACGCCGTTGCGGATGGATTTGAAGGCACCGCACAGGGAGAAGTTGCGGAATGCGAAGGAGAGGAGGAGGCCCATGGTATAATCAACGGTGGTGTCCGACGAGCGGCGCAATGGCGATGGCTAGGTCGAAACTGGTGGAATATTGTTGTGTGATTGAGTTGCAGGAGTGAGAGATAGTATATCAGCACTGATTAAATCGCGCGGATGAGTGGACGGTATGAGAAGTAGGAAGGAATAAATACACACACGGGTGAGCAGGAGGTAGAGCGGAGGAGGGAGACGCGATGCTCAGTGGAGGTATGCATGTAAGAAGGTCGACAGCGAACTTGAATCGGAAGCGGCGTGATGCCCACAGGATAAACGAAAACGCCGAAAGAGCTGAGAGTAATAGAGATTTGAGTAAGCATTCATGATAACCCGCTCGCTTATGCTGATTTGGACATTCATGAAAGGATTTGAAGAGGAAATGGCCGTGGTGGAAGCTGCACACTGCGCAGATTCTCCACCTCGTTCGGGTGTCCGGCCTGGGTCCCTGACCCATGCGCTTCGACTACATTGACGCGACTTGCGTCGATCCCCGCCGAGTCTAGGACTGTGCTGAAGAGTGCCGCTTGGGTTGGGGCGTGAGGGAATGGGATGGAATGTGCGAGGCCGCTCTGATTTACCTCGATGCCCCTGATAACGCCCGCGATGGTGTCGTTCTCGGTGATAGCATCCCCGAGTCGTTTAAGAACGAAGACGCCACAGCCTTCGCTTCGAGAGTAACCGTCGGCAGCTTGCATTGACCAGTAGGACTGAGGAAGTGGCCGCGGTCGAGTCCAAGAAACATCTGCAGAGAATGTATGGGGTGAGAAGACAGCATAGAAACAGGAACGAGAGACCGTACGTCGGGGCTTGCACGGGCTCCCAGATAGACGGCAACATTAGAGGAGGAGCAAGCGGTGTCCACAGCCATCAACGATCCACCGAGTTGCATCGCAAAAGAGATACGTCCGCTGAGGAACGCCCGGAGAGTACCTTTCGAATAACATTGTAGTTTCCTTCTATCAAGAAAAAGACACCAACGCACCGGTACTGTAATAAACATCCATTTCGTCCCTGAGATTGTGAACATAGTCCTCCGTAGCCACTCCCATGTAGCAGTCAAAAGTCTCAGGGCGCGACGTCGGAGTAGCATTCGGAACATAGCCAGAGCTCTCTAAGGCCTCGTACGCCGTGGGTCCATGCTTTTCGCTTCTGTTGGGCTTATCTTGGAGAACGCGTTGTCAAATTCGTCGACGTTGTCCAGGAAATTCCAGTGTGCGCCTTCATCTGACGCTGGGGATACTGTCCGCCATTGCAGTCTTCGACGGCGAACCGGTGCCCGGAAATCTACCAATCTGCCCACGCTCCGCTCTTCTTCCCAACCTTTCCAAGTGCGAGACAACGAGATTCGCGCGAAATTGGTCTGAGTAGAAAAGCGAGCAGTTTAAGTTACTTCGTTTGTCGAAAGCAACGCAACTTGCCTTGATAGTGTCGGCGTAGCTGGTAGTTTGACGGTGTTGACGAGGATGATGGCGACGCGTGGCTCGGGGCGGAGGAGTCAAAAGGGAGCGATTGAAATTGAGTTGGGGGAGAGAAGCTGATGAGACGAGTTTTCGGGAAGAGGGTAGAACAGGTGGGATGACGAAGGTGCGGCGGCGGGGCGAGTGTGTCGACAGCGCGGCAAAGTCGGGACTCAAGCGGCCGTGGGTACGGGTGTGGGTATAGACCGGAGACCGGAGAGCGGAGCGTGAGGGCCATGACGATAGACTGGGTGTCGTTGGTGAGCCGCAGGACGACAAGACAAGGGCCAGACCCATTTTCATTGCCAAATAATACTGTATAAACATTACGTCGGCGTCGATATCACGAACGTCAGCGTGGGCGAGAGGGGACTCGGCGGGAGTGAGGCTGTAGTGTCATGTAATGGAGAATGCGCTGTGAATCTGAGATAGGAATGTGGGGGGAAGGCGAGGGATGCTCTAAATGGATGTCGTGAGCGCGGATATCCAAAAAAAGGGGCGGCCAGCGACTCGCCGGTGGTGAGCTCGCGACCGACGTGTTTTGAAGGGTGATGACGTCGATGCAAAGACAGTAAGTTACAGCGGGGGCGTCGAAGTGAAACGTCGGCGCTGTGAACGCAGAACTGGCTGTAGGGGAAAGAAGACGCGTCAGGAAGATGTGTGGTGAGAGTTGCTGGAGTTTGTGACGGCTGAGGAAGCGAAAAAGAATCAAAACGAAAAGACACGCACCTGTGAGCACTACGTGGCGGCTTAGTGTAGTCGCGTGTGTGGTGTTTTCAGCAGCGGCAGGTGTGGGCGCTACGAGGGGAAGGGTTGATGGAGAATGGCGGCGTCAGTCACGGTGGCGTCGAGAGGGGGACCTGGCCTCGGGGAGGGCAGGCGAGGAGGTAGTCAGAGTGAGGCACGCGAGTTGCACGTTGGTGTCGTTCGCGGTTGGGTCCAAGCTCGTTTGCGGCGATGTCATCACAGGCGTTTGGTCGTCGTATTCGACAGCAGCGATGAGTCCTTTCCTGAATCGTCGCACGCCTGCCGGATTTCGGACCGATGTCCGCTGTTGACATGAGGATCACACGAGGCGATCTTCAGATTCTTCTGAGTTCTCTGAGTCTCAGGTTCTCTCCACGACCTTCTTTTCCCAACCCTCACTTTGACCTTGACAATGACAACGCCGTCGACGTCGACTTTAGTTCGACTCGGCCCTGTGCGCGCCGGCTGACTCGAGATCCCGTCGCATGACTCCAAATCAATTTTTTTTTTTGACGGCGAACGAACACCGACATTCGTAGAAGGGAGGGAGGGGTAAGTGCGAGTTGGGAGGGGCGCACTGGTTGATGGGTGTTTAGCGGATTCACGGCAGGACGAGGGTGGAATGGCGGAGGTCGGTGGTGCGTTGAGTCAGTCAATATCTTGATATTATACTGTACTAGTAGCTACGCTGTACGAATGCATTACAGTAACCTTATAAATCACATTCTAAGTCTTTGACCGTCACCATATCAAACAAAAACATCGTGATGCAGGCCATCCTGCCCCGGTCCGCTCAAACTTCTATGGCCGGAACGCTGCAGATCAGCCTTGCGCTAAAACTCTGGTTCGAACGTGTGAGATTGAATATCGACATATGACAGGAAAACAATATGAACCTGCCCTTTACTCAGTCTCTTCGCTGCAAAGTGCCAGCGGAACAAGTCTGACGGGCTCAGTGGCCGAAAGAAAATTACTTCCGGAAGCATACTACCGTATACCGGGAGCAGCTAACTGGAGGATCAAGGGATTGGAAATAAAGTCAATGTATCTGTATCCAATTTAATGATCAAAGTACGAAGAATGCAGTCTCGTACACAGTTTTCTGAATTGTATTTACAGGATGTCGGCGGTGAGTAAGACTCGAATGAATCGGGTTAAATTTGAGCAGTTGTGAAGGGACGAGGGAGGGCTGCTGGCGAATATTCAATGAGTTAGCCAAGTAGGTTCGGCGATTAATCCATCCACGCATTCAGGTTGAACAGGGGATGCCTTGAGGATTAATGGAGGAATGTTTCGAACGAGAAGAGCGGTAAGGCTAGGGTGATTAATATATTTCGGAGCACGCACTCAATTGAGTGAAGCTGGAACATTGGGGCGGGCTAAGAGTGACCATCTGAGGAGGAAAGACATTTGAGTAGAATTTCCCCCGAGCATTGAGGCAGAGTTGAGCGCCAAATCAAGCAGCGCAATGTGATCCAGCAGGTTTGCTAACAGGGCTGAGACATCGGGGGGTGAGAGAAAGCAAGGAGCGGATTGAACGGCGATAACACACCCAGACGATAACTTCCGACCTTTAACCTGCAATGAGTTCAACTGAGTAATTTCGCGCCGTGCTCGGAGCTTCGTTCAGGTTCGTTCATCACTCAACAAACTGGATCAGCCTACATGAAGTCCGGATGAACGATTGCCAGAGCACGAATTGTACGGTGAGGAAACCACAAGATATTGACGCGTCCGGATCCGTGTAAGATGCAAGTCTTCGAGTTAACGAGAAGGCCGCTCTGAGTGTGACCCTTCAAGCTCACCAGAGTGCTAAGCACCTCTCGCTCCGAGCCAGAAAGTAAGATGCCAAGTTCCGTCTCTTGGTGTATTTCTTTCCCTGGTCTTGAGTTGCTTCAGTTCAGTTGACAGAAAATCTGGGTCAACGCGTCACAGCAAAGCCAAGTACGAAGTACGGCCAAACAAAAACAGATCTGAATTCACTTCAAACAATGTACAGGTATAATTATCTAAGTGGTATGTAGCTGAACTATGTACTAGTACGCGTGTCAAGTAATTTCTATAGGATGCTGAACGATTATACGATGAAAAAAAATTGTACCAGCACCGAATTAACATATTCGGGATATTCGTCCACGAATTCCGACCAGTGGTTTTGAGCGAAAGTAATCGCGCTCATCGGCTCTCCGTTGCGTACAACGCCCCAGTTCTTAAGAGGACCGAGTTTGAGTCGTTTTGGTGGTACGTCGGCCACCGCTACAGAATTCTTGCGCTTCCGGGATGACCCAGCCGACGATGCAGAGGCGATGGGCTCAGAGTCGACGTGTACAGCGTTGCGACCCGATGTGCGTTTGGTCGAGCGCCGCGTTCGCTCATCCTGGCCAAAAGGCTCGGGAACATTTGATGCTGGGAGCAGATTATGAACTGACTAGGCTAACAATTGACCGACAACGCACCAGCTTCGGTCTCTCCCTCGGCTGGGAGAGACGGCGGTTCAAGTCCAGACTCGCCTTCAGGTACCATGGGAACATCGTCGACGGGACTGCCGACTGGGAGCAGATGGTAAATTAATCAATCTGTAAAAAATCGAAAAGTAGACTACATACCAGTTGCGGTATTATTTTCGATGGTGAGCAATGCCGTTTCAGGTTGTGCATCGCCTGTCAACGCTGTATCGGCGGGGCTCTCAATTGGGTCTGATCCCTGAGCGTCGACTGTTGACAAAATGAGCGAAGTCGAACATCTTTGAATGAAACGAACCTTGAGTCGCGGCGCCAGATGTTCGTTTTCGTCGAGTACGAACGCGTCCCGAAGAGTTAGACTTTGCGAATGAAGATCAGAGATGTTGACTCAGAAATTAAGACAACTCACGTTTGATTCGGCCTTCGCCAGTTTAAGCTCGGCCTGGGCCAGTTTGAAGGCCTCTTGCGCAGCAACAACTCTGTCGTCTTTCGCTTGAGCAGCCCTCGCCTTAGCAGCCGTATTCACGTTTCGGGTGTTGCGGTTAACGTAGCGATGCGAGACCTCATTTCGCTCGTTGTGGAGATTGCCCGTTTTCATCATTTGCTCAATAGAGCCTTTGCGGCGAGCCGCCACACGAACTGGCGGCTCGTGCCACACAACGACTACTAATGCTCCTGGGCCAAGTTAGCCACCTTGAGATGTGCTTCATAACAGCTGCTCAAGGTGGCTTACTTGAGACCAGGTGCTTCGTGAGTCGTGAGAAAAATTAGCCGCCAGTTCGTGTGGCGGCTCACCGCAAAGGCTCTAATTTCAGCCGCTCGGCGGGTGTCTAGGATTTCGTACCTGCGATTGAGATTCAAAATTGACCCTTTGAACGAAACAGCTAAAAACTCACTGCATGAGGGATTCAACCAGACCCATACGAGTACCGGCTTCGGCATTGTTTAATGCGTGTTGTGCCTCCCCTCCGTTAGTTGTCTCGGCCATGATGTGCCACCTCTCTTTGGGTATACCGGAAAGACATTGGATGATTGCAGGGAGCAGCCATCGGTGCATCTCCTTGTGATCCCACCACGCTGTAGAGGCGGTTAATGTCGAATCACACAAAGATGAACGACCAACATACCCTTGATTGCACCATCCGGATCAGGCAGCGTTCGGATCCAACGTCGAAAATCTTCGAACTCTTCTATTGTCTTGATGTACATGAAGTCGCAGACACGTCGGTAATCTTCTTCGGGAAGATGGGGAAGCTTTGGGATGCCACTGAACAGAGATAATAATCAATAAATCGATTTTGCGTCCAAGAACTGAGCTGAATTTACCGTTTAAGGTGAGTGTAACAGATGCGAAGGATAAGCCGCAGCACGCCAGGCTCGTCCGTGACATGCGCTGCTGAGGGAAGGTTAATTGTCGGCAACGGAACCTGCGCTAGTCCAAGAAGCGGCGCAGCCTCCATGTCGCTATTGATACTTACCGAGCAGCTTCCCCCCTCGATGAAGCGCGGCGAATGTCAGCGGTTCATTGGTAAGCCGTTTTACAAGCGCACGGAGCTCCTCCCAAACAAACTTGAATGCGAGAGTGTCGTGGTTGCTGATCCAAACGCGACCTAGCGTCACTTCTGATATGGACAATTAATCGGTGAAATGCCGCTAAATAGGTAAACATACCTTGATTAATCGCCATGAGCCATCCGTTGATTTCCCAGATGTCGATTTTCCCGACGACGGGCTTGAAGGTGGTGTCGCAATCCAGCGTTCGGACTCGGTGAATATATTTGAGGACGCCGGCCTTGATGCCAAAGATCGCTCTGCGGCCTTGATGCTCGCACACCCAAATATATCGCTGGTCGTCAGGGCGTGATCGCTGCTTGGCGATATAAGTGTCGATAGCTGTTGATTGGTCAGAAACGACGACCACAGAGGTGATATGCTAGAGAGAGAAGACGGGCTGCGAAGATTCAAAGACTCACATTGGTTCTGATGGAGAGTTTCATTTTCGGGCTCGTTTTTCACGTCGTTGATTAGCTTTTGCTTAGTGTCGCGGCTTATGAGGCTGGGATGGTAGAGCGAGGGTGTGAGTCCGTCGAGTAACTCCTTTGTTGAAGCCGCTAAGAATAAATCAAAAACAATGCGGAAAATACGATAAGTGAGAGAATGAACTCGCCTTTTTCGACTTTGGCGACGGTGGCGCCGAGTCCAAATCTTCGAACGCACTGTTTATATTTTTGGGCCACTGAATAGGTGAGTTTCACTAGCGGCGGAACGGGATGGGTATGAGGTGCAGATGAGTCGGGGACAATGATGCACATTCGCGCGAGATCAGGATATTTATTCTCGCGCGGAATGAACACAAGATAATTGGTCTTGCAAGGCAAATGAACGATCGGCGCATCGAACGCACAGCCGTCTTTGACGTGATTGAACGCTGCCGTCGTACAGTGAGGTTCAGATGAATAGTGAAGAAACGGAATGACTCACGACATCTATTTCTGCCTTTTTTTCCTGCCCGCGCGGAGTATATCTTACAACACGTGTCCTCCTGATCTTCGTCCTCAACGATCTTCTGGCCAGTGAGTGCCTTCACGAGAAGGTCCTGCTCGAGGTGACCGGGAAGTCTGACTGATCGATGGCCAGCGGCGCACTGGAACATGTCTCGATTCGAACAAACCAGAATGTAATGCATGCCGTTTATTGGCTAGAGTTTGGTTCAGCGAATGTTGAACGGCACTGTAGAATCTCAAGCGGATTACATACCTGAAGTAATTTCTTGAGCGTCGCCCTCCCCCCTATACAGACCTGACCAGTTGCTGGGTCGACAGCACGGCAGATCCAGGGTGTCAAGGACTTGACATATCTGCGTTGGATTTAGTACAAACATCGGATTCAGTGAAAATGGACATACGCTAACACCTGACCCGTTCGTGTGTTATCCTGGAGTTCACGCGTACGCAACTGAGCCGCAACGAGCTGTTCTCGAGAATGGGGATCGAGTTCCCAGCGCTTGACGTTGACGAACTCGGGGGCTAGCGACTCGCACGCAAAAACACCGTTGCATGTCGGATGACCGCGCCGACAGTCGATCGTCAGCTGGGGCTCCGTTCGCCCGAATAAAATTCCATCCAGTTGCGCGTCGACCTTCGCGCGTGAACCGGTTGGTCCGCCCCACGAGTGAGGATCCTGCGGGACGAGCATAATGATGTTACATGCAAAAGCGTAACAAAAACAACGGCTTACCTGATCCTTCAGCATTGCATCGACAGTCATGGTCGGATCCAACCCAGTAACAGCCGTAACGTCGACGAGAAAAGCGGTAGGTTCACGAGGCGTAGGAAGTTGGGACGGTAAACCCGTTACACGCTCCATATGGAAGACTTTGGTTGATGATGTGATAGGGAGGCCGTGGGGAAAGTCGCAAATTTCGGAAGAGACGCCGTCGTCGAGCCAAACAGTTGAGGAAGGACGCCATTGCCAGCCTAAAGCTTGCTCCGTTTCGTCCTTTGAGAGCTCAAACTGGGACAAATCGGCGGTGGCTACGTCGGAATCGTCAAGGAATGGCGGAGACGAATGCGCTCGAGGCGAGGAGAAATCCTCTGAGGAAAAATCGACGCCGGATGAGGAAAACAAGGGAGAGGAAGCGGCTGTGGTTGAAGAGTGAGTTTCGGCTGGCGTTGGCAGTGAGGAATCCGCCGACGCGAAGAAGGCTTCCAGATCAGGTGGCCAAGAGAAATCGCTGCCAGCAGGATTATCCGAGGACGCGGAGTAAGGCCAAGGATCCGCGAAGCCGTTCCACCCCGCCTGCTGTGTCGGTTGCTCATGAGAGAAAAGGCTGTTGAGATCAACGGGGTCGAAAGCACAACAACAACAACAACCACAACAACAACAACAACAACCCGTACCACCACCATCCCCCGGTTTACGGTTTCATGTTCCGTTCCTACTGAGCTTCAGGCACTCTGTAGGGACGACAGTCCATCGTCCTGACCACGCCCACTACCCACGCCCCACGCCCCACGCTGTTGCCCACGCCCATCGCCCGTTGCCCACGCCCACCGCCCATTTGCGTTGATCATCGTCATCCACACTTCACACTGCGCATCCAGCTCATCCCGCCCTTTCGAGGCTCATAATCAGCATCATATCATTCCCATCCGTGCCTACGGCCATTTGGCTTCCCCACAGGACCGCAGGACACCCAACACGCCACTCATCCTCCGTCCTGCGCCAGGGTGCCCCTGCACAGTTTGGGATTACATAATGATCGGCTTCGCGGATCACCCGGATATCCACGCCCAACCCAACTTGAAGTTGCCGCAACAATCCCCGGCCGCGGACGGTTTATCTGTCCAATTATGCGCCTTGCCTAACTTCGTCTCAGCTGACGAGTTGAACGGATTGGAATAGGCATTCTTTCTCTCTAAATACCGCTTTTCATCATTGGGTTCGTCGAGGTACATGTACCTAAGTGTTTAATCACGTAGACGAATATCACATTGTTAAACTGTTAAGCACTCCCGATTCCGGGGACAGGTGCATCAGGAAACGGTGATGTTGTGTCGAAAAGAAGCCCAGAGATATCGGAGGCTGATGCTGAGGCTGGAGCGGGATCTGTTTTCCCCCATGGCGGGAATGGCGCATCAAATCCTACGCTATTTTCGTCGGGACTGGGAAAAATGTTTCAGCGTCGCCATGAATGTCAGATCGGTGAGGTGAGGCAACGTGCCATGGTCCAGTGGGAATCCATCCCGGAATGTGGCCCCATGCGCTGTCGACATCCCGCCAGTCCATGAGCGAGCACGTCGCGTGCGGAGGTAGAGGGCAGGAAGAAAGAAGCAATGCAAGCCTAATGAAGGACTTGAAGGGGAAGTTATCAATTGGTCAACGCAAGTATTCGAGGTTTTGAGCGGGTGAGCAGTGGTGTAGGCAAGGATTTTGAGGATGGGTTTTGTATATAGATCTTTTGTATGGAGTAGTACAACGTTAACTTGAATTGAAGGTGTATCTCATGAACAAATTGCACGAGTTGCGAGTCAATCGCCGGACGCGTGACAGTTGGCTCGGAGTTCTGTTAGAGCAAAGCTTGGAAGGCATTTGAGAGATGCGTCGAATGTAAGCGCGAAGAGAGAGCCGCAGAGGGAGTGAGACAATGGCGACGATGTTGCGACGTGGTTTGAACTTTGAGGAGAGTTCCAAAATCGGCTGTCAATCGATGAGTCCGCGATTTCGGACCGAACGCCGATCTTTGCTTCTGTCGCTCATCTCATCTCCGTTCAACAATTCTGGCTATTTATGGCGATACATACCTTCAAGGCAGGCGTCAAGTCGACTTGGAACTGTATTTTTGTACTTCAACTAGGCATGGACTCCGAGTTCCCCAGGCCTGCAAGCGAGTCCCTGGCGAGAAATTAAAATCGTGTTCGGACACACGACTCGAACGCGTTCGAAAGGCCCGCGTTGAAGATTGACAAGACCCATTATCATTATGCCGTGCTGAGTTCCCACACGTGCCATCTGGCTTTCCGACACCTCTGCAAGGTCCCGAACTCACTTCCGCTAACGTCAATTTCAACTTCGGTCGACTTCGCTTCGATTGTTTGAATGGGTTAGATATGGGGTCTCTAGGTTAATAGGTGCGTCTCTTGAGGCTTCTTTGTTATCCCTTTTGACGTTCAACTGACTCGCGCTTATTCAAGTCTACCAACTTGTCTAATCGACGCAAACACTTTGAACCATATCAATAGGTGCGCTTCCGTTCAGTATGTTCCAATTCCGCCTTCGATAACTTTCCTCTACCTTCCAGTGCTTCAATTTCGACTCGACAACCGCATTTGGATGAGTTTGAACGAATCCAGACTTCAGTTCAATTCAACTCGCACCCACTTGAAGGCGATACAATGCCGTCTCGAATGGGATGTGCAAATTGAGTTTTAATTCAGCAAGGTGAGTATTGGTTTCGTCTTGTCTCGTGTTCATCCAGTTCAAATACATTGGTTTTACACTCAAGATGCCATATAGCTCAGTTACTTTCCGCATAGACTTGAGCTCGGCACCTACTCAACTCAATTCAAAGATAGGTATGTATTTCATTTGATTCTCTTCAATTCATTGTAACCTAGCTTATTTCGTCTTCTAGCTTTCTTTTTTCTTCGGTTTCTCATGTTTCCTTGCTCCAAGTAAGTCTCTTTCTTGCTTTGGTTTCCGCAATCGCACAATACTAACAATTCAGGATTCAAGATAAAACCGATATATTTTGCTACATACGAACAAACGGTACCTAACTCGTACCGAGCGAGCGCCGCCGCCCCGTACCTAGCCCAACTCGACCTCAACACCCCACTTCACCCGTTCCGTTACTTCGGCCGAGTCAGCGCGGCGTGACTCCGTTTCGTCGTCGCTGCCAGCTTCACGCTCGGAAAGCGGCGCGTTGACCTCGATGCTGTCAAACCGGTAAGTAGAGATTCCGTTTGTTCTACGAGACGACCGAGCTCACGTTGGCGTCGACGTAAGCATAGATGTCGGTAGGAGCAGGATCGACGAAACCCGGCGCGAACGCGTCGAGCGAGCGCAGCCACCCGCCACCCACACCCAATCAAACCTCGACCTCGGGGCCTCGCCTCGCCGTCTGATTCGATCCAGCCGCGGACGCCGACTGCTCGCGGCGCCGGTTTGAATGGATTGTGCCCGTGCTGTTCAATTAAGGTGAGCGGTGTTCCAATCCGTTTCATTTTGCTGCAAACTCACCTTCGTCGGAGACGCCAAAACGAATGCCTCGGTGGGAGCGTGGCGCCGCGCGAGCGCTTGCGCAGATGGTTGGTGGAGAACCGAAGTGGGTGAGCGATGGAGTTTGTTTTGTTTTGAAAAGGGGAGGTCGAGGCTGCCGTCAAATCGGTGATGCCGCCGCGTTTGCGACGGAGAGGTGGCGATCGGAGAGGCGAGGCGCGGCGGTATTACGGCTTGATTTACTTGGGTATGTAGTTGGCTGAGTTGGGATTGGGCGGGGACGGCGTCGGCGGTACGCGCGTTCGTCGGTTCCAAGTAAGCGAGGTTGAGGCAAGCGTCGTTGGAGGGGAGCGCTGGATGAGAGATAAAAACAAGACAGGACGAGGGAAGTGAAAGAAGTGCGCGGGTCACGCACCTTGACGGAGCGGGTGGGTTCGGCGGACGGGATGTTGGGGGTGAAAGCGAGGTTTGGAAATTGGTAGTGCAGCTTGTATCTGGTATGTAGGATAGATGGGCGGAGTTGCGGGGACGCGGGAGACGAAGCGATAGGTGGGAAGGGGTGTCAGTAGCTGGAAGGAAAGAAACACCAGTAAGAGTGAGTGAAAGAAGGTGGAGAGTGTGACGCACCGTTCGGGCCTCTCCGACCCCGCATCGGCACACCCAAATCCATCCTCAACCCTCGCGCCTCTTTCCTCGTCGTATTCGGTCGTGGCGCCGCCGTTTGTGCTTTGTGCGGTGGTTGTAGAATGAAGAAAAAATGATTCATTCATTCATTGAGCTATTACCTTGCCCTGTTCATTGACAAACAAAGCAGTGACAGTGAGAAACCTGGAAGAACATAATCGTGAGCAGAGTTGCAGAATCAGATTCGACTTCGAGTTGTCGAGCGCCAGAGGGGTTGGCCTGGGGTTGGGCAACGTCGAGGAGGCTGATGAGAGTGGGCAAGTGGTGGGCATTTTTCTCCCACGTTTGCCGGATCTCGCACCGACGTCCGGTGACGACGAGGATCACACGAGGCGATTGTGATTCTCTTCCTCTCCCAGACTCCCAATCCTCTCCCCTCTTCACCCCCGACGTCCTCAAAATCATGGAAGGTTACATTACCCGCTGGTGCAAGAAGGAATGGTTTGGGACTGCTTAGCTGTAGCGGCCTGCCCACTTGTGGATGCGGCTGCTCGCTATGGGGGTTGGAAGGGCTGGTAGCGGCCTGCGCTTTCGGGCTGCGGCTTGCTTGCTCTCGGTGGTTCGAGGCTCGATAGGGCCTGTAGCGGCCTGCGCTCTTGGGCAACGGCTGTTCGCTCTTGACGGCTGGGAGATTGTAGCGGCCTGCATCTTTGGATAGCGGCCTGCTCATTCCTGACGCTGGGAGCCGCCATACCGCCTCAATACGTACCTTAAGCTTTGCACATCTGGCTCTTCGACCCGCGGTGAGTTTTTCTCTCTTTCTCTGATTTTGTTTCACCTATCCCTCCCTTGATCCCCTTCTTTTTTTCTTCCCGAAATCCTTCGTTTTTCCCCACCGATGTCCTCACTCTTTCAACAGCTCTTATTGCTGGTGGCGCTAGTAAGAATGCGGGTTTTAGCTGTAGCGGGCTGCCCATCTTTGGATGCGGCTGCTCGCTAAATGGTTGAGCTTAACGGAGCTGGTAGCGGCCTGCGCTTTCGGGCTGCGGCTTGCTTGCTCTCGGTGGTTCGAGGCTCGATAGGGCTTGTAGCGGCCTGCGCTCTCGGGCAGCGGTCTGCTCGCTCTTCATGCCTTCGCGAGCGTCTAGCGGCCTGCGTCTTCGGACTGCGGCTGCTCGCTCTTGATAATTCGAAGAATTGCATCAACCTGAGCTCTCGGTAAGCGACCTGTTCGTTCCTCGTCGCGTACCTTTTAAGCTGAAACCCGTCTATCGACCTGCCACTATTGAAGAACACCCATCCTCCACGTTGACGTTCCTCGGTACCACGAAGACCTGTTGTCTATACACCAGCAAGCTCAGCTCTGAATACGGATTTTCGTTGCTATTGGAGAATGTTTGCTAGAGCTGGAGTCTGGCTACAGGTCTATTATGAAGTCGCCCAAATGGACTTTGGCTACCAAATTAGGAGCGATTACAGTCAGCAGGCGAGGCCCACGGGTGACAAAGATGTATCGACGATTTTCAAAGAAACTACAATCTGACCTCTCCGTATGAAAGCGCCGACGGAGCTCTGATTGGACGTCTTCCTCAAATTCCCATCCGAGCGTCTACGTAAGATTCGTTTGTTTAAGTTCCTTGCGCTTGGATACATCGAATTCGAGGGGTACGCGGGTACGGGGTGAGGAAGGTATTCATGAATCGGTCTTGTTACAATTCGCGTGAAGCTCATAGGCTCATCCATCTAGGTTTTCGACTACGCTTGCGTTTCGGACCACCAAGACGTCCGACTCGTTCTGTGACTGTGCAGCTAAGCCGGCTATCGTTTGTGAATATCGTCAAGAATATTCTTTTTGGCGCCATGTGACCCGATTCCCCTCCAGCATCCTGCTCGTGTCGTGAGGACAAACATAACGCACATAGGTGCCGCGTAGTTATGCTGAGTCCCATCGAGGTCGTTTTCACGCCTTCGACCCGCTCCCGACCTCCACCATTTCACCTTCCTCCCGACGCCAACGCACATGAGTCCCTTCAGTCCCCTACCATTCTTTCCTGTCGCTGCTCTCCTTCCTGGGCACAAATCGACGGCATTGTGCAGCGTCGTCTATAGGCAGGTTAGATTTTCGACCGTCCTCTAATCTAACCATATTAAAACATACTTGCATTTCTTCGCTGCGGTCTTGCAAGCCTGTCGGCGTGCGCAGGGCCACCTATCTCTGAGTCGATGTTGTTGATGTTAATGGGGTTGACACGGGGTGTCGGTGATGAAGACGGCGGCGCGTACCCTTCGAGTGAAGCGGGGTGGCGAGATTGAGTTGGGGATTGAGGTGCACAGCGGAAGTCCGATCTGGTGCAGCGGCGACGAGAGGTATCGGTGAGAGGTGGAGGGGAGACAGGCTTGGGTGGGGACGGGTGTTGTTGCCAGAGCGAGGAGGGAGAGAGAGAGCGGCAGGATGCACATATAGTTCCATCCTCGGGGAGCAGCGGTAGCGGCGGGCGTGGGACTCGGTGAGGGGTGCGGCTGCGGTGTGGTGCAAAGGAGAGCACGGAGTGCGTTTAACATTGCATGTTCGGAGGAAGGCGAGGCTCGCTAAACGATGTCGTGAGCGCGGCGTCGCACATTTGTCGATCGAGATTGACGCCGACGTTTGGGGTTGGTGTTGGTGTTGAAGAGGTGGGGAGAGTGACAGGCGACGGGTTTCGAAGTGAATCGCACTGTTTGGAAGTCGGGGGGAGTTGGTGTGAAGCGACAAGTCGGCGCCGATGATCTTCATCCATTCTCGCTTCTTGGGTCGTTCTTCTCCCCCCATCCTCCTAGCAGCTCCTAGCTATAGAGCGTCACTTCTCCCGCTGGTGCAAGTAAGAGTGACTGGGGATCGCTGGACTGTAGCGGCCTGCCCAGTTGCGGATGCGGGCGGCCTGCGCCTTCGGGTCCCGGGCCCCGGCTTGCTTTCTCGCGGTCACGGTGGTTTGAAGAGTCTATAGCGGCCTGCGCTTTCGGAGTGGCTGCTCGCTCTTAGTATTCTCTGAACATGTTATACCACTAAACGCTATTTGTTATACCACCTTTCGATATCACAGGCCGTCGTCTCTTGCATCTCCACTCGCACCCCGGGCTGGGGCTCCGACTTTCGGTGAGTTGCTTTCTCCTTTCAATCTCTATCTTTTTTACGACTTGAACAGGCATGGTTCTTCGCCCTGTATCATCATCAACATTCTTCAACCGCTGTTGCTAGTAGGAATGGCTCGGGGGTTTTAGCTGTAGTGGCCTGCCCGGTTGCGGATGTGGGCCGTGGCTGCCCGATAATAGGGTCGGAGCTTGACAGACTGGTAGCGGCTCGAGGCTACGGCCTGCTCGCGCAAACCATACTCACAACATCAAGCTCTCGCACCAACGATCCCGACACAAGAACAGTGCTTCGCTGCCTCCCCGACATGCCTTCCCGAAAATCATTTTCATCGCGAGGGGCGCTTGAGCGAGATTTTACATCCTTGTGCGTTTCGTCGTTTTTTTCTCTTTCGTTCCGAATTCGTACCTACCATGTCTTTGAACATTTTCGTTTGACTGCCTCATCTTGAGTCGATTCGATTCGTGTCAATTTGAAGTGAGCAAGGGTTCATCAGCGAGGTATGTTTTATGTTCACCTAATTTCTTAGTTTCTTAGTAATTTGCACTGACAATCCAACTCAGCGCACACTTCATCGCTCGTCTTATCTTTCAAAAGCACAGATCAGCTCAATTCGTGGCCGCGGGATTTCTACTTCAAAATCAACGATGGTAAGCCTTCTTTCATTCGTTCAACTCAATTTTACTCGTACCGTCTTAAATTACAATGACTGTCAATGACCCTGACCCTGACCCCAGATTGTGTTGAAACCGAAAGCAAGATTAACTGATCCGAATCGGCTACATGGATGCTGCGCTATCGACTTGCCACGCTGGCCGGCCGCCGCCACATCCCTCTACCTCCTCCCGCCGCGAAGCACAAGTGCGCATCAACCACTTTTGCCCTTATTAACTTTCTTTCTGAGTACAATTTGCAAATTGGCGAGGTTCTGACGTTTCGCCTGCGTGCTAAGGTAAATTGTTTTCTCGTTCATCCCTCATCAAAACATGAAAATTCAGCATGCGCAACGCCCATCTCCATGTCGAAGTCGTTAAAGGTATTCGGGTTCGAATGCGACGGCGCGTATTCCATGCACCAGGATTGAGCCTCTGTTCCATACGTCTTCGAGAGCTGACTGCCTACGGATATGCTTTCATATCCTGCGGCATTCTACCTCCGTATCATCGCGAGGCTCTATAATTCGTATGTACTGTGACGATATTTTTTTAACTGTTAAGTGTTGTTGCAGAAGGGGACGTCCCAGACCATATCAGGATGATCATGGGTGCCTTTGCAACCTTTCTGTCCAAGTTTGTGTCGATCGCTACCTCAATGCTGTCGCTCCACGGAGAGCATGCGCGGGCTGCTGGGATATCCTTGTACAACGGTTCGTCTTTTGTCTCGTCTTCGACCATGCGTTTCTGATTGCTTGCATGGGCAGAACTACTCGAAGATGGATCGTCTGAGATAGACCTCGTCGGCCCAACGCTACCTGCGCTCACATCGTTGCTCGGCCTCCCTGTGCCGTCTACCGAAGCGGGAGAAGGTTTAACTTTTAGTCGCCTTGTACACGGTCTCCTTTCTGCTTGCCTGCTCAATATTGATGAGATGGGGTACAAGTTTTTGCGGAATCTGTCGTTGTGTTTGCCTAAATCTTGTCACAGAAGCCGGCAAGGTGCAATTTCTTCCAAGTTCCGAAATGATCAAGAACAATGTCTCAGCCTCCGTTGAACCGTTCTCATTTTGACCGTCATTCCGGTGAAGTTGTCATTGAGCACTGTTGTTTCCTGATTAACCAAAACTCTTGGACATTGGCGATGTGAGATCTTGGTTCAGGTTATGTCGATACAGACTGAGATGATCAACCCTAGATGTCATTGCCCGCTGCACACCGCCAAAACATTGATAGTCGCTTCGACTGCCGGCAATGCTACGATGACTGCGCGAAAATGCTGATGCCTGGCCTCGTTGAGTATGTTGCTAAAATGCCCCCCTCACCAGCAAAGGTTCCATTGCAGAGCCACATGCGGCCACGATTGGCGAAGTCTGGAAACCTTTTTCGGTGTTGAACTTGATTCAATTTGCAATCTTTGTCAATACTGACTGAGTTCTTTCCAGGAATTCGACTGCTACTGCCCAACCATCATTCTGCTTCTTACCAACCCGCAACCCGCTGCGATGTCGGTGACTTTCGAGGGCGTCAAGGAACTGCCATTGTACGCGACGTCCTCACCTACCGCTTTCAAGGAAGCTTCTGCGAAACCGGATCCAGTCGATGCGGGGTTGTTGGAGCAATGCTGTCGGCCAGGTAGTCAATCCAATGCGACGCAGACTACAGCCAAGCCGCAGATCTCACTGAGGTATTCTAGAATTACTTGCTTTTCAATTTGTTGGAGCCTTATTGTGTTGTTTCTTTGGCACTGGATACTGTTGAATGCATATTGGCTTCATGCTTTCTCCGTTTTCTTCTGTGGCCCTGTTGACTACTGCCAAATTGAAATCTGATTGTTGGTTCGTATAGTACTTGTGTGATGAAAAGTGTTTGACAGTTAAGAGAATCAATGAGACCCTCCACCAAGTCATTGCGGAAACTTCACAATCTCGACACCAATTTACATTTGCTTGCTAAGCGAAAGATTCTTCCCAAATGTATGGTCATGTTTGCTGAGAAAACCTGCCTACGGCAAAGCAATTACTGCATCTGGAAAGTGTTTTCTTTCCTTTTCAGTGTGTTTGGTCCCATCATTTCCGTGACATATCCGGGGCCCGGAAATTAAACATTTACGGGCACCGGAAATGTTACGGGAACATTACGGAAATCTGCCGGAAATAGGATATTTCCGGGGCCCGGAAATAAAAAGAATATAACCCGCAAATAATGTATATCCGGCCTATTTCCGCTTTATTTACCTGCCCCGGAAACGATGCTGTGCCCCCAGTGTTACAAGAGACTAGCAAAAGTTGGGTATTTTTCATGTCTCTCAAGGAAAACCCGGTCAATCAATTTGCAATTTGAACTTGATCTCTACTCTTCATTGAAAAAAAAAGAGGGAGATATACCATCCTTGGACCTCGCGAGGATACACCAGCTAAGTACCTGAATGATCTGATTGCATCTGCTCTTGACTTCTGTACCGTGTCCAACCATTGAATTGAATATTTCTTTCTCCTCATAATACCCAGTGCAGACGGATACACTTCATTGGTGGCTTGATACCCAATTCTCACCCGTCAACTACACCTTCGAGCCATGCCAAATTAGAACATTCGCGGCATCGAGATAATTCAACCGTGAGAATATTCACTATACTTCGTTTTCGTCGCTCAGATCTGCCAGTGTGTTATCTTTCGCTGAGCTCACAAGGGAACAAAACGAGAGTATGTACTGATTGTTAGAAATCTCCTGCCCGCCTACACATCTCGTGACTTCCGCCCTCAGACTAGTGCGAGTTTTGCAAGTTGCAACCCGGGATTTACGACTCTACTCATATGTCTAATACAAACAATCTGGCAGGATATCTTCTGCTTCATCTATCCTCCGGTTCGATTTTTACAACCGACATTTTGGTGCAAATTACTACCTGAAGCTACACTCAAATTTCAGTGTACCTCGAGGCTTCACACTGCTAGTCGGGAATTCTAAACGCTCCTCAATGCTCGAATCGGACGCGTACAGTTTGAAGCTCTACTATTTTCCCGAGCAGATAATTTAAACCAACTAGTGCTTCAGGCCGAATTCCCTTCATTTGGCATCCTATATCCCGTTGAGCGGATGAATTATTCACTGTAAGGGCAACCCCGAGGCCCGAGGTAACTCAAGAGTCCTGACGAGGGAGAATCCAAAGATAAATAGAAGTACACTACAATAGTACAGGCACTAACCTGACGAGGGAGAATCCAAAGAGAAGACAGGAATGGATTCTCCCACGTCAGGAGTCTAGCTATATAGTCCCTACAACTATCACATGCCTCGGGAACGGTTGGCCCGACAGTAATCACGAGCTTGATCGCAGGCGCGGTCCCAGTCGGAGGTCCGAGGCGGAGGAGCGGAGGCCGGGGGTCCGGAAGCCGGGAGAACGGAGCCGGGGGCCGGAGAAACGGAGTCCGGGGCCGGAGCCGGAGGGAGCGGAGCGGGGGTTCCCCTGACATTCACGCAATTATACAATTTCGATGTGTTCAAGCCTTCAAGCTATATCTCTTTGATACAGTACTTTCTGCATATTGCGCGAACCCTCAGACACAACAGGAAACAGGAGAAGTTATTGCGTTTGTGAGTGAATATTGCTGCGCACATTTGACTGACAATGGGTCGTGGTCTGACTCGTGGACGATTTTCTATCAAAGTCACGATTCGAAGGGTTGGAGGTGCACCGATGTGTGTACCGCACCGTCTGGGGAGGTTAAATCTCAGTCAAACCCACCTTTGGGCTTGAACGTCAAGAGCAGCGCTTAAAATTCGAGGGGGAGGAATATGGAGCGGAAACAAATTGATCAACTTTTTGACGGACCGAGCGAGTTGGCGTGTACAATTCATTGGCTAGGCAAAGACAGACATAAAAACCCCACTGCAATGTGTGGTCCACTTAGAAATCTCACAGCGATAATTATTCCTGGATTAAATTTGAAATTGGATGCAAACCTCTCAATTAGGCGACTCAACGTCAACTTCCCAAAGAGGAAGTTGCCATTCTTTCAATTTCTTTGACATAGATACGTATGGATATCAAAGCCATTTAAATACACCGCACAGATCGAGCAGAACGAGAAACGTCGATTTTCCTGTTATTTAATTTGTGCATTTGTTGATCAGAATATATTTTGGAGATATTCTGCGCAATCTTCTGGGCCTTTCTTATATTCTAGTTTCTATTGTGATGACGGGGAGTGTATCCCAGAGCGTTGCACGGAGTTTCGGGGTCTCTGGTCTTGCTGAGAAAGGGAACCGAATAGCGGGCGAACGTCCGGATTTAGGTTGCAGATTGATCGGAGATCTACCCATCGACTCAACACTGTACTCAGTGCTCAGTACTCAGTTTCCATCAATTTATGTACTCTTTAGACGCCCTGAGAGGCTGAGCCATTTCTCAGACACTCCATAAGATACATTCCGTGTTATACAATTATATGGCTATTAAGCTTGGCTGGTGCCCAAATCCTCCAACATAGGCTACAGTCGAATTCCTAATAACCCATACCCCTCGGTGGACGTCCGAAGTATGGGTTAGAGAGTGATATGGGTTACGAAAATAATCGATTTTCCTGACATTTAATTACGTAATACAAGAGTACGCAATTTATTTTCCTTTTTCTGCCGCAATCCGGCTAAAGTAGTCAGTCATTTGAGTGTCACGCATGGTCTTCATGTCCTCCAGACGTGTAGACCGACCGAATCTCCCCAACACTTCCTCCATTTCACGGGAAAAATCATCATCTCGATCCGACACGTAGTCGCGAAGGGTCGACACCGCCTCCAAGGCCCGCACGCGCGAGATCATCGGCTTGGGAGCAGCAGTGTCCTCGTCGTCGCCACCGTTGATCTCAAGACTCTGCTCTTGGTTGCGCTTCGTGGTGACCGCTTCGTAAATGTCTTCCTCTGTTGACTCATCTAATCTCGTGCCTTCACCAGGAACGTCAAGGAGCTCGTCAAGATTCATAGCGGCTCCTGCGCGAAGAAACCCTGTCGCCCGTAGCTGGTGGACGACCTTCTCCAACTCCAGCTCCGCGTCCTTGACACCATTGAAGCTGTTGTCAGCCGCCGGAGGATTCGAAGTCTTGATTGCAGTGACAGGACCATGAATGGAGTTGTCGGAGGAAGGAAGGGATGTGAGACTGGAGAGGGAGGAAGAACGCGACCGCGGAGAGGCCGTAGAGTTACCGGTTGGGTCTGCGAGAAGTGAATCCGGTAAAATGCCTGTCTTCTTCCAGCAATTGAATATTGTTTGTTGCGTGACCTCCTTCCACGCAACATCTGCCATCCGCATCGCTTCAAGCTGATTGAGTTCGTAGATTTCGTTGGGCGGCACATTGGCTTCATAACGATCAAGCGCACGCTCCATGTAAAGCCGACGGTAATGGGCTTTGAAACACCGAATGATACCGGCGTCGGCAGGTTGAATGTGGGAGGTGAGATTGGGGCTAAAGTTCTTCACCCGAATGTTCGTGAGTCTCTTTGGAGGCTGGTGGCCGGAGAAATTGTCTTGAAGCAGCAAAACATGACGACCCTCGCGGCGTAGAATTTTGTCCCAATTGCGCAGAAACTCCTGATAGAGTTTTGTGGTCATCCACGCCTTCGCATTATGGTCGTAATAAAATCCGAGCTGAGCACCTGTCTTCTTTTGAAACGCTCGCG
This sequence comes from Favolaschia claudopus, assembly GCA_037176885.1. NCBI lineage: Eukaryota > Fungi > Basidiomycota > Agaricomycetes > Agaricales > Mycenaceae > Favolaschia > Favolaschia claudopus. Next base: position 103,349 of record JAWWNJ010000055.1, on the reverse strand, counting down.
GCCGACAGGCTTTACCAATCACATGCGGTATGAGAGTTTCGCTCCCATCAGCATTCATGGTCAGCGCATAAGTCAGCCGTTTCTTGCTGCCTTTCACGCCGGCCATCTGACTGGTCATCAAACCGCGATCCGGAGGCATCCTGAATTCGATGAGGCCAAGAACACCTAAAGATATGAAAAGACCTTACGCCCAAAACAGACCAGTCTCATCCATATTGAAAATGTCCTTGAGACGGTAACCATATTTCTCAATCAGTGCGCGCATCCTCTGCCGTTCCGCTTCCACGTCAGCCGGATCTACGGACCCTGCCTCGCCATGCCGCTTGAATTCTTTCAACCCACAACGCTTCTTGAAAGAGCGCAGCCACCCGTCACTCAACTCCAAACGGTCCTCCTTTGGCACACCAGCCATATCCGCAAAGCGAGTCCACTTCTGCCGCAAGAGCTCGCCGGTCAGCTGCACCTTATCCGACATGGCTTTGGCGACGAAAAGCTCCAGCATCTCATCAATCTCTGGATACTCCACCTGTCTCAGCCTTTTAGCCATTGGAGCGCCATGGCCTTTCGTGACTGCCTCAGCGTACCGCTCCCGCCAACTCGATTCACCTTTGACCCAATCCGCAATCAACGGTTGCTTGATGGTCAGATTCGGGTACAGAGGGTTGAAATGCTTCGCGGTTTTTGTCTGGTTACGGCCGTTTGCGTGGTACCAATCCAATATTTCTATACGCTGCTGCAGCGTGGCATTTTCTCTTTTCGTGAATACGGGCTGCTTTAGCTTTGCTTTCTTTGCATTGCCGGAGCCAGATGCAATGGCAGCGCTTTTGACGGGCTCTAACGATGGTCAGCATGGCTATTCTCTATCAATTTGGGCGGCGCACTCTTCTTTTTCTTGCTTATTTCTGGAGCCGCTGGTACGGCTTTCGGTGCCTGCAACTGTTTCGGCTCATCCGCTAGTGTCTGCAAGCTGTCGACAATCCTCTTTTCTTTTGAATTGAGACGCGCAAGTGCACGGTCGACATCCGATGCTGCATCAAGTTTGTCCATCAGGTCTTTTTCATCGACGTCGTTTCCCTCGTCATCGAGCCACTGCTCATCTGCGGCAGGTATTTTCTCCTTCTTTTGCAGCCTGGCCAACAGCGAGTCTCTTTTGAGCTTAATCTTGCCTTGAAATTTTTCGAATCCTCGCTTCAACGAGGCGAGAGTAGGGGGCATGGTGGTCAGAGAGCCACAGACAATCGGATCACTTTTAAACTATCGAGTACGTCTTCGATTGTCCGGGACTGAGCGCTCAAAGTTACATATATTTAGCATTAAATGTGCGCCACCTATGGGTTTTTCGCGCTCAAAAACCATGGATTATGGGGTACTGCAATTGTATGGGTTTTCATTGGGAACGAGGTGCGTGGACGGGCAAAATGTATGGGTTTGAAGGAATTATGGGTTACCACGGCTATGGGTTATGTGGAATTCGACTGTATACAGTAACATAAGTAGAGCATTGATGTTCAAGCGACGCAATAATGGGTATCGCGTTTAAAACTGTCAAGTGACATGCACCGAAGCGACATCCGGCTCTGTGTTCCATGGCACTGGGCTCTTTTCTTCGAGTCCCAGGGGCGATTTTTCGACAACACCGTTCTTCTCATTGTAGTCATCCCCGTCGCCTCCATCATCGAGAGCCTCCTCAACCACCATGCCTTCTTCCCTGAGAATAAGCCACGTGCGGTCTTTCACCTGCAACCAGAATGAGCACTCCCCCACAAACGACGTCGCAAGGAATGGTACACATACATCGAGATTCTGACCAGCAGCAATGGCTTTGACTATTCGGCCTTCTTGTCGCTCGTGGACAGTCCGTCTAAACGAACGAGCAAGGAAGGACGACATAATCTTCAATGGCCATTTTGCGGGTAGCGTTGGTATAACCTGTTCGGTGTCAAACGATTCAGACGGGGTTGTATGATGCGACGGCGTACATCGACCACGTCCAGGTTCATGGCCTGGGAATTGACCAGATGCGCTGCCCGCTCTGAGCTTGCCCTGGAGGAAGACGAGATTACCAATCGTACGCAACTGAGCGTTTATATGTACGCACTCGTCGCTCATGTATACTTCTAGCAAGATCTTCAACAGCTCCTTCCGCTTCAAAAGGGCGCCTTCATTTTCGTCTACAGTCTTTTGCCGGTGCTTTTGATTGAGGCCAGATGCCCATGTTGCAAGCCCCATGGACGGGTCCGCACAGATGTCTTGGATGACCTTGCCGGGAACCACGTCACCACCCAAGGTACAGTACGCTTCGGCGGACAAGCTGTCATGGAGGTCATTTACGAGTATTGACAACGCCGCACGGTGATTTCCAAGCTGTCGAGAGTTGAATTTTGTTCAATTTGTTCAATGAGAGCGTAGGCAATTCACCTTGCCGTCTACAATAGCCAACTCTAGGTTCAGCACTCGTTTTGATGGAGATAATCGTTCTCGAATCAACTCTGCGTCATAGAGGGAAGAGCCTTGTAAGAATAACACCGTTTTTAATCGTGTCAGTTTCGTCGGAGAGTCGGGCGTGGACTTGGCAAAGTAAAGGAAAAAGGTGCGAGTCGTTGATTCGCTGCGACTGGATGTATATGAGAGTCCTGGTAGCGTTCAGAATCATTGCTGAAGACCCAACGTTGAGTGTTACCTTTAGCTCGCCAGAGCTTTGACACAGCGTCATCTTTCAGTGCTTCAAGTAACTGGTCAACACACGCAATAGCCAGTTGCGTGTGGAGGTCTTTGGACTAAAGAAAACAATCGGCGAGTGGCATGAAAGAGAGGGCAGAACGACCAACAGAACTGCGCTTTTGTAGCACGAGATATTCAAGAAATTGTGCGCCGGCAGCGGGGTTTGCTTCTCGTATTTGCTCCAGTAATGCCAAATCATCGTCAGGTCGATGTGGTCGCTTCCCAGTCTCTCGGGGCATGAGAAGCTGTGAACGGGTTAACACAAAAGATTGTTCGTTATGCAGTTCTGCCTCCTACCCTGATTCCGCGATCTGGATCCCGACGTGTGAGCCATAACGCCCAAGTTTGTACGAGTGCCCGGTTTTTGGAGGTACTGAGGAGATTGAAAATGTCTCCAATGGGATCCTTGATATCGTCGTCCGTCCATTCTCCGTCGACCAGTCTGGGTCGCCGAATGTTGGGAAGCCGCAGGATGTAAAGAAAAAGAAAACGCACTTGGCCCAAATTCCCAGCAATTTCTCGTCATCTCCCAGCTGCTTGTAGAGCATGCAGAGCGCGTTGTACTGTCCTGTTTGTTTCAAGACAGGCTCTATTTCTGATAGAACGATTTCGTGCGGTTCCTGGAGAAGAGCATATAGATCTCGTGTCTTCTCCGACTGTGCATATATTTTTGCAAGGACCGTATCGACAACCTAGGATGCATAAGAAGATCGAACGACGCAAGGACACGGAACAAGATACCGGATAAGACGTATCTGCTTTCCGCTTCCCTTCAACCTTCCGACGTGTTCTGCACTTTTTGAGGAAAAGCTCAAGCATCTCCACAGCCGCCATGCCCAAGATTTTTCGCAACTCCGCCGTAGGCGGAGCTGTTCGGGTATCGGGCTTCAGGTAGGGAGAATAATTCCTGACTAGGTTGGCCACAACTGATTAGTGTTGAACACTATGTGAGAAGTGGTCGCGCGCTTGGAGAGAAGTTGAAAGCATCCGGGCGCGCACTCACTTATTTCGTCAACCGAAGCTTCTCGTGGCATACGCTCCGCTACGCCAGCATATACATGCGTGGTATCGTTCGCATCGAACAAGGAGCCACGGAGTTCAGGATAATAGCTTATGAGAACGGTAGGGTCGAGTTCCCCGTTGTAGAAGTTCTTGCCGGCGTCCTCAAACAGTGTTTCCGTAAAGCATTGAAATCCTATGCGCTGATACACGTAGCGCAGTTCCTCCGCCTGAAATTTGATACAGTTTGCATTAAATACAAGACCTTAAAAGTCGTGTTACCTCGTCCTCGTCGACGATGACATTGCCTTGCAGCTTCTTTCGCTGCTGATCTGCCAAGTCGACTGCTTCCTCGATCCTATGGCTGTCGAGTAGAGATTCTGCCTGGGAGATGAGGGTTGAAGGGACAAGAGATTTGACAGAGTTTCCGAGGAGAAGAATGCCAGACTTGGGGAAGGTAGAGGCCAGATGGCGAAGCATGGTGCCGACTACGCACTCGGCGGGGCGAGTGGGGGAGTGAGAGCGTGAGACAGTCGCGTGAGGGAACCAAACAAATAACGCGTAGATTGACGCGTACTTTCGTCTTTGACGCCATGAACTCGGAAATCGGAGAAATATGGGATATGCCCGTCGAAGAGGCCTCCACCCGACCCGCCCCCAACGACGAGCCTTTATTCATCGCGTCCGACGACGAAGATGACGCGATGCCCGATGCCCCTGCTCGAAGGCCTGCAGAGCCCACTCCGGACATGAACGCCATCTTCAGCGCGGTAGACTCCATAACAGACGACCCTGGCGATAATTCGCGTCCTCCCGCTCTCACACCCCACCAAATCCTCAGCAGTTCTCCCGCCCACCACCTGAACGATGAGGACGAAGCAAAAGACGGAAAGGACGGCGCGAAACCGAAGAAGAAGAAGGCTATGCGGCTGAACGAAGGAAGGCTCATAGAGTGCTTTCCTCAGCTCATTCAAGATACCAAGAAAATCAAGATCAAGGGTAAAGGACATGAGGTGAGGACGGCTTGGAAATCCGATTTGCCTCGTAGCTTCAATTGCAGCCAGGCGGGCGACCTCAATAGACTGTTGCAAGTCTATCAGTTCTGGACTCATAGACTGTATCCGAAGACACAGTTCAAGGATACAGTCGACCGCGTAGAAAAACTATGCCACTCGCGGCGGATGCATGTAAGCAGCTTCCTCCGTCCTGTGTCTCTTCCGAGTAATCTCTGTTTCATTCAGAACCAACTCAGCCAATGGAGGGACGAAGCACACGGAATCAGTCCTGAGGGCGACGAGGAAAATGACAAGGCTGATGCACCACCGAACTCTGACCACGGAGACGACGCCGCGTCCTCTTCACACGAAGCCCCTCCGAGTCTGCCTCCGTCCTCCGACTTGGATGGAGATGCTCGTGCCTCGTCTCCCGAGGAACCTGAGATCAACGAGGATGACCAGGCTGCTATGGACGTGATGGCCAGACGCAATGCGCGCCAATTATCTATGGCGAAACGGCACGACCCTCCTCCCGACCAGGGAGACGCAGATATTCCACGAGTCGAAGACTCTGTCAGTCAACCATCAACGTCGACGCAGGCTCCAGCGATGGTAGATGATGACTCAGAGTTTTGGGACAAAGTCGAAGACACAGTCCTGCAGTCAAATAATCTGGTCAAAGACACCGTCTCGCAGTCAAATACACAAGAAGACGATGATTGGGCTATGTTGGATGAGATGCAACCTTAGAGGTTCCGATTTGTAGTATATACACATGTACTAAATTATAAACAGTTAAATTGTATCATCAATATACCCTCAAGAAGATGCATCGTCTGAAGGCGCCCACAAAACACATCGACCGCTGCCGTTTCCGCTGACCGCGCGTTCAACGATGCTCGGGTGTGAACAAGTAACTGCTTGAACAGCAGAAATTTTGGTATGATCTGCCAACCTAGTGATCAATTCGCCCTGTTCGAGTCCCCGTCAGATAAAGAGGAGGAGGATGAATTCGAAGTGCGTGGTTGTCGCACCTTGCTCGAGAAGATATCCAACGAATGATTCATATTTCCGATCGTGAAGTGAGGATATACGTCGCGATTAGGAGACCATTGCGCCCGCAAGATGGTCAACCATTTCCCCTGTTCGCAGGCATTGAGAACGAGGCGGCGACACGGGGCAAGATACATCGCAATGAAACTCACAGTTTGGCAGTTGTGACGAATACGATTGAAAGGACGAGACGAAGGGAATGGCGCCGACTTTTCAAGTGCAGCTGGGGCAATATCCCACACTGTGTATGAATGAGTTGAACAATCAATGTAACGGCCAGCGAGGTCAACTCACATCTCAAATGATCATCATAGCTTGTGCTGACTATCCTTCTACCACTTGGGTCCCAGTATGCAGAGCTGACCGACTTGTCGTGGTGCCATTCGCCCCGCAAGCAACCTTTCCCTCGCTTCGAGTCCACAAACTCCGTTACGGACTCGAAATCGATTTCGGTGTTGATCGTAGAAATTGGGGTCAAGAAAGGACCCCCGGGGGAGGATGGAGGTGGCGTTGGAAGCGCATCGGAAAGATCGACGGAAAGGGTTTGGAGCTTTCGTGTATCCCATATCCTGAGCTGTTCAGAGCTCGGCTCGCCCAAAAACCAAAAAACACTTACTTGAGAGATCGACTATTGCTAGCGGTCAGCAGTAGATTGGGTCGCATGGCGTTGACACTTATACAGCCAATCTTCTGGTCAGAGAGGCCATAACGAACCGCCGTAGATTTGTCTTGACGTAAGTCACGATGCCATACGCCTCCCGCGGCGTCTGAAATCCACATCTCTTGTCCAGTGGGGGCGAGGTCAATACTGCATATCAGGGTATCTTCGAGCGTGAAGATTTCCCTCGAGACCCCCGACGTAAAAGAGAGACTGCGAATTGTGCAGTCGTAAGAACTGGTGTAAACCTGTTTGCACGAAGATCAGTAGAGAAGTATACACTTCGAGATCATATACTTGCACTGTGAGCGTCCATAGGATCGATTTTGACACATGAGATGGAGCTTGAGACAAAATGAGCTTGAAAAAATCGTGATTGAAGCCTAAGACACCAACGATTTGGAAGTGGCAGGCCAGTGAAGCTGCAACCTCCAGTATTTGCCTCCCTCTTGGTCAGCCGCTGGAGCGACATCGCCGTCTTCGTCAGCTACCTCCTCAGCACTGGCTTGAGCGTCCCAGATGCCCAGTTGCCCATGTTTATCTATCGGAGGGTCAATGACTGTTCTGGGTGATATGAACTGAGAGTTTACCTCCGAAGAAAATAAGATCTTGCGGAGGCGTTAACAGGATAATTATCTAGGCTGAGAACCGCGCACCTTTCGTTTTCTCCGGGTGATATGCTGCCGAATAAATGCGGTCTTGTGTTACTTTGGCGCGCGACACGACCTTTAGATCTTGAAGCTTTTCGCGAAGTTCCGAGACTAGATTGTCATCCTCCTCATCCTCAGACTGGTACGCATCTTCGTCTCTCAAATTCGGAATCTGGGAGACACTCTGGATAACCGCAGATAATGCGAGTATATCCGCTTGCTCCTCATCCTCCGCAATGGTGATGAGATCGAGGTCGGCATGGCGCGCTCTTTTAGCCAATCGTGACTCTTCCTCAGCCGCCATTCGCTCCTCTGCCTCGATGGCGCGTTTTTCTTCCAACTCGGCCTGTTCTCATTGAGCAAGGAAGATAGTTGAAATGGCGGAACAGACCTCGCGGCGCTTCCGCTTTGAAGGACTCTCATTGGGATCCACTACTTCTCGGAGACGAGCGGATTGTCGTCTGGGCTGCGTAGCCTCTTCCCTGGGTCGCTTTTGCCGGGTAGACTGGATGGGTTTCGCCTGAGATTTGGTGGTGGCGGATGCTGCGGATGCTTTGGCCTTGACGGGCACAAGACTCTCGACAGCTTGCCGAAGCTGGAGTTGTTCCAATAAACTTCACGTTGGCATTGCAAATTAGGGGAGAGTGGGACAAGAAAGAGGGGGAATCATACGCTTTGTTACGCGCGATATTGCGTTCACGTTCGAGTTCATACTCGGAGGGCATTGCTGTGGTAGATAGGACGTTTTTGAGACTCTGTGACAATTAGGGAGGAGAGACACGAAACGTCACAGTGTGTCGCCAACAGTCACAATTGACGTCAACGGTCACACCGCGTTCGATTCACTCCCCGACTCAGTCATTCTATTTCCTTTATGGTCGAGCTTCCTTTCTCACATTTACATTCCTACCCTGCAGACGTCTACTTATGGGAACCTTCATTTATCTTTTATTTTTGTCCCGGTCCAAGGCTCCGCTAACCGCATCTTATTGAACGCGACGAAGAATGATAGACGCCGTTCAAACACACCTCATGTCGAAACCTCACGAAGACGACGAGTGCTATACTTCTATTCAAGGTTTGGAACTGTTTCGTCGAGTGCATGGTCGCACTCTAGGCACCATGAATCCAACGTATTTGCTACCTGTCGACGAAGAAGAAATAAAGGTATCGTTTTCCTCATGGCTGGTGGCTATCAATATTTGCGAAACCCTATTCTCTAGAGGGCTCATTTGATGCATCGGCTCGTTAAATTCATCCTCAGCGGGCGGATTTACGTGGGACCAACTAAAGAGGTTCTTCAGTTTGGTCCGTATCGCAATGGTAGGTCGTTACTCTTTCACCAGCGTCGTTCGTGTCCTCAGTGACAACTCAGTTCTCGATCTCGGAACTGGCAGAGGAGACTGGGCAATTGATCTCTGTGATGAATTTTCTTGGGTGAAGTGCGACGGATCCAGCAACTGAGTCAATGAACTCACCCTTAATAGGTCTTTGTCACCGGCGTGGACGTGGTTCCAATCCAGTTCAAGTAACTTTCATGCGTTGCATTCCTTCTTGTTACTCAAGGAAATCCTGCAGAGACGTACCTGAACGATGTCGGCAAGTCTTCTGTGTCTGTTAAATCTGTTTCCAAAAATCTGCGTAGTTTCGAAATTTGGGATATCAACACCTACGACATGCCCTACGACACAGGAAACTTTGATCTCATACACGCGCGCGCCGTTCATACAGGCATTCGCGACTATCCTCGATTCTTGCGTGAAATTGCACGAATATTACGACCGGGAGGCCTCTTGATTCTGATTGAGCCTGCTTTGACGCAATTTGTGAATGTTTCTACCTCGAGTCTAAATCCGATTAATTAGTAGCAGGCAGACGACAAACCAGAGGGTCATTATACGTTCGGGTCAGGACCCCGGGGCTGGTTCACGTTCTGGGAAACGTATCGGAGTTGCCTCTCCTTACTCGGCGTCGACGTGACGGTGCCGCAGCGCTTGAAGGAACTGGTAGAGGCATCTGGCTATTTTGAGGATGTCGAAGACTTCAGAGGCATGATACCGGTCGGCTTTCATCCTGAAGGTAAGCAGAAAATTGCATTTTGTTAACGACCTGAAATTAGAGGTGTTCGGCCAACAGAGGAAGGTGTCCTGACCGTGGGCGAACTACAGTGGATGGCCTACGATCTCCTTATCCCTGCCTTGAAGCCAATGTTTTTGATTCTGGGCTTGCTGGAGTCTAGGGTCGATCGGATAATCAAGGAGGCTCAAGCGGATTTATACTATACCAATACGGATTTGAAATTATCCAGTCATCTACACATCCTTCACGCCCGACGTAAAGAGAAATAAGAGGACCGCGGGTATTCATGTAATCTTTCAGTACTTAGCAGTGATGCATTTGGACCAAGTTCGGAGTTGAGATCGACAACGTGCAAGGTTTTGAACATAATTTGCATCCGTTGGAAGAGAGCTTGGCCTTAAGTACCGATCTCGCTCACGCATATGTTCAAGCAGTTGTATCACCATTGTCCTCGAGTACACAGAGGAACGACCTACACCAAAATCCTACAACTAAAAACATCAAACAAGCACATCAAGGATGAAGGACAAGATGCAGGATAACGATGATCAACAATAGCAAACGCGTCAGTCAGCATCAAGTAAAAACGAATGGACGGCCCAACACGCAACGGTCGGTCCAGGGAAGGTCGCAAGATATCATCATCATCTACTCCTCCTTCACAAACTCCTGCAAAACATTGAGCGCCTCCTGCACCTTGGCGTTCATGGCGTCGGGAGACTCGAGAAGATGGAGCAACTCGTTGTTGTCCATCTCGAGCAACATCCCGGTAATCTTACCTGCCAGCTCGGGCTGCGAGCTGTAAAACAAACAATCAGAAGGCCGTTAACGCCTGTGGAGTAAAGATAGTTGCTTACTTGGCGATCTTCATGTAAATGACTTCTCCAAGCATCTGCTTCTGCTCCATGGGCGAGACGTTGGCGAGCTGCGCAGAGGTAAAAGGGGAAGCGACCGACGGCTCCGGCCCGCCGTTGCGCACTTGCGGGTTGAGCTTGTACCCAGGCTGCTGAGCGGCCGGAGCGGGAGCACCACGGGGAGGCGCAGCACTGGGTGCCGGGCGGCCCTGAGGCGGCATTCCTGGCTGGGCCGGCGCCCGGGGGGCATTGGCGGGGGGCGGCGGCGGACCGCCAGCACGAGGCATCGGAGCGTTGGGCATGGTGGGAGAGCGAGGAGCACCAGGGGGACGGTTTCCGGGCGCGCCGCCGCGGAAGCCTGCGGGCATAGCACCAGGGTAGCCTTGGGGCGGGCCTTGCTGGTACGCAGGCATGGGCATTCCGGCAACCTGTCCGTTGTTGGGAGGGTAGCGCGGGCGCGGGGGCATCATGCCAGGCTGACCGTAACCCATCATGCCACGACCTTGAGGGGGGAAACCAGGGCCGGGCGGGTAGTACATAGGACCATTGATGTAGCCGCCTGGCAGCCCAGCGGCAGCAGCTTGCTGCATGCGGATCTGGTTGCGCTGCGCGATCTGGCTCTCGAGCTGCTGGCGGCGCACTTCGCGACGCTGGGCGAGAGACACGTAGAGGGGCTTGGATCCAATCATCTTGTTGTTCATCTCTGCGACAGCCTTCGTAGCTTCATCGGGGGACGAGAAGCAGACGAAACCAAAGCCCTTAGACGTGCCCTTGTCGTCGCGCATGACCTTGCAGCTCGTAACGGTGCCGAAAGGCTCGAATTCAGCGCGAAGCTTCTCGTCGTCGACATCGTCCTCCAAGTTTTTGATGTAAAGATTGACGCCTTGGTACTTGCTCAACTTCTCCATTTTAGCCTGCTCGTAAGATTTGCGCAGCTCCTCCTCGCGCTCCGCCTTCTTTTGCGCACGCGAAACAAAGAGCTTCTTGCCATAGTGCTCGCTGTCATGAAGAGCATCAACTGCCTTTTGCGCGTCCTCGTGATTCTCGTAGTTGACGAAACCAAACTCCTTGCTCTTGCCCATCTCGTCGAACTGGATGAGGCAAGAAGTGACAGGTCCATGTTCACCAAAGAGCTTCTCAAACTCCTCCTGCGTCATATCGGGGTGAATGTTCTTCACGTAGAGGTTGGTGAATGCGGCCTTCATCTCGTCGAGTTTGGATTGACGTTCCTATGCGATCATTGACTACTAGGGGTGACAAGACCTGGTGGGACTAACCTTGCGAGAGATGTGGTGCCCGACATAGACTTTCTTATCGTTCAACAGCATACCGTTGACAGCCTTGATGGCGCTCTCAGCCGCCTCCCCAGTTTCGTAGTGCACGAATCCGTAGCCCTTCGACATTCCGTGCTCATCCGTCGCGACCTTGCACGACAAGACATTGCCGAACGCGGCAAAGGTATCATGGAGAGCCTGTAGAAACCTGTCAGCGCCATACAACGTAGCGAGAATAGATCGCACACCTTGTTGTCGATAGCCTCATCCAAATTTTTAATGAAAATGTTGCCCTGGCCGGTCTTGCGGAGGGCGGGGTCGCGCTGGGACCACATGATGCGGCTGCGATGATAAGCTCGTTAGTCGGCTATCGCAGGGCCTACAAACGTAGGAGTGCGGGGAACAAGACATACCAGGCGCGATTCTTGATGAGCGAATAGTTGAGACCTTCCAAAGCGCGCTCGCCTGCTCATCGCATGAGGGAATCGAATAGAACAAAACGCGGCAGCACGTACCATCGGCGGCGTTCAGGTAGTTAACATACGCATAGCCAAGGGAGCGACGAGTGACTGCATCACGGCAAACACGGATGCTGGACGAGTAGAGAAAAAAACGGGTCAGGACGCAAAGACACCTGGAAACGAAACTATGACGCACCTCGCGACGGGCCCAATCATGTTGAAGATCTCGAAAAGCATGGCCTCAGTAACGGTGGGGTCGAGCTCGCCGACATAGAGGGAGGCGGAAGGGGCGGATGCCACCGAGGACTGCGGGGCAGGAGGGTTGTAGGTAGGAGCGACGGTGGGGGGAGCAGCAGCCTCTGGGGCAGGCGCAGCGTCGGGAGCGGCGGTTGAAGACATATTTAGGTTTTTTTCTGGGATTTGGGGGGGTCGTTACTACTTTGTGGACTTTTTCTGAGACTTGGTGGGGTTAATGGAAGGTGGCATGGTAGCGATAAGACCTACACAGGAGCAACAAGCAACCGCTTGGATATAAAAGTTTTTTTATATGTTTTTTAACGGCTTTTGTGGACGTATGAGGGAGGAAGAGGAAGAAGAGCGAAGAAAGTACCTTTAGAAGATGGTGGGTAATGCCAACGGCCGCTGAAGCACACAGCTTTTTGGAATCTCCGCTTCGGCAATGTTTGGTCCCAAAACTTACAACAGATTCATAACGCAGCTCTTAGAATATAAAAACTAATATAGCTCGACTCGTGTAGTCCTATTCTACCCTCAACCTCTTGTGAAATATGCTTTTGCGCCGTGAGAAGCCAGCTCCGTCTTGGCCTGCCACCGGTACCCATCAGATTCATTCTTCGGCATGCGCACAGACCACCCACCTTTTCCATTGTATGCCCCGCAGCATTGTGGTGGGCATAAATTGCGCGATAGTACCAGGCGTTCCCTACACCTTGAACTGTCCAACCGACAGTAGCAACGGTGCAGAACACGGCTGCAACCCAGCTGAGGGTGATCGGGAAATGAGTACGAAAGCTAATTTTACAGTTGGGTGACGCACTGATGCTGGGCGTACATCTGGATCATCTGGATCAGGCCAGCGGATCCAGTGCTGGGGACGGATGAGCAACAGTGACTGGGATGTATTCGACTGCATACCTAGGGACACCGATGATCCTGGAGCGATGCGAGTGAGACCGGAACCGAAACAACCGACAGAGGAACGTTGCTCACATGTACACACTGAAGAGGAGATGGAATCCTCCAAAGAAGAAGTAGAAATCTGGAAAGGGTCAGGGACGACGCGGAAGGAGTACGGGGGATTCATGCAATAATAAAGTGCTTGTTCCTGCGTGGGGAACGGAAAGTCAGTAGTGCAGTATAGAGAGATATGGGCAAACTTGCTTTCATGTAGCCATTGTAAATCGGGCTAATGAGCAAAAGCTGTTAAACGAAAAGAGCCAGAATGACACCTGAGGGCGAACGTACCGATACCAGAGGAGAAAGGATGTGATTGAGATGACAAAGACGTAGCTGGGAACGCGGGGGTGAGCTTGTGTGGGGTGAACCGGAGATGACTGACCCGATACTTGCGCCGGTGTCGCGTCCGCCGTCTCTCGAGCCAGCGATGAGAATGAGGATGCAGGCGACCATGTTAAGGATGAGGGTTACGAAAAGAACAAGCCAGAGCTGGTAGAGACGGGTGATGAGGGCCTGGGATGCGTCTGGGATTTCATCTTTGATAGAGTGGAATATGAGAGGGAAAACTGCAGGTTACGTGAACAAAGGTTATGGGTCGGAGAGACAGAGGCGAACACGGAGGCCAGTTGTTTCTTCCGGTTCGTCGTAAGTTGTCTGTCTTGGTAGCCAGTTCCCTCTCTCTGCGCTCGAGGTCCTGTTCGCGCTGACGTAGCTGGTCAAGTCGCGCAGCGTCTGCAGAGGCTTGAGGTGCTGGGTCGTCGAAGGGGTTCGTGTCCAGCGAATGCGTCGAAGCAAATGGATTCTGGTCTAGAGCAGAATTAAATAACCAAGAAATAGCAGAGAGACAAGGTTAGACGCAACTCATGGTCGTGGAGGAGAGCGTGAGGTGTGACGTGACAGCGCGTCTCACCGCAGCGCATCTACCAGCGCGCGTATCGCCTTTCGATCCCTCGCTGTCCTGCCGCTATTCTGACTTTGGGCCTGGAATCCGCCTTGTAAAGCATGTGAAGGTCTACATATGTGATTCAGTATCTTACTCTGACCGTGACAATCCACGCCTTGTTTCTGTTTTTGTACTACTGCTGGGTCAACGTGTGCGCTTGAATTCAACTGCACAAGGCTTTCGTTCTTTCTATTTTGCCGCAATTCAAAACCTAACATCGGCGTTGACTGGGGGCGCATACAACACGCGAAAATGAACGGTCTCCATTCAACATGACCGCAACGATTTCCCTGGAGGATACACTACTTTTGTCGAAGATATTCCGGATTCAACGTGGCTCTCTACTGGATTTAGCAAGGTTTTCATAGCAACCAGGTGCCTCAGGACACGCGGAAGTATTCTGAGGCGAAGAAGCATAAATAGCATGTATTGGGTTGTTTGTAGGTGGTTTGAATTCTTCTCTTCTCGCCGTCTTTGTCGTGTTGAGTGCGCGGTCAGTTCGGCGCACTCCAAGTTCAATCTAGTCCACTCATCTCCCCTTTCCAGAACTCACCCTCCTTATATCAACCCCCCTCCCTTCTCCACTCTCTCTCCAGCTCAGCTCCACCTCCAATCCTCCAATGTTCTCCTTGGCCGTTCTCGCTCTCGCCATGTCTGCACAGGCTCACTCCATCTCTCGCGTCCACCGCCATGTCCCTCGGTCTCAGCCCCCTGCTGGATGGGCCACCAGCTACCTCGAGAACTACGACGTCTATCACACCCGATACACTGTTCGTGTTTCTCGCTTCCCTTGTATCTCGTCATCTCATCATCGCTGCAAAGCATATCGGGTGCGAGTCCAAGCACAATACGACGTTCTTCGACCTCTGCTGCCATCCCTTGCTTGTACGTCGTTCCCGCCTCTTTGTTTACGTACCCTTTTGGCTAAGGAAAAAAAAAAATCTATTTTTGAACCTCAGGCCACGGAATCAGTAGAACATGACCGTAACGCATGCTGCGCCGTCGGGACTAAAGCCGTCTGCCCCGGCACTGTCCCATTGTCCTCCGTCGCTGCTCAGACCAAAACCGCAGCTCCCCCGCCACCCGCCAAGACCGCCGCAAGCCCAGACAATGACGGTGATGATGACGAGGACTGCGACGATGACGATGACAACGACGCCGACCCTTCTGGCGACGATGACGAGGACTGTGAGGACGATGGCGATGACAATGAGCCCTCGTTCGCGAGCCACGCTGCCCCGGCAACCTCTCACCTGGTAGCTCCCACCACCAGCTCCCACGCCGCCGCCCCAACGACCACCCACACCACCCCCACGACCACCGCCACGCACTCTACCGCCAAAGCCCCGACCACCACTCACACCACGCCCACCACGACCGCCACCCACACCACCGCCAAAGCTCCCACCACGACCAAAGCCGCCCCGACACAACCCCCCACCAATTCCGGCTCAGGCGGCAAGAACACCGTCACTGGTGGGATCGGGACATGGTTTGACCAAGGCGGTGTTGCCGGCGCTTGCGGCAAGGTCCACCAGGACTCTGACTTTGTCGTCGCCCTCCAGACCCAGACCTATGCCAACGGCGCCCATTGCGGCCAGGGCATCCAAATTTGCGACATGACGACCAACAAGGTCAGCTTCCTACTTCCCGCCCGTCCTCGCCGATTTACTAAGGCATCTTTCTTCCAGTGTGTCAACGGCGTCGTCGCCGATGAATGCCCTGGGTGCAACAACCCGCAAAGCGTGGACATGTCTCGTGCAATGTTCCAGGCGCTCGCTCCCTTGTCGGTCGGTGTGTTCGAGAGTGCGTTTTTTTCTCATGCCGATCCATTAACCTTTTCCTCATCGGCGTTTGCTTGCTAGTTGGATGGCATTTTACGAACTGAAACCAAAGAAACCCAACACCCCTTCCGATCCTTCAATCGCTCACTTCAGATCAGACCTCACTCCTTCCTTTTTTCTTGGCATCGCTTTCGCGTCGTTATCTCAACTGCAGCAAACACATAGAGCCTGAAGCGGAAACAGCTAGACTGTCGTGCCGCATCCCCTTCGATTGGGTGTTCTTATTATTTTCCCAATCATGCATGCATGACCATCCTCAATCAACACGAATTCACGAAACCCAACCTCATCATCATTCATGTATGTTTGTACCGAGCCTTTTTTTCCTTCTTTGTATGTACCTGCGCGCGCGCCCGAATTATACTACTGAGATAGATAGATACGAGCTAGCGAGCTACAGTCGCGCGTATGTTGTACTTTTTGTACAAGTGTAGAATGAAGAAATTGTCGCTGGCGAAGTGTTACCATTGTGCGTTGTGAAATGTCGAGTGAGGAAAATGGAGTTCCTGTCTCATGATGAGGTACGTTGTTGCAGCCTGGTTGTTCATCGAATTCGAACGTTCGTCTTCCTGTAATGACCCATAATATTGGGCAAATTGAATAGGATCCTGCACTGTGAGCGAGAAGTGGTTGTCACAATGGCACGCAAGCCGATTATTGCTGAAGCGATTATGATTAATGTGGCTAATGAGAGATCAAGCGCTGGTCATCGAAACAGCGCCTTCACTAGAGCGGGGGGTGGGTCGCCAGCCAATCGCCTCCCGCATCTGGCGAACATCAAGGACTCCTCTAATGTCCTCCGCTACGCAAGCAGCCACGGCTGCGCTGCCGACATGGTCAACATGAATCGGCGGCGTAGTGAATGCGTTTGTAATAGAGACGGCAGGCGATGGCATGTCGCCGGATTGCCCAGGCAGCTGGTTGACGGCCGCGCGGAAGAAGGTACGGAGAACGTCAGGTAGCGAAGAGTGTAGAGTTGATGTAAAGTCTACTAAAACTGCGGCAGGCGTGCTCAAGGGACGGTGGTGTGCGTGGTAGACAAGACCTAGAGCGTATTCTTAGATGAGTAAAAATATTTCAAGAGCTGAGAAGTGCGCGTGCCTGGGCGAAGGTATATGCCGCGAAAGCGTTCAGGGTGGGATGAGAGGAGTTGGTCGATACCGCGCTCTGCAGCGCGCTTCGTTTCGATGTATCGCGTGGATATCCAGGGCCGGAAGACATCTGCAGCGGAGATGAATACAAACGGTCGTGCTGGTGCCGCGCTAGAAGCCGTCTGTTCTGCAGGTGGAGCTGAGTCTATGAACGCCTGGCAGACACGAAGCGCTTTGCATCATCCAGTCAACGATTGCGCTTGGCCCGAAAGAGAAAGTGTTGCACACCCGAGTCGCGATTCATCATTTCGTATGTTGTTTCCGGCGGAGCGAGTGGGTTTCGGTCGGCGAAAAGCGTGCGGAGGAAATACGGGGCATCTCCGTCGCGTACGGCACGTTTGTACCCCGCGTCCTCAAGGAGGATGCCGATAGTGTGAACGACACCAGACGCGCCGTCGAGGTGTTGTGCGAATGACTCTGGTTTTAAGGCGTCACCTTTCTGCCAGTCAACCTTGGCAGTCCACGCAGGTGTATGGCCTTTTGGTGTCTGATACGGGCGTCCAGAAGAACTGTGGTTTTCAAGGCTGAGAGACAAAATGAATGCGGGATGTTCAGTTTATTAGACTGACCTGATGCTGGTGACCTGCATACCGCGCGCCAGGGCGCTTCTGCAAACAGCAGACCCTGTCTGAATAAAATTTCTGAATTTTTTCTGGATTATCTGGTGCACCTATGAAGCCATTGCCGCCGACAACGACGAGTCTGGGGAGGATAGACATGAGAGAAGCGTGATCTGTGTGTGACCGTCACGTTCGCGTCTCTTCGCGTCTAGATCTGCTCTCATCATCCGATCGCGAATTTTGCTCCAGTATACGTTCAACCACCCAGAGCTGCCGAATCGCTCAAAATATTCATGTCATCTTAGCTCATCTATCCAGTTAAATAATTTGCGCAAGACGAACATGGAACCCGACGTCCAAGATGGCTTAAATTACTGGGAAACCCAACCTCCGAGTCTTGATGGCGTCCTCGGTGGCTTCGGCTCTTGTGTATACACTATAGCCTCATCTTCCGCAACGCTTTCTCACTATATGTCTAGTCGCTCCCCCGTGTCGATGCCCTCGGATCTCGACTCTTCCTTCTAAATCTACTCCCCGAACTGAGCACCGTGCCATCTGCACTCTGTCCTCTCGACCCCCCAACGCGGCGGACTCGGGCACTCGACGTTGGCGCAGGTATCGGTCGTGTTACTGTGCATATCGCGCGCGATTTTCCCATATAGACCTTGTATTTTATTCACCAGCGCTCCCCAGGCCGATGTCCTCCTCCATCTGTTCTCCGACGTCGTTCTCCTTGAACCCGTCGACAATTTCATTCAAGAAGCCCTAAGTCGGGGCCGCGCGTCTGTATCTCCTCCACAACCAACACCCGCAGGCCAACACCCTTGGCGTGGTATTGCCGACAACTCAAAAAGCGTCACATTTCTTCGCGGAACCCTCCAGGACTTTGACCCTGCGCGCCCGCATGATACAACAATATTGGACCGCATCGGACACACATCCATTGATACGGAAGAAGCAGTTTCGGGCTTCGACGTTGTATGGTGCCAATGGTGTCTTGGTCATCTCAGCGACTCCGACCTCGCCGCTTTCCTGCGCCGAAGCCGCGCAGCACTTCGACAGCCCGGTCACAGCCTGATTGTGGTCAAAGAGAATCTGTGTTTGGATGAGCCGGATGGCAGCGCCTGCACCTTGTTCGACGAACAGGATTCGAGTCTGACGAGGTCAGTTGGTGATCTTCCAGTGGTGCTTCAGTAAATATCATTGACTGCCTTGAAAGATCTGATCAAGCCTGGAAGAACGTGTTTCAGGAGGCGGGATTGAAGCTCATCAGCGAGAAAGTCCAAGAGGGGCTTCCAAATGGCTTATACGTTGTAAAAATGTGCGTACTCTCGCTCCCAGTCTACCTCAGGCAACGTTAACGGCAGGCTCAGGTACGCACTTCAATAACGCGACAGTACATATATATTTGTGCGATACTTTGCCCTCAGATTCAACTTCTGCGAAGGTCTCTAGACCCACCGTGTTTTGCTCCGATAGGTTCGAAGTTAGGATCAGCATGAAAAGGTTTCGACTTACCCCCGCGCAACAGCGCGCAACTAACCTAGTGTACCAATGTTGAATCCATCTCGTCTAGATCTCATAGTAGCAATACGTAGTCCCGAAGCAACTTCACGTACGGATTGTGCCTGATAATGAGATATTCTATATTCAACAGTTGCTGTGAACACAGGACAAAACTGTGCTCAATATCTCTCGACTTTGTCGTAACATAGTCGCGTACGTGGGCGTCGTTTCTTCGCTGCCCTCGGTATGTAAGAAAGATGCGACGACGCCCACGTACGCGTATCCATCTTTTTCCATATCACTGTTGGTGTGTGCTACCTTCTCTCATTCTCATGCATGTTTTGATTCTCACCGAAAGAATGCCGTTCTCGTGCATACATCCAACATTATATTGATTAAAGACTAAAGACAGCACATAATGAACGTTTTAAACGGTGGACCGAACGACTAACACGACGTGCGGGTACCGCGAATAAGGACTACAGTGAGTAGCGATCAGCAAGGAACAAAACAAGTCTAGAATGGCTCAAGACAGCGAAGATCAAAATCATGAAGAGTCTCCTTGGGAAGGAGACACAGTTTGTCCAGTCTCAGTTTGAGAAAGAACAGCTTCGCTAAGGCTGTGACGTCGCCGCGCTTCATAACTCGCCGCACTCTCCTTCAAATTGGGAAAGGTGCTACGGACAAGCGCGTCGAGGTGAACCCAGATCTCATCTGACGTAGTGCCGGAGAGAGTCTCCAGTAGCTGCGATCCTACGCGCGGTGAAGGCGTGGTGTTCGAGTAGTACTCGAGCAAGGGGGAAGTGGAAGCGTAAAACTGGTTGAGACGCCGTGCAAATGTTTCCTATTGAAATGAAGCAGGATCAGACGCTGAATACAGCCTTTGAAATAGACTGCTTACAGGGTTGTCATCAGGACGTTTAGTGAGGGGTTCGCCCGTCTCGTCGTCGAAGCCATCAACTTTCGGTGGGTTATACGACAAGTTATAGACGCGGCCCGAGGGTAAATGCACCCAACGATCGGATATGCGGCTGAGAATAACATCATCCGGTACGTTGAGATTTACGACGAGACTGAGTGGTGTACCCTGCTTGCTGAACACGGTAGAAGCGATTAGTGCATCAACATACGCAAGTTAGAAGAAACTGACGCGAGTGATGCATCGAGTAATTCGCCCTGCCCGACGGTTCGCGGAAAGCCGTCCAATATCCAATGCTGCGGTATTTGTAAGACGGTGGGAATAATGACAATTCGTGCGCCTGGAAAGCAACAGACCTTGTTGCGGAGATGATCAAGCTTGCTCGAGACGATCTTGAGCATAACCTCATCCGGAAGTAGTTTCCCCTGAGCTACGATTTCCTCCGCCTGGCGCCCGACTGGTGTACTAGCGCGGGCGGAGTCAAGTCGTCCCACCGGACTTGGAGTGGATAGGAACATACCGCTCGAGGATATGCTGCCTGAGCAAGTCGCCAGTCGATATTGAGAGAATGTCGTATTTCTTGACGAGACGGGCGGAGAGTGTGCCTTTGCCTGCACCGGGCTTGCCGAACATTACGAGGCGTAGAAATTTGTTGCCTTGGTCGTCAGAAGAGGCAGAGCGAACGGTGTTAAGGAGGAAGGGGGCTCTACAGGAGGAGGCTGCATGGCCTATAGTACGCCCCCTGGTTACCGTGGGCGATGCTAGCGGCCGACGGAGAGCATAGAGGAACATGGAAGGAGCGGACAAGAAATCCCCAACATTTTAATGGTCACATTTGCGAACAGGAGGCCATCACGCGACAGTCCAGATTCAGTCTACCAAGCAAAATTCCCACAAAAATTCAGTCGCGGTATTCAACTGCGGCCAAGGCGCAGACCGCCGCCGACGACGCGTATGTTCTGCGGCACACAAATATTCTCAATATTCAGAATATTATTCTACCCCCAACGCCGTCTAAAACCGATGCATGCCGTCATCGGTCGCCATGGGCCGAAAGGCTGTCTGATAGTGGTTGATTATCTTATCTACTGAGTTTGTCTTTCTCTGTTGCCCTCGTCATGCGACGCTCTGGTCGCGTTGTCCGCTCTCTCGCAGTAAACACTCGCTCTCCTCGTCGATTCTCTGCCCTCCCAAAGCTTAAGCCTGCTTCTGCCAACGAAACCCTTGAGTTGCTAGACGCTACCGCTGCACTCGTCCCCCAAGCACTCGCGTCTAATCCCCCCCAGCTTTCCCTCTGGAATGATGTCCTGTCCGCCGTCAACTCAGACCTGCACTCGTATCATCCTCGTCCTGCACGTCTCGTTGGTATGTCGACATGCTCGATTAGGAAAAACTAGGGAGTCAATATTTTTGCGTCAGTCTACGGGACCGAAGCCTCCGGCGCTCGCGATGTGGTAACAGCGCTGCTCGAGCAGCCCTTTGCGTCAGATGCCCAGCAGGCAAAAAGTCTGCGGCAGAGGTGGGCCAAACAACCGTCAGAACAGACAGACCTCACGATCGAGTAAGATAGCTCGCCATTTTGCTGATACTGCGTCTGAACTGGTTCTCAGGCATGGTAGTCCTGCATTCGATGACTCGTTGCGTCTCCCACTCGCTTATCTTGACCAGTTCCCTGTCCCTCTACAGGTAATCGAGGGAACTGACCCAGCCCTTCTCCAGACTGCCGACATCCCGGTCATTGTAACTCGGTTGGAGGACTTGCACAACCTGAGTATAAGACGACCTGATACTATCGTGATTGTCAATATCGAAGATGAAAACCCCTTCCCGCCACGTGCGTCCACGTCGACCTCACCTGCCGCCCCAACCAAGTATCTCTTCGTCAGCCCTTCTCAGGCTTTGAGTGCTCTTGACGTCGTCAGAGACTCCTCTGCCTCAGAGGCCATCCAGAGGTACCAGACTGCTTTCCTAGCATCTCGCATGCCCACAGTCTCCCAAACTTTACACGCCGCCTTGGCTTCATTGCAGAATGTCTCTGTTCTGCGCAATCGAACTGCACTCGCACAGATCAGGGGCGCGTTGGCCGCATGTCGCTCCTCAATTGAGGAGGCTCGACTACAACTTGACCGCATCGCGGCGGACATCAGCAAACTGGACGCTCTCGCGGAAGAAGAACGTGTCAAGGTTCAATTGGATGTTTTCGGCAGTCCCCAAAATCATGCCGTCGACCGCGCTCTAGCAGATGCGACAACCATGATGAAGTTGAAGATAGATCACATGCGGTGGCGCCGTTCGATCTCATCTATCGATGAACTATCCAGCTACCTCACGTATACCGTGAGTAGAGTATGGTGTTTGGGGTTGGAAAAAGAGGTACCTTGTTGTGCGTTCATTCGCTTAGCTCTACTGACCTGGTTTCTCCAGCTTGTATTCCATTCAGGACGGCTAGCCAACATGCAGCGTGCGTTCACAGCACGCGCGTTCGAACTCCTTGCGCCTTCCAACACAGGCGCCCTCCATTCTCCGGTGCTACAAAACTCTCTGCGGCAGCTGACTGCTGCACCAACATTCCCCGTCTCGCCGACTACGTTAACTACGCCGCTCTCTAAACGCAGCCAGATGATACTGGACGCCCCAACTTCCCGGCTACATGTCTCGGCGCAACGCTCTCTGTTTGGTAAAGAAAGGCTAACATTACTCCACCTCTCATTTGCTTACAAAAAAAACAGGGTTGATCGGCACGACCGCCGCAGGGTCGATCATCAGCTGGGCAGGATACATTGGGTACATGATAAACATGGACGGAATCTTTGGATCCTTGATCCTTGAGCCAGCTACGGCGGTGGCGACGGGGATTCTCATCACAGTGACCGGGGTGCATTGGTCCACATCCAAGTGGAACAAAGCACGAAAACGTTGGTGGGACGATTTCACGCGTGTAGCAGGTGGGGTGAAGCAGGATATAACTGTCAGTCTCAATCTTTGGCTGTCTTTCCGCCTGAAATTCTAAAACCTTTGCGCATTTCTAGGACACCCTGGACCAGGTCATGGAGAACCAGGTTCTGATTGTTGCACGGACGGGATGCGCGGAATTGTCGCAAAGGGTAGCAGAACGGAAAACCGAGCTCGAGATGCTCCAGGAGCGTTTGGATGCCTTGTCCTTGGCAGCGGACAGGCTTGAGCAAAGGAGGTAAAATCGTGCTCGCACCACGTCCAAATCTAGCATCCTCACCTGGGACTGAGAGAAGGGTGGCTCGATGCGTACTGAGAGCGCGCTTGCAGCAAAACCCGATCAGATATCCGATGTAAATATCACCACAACTCATTTGTCCAAATACAAAATTATACCGAAGCATGACTACCAACAGTAAACCGTACTACACTCGAAGTGTCAAAATAAATTAGTTTGCGTGCTTCCGATACATGCGATATAGGATAGTCTATGATACATTTCAAGTGCAGCCACCTCAGTCGGTAGATACGAATATTTTAGGAACCGGGGCCGCACTGGGTGGGGCAGGCTGTCGTGGCGGAGGTGGACGGGTCACACCTGGCGTCAGCGGATCTTCATCGTCGCTATCACCACCAATGCCAAACAATTCTTCTCGCTCGTCCCAAACATCCGTGAACCGTGGCGCACTCTTCTGACCTTTGGTGGGCGCAGGGGCTGTAGAGTTGTGAGTTGGAAGTAACTGCACTCCGTCCTCGTCGTCTTCTAAATCTGACAGAGAGGAACCACCATCGAGAGGCTGATAGAGGCGAGCAATCTGAAGAAGATTTAGTATGTGCCGAGACCAGCGCGCTGAGGGCATACCTCGCGTCGTTTACGGTAATATCGCTCCATATGATAGGATGCAAGGAGGCCCACAGAGCAGCCAAGGAGGTTCGCCACAATGTCCCCAAACTGAAACTATGCAATATTATATTCGTTGGCGCAAGTCTGGAGAATGATGGAAGCTGGTCTCACCTCTTTGTACTGGGGTCGATTGACAGTCGCGGTAAAGAAAAAATCAATAGGTATGTGTTGAAAGCGTACCGGAAGTAAAGACTGCACAAATTCGCTCATGATCCCTCCGCAAAAGAAGCATATAAAGCCAGTTATGATGAGGGCCGAATGCCGCCAGAACCATACGCGTCTTTGATCTTCCTCCACGTCAAAGATGAAAAAAAACACCCCCGTAGCCGCCCCAAAACAAAGAAAATGCAGAGCTTTGTCATTGAGCGGTAGACTTCGCGAGAAATTTGTAAAGCCAAGGAATGCAAGCACGAGGATAACTAATATCGTGAAAAGTAGAAACCAAGGCCTGAAGGGCGGTGAATAGCTGTCAGAGTGTGAACAAGGTAGTTGAACCTGAAGCGAATGGGCAAATGTTCGTATTTCGGTATTCGCAGCCGATGCGACTTCATGATTGTCCGAAACGCCTTGATTAATCTTCTATGCCCCGTATTTTGCGCCATCCCAGGATGAGATCTCGAGGGAGTCGGGGAGTGGAAGCCAACAGTAAGCCAACGGAGGATGTGGTGGTGGGTGACGAGTGGACGATGACAACGCGATGATTACGAGTCACAAACTTGACACAAACACTCAAAATTTATTGCGTTTCTTGAATCCACTCTACCAATGACTCGCGTCACAAATTTCGGTATAAAGCGCACCTACGTCCAAGCTGGATTCGCCGACGCTGAACCCGCTATCCCTGAATCGGCGGAGCCCACTGTATCTGAACCAAGTGGTGCACTTGATCCTCCTCCCAAGAAAAAGCGCAAGCGCACTAAACCGTCAAAGCGCGATGGAAACAAGGCCAAGGCCGTTGCGGAAGGGAACGAAGAGACCGAGACAAAACCTGCCGCCCAATCTGAGATCTCACCGAACGCTACGCCGACACCAAAGTCCAAGAGCAAGACAAAGAAATCGAAAAGAGGTATCGATGAGCTTCTTACAGTCGGAGTGGAACTAATTGCCTTCATCAGTCAAGCCTGCGTATGTTTCTCCTCAAGAAGCCCGGCGTCTGAAACGAATTGAAGAGAGGAACGCGACTACCATTTGTTTTGCGTGCCGTTTAAAAGGTCACAGCGCTCGAGACTGCCCCTCAACGTCTGGCGATAAATCAAAGAATGCAGTAGGAATATGCTATAGGTTCGTCTACTCTCATCTCCTCGCTCGGCCCAATCCTCAGAACTCGGTAGATGTGGTTCGTCGAGGCATACGCTTGCCCGATGTAAAAAGCCGGTCAATCCAGATGACCCGCTACCCTTTGCTTCCTGTTTCGTCTGCACGAAGAGCGGTCACCTTGCGTCAGCGTGCCCACAGAACGTATCAAAAGGTATATATCCGAATGGCGGATGCTGCAAATTATGCGGAGAAACTTCACACCTTGCTAAGGACTGTGGCTTGCGAAAACAAGGTAGCTGTCGTGAAAGATCTCACCTCCACATCGTCTAACTGCGCCAGATTCGACTCATGATTCCGCTACGTTGGGGGTTGGGCGAGAAATTGGAGCCGATGAAGACGACTTCCACACTCTCCGACGACGGAGGAGAGAGGTTGATTCAGACGAGAAACAGCAGGAGAAGATGAAGCGTAATGCGGTCGCCCCTCATTCTAGATCCGTCAAGCCCTTTGTGAATCCTACAGTGAAGAAAAACGTCGTGTTTTTCTAACGAGCGCATGGAAACCATATCATATATAGCGCTCCTCTGTCTTGGTGGAGTCATCGGAGGACAGAAACCGGTCTGTTGCTGCCTGGTGCAAAGGGATTGTGGATTGAAGGTAGTCATTAGGTGGTATGCCTGTGTTCATGACGTACGACTCCCAATCACCATACCTAATCGTGAAATTAGGCCAAGTTGACGACTGAACAAGGTAACATACTGAAAACTGGATGCTGCAGACGAAAAGGCATTGCACGAGAAATCACGCTGCCAATCCATAGCTGCGAACTGGTCAACACTTGCAGCTACCTCGGTCGGGTCATGATATTCTGGATAGATTCCCTGTTGCGCCTGCGACCAGTCAGAGTTGGAAGAGTTGGTATAGAATGCTCTCTGGGTATCTTCTTCCACCCTCTTGTTGCTGCCATGATGGAAATCTCCCTCTACTGAAGCGAAACAGAACGACTCGCTTGGACTCGCAAACACCGACGGCTCATACCCTTCCTGTGGGGCAGGTGGAGCGCAGTAGTTGGTAAAGGGCTTGAAGAAAAAGGCTTCTGCGTCCATGTCTCCCGCAGACATTAGACGATCGAGGACATCGCTAGGGCAAAATGAGAGTTCACTCTAAAGCGAACAATGAGGATGCCTACACTGAACGACCAGCTGCCTGATACCTGGATCATGATGCAGAGAATTAATAGAGGTCATCCTTCGTTCATACTCTTCTTACCGTTCTTCGGCACTGGACAGCATTTTCCTGCAGTTGAGGACATCCGCCATCTCTTTATCCATGTTACGCGCGGCACCCGAATTTCGTTTCGTATTCCATATGTTCAGAAGAAGGACAGTGGCGGAAGTCGATGCGGGTAACTGTGAATCATAAGCCCACTGGCCTAGAAACTGATTACCCACTCACCAGCATATTCTGATGCGCTTCGATTTTGAGTTCGTTCAGAGTTTGAATAATTCGCGAACAAGAACGAGCCGCATTTGTACAAATAGCCAGAGATGGAAGCTCCGCACTACGGGTTATTTCTGTTGAAACGGTGATAAATGGCCTGTGGACCAAAATTTGGGCCAGATAAAAGGCTGATTGAACGTGTCAGTGAGGTTGGCAAAAAAATCGGTCGAAAACCTGATCACCCGTGTGAAGAAAAGCAGACTGCTTGAGATGTAACCGATTTTTGCGATCGGGATCCCAGACCACTGTGAGCAATATAAGACGAGTCGAAGCCTGGTGTAACATTACTCGCAATGTGGTGGAATATTCAGAAACCAAGAATTCAGCTGACTATCGAAGGCAACAATATTCGCGACATCTGAAGATCGCTGCCGACCAAAAAGGTCCACGGGGCCTCCAGGTGAATACTGTAGAATCCTAAGTACCTTTGTTACCCGGAAGAAAGAAACCCTACAATGGCATTGATCACCGACGCCTGAATCTCAAGAAGTTTGGCATAGCAGATGAAATAGCTGATTTCCGCCGGTTTGTCTTTCGGCTGCCGGAACCGATGGGGTTCGGGAAGCTCCCAATATTCGTCGTCGCAAGCATGTGGTTTCTCTTGGTCCGTATCTTGAGCTTGTGTAGCGAACGGCCGGCCAGCTGCAGCTCCGGAGAACCAATCCAAACACACGAGAACCCTGTAAAGGACTAAATCGTAGAGATGGCGCTTTAAGGATTGAACATACCAAAACACCCGCTTCCATTGTTCATGTTCGGGCGTAGGAACGGATTGCTTCATGGAACGATGGGCTCCGACATCTTGGGCTCTGCGTAAGCCAAAGCCAATCTGATTCCAGGCTACCAATGGCGAGACCGTCAACAAAAACAGGGAGGAAAGAGCGATAGCTTGTAGTTCGTATAGATTGGGTTTATAGATCAGATGCCTGGGGATAACGCGCACCTGGTAGTATACATTAACATTTGCTCTGATAGACAGGATTGTCAACGCACTTGGCTGTGCCATTTCCAGCCACCTGTGCGCTTCGTATCCGCACCCGAGTCAAGGAATACGCGAGGATCGTCGGAACATTTTCCCCCAAGGGAACAGACGAGCAAGAGTGTTGCCGCAAATCTATGGTCTTGTAGATGCAAATGGTCTTTCAATTTACGCTCGAACGTAGGGCGGTGAAGTATCGGATGATAGCAGTTGAATTCGGTAAAATACAGGTCAACGAGATCTGGGATCAGGTCGGAAGGCGGGAACTGATATTGGGGTTGGTCGTCGTCACCGGGTGTCGGGTATACCCACTGACGATGCGTAAGGATCAATGAATTTCGCGGGGATTCCAAGTCACCTTTGCTGGTTCCCAGAACTCATCACGCCTCTTAGGCAAGGGCAAGTCAGAATTCTGAGTCATAGCTTGCGGGACGCTGCTCTTGAAATCCCAAGCAGCTTGCACAAAGTATATTCCACTGCCCCAAGTCAAGACGGAAGTCACGGAATGCAATTGAAATGTTTGTACCTCGATTTGCCAAAAAAGCGAGTCTTTTCGGGGTTCAGCGTCAGTTTCCTCATGAGAGTCGATATGGAGGGTTCCTCGTGAACATCATTGCGCGGTAGGGTTTCGCTGTTGACCGAAGGATTTGGCTCCTGGTCTCGCTCAAGCTGTTCGGTCAGATCTACTCCCGGCATAGCCTTGCTCAGCAGTTTCTCCAGCTTTTCGAGGCGGGCTTCTAGAACGAAGTTCAGAGTCATAGATCCACAGATTTGTGTAAAGTCTACCTAGACTTTCAACATAGCTGACAGAACCGGTCAATTTTGCCTCACTGTTGAATTCTGTTCGACTGGCACGCACCTTTGCGCTGAAGCCGATGTCTATTTGGATGGTTAGGAATAGATACGCGGTATATAGATTTGCACCTTCAAGGTCGCAGCATGAGTGCAATCTATCTTATTGACGACACAGTTCGTGCAGCGATTGCCCGGTTTCTGTGTGCTATCGCCTGCAAACGTTGTTTTTGAGTTGGGGGTTCCAGAAGATTATGATCCATAATACAGCGGACTGGTTCGCAATGAGCAACGACAAAAAATTGAGACTCGACAGAATTGAACTTTTTCTTGACTTGCAAAAATCACAGGCATTGGGAGTTCTGCGTCGTCTCTGACGTTCTGTGGACATTGTAATAATCGCGTCGATAGAGATTCCAGCACAAGTTCGAATAGGGAGTCCAGTACTAACTTGAGCTGCCGAGTGTTATGCGTTCGTTCTCGACGCTTACGAGGTAAGGTTTGACTCATGCCATTCAAATACAATTCTAATTCTTCTGCTGAAAGATACAAAGATGTAGTACATCTCTACGTTATCTTCACTGACTCCAAGGAGGTGGAGGCGTCACGTTGTATTGGGGCACCTGCTCTTCCGTGCTGTGAGACGCACTGCTAATCGGATTTTTCAGATGTTCAACACAAATTGCAAAGCCTACCTGTAAGACTGGTCGGGGATCATCGATGCAGCGAACTGACTGTATCCGTCAACCTGGGGAGGGGAACCGTTGTTCATTAGGTAGGACTCCCAATCAGCAAGCCTATTGACGGAACGGTTTCAACACAAATGGGAGGAAATCTAGCGGCTTTGACGCACTGGAAGCCCGAAGTCGCAGACCACATGGACATGACATCGGGATCCATGGGTACATCTGTAGCAGCAAACTGCTGTGGATCCAAACGCATGAAGTGGTCAATGTTCGTTGCCGCGGTACCGTCGACGAGATGATTTGATAAGGGGGAGAATAAATTGTTTTGTGGAAATGTCTCCAGCGTCACAGACTTGCGTAGTTTGGATCGCAATGCGTCTTCGACACGGTCATTGCTAGAGTTGAAGTCTTGAATCAGTTCTTGAGTGACGGTGGTCGGCCACTTCGATGCTGTGGGCTGTAAAGAAAACTCAGAAGGAAGATGAGATCGTTGCAGTGATTCGCTCACGTCAGATTCTGATCCCGGAGCTTGATTCGTGAACGCCGACAGTTCGTATCCTGACTGAGCTGCAGGCGGTACCGTACCCTCTGAAAATGGCTTGGAGAAATGAGTCTCGCTGCTCATATCTCCAACAGAAATGAGACGAGCAAGAATATCGCTAAACAGGCAGGTATTAGAGGGCGGAGCAGTTGGCAAACGAGAAACTATACTTGAAGCGACCTGCTGCCTGGAACCTACGAGTCGAAGTGAATGATGAGTGGTGGACAATCTTTGGGTTTTCAATATGATCTCACCGTTTTTCAGCCTTCGAGAGCATCTTCATACATTTTTCAACGTCCTCCATTTCCTTGGCAGGATTATATGCGAACCCGGAGCGTTTTCCGCTCCAAGTGTTGAGTAAGAGAACAATGGCGGAAGTGAAAGCGGGTGCCTGCGGCTTTCTGAGTCTACAGCATTGAGATGAAAGGTTGCAACTGACCAGCATGTTCTGATTAGGTTCTATGCCAAGGCTATCTTGTGCCGCAATAATCCGCGCACAAGAACGCGCCGCATTTGTACAAATAGCAAGTGATGGAAGGGCACCTGTGTTTCCGATGAGTAAGTTCACTCTCTGACAACGAGCATGTAGAAACGATACCGGGACGAGAGGCTTCGAGAGGAGCAGGAATATATGGTCTGTGAACCATGATTTGAACACCGTAGAACCCTTTGGTTGAGAAGTCAAAACCGGATGATGATTATACAGTATGAACAAATTACCAGCATAGAGTAAAGCCGATTGGTTGAAATGCAATACATCTTTCCGTTCGGGGTCCCAGACCACTAAGCCGGATGAATGTAAACCACAAACCAATATCATATACGTTACTCACGGTGCGCAGGAATTTCTAGAAGCCAAGAGTTGAGCTGGCTATCTAGGGCAACAATATTCGCTGCATCTGAAGATGGCGGAAAGGGGCGGCCACCAAGATCTTTTGGTCGCCGGGGAGAATACTACCACAGGATTAACTGGATACAACAGTCAAGTACCGCAAACTCACTATAGTGCTTGTCACGGCAGCTTGTATTTCAAGAAGCTTGGCGTAACAGATGAAAAAGCTGATTTCTGCTGGCTTGTCTTTTGGCTGCCGGAAGCTCAGAGGCTCCGGGAGATCCCAAAATTCGTCCCCACATTCAGCCGGCATATCTTGGTCGTAGTCCTGATCATGCATGGCGAGTGGACGGCCAGTTGCTGTGCCGGACAGCCAATCCAAGCAAAGCAGAACCCTGACGATATTGAAACGCTGAAGACGCCAAGAAAGAAAAACTCAAATACCAAAATACACGCTTCCACTGTTCATGCTCGGCCGTGGGATGGGCTTGCTTCATTCTGCGATGGGCACCTACATCTTGAGCCCGGCGCAGACCGAATCCGATCTGATTCCAGGCCACCGGAGAGATAGCAACAAGAAACAGCGATGAAAGAGCGATTGTTTGCAGCTCATAGAGATTGGGCTTATAAATCAAGTGCTTTGGGATAACGCGAACCTAGTGCAAACTGCATTTGCTGGGATAGTCACAAGATACAAAAACATGGCTTACCTGATTGTGCCATTTCCACCCCGCTGTGTGCTGGTTATCGATGCCCGCAGGTGTTGATTCGAGCAAGACACGAGAGTCCTCCGAGTGTCGTGCACCCAGACTGCAGACCATCAGTAGAGTGGCCGCAAACCTATGGTCGCGTAGATGTAGACGGTCTTTCAACTTGCGCTCGAACGTTGGCCGATGTAGAATCGGGTAATAACAATTGGAGTGGGTAAAATAGCTGCGCGATAGATGAGGACACAATCTCCGTTGAAGCAGTTTAGTTATTCTCACAGATTTACGAGAACCGGGGTTAAATCAGAGTCAGGAAACGTATATTGAGGATTGTCTTCCTCGTCAGGCGCGGGGAGTAACCACTGAAAATACTAGTAAGACACAATGTCCTAATGAAATAATTACATACCGGTACGGGCTCCCAATACTCGTTCCGTCTCTTCGGAAAGGGCATCCCTGTCATGTTGTGGGGCCCGGTGAAATGACTCTTGAAGTTCAGGGCGGTTTGCACAAATTGTATCCCACTGCAACATCGACGTTGGGTTGATTGCGCGAGATGAAAAGCTCTTACCTCGACTTTCCGAAGAAGCGATGCTCTTCAGGGTTTAGCGTTAATTTCTTGATAGCTCCCAAGAGATGGTCGGCATCGTTTCGTGGTAGATTTCTCCCTTCATCAAGAAGCCCAGGCTCCTCGTCTTGGTCAAGTTGTTCTGTGAAATCGATTCCAGGCAACAGCTTGTTGAGTAATTTCTCCATCTTTTCGAGACGGGTTTCTGAGGGATAAAAACTGAGACGACAACAGTTCTGCGGGCCAAAAGCTGACTAACCCAGACTCTCCACATATCTAGTCAATGTAAGATTATGCAAAATTCATACCAAGTACGAACGCACCCTTTAGCTGATCCAAGAGTCTGAGTAGAATGGGTACATGAGTATGTCTCGAAGCGTGAATAATTCTTTGTCGTACCTTCATTATTTCGGTATGCGTGCAAGTAAGGTTGGAGGTGATGCAGTTTGTGCAGCGATTTCCCGGCATCTGCCCGCTGTCACCTGTGAAATATCGCAGTTTCATTCAAGTCCACGCAAGATTGAGAAACATGGTACATCGGACTAGCCAACATTGAGAAAGGAGGACAAGGCACAGAAATTGCGAACGGACTTTTTCTCCTTCGACACAAGTCACAGGCGCCTGGAGTCCTGCGTTTCTTGGACGCTGGCCTTGCATCGGAAGGTCGTTCTGAGGACATCCGAGCTGCGGAGAGTTGGGAGAACGAGAGGAAGATCGGAATTTCCTTTTCTGGGGGGGTGATATGATCAGTGTGGCGCTGCACCGTTACGGCAGTGCAACACTCATGGTTCTTGCCGATCTAGGGAGAAAGCTCAATGCTGCCCTTTCGTCTCTCAACAGGGCGCCGGTCGTAGACGAGAAAGTGGGCTCGTTCGATATACCTCTCTTGGAATGTGTTGAAGCTTCTTCGAGGTCCTTGATGCTACTTTGAAAGAAATCACTTCTGCACTTTTGGAATCCGACGTCAATGTGAAGCTTGTACAATCCCTTCGACAGAAGGTGAAAGCCAAAGTAAAGGCCTCGCTCGATGCTAGCTCTGCAGACAAAGCCAAGGACGCGAGTCGCAAAAACCTCATTCAGAAGGTGAATAGACCTACCTGGAATACGACCGCTCGATCATCTAAACGTTTCGTGGTAGGCTGTTTTCGACGAACTCGTGCATTTGGTCGATCCCGGAGTAGAGCCTTACAAGCCGAAAAAGGGACAACCGAATGTTCTCATGGCTGTAGGTCTGCAGGTCAGTCATTCTGTCTCTCGATTTTCCCTGCCTCAAATACCACCTAGGGTAACGGGAAAACTACAACATGTACCAAACTAGCGGTTCACTATCAAAAACGTGGTTTCAAGTCCGCAATCGTCTGCGCTGATACATTCCGTGCCGGGGCTTTCGATCAGACGAGACAATCGGCCACAAAAGCCAAAGTCGCATATTTTGGCTCGTATACGGAGACCGACCCGGTCACAATAGCAGCGCAAGGTGTTGCGAAATTCAAGAAGGAAAGATTCGAGGTCATCATCGTCGATACATCAGGACGACATAAGCAAGAATCGGAACTTTTTGAAGAGATGGTCCAAATCGGAGAGGCGGTCAAACCGAATCAGACAATACTAATCCTCGATGCTAGCATTGGTATGTAACATACGCGAATTTGTGTCCGTCGATTCATTCGATACCCGAAGGCCAGGCCGCCGAAGCTCAGAGTCGCGCGTTCAAAGACAGTGCTGATTTCGGGGCCATCATCGTTACGAAAATGGACGGTCATGCGAAAGGAGGAGGTGCAATCTCGGCGTGCGTTTGAATCTCTAGGCAAGGTTTTACGCTCACAAACCAACAGGGTTGCCGCAACAAAGACGCCGATAATATTTCTTGGTGTCGGAGAGCATCTTCATGACCTGGATCGATTTTCTCCACAACCGTTCATTTCAAAATTGCTCGGTCTGGGTGATATGCAGGGTCTCATGGAGCACATGCAAGACCTTGCGCAAGCTAACCCGGACAAGCAACAGGAAATGGCGAAGAAGCTCGAGGAAGGCAAATTGAGTATTCGCGATTGGCGCGAACAAATCTCGAACGTCATGAACATGTACTTCAGTGTTTACAACCTCTTCTCCCTACGACTCATAGTTTCTGCGCAGGGGCCCAATCAGTAAAATTGCGTCCATGATTCCCGGTCTTCCGCAAGATCTGCTCGCTGGCTCGGATGAGGAGGGCTCCATGCGGATGAAGCGTATGATTTACATTACAGATAGTATGACTGCCATGGAGCTTGATTCCGATGGCACTCCATTCATGGAGATGGGCAAGGACGGGAAGCCGACTGGCCTCACATGGCGAGTAACTCGAGTTGCTCGAGGTAGCGGTACTACAGTCCGGGAAGTCGAAGAGTTACTATGCCAATATCGCATGATGGCAAATATGGCCAAGCAGGCGGGCGGGAAGAATGGATGGTACGTCAGAACGATATCGACTTGGCTTCAGCTCATCACCTTTCTAGGTTATCTGGGCTTCAGAAGATGCAAGCTGCAGCAGGAGGGAAGGGTCGAGGCGTCAATGGTATGCCAACACCGGCTCAAATACAAGCGATGCAGGTCAGTTGCGAAAGCACGGCATAAATACCCTCTTTGAATGATCACATAGCGAGCAATGCCTCCCGGGATGTTGCAGCAGATGCAGAGACAGATGCGCAGCGGTGGTGGGGGAATGCAGGAGATGATGAAAGCCATGATGCAGGGGCAAGGCGGAGACCAAATGGACATGGAAGAGATGCAGCGTGAGGTTTTATTTAAATTTTTTTGTTCTTGGCTCAAAATTTCTTCCAGGAATGATGGCCTCGATGGGCAACGGACTCGGGGGACTTGGAGGACTGGGTGGTATGCCTGGTATGTCGGATATGATGAAGATGATGGGGATGGGCGGATAACGATTGAATTTATTATACAACTGTACTGTAACCTACGAATACATTTTAACACTATCGGTTGAGACGACCATTAGCTCCGTTGCCCTTTGCGCAACTCCTTCTTTTGAGACGACGCGGCGGCGCGGTTCTTGAAAATGAAAGCGGAGGTGCGCTTATCAGCCCCCGTCTTCTTACTGACCGATGAAGAGTTCCCGAAAACGGCCTAGAGATGATATATGAAGAGAGAGGTAGATCTCGAGAACAAAAGCTGACCGCCCATGTTCCCCATAAGCCAATTATGGCGGATCCGAAACAGACTATAGAAGCTAAAGCACCGACATCCCTTGTGTTGTACGCAATGAATGCCGACAAAGTACCCGCAACTGCGAGGGGAACTAAGAGGGGATGTCGAGTGAGTTGTTGGTGCGGCGGTACGACATCCACAGGTGAAATTGAGGGGATCTGCGCATAGTAGTCAATTCACGGTGGTTACCAACACTCGTTGTATAATAGTGAGCGAGACCACTAGCTCTCGGTGACTTACATTGAGAACAAGACTCAGGGCAACCGCCAACAACCAGATACTCGTATGTACGGCGAGAAATGATTCGAGGGCCGTCAGCTCGGTACGTTTCTCTTGGAAGTTTGAAGTTTCGGACAAGAACAAGAGCAAGCGCGGAGAGACGGAGAGAATCAGAGAGATTACAGTCAACCTAGTTGGTGATGAATGGCCAGAAGGAAAGAGTCGAGGGAGACAGACAGTGATGCAGTTGACCACGCCCAATATGCGCTGACGCCGTCTTGTATAGCTTCGGTGTCAGAGCTAGTTTCACCGACTGGGTCCGAGGCTCCTTTGACGCCAGAAAAATCGTCCATTTCAATGTCGGTCATGGCTGCAGAAGACGAACGGTGAGCTGCGGTTAGCCGTGCTTGATCGGTCTTGACGTTTACGTCATTTCTCGCTTCTTCGCTTTGACCTTCTCACTGGGATGGATCCTCCTGAATATACGCCAGATGTACAGCGATGTATACTTTGTCGACACTTCAGCCAACTCACCAACATCTGAATATCGATAGTCCACCACACGACACGTCACTATACTGCAGCTGTTGAAGGCAACACGATTCCATAGGTACTCAACTCCCTCTCCGGATTACATGCGAATGCCATGCAGTTAATTACTCCATACAAGCTCCGATTACTTTCGTATTGAGGGAAAGAGGTTCAAACGCGTATGCCTTCCCCATTCATGACTGTGCCTACTGATTTGTTAAATTCGACCTAGGTCGTAGTACTTGGAAATCCGCTCCCTAATTCTTCTGTTGTTTGACCCAATTTCGTTGCTTTCAATATCAACGACGGCAGCGGTCTTATTCGAGTCCAACTCTGGACTGACGATCCACAGCGAGCTGAGCGCACGGTGCAAAAACTGCAAGCTGCCCAACTCAATTACTCTGTTTTCTTTGCTCAATTCGCACCAACTGCAGAGAGACTCCATACGTGCGTGTCATTGGAGAGCTTACGGTCTATAAGCACAGCAAACAGCTGCGTGCAGACAATATTTTTGCTGCACCCAATTCCTATGAGGTGTATGCACATATCCTGATGTCAATCCACGATACTACGATTTACGAAGTTGGACCGGTGCGTGCATTCGATTCTATGGACTCGATATATCGAGAATCCTAATGTCTTAGCCTTCGCAATCGCATACGAATACTTCCTCCGTTCACGAGGGTGACACCTCGACAGCTTTGCGCTCCCTGAGTCTCGATGACCCTGAAATGCATCTCGAAGAAGGAAGTTCTTCGAATCTGAACGAGGATTCTGAACCATCTGAAGCCTCCGAGTCCTCCATCGACTTTGAAGCTCTTCAATTGTGTATCAGGGGCGCGCTCAAAGATTTGACTCAACGTGCTTGTCAGAACTTTACCCCTCCAGCGCATTGGGAGGGTATACCCGTTGATGACATTTGGGGTATGGTATGTGAACGGATTCCAGACATATCCGAGATGGCCTTTCTGTAAGTCTTCAGCTCATTCGATTCAAACATCTCAGCATCATCTGAAATTTCATTCAATAGCGAGGCACTTGACGATTTGAACGAGGGGGGCTTTGTGTACCGACCTATCTACAATTCACATTTTCTGCTGAATGGTAAATAATGAAGGAGGAGAAAGTTTGAAGTTTGCTTTTAGTAGTACCCCTAGTACTGGGCACCATATGATAATTGGGACCTACGAGGACTTGCGCCAATAAATGAGCCTGTATCCGCGAAAGGAAAGACCGCGTTCGGCAAGCTGCGATCGCGATATGTCAATCGTGCTGAATACTTGTTCTTCAACTTCACATGGCGAAAAACAGGTCGTTGCCTCCTACAACTGCCATCCCTTGGCTCTAGACCTCACGCATTCAACCGCTCTCCCATGAATACGATGGAATTCCGGAAGCTGCCAGGCTAGTCGACACCGTCCCAAACACAATATCTGTTTGAACTTAGCATACTCCTGGACAGAATGCTGGGGGCATCGCGGGGTAATTAGTATCTTCCGAACAGCACAAAGCCAAGGCTCATACTCTAGAAGGCGTCCGCAAGTTTTCCCGAAAACACTATGGCTTCATTCGAGGCCGCAATCCGGCAAGTTGAATCTTTACCCAGTCACAGCTGAGGCTGATCGTACCAAAGCGACGGAGTAGACGGGATTGAAAGCGACGTACACGTCTCGAAAGACGGTGTCGTAATAATGTTTCATGACCCCAGTCAGTAACCCCCAAATCTTCGTTTACAATGGAGCCTTACAATGAGTTCAAGCCCTGAAGAGAACGACAAATTATACAGGTTCCTAATCCGACATTCCATTGACTCCGCATTCAGCTCATCGATGTTAGGTGCAATCAAAGACTGTGATTGGTGCGCTTCGAATGAGAGGGCGAGAAACGGTTGCGCTCACATTCGCCTTGTCCTACCAGGTATGGACCCAACGGCATGGAACATGCTAGGACAAAGAAGGAACCCAAACAATCCATTCCGACCTTTGTCGAAACGTTGGCGCTGCTCATGAAGCCCGAGAATCTTCACGTTCATTTTGATGTGGATATTAAACCCTCCAATGATCCCAAGCAGTTATTCCAGTTGATGCACACCGCCATTTCCGCATACCCTCAGTGGGAAACCCTGGTGCGCAGTCAGTATACGCGCCTTTTCTCCCGACCTAACTTGGATCAGCTCGCCCCGAGAATACTTTTAGGAATCTGGCACCCACGTTTCATTCAACCGGCAAAGGACATCTTACCGTACTGCCGTAGAGGCTGCATTGGGTTCAGTCTTTGGATCATCAAGCAATATTTGTGGGACGATGTTGATTGTGTGAGTGTATGGTACAATGCTCTTGTTAGCAAGGAGGGGCAGAGGTGGGGGGATTTCATCAACCAACCCCGCTTTTGTTGCTCATCGACACCAGATTTCGCGAAGATGTGCGCAGCTCTGGGAAGAAATTGATGGTTTTCACTGTTAATGACCCTGAACATCTTGCTGAGGTACGGTACCAGACCAGGTCGCGCATATTCTACTCTTCAATACCTGTTAAACAGATGGTGCGGTGGCAAGTGGACGCGATTATCACGGATGTTCCCAACCGATACTTGCAAATGCGGTCTGCTTTAGAAAGTACGTCAGACTTTAGTCTTCTTTTGGCTTCTCACAAGAGCAACTAGAGAATTACGAGGCGACGCTGCTTAGATCCAGCAGGCTCTTTTTATGGACAACAATCACTTTATGGTGGCCATTTACTTACGGTATTCAAAGGCTTTCGGAAGTGAGCGTCTTGCCTTCTGGTCTTGTCGCCATTCTGAATCTGCTTCAGTTCTTCATTGCTAGATGGGGTGGTCCACTTGATTTGGTAGCGCGCTGAGGCTCAGCAGAATAAGTACATGGGATTCTCTAGACGTACCGTACATATATCGTCTTGTCGAAACGAGCACAATCTGAATGGCGCGGCGCGAAAGCCGATCAATGCCAGAAATGGAAGCTTACCTTTAAGCTCTACCTCAACCTGCAACTGAGGGAATGCTCGAACGTCGTGCTCTCTGATAAGCGGGCTCTTTCAGAGTCTTTGCCTGCTACACCATGTCTTGGTTTCCTAGTTGGATTCCGACCCTTCCGTCAATTAGCTTCGCCCTCCCAGCTAGTATCCAAGGGCGATTCATCTCCTTCGTTCTCAAGAAATCTCTGGGTCATCTGGTGAAGCCTGGACAGCTCGACATCGATCAAATTGACTCGCAAATTGGGAGCGGGTATGTGCAGGTGAATGATATACAGTTGGATGACCAGGTTCGTCTCTCTGTCGTGCGCACTCATTCATATGTTGAACGCTTGTGGAAGTCAATCAACAGTGCTCTCCTTGGCCTTCCTATCCAACTGCACGAAGGCTCTATTTCGCGCGTAACAGCGCGCATTCCTTGGCCCAACCCTCTTACGTCCACTGTTGGCTTATCCCTCGATTCGCTGAATCTTACATTTCACGTGCTACCATCTTCCGCCTCTGCCCCTTCAGCCAGCCAAAATCTAGCTGATTCGGTCGCCTCCGTAGCCGATTCGTTCATTCACGATGAACTGTCGACGAAAGAGGAAACAGCTTTACGAGAGTCGTTCCATCCCGATCTTGTCGACGACCACAATGTTCCTGGAGGACTCGACCCTTTTATTTACGCTCCTGAAGAAAGGGAGTTCCACGGCGAGGCTGACCCCCCGGGTATCTCTCTCTTTGCCTCTCTCATCGAACGTCTGCTTGCTCGGTTTGAATTCGATGCAGTCAACACCAAGATAACACTTATTCATCCGGATCACACCAGCTTCTCTATATGCGTTCCAGAGATAATTTATCGTACAGAGTCACGGTCAAACGAAGAAGATGCATCCCAACAAGAGCTCTCTTCGGCGGGTGAGACTCGAATGATCACTGTGTCGGGTCTTTCGGTAACTGCACGAAATCTGCGCTCTCTCGTCGCTCAGGCTGCGACTCCATTGTCCTCTCACATGCATCCCGACCTCCTCACTACTGCTCTTTCCCCACCCCATACACCTCGCCCTGCATCCCCGGCTTCGTCGTCTTCGTCTTTGGACGACGATGCTCAATTTGCGATGTCGCAATCGCTCGCATTTTTGCCCCCTCGTTCTATATCTCCAACAAGTTCCGTTGCAAGCAGCATGTATCACAGCGCGATATCCGAAGGATCTCCGGAAGCTGACGAAGAAATGGGTTCAGGCGATGCATCTATTGCTCCAGCCCCGATAATTGAGCCTTCACCCTCAGTTCCATT
Source organism: Favolaschia claudopus (assembly GCA_037176885.1). NCBI lineage: Eukaryota > Fungi > Basidiomycota > Agaricomycetes > Agaricales > Mycenaceae > Favolaschia > Favolaschia claudopus. Next base: position 63,547 of record JAWWNJ010000055.1, on the reverse strand, counting down.
CTCTGAATATCGGGAACCAACGTCGTCGTCTGAAGTGATATTCTCCTTGGGACCCGACCCTCTTGTGTTGAGACTGCAGACACCAGCATCGCAGGGAGCGTCTAGTCCTCACTCCATCATTGCCCCAGGTGATTTGAAACTAACCCTGGAAACCGGTGTCATAGGCTGCGCACTTCGCCCATGGCATATTACTGGTGTAATGGGCTTGTTCGACGTCGTGACAAAGGCTTCTCCGTCGAAGGAAACGGTTTCGACACGTTCAGAGAATCCGGCTGGAGCTGACGCTCAAGGTCCAGCCATGAACCTTGAGATGAGAATACGCGGCGCGGTCATGGTACTGCTTCCACCCGGGGCGCCTGATACAGGCCTGTTGGTCGATTTTTTCCAAAGGCCACACATTCCCCCAAAGTTTCCAAGCTCGTATTTGCGTGTCCATTTGGAAAGCGTGGCTGCTTCTCTGGTTCTTGGAACAGCCAAACTCGGGTCTTCTGATGGGAGTGATTTCACGTTATCTTTGGGAGACATGTCTGCTCTTGTGTTCCATCATACCGTGACAGGGGATTCGCTTTCAGCCTCTCCTCTCTTGATCACGGACCATCATCTCAGCGCGCAGTACCCTGTATCGCATCATCATTCAACCCCGAATGACGCCGACGTGTCTCTACCTACTTTCGAAGTAATTGACTGGACTGATCCAACACATGGGTCGGTTGGGATGAAGGTGTCACACTGGAGAACTAAATTTCACCCCAAATCAGCGAAACTCCGAAGAGGAAGTCGGGTCGAGACGACTTCCTTGGTTGCGGACCGCGCCACTAATGCTCAATTGCCACCCGCCATACTAATCACTGGGAAGAGACACATGCTCAAGGGCACGACCTCCACGACGGTGGAAGTCATTGTCGAGCCGCTACATGTATTTTTGGACCTCGGCTACTCAATTAGTGGGGCTTTGCCTTTCCTCGACGAACTCGCGGGACAAATGCAGTCCTCATCGACTGCAATGGCCAGCGAAGATGATTTTTCCGACGAGGATTCGGATGAGGACACGCCTCCTGCCAGTCCTCGCGCTAGAATCAGCGCCAAGGAGCGGGAAAAAGAGCGACGGAGGCTGGAGAAGATGGTCCTTGAAGATCTGAACCTGGATTTAGATTATAAAATCCGGCCCCATAGCACTTCGAAGGTTCCCAAGGTAAGCTGGGTCATAACTGAACGCTCTCACTCTCAACACTACTTCAAAGCGTCGACGCCGCACAGAACGCTCTAAGACAACTGTTTCGATCAAGACTGAAATGTTTCGAGTGCAGCTTCGATGTCCTTCGGGCGCAACGTCCAGGTCTGGGGCCCTTGTAATAGATTTTCACAATGTGGACGTTTCTCTGGGAGCGTCGAAAAGTACAACAAGATTTGCATCCCAGACTTCGGTCCCTTTCGCTAATACAGGAGATAACGAGTCTTTACTATCCGTGGAATTGCAAAGGATCGTCGTTGCTGGTTCAGGGGTCAAGGAGAGCATGGCTACGGCGTTCCTGTCGATTGGCCCACTTGCGTCAGAGAACGACGAGGATGCAGAGTTTCCTGCTCTTTTGCCCAGAATTACGGTGTCGCAATCAACGCGTTCGCATCGTTCTTCACCTTCAACTGTCGCAGTTGTTGCGCAGATCCCCTCGGTTCTGGCTCATATATCCAAGCCATTGCTGGACGGTTTGCAATATCTTGCTGACGATGTGACTCAACTCCTCCAGAGGGCATTTGCCAGTGAAGGCGGTGAATCTAGGAATGCAGACGGTCAAGATTCTGGCCTCATTGGCAGTCGGTTTTTCGCCAAGTCCCGGACCGGCAGCATGAGCAGCGGGTCGACTATAAGGCGCAGCCGGACCAATCCTCCAGAGAGCACCTCTGTTTTGAAAACTGAAATAACTGAAGGCAAATTCTCTCTTACTAGAACCTGGCGGGCTGCTAAAGATTCGGCAGCACGTATCAGGATCATGTTACCAAGAGAGTCCGCCTCCGTACTTCCATTCGATATCAATGCTTCGGATCTTGAAGTTTTGGTGGAATTGAAGCCGCAAGGAAAAGTTGAATGTTCTATTCTACTTTGCCGTCCAGTCATTTGCTAATAGCCTTATCCCCAGGACCAGACAATAATCACTGTAGTTGCTATGGGCATGGAGATCAAAGACTCCACTGCAGCTGGTGTGTCAGAGCCATTGCTATCACTCACGGCCCCTCGTGGTTTAGTTCGTGCTTCCATCTCGATAGGCAAGATGCTGAACGAGCATTACAGGCTTCCGCTGCCCGGCCGCTCGTAAAGCTTGTCTTTACTTCTCTGGTAGTACCGGAAACTACAGCAAAGGAATCGAGAATCCGGGTCGCTCTCTGGGGTTTTACTTGCAACTTGACTCCCGATATCAGGTGGACATCGGACCTGGGTTTGTTCTTCAAACCTCCCCCTGGAGTGCGTGACTATCACTCGTCTAAATATTAGAGTGTTGATTTCTTTAGGCTTTCGAAGCAGTTATTCCCACAGAGAGAACTCATATCTCGCTCAACGTATCCGAAGGTTCCGTTCGCATATCCGCGTCCAGTCACCCTGGTGCCCTTGTCATCCATGCCGGCGCTCTGGAGTTCTCGACGAGTGTCGACAGCGATTCGCCCGACTCGACATTTCGTTCATCTGTAACAGAACTTGCGATTCTCATGATTGATAACTTGGCCGACGCCACTGACCCAGACGCTCGCAATCATTCCGGTGTCAGATTTTGGAGGGTGTGTGGCATTTAGCTGAGTATCAAGCTATACCCAATCGCTCATCGTTGCCGCAGAAATCTGGCTTCGCTCTCCTGACAGAAGTGTTCGGTTTGGATCTAGTAGTCCAAAGCAGCAAGTCTTTGTCTCCTCCAGACACATCAGTAAGCTGTCGATACGATTGTCTAGCGCACTACTCATCTCGAACAGGTCTTGATCAATCGTCTCGGACTTCGACTCCACCTTTGTGCCGACTCGTTAACAGCAGTCGGCGAGTTTGCCCAAGATCTGGCCACGTCTTTCAAGCCAGTTAGCGAGGAAGATTTGTGTGTATACCTCCCCTCATTACTTTTGTATTAAAAAGCGGTTCAGTATTCTTCGGCCTAAACCGGAACCTGCTGTACTTTCGCAGCACCCGGTATCGCACGAGAGTTTGATGGGTGTGTGCAGCCAACCTGGAAAAGAAATTCATTGACGTCTCTCAGCTTCAGTGGACGACATGGCATTCAACCGATTGCCGCAAGTGGGTTCCGCTCCAGATATGATTGACGATGATCTACCCACAAATTCGGACTACCTCGATGAATCATTTGGTGCTGCTGCCGGTTTGCGAGAATTCCGCGACGAAGATCTTGATGAATTCCACAAAGCCGAAGAAACAGTCAAGATGTTGCGACCAGAAGGTCTTCGCATAGTCGAGCATCATTTTGACACTCTGCCTCCGGATACGTCAAACGGATCACCAAAGTAAAATTTCGACCTTTTGTCAATATTCGCCGCTTATCTGTTGTAGTTTGGGGTCGACAAATGTCCAGGTTCGGGTTCACAAAGCCGACGTAACTCTGTTCTTGTATGACGGTTACGATTGGGTGAGGACACGCAAAACAATTGAGGAGCAGGTCAAGGAAATGCGAAGGCGCCTAGCAAAGATTCGACAACTCGTTGCCGGAGGTCAGACACAGGACCCGAGCTTCGAGGGAACTAGCACGGTTTTATTCAATTCTGTGTACATTGGTCTGGACCAGGATGTCGACGAGCTTGAGCCGGCCGCGCTTATAGCAGCTATCGACGAGGAACTCAAGGATGATTTCGAAACAATCAGTCAAAGCTCGTGGCAGTCCTTACGACCTGCAGCTGGTATCCAACCTCCTCCAACTCGATCCCCCAAGGTGCATGGGAAACGTTTGACTCGGTCGAAGGCGCCGAGCATCGAATTTCAACTCATGGGTGTCAAGGCGGAGGTCGATCAGTATAGTCCTAACGAGCCATTGGTTTCTAGGACTTTGGTCACGATCAAGGACTTGGAAATTCTGGACCATATCAAAACGTCCACATGGAAGAAATTTCTGACTCAGTCACGGTCGGATGCACGCGGCAATATTCGGGAAACAGACTCTAACATGGTGAGAGTGGAGCTAAGAAGCCTTCGTCCAGTTCCCAGTCATCCCTCAGAAGAGGCAAGGTTGCGGGTATGTAGCGCACACTGCGAGGACAGATTCAATGGCTCACAAAAATCACTGTAGGCCAAGATTCTTCCTCTCCGGCTTTACGTGGATCAAGATGCCCTAGATTTCTTGAAGAAGTTCTTCAGTTTCAAGGATTCACAGTCGCCTAGTTCTGCGGAGTCTGCGTCGGATAGCGATGGAGGCATTTATTTCCGTAACGTGCCTTCAACCTGACCAGTTTCTCCTGCTCACATTCTTACAGAGCTGGCCGAAATCTTCCCAGTCGACCTGAAGCTAGACTATAAACCACGTCGTGTTGACTACAGAGCGCTTCGCGAAGGCAAAACCATCGAATTGATGAACTTTTTCCATTTCGACGGTGCTGAGATGACGCTTCGACACATAACCCTAGCAGGGGTACACATAATCCATTTTCTCCGCGGTATTCGTTCTCAATTTTCGTGTGTAGATTACAGGATGGCCGCGACTGTTCGACATGCTCAACGACCTATGGACCCCCGACGTCAAGGCCACCCAACTTGTGGACGTCATTTCAGGGGTTGCGCCCATACGTTCCATGGTCAACGTCGGATCCGGAGTCGCAGATCTGGTCCTTCTACCAATCGCTCAGTACAAGAAAGACGGACGAATTGTTCGTGGAGTGCAAAAAGGGACGACTGCGTTCTTCCAATCCACGGCTGTGGAGGCTATCAAGCTGGGTGCGCGACTGGCGACGGGGACGCAGGTAATCTTGGAGCAGGCGGAAGGTATGCTGGGCGGCAAGAATTCCATTGAGACGGAGACGATCCAGCCAACGGCCAGACGCGAACATGGTCATTACGGGCAAAGCGGAAGCGACGAGGAGGATGAGCCTGAGGATCTGATCAGCATTTACGCTGAGCAGCCAGTGGACTTGAGAGAAGGCGTTCAGTCTGCCTACAAGAGTTTACAGCGGAATCTCAGTTCTGCGGCTCAGACGATTCTCGCAGTTCCGATGGAGGTGTATGAAAGGTCTGGTAATGAGGTTTGTCATATCTGGACCTTGACTTGATGTCTCCATTCATGAGTATGTGTTTGCAGGGCCCCGTGAAGTCGGTCATCAGAGCTGTGCCAATTGCGGTTTTGAAGCCTATGATTGGGGCAAGTGAAGCTGTTAGCAAGACATTGCTTGGGCTGCACAACACCCTGGATCCTAACGTGCGACACGAGAACGAGGCGAAGTACAAGCAACGCTAGGAACGCAATGTTATGAAGGATGTACATACACATAGATGGATGCATTGTAATATTAGTCGCATGTATAAGCACAGGTCTGTAAAGAGTACACTCAATCGATTTCCATCCCCATAGATCGCCCCTCGCCCTGTACAAGAGCACTCCGTGATTTCGAGACGACTCTGATTTTTTCTCGTGTTTTGGGAGTGGTTGTTGTTGACGGTTGTAAGAGCTTGACGGCGGAGGATTTGGCGTCTTCGAGCTTCTTCTTGCGGTGAGCACGATGCTTGTCCCGAGCAATAGCCATTCTGAGTGAATATGAGGGGACGAGACGGAAGGAGATGGAGGATGTGACCGACCTGTTTTTCCAGAATGCGAGTTCTCTCCGCTTCTTGATTTCGCTCACGCGTTTCATGGCTTTGAGTGTTGTCTGCACTAATTCACGATCGTAGCGGACAGGGATGTTTCTCCGCTTCTCGAATTCGATGGTGGAGTCCTGGGCAGGATTAGGATAAACTGTGGTGGGAGGGAAGGAGAGTTGATTGCGCACGACAGTCATTTCTTTGCCTGCTGCTTTCCGGAACGCTTTTGTCCATCGCACTTTACGGGGATTGCGCTTCATTCTGCGCAACAGGAGTGAGACGAAGTCAAGAGAATGTGAGGACTGCACACTTGAAATTTTTGTGGCATCTGGGGAGTGCTGTGAGTCGAGGACAATGCAAGATGAGATAGAACTGACTTCGAAGTGCAAAAGCGGAAGACTTTGGCGTCGTTCCGTACAAATGCTGAGCCTGTGGCGAAGGATGAGCTTTGGGGATGAGCTGAGGTCGATAGGCTGACCGTGGCCGGGATATACGCTGGTCGAGCAAAAGTAGCACTTTTCAATACGCATCGGTCAAGATAAGTCACAAATTTCTGTTTTTGGCCGATCAATAAAATCAAATATCTTTGATCTCTTTAGGCTTTGTACTTGCTCTGTCCTCTAAGTATTGCATCCCATTTGGCTGACTCGACCTCGATTGTGATTCGGATACCGACGATAAACAGCAGCGGTAAGGTACAGAGTTATAATGCGGGTACAAGCTACGTTGTGTCGGTATCATGTCCACGACGCGCGACACGGAGGCACTCCTCTTCCCGTCCTGCGACCCAAATCACCTCGATGCCAGCGTCTTTCAACTTCTGCGCGCCTTCGCAGTTAACAAAATCGGGGGGTTCTGCCACCCCGATGAAACAACGTTGCACTCGTGCGGCGATAAGCGCGTCTGCGCATGGGGCCAACCCCGAGGTGCGGACGGAACATGGTTCCATCGTCGTGTATGCATCTACACGGGCCAGAATCTCGTCGATAGGTGGTGGAGGCGTGGCAGAAAAAAGGGAAAGAATGTGGGATGGATCGAGGGCCTTGAGTTTAGTGAGAGCATTAGCTTCGGCGTGAGTGTTGCCTGGGAGCTCTCTTGAGTAGCCCGTAGAGATAATTGTGGGGTCTGAGTGTTGGAAGGGCCAGGAGACAGCGAGCACACAGCCTACGCAGAATGCTGTTGGCGAGACCTCACATTTGCGCGCCTCCGCCAGGGCCAACTCCATCGTGGTGGCTGAGTGGGCCATGATTACATAATCTGAACTGCTTCTTTCCTCCAACTTCCATGTCCTCCTCAGTAGTCGACCCAGTACCCGACGTCGACGACCCTATGGTCGGCTCCGGCGCAGAAGACGAGGGTGAAGGCGACGTTATCATGCCCGGCGCCGAAGATGATAGCTCAGAGGAGGAGGAAGAAGATGAAGAAGAAGCCGCTAGGATAAGAGAAGGCTTCATTGTCGACGAGGACGAGGAAGAGGAGGACGAGGAACAACAGCGAAAACCGCGCAAGCGCGCACGACACCGTCGCAAGGGTTCGTTCGTACCATCTTCTCGCGTTTTATGTTACTTAGCTCTTGTTCAGAGGTGGACGAAGCATTGGAAGAAGATGACTTCGACCTGATGGCGGAAAATACTGGCACCTCATACAACAACAAGAAAAAGAATCGTTTAACGCGGCTCCGTCGTCATTCCGAGTCACCTGTAGCCTCTTCGTCCCGAAGGCGGAATGTGGTGGAATCCTCAGACGACGACCTCGACAATGACGAGCCGCTTCCTCAGGTACAAGACATCCACCGACTGTGGGACAAGGACGACGAGGATGAGGAGGAAGACATGGACGATTTCGTCGTTTCCGACGATGCAGACGCTCCCGACCACCCCGAACGTGATGAGCGACGGCGACAGCGCCAACAGAAGCTTGACAGACGGAAGCGGGCACAGGCCCGTCCCGAACTAGTTGGTATTGATGCTCTGTAAGAGACTCAGCAGATGTCATCAGCCTTTTCGCTTAACTATTTTCAGCGCTTGGGATGAAATTCACGACGTGTTTGGGGACGGCCATGACTATGACTGGGCAATGGGCGACGAGGATGAGATGCCGGAGGAGGAGGAGCCTAAACCGGATACAAAGTTTGCCGATGTACGTGCCAACATCTTTCGTGTTAAACCTTATTCTTACTTTTAGCCAGGTTTTCGAGCCCTCTCAGATCAAAGCACTCCATCTCACGGAAGACGACGAACTCATACGGGCCCAAGACATTCCCGAGCGAATGCAACTTTCGAGCTCGACTCTTGCTTCGGGCAGCGCTCCTACCCCCGCAATTCCATTTGGGCCGGAGGATCTCGACCAAGCTGCTGAGTGGGTCACACCTCGATTATCGAACCAGAAATATCTCGCGTTCTTTGGTCCCAATGGCACGCACAAGGCTCTCGGTCCGCAGCTTGTCATTGCCGTCACCTACGTGTTGAAGCAACTCTTCATCGAGACCGTCGAAGTGCCATATATATGGCACCATAGGCGCGACTACATCTCCCATTTCGATGCTAGCAAGGGGCGGACACGCGTCGAACTTCTGAATTTGACGGACTTGTGGCGGATTCATACACTGGGACTGAAGTACCGATCTCTGTTAGACCGGCGGCGGACCCTCACCCAGTCGTACAACCGGCTACAAGTCAACGACTTGTACTACGAGGATGACATAGTTCCCAAAATCGATAGCGTGGACATGGTCGCTGATGCTACAGAGTGGTTGGGGATGAAGTATAAGGACAAGAAGGAGGAGGAATCGCAATTCCGTTTCCACGATGACGACGAACCTCAAGAGGCCGCTGTCAAACGTAAGATGCCCAGCCGTATATCAGCATACGAGGTTGCGAAGAAAAGCCCAATCGCCAAACTTGCCCAGGTGGGTTTGCGCTCTCCAGTATGATCAACAGTTCACTGATAACAACAGGGTTTCGGTCTCGAAGCGCACGAAGTTGCACTCAACTTCTTGGCCAACGATCGCGTTCACTTCGTCCGGGACCAGGAGCTTAGCCCTCTGGTATATGCCGAGCAATTCGCTAATCCTGACCCTCTGCTGGCCTTGTCGCCAGAGGAGCTTCTTGTTCGTGCGCGCCTGATCATGGCTACTGAGCTCGGCAAAGATCCCTTACTCCGGGACCACATGCGTAGATTGTTCAGGGACGAAGCTCGGGTCACCGTAGAACCCACCGAACAAGGCGTAGCCAAGATAAGCTCGTTTGATAAGTACTTCGTGCGTGGATTTTACAATTTGGACCTATACTCCTCATATATCCATGTTCTCCAGGGTTTCAAGTACTTGTATCAAAAGCCCGTGAAGGATATGCTGGACTCCTCCCAGTTCTTACTCATGCTCGAAGCCGAAGCAAAAAATCTGATCAAATTCTCGATATTTCTCCCTCCCGATTCTCGAGCAACCTTCGAGCGGCGTTTGGCTGATGCCCTTACGTCCGATAATTTCAGTGAAACAGCTAAGGCGTGGAACGAGCAAGGGTATCTTGTTGTGCAAGAGGTTTTGGAACAGCATCTCTTACCTCTGGGGGCCAAGTGGGCTCGTGAATATATCCGAGAGCAAGCGGAAGACTCCTTGGCAAATCACCTTCGACAAGAACTCACCAAGGTGAGGATGAATGACATGCCTAATATATTCGCTTTGCTGATTTTCAATAGCGTATCGATGTGGCGCCGTTCAAGGTCGAGGGGATGAAAGAGGAACGACCCGCTGTCCTTGCTGTTTCCTGGGGCAAGGGTGACCCCCATAAAGATGCCATCACACTCGTCTTTCTGGATCATCGCGGTCGACTGCGGGAGCACACGAAGCTAGACAACCTTGTGGACATGGAAATGCGGGATGAGTTCATGGATCTTGTTCGCCGACGAAAACCGGATGTCATTGCCATTGGGGGACTTTCAATGGCCACAACCAAGCTTTCGGCTCGCGTGAAAGAAATCGTGCGGGACGTAGGCAATCTGGATGCTGGTGGCGATCCAGAGCGCACCGTTCCCGTCCTATATGTCCGTGACGATGTTGCTCGGTTGTACCAGCATAGTGCGCGTGCGCAGGCGGAGTACAGCACCTTCCCGTTGATCACCAAGTATTGTGTAGGCATCGCCCGGTATCTGCAGGATCCCTTGAACGAACACGCGGCACTGGGCGAGGACATCGATTTCGTCACAGTGCTCGATGCAGTCGATCAGCAGTTGGTGCGTATCTTGTAGATTTTGTTTAAATTTCTTAGACGCTAATTCAAGCCGCTCCCCGCAGATTCCGAAAGAAAAACGTTTGCTAACATGTGAACGCGCTATCGTCGATGTGGTGAACAAAGTTGGCGTGGACATCAATCGTGCCGTTGGAGACACGTATTACCAGACGCTCTTACCCTTCGTCTGTGGACTCGGCCCGCGGAAGGCGCAGCAACTTGTCAAGATGATTGAGAGACAGGTAAGGTTCGGCTCCACAGTTGCTCTTCTGTTTTCTCATAAATTCGTTGTTTCAGGGAGAGAACATCGGGAACCGCGAGCAATTCATCAAAGCTGGCCTGCTGACGAAGACACTTTTCATTAACGCTGCTGGCTTCCTTCGTATCTCACAGCAGGATGAGCAGAGTCTAGGCAAACTCCGACCTGATGATGAGCACGCTGCTGATTTGCTGGACGACACCCGTATACATCCGGAGGACTACGAATTAGCTCGGAAAATGGCTATGGACGCCATGGAATACGACGAGGAAGACGTGCAGGATAAGCATCCTTCATGGGTGGTTTCAGAGCTTTTGAACGACCAACACGAGAAAAAACTATCTGAGCTCAACTTGGACGAATTCGCTGTGAGCCTCTACGAGGCCAACGACGATCTCAAACGTCATACTCTGAACGTCATCAGAGATGAACTCTCGCATCCCTACGCGGAGCAGCGCGGACCATATATCCCCTTGAATGGCTGGGATGTCTTGACCATGTTGAGCGGAGAGACACCAGACACCTTGGCTGTCGGCCTGATCGTCACCGCCACAGTTTTGAGGGCGAAGCCCCAATTCGTGAGCCTGAAGCTGGAGTCTGGTGTTGAAGGAGTCATCAGCGCTGCATTTCTCGGCAACAAGGAACCTGGAAAGGGGTCAGCCATTCCCGTGTACGTCGTGGCCGTCCAGGCCCTTATTGACGCAGACAGTTTCTTTGTGGAAATGTCCGCTCGACCCAATGACATCGAGCAGGGGGATGAGCGGGTGCGGTCCAGACACCGCGATCAGCATTGGGACCAAACACGAGAAGACAAGGATACCGATATGTTGCAGAGGAAGAAGAGGGCAGAGATTGGCAGGTCCCGACGTGTCATCAAGCATCCGAACTTCCACAATTTCAACACTTCCCAAGCAGAGGCGCATTTGGATAAACAACAGCGGGGGGATGTTGTCGTACGGCCTTCTTCCAAAGGCAATGATCATCTTGCTGTCACATGGAAAGTAGACGACCAACTTTACCAGCATATCGGTTCGTTGTTTCGCTCATTCCCCACATTTATACTAATTTATTGTTCGTGAAACTAGACGTCACAGAACTGAACGCCGATCCCACTGGACAGACTGTTGGGGGCACACTCATCGTAGATTCCACCCACAGCTACGCTGATCTTGACGAGCTCATCGTTAATCACGTCCAAGCGATGGCTCGAAAGGTTGAAGAACTGATGGCTCACGATCGTTTCAGGCACGGTTCTGAAGAAGAATTACGTGCGCGCACTCATTCTCGCGATATGAAAATAGCCCTTATCCGACGTTGCAGATCTCTTTTTGAGAAATTCTCTGGCTGCGAATCCGGGCAAGAGTATGTATGGCTTCACACTCAATCGAAAAAGGCCTGGGCACTTTAGCCTCTGCTTTTTGGCCAACAAGAACTCCGTTGTTCAGACTTGGGTATCGGATTTTTTACTCTGTCTTTTCTCTTTATTGACCCTTTTTCAGCCTGTGCGAGTGACTCCCGAAGCATATTATCTTTTCGATGCTGCCGCTCTTGGCGTGTCAGAGCTATGCGATGCATTCAAAGTCCGGTAATTATGCTCGATTCCTGCTTCAAGTATACAGCTGAAGAGTTTGTGGCAGACACCTGCACGAGTCTCAAAACCAACAGGCTTCCGCGCCTGGTGGCAAAACTCCTTTCGGTGCTGGTACCAGAACTCCAGCTCGGCCAGGAAACGCAACGCCAGGCCATATGTCTATTCGGCAACCAGCACGCACTCCTAACCCATACGGCGGTGGCACCACGCCTGGGCGATACGGTGCTGCCACCCCATCTCACTTCCAGCCGCCTGTTCCCCAGACTGCGTATGGCTTTGCTCCCCCTCAACCGCCTTACGGTTATCAAACACCGTCACATCGGCCCGCGTTTCCTCCGCCTGGTCAGCCCTTACCAGCGGGCATGAACCCTGCGCGTGCAGCGATGATTCAACAAGGAGGTGGTTGGGGAGGCAGTTGATCTACAAAACAATCTCGTGTACGATAGAGACTAAACGGTGTACAATAGCTCGAGATGTTACAAAAAAAGTACAAGCACTAAAAATTGCTGTCCGATTCACTGACACTAAGTTGCGATTTGGATATGGGAGTCGTCAACTGTTGTGTAGACATGGCCATCGTCAATGAGCTTATCCACCGTATTGCTGTCAAAGGGCCGTTGAGCTTCGAGTTCATGACAAGGTTTTTCTCCGTACCTGAGTTCTATAGCGTTGCAGTTTAAAGCTTTGGCGATATCTCCAACAAACATGCCCTCATCACTCGAAGGCGTTGTTTGCAAATAATGCATGACTTCGTCAGCTAAAGCCGAGAAATACTTCTGAGCCTGATTTGACCGCGATTGAATAGAGTATGCAGATTGAGAGTTGGCGGCTCCAGGTTGTTGCTGTTGTTGTTGCTGATGTTCCGAGTGAGGTTGCGAAGGCTAGAGAACACCGAATTTTTAGCAAACAGCGACAACAATCGACGGGACGCGCACCAGTCCTTTTTGCGCAATAACAGCCATTGAAATAACTTCCAGAATGTGAAAGTAGACTTCATTCGAATCCTTAACGAGACGGATATTGCTAACGGCAATATGTCTTTTATTGTTGTGCATTTTAATAGTCCCAGTGACGCGGACATAGACAGGCTCCTTCAGCTGTCGAGTCCTGGTATCATTCGTGAGTCGAACGTCGAGAGCTGGGAAATGAGTACGAACCTGCGGTCTGAGACCGGGAGGCCACGCCAAGTCTGCTCAAGTAGATCCTCTGCAGTGTCCATCCACATTTTCCCATCCATTCGTGCAGTTCCGTCGTCGAGCCCAAACGTACGGTTAGTCGTGTACGCGAGATGATTGAAAAGTTCCGCGACGACGGTAATCTGACAAGAGCAAGTGAGCAGCGAAAACAACGCGAGTCGTGACATCTACCTGACCCAACACCTGGCCGTCGAACATCCAATCAGCCTCTGTGTGCATTTGCGTAGCTTTTCGAATCTGCGCGAGAGTGACTGGTCGCAAAGACTGGGCTGAAAGATTTTTCTGCTCTAGGGGTGAGAGATGTCGAGGAGAGAACATAAAGAGCCGCACAGCGCTACTTGGACTTCCTTGGCTCCCACTGGGTGAATCTCGCATAAAGCCTCCACCGCCAGAAGGACTGTTACCATCTACAGTAGATTCAAATCATCGCTGTTCACGGGCGGTGTAGCACACACATTGGCTCATTTTCAAGAGGAGAAGACGAGGAAGGAGAGAGTTCGAGAGAAAAGCGCGAGACGTGACAGATCCTACACGTGATGTGACCATACGTGATATCCGTCGTCTGAACAGAACGAAACCGAGTGTTGAGTGGGATGTCTTCTAATTGGTCCACAGACTATCATATGACTGTACAGATCCGAGTATCTATTGATAGGACTTGCATACTCGAGCAATTCCCTTCCCAACACCTTCCGTGATCTTGTTTCTCGAATCGGTGACTTTTTTGGCCACGCCGAGAACAAAGTCATGGTCGATCTGACATAATGGTGAGATTGGCACTCGATCCAGCAACAGAGTCGTACATTCAGATCAACGACCAGAGAACAGGCGTCCACGAAGGACTTTCGTTTTTCCGCAGTTACTTCCTCTTCACTTTGCTTTATCAGGGAAGCGGATATCTCGCGCAATACGGCAACAGCGTTGGTCCGTATGGGTTTGAATTGCTGAGCCAACTGCAAGCCGTGAGCGTCTTCGGAATTTACCAGCACAGATCAGCTTACAGGTCCGAGCTTGTGGACCTTCACTACCGAAGGCGTTTTAAACCGTAATGTCTCTACAATAAACAAAAGAAAGGCCTGTGCGCTTGAGTCAGACGCTAATCATAAAATAAAGTCGTCACCTCTTGTATCAAACTTGCAACGTGAAGCGTTAGAGCAAGCGACGAGGTAGCTTTAACATGCTCGAATCGTGTTTTCATATCTAAAAAGAATCAATGAGCGTAGGCAGTGTTAGGATTGGCTTACTGTCGAAGAATCGCACGACAAGCTCTGGAGCGTCCGTAATTGAAGGGGGTTCTTCGTCTTTTTTCACAGCTACAATCGCGGTCCCGTTCCCATTCTTGGGGGGAGCCTCAACCCCCTTCAAAGGCTGACCTGTCTTTTGCTCCGCCAGCTTGGCAGCTTCGGCTAGAACCACCGATGGAGGAGGGCGAGCATAGTCATGGTAAGGCTCAAGCCAGTCAGCCAGAGCAGCGGCGTAGTCATAGAATGCAAGCTCGTCAGGAGTCAGCTAGGATATTCATCAGCTTAATCCATGGAAATGTCGTGCTTGAGACTTACTTCGGCCAACTCTTCGTCTTTCCGTTGGCGTAGACGATCCTTCAAAGTTTTTTTGCTCTGCGTGGTCGTATGCTTCGGCCGATCGCCGATCAGCAACTTCTCTTCAACGGTGTCATCTAAGTCGCTGCCCTGTTGAAAAGCCCGGATGTACAATTTGAGGAAAGAGGCCAACCAGCCTCCCTGAAACCCGCCGTCAGAATCAGCTCAAGACAAAACAACATGATATCAACGCACTCGTTCTCGTTTTCCAAAAAGAAGTGTTTGCTCATCTAACTTTTTGGAACTCGCTGGCTGAAAATCGGCAAGGATATCAAAGTCCCGATTGTCGTGGTGAGCTGTAAAGCTTATTGAGGGTCGATGATAACACGAGGTGCTCGAAACGCACCGCGATCGTAAATAAATTTGAGTTCGATGAGCTCCATATCGATAATGTCGGAAGAAATAGGTTCGTGAGTCAATCGCATGCGTAGATGTTCAATCTTGACCATGTCTCGTTGCAGGGAATTTTCGAGTCTGTCCTCGAATATTATAAATTCGGGTATCTGGAGACAGGTCAGGGTCAGTGGCGAAACATAGATCTAAAGCATACCTGAGTGTACTTTTCTGCAGTAAACGCGCGAGCAATAAACTCTCCGGTCTAGCCACAGGTGAGAAGAGACCACGACAGGGAAACGGTCGTACTTCTTGAGTGTTACTAATATATATTTGCGATGATTCGATACATTCCGTGGCAAGAGTAAGATCTCCAGTAGCAGCAAGAGAAAATGTCGAAGCACGGGACAGAATAAAGTGTGATAGCGTGTCATGTTCCACCTGTTTAACTTGTATAGCCCGGTAGTGTTCCAATGCCAGCGAAGGCACGCCTGGACATTCGAGTGTGAGTTATAGCGTTCTACCAATGCTACGTCTACAATCTCACCCAATAACCGGTATATCCGGATGAGCATCAAGCGCGTGTGAAACGATTGCTTGCTTCGTGTTATTGCGTACTCGAGCAGAGCGACAGCATTGTACAGATATTTTTCGTCATTGCTCGTCTTCCAAAGACTAACAAAGACATTCCCTGCAAGAAGGGCGAGATCGTCTGCAGGCTGTAATTCTGTCGGCGGAAGATTGGAGCCGAGCTTCAATCCTTCTAGATATTGCTGGGTATAGAGAGCTGCACGTTCCGTCTCAGCAGCGACGTTGAGATCGTCAGCGGAAAGATTTTGCCGTAGTAATTGGTGGGAGTTGATTAGTCGCCGCAAGTCGTTGTTGGTCGTCTACCGGATAATTGAGCTATAACCCAACTGCAGAGAATTAGTGGACTTGCAAACGAGGGAGACAACGATTCTAAGAATTCTGTCCAGCGAGTTGCATCATCGCCCTCCAATGCTAGATACGGCTTCAGGTCTTCGTAACAGCATGCCTTGTCGCCAACTTCGTCGAAATATCGCTTCATCAAATCGACTAATCTGTTGGCATCTGGAACGATGTGAGAACCAGAATTGTGAAAGACAGGATGTTCACTGCTCAACCATTTGATACACCGTGCGTCCTGGCCCTCTTTTCTAATTCGAGGAGCGCTAAGAGGCCAGAGCGATCCTTCCGCCTATCCTGAGCCGCAATTTTCGCAAAAAGCTCTTGCGTCTTTGCAAGACGGGAGGAGCATTTTGCTTTGGCCGACTCGTCATCCGTTCCGGGCGAGGTTGTCAGCGAGGAAAAGGTGGCGTCGAGCACGGACAGAAATTCGAGCCAATTGCGATCGCTACAAAGACATCAGCATTCGAAGTATGATGCGGAGATAAGACCAACGCTTGTTCCGTTATTCGCTGTTCGGCTTTAGTTCCCTCGTCCTCCAGAAGACCTTGACGGCGCCAGAGGTCGCGTCGGATTTCGTTGCACGACAAGCTTGCGGCACAGATGCTCTTGCCAATGTCGCTCTCGAGTAACGTACGCGCCTCGTCGTAAAGTTCTAATTCACGTAGTATGGAGAGATGGAGATGGAAACGGTCGGCGCTGACGTAGGACGGGGTTGGAGAGGATGTTACGAGCCGATGCGCGAGCTTGTAAAGAAGGGCCCGCATATTAGGCTCAGTCGTGGGTTCGTTGGCCTAGCCAGCACATGAATCAGAAGGTTCAAGGAAGAAGAGAAGATACGAACCTGGAGGATAGCGCTGAGTACGCTCCAGTATATATAACGATCCTCATGAAATTGTTTGTGCATTCGCGTCGCAATCTGAAATAACAGTCACGCGAGGACGAACAGCACACAAACGATGGAACCCCCACTTGCTGAGCTGCCTTCCAGTTCAAAATCCGAACGTTTGCAAAAAATGTTTGCGCGGCAAGTTCCTCGTTATTGGGTTGCTGTTTGTGGGCCTCTTCAAACATGGAGACCATATCTTTATCTGTGGAGAGTGTAGGCTAGGTTCATTGGACAACTGGGAACCTTTCCACGCACGTCGACCGAGACCACGAAGGACATGCATCATGGCAGTTAGTACTGCATCATTAGTGGGTTTTGCGGCGAGAACTTCGTCACATAGAACCAAAGACTCTTCGACTTTTTGAGAGCGAACGAGGGCAAGAGCTTTTAAAGTCTGTGGAAGCAGCTTGACAAGGGGAGACGCGTCGGAAGGGAGTGCAAACCTTGACCAATTCATTCTGAGGATGTTTCTTGAGCAATTTGTTGCAAGCCACAATAGCGGACTTGTTTGAGCCGGTATCGAGGGCCTCTGGGGGGAGAGAATAGGCAGGGATTGCAGGTGAAGCGGGAAGGATGCGCACCGTATATTGGCTTGATTTGACGTTCCATGAAAGTAGCTCTTGTTGAGCGCGTAAGTGCAGAGATTCAAATATTTTTTGACCCGAACTTGACCGGCTTTTTCGGACGTCCGCGAGTCGCCGTCGACCTCCACCATGGCTCCCGTTCTTCTGTCCCGGTAATTTCGTTCTCGATCCTCGTTTACCATCTCATCCTCGACTCTCAGTGCCCTCGACGCAGCGCTAGGCGTAGTGTAATTCAATACAACCCAAACCAGTGTATATTTCTCATTCAACATTTAGGACTGGAATAGGTGCCTACTACCTTCATGAAACTCACCCTCGGTCAGCCATCCCACCCGATTCAAGACTTCAGGCGCTGGTTAAATGGAAATGGGACCAGTATTGGGGCCGGCCAACGAATACTTCTGCCTCTACACCTAGCGCTTGATCACAGAAATCGTGCCAGGTTGATCGCCTTTCCACCGCTAGCGACCGCAAGAATCATACATTCACAATTGCTTGATTTGTAGAGCAAATACATTTCATTGAGGAGCCGTTGCAAGCAATTCCTGGACCATTGACATTACTCCTCCGAATACCAACCTCTCGTGCTCCGACAGGCCCTCATCATCGGTGGCAGACGACTTGCGTAAAGCGATACCGACGATGATAGGTTTGCGGGTCACCTCTAACGGATTACCCGAACCCGCCGTCCACAACAGTGTGGCTATCTGAGATGCATACAAACAATGGAGAGTCTGAAGATGCTCGGACGGTGCAGCTCCAAGCAAAGGTGTCAGCTGGATGGCAGCTGGGGGCTCAGGAAGCGATCGGACATTGGGTTGGTTAGGATCCTGAATGGCGGGAAGTAAGGGAGTGGTGTCGGGAAGTGTGGCTTGGATCTGCGAGAATCAGACGCAAGGGATTGTTGGTGTACGGTGGTCCCACCAGGTTTCCAACCTTGCCCAGCTGAGTTACGAGGACTAGAATACGGTCTGCGAACGTTTGAATCACAATTTCTGTGGAATTTCCATGTAATTCTTGTGTAATTTGGCGGACCATGGTGGCACTTGAATAGAGTGAAAGCGCCGCGGCGAAACGAAAGCCAAACATTCACGTTGACCTCTTACCACCACTGCCGGCGGCGACAGATGCTCTCCCCGTCCAAAGGCAAAGCAAAGGAAGAAACGCAATGGTCTTCAGGCTGGTGGGAGTATCACCCTTTACTCAATCAGACTCAGCGCCCAGCTGCTTGGTCGTCGTCCTCCACAATTTTCTCTGCCCATCCGATGCAACCCCTCATCACAGCCCGTCAGTTCTCCTCCTCGAAACAATTCACTGTCGTGTCTCCTCCACCTATTCTCGCGTCCCCGTCGTCATATGAGCCTCCAACCGTCATCTCAGTCTCCCCAGGCGGCGATTGGCTTTTTGCTTACTTTCCTAGCGGCGAGATTGACGGAGTTGCCTGTATATGGCAGCGGGGGCCCGCACTCGACATGTGGCTTGTCAAAGAATGGTGGACATTAAATCGTGGAGGTGGTGTTGTTGCTGCTAATTGGCTGGGCGGTCCCCGAGAGGTGCGCGACTAGAAGCATTCGTGCATCGAAGTTAATTCTCTTCTCAGTGGACTATAGACGACGCAGGATCTCCAACTCGTCTGCCCCCGCGCGGTCCAATAACTCCAGTTTCTCTCTTCACCCTCATTCTGGTAACAGAGAGTCGTTGGGTTTCTATTTGTTACCAGAGGCAATATTTCCCTACCTTGCGAACAATTAGTTGTCCGCTTTCCGAGCCTGCTTCTTCTGGTGATGGACAGCCCAATGCTAGTCCCCCCGACAGCCACAAAATCTGCACTCGCGCCGCGATCGGTCTTGGGTACAACGGTTAGTATGTCCTGCCTCCTTTATCATTCAGCACAGTCATCACATCCCTCCAGAATTTTCGATCCTGATTGCCACACGGTCTAGAACAATTCCATCTAACTCCCGAGACAATTCTCTCAATTCAATAAATTTAACTCTGCCTCTCGCTCTTGATATACCTCCAGAGCCTGAGACGGCAACAGAATGGGAGAGCTGGGGTGAAGAGTCCTCAGTCGAGCTCTGTGAGGTGCGCTTGGATTGGGAGGCCATGGGTATGCATCCATATCGAGTACTGTATTATGCTAAGATACTCTAGTGCTCTCCACCACCCCTTTGCCCGCCCTGCATGGGTTTGACTTGGGTCTGTCCAACCTTACATTCCTACAATCCCCGCCACACTCCGCTGGCTCAATGGAATCATCTCCCGATGCCCTGTATCTAGCCGCGAGCTACCTGGACTTTGGGGACTGTGAGCAATTTCTTTGAATTCGATAATGTCCTGCTGAATCCTTAAACAGATACGTCCACACCAAAGTCAGAGTTAGTTCTTCACGCGCTTTCTCGTAGTTCAGACCCTGGGACCGAAACTCGAGCTTGGGTGAGCGTCACTTCCATGACTGCTTCATTATACTGAAATCATTCTAGACGTGTAAACCCGCTGCTACACGGTCTTTCTCGGACGGTGTACTGACATTTATGCATCCGTGTGGGTCGACTCCGAGTACTTTTGGTCTATATGTTGGGCTCTTGGATACCTCTGGTCCTCTGTCGCGCGAGAAGTCGCAGCCCAAACAAATTGCGATCGGTTCTATTAGAGTTTTCAGAATGTGCGTTCAGCTGCCTTGCCTCTTCCTCCTTCCACTCATATCCCACCGACCGTTGGAATAGATCTGACTTGACTGACCATGAGCGCTGGGAGCCTGGCCGCATCATGTCCCCAACGCATAGCGTCGGCCGCGATCGTGAGTGAATCGATGACTGCCCCAATTCAGTATTCTCATATCTATCCAGTGCCTCTGAGTGGTTTACTGTCCCCAAACAATACCTTGATGCTATGTAACTCGGCGTGGTCTGTTGGTCCCTCCCGAATGTCTATACAGATGCTGCCAACACTGGTCAAAGATGCAGCATCAGGTTCATAATTGAGCTCCAGTCTACTCTGTTTTTAAAATAATTTGACAGCTGCCGTTCCGCCCCTCTCCCAAAAACTTGCAACCGGCCTTCTTTCCGGTACATCGACAACGGATATAAGCCACCTCCTGGCGGCTCCAAGCGTGTCTCTGGAAGAAGTTGGCGAAACCCTGTCACATGCGTTGATTCTTGCCGAGAATGGTCAGGATAAGGGCACACTAACATGGCGTGCGTTGGGTCTCGCCTTGGAAACGTACAGGTATAAACCATCCCGGTTCCCTTGCATTCTCCCTCGCTCAGTGTTCTATTTTGCGATCTGCAGACTGCGAGCACGCAAAGCGCATTCTGAAGCAGAGCGTGAGATATTAAATGCTAGATGGCAAACTGCACTCGAGACGTGTTCTCTTGCGTCCTGTAACTCTGCGTTCGAGGACTGCAAGGACGGCGACGGCTTTGATTTGAGTACGCAGTGACATTCCCCGATACCCATAGCCTCGGAAGTTGACTGCTATTTAGGTGCTGTCTGGCAGCTCGTTGGTCTATCGACTTGGGTTGTGAACTTTGTGGAGAAACTTCTCAAAGAATGCATTCTGTCCCTTGATCTAACTGGTTCATCTCAAGGGCATGATGATCCCTTCGACACATGTGGGCGTTGGCCTTTTCTCTCGAAAGGTTTGCACTGACTGGTTTGAAGCTTCTACCCCTCAGCCGTCTGTCCTACTTCATCGTACCCACCCAAACTCATTGAAGGGTCTCCATGCCGCCGTGAGCAGTGTGACAGGATTCAGGAACAAAGTTGGATCGCTGTCGGCCAGTGAAGAAAACTCGCAGATTGCGAAGAACGTCCTCCTTGATCTCATTGATTGCTCCGGAGTTGATTTGAATGCATTGGAACCGGTCCTTGGCGAGTTATTGTCTGACGTCCAGAAATTCAGTGGTGAGTGCTCTTCCATCGCATCCACCCGCTCTCTCAAATGTTTTGCAGCCGAGGATGTCAGAAAGGGTCTGATGATCTGTGAACCTACCAGCTCTATGGGGGCGCACATCAGAAATGCCATAGAAAAGATGACCAGCTCGGCCATTGTGAATCGACCGCGGCTCTTCATCAAGCCGTTTGAGCTGATGGATGGCGTCTCGCAAATTTTCGATGCTCGGAAAGACAAGCCGAAAGACATTATAACAAAAGCGGCGCTTGGTGGTCGTTCTCAAGAAGTGGTCTGTCTTCGGTGTGGGGGTAGATCGGAGGTGGGTATGAACACAACCCACATCTCCGCTAGTTGGCGCGCATGGGAGAGATTGTGGAATAAGCATTGCATTTGTGCTGGAGCCTGGGTGTTGCAGTAGCTCGCCTGCCGTGAAAGTGTACACTTTATAACAATCGTGTTACCTAAGTCACATCTTGGCGACTGTCTTGGTGGTCCCCAAATAATATTGCATGGCCTGTATCACTTCGCTGACCCATTCCTGCACGACGTGTTCTTGGAATACATTTTTATCCCAGTGCAGAATTATGCGCAGTTGTTTGGAAGATCCGCCAGCGCCAAGGTACAGTTCACCTGTGCGACAGTGAAGACGAGTGCCAAAGCTCTCCAAGCAAATAGTCGGCGGTTTGCCGCCGTTTGAACTAGGATATTCGCGGGGCAAGGCAGCACCCATCTGAGAAGTGGAATGTCAGCGACATTTTCTTTCGAGTATCAGTGACAAATGAATTACAGCCCCGAATGTGCTCCACCCATGAGCTATCACAGTTCCCCTCTTCACTTGTTCCAAGGGAGACACGTTATTTTCTTTGATCTCACCAGGCTTTACAAACGACTCTGGATCTTTCTCCCACTTTGCAGCAACCTGCTTCTGCATCGCAATTTTTCCTGCCAAACGTGCCGCGCCCACTTCGAAGAATAGTGGATGTTTTAAATATCTAGACGCAAGTTGTTTCATCGTTCTGCAGCGCAATAAAAAGCGCTCAGAAGACATAAGGTTGCAGAAGTCCGGCGCAGAATCCCCCGGCGCCAGAGTGCTTGGAAGAGGGATGTAGCCTAGAGTGAAATAAAAGTATCCAATATTGACAGACACACTGCTGTGCCCGCCACTTTCAAACCAGGACTTGTCGAGGAACGGGCGAAGGTTTATGGGACCGGCAGTATGATAGGGTTCTCGCTGTCTAAATGCCCATTCTTCCGAATCGATTTCGCCGCGAACGTAGCGGCGGCAAAGGAGTCGAGCAAGAGCCACCTGGGAAAGCACGGGAAGGGCATTCCCAACACTGATTTTGTGCGCCTTCAGATTGCTGGTGATGTTGAGCGACTCGGACTGAGACAACACAACATCCAGAAACCCTAGGAACACGACTTGAAGACCATCACATCGTGCATGAACCTCAAACGTACCTGACTGCGCCGGTAGTCGTGTTGCGACTGGTCCAAATGAACGGGGGAGAGTTTGTCCACCCTAAAAGTACTCAGCCTTTCCTGGCATGTGAACTTTGGATTCCCTGTTACCGTTCTTTTTTTGTCCTGAATCTGACACACGATTTGGCCGGTGGCGCGACGCCATCTTTGTCGAGCGATACTCATTTTCATGTGAGGAACCAGTGTTTCAGCTGCGACAGCCAATTCAAGGCTGGCGTCAAAGTTTCGACCGATATCGCTGTCCGGGGACGAGAGATTGTCGAGGAAAGTTCTGATCACGGTGATATTGGCCACTCCGTCCGTAATCAAGTGAGAAACATTGATGAAGACATGGTGCTTTGAAGGGTCGTCGGTCCGGGATAGAACGAGAATGCGACACAGGAGTTTATCGGATAGCTTGCGTTCTCCCTCCATAGCAGCAGCCTCAGCCTCGTCTGATGAAGATACTGGAGAGACAGAAACTTCGTCTGGAATAACCGATTTCAGACGTTCCTCTGCGACAACAAAATCGTAACGCGAGTCATGCGTTTGGCGGACCGTAGCAGCAAGGAGAGGAAACTGAGCTTTCGAGGCGCACCACGCGCGCTCGATGCTGGCTTTGGTGACGACGAGGGGGTGCGTTTTATTGGGCAAGATCGTAATGACATTGTGCATGAGAGTCGTCGCAGTCTTGTTTATGTGACTGTCGTAGTAGAAACCAAGTTCATTCAGACCAAGGGGGCGTGAATAAAGGCGTGCTCCTTCGGGGCCCGTATGTGTCCAGCTCGACTGCATCCAGTGAAAGTGTGAGTCAAAGAGACCTTCATGATCACAGAGAAAAGCCACATGGAGTGATTGGCGGAGGAAACGACACGAAATTCACGCGTCGACAGCGTGGGAATTTGAACTAAACTTGTCCTCAACTTGTCCTGCAACCTTGGCTGTAGTGCAAATTTGAACCTTGACTTTGAATTCGCTTTTGTCGGTCGACTCACTATGCCCAAGGCAACTGTCCCTCCCCTTCCACTCTCCGCTCTCTTTGGGATCGTCAAACCTTCCGGTCTGTGGTTATGTGGTCCGAGTCTTTCCTCTTCGCCCATTTTCCTCAGGGCCGACCTCGATGTCTGTTATAAACGATGTCAAGCTCCTGGTCTCGAGATCGAAACTATTTGTCGATGCTGCCAAGCTCGAGAAGAATAGCAAGAAAAAAATGAATCTGCGCAAGCCTGGTGATCTAAAAATCGGGCAAGGTGGAACTCTCGATCCTTTAGCAGATGGCAAGCTCCTGAAACGTTTATCCTTTTGTCTGACTCAGTTAGCGGACAGGCGTTCTTGGTAATGACTTGTTCGAGTTGCGCCACCGAATAAACTTTGATACAGAAAAGTCGTCGGTGTAGGCAAGGCCACCAAAAGATTAAGCCAATTTCTGGAGTGCACCAAGGTGACCTCGAAGACCCTGGCTCTGACCCTACTGAATCATATACAGGAATACCGTACAACGTGTCTTCTCGGATGCGAAACCGATACATACGATAGCGAAGGCTCGAGGGTCCGCCTGGCACCTTGGCGACATGGGCGTTGTGCACTCAATGATACCAGCAGCCGCGACTCATTCTTTACAGGTCACTCGGGAGCAAGTCGAAACCGCGCTTGATAAATTTCGTGGCGACATCCAACAAACGCCACCTATGTACGAATAATTCGATTTCACAATTTTGGCATTCATGATCTCATATTGTGCTTAGATTCTCCGCCTTGAAAATGGATGGTCGACCGCTGTACGAATATGCACGCAAAGGCATTCCCTTGCCACGTCCGATCGAGGCGCGAAAAGCGACCGTACATTCTTTGGAGATAACTGAGTGGAAGGATGCACACGATTTCCGATGGCCCGCTCAGACCTTTACAGAGGAAGAGAAGCAGGCGATGGAGAAAGCGCTTCAGGGTGCTGTAGAAGCGCCCGTTGTTCTTGACGACACAGCTGAGCCGCTCAAAGACGATGAAGCGCCAACCGCGTTCGTGTTAAAGATGCGAGTGTCTAGTGGGACATATGTGCGGTCGATTGTGCACGACCTGGCTCATGAACTCGGTTCTGCCGGGCATGTAGTGACGCTGCAACGGACAAGGCAAGGACGGTTCGCACTTGAGGCGACGGAAGAGGGCGATCGCGAATGCGTGCCTTGGGAAGTAATAAAGAAAGCCACCGAGGAGACGGACGTTGGGGAAGATGGGCTACTCAATTGGGAGCGAGAGGTGCTTACCCGACTTGAAACGGTCGAGTAAGCGGACTCCGGGGAGGTATCTTTTACTTGATACCATTACTTGCTCGCTGTGACCTAGCACCCCTGCTTGAGTAGAAGACGCCGGTATTATAAGTATTGACTTACCTAGTGCCGAAGTGTTGAGTGGGCTATTCCGAGACTCTGTTTTGAACTCATCGACCATCCCAAGCTATCGTTCATGTATTTTCACGTTTTTCGTCGGCGGGCCGAGCCACTATGATCCTGGTGAGTGGCCTCTTTCATTCGAACTGTTACAGTTTGCAAGACCCCATGCAAATTCTGTCCCCGAATGGATACTAAGGTCAATTTTTTGCTACGCCGTATTCCTCTTGTATTCCTTCAACTAACGTATAATTGGCTTGCCGCATCAACCGTTGAGCAGTGAGCACTCAGCGCTCAGCGCTGAACCTTGTCCCGCAAGAATAAACGTGTGAAGTAAAACAGAATTCTATTCATACCATCTCGCTCCGAACACCCGCCGGACCGGACTGAGCGTTCCCGGGCCGCCACGACTCAGAAAGTATAAAATGCCAATGGACGTTCAAGACGCGCCGGCTCACTACTGGTATGGCTGCCAACGGTGTTCACGCGTCTGTCTCTCGTCCTCTCAACCCTGGCGTGTTTGCGCCCATTCCGACCTTCTTCTTGCCAGAATCCGAGGATCTGGACCTTCCTTCCTTCGGAGCTCATGTTGTCCGCATCGCGTCTGCAGGCGTTGGCCCGCTCATCGCAGGTTCTATGGGGGAAGCCCCTCACCTGTCCCATTCGGAGCGGCAGCTCCTTATTCGCACTGCTCGTATGGCCTTGGACACGGCTGGGATGTCCACCGTTCCCTTAATAGTAGGCACGGGCGCTCCGAGGTCGGTTAATACTCTCCGCCGTCTACTTGCCTTCATCTAGTGCTCATAGCACGCGTGAAACCCTGGAGCTTACCCAAGAGGCAGCCAAAGCCGGCGCAGACTATGCTATAGTTATCGCAAGCGGTTATTTCGCCGGTGTGCTTGCTACCAACCCAGCTGCTCTCAAGGCTTTCTGGACTACAGTCGCAGAGAAGAGCCCAATTCCTGTGATAATCTACAATTGTACGGCAGCTTCATATCCATACACTCGTTGCTGACTACCACAGACCCTGGCGCCAGCGGTGGTATCGACTTGGACTCGGACCTTATCACGGAGCTCGCTATGGAGTGTCCTAATCTTTGTGGGGTGAAGCTAACGTACGTCTGACCTGCTCTTTTCTCGTTGTATTCCCCGAAGAGTCTCTGATCGTGTCTACTCCAGCTGCGGCAATGTCGGAAAACTCACTAGGATCGCCGACGTTGTCTCAACTCCGGCGTTTACATCGACGTATCCTCGCAAGAACCCAAATGCCCCCTTCCTCGTTTTAGGCGGTTTTACCGACTTTCTCACCCCCTCTGCTTTCGCTAACGCTCACGGAG
The DNA here is from genome assembly GCA_037176885.1 of Favolaschia claudopus. Taxonomy (NCBI): domain Eukaryota; kingdom Fungi; phylum Basidiomycota; class Agaricomycetes; order Agaricales; family Mycenaceae; genus Favolaschia; species Favolaschia claudopus. The sequence goes on along the minus strand of JAWWNJ010000055.1, from coordinate 37,097 downwards.
CCATTACTGGTCTTGCCAACGTATCTCCAGCGAGTGTATTCCATTTTTCATCGATTTCACCGTCCTGATGACCACTAGTATGCAATCCGGAAATTATTCCAGCTATCAGAGGCTGCTCTAAAAGATCTTACACTGCTCCCCGAGGCTCAGCGCCTCCAGGGCATCATTGCTCGAGGAGACTACACCATTGCCAAAACCGGTATTGCGGGTACCAAATTCCTTCTGAACAAACTGTACGGCTATGGAGGGGAAACGCGCAGACCTCTGCCACCTATGGCTCCTGCCGCCACAGAGGCATTATGGGAACATCCTCACACGCAAGCTCTTGTCTCGCTCGAACGCCAAATCAGCGGAAAGACCAAGTAGACCTTTCTATACGATCCTGTATCTCTATGTACAACATATGTATCGGTTGCGACTGATAAGTTCAATCCGGCTCCGCTCCGACCGGAGTCGACCGCAACTTGCTCATCTTCCACTTGACTGTCATTCAACGAAATGTGACTTGACGCTCTACGGTTCCTACACATATATACCCCGTCTCTGTGATTCTCTCGACACTTTGTGCGAGCTACAAGCCTACAACAACGACCATGCCATCTCGGCGTATCACCGTGACTTGTAATTGGAATAACAATAGGCGCTTCGTTCTCTTATTGTCCGGGGATGGCCACGAGCGCGAGACAATCCTTCGCGAAGCACGAAATAAATTCCGCTCCAAGGTCTCGTCGGTGTTTCTTCTGGGAGGCGATATCCTTACGGAAGGAGAGCATTTTCCCGAACTGGTCTCTGAAGTCTGGGTTGGCAAGGGCGAACCTTATTGTGGCCCGTCAGGCAGTTTTGTCCGCGCCTCCGTTGACGCAGAGCTCCATCTTATCAGGTGAGTGCAGTCTGTCATGTGGAGGGGTTTTTTATTCTACTTTGCGTGAAGTGACAAGAGCTATCTGGATGACAAGGCTATCGAGCAACTGAAAACGGTCGGCCGGCTGCCTGGTAGTTCATCTTTGCATCCATTTTTATTGCGTTAAGAGCCCCGTGAACCTCAGGTGTCGCTCTTGTTGTTGGGCTTCCGGACCTTCATCCCGGTTCACGCTTCCCCATCGGTTGGTCGCATTTATCTCGACGCATCTAATCTTTTCCTAAACAGCTCATTCAGGCTGCGCTATTGCTGCAGAGGGCATCTATCCTGCGCTCATTGGCTCCGATGTGAGTTCATACACTAATGCTTATGTACTTTCAACGACTTTCTTCTTAGGTTGGCTGTGGTATCGCCTTGTATGAACTTTCTGCGCACTACAAGTCGACGGTGAACCCGAATAAGCTCGCTTCTGCGCTGCGTGGCTTGGACGATCCGTGGATCGGATCGACGAAACAATGGCTTTCGAACTACGGGATATACCGCGTTTCCGACTTTGATGCGGGGAGCCTGGGTACTGTGGGTGCAGGCAATCACTTCGCCGAGCTCTGTGTGATCGAGAAAATCGTCGATGAAACTGCTGCCACACAATTAGGTGTGCTCCCCGATGGTCTCTATTTATTAGGTAAGGGAACGTTCTCAAGATGTTGTGCGTACTCTATCTAATTATTTTCGCAGTACACACAGGATCCAGAGGCTTGGGTGGTTCTATTCTGGCCGCTGAGACGGCGCAAGAGGCGAATCCGTACATTCCGCCAGACTCCCTGCATCTTCCAGAATATCTGGCAGAACATGACTATGCTGTTCGCTGGGCGGTGGCCAACCGAGACCTTGTTGCACATAGGATCAAACAATGCATCTTGCCCCCCGAACCAGAGGATTCAGGAGTTGTGCAGTTGGACGTCAAAAAGCTCATTGATGTTACCCACAACTCCGTGACGAAGCACACACTGTCCGTAGGCGCCACCGCTCGCGAGCTTTGGGTACACAGGAAGGGCGCTGCACCTGCTGATAAAGGAGTCGCGCCGTGTCCAGGAAACCGAGGCTCCTTCTCCTGGTTGCTGCGACCCACAGGCGACGGCCAGTACAACGGTCTGTATCGAGTTCTCCCGTGAACAATGAGCGCACTGCTGATTTAACACCTACTCAGCCCATTCGCTTGCACATGGCGCAGGAAGACGTTATGGTCGTAATGTCCTTCATACAGGCGCGAAGATCAATAAGGCGAATCTGATCCAGACAGACCTCGGCTCTGTTGTTATCTGTGAGGACCCAGACCTGCTCATCGAAGAGCAGCCGGAGGCATACAAAGATGTGGGGTGCGTTGTCGAAGACATGGAGAAACAGGGAATCTGCATGGGTGTGATTATCCTGCGGCCTGTGGTGACTTACAAGGTGCGCGCCAAGGATCGATGAAGGGCGACAGCCATCACTGGTACGCATGGCGCAATTACCCCGCGTGGGGGGAAGGCGGGGCATGCCGCATGCGGGGCCGATTGATGGGTTAGATGCAATTATAATATACGATGACCTCCAGCGACAAGCCTTGAGGGACCCTCAGTGACGCTCAAAAGTGGCTGAGATGTCGTCGTACAAATAAGCCTGGGTGTACATACAGTACCGTGCTACAGTCAAGTAGTCTCGAGCAACCTAAGCTTGGAACAGAAATTGGTGATGACAAGTCGGGCCGCATCGCCGGTGCCAGCTTGTGTTTTACCGAGGCGAAGGTTGATCTGCCAGCTTGCTCGTAACTCTATCGTGTCCCAGTCATGGCTCTCGGGCCACTCAGACACTCTCGTTTATTCTCTGTAGTTTTGCGAAGGTCAAGGCAAGGTATTTCATTCATATCTTCTCGTTTCAGAACCCGTCAACCTCCAAAAATTCGTAAGAGTACCGCGCCTCGAGTACAGCAGCTGCAGGCATCCCGTATTCGTCTCTCACTGTCGGAGCACCGAGAGAGATCTATCCCAATGAACGCCGAGTCGCTCTCACTCCCCAGAATGCTGCACTCCTTCGAAAGAAGGGTTTCGCGAAAGTGCTAGTAGAGAAGAACGCAGGCGCGTCAAAGTCCTGTTGAGCGCGATTTTCCACAGCTTACACATTCAAACAGGTGCGGACGCTCAGTTTCCGGACGAGGTAACGCGAATCCATTCTAATCCGTCGCTCAATCCTAATCCCTCATCCAGCAATATGCCGCTGCTGGGGCCACCATTGTTTCTCGCGACGAGCTTTTCGCTGCGTCAGATATTCTTCTGAAAGTACGGCCTCCCCAGGAGGGACAGGAAATACAGCAGATCAAAGAAGGCAGCACCGTCATCTCGTTTCTATACCCGGTCCAGAATGAACAAATCGTTGACACAGTGCGTATCTGAATTGCCTTTGCATCGGCAACTTCAGATTTGACGTTAATTCTGTAGCTTGCATCCAACAAAGTGAAGGCAGCTTTTGCTATGGACTGGATCCCCCGAATTTCCAGAGCTCAGGTGTTCGACGCACTGAGGTTAATTCGAACAAGTTCTAGGATCTCGCAACTTATCTGACATTCAAAAGCTCTATGGCTAATATAGCTGGCTATAAGGCTGTGCTCGAGGCATCTGGTAACTTTGGAAGGTTCTTGACTGGTCAAACCACTGCGGCCGGCAAAGTAAGTGATTTACGACCGCTTGATATCGGTATTAAGACTATGGTACAGATTCCACCAGCTAAGGTTCTCGTTATCGGAGCCGGCGTCGCAGGTCTAAGCGCCATCGTTACCGTGAATATTTTCCATATTCTTTGTACGATTACGACTCTTTGTTCATGGTTCCTGAACAGGCAAGGCGCATGGGAGCCATCGTTCGGGGTTTTGACACTCGCTCTGCCGCTCGCGAGCAAGTACAATCTCTTGGCGCGGAATTCTTGGAAGTCAGCATCGAAGAAGAAGGTGGTGGTGGCGGCGGGTATGCCAAAGTAATTCTAATTCTTCTACACTGTGTCCAACGAAACTTCCGTTAATTTCCTCTCAAAGGTCATGTCCAAGGAGTTCATTGCTGCTGAAATGGTGTGGAGTCACTGCTGTATGTACACTCAGGCGCTAGCTGACGGTCATTCCATGTAGGCACTCTTCATGGAACAGGCCAAGGACGTTGATATCATCATCACTACGGCTCTCATACCCGGAAAACCTGCACCCAAACTCATCACCAACGACATGGTGGCTGCTATGAAACAGGGATCTATCATAGTCGATCTAGCTGCTGAGGCCGGCGGTAATTGTGAAGCGACGAAACCCGGAGAACTTTATGTTAAGAATGGCGTCACAATCATCGGTACGTCGCCCAGATTCTGTCACAGCGAAAACAACCAAACTCATGCATCGGCTTTCCAGGATACAGCGACTTGCCTTCCCGTCTTCCCACACAGTCTTCAACTTTGTATTCCAACAATGTTACAAAATTCCTTTTGTCGATTGGTGGCGACGGCAAATTCGCAATTGATCTAGAAGACGAGGTGGTCCGTGGATCGATAGTCGTCCATGAAGGCAATATTCTCCCTCGTGCCACTCCTCCTGTGATTGCAACCCCTACACCTCCTACCACTCCTAGAGAAGAGGCAGCGGAGATTGTTGCGCTTACCCCATGGCAAAAGACTTCGCGGGATGTCGCAGCGGTTACCGCTGGGATGGGAGGGGTCTTGGCATTGGGGAAGGCCACCGGCATAGGCTTCATGTCTAACTTTTTTACTTTCGGATTGGCGGCCCTTAGTAACGTTCATTTCCTTGAAAAAGATTTTCTTAATTGGCTCATTATTGTTGACTTTCCACTCGTTCCTTCCAGTTGGTTACAGGTAAGGTATGTTAGACAAAGCGATCAGTATCTGATACCAGAAGCGTAGAGTGGTGTGGCAGGTGGCTCCTGCGTTACATTCTCCCTTGATGGTACGCTCTTATTTTTCGTGTTTTCGCCCATAGTCTAACATTGAACAGAGCGTTACCAACGCAATTTCCGGAATGGTTGGAGTCGGCGGACTTTTCGTGATGGGTTCGTTCGTCGGTCACGACATCGATTGCCAATACGTGTTGTCTGACTTTTTGCTCAGGCGGAGGATATTTACCGGGAACATTCCCTCAAGTATTGGGCGCACTATCTGTGTTACTAGCTAGTGTCAACGTTGCTGGAGGTAATGATGTTTGTTACCCCAGGTTTTCGATGCTCATCATGTATTTACAGGCTTCATCATAACAAAAGTAACAAAAATTGCGACCCACCTCCTTGTCTCTCATCCCCTTTGATAGCGCATGCTCGACATGTTCAAACGAAGTACAGATCCGCCAGAATATTCATGGTTATATGGTGTTCCTGCTGTTGTGCGTCACTTGACGTGGTCTCGTTGAATGACCCTCATTCAACTTGCAGGTTTTCACCGGAGGCTTCCTGGCTGCTGCCAGCACAGGTGAAGATCTGACGCCTACTGTGCCGTGCGGTAACAGACATTCATCGCATCCTCGCAGGCATGGGAGGTCTCGTGCAGGCAGGCTACCTGGCCAGTAGTGTTTTGTGTATCGGTCTGTGCTCCATTCATCCGAAACTCATCGATGTTGACGAACTGTCTGCAGGGTCTCTAAGTGGCCTGTCCTCTCAAGCTACCGCACGTCAAGGTAGAATATAGGTCGAGTATGAAACTGTAGCCTCACATCTTGAGCAGGGAATGCGCTCGGAATGCTCGGGGTTGGCTCAGGCATATTAGCATCATTGGCAGCCGTTGGCTTTCCCGCGCCCGTGCTAGCACAGTTCGCCGGTGTGGCTGGTATAGGAGGTCTCATTGGGACCATTGTTGGCCGGTCAGTTTCTTCTCCGGCGTGAACTTCCCATCTTACTCTCCAGTAAACAGCCGGGTGACCGCTACCGAACTGCCGCAAATGGTAACGTCCCGACGCTCGCATAGTTCCCCTGAATCAAACCTCTGCTCCAGGTCGCAATGCTTCATAGTGTAGTCGGACTTGCCGCTGTGATGACCTCCATAGGTAGCATCCTTGCTGACGCTTCCCATGCTCCGATGCTACATCTTGTCGCTGGCTATGTATTTCATTTTGTATCTTGGCTTTCACAGATGGTAATATTTGTATACCTTCTAGCTCGGTGTTGTGATTGGTGGCATCACATTTACCGGTATTGAATCTCATTTCATAGCACTCTTAGTCTGGTTATTGATGTCTAGCCAGGCTCTATTGTGGCGTTTCTGAAATTGGCGGGTCGTATGGCGTCGAAGCCTCTCGCTCTCCCCGGAAAACATCTTGTCAACTCGTCGTTGCTCGGCCTCAATGGATTGACCATGGTATGTTGGGTCCATTACATCGCACTTGAAATGTGGATTGACTGCTTGCCAGGCTGCCTTTTTGTCTATGCCAACCACGCCTTTGGTTGCTGCAGCCTTCTTGTCAACGAGTACTCTCTTGAGCTTCATTATGGGTTACACAACAACGGCTGCCATTGGTGGTGCAGACATGCGTAAGACCGTAATTCTTCGAACTTACCGCAGCTCATGATTGTGCGATAGCTGTTGTGATCACCGTTCTGAATGCTTATTCGTCAGTGGCATCCTTCTGACCTCACGTTTCAATGCTGATATCGTTATAATAGTGGATTTGCACTTGTTGCCGAAGGTGGGGTGCAATTGGACTTGCGTATCGTTCACTGACGGAGCTCCCGAAGGATTCATGCTTGATAATCCCCTTCTAACTACCGGTAGGTTATTTTGAAAAGGACTGCAAACAAAATATTGATAGATTTTTCAAGTTGGTTCTTTAATCGGTGTCAGCGGCTCTATTTTGTCGTACATCATGGTTTGTTTCTAAACTTTTCGAATGAGGTGTCGATGCTGAAGGCAATCAGTGTGTCGCTATGAACCGCTCTCTTCCAAACGTATTGTTCGGAGGTGCTTCCACGGGCCCTGTCGAGGCTCGTGAGATGGTCGGTTCCATCACCAAGACCACTGTGGACGATACAGTAGAAGCGTTATCGAATGCGGACAGGTGAGAACAGCAATGCGAGCTGAAATAGGCTGCTGATAGCGAGCCAAGCATAATCTTGGTGGTGGGTTATGGCATGGCCGTAGCAAAGGCGCAGTATGCCATATCAGACATATGCAATATGCTTCGGGCCAAGGGCATCACCGTTCGTTTTGCGATTCACCCTGTTGCTGGAGTAAGCTGCCTTGAATTCTTGTTTGATGAAGTTGATTTCTTACATCCTTCAGCGCATGCCCGGTGAGTATTCGGAGTTCGCGGTGTCAGGTTCTTGCACAACGACATGACTTACCATTTGCGATATTTTTTCCAGGCCAGGTGAGCTTTTGTCGTGCTATCGTCGTATTAGTGCTGATTGTTTCAAATAGTGCAACGTTCTACTCGCAGAAGCCGCTGTACCATACGATATCGTTCTAGAAATGGACGAAATCAATGATGATTTCAAGGAGACTGACCTTGTACTCGTCATTGGTGCCAATGACACCGTGAACCCCATCTCGCTGGAAAAGGGTTCAGCTATTGCCGTCGGTACTCGTCATTGCTTCTGAACTTGCCTAACGCCGCGAACAGGGAATGCCGGTATTACATGCTTGGAAGGCCAAGCAGGTAATTGTCATGAAACGAGGAATGTCCAGTGGATACGGTATATTCTTTCCGACCTCTGCAAAGCGATTGACTCACACTGGCTTTCAGCGGATGTACCTAACCCAATGTTCTACATGCCATCGACGAAAATGCTATTCGGCGACGCGAAAGATACTTGTGACGGTCAGGATCTCATTTTGTCGCACGATTTATCTTAACTGACTAAAAACTCCTAGCTATTAAGCGTGGTCTCGAGACGAGGGGATGATTGTATAACATGTACAGTGCTTACTTATGCTGGCGTGTCCCTCGCTGTAGGTTTCATGGACCTGCTATCTGAGAACGGAGGAAATTTTGTATGTATTTTATCATCATCCTGCAGCGTAGATCTTTGTGCACATCTTTGTGCACACAACGGAATCCATTGCATTTGATCCAAACGAGTTGTAGAATTCGTGTGTATCCCAGAAAACCAGGCTTATTCCAATATTGCAAGTATGCTAGGGGTATTTTCTACAATAATCATGAGTCCGTCGTGAAATTTATGATCTAAAACTACTCTCTAAGTTATCGTCCAAACAATAAAGAATCCTTGCTATCGCCCGTCGATGACGGTTTGGACAGTGAACTCAGAGACACGGCTGACGACGATCGCGACATTGAAGAGGAAGAGCGCACTATGGGTAAACCTGTGTAGGGGACTACTGCCGGCGATCGAAGAGAGTTGTTCATGGAGTTCCACTTCTCGGTCCAGCCAAACGCCCACGAGAAAGACTCGGAACGTTTGGGCTGATGGTTGTATAGCCATGTCGCAAGTACGACGATGAGGGAGCCGGTGACGAAAGTGAGGGTGATTTGGAAGTCGAAGAGGGCGACGGAGGCCATGAAAGAGATTACGATGCTGAGGCTGGTTGCGAATCCTTTGAGGATGTTGTCCGAATATTTGATGACGAGGGCCGTGAGCAGGCCACCGAACACCTGCACTAACACGGTTGCCCACGCCCACCCGCCAAAGTTATGGAAGAGCGTTGACAGCCATCCCTCCTGCGGATTCGATGCGTATAGATAGGAGACAGGCGCGAGGGCGGGGAGGAGGGAAAACAGCGAGAGCTGTACGTTGCGAACCCATAAGTCGGTTTGGGAGTTTTTCAAAACCATCTCGAAATAAACGCCGGCAAGGCCAGACGTGAGGCACGCGATGACAACAGCAACGAAACCCTTCAGCGCATTCATCGAATGTGTATCTTCCACCGGGACACCATCTTCCACTATACGCACTGCCCCGGCCTGAATTTGGACCACGGCAACGCCGATTGCCAGGAGTAAGAGGGCGAACCACTGCGGCGAAGCAAGCTTTTTCCGTAAGAGAAGAACAGAAAAGCCAGCGGTCGTAAGGATCTTCATCTGGTAGCTGACCTGGAAAGTAGCTGCCTGTAGATTCGATACTGCGACGAATTGTAGGTTGTTTTGAATAACTGGGTGAAGAATTTGGTCAGGATTCTCATGTACGGGGAGAGCGAGAGACGGACCATAAAGAATGGCGGGTATTGAAAGCTTCCAACAATCTTGGCTAAAGACGTCGCGTGCCAGTCTTTTAGTCCGACCGATAAGTGTTCGAGCCTGCCCGTCGGATGGCGGCGCTTCTATGCGCGAGAAGGCAATGAGGAGAGATATAGAGCCCTTCAGTATTTCGTTCATGAGGACTGCGGTGGCGGGAGAATAAGCGTGCGATGGGGGTGTTGAGACCCGGGAATAGTGCATTATGAGTGTAAGCGCCGAATTCTGAACGGCGAGGGTGACCAGACTGTGAAAGCGTTCGGAGGTGAGGTTATCGAGGGAATGTAGCGACGAACGAGAGGTATTTGAGAGGTATTCCACAGAGTGTGGGCCCAACGGGTGCTAACGGCGCGTCGTTGGGCAGACCGAGTTGTGGTTCATGGCCCGGGTGATCATTGGGGTCATTAGGGTCGCTGAGATTGAGGTGAATGGCTGAGGGACGGTTCATGGCGTACATCGACCTGCAGCACACCAAAAAGTTGAGAGTCAAGCCGAGTGCACAGTCGATCACAGCCCCGTCAACACATCATCAATTGCGAATCTGCGATTTGCATCTCGGGATTCGACAAGTCGAAACATTGTTTGATAGGCTGTACAAGTGTAAATAGTCTGTCGATAGTGCTACATGGGCGTTGGAGATACAACAAATTAATCGATACATAGTGTGTTCAGCCCTTCATTTGTGCAAGCTTCCAACCCGACTCTTGCCATCCCCACTTTCGTAGAGACCATATATGCTGTACGTCGGACTGCGATAACTGTCATACGCCTCCGGATTGGCATGCTCCAAGGCCATTTGAGTGAGCGAAGGCAGCGGCGGAGGCGAAGGGACACGCGGGGGCTTGTCATCGCTCCGAGATGCCTTTTTGAGCATCATCGACGACGCCGACGCGAGATTCGCAGCACTTTCTCCTGTACCACCAAAATCCAAGAGCATTAGATTTCCAAGCGCAGCAGTCGCATCCACCGTAGGCGACGCTGGGGGCCCTTGCTGTTCCAGTATACGACTTGAGCGGTTGCTTGGAGGGGGTTTCTTGTGAACAGGTTTATGCGCTCGTTTCGCCTCGACAATGCTTAACGAGTCATCTGGGTACAGCGTGGGCTGCGGAGACGATGGGTATACAGTGGCGGGAGAACCAAAGCCCAACGGTGAAACCATTTTGGTGTCTCTAATTGAACGAGACGCTGATTTTTGATGGAGCGATGGGAGGTTATTGTGGCGCAGATGAGCTTTGCTTGACTGGCTCGAAGGCATGGCAGAGGTTCGAGGATGCGCGTAGTAAGACGACTTGATCCGAGTACGACCAGGAACTGAAGGCATGCTGGGCAGTGTTGGACTCTGAATCTCTGCGCCATCGTAAGCGAAGCCGCTGGAATGTCGGTTGACTTTCAAACGCTCGAGGTGAGGCCTGTCCCCCACCGTGCTGCTTCTGCTGCGCTGCACAACTCTGGGAGTGATGCGTTCCATGACGGGATGTCCATCGGCGGTAAAGGATGTGACTATATTGCGATCATTAGAGAGTGTTGCGGGATAGGCGGATACTGTGGATAGCTGACTCGCCGCACGAGTCAGAGTGCTATGAACCTGTTGCATGGGGGTGGGGTACACAGGAGCTACAGAAGCCTGAAGGCCAGGTAAGATCACCGCCTCCGTCGAAGCATTGTTCTTCCCGCTGCTGGCATTGTAAGAAAATTTTCTCTGGACGCTCAGATGGTCAACAGCAGCAGTCGAGTCAGGACGGTTTGCCGGTGTAGTATACTGTGTCCACGTCCACAGACCACTGTTGCCGGGACGCTCCGACAGACGTTCTTTGCCACCGAAGATGGGGGAGTCTTCTAGTTTGGTCTCGAATTCTTCATCCGAAGGGAAGGGATCGTCGAGAATAGGACGAGAGGGTACTAGGCGAGGACGGCGAGGTGGATACAAGCAAAGCTTGACGGTGACAAAAATTGCCAGCAGAAAAAATGTGCCGGCGATAGATATGAGGGTGATAGCAGGAGTTGGAAGGCGATGCGTCGTAGATGATTGAGACCTGTTATTATTCTGATTCCCTCCTGGTGAAGGGATGGCTGCAGTTGATGAGATGAGGGATCGAGCAAGAGACGTCGAAGTGGTGACAAGGGAAGGTGACGGAAGGAGGTAGCTCGAAACGGATTGGGACGATGTACTTGAGGTTGGTGTAGCAAGAGATAGAGGTTGGACGCGGTGAACAGCAGCGGGATGGATTCCTGTGTCCGGAACGGGATTTGGAACAGCGGTCCAGGGTTGAGAGATGCCTTGCTGGTTTTTATCGGTGACCTTGGCGAGTATTTCCTCAATTTGTTCTTCGGTTAATGACTTGGGCGTAGGGGTAGCCTTTGTATTTCTGCGCACTGGGAGGCGAAGAGAGGTGCCGGAGGACGTAGACGGGATCTGGCGAGAAAGATTATGGGGTATACGACCAGACGGCGCCATTGGCTAAATGACGGTTTTCGACAACGTTGGGATCAACGCTGGTCACGCCGTCACACTGCTGTGATCCTCTGTGACGACTATGTGACCTCGACGCTTTCATTGCCCTGCCCTGTTCAACAATTTATTCTCCCCTTGGATAGCCCTTGATCGGCCCTTACACTTCGCATTCGAACACAGACACGTTGGCCAACTGATTCACCGCTCCATACACATTTTATCCTTGTTCTCCTGCCGCACGGCTCGGTACGCCTCAAGGCCAAGCGCGTTGGCGAGACTGGCTCATCCGATATAGATTCTGTTTCAATCACGCGCAAGGAACGACCACGGTGGCAAAAGACACGGCAAGAGGTCTGTAGATGTCATGGAGGTTGACGAACGCAACGGGTGAGCATCGTTCGCGCTTTAGGTTCTAATATTAGACTCATCGTCAACAGTCGAGAAGAAGAATCTCAAGCATCCCAGATCTTGCGGAGTGTCCTGGATTCAGACGGTGGAAGTGCCAATCAAGATACAAATTCTGCTCCTACCGAGGATTCCAATTTTTTGAGGCATTCATCGTCTTCCGACTCTGCGCATACCCAGCAGACAATGCCACACTATCACTATCACGGTTTAGCCAGTACCCAGACTCAGGAAGAGGATGAACATTCTAATAGCCGAAAGGCTTTGTCTGCATCGTCGGGCAATCGAGCACAAGGCGCGGTACAGGCGACCAAACCTTTAAAGCGCTCCATTGGTGACAGAAACAATGACCTGTTCACAAAGGCATGCTTTCCGGACGCTTTGTTGGCTGAACTAATCCTCTTTCAAGATTCCGAGCGTCAAAACTGTTTCTTCCGACTCCCCTTCAAAAACTCCAGCAACGCCTGCAAAAGTTTCGCGCTACGCTCCCCGTGTCACTCCTGCATACAAACGCGAAGATTCGCCTGACTCTTTTGCGGGAGACTCCCAAGACTCTGCTGAACGATATATCACCAACCAGAGGCAATTTATCGTTCCTGTTTCGGAACTCGGGCGACTACCGTCGCCTCGTATCAGCATGGAAGGCACGGGCAGAATTCTCGTAGAGGATACTCCTGAGCCTTCTCTTGGTGGTAGCGGTGACTCACAATCACAGTCGCAATCCGATCCTCAGCCTCAAGATCAAGGGTTGCAGGACTATGACGGTGATGATTACCCCGACACAAGGCAGCCGAAACCGCAAGCCAACGATGATGACCTCAATGACCCCACTGGTAGCAGGCATTCTACTCAAAATCGGACTAGCAGCAGCCCTCCCTGCAGTTTTGATTTCTACAAAACGACCCCGCACTTGGAACCGACTCCAATAATTGAGCCGACTCGGGTCTATGAGCCGACTCAGCCCTACGAGCCGACTCAGCCCTACGAGCCGACTCAGCCCTACGAGCCGACCCAGATCTACGAGCCGACGCAGCTCTATGTGCCCACCCAAATCCTGGAGCCGACACAGATGCTTGAGCAGACACAAATTCAGGATATACCAAGTCCAAAACCCTCTCTGGACTCCTTTGATGCGGTCGAGGAGTCACTAAGGGCAAATACATCCAATATCGCAAGCACCATCACAACAGGACCTCGATCGCTGTTAGACTCCATAGATCCACAAAAACGACAGCGATATGCTCATCTTGTTCCAGCACCCATTCCTTCGACTTCTTCCCAAATCGTTTCCCGCACTCTCGCCCGTCGCCAGGCTGTCACAGACGAACGAACCTATATCGTCCCCGACTCCGAGCCTCCGCGAGAAAGCACACCATCGCCGCCTCCTTTACAACAGCCTGCGAGCACTAGGCCGAAGTCTCGCCGACGTCCTCCCCAGAGAACGGATACAGAGAGCGATAGAGAGCCCATCTCACCGATGGATGTTGATGCAAGGGACGCCGATCAACTCCGCACCATCGACACCAAGAATTCGAGGGAGGAGGAGGAAGACGAGGACGAGGGTGAGGACGAGATTGTACTGAAAGCAGTCAAGGATGTAAAGGGGAAAGGCAAGGCGATCGAGAGGCGACAAGCTTCGAACAAAAACACGGTATGTATTCAGCATATGACGCAAGTCGTTTTAATCTAAGTCGCAAGGTTGAAAAGGCTCCGCCACACCGGTCCAACGCGCCGAAAAGCAAAGACGCATCCCCCGAAATTGTCCCTTCATCCGTGCCCCACCAAGACCGCCCTCCGAAACGATCGGCCTCGCGGGCAAAGTCTAGGTCTACAATGAAGAGTCGGCTGACTGCTGCGACCAAGGCATGTAAGCAATCCGGCGCCTCAAATAAACGCGCCTGCGCCAAAAACATCAACTACCAGGAATCCACGGACGACGAAGAGGCAGAGAATGACGACGAGGAGGAGGAATATGCCCATGCCGGTCCTTCTTCTCGAAAGCGAAAACGGGGGATCAAGGTAGAAGAGAGTCCGAGCATTTCTCTCCAGCGATCGCGCCCTAAGAAGGGCCGCAGGGCTGGTGGGTCTGCACGCTCGGTTAAACGTGTGCGGAGAGCATCTGCTGGAGATCGTCAAGTCCCGCAGGCCACGCGCATATTTGGTCTATGGCGCAAAGTCACCGGCGCTGATGCGGCATTCTATCCGGGTTATGTGCATTCGGTGCTTCCCGGCACTGACCGATACAAAGTCATCTTTGAGGATGAAACCTCCGAAGAGCTGAGGCTCGATCAAATGCGTCTTCTTGCCCTCAGGTCGGACGACACCGTCTTGCTCCCCAACAGCAAGAAGACGTACACCATTATAGGCATTCACTCTGACGGAGAGACTGTCAGCGTCGAGTCTCCGGAGGACGACGAGGACTCATCTAAAGACGTATTGATCAAGAATATACGGATCCCGTCGAGAATAATTACTGCCGAGTGGAAGGATCGGGAACTTGCTCCCGAAACCATCGTGTGCCATGCCCAGTCCCATCCACCCTTCGCGAGCCCGGCCCTTACACGCTCCAGTGTTGGCATCGCGTCCCAAGGAGTATTCTCGGGCACAGCATTTTGCATCACTGGCGCGGAGCAGAAGGAGGCCCTCAGCGCAAAGATTATAGCAAACGGTGGGGTCATTCTCGAAGACTGGGATGAAATGTTTGAGATTAAGGGCGTGCGGGAGAAAGGCCGATGGATTTTGAAAGGCAGTGACGTCGCACCGACACCGGCGTATCAGCATGGTATCGGGAGGGTGTTTTTGTTGGCAAAAGAGGAATCTTTGACGCCCAAGTATGTCATCGCTCTTGCACTTGGCATCCCTTGCCTCCAACTAGACTACATCAAGAAAGCCATCGCGACCGTAAGTCCGTGTCTACCACCATGATTTAGTTTTCATAACATGTTTGAGCAGGGTGAGAGAGAATCCAAAGACTGGCTACCGTACCTTCTCCCAGCTGGATGCTCCGAATTCTACAGCACTCCAGTTTCGCAGTTCATAAACGCCGAATGGGGTGAATTCGATGACGACACTTCTAAGGTTCATCTTGATACGATGGCCGATATTTGGGATAATCGCATTGCGTTCAAACCGCTCAAGGGCAAGAAAATCCTTTGTGTCGGCAAACGTGCGCTCGGAACCGGTATCCACGAGTCGATCCCAAAGATCATGCTCGCTATGGGGGCCGAGTCTGTTGTGGCTGTTCCAAAGCTGAAAGAATCAATCACGACAGCAAACTTCGACTATGTCGTTAACAAGGATAACGATATCGACGTTGACAGGATCCAGGATTGCGAGGTCGTTTCTTGGGATTGGGTTAAGGATGCGGTCATCAGCCGGTGCCTACCGCCCATTGAAGAGCATTGATGAATGTCCTGCTTCCTTATGGCCGTCGGTGGCTTTGCGAACGGACATTTCCACACTTGCTATTTTACTTCTCGCGTATATTGCTACATCACCATGATTTATATTGTATTTTGTCTGTATGTAGTTGCTTCACATGGTATATATTGTAACTGGAGTTTTGATGTTACTTAAGAACATTGGTCCTGGTTGGATATACTTCCGCAGCTCCGATGCAGCAATCGTCGACATTACTGATGATGTACAAGGATAGCGAAAGATACAGAAGCGTGTATGGGATAGGAAGCGGGTGTTGTGCAGATCACGACAACTTGATTCCGCACCGATCACATTTCTGTTCAGTGTCGATGCTGGGCGATTCTTGTCAATGAAATGTGGTAAAGCGAAAGAAAAATGGACCATACAAGAGGCAGATGAGCCCGATGGGCTACATGAAAACAAAGATTAGCTAGAGCCTGGTAGAGGTAATAACAGTGGAATGGAGGGACATACGAAGCAGACAACAGCTGTGATAATGCCGCAGACACCTTTTAAACGCGAGTCAGCGGCGACAAGAAGCAGAACGAGAAAATGTATGGACCATATTTCGTGGTCGGCTGGTGGATACCCTGCGCGCATTGTGCAAATACTAGGGCACAGGTTAGAAAACGACACAAAATGAGGCAGAACGGTTATATACTTACGTTGGGCCCTGTATTGGTCTCCAACTTGCTGAGCGCTCATTTGGCTGGGATGAGTTTGCGGGCCCGGGTGAGGAGCATAGCCCTGCTGGGGCTGAGGTTGAGGAGAGTAAACCTGGGGAGGATAATTCTGTGGTGGTTGTTGCTGCTGGTAGCTGTTTTGCGCATAAGGACTCTGCTGAGGGGCAGAATACATGGGAGGACCCTGCGGGGGCTCTGCGGGGGGAGTATAGGCAAGATTGGCTTTATCACCACCGGCGGCTGGCATGGTCGAAGTAGTGGTTGAGAGCAAAGGAGCTGGGAGGCAGCAATGTCTTGAAGCGCATCTTGACAGGCGCTGTTGTATGTATAGAGCATGCAAAGCGGTGCCGTGATCGTGGCGATGCTTAACGTGTTGTGACTCATTGCCTAATTAGGAACATAGCTGTCCCTTTTTGGATTCGACTGTGACCAGATCCACGAATACAAGGCTCGGACCAGCACTCGACTTGCGGTATTACCTTCAGTAAACTTCTGGTCAAAGTACCAGCGAGAGATTGGCTCGAGTCTAGACCACGGATGTCGCTTTGGCAGACGCTGCCTCTCCCTCAGTCTCAATTATGCCTTTCTGCAGTCCTTAAATGCGGCCAATCCTTTCGCTGGCTATCTGTCGGCGAAGAGTATCGTCTTTGTCTCCGCGATCGTGTTGTCTGTCTCAAGCAAGACCAGTCAAATCTCTGCTATCGCACCCTGCTTCCCCACTCACAGCCTTCGCTCCCACAACAACAATTAGCCGAAGCTGAGACTAGGGTTTGGTTAGAGGACTATTTTCAACTCGACGTCAACCTGCAGAAGCTCTATGCAGATTGGGCTGCTCGCGACAAAGTCTTCTCATCCATAGAGACGCGGTTTGCAGGTCCTCATCGCTTACCACTAGCCGCAAAACCTTGATTCTTACTGCTCTGCGTTAGGTATCCGAATATTGCGACAGGTAACTCGTCCCTGCCTATCTCGTTTTGTTTCATGGCGTTGATTGTGTGCAGGATCCATTTGAGAATCTGATCTCGTGCGTTTTTGGTGGCAAACGTGTCGACTTTGTCTGATCCTCCTAGATTCATCTGTTCTTCCAACAATAATATTGCGCGTATAACCAAAATGGTACACGCTCTGTGCAAACATTACTCTGCCCCACTGGTCACCGTACCGGACTCTTCGGACCCCCTGAGCGTTGCTCAGCTGCATTACCATCCATTTCCTACGCCCTCTGCTCTGGCGGCACCTGGCGTGGAAAATCGACTTCGTACCCTTGGGTTTGGATATCGTGCCAAGTTTATCCAGCAGACGGCCAAGATGCTCATTGATACTCATGGCTCGGACCATCTGGTTGAACAGTTCCTGGCCAGCTTGCGGAACAGTTCCACAGAAGATGCTCGTCAGGAACTCCTCAAGTTCATGGGTGTCGGACGCAAAGTTGCGGATTGCGTCTTATTGATGAGCTTGGATAAGGTTTTTCTCAACGCAAAATCGTGAGGCTTGGATATGCTCAACTATTGCTTCAGAAAGAGGTTGTCCCAGTGGATACACACGTCTATCAAATTGCCATCAAGCACTACGGGTTGAAAGGCTCAATCAAAATCAAAACAAGCATGACGCCAAAACTATACGATGAGATCAATACAAAACTTTTCACAGTATGGGGAGATTACGCGGGATGGGCTCATTCAGTAAGCAGTTTTTGAATCCGCTAGATCACTCATGGATCGTTGTTCAAGGTGCTATTCACGTCGGATTTAAAAGCCTTTTCAGCACACGGAATCGAGGCAGCGGAGACTTCTCTCCCGACTCCGCCGCCAACTCCGTCTCCTTCCAAACGAAAGAAGATCGGAACTGCCACAGAAGCGAGCGATGGAGATTTCAACAGTGCTTCACTCCCGTCTGGCACAGGACGAGGAAAACGACGACGGGTGTCATGATCTTTTATTGCATTTCTGGCCAGGAGTTCACTGCAGAGCACTCCTCCTCACAGACAGAGGCGTGCTGCGAACAGTCGCGATGAATGGTCTTGCAATGGACGGGTAATGCCGCTTTCTCAGGCGACTCGCGGTTTTGCAACTCGTGACGAGAATACATTGTCGTGCACTGCGTAGTAGTTGTACGAATTTGAGGCATTCAACATTCTTGTGTACCTTCACCAAAAGCGGGAAGATATGATTGATGCACATTGAGTGACGTAAGGACGGTTCGGTGCGGCACGTCAAGAAGCCTGCTCAGTGCTCTATCCAGGGGTCTTTGTGTGTCCTGCTGGCACTTTCTAATGGCCTCGCAGTCCGTCAAAATCGAGGATATAATCGATACGACGCAGGAGAATCCATCAGACTCCGAATCGGAAGTCGACGATGGGCCAGCTGAACCCGAAGTAGCCGCCGCTTCAGCATCGTCAAAAAAGAAGAAGAAGAAGAAATCTAAAGCTGCAAAGGCTCTGGCTGCTCTTCGTGGCCGGTCTGAAATTCCGCAGGAGCTGGTGGATCATGTACTCGACGCCGTCAAAGCGGACGGCTCCGTAGGAAGCGCCGATGCAAACGAGGATAATGTTCGTCAAGCTCTGGAACAGATGAAGATTATGGACGTCGTGAAAGGCAAGGCTGGAATTGGTGGGCACAATAAGAAAGACATGGGTGCCCATAAGGTCAGTGCCCTACGTACGGGAACCGTAAGAAGCTAACATCGTGTACTTCCCCTTAGTTCTGGGCTACACAACCGGTCCCCCAGTTAGGTGGGTCCAGTGCGTAGGAAATCCACGGGTCCTTACAGATCCTCACGTAGGAGAGGGGCCCCCAATCGACGACGGATATATTGAACCGTCAAGACCTCGTGAAGAAGTTCGGCAGGAGCCCTATCCCCTGCCCAAGGACTTTGAATGGAGCACACTGGACATCAACGATCCAAAGCAAGTGGGTTGAGATCGTTGTCTATCGGCGAATTGAACTCATTGAACCAGAACAAAGAAGTTTACGATCTCTTGTCTCTAAATTATGTGGAAGATGACGATGCCTCATTCCGATTCCAATATAGTGCTGAATTTTTGCAATGGTATGTAGCCTACAGCATTGCAGCATGCGCAACAAATCCATGATGATTCGTTTTGCAAGGGCACTCAAACCCCCCGGATATTTCAAGGAATGGCATGTTGGCGTACGAGTTTCATCGAACAAGAAGCTCGTGGCCTTCATTTCCGGAGTTCCAATAACCCTTCGAGTTCGCGGCAAGTGAGTTGGTCAGCGTGATCGCTCGTTTGTTACGCTTAAAAACGGTTCATGCAAGAGTGTTCACTGCCAGCGAGATCAATTACCTCTGTATTCATAAGAAACTTCGGTCGAAGCGCCTCGCTCCTGTTCTCATTAAGGAAGTCACCCGTCAAGTTCACCTGCAAGGTATCTTCCAAGCAATATACACGGCGGGAGTGGTGATACCTACTCCAATCTCTGTGTGTCGGTACGCCGTGTTTCCCTCGTTATAGATTCTTCTGTTTGTTCAACCCTTGACAGGTACTTTCACCGAGCTCTCAACATCCCCAAGCTTCTTGACGTTGAATTCACGCATGTTCCTCGTAACATGACGGCCGCTCGAATGATTCGAGTAAATAAGGTTCCTGACACTCCAACGCTCAACATACGACCAATGGAAGAAAGAGATGTGGTGCCAGTGGCTGACCTCTTTTCAAAATATATGCGACGCTTCGATATGGTTCCTGTTATGAGCTTGGAAGACGTACACCATCAATTTTTGAGTGGGCAGGGTACAGGCAAAATTGGGGACGGTGGGCAGGGACGAAGAGTGGGCCAGGTAACTTGGACTTATGTGGTCGAGGTCAGTCTTCATCAATCATCAGCTCATTCTCCGACTGGGAAGTGCCTAGAATCCAGATACTCGTCGGATAACGGACTTCTTCTCCATCTACTACCTACCTTCGACGATTATTCACAATCCGGACCATAAGACGCTCGAGGCAGGGTATCTGTATTACTATGCGACAGATGTCGCCTTCGAAGATGGTGCAGACGATGATGGGCGGCTGAAGAACCGATTGCAATCTCTAATTGGGGACGCGCTCGTCGTTGCTAACCAGGCCAAGCTGGATGTTTTCAACGCACTAACATTGATGGATAATGTCTCGATACTGAAGGATCTGAAGGTGTGTGCGGATCATCCCGAATCTGTCTTGACTCATCGAGGAATTCCAGTTCGGTCCTGGAGATGGATTCTTGAATTTTTATCTATATAATTGGCGGACATCTAAACTTGCCGGACTCGAAGACGAGAGCGGGGTGAAAGCCGGACGAGGCGTTGGGGTAGTTATGCTGTAACGCATGTTTTTTGCGTCTGGATTCTCGCTCTCCGGGGTCTCCTTCGAACGAATCGAACGGTAACTCTGATTGAGATTCAAGTCGTGACTAGGCGCGCATGACGAGCACGTTGTTGACCCACACGACCTCGTGATGTGACATGTAACACAGAAGCTCCGTGTGACCTTGGTGTGACATCGCGCTCTCTGTTCTCCCCTGTCATGCTTCGAGGGGTCCCCACCACGAGCGATGGAAAAGTGGTGGACAGGCTTCAAGAGAGCACAAGAGTCAACAAGCCGTTCAAGCCTCCTACCCTACTCGTCGACCGCGTGCAACCACAGAGAAAACGAAAGCGGGTTTCTTACAAGGGACAGGATGCCGCTGACTCTGATTCGGATGCGGAGAATGGTCCAAAGAAACAGAAGAAAGAATTGAGGGACAAGGATGGCAACTACCACAACGAGGCAGAACTCAAAGCGGCCCAGAAACAATATCCTTCCTACAAACCAACGCCGTTCAGTCAGATTGGCACACGTCGTTTCTCGATGCCTTCCATGACGAACAAGGATGGCAAGATTGTACAAATTCTACCCTCCAACCTCCCGCTTGGTGCTCGTCCTCAGGTGAAGATGATCCCCCGACCGCTCCACGATCCTATGGAAGGTCATGCCATCGTACTCTACGATCCGACTATCGACGATAGAGAGACAGAAGAGGAGAAACGAGAGAGAGAGAAGGAAGAGGCTAAGAAGAAGGCCGCGGATGAGGCCAAAGAGAAGACGTCAGGCCTGTTTAACCCGCACAAGTCCTTGAAGGACATACTGGGTGGCGGAAAGGAGAAGACCAAGGCAAACGACAAAGTAGCTGTTGTCATAGATCCACGTCTCACCAAAGTTCTGCGTCCCCATCAAGTGGAAGGTGTCAAAGTAGGTTTCCCTCTTTGCCACCGTGCTTTCTTTTTGACTACTCGTCTCAGTTCTTGTACAAATGCACCACGGGGATGCTGGTCGAGAACCAGTATGGATGTATTATGGCGGACGAAATGGGGTCCGATTCGATCTCTATTTACCGTGTTCTGCTATCTCAATCCATTTACAGCCTGGGGAAGACTCTGCAATGTATAGCCTTGTTGTGGACGCTGTTGAAACAATCCCCGCACGCTGGGAAACCGACGATCGAGAAGTGTGTCATTGTGTGTCCTTCCAGTCTGGTGAAGAACTGGGCCAACGAGCTGGGTAAGTTTCGGATTTGAATTTGGTGTCGGGTGCTGGAGCTATCCTTGCAGTCAAATGGCTGGGTGAAGGCGCTGTCACCCCTTTGGCGGTTGACGGCAAAGGTGGGAAGGCCGAGCTACTGGAGAAGGTTGCAATGTGGGTTGCTGCTCGTGGTAGAAATGTTACTCAGCCAGGTGACTTGTTTTCTGTGTCGGTGGAACAAGACTAATGTTCGCCTCCAGTGATGATCGTCTCCTACGAAACATTGCGCACCCTGACAGCTTATCTGGCGAATTGCGCTATCGGATTACTGCTCTGTGACGAAGGTCACCGGCTCAAAAATTCAGGTTCGTGTTCGTTCTCCCCAATACTTGGTGCAGTCGTTGACAATAACAGATAATCTCACCTTCACAACGCTCAATTCACTGAACGTTAAGAGGAGGGTGATTCTTACAGGTACACCCATCCAGGTGAATGTGGTCGCATGGTCATCACATTCCGATTATTGACTCGTGCGCAATAGAATGACCTCTCTGAATACTTCTCCCTCTTGAACTTTGCCAACCCCAACTACCTGGGCAGTAAAAACGACTTCCGGAAGAATTTCGAGAACCATATTATCCGTGGCAGAGATTCGGACGCCAGCGACGCCATCAAAGCAGAGAGTGAGAAGAAGCTCAAGGAGCTCGGAGGGCTTGTCACCAAATTCATCATCCGAAGAACCAACGATCTTTTGTCGAAATACTGTCAGTCAGATACCCATGCTTCTTTGATACTTTCACTAATATTGCCCCAGTGCCTGTCAAATACGAACAAGTCGTGTTCTGTAAACTCTCCGATCTCCAGTTGCAACTGTATCGCTTCTTCATCAAATCCCCCGAGATTCAGGCTCTTCTGCGTGGCAAGGACTCGCAGCCTCTCAAAGCAATCAACGTTCTTAAGAAGCTCTGTAACCATCCGGAACTACTTGAGTTGCCCAAAGACTTGCCAGGATGTGAAAGCCTTCTTCCGCAGGATTTCCCTCGTTCCGACACCAGCAGTAAAGGCAAAAACAGGAACCAAGCTGTTCGATGCGACTGGGGAGGCAAGTTCCTCGTTCTCGAACGGCAAGTATTCGCGGTGCAGCACACTTGGGCGTATACTAATCTTAGAACAGATTTTTGGACCACATCCACAAGCACACGGACGATAAAATCGTACTGATCAGCAATTACACTCAAACCTTGGACCTGTTTGAAAAGCTTTGTAGAATTAAAAGGTGATATCCCTTAATCCATAGCTGGCATGTGCTGAACCTGTTTTAGATATGGGTGCTTTAGACTTGACGGCACAATGAATATAACGAAACGACAAAAACTTGTCGATCAGTTCAACAATCCTGAAGGGAAGGAGTTCATATTCCTTCTGAGCAGCAAGGCCGGGGGATGTGGTATCAACCTCATCGGCGCCAACCGTCTTATACTTTTCGATCCGGGTAACGACGCATTCCTCTCGTTCTGCTCTCCGGGCTCATGCGAGTGGCAGACTGGAATCCTGCGGCAGATCAGCAAGCTCTCGCCCGAGTTTGGCGTGACGGTCAGAAGAAAGAATGCAAGTCTCTGCGGCTTCCGCGCCTTGGATTTTATTGATCGTTTCAATCTAGGTTTTGTTTACCGCTTCATCTCAACGGGCACCATCGAAGAAAAGATTTTCCAACGGCAAGCGAGCAAACAAGCTCTATCGTCCGCAGTAGTGGACGAAAAGGAAGATATCGAACGGCACTTTTCGGTCGACGCTCTGCGAAAACTCTTCCTATTCAACGAGGAAACTCTGTGCGAAACTCATCATACATTCAAATGCCAGCGCTGCAAGAACGGGAAGCAGATGTCCAAAGCTCCGGCCATGCTGTACGGCGACGCGAGCACGTACGGCGACTCAGTTTTCTTTATCACGATCAACACTGAATTTTGGTGCAGGTGGAATCACTTTACCAACGGCGAATTGAAAAACAATCACGACGACTTGTTGCGCGCTGAAGTTGGGTTGGATGAAGTATCTTTTGTTTTCCAATACATCTCGCATTTCGTTTGACACCGCACTGTATAACATCGCATTGAACCTCTGTAGCATATCACAATTGCATACATACTGTACGAATCGCAATAGACTCCTCGATTGAGGAGACGCGGCTCCAAATAAGATTTCGCTATGAAAGAGTCCCGTGTTATAGCATTGTACATTGTCTGCGGTGCGGTGGAAAAGATAAGGATACAGATTGATACTTGGTGAATACATAACGCATATCATTCGAGAACACTGTCCCAGTCAGCCCATTCTCCATCCGTTTCACGCACTTCGACCTTTTCGCCAGCGGACCCAAAGTAGGAAGCCTTGTGCCATGCAGTCATATCCTCCTTGTTGAAGGGGCCAAAGACTTCACCGGGTTGTGCGCCACTGTCGACGCGCCACCTGTATTCGTACATCTTGTCGTTCGAGCGCGGTACCCACGACGCGTCGACCTGTCCCGACGATCGAACGGAGCGAACGAGTTCCTCAAACGTTTTGGAGTAGATTTCCGAGTCGCCAAGGGACATGATGGTGGATGCCAAGTGAGTTATACGCTCAATGGTGGTTTGTGCGTCCTTTTTACCTGCCGTTTTATCAACGTGCATGGCGTCGTCGGTCTTTAATTTTCCAGTACTGCGATCGACTTGTTCATGCGATCCTTCAGTGAAACAAGTTAACACACTTTTTGTTTTGGCCGGACTTTTTAGCCTGAACGCCCAGCCGTTGCAGAGCTTCCAGCACAGATTCGCCCTTGTTCAGCATTCCGAGAAGTTCCATCTCCAGCGCACCCTTGCCACCGCTCTCTTCGATCTCCTTCTCTTCCGCGCGCATGCGCTCCTTCTGCTGACGGTCCTGTTGTCGCTTCCGTCGCCGCGCCTGCTTGATTTCCCTGTCATCCACACCTTCCATCCATCGGTCATGGACACCATGAGGATCGAAAGATTTGACATATGTGCCGTCTTCGGTGAATTTGCCCTCCTCCATCTCGTCGCGCATATTGAACGACGACATTTCGAACCCCATTCCAGCCTTCTTTCTGCGTTCAGCATCGTCCTCGTCTTCGGGCTCGTCCTCTTCGTCGGAACCCTTTTCAGATTCGGAGTCCCCAAATTCCTGCCCCTCAATATCTCCAAGCCGGAGATATTCCTCCTTCTTCTTCGCGCTCGGCTCGTCCTTCTTGTCGTCCTTGTCGAGCGCGAACATATCGTCATCTTCGTCGTCTGCACCTTTTTTGCGGCTTTCAACCACACCCTCACCATCATCACTGGAGTCTGAGTCGTATCCTTCGTTCTTGACGCGACCTTTGCGCGTAGTTTTCTCGAGATTCGCCTCAACTTCCTCGGCGAAGTTAGTGGGATCTTCCGAGGGGTCAACGAAGCGCGTTTTCTTCTGCGGCGGAGCTCTGGCTTTCGACGTCGACGCCTCTGCTTCTGAATTGGCGGCTCGCTTTTGACCACTTCGTGGAGGCATCACAGAAACAAGTTGAATCAATTGATTTCGCCAGCCCCTGCCAAACAACGCGCTTAATGCGGAAAATCTACGAAGTAATTCAAATTTCAGTCCCCAATTCTACCGCGCTGGTACATAATCATCTATCTTCAGTAGTAAGCAAACCGTCTCCGTGGCAAGCTCGATAGCGCTCGTTGAAACCAAGAGGGGCTGTACCACATCTTCCTCAAGGATGTTCGATATCAGTCCCTAGATAGTGTTCGTGAGACGCCGTTCATCATGAGTCGTACAATGAACAGCGCACCTTTCTGACGTTGATGCCCGCATTGCGCTCGCCGAGGGCATGGCGATTGCGCAGCTCAGTGACAATCGCGATGGGATTCAGGCCAGCATTTTCGGCGAGGGTGGTTGGGATGACCTCGAGCGCGTCGGCATATGCCTGGAAGCAGTAAGCTTCCATGCCCTTCAAGGATTGAGAATATTGGGAAAGCAGCCTAGAGACGTGGATCTCAGGTGCGCCGCCGCCACCAATCAGGGCCCTATAAGAGATCCGTTCATCAGCAGCAGTCAAGGCGCACCAAAGCATAGTACGCGCCGCTTCTTGACGAGACACCGGACGACGCACAGAGCATCGTGTAGACTACGCTCACACTCCTCCACAACGAGATTATTGGCGCCCATCGCCAGGATACTGACAGTCCGACCACGGTTCTTGACACCGGTGATTCGTACGACCTTGGCCCCCGACTGAGAGGATTCTT
Source organism: Favolaschia claudopus (assembly GCA_037176885.1). Taxonomy (NCBI): domain Eukaryota; kingdom Fungi; phylum Basidiomycota; class Agaricomycetes; order Agaricales; family Mycenaceae; genus Favolaschia; species Favolaschia claudopus. Next base: position 11,304 of record JAWWNJ010000055.1, on the reverse strand, counting down.
CCACTAAATCGGCGTACCCCAACTTGTCCTCTGTGAAAGCGTCGATGTCTGATATCGGCTTGCAGCCAAAGCTTTTAGAGAGGAACTCGATCTCGTCGCGCTCTACATCCTTTACCGCAAGAATGCCGAGTCGCTTGAGAAAATTCAACGAGGTATCATCGACTGCGTCCCGGAGAATCGACTTTTGGATCAAGAGTACGTTGCAATTGGCTTTTTTGATTTTCTTGCAGATGTTTAGTAAGTATTGTCGTCCCTCTTTGATGACCTTGTCCATTTGACGATAGTCATTTATCACGACCGTGTTATCCATCTATTCAGCTAGAATCAGGTACTATTCAAAGGAGAGTCTGCAGCGGACAACATACATCAGGTTTGGGAGCGCTGAGTTGGAACTGGATGATCGCGATTTTGGCTTTTTCCATGCGCGTAGGACCACCAGCAGAAACAATGACGTTCTGATTCAGGACAACACCGTCTACAAGTTCGGTGTCTTCTATCGTGCCTCCAACCTTCTTGACTATCCGGATATCTCGTAGATCAACATTGGAGGAAGTGGGGGTGACGAGGCGGGTGACAGCGGCTACCGCGATGGGAGCAAGGGTCGAGGAGTATTGAGAAACAATCTAGAAAGGAATCATCAGTCGCTGCACGGGTGTGACCTTTCAAAGCCATACTTTTGAATTTAGAGAGGTACTAGCGGCCCGTAATAGACTTTGCTTGTCATTGAGGTCCACAGGTGTCGAGATTTCGGTTAAATATTCGACAGATTTTGAGGATGCTTTGAGAAAAGCCTCTGCGATGATGGTAGGATGAATTCCCTTCTGCAGCATCTTCTCGGCTGCACCAAGGAAGCTACCAGCCAGAACCACGACGGAGGTCGTCCCATCTCCAGCTTCAATGTCTTGTGCTGCTGATAAATCGACCAACTAAAGCCAAGATCTCAGTCGAAATTTGGTGGATCGGCACGCAAAAAATACCATCTTGGCGGCAGGATGTATAGCCTGGATGCTCTTGAGGATTGTTGCACCATCGTTTGTGATGATGACCTCGCCCTTGGCCGTTTGAATCTAGAATCCTTCACTTGGTTTTGCTCATCCAGCCCAATTCGAATCACAGACCATCTTATCCATTCCCCTGGGACCCAAGGACGTCCGCACGGCATCGCTGATAGCTATAGTCGAGTCAGAGGTGTAGATTAGTACAGAGTCAGCATACCTTTGGCAGCAACCATATTAGAGAGCCGTAGTTCCATTGGTTTTCCCTGAAAAACGACGCGTCAAACGAAGCAGTGCGGATAGGCGATTACTGGGATATGCCTTGTCATTGAAGGAGGCATTAGCGCCAGACAAAGTTTTTGTTACGCCTTGCTGGGCTTGGGAGGCCATTGTGAATTTTGCAAGCAAGAGGCAAGATGCGAGCGAGACTCGAGAGTCACGGTAACGCGTGCTCGCAAACAGCCGCACACTTTTACTTAACTTTCATTCACAACTCTCATGGCTTTCGTGCGTTCCTTCCCCAATCCTCCCCTCTTCGTGTCCTTATGTTTCCCCAGTTCGGCGGACACCCCAGCGGGCCAGGCGGTCTCTTAGCGCAGCTTGCAGCAGGGTTTTGATCCATTTAACGCCCTCAATCTCGATTTCTCACTCGTAGAACAGCGGCTTCGGTCATCCTCACATGGGTCAGGCTCCTCCGCGAGCATACGATGAATACTTCAAAGCTTACAGTGTCGCGATGCTTCCCGGAAAGGAACGTCTCAATGTATCTTATGGCGGAAAGAGTACGCGTCACCCCCTGGTACAAAGATGGAATTCCGTCTAACACGTTCTGCACAAGTCATTATGCCACCCTCCGCACTCGCAAATCTCACTGCCTTGGATATTCCATCGCCATGGATGTTCCAGCTACGCAATCCCACAAACTCAGCAGCGACAACCCACGCAGGTGTCCTCGAATTCATCGCTGAAGAGGGCGTCGTTCACCTTCCATACTGGATGATGAAGACTCTACGGCTCAATGAAGGAGATCCGATTCGCATCACCGGCGCAGAGCTTCCCAAAGGCAAGCTGGTCAAACTACAAGCACAGTCCGTCCATTTCCTGGAGATTTCTGATCACAAAGCCGTGTATGTTATTTGGCCCTCTACGCGGTTTTCTCGATCGCTGAATCGTGCACAACAGTCTCGAACAGGCACTCCGCAATTTCGCTGCTTTGACTCAAGGGGACATCATCGAAATAAATTACAACCACATCACTTTCGGTCTTCTTGTAATGGAAACCCAACCTGGAGGAGGCGGAATCAATGTCATTGATACCGATTTGGAGGTCGACTTTGCGGCACCTCTCGGCTATGTTGAACCCGAGAAGCCCAAAGCAGCCCCGCCTCCAACGATGGCCTCTAAGCTCAAGATAGATCTCAATTCCTCTTCTCCCGGATCTTCAAGACCGAGCTCTTCTCTGGCTGGTGGATTTGCCGGTTCGTCTGGTGCCAACACAGTGAGCAAGGAGGGCGATCAATGGGAGAGTTTCAAGGGCAAAGGTGAAACTCTGGCCGGACGGAAAACGAAAGGGAAAGGAATCTCCGTCCGCAAAGCAGAGGAAGTCGCCGCAGACAGCAAGATATTTCGGACTGAGTAAGTCTATGGCACCTCCTTCTAACCATAAATTAACGCGTGATGAATACAGCCAACATCGTATCGTATCGAATGACACTCTGGAAGGTGATGTGAAAGTGCCTGCTGCACTGAACCTGCCCTTCGGCCAATTGTTCTTCGGTTTCAACGTGACGCCGTATGTCCCGCTACCGACAGCCGCCGCCGCTCCTTCGTCTCCTACACCTCGGGTTTGTGCTCTAGTGTCCTCTCCGAATCACAGTCTCACAATTTATTTGCATGTATAGGACTCAGCATTCAGTGGGGCTGGAACCGCTTTGAACGGTCGAACGAGTGGCTCGGCCAAAGGTAAAGAGAAGGCCCCCGCTCAGGACACTTCCAGCTCTTCTTCTTCGACTGCATGGGCGGGTACGGGCCATTCCCTTGGGAATGCCGTCCCCAGAGAGTTGGGTCCAGTCGGGGCTGGAGGTGCCAGGATTCCTCGGATACCGCAGCGTAACAACAGCGGGAAACCGAAGGAAAAGGCGAAGCAGAGGAGTCCTTCGCCAGACTGGGGAGTGGACGACGACGACGACGTGATTATGATTGATAGTGATTGAGCTAGCTGTGCGCGCGAGTAGATACAGCATTTTACTACTCTTTTACATCAAGAAGTAGAGGGAACCATAATAATGTGCAACTGTGTATATCGACTTTCACAAATGTAGAGGAAACACTGAGCAAACTCTGAAGTACAAATCACGATCGATTTGCTGAGAAGGGCAGGATCACAAAGGACTCGCGAGACGAATCACCAACGAACTGTGTCTTGACGGGCTTCCGTCTCGACAACGGTTTCGGAATTTTCTGCTTTTCAACAAAGCTTCCCCACTGCGCCATTTTGGCGGAGTATTCGTACCCTTCGCGAATCCATGTGGGTCCGAGGGTACCGCCCTTGGGAGCAGAGACGGCCATTTTTTGGAGGAGTAAGATGAGGGGCTTCTGCTCAGTTTCATCCTCTTGGTCGAATATCGAGGGCTTTCGATCGATAGTATCCTCGTACAAATCGTCGTCTATTGAAGGAAGACGTCTATCGAAGGGAGGGGTGCTTGGAAGCATAGCTTCGTTTAAATGCAGATCCTCGGGCGGACCCATGTCGCCTGGACTAGAAGCCGCGATAGGAGAGTGGTGAGATTCAACAGTAGCTTTTGCAGGTTCAATTGCAAGAGAGAGCGGCAGAGGGTTTACAGTCGGAGATGGAGGCAAGTTGAGAGCAACGAATGGAGGAGAGTCCGAGAGATCGATAATGCCCGTGTCAGAGATAGTGAGAGCTGAAATCGCGGGAGGTAATTCTGCCATCTGTGCTCGGTACTCCTCCATGGGTGCCGGAGTGGGGGTTGGAGATGGGCTATGAGAATCTTCAAACTCGACGTCGATGACTTCTTCTGCCACCTGGGCTCGTGGAGGAGGTTTGCGCGCATCGTCGGGAGACAGGGTTAGATCGATTGTCTTCGAGACCATCGTCTGTCGGTCCGAACGTGGCTTCGGAGTACTGGCAATCTCAATTATCTCTTCTTGCTCCAAAATCGCAACTTGCACAGGAGGGGCGGCGGCGGCCTACTGGCATATGAATGATGCCGCGTCCATCCCCGAGACACGGAAACTTACTTTCATTCGGCTAGAACATCTTCCGCACGACCATTTGAGGGTGTCGCTTCGCATACAGTACTCTGCTGAGGCGCTTTGCTCTTATGCTATTGTATAACCAACTCACGTTCCATTCCTCAACGCGTCTTGCCACATTTCAATCATGCTTGTGTCTGGAATCGGCGGTGCGTAGCATCCTGGACGATTACCTTGTTCGTTGTCGAAGCTGGAATGGATGGTGAGTGGTACTTACGATGATGCCAGCTTCGATTGCAGCAGTCGCAAGTGAGAATGTAATTGGTGACCCCAGAAGAATCTGAGTGGCAAACGCGACAGCTGGCGGTCATCTCGAAAACGTTGAGTTGAGCTCTGTTGAGCTCAGAGATTGTCGTTTTCGACCCCGACCGGAACGCTGATTGATAACGAGCCGATCAACCGGATAGATAAGATAATTTTTTGTAAGACCACTTGCTAAATCTTTGCGTCTCACCACTACATGCATTTCGCAAAGAAAGCCCGCGCCGTTCTTTGGGGTAAGTACCACCAATAGCTAGCCATGCGCGACAGCCTTCCAATGCCCTGCTTCACTCAGGCGAACCCCCAGCGACGCATGCGGAGCGAAAACTGTTGTTCAAGATAGATTGGTTCGTGGTACGTATCATACGAGGCATGGACACGTCGTTCGATTCACCTCTCGCAACTAGCTTTCGTTCGTTTGTCTGCAGTACGTTCTGCACTTTGTGAAGTCTGCAAAGTTCTCCAATCCTTGCGTATTAATAGATATTTCTCCAACTATCTCGACCGTGCAAATCGTGAGTGCATTCATCCCTTGATTTACTTTATTTTCACTTGTGCAGTTGCTAATGCATAGTACGGGACTCCGAGTCTGCTTATTTCACGATCTAAACACCAATAAAGCGTTTCTGGGATGAAGGAAGCTTTGAACATGACCGGGCACCAGTTCAACAAGTGTGAAATTGCGATTATTACAGCAGCCGCATTCTGATCCTTTCACAAGCGTCAATTCGATGTTTACGGTAATGATCCTTTCCACTCGCCTGCCTTCCTTGACTCGATGCCTTGACAGATCGGTTACACTATCGCCCAAATACCACAAAATTTGCTGCTACATGTTATCCCCCCTAGAATTTTGTTTCCTGTGAATACACGTACGCAAAAGCCTGGGTTTCTTTCCTTCTTCTCTCGAATCAGCTGCTTATACGTCCGCCAGTCATCTGGGGACTCCTCACAATGACCACAGCGGCCGCGACTAGTGTCCGCCACCTCTACGTTATTCGTTTCTTTCAAGGCATGGCGGAAGCTTCGACCTTCGTTGGTGCAGTGAGTTTCGCCGCTCACGATCCATCGAGTCATATCACCCATTCAATACTCAGCATTACATCATGGTACGCAAACCTCATTGCTTTATTCTATGTCGTGTCCCACCATGAGGGAATTAGGGCTCTTGGTACAAAGAAACGGAGCTAGGAAAACGAGGCGCTATTTTCTCTAGTTCTGCCCAGGTGGCTACCATCTTTTCAGGCGTCCTGCAGGGTTCTTCTCGTTTTTATTCACCATCAGCCTTCACTTACACAGTCGCAGCATCTATTTACACAAATTTAAATGGCCTTCACGGACTCGCCGGTTTCAAGTGGCTGTTCATCATCTGTAATTCGCTACTGCATTCTCTGAACTCTGGTTTTTACCCGATTTACTCTCCAGGTGGTCTCATAACTGTCCCCATTGCTCTCTATGGGTTTTTGTTGTTCCCAGATACACCTGAGACCACTCGCGCCACATATTTTAGTCCCGAAGTACACTTCTTCACTCCGATCTGTTGGCAAAATATCTAAACGAGTCACAGGAAAAGCAAATGGCTATTCGCCGTCTTCCACCAAAACCTCCCACTAAGCTTGATTCAAGTTTGATTCGTCGCGTGTTCGGGAGATGGCGAATATACGCGATGGTTTTGATATGGTATGTTTTCGCTCTCTTGTCTTCTGATGCGTTCAAGTTGATCACAGAACATATCAGGGAACGTAGGAATTACTCGCGCTCGTCCTGGTCTCTAACCCGACCCTCAGATCGTCGGTGGAGAGTTAGAGTCTATTGGCAGCAACTCGCTCATGGCTCTATGGATGAAAGCTAGCGTCGAACCAAAATACACTATCCAACACATAAACTATTATCCAGCTGGCGGTACGGCTGTGGCCATCGTCAGTCTCTTGGCCACTGTTCGTTCCCTTTGCTCCACCACGCATGCTTCCGTCAATTTCTATCCCAGGCAATATGGACGGACTATACCCACAAGCGATACCAGGTTAACTTCCTGATTGCAGTCACAATGCTGATATCATCAGTGATTTTACTGGTCTACACCCCGATCTCAACTGCTGGCAAATTCTTTGCCTTTTATCTGGCTGGGTATGCACACTTGACCTTCGTCTCCCGCCATTGATGTTGTGCTAGGGTTTCTTACTCTGGGCAAGCATCCAACTTTGGATGGGGCGAACGACATTGCTCGGGACGATGATGAAGAGCGATCTATTATTCTCGCTGCTATGAACTGCGGCAGCAACGCGGTGAACGCGTGGGTAAGTAATCCATCGTGAATAGCTACAGTTTGACAAACTAGTCTTCAGTGGTCAATCGTTTTCTTCCCAGCGAATGAAGCTCCGCGTTGGCGCAAGGGCATGATTACCATCATTGTGCTCGTTCCGATATTGGTGTTGCTGACCATTGGCACCCGATTTCTTCAACTCAGAGATCAACGGCGAGCTGATCCGATGGAGACCCAGAGAGCTCATAGCGCGCAGCAGCCGACCGACAGTAAGGATGAAGAGGAGAATACGTAGAGGCTCGCTCGGCACATGGAATTGTAATCATCCTGTTGAAATCGCAATGTATCAACTTGCTTCCGTCGCAGCCCAACACCAATGCCCACAACCAGAGACACATGGATGACCAAGGCGTGCTTGGGTTATTTGGGTTGATTGGAATGGGATTTCTGGAGAATCTTTCGAGACGTCGGTAGAAACAGTGTCAGGTGTGCGGCCACGGCTCCTGCCTCTGCTCTCAGCAGACGGGAATAGCGAAGAGTTATTAGGAATGGGGATCAAAGGATGCTCCATGTAATAGCGTCGAAAGCAGGCTTGATGTCCGCCGTGATGGCATATTGAGCACTGGAATAATAAAGTGCGCACTGGTAGACGACTGGAAGACGTTGGCAGGGGTACTTTGACGAGAGGAACCACGTACCATATCGCGCAGCTGACGCAAGCCGCCTTGCATGCAAGACAAAATGCGAACCCACCCTTCACTAAGGTGCCGGCACTCGGTGTGCCGGCAGACATAACGAGCGGTTTTCTGCATTTGCCGCATGAAGTATAAATTAGGGTTTCTAGCTATCAAGGAATTTGAGTAAATTCCATCTCTCAAGCCGCCTTGTGAAAGGACATACCAGAGTGTGATTGCGGACAGGCTCGCTTTGACAGTATTTCCTGACGTAAGCGGCGCAAGTATGGAGTTGCAGGCGTGTCAGAATGTCTGCACAGTGCATGAGATCGAGAACAGTTTGTAGCGAGTGGAAAGGTACCAATATATGACTCCAGAAAACGAAGGACCCTCGGGGGCTTGATATGAAGTTCTTGGGGAGCGATCATGGCAAACATGGCACATGTTTTGTAAGTCGCCCTGCAACTCAGATATGAGTGGGTGTGTCGGTATGGATCCTAATAATATTTACCTCGTCCGCAAAAGACTCCAAGGCTTCGCGTAATACTTCCCAAGTCATCTCACGAATGATATCTTCATCTGCATGTATGAATTCCAACCTTCGCTCTGTTAGGACCGATTCTTCGACATCCTTGAGTGTGCCTTCTAGCATGACTTCTTTCTGGTCGGATACAAAGTTGGAAACGGCTTCCGACTTTTCATGTGGCTGAATAGGGCGAACGTCCCGCAGAGTGTCCTCCGCTTTCAAGCCAGGAACATTGTTGTCATGGAACGAGGTTTCTCCAGCAGTGACTGTGAGTATGCTGCTGCGTGATGTTTGATGGATCAAGGTGTGCGATAATGCTGGAGCTGCCAAGGAAGCGAGGGTGGAGCTCCTACTACGAGATTTTAGCCGCGTCCGTTTTCGACTACCAGAGCCCCGGGATTTTGATTTTCTGGTGTCTACGCGGTGTGGGCAATTCGCGATCTTGGTCTTCGTCACTTGACTTGTCGGAATCTGTGGACATGGGAGAAGGCGAAGAAGCTTCTTCCTCTTCTTCGGCATTGTCCGTTGCCTGTTCATCGTGCTCAGACCATTGGTGGAGGGTTTGAACCTTCGATAACGGGCTTGGATGGGAGGCTGTCATTTGTCGTGTATGGATAAATGAGGGTGAAACCATAGCGCTGTCCTCGTCACTTGACGGTGCTTCACCATTCATTGTCATCTCGTCGCCGACATCCACTCCAGTGCTAGCGGCACTACCGGACGAGGACGAGTCGGAGTCGTCCAGGACTCCTTCGCCTATGTGTCGGGTATTACTTGGACTGGCGCTGTTGGGTAAGCCCATAGACGGCTTGCGATAGTGTGTGACGGCCCGTCGGCTGCTGCCAACTCCTGAATCACCCGACTGTCGACGCCCCCATATACGGGCGGGACGGAGGGCGCGGAGTAACAGCGGGAAGAGAACCAACTTGGAGTCGTGGGGGAGGACGCGCTCGAAGATGTAGGGGTAAAGTTTGCGACTCGAGGTCGCGGAATTCCGAAACTCGCGAGGAGATGCTTGGGAGCTGTTACGACCTGGGCTGCTGTTTGTACCTGGAGCGGTATCACCAGCCTCGGCAGCAACCGGTGGGAAAGCATAGTTGCTTGCAATTGTGGGGACTGACAATGCACCTGACGCGGGGTGGTGGTGGTGATTGAGGAGTTGGAGGTAATTCGGGTACAAGAGAAGTTAAACAAGAGGCAAGTAAAAGCCAGGCTTGGGACACTTGAACCTTGCCAGCTTCAAACGCAGTCTAGCATTCATGTCAAGTGATGGTTCGTGCAAGGCCACAAAAACAAACCCGAGCATTCATCTCACACAGAGCCTGTCGATCCTGTCCTTCGAATATGTATGTTTTGGCTAACTTTGTAAACACGTCGATGTCGTCGGCAAGACTTTCGCTAGCGTATGTGCCGACGACTTGGGTATCCGGCTTGCAAGGCGGGTCCCCAATCGATTTGACCAACTTTGCGAATTTTCCTATCCTCAGCGGTCAAGTGGAGACCAGGGGGGTCTGACGTAGCTTAGACTAGAGGACGAGATAAGAGCGTCGAGAAACACCTACACGTCGTCGTAAGGCACTTCCCCAGCGTACCCTCTTGTCCGCATACGAAGGTCAGAGATCCTGAGGCCTCCCATGTGGCCGCCATACGAGGGGATAGCGTCGACAGGCTTGCTTGCTTCTCTCAAATCAATTTGAGAGAACATTCCGGATGAATGCGTGGCCCAGATAGCGTGGGAATCTCGAAACGCAATATCTAGAGATCTCGATGAAGTGCCAGAAGGAATGCAGTGAGATTGAACCAACCTGTAACACCACCCCTCAATAGCGGAACCCCGAACAGTCCATTTAGCAATCCATCCTCTCCGAGCATCCCAAATCTCAACGGCGTCCCCAATGCCCTGAACCGCGTTCTCTGCCTTCCTTGGCAGAAACCGGCCGATTGCCCACAAGCAGACCTCGGCCGAGGATACAGCTCCGGCTCTTGCCGCGCCAACGCCCAGGACTGAAGCATATGTCGGTCCTATGGCTGGCTCCGCCAACTCAGAAAAGTTGCCGCTCCCAAATTCGGCGTTAGCATTGGAGACAACCGCGACTTCGCATTCATAGCCTGGTCTCCATAGTACATGCCGTATTGGAAACGAAGAATGTAGTGTGTATGTCGGTCTGTGAGGTATATGAGCGGCAGAAGCAGAAGTGGTGGTGGAAGAGTTGGGTTGTGTGAGATCCCAAATCTCGAACTAGGATCAGATTTGACGCCAGACAAAAGGTGAAGTAACCTACCTTGACACATCGATCCAGTCCTGCACTGACTACCCAGCCAAGTCCTACAGCACCCTCGTTTGTGGCTTGAGCACTGTCTGGTAGACGCCAGTCCAGTGAGGGTAACGCTTGCTGTATGCGCGACCGGGTAGACGATCAAGCATGCCGCGTTGCCCCATTCGCAGTTCCCATCTACGCAAACAAAGTGAGCAGGCAAAAGAAAAAAGACAATGAAACAGGAACTCGCCGATATATGCTGCCGTTATCCAGTCCCACAATGGCCTGCAATGGCTGAGACGGACTGGGCGAGAAAGCCACCCCTCGAACGGAAGTAGGATGATGTATGCGCATAATTGACTTGCCCATATCTCGGATGTCCTAGAAACGTTTCAGTTTCAACAACCCAATTGTAAGCTGAAAATCCTACCCAAACGCGTAAATCCCCTTCCGAGATCAGGGAATGAATAAGCCTTGCTTCGCTGTGTCAATGTAACGGACCTTCAGCAGAACCAGTGATTGAGTAGTGTGTTACAATGTGAGACACAGCAAGCTTATGAACGGAACGCGAATGGTCCTTGGTTTTTACGCTCTACGTAAGAAGAGTCAAGCCTACGTTTGGTCGTATCTGTGAAATGCTCACCGTACTTTGACGCTCCAGTCTTGTTCAAGTCCCACATTATCAAGTCTCCATTGCGTGCGCTGGTGAGCACTTTGTGATTGAACACTAATTAGTGAACACCAGTGAGTATTACGCGTTGTTCGGATTGGTGAGAGGACACACATCCATGGCACCAAGCAACATCGGTGATAGCACTGTCGATTTTTCAGGTCCACTACCTTCCCACATGTTTCTGGACGCGTCTAGACGATAACCACCGGCTCCTAGAGCTGATTTGTGCTCTGCATTGGGAGCCTTGTCCTCTGGGTCGGAAACGCGAATGATTCGAAGGTCTGGAAGTCATCAGTGGAGGAATGAAATGTGTATGAAGAACCGGTATACATTCCGTCCCTGCAACTGCGCATCTTCTCCCATCCTCACTGCGACTTA